>CM072087.1:48193188-49640688 GCA_036850905.1 Luffa acutangula | reverse complement strand
AATAAGAATTAAACCCAGATTTTTGGGAATGGGTTTTTAGCCGAATGAGATTTTGAGAATGAGTTTTTTGTTTGTTTTGTTGACCTCTTCAATGGAAGGGTATGTTAGTAATTGCACAAAAAGGTGTGACATCAGCAGGTTAAAAAAAACAAGTTTTCAAATAGTGGGTCAATTTTGAAAACCCAAAACTGAATGAGGTTATTTTTGACAATTTCCCATAGAAATGGTAGCATTGGTTTATTACTCGGAAGAAAGTTGAAAATGAAAAAACTGCGTGGATGACCTATTCGCGAAAATAAAAAATGTCTTACTTTTTAGAATAAGAATATATGTTAAGAGAGGATGAGAGATTAGAGAGATAAATTGGAGTGAGAGTGAGAAGCTAGAGCGAGGTTAAAGTAGAGGGATGCTGACGCAAGCAAAATGACATATATCCTTGTGTCTGAAAATGTGAGACATTTATCATTTTTGTCTATTTTAGAGGGTCATCCGTACAAAAATTTCAATTGAAAATTTATCCAATTACTATTTCCAAAGAATACTTGACTACATGTCGATATATAAGAATCTACTTACCCATCACATTAAAATCTTGATAACTAAGAAAGAGATGAGAAAAAAAAAACTCTCCTAGTTGTTATTCTAGAAAATTTCTAAGAGTAGTACATACTCTCTCCATTCATTCAGCATTTGACACATCATTTCATGATCAAATAATTATATAATTTTTTTATTTCATGGATCACAAAGTCATTCTTAAACACTTCTTACCTACATGTATACAAGCAAGTTATTTCCATTATTTATTGGGTTAAAATATCATTTTTAGACTTTTTAATTAGTTTATTTTTCTCTGTCTACTTTTGTTTAAAAAGAAAATGGTACACACAATGAGTTTATCACTGATTTAACTTAAAATTAAAACTAGTCTCCATTTTCTCAACAAAAACACAAAAAACAACTAGTCTCCATCAATTTCTCTTCTATAAATTTTAGTAATATGTTATATTATATCTTGTATGAAAATTATTATTATTATTATTTAACCAATTTTGATAAAAATTCTCCGTAGAAATTTCATCCTGATCTCCATGAAATTAAATGGAAAGTTTTGCAGGAATGAAGAATTAACTGAAATTGTTCACGAAGATAAGAAATTAAATAAGGGACAGGGATGAGGAAGCATCCCAAGCTTTGCTCGCCCGTGAATATCCTCATAAGAATTGGACCAATGGAAATGTCATCTTATTGATCCTATCATCCAAACGTACTTTTTGAAAAAAAAAATAGGGAAAAAATCGTAAACTTTCAATTAGAACATAAACTTAGATAATTGTTGTAGTTTTACCATATTGTCAATTTCATCAAATTGTTGTTCCCGTTAAACTGGGGTATTGCATTTTAATGTTATATTGTCATTGGAACAGCTTTTAAAAATATGTTTTAAAAAAAATAATAAAATCACTTTTTGCATATTTGGGAAAATTACTAATTTGAAGTGTATTTATTATATTTTTGGAATTTAGATAGTTAAAAGTGTTTTCTAGAAAATATTTTTTAGGATTTTTTTTTTCTAGAAAATCTTTATAAATAAAATGCATTTAAAAGACCTTTGATCAATTTAAGAAACTGAGCGTGAAGAAACACATCAGGGATAATTTTTTTTAAAAAAAAATGTTTATAATAGAATGAATCACTTTTGAATATAGTGTAACCGAACAAATTTATCATTTAAAGCATTTAGAAAAAACTGTAATGTATAAAAGCATTTTTATTAAAAATATTGTAAGAAAAGACACTTAAAAATAATGTGTTTTGAGTCTCTTTTCAATTAAAAATAGCTAACCTTTTGATTTTAAAGACAATACAAAAATTTATGAAAATTTAAAAATAGAATCACGTTTTTAGAATTATTCTTTTATTGTTGAACTTTCCACGGGCATTTAAAAGAAATTCAAACACACACAGGGAATTGTTAATTAAATAATTAAAAATAATAACAATAATAATTGTCAAGTGTCAAGCTACTCAAGAATACTCTATAATATACTAATTCTATATCAAAATTAAATTAATTATACATGCTAATTTCTACAACAATCCTCACTCTGCATAGGGCATTAGCTCCCACAGATTCCCCCCCACAGCACAACGATCAAACAAAGTATCCAAGACAACCTGCAGAAAATCTGTGGTAAGATTGAAAGAACCTTAAAAGCTCAGCAAATGAACTAAACTAACTCAAATTACAGAACAGGAACCTCCCTCTCAAAATGGCAGAAAAGAGGAAAAAAGTATATGGATTTACCCCAATAGCTTAAACTTTCAATCTAAGAGTGATTCAACATGGCTTCAGTTTTATGTGTTGATGTCTATTTGAATATTTGAGTCCATGTGTGAGTTAAGACGTTAGAAATATATTAAATCATAAATGAACTCTAACTTAATAGCTTAAGCTTTTAGATGTCATTGAGTCTAGTGGCGTGGTGGCAATATCAACCTATCAGTAATGATTTGAAATGTACTTCAAGATCTGATCAATCGGATTGATTGTGGAAGAGTTATCATAAGGCAGTATATGTTAAATTACAAGTTTAGTCCCAAACTTTGGCGTATGTGTCTAAAATGTCCCTAAATTTTAAAAAATGTCAAATAGGTTCCTAAACTTTTAATATTGTGTCTAATAGATCTGTAAACTTGTAAGTTCAAGAACCAAATAGACATAAACTTCAAAGTTAAGGGTCTAAACTTGTAATTTAACCATTAGTATATTATCCAAAGTTTTAGGTTCGTCCTCTGACCTCTACAAGAGTACATGTCAATGACCATTGAATTATGCTCACTTTGGCCACAGTTTTAAGTTCGTCAAAGACAGCAACTGGACTAACTTCTACAGAATTGTCTAACATATGAAGATTGGAAAGTTTGCACATATTTTCTTCATTAATCAAGCGTTGTAAAAGGTCTAGCCAGCCAAAAACCAGAGCATTAGGAAAAATGGCTCCATTTTGACACTTGAATAGTCTACTTTACAATGTGGGAAGTCTTGATAATGCGAAGTTTTGTTCAATGTAGAATTCGTTTATCATGGGGGAACTTTCACTTTCACCATTTTTCACATCAACGCTATCACTAAGAATCCTCTTACAACTCTTTTCTTCCAAATATCAAAACCCTCCCTAATTTGTAGTCTGAAAATTACTATAATGTAGAGCAAAACTAGACAAAGAAAAATGCAGAGAAATTTCTATGCCAAAAATTCAACTTCCATGACCATAAACTTTCTGCCAAGTGCCAAGTATGCAAATCTCAAGAAAGAAGATTGAAAAATCATCACAGTGAACTTAACTTATTGGTCTGCATCAGTACTTACGTATTATGCAGCATTTGAAATTATCAATCTTCTGGTTCTGACAACCTTTCTTCATCAAACCACCGGGGAGGATCAAACCCAGACCCACCTACAAAGAAGCAATGGCCTAGAATCAATACTGTACAGTGTACAGAATAAAAAATCAAAGAAAAAGCATCGAAAAATTTCGTTCCGAAGGTTTAAGGAGATCATTCTTATTCATCTTGGAACTGTCTTTTGAATGAGAGCAACGTCATTACCAAGGGGATTGCAGCGGCAGAGACGCCAAGCAGTCAACATTGTGCCCTTCGCAACACCATATTTTTTGTAAGCTTGCATGGAATACTCACTACACGTAGGTAAATAGCGACAACTATTTGGCAATAGCGGCGAGATTTCTCCTGCTCATATTTCGCTCAAAATCAGTACTCAACGATTCGTTTCGTATTACCTTCAATTCCGATCGAATTTTGACAGAATTCTTCGAATTAGAAGCCCAAAACGGAACAAATAACATCATTCTACTTACGTTTGTAGAATTTAAGCATGGATAATGCAGCTTTAACCCCCAGATTGTCCACTTCGCCATCTACGGAAACGAATCAAGAGCCCTAATTCATCGTAGTCTATACATTGATTGTTTAAAAATACAAAGGAGCGAAGAAGAGGCAAGTACCTTGCTCGCTGTTCGCGCTCGAATTCGATGTGGCACGCGCTTCGCTTAGGATTAACGGCCGACAGAGCGTTCGGCGATTCAATCGAATACTGAAGCCGGCGGCGGAGCAGTGCCTTTGATGGCAGCGGCTGGCGAAGAAGATTGGGTTCTGGTTATGGGGTGTGTGGCAGTTTGTGGTGGGAAGAACCGCCATGTCACTCTGCTCTGACTCTTCTGCAAATGCAATTGGAGTTCGTTGCCCAATATTTTGTTCATTTTACATTAGTTCTAATCTCAACGACAATACGATGCCGTTTTGTTAATCCAAAAGGTGATTATGAGGAAATTAATTGGTATTAGTGTCGCAATATCATTTTTTTTAAAAAAAATAGTGTTGCAATATCTTAAACTTTAATAAAAAAGAATATTTTCATGTGTAGATCATAAAATATAGGTCTAATATTAGATTTGTTATAGGTAATTTTGGACCCCGATGTACAAGAAGGAGGACAACCCAACACGAGTCCAGAAATAGGACCGAAAAATGGACTCCGAAGGCGAAACGGACCAAAAGGTCGGGCCAAGGTCGGATGGACCAGGCCTTGGCCCGACCCATATGGTCGCCCTCGGCCCAAGGTCGAGTCCGTCTGCCTCCGTTCAATCCCTACTGCTCCTGACCGCCCCGGTTCTACTCGGTTCAGCCCTAAATCGTCTCCAAAATCCTAGAAATCCTAGGGCAGAAACAAGTATTTGAACATTTCTTCATCACTGGATCTCGAACTCTATTCTCTCCTCTTTCCTCTTGCTCTCTTCCTTCCGTTCTCTGACTTAAGCATCGGAGGCAGTGTGGCAAGCACCACCGGTGTGCAGGTTTTTCTGTCTTGCAGGCCACATCTTCCCCCTCTCAAACAAATTTACCGTTGGTGGCACGTCAAATGAGTTCCTCCTGACCAAATTTGATCATCAACAAGATTGATAGAACCTTAAAAAGAATACTATATTAGAGCTGAATTTTTGTTGAAATTTGTAAGTTTTGATAAATTTATCAAAATATCGATCATATCAAACTTAATTTTATGCAAAATTGACTTTTATTCAAATTGATGAGTTTTAGGGATTTTAGCATCGTGAATTTATTGGTGAATATATCAAAAGTTGAACAAAAGGTAAAACTTGTAAAATTTATGTAAGTCTGAAAATTTAGATGAGAATTGATAATTTTAGGATTAAATGTTACTTTTTTTCCAAAGTTATTTTCAAGATAATTTCCTTTCTCAAAATAGAAAATAGAAGTCTGAAAAATAACATGTCCAAATAATTTTTTTAGCGTGCCCTCAAAGATGAATTGTGTTTTAGAACAAAATATAATATTATTTTTGAAATTACAAATTAGTTTTTTTTTTTTTTTTTTTTTTTTTTTTTTTTTTTTTTTTTTTTTTTGAAATCACAAAGTTCTTAAACAGTTTAGTGTAAACAATAATATTAATTTTCACAATCAACTTATCACAGTTCTGATGATGAATTTTGTTAGCCCAATTAAAATTTTAATAGAGAAGAAAAATTAATAAACCATCCAGTTTAGTAGAGAAAAATCAAAGTGATACATTACAATATTCTCATGGCCAAATTATTTGAAATGCAGATTAATGGCAGAAACAGAAACAATTCATTCAGCAACCTCTAGTTCTAATGCATCATTAATGTAAGCTCTCCTAATCTTTCCCGCCCCTCTTGAAACCTCACAGTTCAGAATTTATTAGCAGCAGAGCAATTCATGGAAAACAATTGCTCCATTGGGAAAGAATGATTTTACAAACTCTGCCTAATCAGAAACTCGTCGTCACTTGAGAGAACAAGGCCTTGAAATCCTTCGTCGGTGTGCCTACTCCCTCAGGCTTCGAGGCTAGATCGAGCGCCTTGAATTTGGCCTCCTCAAATTGCAGCGCCTGTTCAAGAGTTGAGAGCTTGAATTAAATGCTAAATAGGAAAGATGATTGACTGTCCTAGAGGAAGATGTAAGTAGTGTTCGGTTTTGATTTTTTGGATTTGGTCGTAACGCTTATTACCGGGTACATTTTCCTAGTTATTTTGATAGTTCAATGCCTGATTGTTCTTCTTTTTATTCTCATTCACTAAGTTCTTGATGTTTATTCCTCATTAATCATAAGATGGTTTTTGTGGAGTTAAACACCTAGGAGATGAGAGTTTCTGAGATAATCTCTCTAATACAAAAACAGACAAGTACCTGAAGGCAGACTTCGGCAACATCAGCCCTAGCAATGGTTCTCGTCTCTGTTTGAAGAAGTTCATCATCCTTCCCAACTAGAAGTTCTCGGATCCCACCATCCTTATCCTGCAGACCTCCAGCCCTGAGAAAGGATAGTCCATTTTG
Organism: Luffa acutangula; assembly: GCA_036850905.1. NCBI lineage: Eukaryota > Viridiplantae > Streptophyta > Magnoliopsida > Cucurbitales > Cucurbitaceae > Luffa > Luffa acutangula. The sequence goes on along the minus strand of CM072087.1, from coordinate 49,634,289 downwards.
GTAAATTGACAGGTTGAAGGCATTTACTAGTGGTCAAATGTCAAATACTCTAACTAGGGACCGATAAAGAAAGAATGCTTAGATCGAGGAGGAAACAGTAGGTCGACATCCATCCTTAGAACCCGAAACTAGACAAATTCGTAAAACCATTGATCAAGTCACATCAGGCCAGAATGTATGTGATATAAAGACTTTGAAACCAAAGAAAGATCTTGAAATTCCTAATAAATGCTTTGATCATACTTAGCCAAGTAGTTTTAACAATGTTTCCAACCCAACGAGAACACAAACTATGAATCTCAAGTGTTTATGTTTTGAGCAAAGGCACAGAACACTCTGTGGTAAAGATGAATATGAAATGCAGTCAACGACGTACCTTATAATGGTGTATGGAAAACCGGAGTCAGCCAAATACTGCTCAGCTTTTCTTTTCCAAACCTATTGTATGATAGAAAGATCTTAGATATTCCTTCTCGCAATTTTCCAAACTAGGGGATCGGGTAAAAAGTAAGTGATTGAAAGCCATTGGAAAGAGAATACTAACCAATATGTTCCCATTACCCAAACTGTTCAAGGGATGGTTGATATTTGTTCCACCCATAGAGCCAACCAAAACGATTTGTTTAACTCCCGCGTCCTTGGCTGTTTCAAATCATTATATAGATGTCAGCATTTCAAACTCGTTAAAATGATAGCAAGAAGAAAGGAGAAATCCGACCACTCACCAGCATCAATCTGATTCTTTTGGCCAATCCAGTCAACCTAAAGGCGAACTTTTATCAGAGAATGAAATACATAAAAAGTTATGAAATAAAGAAAAAGGAAGACAATGTTGAGGTACCTGTTCAGGATATGCTCCATCCTCAAAATAAAACTCAGGCCTACCACCTTTGGTAGGATCAAACCCTGGCTTCATCTTTGGTACCGCGCTCGTAAGAATGATGAGCGCGTCAATGCCTTGAATTGCAGGACCAAGGCTACCTGCATCCCTTATATCGCCAACAAAAAGATCGTCTGCTCCACCAATGCTCTGCTTGCTCTCTTCAGTTCTAACCAAACCTCTTGCAACATACTGATCTGACCTCTCCTTCAATTTCTTGTAAACTATTTGCCTGCCAAAAAGGACCAATAAAACCATATTAAGAATTTGTCCTCCTTAGAGAGAAGAAAGATTATCTAAAAGTCTTCTCTCATCTTCACCACCATACTCATAGCTAAATTCTATTACAATTAGAGGATATCAAGCGCTTCAAAGTCCAGACCTACAGAATACAAAACTTGAACCATCATCCATCAAAAGTACATGGTAAACTTGAGAACTTCCACCATCCATCTATGTCATGTTAGACTTCCAGAAAATCCAAAAAAGTCGAGATCATAAACACTTGATAGACAGTCAGAATTAGGATCCTAGCAACAAATTCAGAAACCAATTTCGAAGTCCAATGTTTCAGGGACAAGCAAACCAATTAGATAAGAACTCATAACTTTTTCAAAAAGCTACAGAACTAAGAAATGTCTTAATCCAAATGCAATCGGATGCAAACATAAAAGTGAAAAAGATATTGGGGCATAATTTGAAGCCTTTTGATAGAATACAAAAGACAAAGTTATATAAAAATTTAGAGGTCGGTTGTCCTAACAGCATCGTTATCCTGCAACATGAGATGGCTATACATTAACATTGAATGTCCCATGTGCAAAGAAATTAAGTCAGTGGCTCCAATTTCCAAATCGAAAACCAAATCTACATAAAACCCAAACCCTCAACAGTGAAGATATTGAACACCCAGTGACAGAGACCAGAAGATAACGATTATAGAAGATAAAATTCCACACCCAGAGGAAAAAATCGAAACCCCATTACTCATTCTGTCTTAAATTTCCCTACAATTCTCTCAGCAGCGAAACAGAAGCTAAACCAAAGGGAAAACAGCAGAGTTACCGGTTCTGCCACCAGCTCCGGTGACGAGGACAGTGCTGGGACCAGAATCCGCCATTGAAACCACCGAAAGAGCCGTCGCTCGGCGCCGTCTGAAACCCTTCTGGGAGGTTGGAGAAATGGAGGAGGCAGCGATTTGAAGTGATAGAGATGGAATTGAATTGGAATTGGGTAGCCAACAACATTTATGACATTGATGAAAGGCCAGTGGTGGAGAAGGGGTGGAGTAGAGTAATGGGACACGTGTTAGCATCGCCATGGCTTGAGAGTTGAGACTAGAACGCTAACATGGACTGGTTTCCATCCAGGTGCCTCTGGTTATGACTTATAAACCAGAGCGCTGGGCGCGCAATAGAGAAAGAAAGAGACAATATGACATATAAACCAGGGCGCTGGGTGTCACAATCGCAAACTTTCAAACTCGGGATGGGCGATTGTGCGGCACTTGTCCTAACCCGGCGGGCAAGTCAGCCGTACAAAAATCGCAAATCGCGGACAACTTCGGCGTAGGGTCTAGCCTCCACTCACGTTTTAGGAGAAAATTGGTTTTATAAAACGTGAGAGAGAAAAAGTATTGAAAACATCTTTAAAAGAGAGCATTGAATACAAGGGTGCAAGAAAACTTGATTGCAAGAAAGTATACAATGCTTGGTAGGGGGTGGTTTGATGACTACTTGGTCCCCCCTATAGTACATTATGAGGCATTTTTAGTCTGGCAGGCGTGAACATGCGACATCGCGAGGAGTCATACGCCCACAAAACTCATTACAACAGAAAGTAAATAACAAAACTAATTACATGGCACTAAAGCATGATGGGTGAGGATGGTTTGGACATGCGGCCATAGGCACAACTCGCCCTGGACAAGCATGCTCAAGACATTCTCCCCCACTTAAACTGTTGACGTCCCTGTCAACTGACGCAGCTTGAAGTCTTCGATCTTCTGTATCCAGGCTTCAAGGTCTTCAACTCGTTCCCAGCTTGTTTCTTCCGTAGGGAGGTCCTTCCATTTGACAAGGAATTCTTGGACCCTCCGTACGGGTCTTCCAGTCTTCCTGACGCGCTCACCAAGGATCTCTTCAACTTCTTTGGCTTCTTTCTGTTTCAGATCAATACCAGGTCGAACAACGGCATTACGACGATCATCATCTGGATCGGGATAATAGGGTTTTAAGTTGCTCACATGAATTACTGGATGAATTTTCATCCATGCAGGCAACGCCACCCTATAAGACGTGGTCCCGATTTTCTTGAGGACTTCCACAGGTCATTCATACTTTCGCACAAGTCGCTGGTCTTTTCGGCTTCGGAATCGAATCTGTTCAGGTCTCAGCTTGATAAGGACTTGGTCTCCAATTCGAAATTCAAGGGGGCGACGCTTCCTGTCCGCCCATTTCTTCATGCGCTTAGAGGCTTTCTCCAAGTAGGCTCGAGCAATGCCAGTGGTCTGTTTCCACTCCTTTGTAAAATTCTGGGCCTGAGGATTCTTCCCTGCATAAGGATGATCAATGATATGAGGTAGGGAAGGTTGTCTGCCGCTAACAATCTCAAAATGACTCTTTCCTGTGGACGAACTTGTTTGACAATTGAAACAAAACTGAGCCACATCTAACAACTGGACCCAGTTCTTTTGTCGGGCATTAACAAAGTGGCGTAGATACTCTTCGAGCATGCAGTTGAATCTCTCGGTTTGACCATCGGTCTGTGGGTGATAGCTGGAGGATATGTTCAAACTCGTCCCCAAGAATGAGAATAATTATGTCCAGAAGGTGCCGATAAAACGACCATCCCTGTCACTCACAATACTCGATGGAATGCCCCATAACTTGACAACGTGCTTGAAGAATAGTTGGGCCGTCAACTCAGCTGAACATTGCTTAGGGGTTGCCACGAAGGTTGCATACTTCGAAAACCGATCAATGATAACCAAGATTGCTTCGTGGTCCCCTACCTTCGGGAGATGAGTGATGAAGTCCATGGAGACGCTCTCCCAAGGTCTGGATGGGACTGGCAGAGGTTCGAGAAGTCCCGATACCTTTTCTTTCTCAACTTTATCTTGCTGGCATATCAGGCAAGTCTTCGTGTACTGCATAATATCGTCTCGCATGTTTGGCCAGAAGTACCCTTTCTTCAGAAGGGCGTACGTACGTTGCCATCCGGGATGACCTGCCCATAGAGTGTCGTGACACTCGTACATCAGTTTCTTTCTCAGGTCTCCTGCTCGAGGAACATATAATCGATTCCCTTTTGTCATCAGCAATTCGTCCTCGACCCAAAACTGCCTGGTCTTTCCGGCTTTGGCTAAGGACACGACAGTTTGGGCTGAGGGGTCTCTCAGTAACTGCTCTTTGGTGATGTCGCGCATGGATCCGTCAACCTTGCCGGTATGAATATGAGCGAGCATGCACAGGGCCGCATGCTCACCTTTTCGACTCAGGGCGTCTGCTGCTTGATTGCTCTTTCCTTTCTTGTGTTCAAACTTAAAATCAAACTCAGCCAAAAATTCTTGCCACCGCGCTTGCTTTGCGGTCAACTTTGGCTGATCGAAGAAATGACAGATAGCAATATTGTTGGTTCTAACCACGAAGCGTGATCCCAACAAATATTGCCTCCAGGCTCTCAGGCAATGTATCACTGCTAACATCTCTTTCTCGGAGACAGTGTATCTCCTTTCAGCGCTATTCAACTTGCGGCTCTCGTAGGCGATAGGGTGACCTTCCTGAAGAAGTACGCCTCCGAGAGCAAAGTCGGACGCATCGGTCTCGACTTCAAATGGCTTCGACACATCCACCAATCCGAGGACAGGGCCCCTCGTCATGGTGGTCTTCAACTCTTCAAAAGCCTTCTGACATTCGTCTGACCAATGCCAGGTTACATCCTTCTTCAACAATTCGGTCAGTGGGGCAGCTCGTCGGGAAAATCCTTCGATGAACCGACGATAATAATTTGTCAAGCCCAAGAATGAACGAAGCTCAGTCACAGAAGCAGGAACTCTCCATTCTTGGATGGCCTTCACTTTGTCACTGTCCATACTGATTCGGCCATATTCAATCACATGGCCTAGGAAGTTTATGCGTTGCTGCGCAAAAACACATTTTTCTCTCTTTACATATAGTTGATTCTGCCTCAGCTTGTCAAAGACGAGGCGCAAATGCACTCGGTGCTCTTCCAGCGTGGGGCTGTATATGACTATGTCGTCCAGATAAACCACTACAAACTGATCAAGGTATTCGTGGAAAACCTGATTCATCAACGTACAAAAAGTGGCTGGTGCGTTCGTCAAGCCAAAGGGCATCACCAGGAATTCGAAAGCTCCATATCTCGTCACACATGTGGTTTTAGGCTCGTCGCCTTCAGCGATACGGACTTGATAGTATCCTGACCGGAGGTCTAACTTGGTGAAGTATCTAGCTTCGTGTAACTGGTCGAATAAATCAGATATCAACGGCACTGGATACTTGTTTCTCACCGTGACTTTGTTCAAGGCTCGGTAGTCGATACATAGTCGCAGGGTCCCATCCTTCTTTTTCTGAAACAACACAGGGGCCCCATAGGGCGCTTTTGCGGGACGAATAAACCCTGCAGTCAGGAGTTCGTCTAATTGTTTCCTCAACTCTGCCAACTCTGGTGGTGTCATTCGGTATGCATTTTTCGCTGGAGGTTTAGTCCCTGGAAGGAGCGTAATCTCGTGATCAATTCCCCGCCGAGGTGGCAAGGCTTTTGGTAAGTTATCTGGCATGATGTCAACATATTCTTGTAAGACATCGCAAACTTCTGGCGGGATTTCTTCCACTATAGAGGGTTCTTCGACCATTGGGATGGCCATGAACGTGGGTTCATCTCGACGAAGGCCTTTCTTTAACTGTAAGGCCGAAATCATTCTCATGCCGCTTGGTTGCTTGATGTTCGCTGGGACTACGGTGGGATTACTGTCGGTGACGATCATACATTTGGCGAGTGGTAAAGGGATCACCTTATGCTCCAAAAGAAATTCCATTCCCAATACCACATCGAAGTCGTCCATGCGAACCACTACAAGGTCCACATTACCTGTCCACTCGCCCAATTTCAATGGAACTTTTCTGGAAGTGCCCACAATAGGTAAAGCTTCTGAGTTAACCGCTTTCATTTTGCCTACATCTTTTTCAACCTTTAATTCCAGCCTACGGGCTTCTTGTTCGGAGATGAAATTGTGGGTGGCGCCCGAATCAATCATGGTACCCTTAGCAAGCCCACCATTAATGATGGCGTCCACAAACATCAGTCCCCTCTCAAGTGTGTCTTTCGACCCGGAGGCCTTCTTCTGTATGGCAGACAAGAATTTTAGGGCTCCCATCCTGGGTGTGTTCTCCTCCTCCTCTGGTTTGTTGCCCTCAACTTCGGGTTCAGGCAAGTTGCCGGATTGTACTGCGGCTTGAAGTGCAGTGAGAGCAGCTCGGTTGGGGCAGTCGTATAGTCTATGGGGACCCTTACATAGGAGGCAAGAAAGGGGCCATTGTTGGTTCTGCCTCGGTGGGTAAGGCCCTCGAGGAGGCCCCGAGGACGAGGTCTGAGGCTTCTTATCAGTCTCTCCAGGTCTCTGGTTCGTGGGCCTGAAAGGCCGATTCCCATTGTGTGGCGGTGGTACGTACTTCTTTTGAGGAACTGGATCACCCCCTAAGTCAAAGAGTCTTTCAGCGGCGGCCAGGGCAGAGGCAAGGTCTTGGACTCTCTGTTCGTATAGCTTCGTCTTTGCCCATGGCTTTAATCCTTCAACAAAACAGAACACTTTGTCCTTCTCGGACATGTCGTGGATATCAAGCATTACTGCAGAAAATTGTTTGACATATTCTCTTATGCCTCCCGTGTGCTTCAACTCTCGAAGCTTGCGTCTCTCTATGAATTCAACATTCTCGAGGAAGAACTGAGCCCTCAACTCTTTCTTGAGGTCTTCCCAAGAGTCAACTGTGGCCAGGCCACTCTGAATGTCGTTCACCTTAGTGCGCCACCATAGCTTTGCATCATTAGAGAGATGCATCGTGGCCAACGTGATTTTCATCTCTTCCGAAGTAGTTCCAGTGGCTTTGAAATACTGTTCCACGTCGAAGATGAAATTTTCAAGTTCTTTCGCGTCACGGTTCCCACTGAAGGCTTTGGGTTCCGGGACCTTAATCTTGTTGTGCACCCCGTGCCCTTGGTTCGGGGTCTGGTTCTCCACTGCTCGCATGGTTAGATTCAGGCGAGTATTCATTTCGGCCATCTCACCTCTCAAGGTTTCGATGGTTGCTCTAAAGTCTTCTGTCATTTCATTGAACAACCGCAGCATGGTTGTTTGGGATGTATTCAGCTCGTCGACCCGCTCGTTCATCTTGTCGACGGAACTCGTGGAGCTTTCTCCACGTTCAGTGCTACAAGGGTTCGTAGCTTTGCTTTCCAGGGTCTCTACCCTTATTGCCAACTCTTGTACAGGTAGCCCATCAATCCGGGCATTCACTGCATCAATCTCACCCAACCTTTCGGAGATCTCATCAAGTCAACTTTCGACGTATCGTACCGAGTCAGGTACTTCTCTCAGGTATAACAACTGTTCTTCTATCTCAACGAGTCGCTCAACGTGGGTCTTGCCCATTTGTTTGGTCGCCGACATGCTTACAACTTCTTGAAAGCCAAGGAGCCAACTAAGCTCTGATACCACTTGTCACAATCGCAAACTTTCAAACTCGGGACGGGCGATTGTGCGGCACTTGTCCTAACCCGGCGGGCAAGTCAGCCGTACAAAAATCGCAAATCGCGGACAACTTCGGCGTAGGGTCTAGCCTCCACTCACGTTTTAGGAGAAAATTGGTTTTATAAAACGTGAGAGAGAAAAAGTATTGAAAACATCTTTAAAAGAGAGCATTGAATACAAGGGTGCAAGAAAACTTGATTGCAAGAAAGTATACAATGCTTGGTAGGGGGTGGTTTGATGACTACTTGGTCCCCCTATAGTACATTATGAGGCATTTTTAGTCTGGCAGGCGTGAACATGCGACATCGCGAGGAGTCATACGCCCACAAAACTCATTACAACAGAAAGTAAATAACAAAACTAATTACATGGCACTAAAGCATGATGGGTGAGGATGGTTTGGACATGCGGCCATAGGCACAACTCGCCCTGGACAAGCATGCTCAAGAAACTGGGCGTGCAATAGAGAAAGAAAGAGACAACATGTGTTATTTATTTATTTTTTCAAATTACAGCCATAAGGATTTCGATTGGAATATAAAAATTCGATGGGTTTTTCTTTTTTTTCTTCTTTTATCATAATTCAATGGGTTAAGATAATATACAATATTTTTAAAGTTTTTTTTTTTTGAAAAAAACAATATTTTTAAAGTTTAATGTTAGAATGTTTGCCAACAAGAGCATAGCTCAACTGACATAAAGTTGTACTCATAACCATGAGGTTTGTGGTTCAAATTACTTCACTCTCATATTGTCAAAAAAAAGAAAAAAAAAATAGTATGAAAACATTTAGTGTTACTATATTACTATAAATTTTCCTATCTTTGTACTATATTTGCATCATTTATTGTCAATTCAAGCGTAGCTTAGTGGATCAATTATCTTTGTACTATATTTGCATCATCTATTTTTTATGTAGATTTTCAGAATGATTAAGAAGATGACGACTTATAACCATTATTAAAAGTACTACAAAGGATGACGGTTTATAGCACTGTCATCGTTTCTTTACAAAAAATTTTTGTCAAATATTGCATGCTTAATAATACGAAGAATGACTTCTTTATTTCCATCCTATTCCCTCTTTGATGAAAAAAAAGAAAAAAGAAAAATTAAAATCAATTTTCGTCTCACAAACCCTTTTCTTCGTAAGAAAAAAAAATCCAAATGAATTTTAAAATGACCAAAATCACTTTTGTCATACACTTTTGATGGAATGAAAATCACTTTGAAAAGTATATAATTAAACGTTAAAATGATTATATGAAAAAAAAAAATCATTCTCGACCACGTTCTAATTTCATGATAATTTTTTTTTTTAGAAAATAAATTAGTTAAAAGTGTTTTTTATACTACTTTAGAATGGATGTAGAACAAATTCTCAGTCATCTTGCATAATCATAAAGGTTCCAGATAAGGAATTTTGGGCCAAAAAGTGTATGATTGATGTTAGGAGAACTTTTATTTCATCATTGAAACCAAAACCAACATTCCAAAATTGAGAGAACCTACTCAACTTCTTGCAACTTGATTAATCATTTTTTCTCCTCAACCTCACATATTATTGAACTAAAAAAATTAATATATAACTTTTTGGATATAATACTTCGGTTTTCATATTTTTTTTTTTTTTAAAAAAAGGAACTAGTGAGAATTGACATACATTTTTAACAAATTCACCAAATTCTTCTCAATAACAAAAAATTATTAAATCGACTTTTGATTGTAGATCTATATTGCACACAAAAAAATATTGATCTAAAATGTATTTTTTTTTACTAAATTCTATTCTCTATTTTGAAAATAGTCTATCCAACTAGCTTCTTACTTTGAAGAAGAAAAGTAAAAGACATGTGATTTTAGTAGGTATATGATTCTTAGAAGTGAGAGCCTGCTGGAAAGCACAAAACTAAAGTATTGGTGGGATTGGTGCATATAGCTGAGCTATGTAAGAAATAGTTGATAATTAGCTATACAAAAATGTGCATGTGGAAGGTGCTTTATAGTACTTAACCTATGCCCTATTCTTCTTTTACTAAAAGCTCTTTTCTTTCTTTCTTTACATCTACTTCTTTAGTTGAACAAAATTTGAAAAGCCTAAGCTTGGGCTAATCCCATTAAATCTTTTGGAGATGTTTCGTTAAATGGTGTAGTTTAGAAATTTGAAGTTGCATCTATATTTCTGACGTCGGTTGTCAATTCTGAAAGTGTTATGTCTATTTTCCTTCCATTAAGTTTAATAATAAGATTAAGATCTAAAAACGTTTCAACTTTTTTACCATATTGGACCTCTGTTATAATATGGAGTCTAATGGACTTTTGATTTCTAATGTTTGAGTTTGGTGTTATCGATCATTGAAATTTCAAAAGGAACATTTTAGTCCAATGATAGAAGCATTGGCTCTAAATAGTTTCTAACAACTTTTGATCATTACTTGACCTAACATTAGATTGACGTGATAGTTATATTACTAATTAACCTTCAATGGCACGACAGTTTTGCTCTAATTAGACTACAATCTAGAAAGAATGAATAATTTGTTCCAAATTTGAAATTTCAAGACAGCAACCCTACAACGAGTGGGGGCAACGGTGTCAGAGATGGGAGGGAAAAGATGGTAAATACAATCAACAAAATTGTCACGTAAACATGTTGATTGTCACGTCAACATTCTTTTAAGTCAACAAACGATCAAATAAAGACTAAACTAAAATGTCCCTTTAAAAATCCCATTTGCTGGTGATCTCGAAAACCAACATGTATAATGTGCATATTCAACTTTGATATCAACCACCACAAATCCAATTTATGGTCGATGGTAGAGTAGTATCAGCTTTTCAACAAGGTGTAGAATTATTGACCAGCTTTTATATAATAATAATAAAGAGTTAAAAGCATCAACAGAACTTTGCCAAGTGGCTTTTCCAGTTCCTACATTATTAACACATTCCTCATTTTCCATGAACCTATTAGATGGGAATCTTGGACAGCCCACCTAACATTTTCCAAAGAAACTTTCTGTTTCCTCATTTCTTTGAGATGAAGCTTCTCTTTGGACAATATGAAATCCCTGCTTGATAATTTAATCATCCCTAACATTTAGAAACAGTTCAATAGTTTGTCATTATTAATTGAGATGAAAATCTCACTCAAAGACATGTGAAGAGAATCTGTTGTGTTCATGTCAACAAAATAAGCATATGTCTAAGCTACTGCGTCATCCTCTAACACTAACTTGATCATATTATGTTTTTACCCAAATCATCAATACAATAAGATGTGCAGAAGATGATAAGAAAAGAAAAGAAAAACCCTTTCATTGAGAACTTTTGGGAGAAGGCAAAACACAAGGTGTGTTGTGTATATACAAGCTTGCCTCATGGAATTGGAGATGTACTTACTTGCATTTATAGTATCTTCGCAATTTCACCGAAAGCAGCCTACAGAAAAACAATAACTTTTAATCAAAGATGAGACCTAGAAAATTTACCTCCTTGTCAGCTCAACAGCTGTGATATTCACTCCTCAGCTTCAGAATCTTTCATTTCTTTCCTTTTTTTTTTTTTAATGTACGAACTGATAAAGAAAGAACGACGCTGAGCTGAGGAGATCATATCATAGGCGCTCGGAATGAAATCCTACCATTGCTACACATTCTCTTGTCATAATGTAGGTACTATATCTGGTTCCAAGGGTGGTACTGGTGATGTATTGTTCCCTGCATTTCCACCCTCAGCTTTCTCTTTAGGCCCATCAACTTTATCACTGAAACCTTGCTTGAATCTATCATAATTTGTGGGCTCAGATGACTTAAATGGGCGCTCCCCTAACACACGGACCAAGTCTTCCTGATGTAAGACCTCCTTTTCAAGCAATAGCTCAGCGATCTTAGCTACATGCTCTTTGTGCTCCTCTATCAACTGAACTGTGCGTTCGTATGCCTTAGTCACCCATTCTCTAACTTCACCGTCTATAATTGCACCAGTCTTGCTGCTGTACGGCTTTGACATCTCGAACGTCTCGTCCCTTTGTGGGAAGGAAAGAAGACCTACTTTGTCACTGAAGCCATAGACAGCAACTTGGGCATAAGTCATCTTGGTCACTTTCTCCAGGTCATTCTGAGCTCCAGTTGATATTTTCCCCAATAGAACCTACAAGTAGAGAGAAAGTTAAGTCTCATCAATTGAAGGAAAAGAGAGTCGACGGGAAGGATGTGGTTGTGTTGGTGCTGCTAAGTGAAACTCAAAAAAGAATCATCAATGCTAAGTGAATCATCAGTTTAAATAAGCTCACATTTATATGATCAACATTCCGGGAAAATAGATGGTTTGTTCATAAGCATGTAACCACTAAGTTCATCAATAGTTTCCATGCATAATAATGGCAAATAACAAGCTTTGTGCACAAAACAAAATGTTTAAGCTTTCAGGTGCACAGGGCCAAAAAACACGAGCAAAGACAAACTTTATGAAGAAACATCAAATTAGAAAACTTCATCATTAGGGATCATGCAAGACAACACATTTCACTGTATGGCTTGATCAACTTTTCCAACTATAAGACAAGTTCTTTAGATATCGAGAAATTATTCAGCTGAAACATATGGATGCTTACCTGCTCAGCAGCTCGACCACCAAGGGTCATGCATGTCACGTCAAAGAGTTGTTCCTTTGTCATAAGAAGGTTCTCATTGGGAACATACTGAGCAAACCCAAGAGCAGCAGTACCACGAGGCACAATAGTTACTTTAAGCAGGGGCTCTGCATGTTCCAAGAACCAACCAGCAACAGCATGACCAGATTCATGGTATGCAACAGTCCTCCGTTCCAGCTTGCTTATCACCTAGGTTACAAGAAGATGATTGGCGTTAGCACATTTCGGAACTTCAATAAAATGGCAACCTCTATTTTTCACATCAGAGAAGGCCAGTAAACCCTCCTCGGAATGGGGTCTTATTAATAATTGAATCATAGACACCCCAAACAGACAAGACAACTGTAAAAAAAAAATATATTCTACAGTAACGTTGAGTATACTCTTAAAGAAAAGAAAAGTTCAGATTTGTCAAACTGTCTGCATGCTTCAACCCTTTATATTCTCTTCATCATTCCAATTTTATCAGTTGTCAGTGAAGGGACTTCAACCCTCAATATTTTGTTTTAACAAACCTTAAGTCATACCACAATACATACAAAAACACTTCCAAGGTGTAATTGCGAGATTGGATATCCAGAGGTCTGTTTAAGGCATCATCTTTTTTAACTTGTCACCTTGGTGGAACGGCTAGATGAAAAATTAATAGATGGGGCTAGCACAATGTTCCTCGTGGTTCACGGAATAGATAGACAGGAAAAAGATCACCCTATTGTCTCAGGCTAATGGGGTTGCCATAATCTTATTTCCAGTTTTTGGTGTGGGATCCACCATACCTAATTAAAATAACAGCATGAATGAGATTAAAGAAACCTAATTTCTATTCTTAGGAAAGCAGCCCACGGCTGACTGAAATAGCCCTCTACAACAAGCCAATCTACTACAAGCACACAATTAGTAGATTGGTTGGAATTGCGTAAAAAGTCAAAGGTTTTTTTTTTTTTTTTTTTGGTAAGAAACAATTTCATTGATGTATGAAATTTACAAAAGGGATACATGATCCATAGAGATTACAAAAGACTTTCCCAACTATTTAAGAGGGAAGTATATGAGTACGAAGCAAGGAGGGGAGAGAGTTTACACCAAGATATAGCATAGTATATAACAATGTTGAAAAAACCATCAAAAGAGAGATCGATTCCTTGGAAAACTCTTCTGCTCCTTTCTTTCCATAAGATCCAAAAGAAAGCTCTAGCGATGTTCATCCATAGAAGGCCTTTGATATTGGTGAAAGGGTGTCCCAATAAAACGGAGGCAAGGATATCCACCAAATTACCTGGAAGAGACATGGACCACCCAAAAGATTTAGAGATCCTACTCCAAAACTTCCAAGCAAAGGGGCATGATGCAAAAATGTGATCTTGCGATTCGTCACTAGATCTACATAAGTAACACCATACGGGGGGAGAGAGTCAAGTAAGGCATGCGTCTCTGAAGAACCTCCTTGGTGTTGATGGCTTTGTGGGCTAATTCCCATAAAAAGAATTTTATCTTCTTTGGGTAGTTGTCTCTCCAAATAATCTTTGCCAAGGATGGCTCAATGAGGCTAATATTTCCCATCATGTCAGAGAGGAGTGATTTAGTGGAGAAAATACCGTTATGATTGAGGGGCCATTTCCATTTGTCTTCAGAATGAGATAAGGAAATGGGGTCAAGATCCATGCTCAAAGCAGCCCATTCATCCACCTCCAAATCTTTCAAATTTCTACCCAGTTTGAGGTCCCAAAAATTTAACGATTCATTCCATGCTTCTTTGACTGTGGCTGTCTTGTTGATCCAAGGGTCCGTCCAAAAAAAAGTCTCCCCTCCATTGCCAAGCTGGTGGGCTATGCAACTAGATATAAGATGATGATGTTTCAAAATATTCTTCCAGGGACCCTTTGAAAATGTTAATGTAAAAAGTCAAAGGTTTCATGATTTCCAATTTTAAAATGTTAAATGATGACAGACTTAAACGTCTCAAATTCTCAATGCCATTCTCAAGTTTAATATAAAAACATTTATCTCGTAGGATGAGTAGAGAAAAATTAAATCTTAGAATAGATAGTCCATTATGGAGGCAAATGGAGGATAAAAGGAAAAGATGATATCAAAGAGATAGCGGGAAAAAATATGCAGAAGAGAGAGATACTTAGATTGGGTAATGATAAATAATTACCTTGTTCTTTTTCTCCAGACCACCTATGACTCTGTCTATAGCTCCCTCAAAATGTTCCATAGTGATCACTCTACTTTCGTTTCTGGCAGCAATTAAAGCAGCTTCATTGCAAACATTTGCAATGTCTGCTCCAGCAAATCCAGGAGTTAGAGCAGCAAGTCTCTGCGAATAATACGATGGCTCTTGATCAAGCTTTAACTTCTTTAGATAAATTAGAAAAATTTGGTCACGTCCTTTGATGTCAGGTTTGTCGATTGTTATCTGCCGATCAAACCGACCAGGTCTCAACAGAGCTTTATCCAAGATATCAGGCCTGTTAGTACCAGCAAGTACAACCACCCCAGAAGTAGTTCCAAACCCATCCATTTCTACCAGCAACTGATTAAGAGTACTTTCACGCTCATCATTCCCTCCACCAAAGCCCCTTCGGCCTCTTGCTCGTCCAATTGCATCTATCTCATCGATAAATACAATACTTGGAGCACATTGTCTAGCCTCTTGAAACAGGTTTCTAACCCTTGAAGGCCCAACCCCCACAAACATTTCCATAAAATCTGATCCAGAGATGGACAGGAAAGGTACATCAGATTCACCTGCAGTTGCTTTTGCTAGGAGTGTTTTCCCAGTACCAGGGGGGCCAACAAGTAGAGCACCTTTGGGAATTTTTGCTCCTAACTCCTCGTATTTCTTTGGATTCTTAAGGAAGTGCACGAACTCCATAATTTCTTGCTTTGCCTCATCGCAACCAGCTACATCTTTAAAATAAACCTGAACCATCAAGAGGAATGTGAAAGCATATTAAGCCACTGAAATCCCCGAAATCTTTCACCATGTAAATTGATGAATGAAAGTAGTACTATCATGCATTCATGGTATGATGCAAGAAAATAAATAAATAAATAAATAGATAGAAGCACGCATCTGACCTTATTTTTGGCATTCTTATCCATTTTGGTTATATGTGCCTTCCCTATGTTGAATATTCCACGCCCACCTCTTCCACCTAGACCATCAACACCTAAACCACCCAGCATCCTTTTCTCCATGAAATAAAGGGTTCCCAAAAGCAAAGCTGTTGGCGCAAACCTCATTAATTCCTGGTACCAATTAACTTGGGAAATGTAAACAACGGGAACAAAATCATGAGGGTCGATCCCTAAAGAATTTTGGGCTTCCTCCAACTTCTCCTCGAACAAGTCAACACTTCCAACATTAAAATAGTATTTGTATTGGCTTATGCTACCTGTAGCAGACTTTTCATAATCTGGACCCTGAGGAACATCGTCTTTTTTTTGCCCTATCTTACGGGGAAAGCTCCTTACATACACTTTAGCAACAGATCTATTTGTAACTTCAATGCGATCCACTAAACCAGGTTCAAGAAGCTCATTTCTGAACTCTTGAAAACTAATCTGTGGAATAAAACGATCAACTTAGAAGATTCATAAGAAGGGGGGAGGCCAAGCCAAGCCAAGCCAACCCAAACCTGGCTCAACAACAGGCCATTCCACAACCTAATTAAAACTTCTGTATAAATGCAACAAAGTGAAGTTCAAAAACACCAGAAAGTAAATTTCAATAGGAGAGTCAGTTTTAGTACCAAAGAGTCTTCTAAATATACTATTACAAATAAAAAGGGCCTAAAGGATAAACTTTGATCTTCCTACGCAGCTAACTCTATGTAAAGTCTAATACAGCCTCTTCATCTTGATTTAATTACCACTTATTATATTTGTAACCAGAAAAATGGTACAAAAGATAAATTAGATGCAAAAGATTAATAAATCTGGACTATTGTTTTTGAATTCTAAAATAAAAATCACATATGATTAGATTATTATATAAATGTAATATTCCAAGACATTAAATTTTAAATACAAATTAAAAGCTTTATATTGTGCATATTTAATATCACAAAACAGCTAGAGTTTATTCAACATCATAAATAGGTGGTCATCATTGTTGAACCAATGACTATAACCTTAAAGACATCTGTGGGTTTTTACAATTTGTCATTTTGACCACAAGACCAACCTATAGAGGTATAAATATCAAAACTACCAAAACAATGATAATCCATGTTCAACAAAGATATTGAGTTCAAATAAAGAGAGAAATATATTTGTAGACATGAGAAAGATGTTCATTGCAATGAAAATGAAAATTTGAGTGTTATACAGATAAAAGGAACAAATTTGCAGTAAGGCAAGTCTTAAATCCATCTTTCTGATATAATTTAGACCTATAAACATTTGTATGCGCCTTAGTTATTGGTAAGGGGCTTAAAATGTTACCTGCTTCTGTTCATGAGGAGCCATAAAAAGTGATGAAAGAATGTAGTTAACAAATAATAAAAGGGTGATCTTCTCGAACTGCCAAGTAAAGTTCTCTTGAGAATCTGTGTGACCAGTATGGGAGTCTTCTGGAAAAGGAAGCATAGAGAACATATGTCTCAGTAAGACCAACTAAAACTACTTAGCAATGGCATAATGAATATATTTGGGGGGGGGGGGGGGGGAACACTTGTGTAAAAAACATACACCATAAAACTGAATAACATAAAGCTCAAAACTACAAATTTCAAGAGGGTTACAGACTTAGTTGCCTTGTATACACGAATCTAGAGAATGAACATAAAATCTGCTACTCTACTGGCTACTACTAAGTCTAAAGACAATACTATGAGCAAAGTAACAAACGAAAAGATCATTCGGCTGTAAAATTATTGGAGACAGTTTGGCAAATTGAGGTAGAGACATAAAAAACACCACAGCTCACTGTACTGACAAAGAGAGAGAGAGAGAGGGCGAGCTTGTAGTGGAACTAAACAGGTATGAACATATGAAAATGCCACCCTATTTTAAAGTTTACTTCTCTAAATTTTACTTCTCTATAACATTTTTAGTTTATAGATGATAAATTACACAAACGAAGAAGACAACTAATGTAAACTTGCAAATGAAGAAAAAAGAAAGACGCTAGGCCAAATGACACGGTCCTGTACCTTTAGATTCTGTCTTCTGCTCTTTTGCTTTTGGAATCTCCTTCTTCTCCTTTGGGTAGTAATTCTCATAGTCTAAATTAATCCATCGTACATGAATAAAGACATTCAAAGGGAAAAAAATGATTAATGGGTGAAGCACAGCTGAATTATACAACCTAGAAAAACAAAAATGAGAAATGATCACTTCACTCACTTCTCTTCTTCGGCGATTCGCTAGAGAACAAGCGTCGAATCCTAGGGTTTGCCAGAACAGAATCGACATTCTCCAAGAACTTCCTAGAAACGAGCTGCTTACTAGCTCCAACCCCAGTTGATGTTAAATAAGCCCTCGCAAGCCCTAAGCAACCATGTACGCGCGAAATACAAGGACTACAAAAAGGCTTCGCCTCCAAGCAGAATTCCTTAACCGACAGAATCCTCCCATTGCAAAAACCAGAATATCCATTCTGCAAAACAGAGATTTTCTTCCTCGTCATCAAAACAGAAAAGGCCAACAAGAATAAACAAAAACTAAATACCGAGTTTAAACATTACAGGTCGTAGTCTCGACCGTGCAGAGCGTGATAGAGAGCCTCCGATCCTCGAAAAGATCATCGTCTTGCCAACCGTAACATTAACTTGTTTCACTTTCACTACTCTACAAACACTCACCGAGCAGAAACTTATCGCTTATCCAACAAAACGAAGAGAAACGAAAACGAAACGATCAAGAAATGCTTCAATGTCGCAATTCGCAGAGGAGAAGTGGCAGTGTCAAAACTGGATTACTGAAGCAGACGGAATCCGACTTTCTCCCTCGAATCGGGTTACCGCCTTGTTCATCAGTTCTTTTACATTTCCACCCTCTTCTTTGACAAAATCAAACCAATTTTCAAAGGATAGTTTCGTCTTTTTGCAATATTCGTTGGATCATGTGTTTGTTGTGTGGATAGGCCACAAGTGCCTGATGATTACCATAAACTATTGGGCCCAAAGCCCCAACATTTAAGCCCAATTTCCTATGTAGTACATAATTACAAGTTTAACCTTGATGATACATTTCATGTTTATTAATTTATTTAGATCTATTTGACACAACTGAATTTGGAATTTAACTATAATTATATTATTAAAATTTATAAACATCTCATATTACTATACTATATATGGTTTTTTAATACACATAAAATAGGAATGTAAATAAAAATAAAATGTGACTACGTTTGCATGGATTTCAATAGCTCATTAAATACATATTTATATATAACTATGTATATATTGTTATTTATGTCTATCATATGTCCCAAAAATCTCAAAAGCACGAAGCTAAGAAGGTAAGACATGTGGACGGTGATGGAGGGGACGTTGGAGGCGAACGATAGGATGAACACGAGGACGAATTCGATAGAGTGTTGTTATTGGTCGATGGATTTCGGATCATCCAAGGGACCATATCCTCGAGAAACCCTTGTGGGCCCGTCTCTTCCTTTGGGTCGTCGGGTGGCAGTGGGCCTGGAGAGATGAAAGTTGGGCTCTTGTGGGCTTCGTGAAATTGGGCTTCGGGGTTTGGGTTGATCGTCTTGGGCTTCTTGGTTGGAGATTGGGCCTGTGGGGTTTGGCCCATTAGGAAGAATGGGTAAGCAAAGTGGAGGTGGAGGCCTTCGTAGGTGATGATGAAGGTGTCTGGATCCTCTATGGACCTCTCCACTTGTTTCTTTGCACTACATCTTGGATTTGAACATCTGTAATAGCTCCTATTTTTGGCAAAAAAAGAGAGAATTAATTAATTTTTTAAATTTGGGGTTGTTTCATTAATATCACAAGAAAAAAAAAGAGGCTTAATTTGTATTAATTAGTGGATTAAGAGGGTGATTTTGGGGCTAATTAAAGCAAAATCAAGGTAGGCAGGAGAGTGGGTTGGGAAATTAATGATGTTGATTATTTAGTTGCATCATTGATTAAGTCGGTGAGTTAAATAGAAAAAAAATGTATTAATTTTAGAATCCAAAATTGTTTATTATTGATTTTTTATTTGTGGCATGCTTTCTCCATCTTGTCCACTCCCATTTGACTATCAATCAATTTAAAAAAACTTGTTTTTATTGAAACTTTTAGGAAGAAAGTGAGCTCATTTGAGGGTCAAAGGACATCCTCAATTAAAGAATGTTAAAGAAATATATATATATATATATATATATATATATTTTAAACCCACCTAGATATTAAAAGTAATTTTTAATGAATTATAAGAATATTCTATCCTGAAATAGGGACGAAGCTCAATAGTTAAGACATCTCTACTAAATATTAACATGAAAAAGCTAAATATTTAAATGAAATATATACACATCTATAGTCTAATATACATATTCAATAGTAAAAGTATATTGTTAAGTTAAATCATATAATAATATCTAATTTCTCAATTATTTTATTCAATTTAGTTTTTAGAAAGGGAAACCACGTGCATCACACGTTCAAAAAACAAGTTAACATATTTTAACTTCACAATGAGCTAGTTAGGTTAAACATATTTTAGCAACCTAAATGTTGGAGGTTCAAATTTTCACTAAACGGAACTTCTACCAATTCTAGGGTACAAAGTATTGGTTTAGTTTCTTTTTTTTTTTCACTTATGTGGGAAAAGCTGGTCATTTGGGCTTTAGTTTTTTAATTTTAAAAACTTTGCAAGTCGTCAATTATTTTTTTTTTGTTTTTTTTTACGGGCGACAGAAAGTGAAACAAAAAGAAAAATGAGAGTTTTTATATGTAGAATCGATTTCAACCCTTTTGGAACATTTGTGGTCTAATTGAACTAAATTTCTGACCCCATGTTCTTGACACAAGGGTCTTCAATCTAAACGGTGGAGGTTTCTTTTGGAGTTGCCTACCGTCATATTGCAATGCGTAGTCGTGTTCCATTTTGAGTGAAATCTTTCTAGTTTTTCTTTTGCAACATTGTCATAGATCTATTATCTTGAGATATCACTTTGTTTGTATGCCTCTAGTTGTGATTAGGGGTGGTCACGGTTCGGTTCGGCTCGTTTTGGACCGAACCATGAATTGTTGTATTTGTTGTTAGCCCACTGCACATCTTAGCATTAATCTTTTGTGGTATGAAATCAATGTCTTGTATCTTTTCTCGTCAATGTGTGATTTGTATCAAAATTACCTTCATGCCAAAAGGAGTATAATTCAACAGTAAATATATAGTATTCTCCCTGAGTTTGAAGGTTCAAAATTCAAATCTACATACTTTACCTCTTATCAAAAATGACCTTGAACAATCACATGTATAGCATTGATGGTTGAATAATGAGCTTAAATGTCTTGAAAGTTTACTTCAATAAAGGTGTAAGTAAATCAAATCCACATCTGTCAAACTGAGCCTAACTTAATGCTAATTGACATGTATTTTTAATTAAGAGGTAAGATGTTCGAATCTTCCTACTCCAATGTTGTAGAACTCAAAAGAACAAAAAAAAAAAAAAAAAAAAATCAAATGCACATTTTTCTGCAACAATTGGAAATTGTTCTTCGGTTCTTGATGAGAGAACAGCTACATGTAAGTTGTTATTATGCTTGCATATCATCTGACATTGGTGAAAACAAGTTTGATGACTGAAAATATATAATTGGTTTGGATGTCTTAGTCTAAAAGTATAGTTTCATTTGTTTTGGGATTCTGTATTCAGGCAGTCAAATGTCACACGAGAAGGTCGAAGAAGCTATAGACGTTAGTTCAGCCATTGCTGAAGGAAATGGAATGCATGGATCCAAGTGGGTGGACATGTTTGTGCAAGAGATGACGAGCGCAGTGGATCTTGATGATGCTAGAATTCGAGCTGCAAGGATTTTAGAAGCTTTTGAACACAACATAATTGCGTATTCAAGAGAATCAGAAGAGGTAGTGTGGAAGTATTTTCCATAGACTTTTCAATCTCCTTGTGTTGCAGTTAAAGCATGCTTCTTTGAAGGAGCATTTCCAAAGCTTGGTAAGCGACAACCAAATTTTGAAGAGAGCAGTAGCCATTCAGCACGAGTGCAATCTCGAGCAAGAAGAGAAGACAAGAGAAGTCCATCAGTTAAAGCATGTATTATGCCAGTATCAAGAACAAATTCAAAGTTTAGAGGTAAGAAGATTTACCTATTCATAGCTAATCACATCTGCCAAAATTTTTGTCATAATTAACTTTATGCATGTTCTTCACTCATATAAGTTAGTAGAGTACTTTACTGCAGCATATGTTCTTTGTCAACTTGGCTATTCTTCAAATATTTCCGATATAAAGAAAAAATAACCGCACCAATATTTGTAATGCTACTATTTAAAGAGGAAAAGGAAACTAAAATTTTATTATTTTAAGCACAAATTTAGAAAGAGGACTAAAGTGTGCATAGCTGAGATCAATGATGAAAATATCGTCGAAACATCGAAAATCTCAAGGGTCCAATAGAGATATGAGGGTAAACATCTTTTTCCCCCAATTTTATCATGGAAATTTTAAAAAAAATATCACGGCAATATCAGAAAAATATCGTTTTAACAATGAATCAGAAGGCGTGATGCAAATTCGCCGAGAAAATAGTACATGTAACTTGATTAAGAAGAAGGTAAAAGAAGGAACACTCACATTAAATATTTTTTTAAACTAAAAAAAGGACAAGATTGTAAATTTTCAGAACTATAAATATCACATCAAACAGTCGAGCTATAAATAATTCCCGCGCCGGTACCATTTCTTCGATAAATTTCAAAACTTCCCGAAGAAAAAAAGAGCGAAAAAGCCTAATGCACGCAAATCGACGTTAAAATTCTCACCGGAATTTCTCAAGTGATCATGGCTTCTACTCCAGAATCCCATCGAACCAAAATCCACAACAGAGACAGTAACCTCAGCGGCGCTTCAGCTTCTTACTTCCAGAAAACAGTAAGCTCTCCCTTAAAATCTCACAAGAATTTCGCAAATGATCAATTGCTTCTGTTGTTCTGATCCTGATTATGTGTTTTATTGATGGAAAACAAGGTTTGTTTGCACGATTGGTGGTTAATTAGAGCTGAAAATGACTTCAATGGGAAAACATTAGCCGTCGCTCTGATACCATAAAACCTTCCTCTAACAGAATAATGAAGGAAAGGTTATTCTCCTTGAATAATGGGATACTGTTACAAGGGAATATATATAGGCCAACAATACAAGATTACAAAATAACCAACAGATAACCAATAAGAAAATAATGATTAGCCCATAATAATACATGATAACCAAAAGGATAATTAACCCACTAATAGGGCTTACATCCAGACCGTAATCCTCTTTTCTCTCTTGTTCTAGGGTTTGTTTTTTTCCTGTCATTGTTTCTAATTCTGTTTTCTTTCACATCTTTGCTTCAGTCTGTTGCGAGTTTGAGAAGCGGCTCGAAAATGTGTTATGGGGTTTTCTTTCTGCTTCTTTCTGTTTTCTTCCGCGTTTTGTCTAGACTGTTCTTGTAATTGGTTTGTTTTAGGGAACAAGCTGTTCGAGTATTTACTTCTGCACCGATTGCTAAGAGATACGATGTTTTCACTCTCGAGACTGCCGATGGAATCTGTGTTGTTCTTCGAGGTTTCATAAACAAACTGCGTACTGCTGATAATGGGTTCATGTCAGAGGTTTGCTTGTCAAACTTCTAAACTTCTTGTTATTTGATTTCCACTTGTTTCCTTTCTAAGGAAAAATTGTTTCTTTTTCTTATATGTATATTTCTTGATGTTCTGATTTGGGTTTAATGTAAACTTTGTGCAGGTTTTCAAGTATTTTTTGTTTGGGTTTCCTCCCAACTGGATGAAATTTGGATGAAATTTCAAAATAACACTCTTTTGCTTGTTGGATTCGTATAAAACACTTGTTAACCATAGATACATATTAGACACAAGTTGAACAATTGAATATATATATTTTGACAACATATGGGGTGAGAGATTCTAACCATAGACTTCTTGGTCATTAGTACCAGCTTTATGCCAAGCTATGCTCATGTTGGCGAATATTTGAACATGATGGATTGTATGTGTCAAACACTTAAATACACTAGCCACATTATGATGAACATATGTTGAACAACTGTTTGGTTATTGGTTCACTTCTTAAGAAATGATTGATATACGAAATATAGGACAAAAGTAATACTGAGAGTAAAAAGTATCAAACTTATTTTTCGCTAGTGAATTATTGACGTGTATATTTTAATAAATTTGTTCTTACTCTATGCATAAATTCTTAGAAAACAATGTACTGACATGTCCTTGTCGTGTCTTGTGTGTGTGATTCATCTCGTATCAATGTCCCTGCTTCTTTAGTATATAGGTTGCTTAAGTTTTTGCGTATTGTAGCAACTGAGATTTTTGAAGTACTGTATTTAACGCTTACTTCCGCATCTTTCTCCACTATGAATGCCTGCAGATGCTGACATGAACAATTGTACTCCCACCAATATGAATTCTCCTTTGTATGAAACTTCTCCCAGTAAGTTGAAAAATCTAAATATGTTGTATAGATGTTGAATCACATAGAAAAAATGTCTGATTGTTTTTGGGTTTTGTTTGAATCTTTTATCACATGACATTGCATTTATTAGAAATATGTAATTGATTTCAACTCCTCGAAGTATTACATATTTGAATACTTCTTCCACATTGTCTTGGTTCTCAATTCAAAATCATTGAATTCTGTAAATATGTTCTGTAAATTTTTATAACGTGTCTTCATAGTGTCTGCATCAATTTCAAGTAAATCGTATATCTAATATGTCATGCTTGTGGCCCATGTTTGCGTCTTTGCTTCTTAAAATGAGAATTACTCTTCCTTTGGGAGTCATAGTGAATAAGCAAGATAGTAATGTAGAAGAAGGTAGGAGTCCACCGGGAAGTGATGCAAAACAAGAATTGAATCATGGAGATACTGCGACCCTAGATGTGATGCAGAATACAAGTGCAACTGAAACTGCTATACCTTTCACTGATCTGGTTGGTTCACCTAATAAAACTGGTGTCGATGTTCAAGATGAAGTTGAAAACAAAAGAAAAAGAGAGAGAAACTTGGAAGAAAGCCAAGAGGAAAATTATTTTTGATTCACCTGTAAGTCATTTCTACAATTAAGGTGTTATACGCTTCTTCTACCAGTATTAGTTTGTTGATTCTTTTCATGATTGCAACTGGATTGCTGTGGTATTTATGGCTCCACTTTAGCTAAATCTTTCGTAGGATGATGCCAAATTAAGAAATTGCCTTAGTTTACCTTATTTAGTTCAGACAATACAATTTCTTCTTTGTGCTAAGCCTTGCTTTGCTGGGTTGCATGCTAGTATTGACAAAAATGAGTCAGTAGTTTTTGGTGTGCTCATTTCTTTTTTGTTTGGACTGGTATAGTTAAGTCTGAATCAGCTAGTTGGTTCAGATTTCAAATGTTTGGTTTTGGCTAAAAGCTGACCAGACCGGGCCTAACCCACTTACACCCCTAATCCTATACATACATTCATCATCTTTGTGGTTGTAACAAGCTTGTGATACGATGCTTGCATGGTTGGTGTATGTAATAAAGTCGCTCGGTGATAGAAACTCATAATTTTGTGTATGGATGGTTGTTGTTTGTTCAGGGAAGTGGTATTAGAATGAATACAAGGCAGGAGAAGTGTATGGCATCTCCAGAATGTGTGAGTTATGGTCGATCCCGATCAGGTGAGAATTACACAGTAAATGAAGTTTAGGGTGATTGGTTGTTTGTTTTGTTATGTTTAATGGAATTGGATATGATGATTGATCGATGCAGGGAGATTACTTCTACCGACAATGGAGTTTTGGCGCAACCAAATACCCATTTACGACTCGGTAAGTCTCATTTTAGCTAAAAGATTCCTATTCATTGGGTTTCATTTTCCTTGGCGCATGTTCAACACTAGGGAATGACATAATCAGAGTTTGTCCTTGATGAAAGGAAATGTTGAGGTTTCTTTCCATAGATACTTTTTTTTTTCTCTTCTAAAGTCTCAACTTTTTTTTTTCTCTTCTAAAGTCCCATCAGTATTACACTGCAAGTTACTGTCAGTTTGAAGTACAACAATTAATTAATTGTGGGGGCCACAGGATCGAAAGATAAGAGGAATTTAGGGAGGCCTAGAGCTTTGTTTATCTAATATTTCTATTACTTTTCAACTTTTTTTTCTTTTTAAATTAAATTTAAAAAAGAAAAAAAAAAGAGTTGATTGCAGGAAGAGGCAGCAAAAGCGAAGGTGGGAGGAAGCAGTAAATTTAAACTGGTGAGGAGGTGAGATGCGAATTAGGATATGAAGTCAAACACATGTATTTATTGTTAGCCCACTGCACATCCTTAGCATTTATCTTTTATGGTATGAAATCAATGTCTTATATCTTGTCTCGTCTTTGTGCATTACCGTCTAGTTGGTTGTATCAAGTTTGTATAGTACTCTCCTTGAGGTTGATGGTTCAAAATTCAAATTTGCATACCTCATCTCGACAAAACTGACCTTGAACAATCACATGTATAGCATTGATTGTTAAATAACAAACTTAACATCTTGAAGCATTGATTGTTAAATAACGAGCTTAACATCTTGAAAGTTTTCTTCAATAAAGGTGCAAGTAAATCAAATCTACATATGCCAAAGTGAACATAACTTGATGGCCATTGACATGTATCTTCAACTAAGAAGTTAGATGTTCGAATCTTCTTACCCCAATGTTGTAGAACTCAAAAAAAAAAAAAAAAAAAAAAAAAAATCAAATCCACATATTTTTTAGGTGAATAAACATCATTGACAGCATTATAATTATCAAACATAACATCGTTAATTTCTTAAGAAACAATCTTAATACATAATAATTCAAATAATCATTAAAAAAATGTTCATCTAAATCACCTATCACAGATTGTGACAAAAAGACGGCAATTTTCTCGCTTGCACTTTCACGTTTTTCAAGCAGTTATATTTGGATCATCAAATATAAATGGGGACTAAACAGTTCAAAAATAAAGTAAGAAAAATACTGAAATAACTTTTGTTCTCACTTAAACCCAATCACAAAAATGCCAACAAAGAGCATAGGCAAAACTTATATTAATGACCGAGAGATCTGTGGTTCAGATCTCTCAACCCATATGAAAAAAAAAAACTGAATCACAAAAATCATAACATCAAAGGTTCTAATGGATCAAAAAAGCTAGGGATGCAACCACTGGGTTTGCTCAATCAAACAAAAATAAATAAATAAATAATTTTGGAATGAACTCTGATATCAGTCAAATAATATGCTGGTCGATTACTTAAAATATTAATATCTTATGAGTTCCTTGACAACTAAACTCGGGCAGTTGTTCTGAGATATTAGAACAGATGAGAGTTAGCCAGTCCGGAATTTGATGTAGTCAGTGCAGTGTGTGAACAAGTTCAAGCATTTCAAATTAAAGCACGGGAACCAGATGGTCGAAGTTTTCAATTCAACGATGCTACGAAAAAGAATTCACGTTCATATAAAAAAGTAAACATCACAAAATCCTTCAAGTTTGATACATACTGAGAAGTACCATAAACACTTGCTTCAAATGGCTTGTAAACTAACCGCAGCATCTGTTATTTTGAACACAACTTAAACATCTCATTTTGCAATGACACTAATTCCCTTTAAGGATTCACCTGCACCAGCCAGAGCATTAACTTGTCAAGCACATATTCCTATGTCATAGATCAATAATGGCCATAAAAGGGAAAGGAATAGAGAAGGGAAAAAAAAAAAATGAAAAACTAATTACATTTCTCAGCTGTAGAAAATCAACAATACTCAAATTCAATCTTCTGGAACATGAACATAAACAAGAAACGTGATTGTATAAAATATCATTTAAGAGAAAAAGCAGCCATTTCACAAACCTTGGAACGCATGTGAAGAAAGGAACTAAGCGTAATCACTCTAAATTACTTTCAGATTATTTCAAAACTGAGTTACCCTCTTTTCATTTCTCCCAAGACCCAAGAGATGATTTTGCGTTATTTCAAATTTTGCTTTCCAATCAAATACAGTAAAATCAAGAAGTGTACTCCCAAAGAATGCATCCATAATGACATATCTCGATGGCCATTGGTGAGAAATAAGTAAGGAATACATGCACAAAAACCCCAATTCAAAGAACGAAAAACCAATTATAAAATGTACAATTCTCTTTAATGGGTTCGTGACTCAGGCAAAATCCACAAATCGAAAGACAAGTCGAAACTGTATCAGACACTAAACTAATGCATATGCAAATCCGAGGTGCGGTGCGTGGGAGTGAATCCAAATCAGTAAATTAGGGTTCCGAGAAAATACCGATTGTGCCTCTGCACGAAGGGAGAGTTCTTCACCTCTTCCTCTGAAAATCAATCAACGAATGAATCAATACAAGTAAAAGTAAAGGATTCGAATTCAAGCCAAAAACGTAAAGCAAATTGAAGAAGAAATAACAACAAAGAATGACAATCGATGATCATACCAGAAAGTCCGGCAGTCATCTTGGTAATAAGGGTCCCGGTTATGGCGAAACCTACAAGGAACGGCCAATTCCTCTTCCATTCTCGCCTGAAAAACACCGGCCATGGATCGAACTTCTTCATCTTCCTTCGACTGTCTGCGTTTGTTCGTCTCGATTCCCTTTCGCAACTGAAAATGGGGATTTCTTCGTCGTTCAGATCTTGTTTGCTTATAAAGAGACGACTAAAAAGCTCGGCCCACATAAATTGATGGACTTGATTTCAAGCCCATAAAATTATCAATAACTGGGCCAAGCCCAAGTTCATAAACCATACTATTTTAAATAAAGGGAAATCCTTGTAAATGCCAAAAATAAATAGGCTGAATATTTGGAACCCTCTAATCTTTTAAATATTCTTTTTTTTTTTTTTTTGAAGAAAATGTAATTTCAATTTTGTCCTTGAATCCTATGATCTTCTTAATTTTACTCTTATAAATGAAATTTAGGTTCTTAATTTTACTCTTATACATGAAATTTAGGTTATTCAATAAAAAAAATGTTTACACAAAGTTAATGTGTGATTAAATTATTTTTTTTATAACATATTTCAACCTGTTATACATTTGAAAGGAATGAACTTTGTGGATGAACAGGTCGAGTCTTAGTTACGTTAGCTTGAATATAACTCAACTAGTTAAAACATGGTAACATCGAAAAACAAGTTATTGAATTAAAAGAAAAGTTGAATTTTGCTAGCAAATCGTTTGGATTTCTTATGTTATATTAATATAATTTTTTTACATCAAAATAAAAAAAAATGCATCTAATAGATAATTTTAAGTAATTGAAGATGGCATTTAATAAAATATATTATATATATAAACTATCGACTTAATAAGCAAAAGGGTGTCGTGTTGTAGTTGGTTATCACGTCAGTCTAACACACTGAAGGTCTTATGTATTTTTTTTTGGGATATCCTAAGAAATGACCAAAAATTACAAGGTATTTCTGAAAAATGGCCAAACTGTATTTTTTAATGAAAAATGGTCAAATCGATTTTCTAACCTATTTTTGTGGGATTGGAACTTCCATTTTTACCCTTAGAGTCATTCCCCACGTTTCTCACCTATATTTGTGCAGCCTTATCTGATGATATTTTTTTTTTAAAAAAATGAAAATCTGTAACCTCCAATTCCATGAATGAATGATAGTTACAGAATCAATCCTTTTGTCTTCCCAAAATATACATTTTTTGGCTTTGGTTTTTCAGAATTTACAACATCAATTCTCTCTCTCCATTTTCCTATTAAAATGGTGGGTCCTAGCTTCGGTCAAATTGTCCTATTTGTGAAAAAATGGTTTATATCTATATAAACCATAAAGTTATAAGAGAATCGAAGCATGCATACCCTTGAATGTCGACACAACCTCTTCAAACTCCTGAATGTTCTCTCGAATGTCTGTGTAAATCTGTCGAGTGTCTGTAGTGTAAATTTGTCAAGGGGTTTGAGAATTGAGGGTTTTGGTTTCGAGACGAAGATTGAAGGAGAATCCGTTGAAGAAGAAGGATCGAAAAAGAAGAATGATGGAGTTTGCTAGAAGGAACGAGGAATGTTGGAGAAGAATCAGTTTTGGTCTTTCCCGAAGGAACGAAGAATCGAGAAGCTGAAATGGTTTCCTTCGAAAAACGGTACGGTTTCTCTCTCTCTTTTTTTTTTTTTTTTTTTTTTTTTTTTGAAATGGGGGTTTCAAAGAGAGAATATGAAGAGTTTTTGGTCAATTGCTTTTATTTTCTCATTTTTGAAATTGTTATGTTTTAGATGCATGGAGTTGTTCTTCATTTTTTATTTAATCCTAGTTGCAACAGGTAAGTTATTAGTTGTTCTTGATTTTTGATTGAATCCAATATATTGTGGTTAAATTTTGAGTTCTCCTGTTTTTTCTCTCTTATTTGAACTTAGATTTCTTGTTTTAAATTTAAGTTACCAGATTTATTTGTTTAATTTGAAATTATGTTATTGATTTGGTTCTTGAATCGTAAGAATCCTAGATTTTCTCCCAGTGTATTTTTGGTTTAATTTGAAATTTGTTATTGATTTGGTTGTTGTCAGTAAGAATCCTAGATTTTTTTCTCTCTAGTTTACCGTGTGAATTTAAATTTCTTTGTTTTAAATTTAAGTTCTCATATTTATTTGTTTAATTTGAAATTATTTGGTTGTTGAGTTAATCCCTAAAAATCCTAGATTTTCTCCCTGGTTTTATACTGTATTTTCGGTTTAATTTATTTATGAATGTTGGGGTATTTTCGTCCACTTTGTTGCCAAAAGAATTTACTAAAATTAGCTTTTGGTCATTTCTCAGAATGAAAACACGAATGGTCATTTTTCAAAACAGCTATTTTAAAATGGCCATTTGTCTGGTTGCCCTTTTTTTTTTAATTTATTTGATTAGGCCCAGTAAGAATTCTGAATGGATCTATATTGGGCCGTTATTTTGTCGTGTCGGTCCAGTTCAACCAAAATGGTTTACTAAATTTATAATTAAGGGGCAACAAGAAAAATGACTAAAAATAAATAGGTGGCTTGAAAAATGGCTACAAACGTTTATAAATTAAATAGATGGCTAAACGATTTACTGATTAATAAATCCCTATTTGTAGAAGACAAAAATGTCCCCCAACAAACTGTTCTTAACGTTTAAAACTAAAATCACAAGTTTAGGAGAGATAAAATACACCCCTAAAAATAAGTTGGAGACATTTTAGGAAGTTTGAAATTCAAAAATCCAAGAAACTAATTTGAAAATCTAGATGGATCATATTATTTCTATTTTGAAGTTTGAAATTCAAAAATCCAAGAAACAATCGTTTTCTACTGGAAAAATTTGTTTCCCGTAAAAATGAGTTACCTTCATTGGGGAAGGAGTACAAAGTTCAACCTCCCTCAGTAGAGAGAAATACCTTCAGAATGCGTTAATTGGAAAAAACAGTTCTCTCAATCTGAAGATATACTACCTACAACTAAGAAAATCTAAACTTAAAAAACAACTAAGAACACGTTAGTAATTGTCCAGGAATTGAATCAACTAAAAAGATAATACCTTATATGCTGCAATTATGACATGTCATATCACCGCCCACCCTCCCACCAGAACCGCCCTCATGCATTCGCTCCATCCCGTCGGTCCATCTTCGTCTTCCACACCTCGAAACCCTTGAGAGCCAAAAACCTTCATTCCCTACCATTTCCCACCGCCAAACAGAGTGTATATCGCTACCTACCTCTCACATCTCGCCGACGACCCACCTCCGTCGTGCCGACGACCTTCCCCCACCACGCCGGCGACCATCTCTTGCATGCTCAATCGATTCTTCTTCTACGCCAGGACTGTACCAAAAAATTTGAACTAAGGTAACGACTTCATTTCCCTTCCCTTATATTTGCAACAACCTCCCCCTAATTTATAGACAATCCCTTAATTTTAGGGATTTGTTTTTTTTTTTTGGCAATATTTCGTGATTTATGTGCAAAAGGCCAACTACATGCAACCCTTGTGACATATTATTATAATTTGATTGTTTTTTATTGTAAAAATCCTCAAGGATTCTGTTAAGAAAAACCTTGCAAGAAAAAAAAAGAACAAATGGATTAAGAAAGATGTAGTTGAAGGAGTTGACCCCGTCAGAGCGGTATGTCCTGATATATACATATATTATTTACACTGTTTATGACCTGCTTGTGTGTACTGGAGCCTAAAATTGAGATGTATGTATCTGGATATAACTCTGTCATGTGTATTGAAGGGTGAAAGTGTGTTGGAATGCCTATTGAATGACATTCTATTGTCTGTCTGTACTCTTATATACATGCATATTAGTCATGCCAGTATATAAATTGTGTGCCTCCCCCTACTTTATAGATAATCCCTTGATTTTAAGGATTTCTTTTTTTGGCAATATTTCGTGATTTATGTGAAAAATGCCAACTACATCCACCCATTGTGACATGTTATAATTTGATTGTTTTTTAGTGTGAAAATACCTCAAGATGTTGTTAAGAAGGATCCTGGAAAAAAAAAACAAACAATGATGTAGTTGAAGAAGTTGGCCCCGTAAGAGTGGTATGTACTGATATATACATATATTATTTACACCGTTTATGACCTACTTGTGTGTACTGGAGCCTAAAATTGAGATGTATGTATCTGGATATAACTTTGTCTTGTGTATTGGAGGGTGAGATTGAGAAAAGCTTTTAATTACAAACTTACTGCCACTATTTTTATCATTATATGCAAAAAAAAACAAATAAATTAAGCTATGATATTTAAATGAGGGACAAATACAGGAAGATTAATGGAACTTACCAAACGAAATCTTTTCTTACGGTTGGAGGGATAGAAGACGCCTAAAATATAGGAAAATCTTGTTTGACGGTTGGAGGGATACTTAAACCCGAAATCCCTGTAAATCAGGGTGCATCCACCCGAAAAAATGGGGAAAATTCGTATGCAGTTGTTAACAGCGTTTGTATATAGACGTATATACCAGGGGTAAAATTGAAAAAAAAAATCTAAAAAACAGTTCCTAAAAAGGTGGAAATCATGTATGCAATTATTGAACTTCCTTAGCCAAAAAACAAGAGGGGGTATTTTTTCTAGTCATTTACCACAATTCCCCTCTAATTAATTACGCAAATAGATTTCAATTTTATAAGTAATTTCCTTTTTGAGTACTGGCGGCAATTTCTGTTCTTTAAATTTCGTTCAATCCAAAATTGACCTTATTTTATATAGTTTTAGATTTGTTTTATGTGTGAATGACAGAAAATAATTTAACTCAAAAAAAAAAAAAAAAAAAAAGAATGACAGAAAATAATTTAATTCTCTTAGAAAAAATACAATAAATAATTTAAGTTGACACTGTTGAGAGAAAGCTACTTTCAATATTCATGTACGAGTTGGTTTTTTTTTCTCTTTTCTTTTATTATTTTGTAATGATCAAATGTGCTACTAAACGACATTTGTATTTATCTCCCTACTGATTTTTATTTGTTTAATTTTTAATATTTTTTTATATGTATTATACGTTCGAATTTATCCAACTCTTTCCAATATTTTGATAATTAGTAATAAATCTAATTACTTTAATCTACTCAAATTTTTTATGTAAACTAAAAAATTTGTGTATTTTTGTAAGATAGTTATGACTATATGAATGAATTGAGTTTTATGGTGACAAATAGGAATGACAATGGGAGGATAACGTCAGAAGTGTGCTCCTCATCTCCATCCGTTTGGGGATTTTTCATTTGCATCCTCACCCTATTCTGCGTTTCGAAGAATCAAGGTCAAAGTCGAGGACTCTCTGTTCATGGATTGGGTTTCCATGGGAAAAAATACAAACTTTTTGTTTATTATAATAATAATTATTTATTAGAAATTAATTAATAGATTAATACATTAAAATTATATATAATTTGTTTATCTAGGTTTAATTTAGTATTATTATTTTTTTTATGTAAATAATTAATTTTAAAAAATTAACATTTTTATTATAAATTGAATATAATCATTTTTCATATTATAAAATTGAATATAATAAACAGAGAAAGTAACGAAATTATTTTTTTTTTAAGAAAAGAGAGACAAATATCAACTGAAAACACATTCCAGTACAATATATTTTTTTTTAAATATATGAAATGTTATTAATAATATATAATATACTAATGATATTGTTATTATAATATATATTATATAATTTTTTAAACGAATCAATTGAGAATATCTTAAAAAAAAAATAAAAATAAATCAATTAATAACTTTATTTTGGTTAGGGATACTCTCCCTATCTCCACCGGGAGACTCGAAAAGGATCCCGGTTTGATTCTATACCCAATCAAGTCGGAAATTTTCTATCCCGTTTAGTAAAACTTTACCATAATTATCATAGTAAAACTATACTCTTATCAAACTACTATTTAACATTTCTTCTACTATAATCTTTTAATAACTCATTTCTTTCGACCTTATATTATATCTTCAATGATTGTGTTAATGATATGCACTATCGCTAAGCCAATACAACGAAGGTTCTAAGCAAATTCCACGTCAGCAACAAACAAGATAGTCATCCATTCACAGTGAAAAAAAAATCAAATCCTCCGAACTTATATATAAACTTTGAACATATTGGAAGAGTTGATTACAAATCTATACTATATATAAATGGGGCTAATCTATACTATATATAAATGGGGCTAAGAGGGGAGAATCTTTTGCCCTTACTTTTTAAATAAATTCCTATTTTACCCTTTGCTGATAGAACACGACTCTTCGAGTGTAAGTGTCTGTTGAGTCCAATAGGTGCAATTGATGTCGTCGGGATGCAACTATTCATGTAAAGATTGACGTCGACGAGATGCGACTGTTCATATGGATCAGATGGTTACACATTGAATTGTTGCATTCATTCATGTATAAGTGTGATCTACGTATTAAAAGAAAATATATAATTAACAAAATGTCAAACTATAGGAAAATTTCTACTTTTATACGAGAAATCAAGACTTTTAAAGAAAAGGGAAAATTATAAGTTTGTGTTATTCGTGAGGGAAACACTATTGACTATGTCACAATAAAACCTTGAGAATTCATAATTTTTTTTTGGGAAAAATACACTTTTAGTCCCTGAGGTTTGAGTTAGGTTTCATTTTGGTCCCTGAGTTTTCAAACTCAACAATTTAGCCCCTAAGGTTTGGTTTTAGTTTCATTTTAGTCCCTCCGTCTATTTTTCCGTTAAAAACTAACGGTTTGCTGATGTGACATTATTTTTTTATTAAAAAAAAGTATTTTTGAATTTCTTTAAATATAAATATATTAAAATAATCAAAATATTATTATTTTATAATACTTTTATTATTTGTTTCCTCTCTCTCTTCTCCTTCTTCTTCACCACCAACACCACCATCCCACCTCTGCTATTGTCATCGGCAGCCACCACTCGCCGGTGGCCGGCCGTCGCCGGCGACAACCAAAAAAAAAAATTCTTCTCTTCTTCTATTTCTTTCTTTTCGTCTTTACAACCTTTCTCTTCATCAGAACACTTTTTACCTTCTTCATCTTTCTCCTTTCTCATTCACCTCTACAACGCCGGCGACATCAAAACCCTTTAGGTCGAGATCTGAAACCCACGCCCATCAAGTCCGTCAAGTTCAGCGTCGAAGTCCGTCGAGATCTGAAACCCACGACGCTCCTCAAGTCCGTCAAGTTCAGCGTGCCGTCCGCCGAGATTTGAAACCCATGCCCGTTTATCGCCGCCGTCCGTCGAGATCTGAAACTCACGCTCGTTTATCGCCACCGTTCGTCGAGATCTGAAACCCACGCCCTTGTCCGTCAAGTTTAGCATCAAGTCCGCGAGATCTACTGAAGAATCTGAAACCCACGCCCAATGGTTGATTCCTCGCGAGTTTTCGAAGATGAAGAACCTACTGGTTCCAGATCTGGGCTCAAAAAATTCATGGGTTTCATTCTATTTATGAGTTTCAAGCTGGATCGGGGCGGCGCGACTTCAGGCAAACGAATGCTTCAGACTCGGCGCAGCTTCAGGCGAACGACGGCGAAGGTAATGCTCTTCTTCAGGCTCGGGTTCGTGACCAAGAGAGAGAGAAAGTACTGCTCTACATTCTGGCGGCGAAGGTACTATTTTTCGTGACCAAGGGAGAGAAAGAGAAGAAAAGAATAAAAAAGAAAGAAGAAGAAAAAGCAAAAAAAAAATAAAAAAAATGTTGCCGACGGCGGCGGCCGGCCGCTGGCGAGCGGCGGTTGCCGGCGGTCGGTCGTCGGCGGTAGGTTGTTGATGGGTGTTGAAGAAGGAGGAGGTTGGTGGTGGATATGTTTAAGAAGAAGATGAAAAAAAAATAAAAACATATTAAAAATAAATTCTGTATTATTTTAATATAGTTATATTTAAAAAAGTTTTAAAATATTTTTTTAATAAAAAAAATAATGCCACGTCAGCCAACCGTTAGTTTTTACGGAAAAATAGATGGAGGGACTAAAATGAAGCTAAAACCAAACCTCAGGGGCTAAATTGTTGAGTTTGAAAACTCAGGGACCAAAATGAAACCTAACTCAAACCTCAGGGACTAAAAGTGTATTTTTCCCTTTTTTTTTGGTTGATGAATAAGTCGTATTGTTATCTATCCTTCTTTATTTTTCTAACGTCATCAAATGTTATTTACATCCAAGACAATTCCTTCAAGTAAATACAATTTTGGATAAATCATAAATTCCTTTTAAGTAAATATAATTTTTTTAAAGATTTCATTACACGTTTTCAGGATCTAAATTTTGTATTTAATAGAATTTAGTTTTATTCCCAATAAAATTAGTTGTTTAAAATTATAGTATCGAATTCCAATGCTTTAAGATATTACTTTTGTTTGTTGCATTTTGAATTTAGAATGCTTATAACATAAATGATGTTATAGGCAATTTTGGACCACCCTGATGTACGAGGAGCTGACGAGGACAATCGGACAGGAAGATGGACCAAGGAGGCAAAACCGGCAAGTGAGACGGGCCAAGACTGAAGGGGTCGGGTTTTAGGCCCGACCCCCTGCTCGGCCTCGGCCCATGGCCGAGGCCGAGCACATGGTCGGCCTCGGCCATGTGCCGAGGCCGACCTTCGGCCCGCTCGCGCGGGCCGAGCCCGTTCGGTCTCGTCTGGTCCCCACTGCCTCTGGATGCCCCGGTTTCGCCCGGTTTGACCTAAAACGCCTCCGAAACCCTAAAAAGGCTAGGAGGATGTACATGTATTTATATCCCTCTTCGCCACTGAAGAGGGGATCCCGAATTCTATCCCTAAACGCTATTTTACATTCTCTACTCTCTCTCCTCTTGCTCTGACTTTTCCACTCCCTACCGTTCTGCTTGCTGACTTAAGCATCGGAGCCAGTGTGGCAAGCACCACACCGGTGCGCAGGTTTACTTTCTTGCAGGCCACGTCTTCCTCTTCATCTACAAATTTACCGTTGATGGCACGTGGAGGTCAGGTGAGTCCCTTGGCCAAATTTTGGCATCAACAGTTGGCGCCGTCTGTGGGGAAGAGTGCTTGCCAGTTCAGACCGCGCATCGGTGTTGGTCTACAGGATGGATCGGGTTCAGAAACCAGAAAGAAACCTCGGGTATGAGCAGAAAACACTGAACAAGACTGGGCTCGACCTCGGTATGGAAAAGGCCGACCCTAACTTCGGAGATTGTTGTAAGGTTCCGTGTGCCCACGATGCTGTGAACCAGACTGGGGTCGACCTTGGTATGGAAAAGGCCGACCCTAACTTCGGAGATTGTTGTAAGGTTCCGTGTGCCCACGACGCTGTGGACCTGACCCAAGAGGACAACCGACAGAAGGAGTGAGAGAGCCGAGAAGTTTTTGTGCCCGACCGGCATCGAGAAGACAGAGGAAAAGGACGCGGGGTAGAAGATGGAGCCCATATCCGACATGAGCACTCTTCGGTCGATGGCCGAGGCCGAGCAGAAGCCCAATCACAAAAAGGCCCGCAAAAGTTCGCCGCTAAAGACAACGTCAGGTACGTACACAGGGAATAATGACAGGAAAAAATCAGAGGCTCGGGCAAAGTCCGAGGCTGAGTAGGGCCAAAAGGGGCGAGAGCTATCCAAATGGCTAAAAGACGAAGCAACAAGGTGCCGAGCCTCTGCGCTAACACTCACAGGTTGGGCAAGGCAATGGATTAGTAAGATCCAACGGAAGTCAATCGATTCGTTTAAAGAATTGGCCCGAGCGCTTGTTACATAATTCCTAGGAGTCTGGAGCCGACATAAGCCTCAGATCAAGTTGCTGACAGTAAAGTAGGGGCCTCGAGAAAGCTTGAAGGATTATATTAACAGATTTTGTAACGAAGTTTTGCAGGTAGAAGGCCATGACGATGGAGTTGCCTTGACTGCTATGATTTTAGGTCTACAAGATGGAAGACTACTCAGCTCAGCCAGCAAGGACAGTCCTCGGCCAATGGCCGAGGCCGGAAAGAGGCCAAGGAGCCACAGGGTTGTGCGGAACAAAAAGTCAGATCCGACAAGTATACACCACTAACAGCTTCGCTTGAACATGTCTTGGCCACAATGCAGGATGCAAACCTAATGAAGTGCCCAGAAAAATTGAGGCCGGACCCAGACGGGGGGAATGGGAACAAGTGATGCATGTTCCACGGAGACCACGGTCATACAACCCGTAAATGCATACAGTTGAGAGACGAGATAGAAGCCCTAACCCGAAAGGGTTACCTCAAGGAGTTTGTGGGAAATGACAGAAGCTAAAGACCATTACCAGCAGATCAAGGTAAAGACAGTGTTAACCCACCGCTCGAGATACGAACAAATTTAGGAGGACCATCCGGTGGACAGTCAGGCAGGGAGCGAAAGGTCGCCATTCGAGAGGCACAGCGAGAGCCTGAAGGGCAAGGAGTTTACAGCAGCTTGAAGAGAGGCTCGGGAAATTCCTAGGCCTCCCCAAGCTTTTCCCCAGAAGAGTGTACGCACCCCTGGGATGACCATGCAGCTTGAAGAGAGGCTTGGGAAATTCCTAGGCCTCCCCAAGCTTTTCCCCAGAAGAGTGTACGCACCCTTGGGATGACCATGCAGCTTGAAGAGAGGCTCGGGAAATTCCTAGGCCTCCCCGAGCTTTTCCCCAGAAGAGTGTACGCACCCCTGGGATGACCATGCAGCTTGAAGAGAGGCTCGAGAAATTCCTAGGCCTCCCCAAGCTTTTCCCCAGAAGAGTGTACGCACCCCTGGGATGACCATGCAGCTTGAAGAGAGGCTCGGGAAATTCCTAGGCCTCCCCAAGCTTTTCCCCAGAAGAGTGTACGCACCCCTGGGATGACCATGACGCTTGAAGAGAGGCTCGGGAAATTCCTAGGCCTCCCCAAGCTTTTCCCCAGAAGAGTGTACGCACCCTTGGGATGACCATGCAGCTTGAAGAGAGGCTCGGGAAATTCCTAGGCCTCCCCAAGCTTTTCCCCAGAAGAGTGTACGCACCCCTGGGATGATCATGCAGCTTGAAGAGAGGCTCGGGAAATTCCTAGGCCTCCCCAAGCTTTTCCCCAGAAGAGTGTACGCACCCCTGGGATGACCATGCAGCTTGAAGAGAGGCTCGGGAAATTCCTAGGCCTCCCCGAGCTTTTCCCCAGAAGAGTGTACGCACCCCTGAGATGACCATGCAGCTTGAAGAGAGGCTCGGGAAATTCCTAGGCCTCCCCGAGCTTTTCCCCAGAAGAGTGTACGCACCCCTGGGATGACCATGCAGCTTGAAAAGAGGCTCGGGAAATTCCTAGGCCTCCCCAAGCTTTTCCCCAGAAGAGTGTACGCACCCCTGGGATGACCATGCAGCTTGAAGAGAGGCTCGGGAAATTCCTAGGCCTCCCCAAGCTTTTCCCCAGAAGAGTGTACGCACCACTGGGATGACCATAATGCTTGAAGAGAGGCCTGAGGAAATCCCAAAGCCTCCCAAGTTTCCCTCAAACTTCTCAAGTCATGCAGGGAAAATGCTCGTCCTCATGCCAAGGCTGAGGCCGACCATTAGACAAGGAATGGGGCTCGACTGAGTCCGGTAGTCACTTCCCAGGCAAATTATCCGCACATGAGTCCAATTATGAGGGGAGCAAACAGGTGATGGAGAAGCGAGGATCGACCTCATGCCAAGGTCGGGGCTGGCTATCTCAGCTTCAAGGATGAACTTTGTCCTGAAAAGACCAGGTATGATATTATATTTTCTTACTGAAAAAAATGCAACTCTTTAAATCCGGAATGCATATTTAGTGTGGGCTCGGGAAATTCCTCAGCCTCCCCAAGTCCCCAGCAAAGTGTACGCACCCCTGGGATGAACGCAACATGCGAAGAGAGGCTCGGTAATTTCCTTGACCTCCCTAAGTTTTCCCTGACTGGGTGCATGCACCCTTGGGATGAAAAACAAGCAAGCGAACAACACAGAGGAGGTGGTCGGCCACATGCCAAGGCCGAGGCCGACCATCCCGAGGCCAAGGCTGGACTTCACCCTTAGAGGCCCAGGTACGAAGTTAGTTTTTCCTTACTCAAAAAATGCATGTCCAAGGTAATGAATGCACATTTTGAGTGGGGGGTTGGGAGTAAGGACAGACCAAGTCCATCATAATCATGGCCATGTTGCAATGATTTTGACTTTCCTTTCTTATTCAAGTTAGGATTACGAACAGCGATGGAGCTATTTTTAAGATTGTTTATTCTCATTTTGTATAGCACATAGCTTTTTCCCATGGTACGATGCAGACACTTGCGAATTTGATAAAATTCTTTATACTATGTTTGTGCAAAGCATTTTTCCATAGGATGGGCACATATGGCCAAACGAGAGTGATTCTTGTAGAAGCCGAACTTCTGCACTTTCCCTTGGAAGGAGACTAAACTCTTGCAAAGAGGTTGACGCATGCCCTTAACCTCCCCAAGCTTTTCCCCAGAAGAGTGTACGCACCCCTGGGATGAACACAGCAGATTGATGAGCAGAATAACGAGCAATGTAGGAAAAATGCTCAGCCTCACGCTAAGGCCGAAACCGAGCATTCTAGCCCTAAGAACGACTGTGGGGGGCTTGCGGTGAGGCTCGACTTGCGCAACCGAAATATCCAAAGCAACAAAGAAATGTTCAAGCAGAAAGTGAATCTGCACACAAGCCCAACTACGGAGCAAGCAAATAGCATAAGGAAGCTGGTCGGCCTCATGCCAAAGCCGAGGCCGACCACCTAGAGGCCAAGTCCAAAATTCAGCCACGAAAGCACAGGTTCCCAACAGAGTGTACGCACCCTTGGGAAGAGACTAATTCCTGCCAGAGAGGTTGATGCATCTCCACAACCTCCTCAGAGCCACAGGTTATCTCAACTCATCTGGTTGGGCACATGTTGCCAAGTCCGAACACAAACCCTATAAGGTATTCTTCTCTTTACCCAACTACACTTTGTGTTTAAATGAGGCTTTACCTGAAATTGGGGGCTGCAAAGGGGATATGCACTCTCTATTAAACAAAAAGCACCTATGTTTAGCATGTTCTACTGAAATTTACATGTTCAAACCTATTCTCTTGTTATTTCCCTACAAGGACTAACATGTGGATGCAGGGAGCCAAATTTTAGGCTAACGGGGGCTTGAGGCCGAGGCCGACCCTAGCCACTTCCCTCACTTTTCTTTTGTAGAAAACAACTTTTCTATGCAGGAGCTCGAAACCTTTTGTGCTTGCATATTTTCATGGACAAGCCCTGGATCTGAAGCACTCCGGGTGAACCTGAAATGAAGCAAAATTACAAAATATGATGCTCGGCCTCTTCCCGAGGCCGAGGCCGACCAGGCAAGCAGAAAGGGAGATAGCTGTGCTCGGCCTCTTCCCGAGGCCGAGGCCGACCAACACTACTTTTGTAATCTCTCACCCTTTTTCATTTCCATTACATCTAACCCCTATTCAGGGAGTGTCTACTTCTATCCTACTTTGCAGGATGACAACAAAGCTACACGTAAGCCAGCCCAGGGCAAGGGTCATTACTCTTAAATCGGGCTTAAGGAGCTCAACTTATAGCAATAAGTCACCCCGAATCCCAATTCAAGAGTGGGGGCTTAATGTTATAGGCAATTTTGGACCACCCCGATGTACGAGGAGCTGACGAGGACAATCGGACAGGAAGATGGACCAAGGAGGCAAAACCGGCAAGTGAGACGGGCCAAGACCGAAGGGGTCGGGTTTTAGGCCCGACCCCCTGCTCGACCTCGGCCCATGGCCGAGGCCGAGCACATGGTCGGCCTCGTCTGGTCCCCACTGCCTCTGGATGCCCCGGTTTCGCCCGGTTTGACCTAAAACGCCTCCGAAACCCTAAAAAGGCTAGGAGGATGTACAGATATTTATATCCCTCTTCGCCACTGAAGAGGGGATCCCGAATTCTATCCCTAAACGCTATTTTACATTCTCTACTCTCTCTCCTCTTGCTCTGACTTTTCCACTCCCTACCGTTCTGCTTGCTGACTTAAGCATCGGAGCCAGTGTGGCGAGCACCACACCGGTGCGCAGGTTTACTTTCTTGCAGGCCACGTCTTCCCCTTCATCTACAAATTTACCGTTGATGGCACGTGGAGGTCAGGTGAGTCCCTTGGCCAAATTTTGGCATCAACAAATGATTTTCTAACAGTTTTGAACAGTGGAGTTTATGTTTTTTTAGTACTAGAACATGAGTTGTTTATTTTTTTATGAAATCTTTGTGTGGATGAGCCATTTGGAGAGGCCAAAATGAAAAATGTCATACTTTTTCAATTAAAGGATATATGCCCTTTTGCTTACGTCATCATCCTAGCAAAATTACCATTTTACTGTATATGAAAACGTGCATTTTAGGCATTTAAGAGCGAGAACGAGAATGGAGAAAGAGCAAGATATTGGAGAGAGAAATTAGAGAGAGAAAGAGATTTGAAGGAGAAATTGGGGAGAGAGCGAGATTAGAGAAAACAAGAGATTGAAGAGAGAAATTGGAGAGAGAGTGAGAGATCGGTGAGAGAGCGAGAAGCGAGGGGTTGGAGAGAGAGCGAGAGAAGCGGAAGTGAGCGAGGTTAGAGTAGAGAGTAAAATGGTAATTTTACTAAGATGCTGACGCAAACAAAATGACATATATCCTTGAAATGAAAAGCTAGGACATTTATCATTTCCGTCTATTTTAGAGGGTCATCCGTACGAAAATCTCTTATTTTATTTATGAACATATTTCTATTTTGATTATTACATTATTGTAGTTTTCTTTATCGTTATCATATATTGCCATTTTTTTTTATGTATCAAGTTT
This sequence comes from Luffa acutangula, assembly GCA_036850905.1. NCBI lineage: Eukaryota > Viridiplantae > Streptophyta > Magnoliopsida > Cucurbitales > Cucurbitaceae > Luffa > Luffa acutangula. Next base: position 49,591,477 of record CM072087.1, on the reverse strand, counting down.
CTATCTAAGTAATTGTGTTAAGTTGACTAACTTGGAGTTTAGGGCTAGGTAAAAATAAAAAGAAAAAATGTGGATTTTCAAGTTGGTAAAATACAATTTAGGGATGACTTGGCCAAAGCGAGCTTAGCTCAACGGTAATTGGCATGTACCCTCGACCATGAAGTCAGAGGTTCGAATCCCCCCACCCCAAAATGTTGATGTACTAAAAGAAAAAAAAAATTTAGGGATGACTTGGACAAATTGACCAAATTTGTAATTTAATCTATTTAATTTAATATACAAACTAATAAATACATTTTAGGTTGGGAAACTTAGAAGTCTAAAAATGATAATAATAAAATAAAAATAAACCCAGTAACCTAAAAATTATTAAGTTATTCCTTTAAAAAAACTTATTAATTAATAAATGCATGCATAATTATAAATGAAATTAAAATTTATTTTCAAACACCAAAATAATCGAACACACCCTCAATTTTCTAATTGAATAGATTATTTTTTTTTTGTTATTTAATCACAAATACAAGAACTTTTAATATTTATATTTAAATTTATGTAATTGGTTTTAGTGGAAAGTTTTTTTTTAAAAGTAGATCTGTAATCCTTATTCTTTTCCTTATAACTTACTTGATTTTAAAAACTACTTAACCTTTTAAAAATTAATTGTTAGTATAATTTCATATTTTTTTTTATTATTTTTTTTATAAGGTAATTATTAAACATACCATCAAAGTTTAAATTAAAAAAAAAATGCAATGCACGTGTGTGCTACTATTATGTCTATTTACATGCTATATAATAAGAAATTCTTTATTTTTTTCACTAACTTTTAAAAGTTTATGGTAATTAAAACAAAAATTATATGGTATTTGTTTATTGCATTACATATGCTAAACAAACTACTATTTCCTCTTATTTTAATTCAAGATTATAAAATTCCACGTGCATTGCACGTGTTAGTTGACTAGTATATATAAATGGAGCTTAGAGGGGAGAATCTTTGCATTCCTCTATTACCTTTACATTTTTATTAAATTCCTATTTTGTCCTTTATTGACGGGACACGACTCTTCAAGTGTATCACTTTGTATGGGTGTAACTGATGCCGACGAGGTGCAACTCTTAGATGGTTACATATAAATTGATGCATCCTATGGGTACGATCCATGTATAAAAAGAAAGAAACATGATTGTCAATACATACATTTTTTTATTTCTTTCTATCAAAATATCATGAAATTCTCCTTTTATCAAAGAATTCAAAGTTTTCCAAAATGAATGGAAATTAAAAGTTTATGTTCTTCATAAGGAAATATTGAATTGTGTTAAAAAGAAGTTTGAGAATTCAAAAACTCATTTTTTGTGAGGTTTTATTGTATAGCATTTTTTTTTCTTTTGTCGATAAATGTTATATATATATATATCCATCAAATGTTATTTACATTTTACATTAATTGCTTGGAGTAAGTATATTTTTTGATAAATCGTAAATTTCTTCTCGAAAATATAATTTTAGAAGGGTTAGTTTGTGTTTCCAAATCTCAAACATTTTACATTTTGTATCCATTTAGATTCAGTTATATTTTCAACAAAATTAATTATTTAAAATTACACTAAAGAATTTCAATAAAAAATTTTCTTTACCCATATTATAAATTATATATTTTTTTAACTGTTTTTAATATTAAAAAAAAAAAACCTTAGAATTGAAATAAAAATGTATTTTTTTTTCTTTCATATGATGTAAAGAAAACGTAAAAATCATGTGGTCCAACAAAAAAGTTAAGAAATTGTTCAAAGTCATCAAAATTTTATTTAAAATATCATATCTTAAAATGGATGTAAAATATCTTTTTTTTTTTTTTCTTCCACTCTTTTGTTGGTAGAATTCTAATAAATTTTTATTTTGTCCTCCAATCTTTACTATGCAACTCTTTGAGTTGAGGTATCTATTGAGAAAATAGTTGAATAGTAGTGATTTATGCTTCAGGCACATGACTATTTGGGTGGGGGTGGTTACACATTGAATCAACATGTCTATTCACCTACAGGTATGATTCAAACCATAGAGTTGTGCATGAAATGTTGTTTATAAAGAGATTCTTCTATATAATCAAAGTTTGGTTTGTTAAATATTTTTTTTCTTTCTTTTTTTCTAGAAATCAATTTATTCGAAGAACACCAAAGACTTACATGTGAAGTAAATAAACTAACTTATTGTGTCATTTCTTTTTATAGATTTCAATTTACAATTTTTACTCCACTTATGTTATCTATTTTAATTTTAATCATCCATGTGTTCTTTATCATTTTTATATATTTAAATTCTTTTTAATTTCATGAGACTAGAGGAAAAAGTTGACTTCCCTCTTTTACCTTCACAATTTTAACAAGTTCCTATTTTGTCCTTCAATCTTTGCTGACAATACGCTACTCTTCGAGTTGAGCCATCCATTGAGAGAATAATATAATAGTTGCAATTTATGATAGGTGGACACAATTGTTCAAGTGGAGGTTGGTAAACACCAAATTGACACATTCATTCACATAGGTGCAAACCAAATTGTAGGTATAACATCATGATCAAATGGGGAAATGTGTCTAAGATGTTGTTTATCAAAGCGATTCTCCTATGATCATGGTATATTTATTAAGTAGTTATTTTTTTTTCTTCCTTGTTTGTGGAATTACCCATGAGGTAATAAAATATCTTATTATGCCACTTCTTTTACCAATATCAATTTCAATTACATTATATATATTTTAATTTTAATCATTTTTTTTCTTTTTCATTACTTTTTGATTGCATGTCAAATATTACTATTTAAATTCAACAAAAGATATTTTTCGTTCAAAATTTAAATTTCACCACATGTAATGTATTTCGTATTCATTCTATGTCAACCTACAACAAGATATATATAGTTTTTTTTTTCACTTTCTTTTTTAACTTTCAATTAAGACAATAAACCTTCCACGTGCATTACACGTATCGTTTAACTAGTTCTAATTAAATTTCAAATTTTCAAGTCCATCAAAGACGTAAAGAATCACTCTGAATCCATTCCTTCAATTAGTTTAACCAATTCTTTCACAATCAAATAATCATACAGAAATTATTCATCACTTTCAATGTTAATTTCGTATCAGATCAAAATAGTTATCTTAAACATACTTTAAAATATAGGGAAAAATACATTTTTGGTCCCTGAGGTTTGGGTTAAGTAACACTTTGGTTCATGAGTTTTCAAACTCAACAATTTAGTCCCTCAGGTTTGAATTTTGTTTCATTTTGGTCCCTCCATCCACTTTTCCATTAACTTTTAACGTTTTGGTGACGTGTCATTTATTTTTTTATTAAAAATTTTATTTTCTTAATTTTTAAAATAAAATAATTATAAATTAATTAAAAATATATATTTTTATTATTATTTCTTATCTTCCCCTTCTTCTTTTCCAACCTTCTTCTTCTTCCCCATATACTTCTTCTTCCCCAACCCTACCGCCGGCAGCAGTCGGCCGTCGCTCGTCGGCGCCGGCGGTTTTTTTTTTTTTTTTTTTTTTTTTCCTTCTTCACTTTCTTCCTTCGCCCAACCCACAAACCAACGTTCGGTTTCATTCCCACGATGCTGTTTCGCCCAGATCGTTTTCAGTCGCCCAGATTGAACGTGTTGTTTCGCCCAGATCGTCTTCAGTCGCCCACACCCGTCTTCAGTCGCCCAGATCGAACGTTCTGTTTCGTCCAGATCGAACCCACGAACCAACGTTCGGTTTCGTTCCAGATCAAACGTCGGTGCTAGGTTGGTTTCGTTCCACGAACCCACACCCAGATCGAACGCCCTTCTTCTTCCTCTTTGCCCAGATCGAAAACCCAGCCACTCCCTCCTTCTTCTTTGCCCAGATCTGAGCGAAGACGGGTGTGGGCGAGCTGTGAGCGACGAACTTCCAGATCTGAGCAGTGTGGATGAGCTGTGAACATCATACTTCCAGATCTGAGCAAAGACAGGAGTGGGTGAAGGACTACGAACGAGCGGCGGAAGACTACAAATGGGCGAAACGGCGGCGAAAGACTACAAATGGGCAGAACGGCGGCGAAAAAAAATGAGAAGAAACGAAAAAAAAAATGTTACCGCCGGCGACGGCCGGTCGCTGGCGGTAGGTTGGTGATGGGAGTTTGGAGAAGGAAGAGGTTGGTGATGGAGGTTGAAGAAGATGAACAAAAAATAAAAATATATTAGAGAAAATATTTTTTAAAAAATAATAAAATAATATTTTATTATTTTAATATGTTTTTATTTAAAAAATAAAAAATAATTTTTTTTATTAAAATATTAGTGCCACGTCAGTAGCTGTTAGAATTTAACGGAAAAATTAACGGTAGGGACCAAAGTGCTACTTATCTCAAACCTCAGGGGTATTTTTGTTGAGTTTGAAAACTGAGGGACCAAGGTGTTACTTAACCCAAACCTCAGGGACCAAAAGTGTATTTTTCCCTAAAATATATTATATATATGTTCATTGCCCTTTCATACACAACCACGCGTCTGCGTTCACATGAAACTATATATTAAAATTCAGTCAAATAATAAAACATTAAATCGATAAAAACAAATGCTAGCTGAAAGAGATGCAGATAACATCTTCAAAATTCAGTCAAATTATAAAACATTTTTTTCTTTGTTCTTTTTTTTTAAAAAAAAAAAATCAATCTTGATCCAACTTCCATTGTCATCATATATAAATTACTTTCAATTTTATTGATTTGCACCTCAAACTTAGATAAATAATACTTGTTACAATCTTAACTTTTTTTTTTTTTTTTTTTTGAGTATATCAACATTTAGGGGGTGGGGATTCGAACCTCTGACCTCATGGTCAAAGACAATGCCAATTACCGCTGAGCAAAACTCTCTTTGGCTGTTACAATCTTAACCTTAAACTTTAAAAAGTGTTGCAATGAATTATGAATCATATGTGCGATATAAAATTGATAGAATATTAGAAAAAAAAACGATATTAGAGCAAGATTTTTTTTTTTTTTTGTTGATTTTATGAATCTTGGCAAAGTTATTTAATTGTTAGTTTGTGTATGGGCTATAAACTTATCTTTGTGTAAAACTTTATTTAGTTGAAAATAATGAGTTTATGAAGATTTAAACTTTTTTTTTTTTTGCTGCTAAAATTAGTGAATTAATTAACGAAAGTTAAATCGAGGGTAAAAATTGTCCAACTTATTTTAGAAATTGAAAGTTCAATGTCCAAATTGATATAAGAATGTTTTTTTTTTTTTTTCCTTTTTGTTTATCTTATTTTTTCATCTTCTCCTTATTTGTCGAGATTGAATCATTTCTATTTTATCAGAATAATATACCAAGCGATATGGGCAAGGTTTGAGATAAATTAGACGTTGGAATTTTTGTAGAGTAATATTGGAAAATTTGGTAGCAAGTTTCCTTCTATGGATGTTAGGGAGAGTATTCTATTTAATAGATGAGTTTGAATTTTTTAAAAATGAAACTTGTCTTTGTATTTCATGTAATAATATATAATTCAACCTATGTTTATAAGGGATGGAAGAATTGTTTTATGAAGGCAGATAATGGTGTTCTAGATCTACCACAAGTTTAAAGTCAAAGACACATGTTGCGAGTCAAATAAGGTGATCCAATCAAGAGTAAAAATTCACCATATTTGTGGATACTTCTTAATATTCCCAAATTTGATTCCAAGCCCATTTAGAAATAAAGAATATTTTAATAGTGTCAAAACAAGCATAGCTCAGTGGTAATTGACATGCACACCATTTGTTGATGAACTTTTAGGGTTGTGTTAATTTGGTTTCGAACTCTTTAAAATTCACAGACCTACTAATAAATTGGTTAATTTTTAAAAATCTCGAATATGCCAGAAACTACCTGATACAAAAGTGGAAGTTTAGAGTCCCAATAGACATAAAAATCCATTTTATATCTAATAAATTGGTTAATTTTTAAAAATCTCGAATATGCCAGAAACTACCTGATAAAGGAACTACCTCAATTATGCTTGAGAACTCCCCTTATTTTCAGGTGAACCCCCACAACAATAATAAGAATAACCCCAATAACAAGAAGATAAAACAACCCCAAGAAAGTTAAACAGATTTACTTGGAAGGATGATCAGAGATCAAGAAGAAAGGAGAATTCGTTCCTAACTTCACGATTTCGAACTCTTCACAATCTAATTGATCAAACTAGATTGAAAGTTCTAAACATGCATTCTAAATACAAGAACACAAAGAAAGCATAAAAGCTTGAGAGAGACTAAACTCAATCTAAGGTTTCATTCAAATTCAACTTATGTTCAAATGACAAATTACATCCATATTTATACTAATTGAAAAGACATCATGAAAAGATTCAACCCTTCATCTATGTGGTCTAAATTCAGCCCCTAACCTTTCAAATCCATTCATGAACCATCATAAATACAAATTCATGAATTCAAAAGATACATTATGCATTAAATATGTGAATGAATCTGGATTTTTAGATTCATTGTGTCTTTTGGTTGAATGGGTGCCTTTCCAAGCTTGAATGGATGCAACTCTTGGTCATGGATAGTCACTTTAGCTTGGAAGTAACTATTTAATGCCTCTTGTAGTCTTTTAGCTCTAGATCTTGACATTGGAGCTTGTGGCATAATGTTCTCCTCATGATTGGATTCAATTGGCATTGACACACATGGAGCTTCATTCAAGCTTAATTGAGCTGGGGGAGCTTCAAGTTCTTCTTCTTGAGCTGATGGAGCTTGCAATTCTTCTTCTTGCGCTTCTTGATTGCTTATTCCCTTATCACTACCTGATACAAAAGTTGAAGTTTAGAGTCCCAATAGACATAAAAATTCATTTTATATCTAATAAATTGGTTAATTTTTAAAAATCTCGAATATGCCAGAAACTCCATTAAACACAAAATTGAAAATTCAGAGACTTATTAGACATTCTTAAAGTTTCAAAGACTTGTTAGACATAAAATAGAAAGTTCAAGGACCTATTAGACACTTTCAAAATTCAGAGACCAAATTGATACGACCCTAAAAGTTTGAGTAAACGCTTTTTTGAACTAAGTTTAAGACTAAACTTGTAGTTTAACCTAATAGTTTTTAGTGAAACTTTTCGTTGGTTTAATTAATGAATTTTGCCTTTTGAAATAATTAATGAAAAATTTAATGGTAGAGATAAATTAAAGAAACATATAATTTTATTATAAAGGGGAAAAAAAGAAAAAAAAGAGAAAGTCCATCTTGTTTATAATTGGAAAAAACCAATCACATGGCATGAGAGTCATGTGTACTTTTTTAAGTATATGCTTTAAGCTCACAGACACCTTGCAGTTGCATTGTTCTTTGATATAATTGCTTAGTGGCATCAATAAAAAGAAAATTTTGACTTTCTCACCCACATGGTGATGCAAATTTTGGGAACTTTCAAAGTCGCCACAATAATTAAAATATATATATATATATATAACTATAGGATTTAGGCTTAGAGTTAAATAATTGATTAGACCTTTATAATTTTTAATTTATATTTAATTTTAACTTGATTTTCATTATTTTAATTAAAAGTTTCTTTATCAGATTGTGTTTTTAAGAAGTTCAATGAAAATAACATAGCATATATTTAATTTATAAATTAGGTGGGTAATATTACGTATTGGATTTTCATCACATAAGTCATAAGTTAATAATTCTTCGAATATGATTTTTAGAAACAGTGAAAAAGAACATGAATGAAAAGTGAATTAGACAAGAAGAGTGTTGGATGTTTTAAAAAAATACTAAATTGTCCGAAAAAATACCTCCTCAATTTTAGGAACGTTTCTTGTCTCTTAGGATTCACACATTATACATAAGAACTTTACAACTAATCAAGCAAGTTGGAGAAACAGTGTTGAAAAAGAAAGTGAAAGAAAGAAAATCCTCTTCCTATCACACACACACATATTGCTAACTAACCACATGATCTTTCCTCACCTTTTTTTTAAGAAAAAAACTTTTGCTGCTATCCAAAGACTATTTGTGATCATTGACTTTTTTTTTTAAAAAAAAACCAATCATCTTTCTTTTCATTTGGTTTAAAATTTATTAGGAAAGTTATCTTGTTCGAGCTTAACTTGTTTTAAAAGTACCAATTTAGTCCTTAAAATTTTATTCTCAGAATGAGTATTAAAATTGTTGGTTGATAATAAATTCATAATTTCTGTTCATGAATTGATAAAAATTCAAAAAAGAAAAATGTCCATGTAAAAGAAGAAAACTCAAAATTTCGATTAATTTCTTAGAAACTTGGAACAGGAATTAGTAGTTATCTTCTCTTAAATGACTTTTTTTTCTCATTTAGATTTTGGTCAATTCACTCCATATTATGACTAGTGAGTTTATCGGAGATAAAATTGAAAAATTCTTAAAAGGACTAAATTGAAACTTTGTGAACCATGTGGATTAAATTGTAAAAGTTTTTTTTTTTGGTTGAGAAATTATTCTAAACATGTTTGGGAATTTTCTATTATAAGATCGGGAGTTTTATAAACCATAAGAATGGTAGAAATAGGTATAACTGATGTGATGTTAAACCTAAAGATGAAAAAGTAAGAGAAATTTTTTTTTTCAAAAAAAGGAAAAAGTAAGAGAAAAAACAAAACGTGAGAACCTTAAATACATCTTCCTCTCTCTCTCTCTCTCTCTCTCTCTCTCTCTCTCTCTCTCTCTATATATATATATATATATATATATATATATATTTTGCTAATAATAATAATAATAAGTTTGACAAATATAAATAAACAATAACAATATAAAAGAAAATTTGGACTTTGACGAAAATGATGGATATAGAAATTACTAGATAAAATTAAAAAAATGTTTGTTTTCTTTTTTAAAAATAATTTAATTTAGATCTTTCTTGTATTTTAAAAGTATGTAATAATTTAGTATAGGTCTTTTCTTGACTTGTATTTTAAAAATATGTAAGTGGATTGAGTTAGATGTCAGTCAAAACAATCCAACCAATTGGCTTTGAAAAAGTTTCTTACAATTAAATCGACCTAATTGAAAATTTTGAAGGAGTTAGATTGAAATATTTTATTCTATTTTTAAGAATTACGTTTCTTTCCTTCTCAACTTTATTATATTTTGGTTTTCTCAAAACACTTTCTCATTTCTAAATAAATTTAAGAATTAAGAGGTCAACTATGATTTTTTTTAAAGAAAATAAAACATATACGTGTATATGGATATTCCAACTCCCGACTTCTTGTTTCATATGTCTTATTTTTTTACCACTTGGTTTAGGGTATAGGTTGGCAAAAATATTAATATAATTAAAAAAATTGTTACCACATATCTTAAATAAATAACATCTAAAAATATTTAGTAAAATAAAATATAGTTTTTCTCTTACTCCACTTTGTTTTTGTCTATTTATTTTAGTCAATTGAAGATTGATAAAAGTTTTTTTTTTTTAAAAAAATTATTAATGGTTCTGTTCATTATTCTTTTAATATAAGACTGTTTATATGGTGTAGGGCCAAAATGAACAATGTTATATAAAATTGAAACTAGACATGTTTGGTTTTTTTTTTTTTTTTTTTTTTTTTTGAAGAAATAGACATGTTTGGTTTTAGAAGTGTTTGCATTGTCCTAAAAAACATTGGCCCCAAAGTACACTATAAGGGACACACACATGTTCTCAATTGAGGCTTTGCCAACTTAATTTCTTGACCCTTACAAACAAAATGTTGCCAAAATCCCTCTTCTATTTTATTTTCTTCAAAAATCTTTTAGAAACACTCTTTATCTTGAAAGCTTATTTTCCCAATGAAAACATGTTTTCTAAAGCCTAAAATGTGGGTCTTAATTCGGTTTTAGCCATTTTCAAAAATATAGAAATTAAATGAGAGACAAGAAATAGTATTATTGAGGATTTGTTTGATGGTGTTTCTATTTCTTGTTTCTTGTTTTTTAAAAAGAAAAACAAAATTGTATCTTCTTCTTACAAAAAAAAAAAAAAAACGAGTGAAAAATGTGTTTAAACTATTTCTTGTTTTTTATTCTCTTAGTATGAATTTAAAAAGTAAATTAGATAAAAATCAAATTGACTGCATATATTAGTGTGTAAGTAATATAAACCACCGTTAAAATGTTGAAAATTATGAGAGATATTTTTTTTTTTCATTTTTTACATTTCTCCCTCTTAGTTATCAAAATTTTAATGGAATGTATGGAAAGATTCTACCTTCTAGGTATTGTCCCACAAGAGAAAGGTGGATCAGAAAAGCTGTAAGTCTCACCTAAGTAAAAGGGATTTAAATGAAATTAAAATTACCATTGCCCATATAGTTTAATTTCATCCATAGGTTAGAGAGTATTATAAAAATAAAAAAATAATAATAATAAAATAAAATAAAAGGTTAGAGATTCAATTTTTCTAACTTAAAGAAAAAAAAAATCTTATTTATCAATAATTTGATGAAATTTAAATTAAAAATTTATGTAAACAAACAGGTTCTAAACGACGAAGTATTTGCCATATTAGTGTTAATGGCGCTATTCACAACGTTCATCACGACCCCCACCGTGATGGCGGTTTACAAGCCAGCCCGCGGCGGCTCCACCCGAACCCACCGGAAACTCCGCGACCTCGCCGCCGACGACTCGAACTCCGACGACGAGCTCCGAATCCTAGCCTGCCTGCACAGCTCCGGCAACGTTCCCTCTCTAATCAGCCTGACCGAGTCAACTCGCAACACCAAAAACTCCTCCCTCAAACTCTTCGTCATGCACCTCGTCGAGCTCACCGAGCGCTCCTCGTCCATCATGATGGTCCAACGGGCTCGCAAAAACGGCTTCCCTTTCTTCGCCAGGTTCCGCAAGGGCGAGTGGCACGACCAGATGGCCGGCGCCTTCCAGGCCTACAGCCAACTGGGCCGGGTCAAGGTCCGGCCCACTACGGCAGTCTCTTCCTTGGCCACCATGCATGAGGATATCTGCCACGTGGCCGACGATAAGAGGGTGACCATGATCATCTTGCCGTTTCATCGGAATTGGAGGATGGTCGGCGGCGAGGAGGAGAATGTGGGCCATGGCTGGAGAGTTGTGAACCAGCGGGTGCTTAAGAGTGCGCCTTGCTCGGTCGCGGTTCTTGTGGACCGTGGATTTGGGGCTAATGGGGCTCAGACGCCTGGGCCTGGGTCACTGGTTGCTGTGGGCCAGAGGATTTGTGTGGTGTTCTTTAGCGGGCCCGATGACAGGGAGGCGCTGGAGTTGGGTGGCCGGATGGCGGAGCATCCGGCGGTCAAGGTCACGGTGGTGAGGTTTCGTCCGTCGCCGTCCGATGGGGTCGAGGGTAGTAATGTCATTTTGCGACCTCTGCATTCTAAATCTGGCGACAACCATTATAGCTTCTCCACAGCTCCAATCAACCGGGAAAGAGAAAAGGTAATTTTCTTTCTTTAAATAATCTTTTTGATTTTTAACATTTCAATTTTAGGGGCCGTTTGGCCCACTGTGTTGGTTATAATAGCCCCCGCTATTATAATCAACCCAGTGTTTGGGGCACCAACAAAAATAAGGGGCGAAGTTGGTTATTTTTCCCCCCGTTTTGCTACAGTAACCACTATTCAACTCACCTCAATTATTCTATCCATTCTCTACAGTAACTCTTTACTCTCTTCTTCCATGTGACTCATTGACTTTTCTACCGACGACCGACCGACGACCATCGACAAATGACCGCGGTCGACTTTCCGGCCACTTTTCCGGCAATCACCGACGACTTTTCCGGCGACTTTTTTTTTTTTTTTTTTTTTAAAGAAAATCTTCTTCTCATTTTCATTTCGAAAAATATAAAAAACGAAAATAAAGAAAAAAAGAGGTAGAAGAAAATGAAAGGAAAAAAGAGGAAAAGAATTTTGATCGCCGAAAAATTTGTTGGTGTCGTCGGAAAAATCATAAAATTTCTAGGGAGAGTTAGATACTAGGTTGTCTTTGTACATATATATAAATATGGAGTTTTATTACATAATTACTTTTGATAATGAAGTATATGAATGTTTACCTTCATCGTACCATATCGTATTTAAGTTTACCGTGATAATAATAATTTTAAAAAAATACTACTCAAGTTTTTATTTTATGTGATTTCTATTTTATTTGATTCTTTTGATAATAAAGGTAAAATGAGTTTTTAATAAACATTTACCATTTTTATGTTGGAAATACATAAATGAAACAAATATGGTTTTTCTATATGAAATCATAAAATGACTTATTTTGTGAAAAAACCATGACTCTAAACACAAAGAAAATCAACCTTTACTTTAGATTATTTTTGTTTCCTTTTAAGCTAAACACATAATTTAACCCCTGTACCCAAAACTTTTATTTTTTTTTACAACTAAACCCTTTTTTATTATTAATATTTGAAATACAAAGTTGTATGAGGAAAATAAAAATAAAAAAAAAAAAAAAAAACAGTCAACTTGAAACATAGATTATTTGAACCTATACTAAAATAATTTGCATCCCAAAACACTGCACCCCAAACACAGACTATTTTATCCCAGATTATAATAATCTGCACCCCAAACACAGGTTATTTTATCCCAGACTATAATAATCTGCACCCCAAACACAGACTATTTTATCCCAGACTATAATAATCTGCACCCCAAACACAGACTATTATAACCCCCAGACTATTATAATCCCCCAGCTATTATAACCAACCCAGCGCCCCAAACAGCCCCTTAAAGTTTAGTTTTTTGAACTTCTCTAGCTTTAATTTTAAAACTTTTAATTTTGTGTCTAATAAATCTATAAATTTTCTATTTTGTATTAATAAGCCACTGTCATATTCAACATTTTTTTTAAGAAACAAAATCAATGAATCAATTAGACATGAAATTTTAATTTTTTTTTCTAATAAAAAAAATTAAACTTCAATTTTTTATCCAACGGGTTTGTATTTTTTTTAAAAAAATTAAATATACTAAAAACCTATTAAACATAAAATTGAAAACAGATTCAAAAACTTTTTACTCATTTACCCTTCTCAAACAAATGCAAAGCAGGAGCTAGATGATGTAGCAATAGCAGAATTCAGAAGCAAATGGGATGCAACAGTTGAGTACACAGAGAGGGAGGCCAACAACATGAACATGATGGTTGAAGGGGTGGTGTCGATCGGAAAGGAAGGCGGTTACAACCTAATTGTGGTCGGGAAGGGTCGGGTTCCATCGAGCATGGTGGCGAAACTAGCCGACCGAGCAGCAAAGCACGCCGAGCTGGGACCAGTCGGAGACATATTGGCCAACTCCGGCAGGGGAATAGTATCTTCAATACTAGTAATTCAACAACATGAAAGAGGTGCTCATTCCGAAGAAACTCCAGTTTTGAATAAGCAGACTTTGTCAATCGATGGAGCTTCAACTCATGTATAAAATCATAAGTGTTGCCTTCAACTTCCGTACATATTTCCAAATGGTACATTAGAGTTGTTGGTGTGGTTAAATTGTATCAATTCTCTCCTTCTTATAGAAAAATAGCATGTTATTCTGATCACAGTTGAATTCGTAATTTTAAAAGCTACTTTGTGATGTTTCTCGTGTATTCAATGATTATACAAAAAGAAAAGCCAACCTGGATATAGTTCAACTTGTTCAAACATAAATCAACGATCAAGAGATTAAAAGTTAGAATCTCCCCACCTCAGATGTTGATAAACTAAAAAAAAAATTATTATAAAAGAAGCTTTATTAAGTAATATGTCGTCTTATATACTTTAATATTGAAGTAATATGTCATCTCTATCTTAAAAAACTTGTCCCAAGTATCGAGTATGTGCACTAAATTGTTTCCAATTATTACTTAAATGCAGACTTCAAGAAGAAAAAAAAAAAAAAACTAATATTGGGATGACATTAAAGAAAATTCTTTAGAATTTCTTGCATCTGTTTAGAAAGAATCCAAACGTATCATAAAAAAACTAAACTAGCTAAAAATATGGAAATATGAGAAGAAAAGTAGAGGGTTAATGTTTGGAAATTCTGAAAATGTATACAGTGAATTGGGCTTTCGTACAGAATGGGCCTAGAACAAAAGAGGCCCAAGAGAGGCCCATCAAAGGGAGTCATCGTCGACCCAAAGACCCATGGCCCGAACTGTTAGCTAGAAAGGAGGGTAAAACTGGAATCGAAAGACAGAATTGTTGTGTCGTGGATGGAACCACTGCCTTGAAAGCAAAACTCGGCACGACCTTGGTGCTAAATCGTTTAACTACCGGTATGCTCCCCAAGGTTAACACAACCTCCGAAACAGACGTGCACTCGTCGGGTCGGAGTGGAATCAATTTCATGCTCAGGAAAGGAAAATGAAAGCAGGAGAAGAAGAGAGAATGAGATGGGGTGATTAAGAAGGTAGGGGTAGGACTCTATTTATACAGTAGAAGTGGCCAAAATTAGAAGTAGAATTTTCAAAATTAAAAAAACTCAAAAAAACAGTGGCCACACACGTGTCCTTTGACCAACCCCATTTCCTCTGCAGATGCCACGTGTCCTAGAGCTCTTCAGCAAAGACTTAGCCAAAGTATGAATCCTTCATTTCCTCCGAGTCTGCCACGTGGATTTGGCTAAGGAATAAGTAGAAGAAAGTCCAAAAAATAAGCCCAAGCTCGAGTCCAAGCCGGACGGCGGTGCGCGTATGGGCCTTGGTCTTGGCTTACCTCACATCAAGTTTATAAGCCCAATACACAACAAGTGTTATTAAATCGACTTTCCAAGACTTATGCTTCCGATGTGGGACAAAACTATTTGTCATTCCCAACAATCCCCCACGAATGACAAAATAGTAAAGTAAAGAGGATTAAGATGAAATAAAGTTTTCCTGAGCAAGGATAATAAACTTAAGCATTAATATCTTTCGATTTGAATTAATGCATAGTGAAGTAGGGCAACAACCTAAAGGGTGGAAGTGAGTTACCTCTTGAACTTCCAGTGTTTATAATTGAGACCCCCACAACACGTTTGAATCCTCGATTTTGATTCCGCGATAGTTATCAAGTGCTTTTAATGGTCATGCACAAAACCTTGGGTCATCGTGAAAGCTCTAGAAAGAGGCTCCTCAGCTCTTTCATAGAAGGCGGCCCCACCTTCACAATCACGTCGCTGCTTCATCTAGTCTATCATGGATAGACCACTCAAACTGAGCTAAGAAGACTTTGAATACTATCCATCAAGTCCACGCATGGACCACCCAAAAAAAGGCTATGGATTCTCACGAGCTTTCTATATCCATCAAGTCCACGCATGGACCACCCAAAAAGGGCTATGGATTCTCACGAGCTTCACTATATCCATCAAGTCCACGCATGGACCACCCAAAAAGGGCTATGGATTCATGCTAGTGAGAAACATCGTGACTTGAGTTCCATACATTCTAAGGACTCTAGAATTACTCTCCTTGTTTGTCCTTTGGTGAGAGGATCTGTCAAGTTCCTCTCGGACCTCACATATTCCAAGGAGATAACTCCATCTTTCAGCAACTGCTTTATGGCTCCATGTCTCAGGCGTCTGTGGCGTCTCTTGCCATTGTACATGTTGTTTTTGGCAATCCCTATGGCAGCATGTGAGTCACAGTATAGGGACACATGTATTGTCTTTCCTCACAATGTGGCACGCCTCCAAGAAGACTTCTTAACCATCCGGCCTCTTGACCTGCTAATTCAAGTGCTATGAACTCAGATTTCATAGTAGAACGAGCAATGCAGGTCTGTTTTACTGATTTCCATGAGATAGTTCCTCCACCAAAGGTAAAAACATACCCGCTAGTGGAGCTTACCTTATCATTATCTGTTACTCAATTTGCATCACAATATCCTTCATGCACAGTAGGAAATTTGTTAAAATGCAAACAGTAATACATTGTACCTCTAAGACACCTTAACAAACGAAGTATAGCAGTCCAATGTTCTTTACCAGGGCTGTGTGTAAATCTACTCAGTCTATTAACAACATATGCAATATCAGGTCTAGTGTAATTCATCAAAAACATGAAACTACCTATGATTTATGCATATTCAGATTTAGATACACTGTCGCCCTAGTTCCTTTTAAGACCAATGCTTGCACGATAAGGGGTTCTTATTGGTGATTTATCAAAGTGATCAAATTTCTTCAGCATTTTCTCAATGTAGTGTGATTGTCATAAGGAATACCCATTGTCATTTTCCTTATTTTTATACCAAGTATTACATCAGCCTCTCCTAAGTCTTTCATTTCAAAATGCGAAGAAAGGAGTAACTTGGTCTCATTTAATGACATCTAAGTTCGAACCAAATATAAACATGTCATCAACATACAAGCAAATAATCACACATTTTGCTCCAAACAATTTTGAGTAAACACAAGTATCAGAACAATTTACTTTATAACCGTTAGTTATTAAAGTGTTATCAAACTTTTCATACTATTGTTTGGGAGCTTGTTTTAGACCATAGAGAGACTTTTTAAGCTTGCATTGCATGCTTGTTTTGATATTCCACTAGATTCATTATCAGTTCTAATCATAGGGAAGATATTTTCAAAAAACTCAGCATCTCTATACTCACCAATTGATTTATCATTTAAGCACATAAACCTATATTCAGAAGTATTTTGGGCATAACCTATGAAAACACAATCAAAAGTTTTAGAACCAACCGTAGGTTTTTGAACGTCGGATATGCTACTTTGCCAAACACCCCACACTCTCAAGTAGCTTAGGTTTGGTGAACATCCCTTCCAGAGCTCATTTGATGTCTTATTCAGCTTTTTGTGAGGAACCCTGTTAAGAATCAAACAGGCAGAAAGAATAGCTTCCCCCCACATATCATCAGATAAACCATTTTAGTGGCCCCCACATTTTGAGATATATCGCATATATGTTTTAATCTCTCAAACAAATAATTTATGCACACATGCATAATTAAGAACACCACAATAAAATTGATATATACTATGAACATAGGAAATGCATCACAAACTAATTACTCTACCAATAATTAATTAAATTTCACATAGTTATATCAATACACTTCACCAATACTGTCCATAGCATATCTTCTAACATTTCTATTTAAATAGCCAAATCATATAAAATCATAAATAATACATGGAACATCTCAATAACATGTATTCACAATTTACCCCCATTAAAGCTTGTGTCTATGAATCTTACCAAGGACAATTATCCACTATTTGATGCCCAATTTTATTTTTATTTTTCCAGATCATAGACATGCTCAATGAAATATTCATTATGATTAAATAACATATTTTCAATCAAATGAAAATATACACACTTTGCATTGATTGACAAGATCTTAAACTACTACCAATTTCTATAAGCTCCACATGCAATTGAGATTTTACTCATTTTTATACTTCCAATCAAGTAATAAGCAAAAAATAATATATGTCAAACTCAATTAATAGCAATAGTTTTAATTTTCAATTTCATGAAAATTAATAGAAGTAAAATACTTATCTTAAACATTGCAATTTGAGATATAGGGTCATACACTTAAATTATCACTCACTACCTCAACCTTCAATAGTTTCACAAGTTCAAGATGTATAACTAAACAACTTTAAACTTTATCAGTATTTCCAAAATTATTTTAAATGTCACATAGGCTTCAGTTTACGATATTATCAATAATATTCCAAAGAAACATTATTTCCATACATGTTGATAATTAGGCTTCCCTAATAGATCACTATAATCGCAACTTGAGATTTGCAAGATAATGCAATAATAATTTTTATCTCACTTCATGATGGAGAAACAACTTGTTCAATGAAAGAACAAATATATACACATATTAGATATGTATCGAATATCATGCTTAAAAATAGCAATGGAATAAAATTGCTAAATTTTCAAAAATTAAGCATGGTATCTAGAGAGATTCAGTCTAGGAGACCCAACGAGATATCAATCATCTTCTGAATATGAGAAGATATATATATATATATATAACAAATCTCAATGCTAATAATTTGTCACACCATATATCTCACAATTTCAACAAATGTATTATAAGGGAAAATCAATTCACCAATTTGAATCAAATCAAGAAAATCTCGAACCATAATATATTATACAATTCAACATATATCTAATATATAGTAAAAACCAAAAGATTTGAATCAAACCCCAAATACTTCCCTTTAATATCTTACCAAATAGAAGTTTGGGTATCATCCACTTTAATTTGACTTGAGCCAATTGAATTCCTCTCACCATGAGCAACGAAACGAAACGAACTCAATGTGTAAAATCAATGTGTAAACAGTTTTGCTTTAAAATTGTTAGCTAGAAAGGAGGGCAAAACTGGAATCGAAAGACAGAATTGTTGTGTCGTGGATGGAAAACTCGGCACAACCTTGGTGCTAAATCGTTCGTCGGGTAGGAGAAGAAGACACACGTATCCTTTGACCAACCCCATAGAAGAAAGTCCCAAAAATAAGCCCAAACCCGAGTCAAACAGCGGTGCGCATATGGACCTTGGTCTTGGCTTACCTCACATCAAGTTTATAAGCTCAATACACAACAAGTGTTATTAAATCGACTTTCCAAGACCTATGCTTCCGATGTGGGACAAAACTATTTGTCATTCCCAACAATAACAAAATTCCCAACAATAACAAAGCAAGCCGACCCGGCCACTACAACCGCGGCGAAAATGGGAGGAACAATCAGATCAATCCCGGATTTCCTAAAGAGATGGTCTGGAACGCAAAGAACATCGCCCGGAGAAACCATCGGAACCCTAACGAATCCAGCGGACTTGCACTCTGCGGAAAAAGCCGAAGACGGCAAAATAGCCGAGGCGAAGGCGAGCTCCGGCGCGAAGGAGGCGGCGGCGACGGTGAGCGTCAAGAGAATCGTCCAGGAGGCGGAGTAGACGAGCAGCGGCCACCGCGATCGGAGACGCCGGTACAGTAATCGAAGCATTTTTTCTTTGAAGTTGGACAAAGGCGATTCAAACGGATTTGAGATGGAATTTGAGATGTGGAGAAGAGAAAAAGGAGATGAAGGCGAGTGGGCGAGGTAAGTGAGGATTTGGTTTCATAGATGAGCTAAATATGAATTACAGGAAAGGCTATGGATTAGGTTTTGACTGAGGGTTGATGATGACGCATTTGGTGGTTGAAATGGAGAAGATATGTGTGTTTCGGATTTGATCAAACTTTGATTTGATTATTTTGTTTTTAAATTTGAACTTTGCAAATTACACAAAAAAAGAATGGCTGTACGTGCGCAATTCAAGAATGATGTTGAAGTGGATTGAGAAAATAGGTGGTGTTTGGTGTATAAATTTGTACTCATTGTTGGAGCATTATTTACAATATGTAGGAGTGGGGAATAAGTTTTATGCCAATTGATCCTGAAATAAGTCCTACAAAACTCACAAATGTCTGTTCACACGAGACTTCGGGGATGGAGACACGTGGAATAAACTTTGATTTGTATTAATGTTGTATGCGTGTGGGTGTACAATCTCTAACTTTAATCCTCTGATTCTCTCTCTTGTGTGTGAATGTGTTTCACTCGAGGACTGGAACGCTTGATCCCGAGTCTGAAGCTTCAATGGATTCTTGGAGCTTGAAGTCTTCTAGTCTTGAAGGAGTCTTCAGTCTTCAAGAAGTGTCGATGTCCTGAAGAGTCTTTGATCTTCAAGGAGTGTTGAAGTCTTGAAGAGTGTTTGGTCTTCAAGAAATGTTGATGTCCTGAAGAGTTTTTTATCTTCAAGGAGTGTTGAGGTCTTGAAGAGCGTTTGGTCTTCAAGAAGTGTTGATGTCCTGAAGAGTATTTGATCTTCAAGGAGTGTTGAAGTCTTGAAGGGTGTTTGGTCTTCAAGGAGTGTTGAAGCCTTGAAGAGTGTTTGGTCTTCAAGAAGTGTTCGACACTTGGACTTGTGGATTGCAGAGAGTCTTCGGTCTTCAGACTTGGTGGAGTCTCTCTGAATTCTCTGATTCTACTTGAGAGCTTTTAAAACTCTGAACTCTTGTCTTTGTGAAAGTGTAGAATTTCTGAACCCCTGAAAGGGAGGAGAACCCAAATATTTCAAAGATCCAAATTTGATCCAATTAATTATTTTCTTTAATTAATTGGTCAAATCAATTAATCTGATCAAAATAATTTATTTTTAATTAATTGATCAAATGGACATTTTGCCCTAAAAATGTATAATTGGCCAACTTTGTATTCAAATTAAATTTGGGACACATGTCAATTTATAATTGGTCTCAAATTTAATTAATTTTAATTTCGTCATTAATTTTATGTAACGACGTGGCAATTCGTGATTGGTCAAAATTTCTCCATCAACAATGTCAATTAAAATTCAACTATTTTTTTTTTTTTTTTTTTGTGAAAATTCATTAATTCATACATATGTTTTTTCATTTGGTACGCATGAAAATATTTTTGTTGACAATACTTTAAATAAAAATTTGGGGAAGTAAAAAATTACAATACATATAAAGATTGCAAAATTCAATGATCTGTTCAATTCAAAAATATAGATAATAAAGAAAAGAAAGGTTTGTGTCTGTTCCAATGAAGTAAATATAGAAAAACATTGAGGTCAGAGGTTCGAATCCCCCCACCCCAAAGGTTGATGTACTAAAAAAAAAAAAAAAAAAAAACTCAAATTGTAAGATAGCAGAATGAGATAGTTACCACTTACCAAGCAAAGCAACCATTGGCAATTGATGAAGCTTCAAATGTCAAGTGCTGTGTTAAGTTTGAACTATATCTGCTGCCTTTTCAAAGTCCCCAGTCTTGCAAAAGTGAGTGAGAAGTGAATTGTAAGTAAATTTATGAGGCTTCAAGCCCTCCATTATCATTTGATCCATTAAGTGAGCAGCATCTTCCACCCTCCTGCTTCCACAAAGGCCATCAATAAGGATGTTGTGACTTGTAAGTCACTGAATCCCTTGAAAGTTGAAACCCCTTGAAGTTCCATCTCATCAAATATCTCCCCTGCTTCTTCAATCATCTTGTTCTTACAAAATCCATCAATCAATGTATTGTAGATAACTACATTCCCTGCACAGCCACTCGACTCCATTTCGTTCAGCATATATAAAGCTTCCTCCAGTTTCCGACTTGAACAAAGACTGTCAATCAACATATTGTATATAAGCTCATCAGGTTGACATCCTTTACCCTTCATTTCCTCAAAACGCTCCATAGCATTCCTGTGATTGCTAGACAAGCAGCGAGACCCTGTATCAAAGAACTGAATGTAGACATCTGGTAAAATTCCCAGCTATTTCAGTGGCCTCTTCGACTCAATTCTCCTCAATTTCACCCTGCTTGCACAGTCGAGCCCCTAAGGGTTTCTTTGTGTTGTTAACTACTTTTTACAAAATTTTCAAAATCTAAGTCAAAATATTGAAAACTAAAAGTAGTTCTTAAAAATTAGAAATTTAGCTAAGAATTCAAGTGTTTCCTAGAGGAAATTATGAGACAAAAACCAAAAGTCAAATGATTATTAAACACAACCTTAAAATTATATAATAAAGTAGATAAAGACAAGATAACCAATACGCACACTCATACCTCTGAACTAGAGAAAATTGAATCAGCATAAGAAACTACCTTGAAAATATCAATTTTGACTGTTATCTTCTTTTCCATATTTCAATTGAACTCCAGAAGTAGTCACCTGCGACTTGTTTATTAGCTTGAAAGTATTATTTCCTTCATTTTGTATCAAATATAATGGGATGAACTATTGGAAAGTTGCATACAGTTTCCAGCTACCTGCAACAACAATATTGATCTAATTCCTTCACTAACAGATAATTCATTTACAACCTATTTTTTTTAAAAAAATTACAACTCTGGCCCAAGATTGAAATAATCGTACTTGATCTGACAACAATAATCACTGTGTAACTAACTGGAGGATACAAAAATGGCAGCACGGCTAATAGCCCCAAGGATAGAAACCTTTCAAGTAATTCCCACATTCTAAACTTCCCAAATTTCCACCATATGGCTGGGCATAGGGATGAGATCCATGAAATGTCTTCTGGTGAATCCTCATGGCATCAACCCTGCAGCAAATGTTGTTGAGAAATGTCTGGTCAAATATTAAAAACTAAAATTATAGTTTTCAAAGAGATGAGAAAATCGTGACTAAGACTCCAATCTGCATTGTTCCATAACTATTTTGCTTTTAGCTTATGTTTTATAAGAGATAAAGTTGTTTATTAACCAAATCTCGGCCAAATGTTAAAAACTAAGAATATAGGTTCAACAACTAGTTCTTGTTTTCAAAAATTTGGCTAAAATTTCCCAGGTGCTTCTTAAAAGTAGGAAAAAGAAATTAGTAAACAATTTGTTTTTGAAAAACAGAAAAACAGAAGCAAAAAATTGCAATCGACTTGTTTAGTTCATTTTCTAGGAAAGTGGCTTCATATGTGGGGAAGAGTACCAACCGTGCAACTTCAGGGAGTAACACCTTGTCATAAAATGTTTTGACTAAAGAGAACCTCATATATCTACTGAATAATCTCCTTCAGAGAAAGAACATCATCACGTGGATGGGATTCCTCAACTCGCACTAACACTTCATCTCCAATTTGTGCTCCAACAGATACCCATGCAGATGCTTGAAGCCCCACCTACAAATTCAGAATACATGAGATATAAAATGTAATAAAATTCATATTTAGAGACTTCATGCACCTATAAAACTTGGTATAGGTTCAATCTTGCTTGACCTAAGGATAAATGAAATAATCTAATAGTGACACTGATGGTTGGGGAAAACGAATGTGTCTGCATTTGATATTGTCATATGTTCACAGAGCATCAAGTGGTGCAGTTTAGCTCTTGGTTCAGGGGCAGAACCCAGTTACCAGGAGAGGCCATTGACAGTAAATAAACAGCACAATGTGAAGAGGGGAACAACCAGTGAAAGCAGAAAATAAATCAGATAAGGTTAACCCTCAATCTCAAACGGAAGTGGAAAAATGAGAATGTTATTTTTTTCTCGTTTAAGCGCAAGTCATTAAAATGAGGCCTGCATCATGAATCATAATATGATAGCTGTAATCCATCAATCCTCACCTCAACCAACAGCAGGGCTGCAATTCGATCTTTAATGAACCTTAGAATCAATGCCCGAAATCTATTTTCTTTTGGTTGCCTTCTCAAGTACTCTAATACCCAATAACGAAGACTGATGCTTGAGAGCCTCTTTGCCAATTTAGTATTCGTATTTACAATTGATGCCATTCCTTCTAATTGACCATGGGAATACGGAGGAGAGTCACCTCTAAGGAATGCCTTAACCTACATATAAATATAACACCAAAACTAAGTTATAAAGAAAATAGAATCCATCTACTTGATAGAAAGAAAAAGTGGTTGAAAACAGTCTTGAAATGAATGCTTATTAATAATACAAGCAAAACCATACAGTGTAACAAGCTGATTTAAAGAGTACAGTTCCAACAATTGTGATTTTTAACCGACTTTCCTGAAAATAATGAACAAGTGAATGCAGAACTAATACGTTAAAAAATGATGACACTACAAAAGCTGCAAGCTTCAAGAGGTAGTTCCCTCTAGAGCACAGGTGAGGAGAGAACCAAAAACCAATAAGTATCACGAGTAGAGGCATTTTAAGTAACAGAATGGTCTATCAGGAATAAGGTCCATTTATATTTTCTTTTACCATAGTACATTCTAAAATGTAAAACCGCTCCCATTTTTTCTCAAGGAAGGAAAAAGTAAAAGATCCCAAGATGTCCATGATGGGGATGAACAGTGCAAACTCCATAAATATTCAAAAGCAAAAGTTTTCCACAGCCATAAGAAATGAGAGGAAATACCTGATAATGTGCAAGAAGATCCAAATATCTACGTATGGGAGATGTAAATTGGACATAACCAGGAATTCCCAAAATCCCATGGCGTATTGGCTTCCTGAAATCTATTTCAGCAGCACGCATTGTTCTAACAATTGCAGAGCTCCTAACAGGTCCTTCTGGAAGATGTGCAAATGCAGAAACATCAACATTTGTATGGGGTTGTCCTCTGTAGGGTAAGGGAATGTTATTTTGAGATCCAAAAGTCGCTATAACTTCTCCACATAGGATCATCATCTCAGACACAAGTCGCATGGCAGGGTCAGCTTGATTTTCCACATAGAGATTGATTTCGGGATCCAGGTCTTCTGGATTTGCTACCTTGATCCGGGTCTCCAAAGAGGCCATGTCGATTGCCCCCTAAAAGTTTTATAGCATGACAGCAGAACATGGACAGCAGATAATAACATACATAAAAAACTAGTAAAAGTAGACCTCGGAATAGCATCCAATTAAACTTGTTTACAAGAAGTGCAAAAGGGTTTTAAATTAAACAGATTTCAACAGAGCTCGATTCATAGAAAACCAACAATCTTGCCAATACTTTAAGCCACCATGAACCCTTGAATGAAAATGATCTGGCTATTGAGGTACCTGTTGCCTTCGCCATGCTAATCGCAAAGTTGAAGCCTCAGACAGAATTTTCAGTTCAACCTCCTCTTCCAGGTTCAAACTAAGCAGCTCGGATGCACTTTCATATGTCAGCATGTAAGTTGGTTTGATGATTGAATTTTCCACAGTGTATTCTGCAATGCTATTAAGGCATATAAGTGTCAGCATATACATGTTCGCTTTCTTAGTAAAGACATCTTAAAGGATGCTGTAACTTCAAGGGATCAACAATTCCATTCTACAGTCCTATCAAATGATTAAGGGCATGTTTGGTAGGCAATCTAGATTCTGTTTTATGTTTTCAGATTCACTGAATTCAGTGAATATGTGTTTGGCACACATGTTTTTTAAAACTGTTTTCGGATTCTGTGATCCAAATAGTGGAAATTTTGAAAACAACTTTTTTATGTTTTCAGTGTATCCAAATTTTGAATTTGAGATTTTTAAATGCAGAATTAAATTAAAAATGATAAAAACTTTAATAAATATAGTATTTCATGTTATAAACTTTTTTTTTTGTGAAATTAAAATTTATATAATATAATGTATTATTAATTATATGATATTGTAAAATAATAATTATAACAAAATTATAACACAACATGTTTAAAAATTGATTAATAATAGTTTATATTCAACTTAGTATTTAGTTGATAACTCCAAATAGTTTATGGTTTATAAATATATTATCAAACACATTTTGAACAATTGTTAAAATTGTGATCCAATTTCTAGATCTGCTACCAAACACATATCTAAAAACATGAAATACAACTCTGTTTTCATTGAATCCCTTGTTTTCAAATTTCTGTTTTCAGATCACCAACCAAACGCACCCTGAGGGTCTATTTGGTACGCAATTCAGATTCTGGTTTTTGTATTTAGTTTTCAGATTCACTATATATCGTCCTTAGGTTGTCTCTTTTTTGTTCCTTTTTTAATATATTCTCTCTGTTTCTTATCAAAAATAAATAAAGAAAGAAAGAAAAACTCAATAAAGAAAAATGACAAGCAAATACATCAACCGTTAAGATAGCACCAAAACAGTGTTTCAAAAGTACATGAATAAATTCAATTAAAAGATCTCTACAATGAAAACGAAAGAATAATAATTTGCTAGCAACAGCAGCAAAAACTTCTGTATCATCATACAGTCACAAATAATTTTATGATTCGAATACATAGAATCACCATATCCACATGAAGAACAAACTTCACAGACTGCAAAACCTAAAAGGAAAAAGGAATGGCCAAAAGTATCTTCCAAGAGCCACACAAGTCCATATACAAGTTTGCTTATTTTCACAACTGAAATTTATTAGAATGCCAGCCACCTCAAGAAAATTTGTTCCCTAATATAACATATCTTGTGAAGAATTCTCATATTAAAATATAATAAGATGAGAACAAGCTTTACTTTCCATCAGAATAACGAGCAACAAGATTTCTAGTGAAAAAGTCACATATTAAAAACAATAAAGTTCGTAAACAAGCTTTACCTTCCATCAGAATGAAGGATAACAGATACAGTAACTGCATTGCACGTCTCTCCCTGTTTTAAACTCATTCCTTCCATTGCTAGTTTCTCCGGAAACATAGGGTATGTGGCTGTTGGAAGAAATATAGAAGTTCCTCTTTTCATGGCCTCTCTACATATGATAAACCAAAAGAGAGTGAGCATGGTACGAAGTACCACAACAAGTTAAGCTTTAAGGATTACCTGTCTACTATGCTCCCAGGTCGAACAAATCTAGCTGGATCAGCAACATGTATCCATATTTTAATTCGACCATCTGACAATCTTGTTGCACTCAAGGCATCATCAAGCTAAAATATTGCATGATAAGAACATGAGGTGGGACCTCACAAAATTTCATGACAAAAGTATAAAAATAGAGATTCAAATCCATTACCGATTCAAAGCAAATAGGCTAACTAATGAGAAATACAAAATAAATTATAAATAAATACACAAATAAAAAACAAATGGAAATAACCATTTGAAATGGCTATATCTTTAAATTTTATATAATCACCTCATCTGCTTCATCGACATCAATGGCATAAACCTTCAGATGTGTGAGATTCTTCCTGTCAGCCTAAACAGAGAGGGTACCATATAATATATAAAAATTATATCTCATCAGCGTTAACATATGAAAGAGTAGCAATAAATTTTGAACTACTGATGAAGATTTACATGTGCTGGATGGGATTAACTGTTGGTACATTTCTAACTTTTGAGGTTCTCTCATGCAAGAGGCAAGGTAGCAAGGGAGAATCTCAAATGATAGTTTACATAAATAATTTCTTACTCTATTATTATCATTTATCACACTATAAAGACCTATACTCACATACAAGCATGGAGCTTTAAAAAAAAAAGAAACAAGGATAGGAACCTGACATTACCTCATCAGGATCAGATGCTTCCAGTAAAAGTGATTCAGCAGCTGCTATAATGTCATCTGAATGATCTGTCCGAATGTTGAACTTCAAAAGATCAAGGTTAACATGCCGAGGGAAATGCCCTATGTCTATGAGAAGATTTACAGCTGATGCTGCTGTTTTCACCAGTCCCATAGCCTTGAGAATCTAAAGAGATAGATATCAAACATAGTAAGGGCAACAGATGAACGTATAGTTTAGGTCACTAAGTAAATCACATGAAAAGAGTTACCATCCCAGCTGTTTTCCTTTGTTCATCATCCTTGCAAGCATCAATAGCATAAGATTCGAGAGACTCAATCTTGTGTCTGGTTTTCTCTTCACCTACCCAGGAAGATTTAGGTGGTTTGGCCTTCAAAGGCATTACCTTCGCAGATTTCAATAATTCTACAAACTCTTGTAGTTCTTTCTCGGCTGCCTCCTTTGCAAACTTTTTACGTTGAAGTTCTTCAACCTGGCTTTTAAACAAAGAATTAGAAAATATTCTACATTGAGGAAAACACTGAAAATGAACAAATCCACTAGCACAAATATTTGCCATTTGATGGATCATCTAATGTAGGACAGATAAGAAAAAGAGTGAGATGTGAAAAGGGATGAAGAAGATTGAGTAATACATCTAAAAACCTAAGCTTCAAGCACAGGGGAGAAATAGAATACAAAAATGGTTGAAATATCATAAAACTCTAGTTAAGAACACTGACTGATGACTCTACTTTGGGGAATGAAACTATACAGGGATTGAACTTGGGGCATCACTATCCCATTATAGATCTGTCCTACTGCACTACCATCATGTCAAAGGAACACAGAGGAGGTTAGATAAAGGGAAGCAATAATGTGACAGTTTTCTGAGCAGAGAGTATTACCAAGATGGTACAAAAGCACAGAATACCCAAGAAGAACGAGAACATTAGATTTACTTCTAGGACACAAACTGAATTACACAAAGAGAACATAGAATCGAAGGGCATTGTTTGAGTGGTTTCCAGAAGTTGCTTTGAACATATGGTTTTATAGGATCATTAATGAAAATTGTATTACATTGCCTTTTACTTAAATTGTTTAAAAAGATATTCTATTCTATGTTCCCTTGTTTTTACTTGTGTTATTCTATTAATTTAAATTATAATAAATTTAAGATAACATGCATTTAAAAAAAATATTAATCATTATAAAAGGACAATAACTTCAGAAGATACATGAAAACAGCAATATTTTGTTTCTGATTTCTATCTCATTCATTAATTGCATGGATATGATGAAATTAAACAAAATGAGGGGAATATTGCTCCCATGCCGAAGAAAGCATTAAAACAAAAAAAAAACAAAAAAAAACAAAAAAAAAAAAAGCACTTCCAATGGGCCATAAGAGAAAATACACTGTAGCTAGCAAAGTAAGATGAATTTTTACACAACGTGAGAGCCAAAAAGGATAAATTATCCGTGAAACTATGAAATGACATTAACATAGATTTTGAATCTTGATATAATTCAATTATCTTTTAACAGTATGTTTAAATCCATTAACGCTTACATACAATTGATCTATTTCTTCAGCAAGAACGATGTCAGCTCTGGCCACCGCCGGCTGCTGAAGGACAGCCTCTCCAAGGCCTTGACCGTCTACTACCCTTTCGCCGGCCGCTTTCAACCCAACCTCGTGGGCGGTAAGCTTTCTTCAATTTACACACTATTTGATAACCATTTGATTTTTTAAAATTAAACTTATAAATACAGCTTCAGTTAATGAGTTGCTTTGTTTAATCCAAGTTTAGTGCGTGTTTATATATACTTCCCCAGCCTTAATGAAAATGGACTGCAATCGTAATCAATGGCGAATATCTAGAATCTTACTAGAGGAGACACAAGTTCATATAAATGTAGCATTTAGATGCGTTGATGCAATATACAAATTATCTAATATCGATTAGGTTAAGTTACAAGTTTAGTCAATAAATTTTTTTGTTTGTGTTTATTTGGTCTTTGAACTTAAAGATGCGTCCATATACTTTTGGGTGTGTGTGTGTGTTTTTTTTCTTTCCAAAATTTACGAACTCACCACAAAAAAAGATAATTGACAGAGTATGCTGAAATTGAGCCACCATCGGTTAAAGAGGCTCTCAAGAGTTCACATTGGGTGGAGGCTATGAGATCTGAATATGAGGCTTTGCGGCTGAATGGAACATGGTCCTTGGTTGAACCTCCTTCTGATAAAAGAATTATTGGGTGCAAATGGGTCTTCAAGATAAAGAGGAATTCAGATGGCTCGGTTGCTCGTTATAAAGCCAGGTTAGTTGCCAAAGGATTCCATCAGCAGGCTGATTTAGACTATACAGAAACTTTCAGCCATGTTGTTAAGCCGGTCACCATCAGGGTACTACTCACAATGGCTCTTGCTCATGGATGGAGTCTTAGGCAAATTGACATAAACAATGCTTTCCTTCACGGTATCCTTCATGAAGAGGTCTTCATGACACAACCACCTGGAATGCTTGATAGTACAAAGCCACATATGGTGTGTAAACTACGAAAAGCTCTATATGGCTTGAAACAAGCCCCACGGGCGTGGTTTAACAGGTTAAGTCAGTTTCTACACTCTCTTGGCTTCATTAACTCCAAAGCTGATTCCTCTTTACTTATAAGGCATGCTAATGGTCAATGTTGTTATATTTTGATATATGTTGATGACAAAGTTATAACTGGCAGTTCCTCTTCTGATATTGAGAAACTTATTAGTCTGATGCATCAAAAGTTTGCCCTGAAAGACCTTGGTCCTTTGAATTATTTTTTGGGAGTGGAGGTCTCATATCCTCCAGGTGGTGGTTTATTTTTATCCCAAACAAAGTACATATCAGATCTACTTCATAAGACCAAGATGCATGAGGCCAACTCTATATCTACACCTATGCTCAGTGGTCCAGTTATATCTGCATTTAGAGGAGAGCCGTTCCATGATACCAAACTATACAGGAGTACTGTAGGAGCACTCCAATATGCTACTCTTACAAGACCCGAGATTACCTACAGTGTCAATAAGGTGTGTCAGTTCATGCATGCCCCTACTCAAGATCATTGGCAAGCTGTTAAAAGAATCTTGAGATATCTTATTGGTACCATTGATCATGGTTTACTATTTCACAAGCCTAGGGATTTCTGTCTCCAAGGCTACGCTGATGCAGATTGGGCCTCGGATCCAGACGATCGCAAATCAACCTCAGGATTCTGTGTTTATCTTGGCGGTAATCTCATCTCATGGGCCTCCAAGAAACAACACATTATATCAAGGTCAAGCACAGAGGCTGAATACCGAAGCCTAGCCCATGTTGCTGCAGATTTAATGTGGATTCAAATGCTATTTCGTGACTTGAGATTAGTAGCTCCACAGCCACCAACTCTTTGGTGTGATAATCTTAGCGTTGTTCACCTTAGTGCTAATCCTATCCTCCATTCTCGGACCAAACATGTGGAGATAGATATCTACTTCATTCGCGACCTGGTATTACAAAGGCGTCTTCTAGTGTGCCATCTACCGGCTATTGCTCAGGTTGCCGACACCTTCACCAAACCTCTCTCAGCCTCTCGGTTTCAGCCCATCACTAGCAAGCTCAATGTTCGGTCGTCCTCTTCCATTGGCTTAAGGGGGGGTGTTAAGAGAGCACACTGAAGGGTTGTTTTCAGTTTGTTTAATCTGATATGTTATCAGTTACATTTCAGTTTATTTGGTTATCTATTATGTTTTGTCAATATCCTATATATAAGGGATATTGCTTTGATCATTATTCGATAATTGAAATCTCTTATGATCATCCCTGCTCATCTCTCTCTATCTCTCTGTTTCTAATATTCTGACTATTATGACACAAGACCGAATATCGATTTACCTGAGAGAGAAGTTCCTCCACCATTGATGCGCAGGACAACTCCTTCTCCTGAACCACGTTCAACAAGGAAGCGCCCAGAAGCGACGCGGTTCCTTCTTCCCCTTCCCGTCTGTACAGTTCTTGCAGCCTCCGAGTCCTCTCCTCCATCGCCCGCAAGTTGTTCGACAAAACCTCCCACTGCTCAATCTCTCTCTGATACTTCGCTCTAACCTTCAACAACGTCTTCCACCCGCGCTCTCGCCGTCGATTCTCCTCCGCCTGAAGGTCCGCCGCCTGAGCCACTGACGAACGAGCTGCAACGGCTTCTACCGGGTCCAGCCGGCGCCTCTTGCGCTTGTAGACAAAGCCATCCCTTTTCGCTTGTAAACTTATAGATCTGAAGCCGTGAGGGAGGAGGGCCTCCCTCCTCCCGTCGCCGGCGCCGGTAAGGGAGGGAGGAGCCTCCTCCCTCTCCCTCTTCTATATTTAAAAAAAAAAAAAGAAAAAAAATGTGAAGAAAGGGAAGAGAAGAGAGAAGAAAAGAAAGGGAAAGAAAGAATTTTTTTTTTTTTTTTAAAAAAAAAAAACTCACCGGAGGCCGGCGGCTGCCAGTCGGCGAACGGCGGCGGCGGCCGGCCGCCAGAGTTGAAGAAGATGAAGTTGGGAAGAAGAAGTTAGGAGAAGGAGGTGGGGAAGGGGAAGAAAGAGAAAAGGGGAAAAATATTTTTAAAAAAAAAGATAAAATAATAATATTTTTGTAATTAAAAAAATTAAAAATTAATTTTTTTATTAAAATAATAATGCCACGTCAGCAGCCGTTAAGATTTAACAGAAAAATTGACGGCAATGACCAAAGTGCTACTTATCTCAAAACTCAGGGGTATTTTTGTTGAGTTTGAAAACTCAGGGACCTAAGTGTCACTTAACCCAAACCTCAGGGACCAAAAGTGTATTTTTCCCTATTTTATTTCATGTATCGCACATCATTAACACTTCATGGCAAACAATCAATTGAGGTAGAATGGAAAATTTTTCATACTACTGTAGTACTAGAAATTTTCTTAGAGAAATCCCTCCATGTATGCAACAAAGTTATTTCCATTATTTATTGGTTTAAAATATCATTTTAGACTTTTTAATTAGTTTATTTTTCTCTCTCTACTTTTGTTTAAAAAGAAAATGGAACACACATTGAGTTTATCACTAATTTAACTTAAAATTAAAACTAGTCTCCATTTTTCTCAAAAAAAAAAAAAAAAAAAAAAAAAAAAAAAAAAAAAAAAACCTAGTCTCCAGTTTTTCTTCAATAAATTTTAGAAATATGTTCTTATTGTATCTTGTATGAAAATTATTATTATTATTATTTAACCAATTTCGATAAAAATTCTCGGTAGAAATCTCATCCTGATCTCCATGAAATTAAATGAAAAGTTTTGCAAATTGTTCACGAAGATAATAAGAAATTAAATAGGGGATAGGGATGAGGAAGCATCCCAAGCTTTGCTCGCCCGCCCATGAATATCCCCATAAGAATTGGACCAATGGTAAAATAGAATCACGTTTTTAGAATTAGGGTGTGTTTGGTTTAACTTTTCAAATGTTTAATTTTGAAAAAAAATTTAGTGTTTGACAACCACTAAAAATGACTTATTAGAAAATAAGATTGATAAATAAGCCATGAGAGAAACACTTGAAACTAACTTTTTAAAAAAGAGTATTTGGGTATACAATAACTTGTGTATAAAAACACCTATGGGGAAATGCAACCAAACATATGAGTGTTTAAATTCTAAACAAATTTTATACAAAATGTTTTTTAAAAAATGCATTCTTGAAAAACATTTAAATTAAAATGTATTCCAAGACCCTTATTCTTTTATTGTTGAACTTTCCACGGGCATTTAAAAGAAATTCAAAACACACAAGGAAATTGTTAATTAAATAATTTAAAAAATAACAATAATAATTGTCAAGTGTCAGGCTACTCAAGAATACTCTATAATATACTAATTCTATATCAAAATTAAATTAATTATACATGCTAATTTCTACAACAATCCTCACTCTGCATAGGGCATTAGCTCCCACAGATTCCCCCGCCCACAGCACAACGATCAAACAAATTAGCCAGGACAACCTGCAGAAAATCTGTGTGGTAAGGTTGAAAGAACCTTAAAAGCTCAGCAAATGAACTAAACTAACTCAAATTACAGAACAGGAAACTCCATCTGAAAGGGCAGAAAAGAGGAAAAAAGTACATGGATTTACCCCAATAGCTTAAACTTTTAATCTAAGAGTGATTCAACATGGCTTCAGTTTTATGTGTTGAAGTCTATTTGAATATTTGAGCCCATGTGTGAGTTAAGACATTAGAAAGATATTAAATCATAAATGAACTCTAACTTAATAGCTTAAGCTTTTAGATGTCATTGAGTCTGGTGGCATAGTGGAAATATCAACCTATCAACAATGATTTGAAATGTACTCCAAAATTTGATCAATCGGATTGATCGTGGAAGAGTTATCATAAATTAGCATAGGTTAAATTACAAGTTTAGTCTCTGAACTTTGACGTTTGTGTTTAAAATGTCCCTCAACTTTAAAAAGTGTCAAATAGGTTCCAAAACTTTTAACATTGTGTCTAATAGGTCTCTAAACTTGAAAGCTCAAAACCAAATAAACATAAACCTCAAAGTTCAGGGACTAAACTTGTAATTTAACCATTAGTATATTATCTAAAGTTTTAGGTTTGTCATTAGATCTCTTGATAGAGGTACATACCACTTACTGTCTGAGCTATGATGACTTTGACCACAGTTTTAAGTTCGTCAAAGACCAGCAATTGGACTAACTCCTATAGAATTATCTAACATATGAAGATTGGAAAGTTTGCACATATTTTCTTCATTAATCAAGCGTTGTAAAAGGTCTAGCCAGCCAAAAACCAGAGTCATTAGGAAAAATGGCTCTATTTTGACACTTGAATAGTCTAATTTACAATGTGGGAAGTCTTGATAATGCGAAGTTTTGTTCAATGTAGAATTCGTTTATCATGGGGAACTTTCACTTTCACCATTTTTCACATCAACGCTATCACTAAGAACCTTCTTGCAACTCTCTTCCCCAAAATATCAAAACCCTCCTTAATTTGTAGTCTGAAAATTACTATCATGTAGAGCAAAACTAGACAAAGAAAAATGCAGAGGAGTTTCTATGCCAGAAATTCAACTTCCATGACCATCACCTTTCTGCCAAGTATGCAAATCTCAAGAAAGAAGATTGAAAATCATCACAGTGAACTTAAATTATTGGTCTGCATCAGTACTTACGTGTTATGCAGTATTTGAAATTATCAATCTTCTGGTTCTGGCAACCTTTCTTCATCAAACCACCGCGGAGGATCAAACCCAGATCCACCTACAAATAAGCAATGGCCTAGAATCAATACTGTACAGAATCACGAATCAAAGAAAAAGCATCGAAAAATTCCATTCCCGAAGGTTTAAGGAGATCGTTTTTATTCATCTTGGAACTGTCTTTTGAATGAGAGCAACGTCATTACCAAGGGGATTGCAGCGGCAGAGACGCCAAGCAGTCAAGATTGTGCCCTTCGCAACACCATATTTTTTGTAAGCTTGCATGGAATACTCACTACACGTAGGAAAATAGCGACAACTATTTGGCAATAGCGGCGAGATTTCTCCTGCGCACATTTCGCTCAAAATCAGTACTCAACGATTCGTTTCGTATTACCTTCGATTCCGATCGAATTTTGACAGAATTCTTCGAATTAGAAGCCCAAAACGGAACAAATAACACCATTCTACTTACGTTTGTAGAATTTAAGCATGGATAATGCAGCTTTAACCCCCAGATTGTCCACTTCGCCATCTACGAAAACGAATCAAGAGCCCTAATTCATCACAGTCTATACGTTGATTGTATACAAATACAAAGGAGTGGAGAAGAGACAAGTACCTTGCTCGCTGTTCGCGCTCGAATTCGATGTGGCACGCGTTTCGCTAAGGACTAACGGCCGACAGAGCGCTCGGCGATTCAATCGAATACTGAAGCCGGCGGCGGAGCAGTGCCTTTGATGGCAGCGGCTGGCGAAGAAGATTGGGTTCTGGTTATGGGGTGTGTGGCAGTTTGTGGTGGGAAGAACCGCCATGTCACTCTGCTCTGACTCTTCTGCAAATGCAATTGGAGTTCGTTGCCCAATATTTTGTTCATTTTACATTAGTTCTAATCTCAACGACAATACGATGCCGTTTTGTTAATCCAAAAGGTGATTATGAGGAAATTAATTGGTATTAGTGTCGCAATATCTCTCTTTTTTCAGCCAACAATAGCATAGAACTGGCATAAAGTTGTACTAATGACCACGAGGTTAGTGGTTCCTATCCTCCCACCTCCATATTGTCAAATATATATATATATATATATATATATATATATATATATATATATATATATATATCTTTTTCAAAAAAAAAAAAAAAATAGTGTTGCAATTGCAATATCTTATACTAAAAATATTCTAATATTTTCATGTGTAGGTCATAAAATATGGGTCTAATATGATTGATAGAACTTTTGAAAATTTGTTGAAATTTGTAAGTTTTGATAAATTTATCAAAATATCGATCAGATCAAACTTAATTTTGTGCAACATTGACTTTTATTCAAAATGATGAGTGTTGGAGGAGAAATTTTGGTCAATGACAAATTGCCACGTCATTATTTAAAATTAATGACAAAATTATAATTAATTAAATTTGGGACCAATTATAAATTGACATGTGTCCCAAAATTAATTTAAAGACAAAGTTGGCCAATTATAAATTTTTAGGGCAAATGTCCATTTGATCAATTAATTAAAAATAAATTATTTTGATCAAATTAATTGATTTGACCAATTAATTAAAGAAAATAGTTAATTGGATCAAATTTGAGTCTTTTAAATGTTTGGGTCATATGGTTTTGGATCAAATATAAACCAGACCCAAGCCCAATAAAAGCCCAAGCACAAGTTGTTAGGCCCAAAAGTCATCAGGGCCCATCCAGCGAGAACTCTATAAATAGAGGGGTTCTCCTCCATTTCAAGGGTTCAGAAATTCTACACTCCCACAAAGACAAGAGTTTAGAGTTTCAAAGCTCTCAAGCAGAACCAGAGAATTCAGAGAGACTCCACCAAGTCTGAAGACCGAAGACTCTCTGCAATCCACAAGTCCACTTCTTGAAGACCAAACACTCTTCAAGACTTCAAAGACTCTTCAGGACATCAACACTTCTTGAATACCAAACGCTCTTCAAGACCTCAACACTCCTTGAAGATCAAAAACTCTTTAAGACTTCAACACTCCTTGAAGACCAAACACCCTTCAAGACTTCAACACTCTTGAAGATCAAAAACTCTTCAGGACATCAACATTTCTTGAAGACCAAACACTCTTCAAGATTTCAACACTCCTTGAAGATCAAATACTCTTCAGGATATCAACACTTCTTGAAGACTGAAGACTCCTTCAAGACTAGAAGACTTCAAGCTCCAAGAATCCATTGAAGCTTCAGACTCGGGATCAAGCGTTCCAGCCCTCGAGTGAAACACATTCACACACAAGAGAGAGAATCAGAGGATTAAAGTTAGAGATTGTACACCCACACGCATATTACATTAATACAAATATATTATTTATTCCACGTGTCTCCATCTTCGAAGTTACGTGTGAACAATGAGTTTTAAAGATTAGCATTGTTCTTTGTTTAAATTTATTGATGAATATATCAACTTTTATTCAAAATGTTGAGTTTTAGAGATTAGCATTGTTCTTTGTTTAAATTTATTGGTGAATATATCAACTTTTATTCAAAATGTTGAGTTTTAGAGATTAGCATTGTTCTTTGTTTAAATTTATTGGTGAATATATCAAAAGTTGAACAAAAGGTAAAGTTAAAAAATTTATCCAAGTCCCTTTTCAAAAAAAAAAAAAAATATATCTAAGTCCAAAGTTCAATCAGATAAATTGAAAATTTAGGATGAGAATGGATAATTTTAAGATTAAATGTTACTTTTTTCCCAAATTATTTTCAAAAGAATTTCCTTTCTCAAAATAGAAAATAGAAGTCTGAAAAATAACATGTCCAAATAATTTTTTTAGCGTCCTCTCATAGATGAATTGTATTTTAGAACAAATTATAATATTCTTTTTGAAATCACAAAGTAGTTTTTTCTTTTCTTTTTTTTTTTTTTTTTTGGAATCCACAAAGTTCTTAAACAGTTTGGTGTAAACAATAATATTAATTTTCACAATCAACTTATCACAGTTCTGATAATGAATTTTTTTAGCCCAAGTAAAATTTTAATAGAGAAGAAAAATTAATAAACCATCCAGTTTAGTAGAGAAAAATCAAAGTGATACATTACAATATTCTCATGGCCAAATGATTTGAAATGCAGATTAATGGCAGAAACAAATTCATTCAGCAACCTCTAGTTCTAATGCATCATTAATGTAAGCTCCTAATCTTTCCCACCCCTCTTCAAACCTCACAGTTCAGAATTTATTAGCAGCAGAGCAATTCAGGGAAAACAATGCTCCATTGGGAAAGAATGATTTTACAAACTCTGCCTAATCAGAAACTCGTCGTCACTTGAGAGAACAAGGCCTTGAAATCCTTCGTCGTCGTGCCTACTCCCTCAGGCTTCGAGGCTAGATCGAGCGCCTTGAATTTGGCCTCCTCAAATTGCAGCGCCTGTTCGAGAGTTGAGAGCTTGAATTAAACGCTAAACAAGAAAGATGATGGACTGTTCTTGAGGAAGATGTAAGTAGTGTTCGGTTTTGATTTTTCGGATTTGGTCGTAACGCTTATTACCGAGTACATTTTCCTAGTTATTATGATAGTTCTATGCCTGATTGTTCTTCTTTTCATTCTCATTCACTAAGTTCTTGATGTTTATTCCTTATTAGTCATAAGATGGTTTTTGTGGAGTTAAACACCTAGAAGATGAGAGTTTCTGAGATAATCTCTCTAATACAAAAACAGACAAGTACCTGAAGGCAGACTTCGGCAACATCAGCCCTAGCAATGGTTCTCGTCTCTGTTTGAAGAAGTTCATCATCCTTCCCAACTAGCAGTTCTCGGATCCCGCCATCCTTATCCTGCAGACCTCCAGCCCTGAGAAAGGATAGTCCATTTTGGTAAATTGACAGGTTGAAGGCATTTACTAGTGGTCAAATGTCAAATACTCTAACTAGGGACTGATAAAGAAAGAATGCTTAGATCGAGGAGGAAACAGTAGGTCGACATCCATCCTTAGAACCCGAAACTAGACAAATTTGTAAAACCATTGATCAAGTCACATCAGGCCAGAATGTAAGTGATATAAAGACTTTGTAACCAAAGAAAGGTCTTGAAATTCCTAATAAATGATTTGATCATACTTAGCCTAGTAGTTTTAACAATATTTCCAACCCAACAAGAACAAAAACTATGAATCTCAAGTGTTTATGTTTTGAGCAAAGGCACAGAACACTCTGTAGTAAAGATGAATATGAAATGCAATCAACGTCGTACCTTATAATGGTGTATGGAATACCGGAGTCGGCCAAATACTGCTCAGCTTTTCTTTTCCAAACCTATTGTATGATAGAAAGATTTTAGATATTCCTTCTCGCAATTTTCCAAACTAGGGGATCGGGTATAAAGTAAGTGATTGAAAGCCATTGGAAAGAGAATACTAACCAATATGTTCCCATTACCCAAACTGTTCAAGGGATGGTTGATATTTGTTCCACCCATAGAGCCAACCAAAACGATTTGTTTAACTCCCGCGTCCTTGGCTGTTTCAAATCATTATATAGATGTCAGCATTTCAAACTCGTTAAAATGATAGCAAGAAGAAAGGAGAAATCCGACCACTCACCGGCATCAATCTGATTCTTTTGGCCAATCCAGTCAACCTAAGGTGAACTTTTATCAGAGAATGAAATACATAAAAAGTTATGCAATAAAGAAAAAGGAAGACAATGTTGAGGTACCTGTTCAGGATATGCTCCATCCTCAAAATAAAACTCAGGCCTACCACCTTTGGTAGGATCAAACCCTGGCTTCATCTTTGGTACTGCGCTCGTAAGAATGATGAGCGCGTCAATGCCTTGAATTGCAGGACCAAGGCTATCTGCATCCCTTATATCGCCAACAAAAAGATCGTCTGCTCCTCCAATGCTCTGCTTGCTCTCTTCAGTTCTAACCAAACCTCTTGCAACATACTGATCTGACCTCTCCTTCAATTTCTTGTAAACTATTTGCCCTGCCAAAAAGGACCAATAAAACCATATTAAGAATTTTTCCTCCTTAGAGCGAAGAAAGATTATCTAAAAGTCTTCTCTCATCTTCACCACCATACTCATAGCTAAATTCTATTACAATTAGAGGATATCAAGCGCTTCAAAGTCCAGACCTACAGAATACAAAACTTGAACCATCATCCATCAAAAGTACATGGTAAACTTGAGAACTTCCACCATCCATCTATGTCATGTTAGACTTCCAGAAAATCCAAAAAAGTCGAGATCATAAGCACTTGATAGACAGTCAGAATTAGGATCCTAGCAACAAATTCAGAAACCAATTTCGAAGTCCAATGTTTCAGGGACAAGCAAAACAATTAGATAAGAACTCATAACTTTTTCAAAAAGCTACAGAACTAAGAAATGTCTTAATCCAAATGCAATCGGATGCAAACATAAAAGTGAAAAAGATATTGGGGCATAGTTTCAAAAAAAAAAAAAGATATTGGGGCATAATTTGAAGCCTTTTGATAGAATACAAAAGACAAAGTTATATAAAAATTTAGAGGTCGGTTGTCCTAACAGCATCGTTATCCCGCAACATGAGATGGCTATACATTAACATTGAATGTCCCATGTGCAAAGAAATTAAGTCAGTGGCTCCAATTTCCAAATCGAAAACCAAATCTACATAAAACCCAAACCCTCAACAGTGAAGATATTGAACACCCAGTGACAGAGACAAGAAGATAACGATTAGAGAAGATAAAATTCCACACCCAGAAGAAAAAATCGAAACCCCATTACTCATTCTGTCTTAAATTTCCCTACAATTCTCTCAGCAGCGAAACAGAAGCTAAACCAAAGGGAAAACAGCAGAGTTACCGGTTCTGCCACCAGCTCCGGTGACGAGGACAGTGCTGGGACCAGAATCCGCCATTGAAACCACCGAAAGAGCCGTCGCTCGGCGCCGTCTGAAACCCTTCTGGGAGGTTGGAGAAATGGAGGAGGCAGCGATTTGAAGTGATAGAGATGGAATTGAATTGGAATTGGGTAGCCAACAACATTTATGACATTGATGAAAGGCCAGTGGTGGAGAAGGGGTGGAGTAGAGTAATGGGACACGTGTTAGCATCGCCATGGCTTGAGAGTTGAGACTAGAACGCTAACATGGACTGGTTTCCATCCAGGTGCCTCTGGTTATGACTTATAAACCAGGGCGCTGGGCGCGCAATGGAGAAAGAAAGAGACAATATGTGTTATTTATTTATTTTTTCAAATTACAACCATAAGGATTTCGATTGGAATATAAAAATTCAATGGGTTTTTCTTTTTTTTTTCTTCTTTTATTGGGTTAAGATAATGTACATTATTTTTAAAGTTTAATGTTAGGATGTTTGTCAACAAGAGCATAACTCAACTTACATAAAGTTATACTCATAACCATGAAGTCTGTGGTTCAAATCAATTTACTCTCATATTGCTTATGCAACATACAATAAACGAAAGTAGTAGGAAAACATTTAGTGTTACTATATTACTATAATTTTTCCTATCTTTGTACTATATTTGCATCATTTACTGTCAATCCAAGCGTAGCTTAGTGGATCAATTATCATTCTAAAAGTTATAATTCAATTTCTCATTCAGGTTAAACTAAAAATGAAAAAAAAAAAAAACATTTTCAACTATTATTATTATTATTATTTTGAGTTCAACAACATAGAAGTGGTTGTAGGTTAAAAAACCAACATAGTAGTGGAGAGAGATTCAAACATTGTGATGACCATGTGTTTTAATTTAACCAGTTAAACTATACTCAAAATTTTTTAAAACATATTTGGTAGTGATTTTGGAATGACACACCGAACAAAAAAACAATAAATAACTGATTTTGACTATTTTAAAATCACTCTTCAACATGTTGTTAATTAGGGTAATCACTCCCGTTTGAAAAAAATCTATTCCTATCCTTTATTATTTTACAATACAACATATATTTCTATCTCTATAATTTAAAAGATAAATAATAATCACTTTAGTCGTAGTTGATAAAGTGCTTTTTTTTTTTTTTTTTTTTTAAATAGATAAAGTGCATATCTTAAAAGGCAAAGTTGTGCTTGAAGAATTAGATTCCAACAAGACAAATAAAATGTTAATAGCTTTTTTTTTTGGGAATATTAGATCACAAACCATTATCTAAAACAAATAAAGTGCATATCTTAAAAGTAGTTTTGGCAGTCCTATTGGGACTCACAATTGTTGAACAATTTAATTTTCTTAAAGAAATTATATAAAAACAAAAGTATTATCTAAAACCACAAATTTAAAACCAACATTTATTGCTCCAATATCTCTACACCCACCCCAATAATTTTTGAGTAAGGAGTTTTGAGTGCTCAAAAAGCTATACAACATTTCATTTATTGTTGTTAGGAAAGCCAAGAACAGAGGATGGCCTTTGATAATTTGTACATAACAAACACATTACATATCAACTTGAAATCATAATTATACAAAGAGATGGAGGGTTGAGGATTGAACATCAATTTTATTAAACTTTTGACATAGATTATATGTAATATTTATTTTTTTAACAAGGTCTTGATTTCTAAGCTGTCACAGAAGTCTCCACTGCTACGTTATTATTGGCCGAGTAGTTGAGTTCTGTTTTCATTTCAACTTCACAAAGCTCGGGTATTGCTTCCTTAATGTTGTGAATGCTTTCAACGGCATAATCTGCTCCCTTGCTTCTTTGGGAAGTGCCAACCTACATAAACATTATTGACAAAAGTTTAGGATATGTTCCAAAATAGATCTAAATTTTTGTTTTGAAAACTATTTATAAAGAGAGCGTTTGGTGTACATGTTTGACATCTTAAGTCTAAGTGAATGTTAAACTTGAGAATTAAGTTGAGAGGTTTTGGTAGTTTGAGTTTAGAAAAATTGTGCTTGGAGTGTAGGTTTAGAAGATCTGAATTTTTTAGTTTAAAAAGCTTAAGTTTGAACTTTGGAGTGGAGATTTTGAAATCTTGAATTCGTGAAATATTTAAAATTAATATTATCGTGTCCGTGGGGAATATCTTGAATGTGTACGAATAAAAAATAAAATTTAAAAAAAAAATTCTTTATTGATATGAGATTCTTTTGGATAAAGCCTAAAAAACTTCAAATATGGATTTAAAATAGACAACATCATACCAACCTAAAGTTACAAAAAAAACTCAACTACCT
Organism: Luffa acutangula; assembly: GCA_036850905.1. Classification (NCBI taxonomy): domain Eukaryota; kingdom Viridiplantae; phylum Streptophyta; class Magnoliopsida; order Cucurbitales; family Cucurbitaceae; genus Luffa; species Luffa acutangula. The sequence continues at coordinate 49,549,053 of CM072087.1, read as the reverse complement.
AAAGTGTATGTTTGGAAGTGATTTTGAAAGAGGGAGTGATTTTGAACTTAACAAAAGTGATTTCAAAATCACTCTCAAACATATAAAAAATTTCAGTTAATTTTCATTCCAGTAACAAGCAAAGTTTAATCCAAAGTGAAATATCATAATCTTCAAAACTTAAAAAGACAGACATTTTCAAAACTCCTTAATTCACCACTAACTTACCAGCACAGTTTGAAGCCCAAGTCGCTTGCCTGCTTGAAGGTTGCGGACACTATCTTCAAAAAACAACTGAAAAAAAAAAACAGAACAAAAACAACTCAAAAACACAACCAAATCTGTCCCAATTTCACCAAATCTAAATTCCAAGACCATCTTCTTACAGTTCTTTGAGGGTCAATGTCAGCAATCTTGAGAGCCCATTCAATGGCAGCTTCTGCTGGTTTGCAGACAATGGGAGTGTTTGGCAACTCCATCAAAGGGCTTGCTTGAGAGAAGTGGCCAATTATGTCAAAGATTTCAGTGCTTGACTGTTCATTTTCATCTAAAACAGGGCTTCTTTGTGTGGGATTGAGGGTTTCAAAGCAAATAATGCCTTCAAAACAGTCTTCTAATCCTAGTTTGTTGAGTACTTTGGCTGTGTGAACTTTGTCTGCATTGGTAAAGATCTGTTTTTTCACACAAAAACAAACATGGGTTTGTGAAAAAATTGGTCAAAAGATGAAAGGGATGTGAATTTGAAATGCTTTTCTTTGAAGTACTTACAAGTTTTCTGTAAGGGAGGCTCAGCAGAAGGCTTCTCAAAATTGGATCAGGTTTCAGGTTGTCATAGGGCAATCTTCCATGCACAAAACTGCCATATGGAGTAATGGATGTTTTAGTAATTTCATAAACTTTTGAACATTCATGTTCAAAAAATGAAAGAGAAAGAACTAGTTTTCTTGGATGTGGGTCCTCTTGGTTTAAGATATTTCATTGAATTGAATGGTTCGAAATTCGTTAAGGGTACGACGAGCGAAAGTCTCACATAAGTTAGAAGTAAAGGAAAAGACCTTGAGTTCATATAAATTAAAACCATTATCATATTAGGACGACAAATCCTTATATATGACATCATCCATTTTGAGTCTAACAACGTTAAAAGTATCAACAAAAACGTTGTCAATTCTTACTGTCTAAAATAGAGCAATTTTTTTTTTTTTTGTTTAATAGGGTATTTGGCAAGTGAGCCAGATTGATCAATCAACCTGAGCTGCATAGGCTAGATGAGCATTTTTCTGAATCATGAAAACAGATGAAAGAGAGAAAGCCTACCTGTGATATTCATCATAGTCAAAATCATAGCCAATGGCCTGAAAATTTGAAAAAGCACTTCAAATTATGAGAAGGATTTAAAAAGAAAAAAAGTGTTAGATGAAAAAAAGGAAAAGAAAAAGAAAAACATACCCTGAGACCAGCCATTGATGTTCCATAATTCTTGTAAAGCAGGTTGCTCAACTCTGGGATTTTGCTCTTTTCTACCCCAAGTTTTTCAGCCATATAACCTGCAATAGAAAAGCAAACAAATTTTGATAAGAATAATGTAAGAAAAACACACACCCACACACAAAAAAAGACAGAAAAATCACCATGTATGTTGTTTTTACAAGCTGTTGCTAAGCCAGAGCTTACAGGATAAAGAGTGTCATCCAGATCTGCAAGTTTGGAATACAACTGTTATGAAAATGAAGAGAAAAAGAACATAGATTTTGAGCGAAAAAAACTCGAGCGAGTAGAAAATCTAACGCAATACAATATATATATAACGTCCTGTCCTGTTACAACTATAGACCTTGCCAAGAGGTCAGAGGTTTGAATTTCTCACCTCCAAATGTTGTTGTACTAAAAAAAAAGCATATAGACCTTAGTTTTTCTCACTTTAAAGGTTGCACTACAAGTTTTTCGAGTCATGTTATAAAGAATTCGGGTCATCCATACACATCGTCTCGAGGCTTACCGAAAAGAAGGCAATCAAAATTTGGCATTTGGGGCTGCCTGTAACACTTCTCATATTCCATTTTCTTGAGAAGGGGTGAAAATGGTGCTAAAGAACTGTTCCCCACTTGAGAAGATGGGGAAAAAAAGAGAGAAATAGAGGAAATAAGAGAGGCTTTTGAGAAGAAGAAAGAGCTTAGAGAAGTTGGAATGAGGAGGGGGAGGAGAAAGAGAGGGATATGATGGTTTAAATAGGCAAAAGTTTGCTCTTTTTTTTTTTTTTTTTTTTTTTTTTTATTATTATTAGTTTTGAGTAGGACACTGGTTTAGAAAATTCAACTTGTTTTTGATAGAAGTTTTATGGTTCTCATAAGGGATGTGTCCTCTGTTCTTTCAACAACTAATAATTAAAGGGTCATTTCAAAAAAAAAAATAATAATAATAATTAAAGGGTTAAAATATTATTTTTCCCTGTGATTTGGGTTGGATTTTGTTTTGGTTCATGTATTTTCAAATGTTTAAATTTAGTGCTTCTATTATCGATAAATCTAAAAAGTTAGTCCATAGCGTTCATTTGAACTTTGAAGTTGGATTTTATTTTGGTTTGGAGATAATAATATAACAAGAATTTTTTTTTCGAGAAAAAGTATCATGGGAATATGTTTTCCAGAATTTTAGATGAATTTTATAGCAAAAGTTATCCGTGAAGTAACCAGGGAAATTGATTTTAAAGTTTTTGAGAGTACAAGAACTAAATTTGGATATTTGAAACTAAAGAAACTAAGATAGAATAAATGAGATGGTTGTAAAGTCTTCTTGTTGATTAATGCATTCTTTTTCAACAAAAAAAAAAAGTCTCCGTGACCAAAATAGTATTTTAATCAAATAAAATTTGAAAACCTCTTTTTTCTTTGCCGCTGCTTCTTCCTTTTTCCCAAGTGAGCATGTTGATTTTTCAAGGAGAGAGATTAATGAGAGTATTTGGGGGAATTGAAATTATGAAATTTGGAGTTGTTTTGTCGCGGGAGTTAATAAATTGTGGGGGCCACAATAAAGTGTTGGAATGAGATTTAATAAGTCTGTCAGACAAACAATAGAGTGTTATAATTGGTCAATAAGTTTGTGGACCAAACAAGGAGTTGGGCCCAACTCCTCTTTAATATCTTCCAAAATCATTAACCTATAGAAAACTTTCTTTTTGCTTTCTCAAAAGTTTTTCAAATAGTAAAAATATGGCCAAAATGATTTTAGGGAAAAATACACTTTTGGTCCCTGAGGTTTGAGTTAAGTGACACTTTGGTCCCTGAGGTTTGGGTTAAGTGACACTTTGGTCCCTGAGTTTTCAAACTCAACAAAAATACCCCTGAGGTTTGAGATAAGGAGCATTTTGGTCCCTGCCGTCCAATTTTCCGTTAAATGCTAACAGATTGCTGACGTGGCCAATTTTTTTAATTAAAAAATTATTTTTTTTTTAATTTTAAAATAAAAATAAAGAAAAAACAATAAAAAATAATAAAAATATTATAATTTAAATGATTTTTAAAACTTAACTCTCCACCCACTTCTTCATCTTCTTCCCTCAACCCCTCCATCTTCTTCTTCACATCTCCGGCACCGGCGCCGGCGCCGGTGGCCGGCCACCGCTCGCCGCCACCGGCCAGCGGCCGGCCGCCGACCACTGTAATTTTTTTTCTTTTCTTCTCCTTACTTCCTCTCTTTTACCCAACCCATTTTTCTTCTTTTCTTTAAAAAAAAAAAAATCAAGAGGGAGGAGGGGCCTCCCTCCTCCTCCATTTCCTTCCGGCCGGAAACGGAGGAGGAGGGAGGCCCCTCCTCCCTCCCCGTCCAGATAAAAAGGTTTTGCGAACAATCATAATTACCGAGGCGCCCAAAATCGGACGTACAGGAGGCAGGGTGCAGATTCGGCATGCGTAGTTTCGTAGCGTCGGATTATTTCTCGAAGAGATCTATTCCCTTTTGCATCTCAAACTCCAACTCCAACTCCTGGCCTTGTTCTCATGCGTTTCTGCGTCTCGTTCTATCGATCATTTTAAGCTTCCCGAGTTGAAGAGAAGAAGATGGTGAAAGTGGCGACGTTCTTTGCAATGTCGTTGGGTGCCTTCGTGTTCTGGCAGTCAATGGATAAACTTCATGTTTGGATCCCTCTCCGTCAAGACGAAAAGGTTCTCAGTTCTCAGTTCTCATTTCTCTTTCAATTTCTCCCTTCAGATTTCTTTAATTCTCATTTCATAGTCTTATAGTTAATTCTTGAATTGATGGCCGCTTCTCCATAGAAGAGTAGGAAAAAATTTTAAAACAACCCTAGGTGGCAGGTCTACGGCAGCTTAGAATGCGTTGTTTATAGAAATTTTGTTGATTAGATTAGAAATTCGCGATCGAAGTTTAGGCAGCTTATTTCGTGGTGTTTTTTGAGCTTGCAGAACGTTGGAAGGAATTAAACTCTATTGAATCTCAATACAATGTCTTAGGATGTAAATTGTAATTATTTATAAGGTGTATCTGTGTGTTTCACTTTGTTGTTTCAGAAAGAGAGGTTGGAAAGGGAAGCAGAGATCAGAAGAGTTAGAGAAGAGCTACTACAACAAGCGAAACAGAACGACTCTCTCGCTTGATTTTTTCTTGTTTCCGGTGGCCTTCCGTTCTCTTTTTATTTTTCTTCTGTTGCTGCTATCGGTATCTGAAGGGAATAAAAGTCCCTACGCAGCGGAAGCGCATCGATTGGACCTTACACCGTATATTAATTAACATTAAAATATCATTACGATAACTCAAACAAAACTGTATTAGTTATCTTTGCCTTAACCCATCATACAAGCAAACAATTGCACACAATCCAATCAATTTAGCAAAACAGACAATCACAGAACCCTAAAACTATCGATTTAGTTTTGCAACGACGTTTCAGAGGTTTAGAATGTCAGCCACCGAAGAGTGATCAGGCACTCCTCCTTTGAAATGAGACACCTCTCAGCTAATTCTAATTTCAGAATAACTCATATTCCTATAGACATTAGCAACCGTTGTTCGGTCAAGGATTTGTTAACACTTTTAACTCATCCTCGTAAGTGTAACCCTCCCACTTTCAGATCTCAGAGGCACGCACCAACAGGCTACCGAAGGGAAAGACAACTGTTGGTGATTAGCCTAAGAGCTCCTATCCTTTTCAGGAGTTCACGATGTTCCGAATCCTATGACCAGGCCCTTCGAAGGGATGGTTGCGGCAGGACAACCTGCAGGCGGATCATAGGACTCTCACGGTGTGAACTATGGGCGGAGACCGAGGGATACGTTGACACGTGTCCCGCTCCCACTTACTCTAGACATTTTTCCCATTCACCTTGATATTGATCCATGCAAACACTTTCCGAAGGGAGGCCGCTCCTAAGGCGACTCGAAGCCGAGCATGAATCTCACGTTGTGAATATAGGGACGTGGGAGCAAAACTTGATTTAAATCTCGTTTTGTAACTTTCCTCCCACTGAAAATGTCCTAAGGTTAATATAGGGTTATTTAACTTAGATAGTATTCGGCTAAGTCAATCTATCTAAGTCTGATCCTATTATAACAATTATGGAAATGATTCAACTGCAATCTTTTGGGTGAATTAAACTTCTTTTAATAAACCCAACATTGCAAGTCAACATTACTATGGTTAATTCAATTCAATGTTCGGGTTAGTTCCCAGGTAGGAGGTGTTCCGTAAACCGTCAACTTAAATACCCCCAGCCTTAGACAGAACTTTACCGAGAGAGTTCCCTTATAACCTCAGTAATGTAAGGTCTTTACTCTAAAGATCTAGGTGCATTAAACACTTTTAATAAACCTAGTGACATTGCATGCTAACATTTAACTATGATTAATTCAACTCCGGTATTCCAGGTCAGTTCCCAGGTAGGAGGTGTTCCGTAAACCGTCAACTTAAATACCCCCAGCCTTAGACAGAACTTTACCGGTGGAGTTCCCTTATAATCATAGCAACGTTTTTCCTACTTAGTCAATTAAAACTATTTTTAAATACTAAGTTCTAATCCTATTAGAAACTGATCTAGGTCTAATTAATTTTAAACAATTTAAAATTAATCCAATTCATCCTATGATCTTATGTTTGCATGCAAATCTTGATTATAGATTGACGGTTTCTAATCATTAATAATAAAGAACTATTTCAAATTTTAATGATTAATCCTATAATCAAGAATCTAGGGTTTAATTCATTCAACAATCTCATTCAAATTAAATAATTAAACCACACTAATTGCATGAATAATATAACAATTATATTATTAACTATGGATGTTTCATGCTTCATGCAATTTTTGATTTTCTTTTATTATAACAATTATAAGCCAATCAAGAAAATCAATCAAGCATGCTTCATTCATCACATTAAACATAACTATTTATATTTAATTTAAGTAATGACATGCTTCATGCTTTCCAATTTTTCATATAATTAATATACACTTATATTAAAAATATGAAAACAAAACCATGCATTTAAACATACATTATAACAATTTATAATATATAAAAAAATGCATGAGCATGTTTATAACCTAAGGTGGGATTAAATATTCTATATGACATCCATAAAGCATATAAATAGCAATTGAACCGGTTAATTTTGGGCCCTAGGATAAAATAAAGCAATAAATTACATTAATTTAGCTAAATTCTATCCTAAAAATCCATGTACAGCTCCGGAATTGGTCTAGACAGCACGAACCGCCCCGAACCACCTCGAACCGGCCTCCAAATTCACGAACCATGCCAAAAATTGGCTGAATCGGACCAAATAGGTCCAAGCCCAGCCGAACCGGTCCGAACCGGACCGGTCATGCCTCGAACCGCGCCTTTTGAAACCCTAGTTCGCGCCTCCATCGTGACAGCGTCGAGACGCTGTGTAGATAGCGTCCCGACGCTGTGCGTTTTCCTTATCTGGCGCGTGCGTAATCGAGACAGCGTCGAGACGCTGTTGAGGTAGCGTCCCGACGCTGTGTGCTTTCCTTACCGAGCGCCTTCGGTATCGAGACAGCGTCGAGACGCTGTTGAAGGAGCGTCCCGACGCTGTTGCGTCTGGAGGCAGAATCTGGGCGGCAGCAGCATCGATTCTCCGATTTCGGCCACGATTTCAGCGGCGATTGCTCCAACTTTCATCTCATAAAAACCTATTCTAGACCCAGACTTACATAGGACTCGATTTTACATAAAATACCCTAAACACCGGGCCTTACATGATCAAAATCACATAAAAATAAAATCTATGGCCATAAAATTAACCCAAACAGTTCAATGCAAACCGAACATACATTATGCATAAATCCCACCTATTAGAGCCTATCGCAACTTTTAAAATTAATTAATAGGGACAGCGATGGCTCTGATGCCAATTGAAGGGAATAAAAGTCCCCACGCAGCGGAAGCGCATCGATTGGACCTTACGCCGTATATTAATTAACATTAAAATACCGTTACGATAACTCAAACAAAATTTTAAACAACCTTTAAAGCCGCTGTAAAATTGGTTTAAACATGCTAAAATAAATCTAAATTTATTTTTAATACTTTTCTAAAGAAAAGAGGAAGAACCGTTACAAACCTTCGTTGAAGACTTGACCGTTCTTCGCCAACGACGCTCCACGAACGAAAACGCAGCAGCCGCCTTCGTTATTCTTCGCTGGAAATTTCTTCTTTGATTGACACAATCACCACAGAGGTTACACCGGTATGTCTCTAAGTCTAGGAGGCAAAAGACTTGTGGGAGTCTTTCTCTAAGAGGGAGGCTAGAGAGAATTCTAGGTCTTGTCTTTCAAGAGTGTCAAGTGTCACAAGTGTCATGACCAATTAAGTCTAGTGTTCTATTTATAGAAGAGATGCCATGAATAAAATATTCAATTAAATCAATCTTTTCCATAATTGATTCAATCTTTATTCCTTAATTAATCAATCATGATTAATCAATTCCATAATTGATTAATCTTTTCCACAAATGACTAATTACTTCCATAAGTGATTAGATCATTTCCTTAAATGATCAATCACTTCCTTAAGTGATTAATTATTTCCATAATTGATTAATTCCCGGTTAATGAATTCTTTAATTAATTAACCACCAATTAAATATCACATATTTAATTCCCGGCCTAGAATTAATTAATTTGCCCAAACACATTTTAGGCCTTAATTTAATTAATTCATTATTTTGAACTCTTTCAAACTTCCATAAATTTATATTTGAACTTTTCAAATATTAATTTCTCTCATAATAATATATCAATATATATTATATTTGTTTCCCTTAATAAATTGAACATTTTCAATTTACTTTTATTACTTAGTTGCCTCAAATTACTTTACGAGCTACCAGTGGGACCTAATGGACCTGCAAATCAGAAGCTCCAACGATGTGAGATTAATTGGTCAAACTCATTAACCACATTAATCAATATTCGTTAATTGTGTGTACATTCCAGTATAGACTCACAGTTGCACTCTTCTCACTGCAGACATATTTTCTGTGTCCACGGATCTTAGACCAATATCGACTAGTTAGTCCTTCACGAGTGTCCGTAACACCAACTGGGTCAAATTACCGTTTTACCCCTGGGTTACCTCTATTTCTTTAAGTACCAATTCTCCTCTAATGAACAACCTGTTTGTGGTCCAACCATCAAACAGAAAACCCTCTCGTGCCATTGAGAGGGTAGGGCCCTTTGTTCAAGACTCGGAGTAACCACTTAAGGGAACACTCATCTGCTTCCCTAAAGTCGGGAAGGAGTGAATTCCATCTTGTACGATTATGTTCCCAGCTCCCCATTCGGTCTTGTCCCCAAAGTGGTAGGCTTATTGAGTCGGCGTATTGGCCACTCTCACCCATACAAATCAAAGAACAGTCTCTCATGAGCAGGAGTCCATAATCAACTCAGGATTAAAACTAAATTGTCTAGGTCGTCCTAGTGAAATAGAAAACCAACTAGTTAACGGTGTTATAACAAATGGTTACTATTTCGCGGTCCGGTCTTATGCAAACTCATTGCATAGGATACCCCCACTCGCATGTCTCCTACACGAACGCGTTGGATCGCAGCGTTTGTATCAAATACAAAGTGGGTCGTATCCATAGTGTCACCAGGATAAGGCATCCAGTCTTATCCCTATTCTATAGACCTTTTAGGTTGTCTCTTGAACAATGATCCCATATGTCGCTACATATAGTTCAAGACTCATATTACAACCTTGGATGTCTAGTTTATTGGATTAGGGTTATTATTAGGCAAAGACAAATATAAAATAACTAATAACAATTAATGGAAAAATATATCAATATTATTTCATTAATATCCGGTCAACGGTTACATTCACTATCTACGAGTTTTAGGGCATAAAACCCAACAATCGAATCGGGGAGGAGGAGCTCCTCCTCCTCGAAACTCCCTTCTTTTTAAAAAAAAAAAAACAGAAGAAAGGAAGAGAAAGAAGAGAAGAAGAAGGGAAGAAGAGAAGAAGAGAAGAAGAAGAAAGAAGGAAAAAAAAAAAAATTCTAGCGACCGCCGCCGCCGCCGCCGTTCGCCGACAGCCGACGGCGGCCGACCACCGGAGCTGAAGAAGATGGGAGGGGGAAGGAAGAAGATGGAGGGAGAAAGAAGATGGAGAAGATAGAGAGAGAATTTTAAAAATAATAATAAAATAATAATATATTTAATATTTTTATATTTTTTATTTAAAAAAATTAAAAAATAATTTTTTTAATTAAAATAATAGTGTCACGTCAGCTTACCGTTAAGGTTTAACAGAAAAATTGACGGCAGGGACCAAATTGCTCCTTATCTCAAACCTCGGCGGTATTTTTGTTGAGTTTGAAAACTCAGGAACCAAAGTGTCACTTAACCCAAACCTCAAGGACCAAAAGTTTATTTTTCCCATGATTTTATTATTTTCGATTTTTCTCGCTGTCGTTCTCAAGGATAATCTTTTTCAAAGTTATTCTTACGGAATGACAATTACAATATAGGATAACATTTTTCAAATCAATAGAATGACAATTTCAATCCTATAATTACATCCTGCGTTCGAACAAAACGATAAATTTCTAAAAACAACTTTGTGGAAATGAAAGCACATTGCTAGATTAGCATGTTTTATTTCATGGTTTAGTCAAATGGAAAATTACTAATTTTCTTGGAAATGGGTAATGAAAACATCCAAGCTATTTCCTATTTGTACATATTGGACTTTGAACTCTCCTTTCTTCTTCCTCCATGACCCCATACTTTTCAACCCACCCAGGTCCTAAAATAATTGTCCTTTTGAGCCATTGGAGGCCAGCTATTTCCAAAGTTTTGTTTTTCAATGCAATTTTTGTCACATCTTTCCTTCCAATGAGTCCTTTTTTATAATTGTTTTTAAAATTATTTCATTACTATTCCTAAGATTTTGGTTTTTTTTTGACGAATGACTTGAGTTGTTTAAAGAAACGCGATCATGGGTGACAAATTATAAACTAATGGAAAGTGTTAACAAAAACAATGCAACTTTAACGTATAGACTTTTACTTCAACTTTTGTTCTAAAATATTGATTAAAATAAATAATTGATTTTCAAACATCATTGAATTCTATCCATTTTCGTGACCATAATCAATATCATCAAAGAATCATTGAATTCTATCAAGTTATTCATACGTTACATCAATCCGATTCTTCTTTTAAAGTATAAACGTGTTTATTTAACTAGTAATTCAAATGCTTCGTTGACAAAAGAAAGATTTTTAGTCATCAATTATGATTCGATAAATTAGTGAAACATTATCTATAAATAATTAAATAGATACTAATTATGCAATTCAATTATTATATTAATTTATTATTATTATAGAATTTTTCCTATCTTAATTCTAAAGTGTTTCACATTATAAATTTAAATAAGAAGAAAAAAAAATATAACCCTTTGAATGTAGGGTATACTCTTTTTTTTTTTTTTTAAGACATATGATCAACTATTCAAGTCTCTATAATTGAAGAGGTAAAGAGAAAAAGAATGCACAGTTACTTTTAAGTACATAAAAAAAAAATAAAATAAAATAAAAATAAAATAAAATAAAATAAAATAAAATCTGCATCAATTATATCACAAGCTTTTAAACAATAATTGGTTTCATTTTCTTTTGAAGCAATTCTATCCATTAATTCAAGAAGGCCTTTATGTTTGATATTGGAAATATTTCTACAATATTATTGGTCGAGTTGTCAATGGGAGATAGGTCAATCCAATTAATATCTTATCCACTCATTTATCAATGGTTAATAATTTTGTAGCATTTTGGTTTAATTTTTTTATTGAATTTTAATATTTGTTTTATTTTTGTGTCCCTAAACTTTCAAAATGTCTATTTTAATTTATAAACTTTTTAAAAAATATTTATTTTGGCTGTTACTATTATTTTAATATTTACTTTAGTTTGGCTTTTATATTTTTACTTTTTTTTTTTTTTTTGAGAAATTATACCTTTTGTTTTGATTCTTAAATTTTACATTAAAATTTGCCTTTGATCCTCCCTTATTACATGCCAAAGTGAGCTTAGCTCAGTGGTAATTGACATGTACCTCGACCATGTGGTCAGAGGTTCAAATCCCCCCACCCCTAAAGGTCAGTTTGGAGTAGGGATTTGAACCTTTGATCTCTTGGTCAAGGTTACATGTCAATTACCGTTGAGTTATATTTATATTAAATACAATATGAATTAAATAACCATATCAAAATAGAAAGAATAGTGTATTGAATGACACAATCATCATAGTTTCCACCATGTTTTTGGATCATTAGGAGAATTCAAATTTGGGTAACTTTTGAACTTTATTTTTCATCAAATTAGTGCTAAATGTTGACACATGATAACACCTTCAAATGTTGTACTACATTAATCAAATATTCATGCACACATCACTATTGCCAACAATTATTGGAGGCTTTCCTACTATTTGACAAAGTGAAAGTGACAAACCAAACACACACCACACAATTAAGAGCCTTTTTAGAACAAAAAAGGATGGAAAAAAAAAAAAAAAAAAAAACAAAAGGAAAAATAAGGGTTGTGGGATGAAAGTGCAAGAGAAGTAAATAGAGAGTGGAGGGGAAATTTTTGTGAACATATTAATTCAACTGGTTAAAAAAATGTCTCATATTAATTAAAAACTTTTAAATGGTTAAAATACCATTTTCGTACTTTGGAACTTGTTCTATTTGTCCAAATTTAGTTTTCATAATTTCAATAAATTTTAGAATTAGTCATTACGACTAGTTTATTCTTTTTCAATGTATATATATAGCTAGCATCTATTAATTGTCACTCTGTAAAATTTTGGAAATATATCTTCGCATGATGTATTTTATGAATAGAAATTATTATTATTATTGTTATACCAATTTTAATTATAAAAAAAAAGTAACTTTAAATTAATGATAAAGACTAATTTTAAGATTTATTAAAAGTACATAAATTAAATTTAGACATTTAAAAATACAAAAACTAAAATAAAAGGAGAGGTAAAGAAAATAATATATATATATATATATATTTTTGAGAAAAAGAAAACAAAATCATTATGAAAAGAACAATGTCTCTTACAAATTTATATAAATTTAGGTTCAAGTTAATTATCAAATTGAAGTCGAAATTGACATAGTTCTTTTTCTTTGGAAAAAAAGAATACAACATCTTTAAAATGAGCATATTCTAGAATAAATGGTGGGCCTTTATGCGACAAGTTCTGACTCTTTTTCTTCAATTATTTCATTTATGAGGTCCATGGCAAGAATTATATGGTAGTTTAAAGAATATTAAATATACACAATAATTTATGTTGAATGCACAAGTGAATTTGATAGTAAAACTATTTTTACGTATTTGAAATCATCCTTTTAAAATGATATCGTTTAATTTAGAAACAAAAAAAAAATAGTAATAATAATAATTGGGATGTATACTAAAATAACATAAGAGCATCCAAAAGGTAAGGAACGAAAATGAAATAGGTATGCAAGTTCAAAGTTTGTGTTAGGACTCAGCTATACGACATCGTTTTAGAAGGCTTGTCCAAGAGATAAAACAATTCATACATAGCATTTTCTTCATCCTCGTTCTCTATAGAATCATTACTATTTGAAATGATTTTTTTATAACAAAAAATTTGGGTAGTAAATAAATAGTAAAATGCATATATGCAGAATTAAACCCAAAATTTGGGTAATTAAAGAAATAAAATTGCGTATATGCAAGATCGAACCCCCACATATTGTTGAGCTAAAAAAAGAAAAATCTAAAATATGATTAAAACCTTAGGGTGTCGCGCATTAATAAGTTAAAGCTTTTGAGTTTAACGCCACATCAAAATTCCTCAATTTATATCCTAATAATCTAAGCGTTGATTAGTGTGAATGCAAAAACAAAGGATTAAAATAGATAGATAAGTATCAATTTAGATATTTCTTTAAAAAAAAACACAAATTTGGAGAAAAGAAAACACATAGTTGATCAATTATAATTAGAAGTGTTGAGTTTGGTGATTAGATTTGAGTTGTAGAATCATTATTAGAACACATAATGTTGTTTAATTATAAGTTTTTTCCTATAAAGGGTTTTGGTTCCTTGACGCATATGGAAAGCTACAAAAATAATGGAACCTCTCATAAGGATAAAGTGTATATATGCAATGAATGAAATTCCAACCCATCATTTTATTTTTATATTTTGAAACCCTCCATTTTTTCTTTTGATTCCAAAATAATTTTTTTTTTTTTTTAAATAATGAAAAGAGAGTAATGGGAGATTTGATTAAAAAAGAGAGAGAAAATATTATTGTGTCCTTAACATGCAAAACATATATTTAAAGTGGATTAGAAATGAGCTTTTGAGGGTGATTATTTTATGATAATTTTTTTTAGAAAATAAATTAGTTTAAAGTGTTTTTTACTACTTTAGAATGGTTGTAGAACAGATTCTCAGTCATCTTGCATAATCATAAAGGTTCCAGATAAGGAATTTTGGGCCAAAAAGTGTATGATTGATGTTAGGAGAACTTTTATTTCATCATTGAAACCAAAACCAACATTCCAAAATTGAGAGAACCTACTCAACTTCTTGCAACTTGATTAATCATTTTTTCTCCTCAACCTCACATATTATTGAACTAAAAAAATTAATATATAACTTTTTGGATATAATACTTCGGTTTTCATAATTTTTTTTTTTTTAAAATGAACTAGTGAGAATTGGCATACATTTTTAACAAATTCACCAAATTCTTCTCAATAATACACTATGAAAAATTATTAAATCGACTTTTGATTGTAGATCTATATTGCACACAAAAAAATATTGATCTAAAATGTATTTTTTTTTACTCAATTCTATTATCTATTTTGAAAATAGTCTATCCAACTAGCTTCTTACTTTGAAGAAGAAAAGTAAAAGACATGTGATTTTAGTAGGTATATGATTCTTAGAAGTGAGAGCCTGCTGGAAAGCACAAAACTAAAGTATTGGTGGGATTGGTGCATATAGCTGAGCTATGTAAGAAATAGTTGATAATTAGCTATACAAAAATGTGCATGTGGAAGGTGCTTTATAGTACTTAACCTATGCCCTATTCTTCTTTTACTAAAAGCTCTTTTCTTTCTTTCTTTACATCTACTTCTTTAGTTGAACAAAATTTGAAAAGCCTAAGCTTGGGCTAATCCCATTAAATCTTTTGGAGATGTTTCGTTAAATGGTGTAGTTTAGAAATTTGAAGTTGCATCTATATTTCTGACGTCGGTTGTCAATTCTGAAAGTGTTATGTCTATTTTCCTTCCATTAAGTTTAATAATAAGATTAAGATCTAAAAACGTTTCAACTTTTTTACCATATTGGACCTTTGTTATAATATGGAGTCTAATGGACTTTTGATTTCTAATGTTTGAGTTTGGTGTTATCGATCATTGAAATTTCAAAAGGAACATTTTAGTCCAATGATAGAAGCATTGGCTCTAAATAGTTTCTAACAACTTTTGATCATTACTTGACCTAACATTAGATTGACGTGATAGTTATATTACTAATTAACCTTCAATGGCACGACAGTTTTGCTCTAATTAGACTACAATCTAGAAAGAATGAATAATTTGTTCCAAATTTGAAATTTCAAGACAGCAACCCTACAACGAGTGGGGGCAACGGTGTCAGAGATGGGAGGGAAAAGATGGTAAATACAATCAACAAAATTGTCACGTAAACATGTTGATTGTCACGTCAACATTCTTTTAAGTCAACAAACGATCAAATAAAGACTAAACTAAAATGTCCCTTTAAAAATCCCATTTGCTGGTGATCTCGAAAACCAACATGTATAATGTGCATATTCAACTTTGATATCAACCACCACAAATCCAATTTATGGTCGATGGTAGAGTAGTATCAGCTTTTCAACAAGGTGTAGAATTATTGACCAGCTTTTATATAATAATAATAAAGAGTTAAAAGCATCAACAGAACTTTGCCAAGTGGCTTTTCCAGTTCCTACATTATTAACACATTCCTCATTTTCCATGAACCTATTAGATGGGAATCTTGGACAGCCCACCTAACATTTTCCAAAGAAACTTTCTGTTTCCTCATTTCTTTGAGATGAAGCTTCTCTTTGGACAATATGAAATCCCTGCTTGATAATTTAATCATCCCTAACATTTAGAAACAGTTCAATAGTTTGTCATTATTAATTGAGATGAAAATCTCACTCAAAGACATGTGAAGAGAATCTGTTGTGTTCATGTCAACAAAATAAGCATATGTCTAAGCTACTGCGTCATCCTCTGACACTAACTTGATCATATTATGTTTTTACCCAAATCATCAATACAAAATCTATAAAGATGTGCAGAAGATTTAAAGAAAAGAAAAGAAAAGGAAAACCCCCTTTTATTGAGAACTTTTGGGAGAAGGCAAAACACAAGGTGTGTTGTGTATATACAAGCTTACCTCATGGAATTGGAGATTTACTTACTTGCATTTAGTATCTTCACAATTTCACCGAAAGCAGCCTACAGAAAAACTAACTTATAATCAAAGATGAGACCTCGAAAATTTACCTCCTTGTCAGCTCAACAGCTGTGATATTCACTCCTCAGCTTCAGAATCTTTCATTTATTTCTTTTTTTTTTTTTTTTAATGTACGAACTGATAACAAAAGAACAACGCTGAGCTGAGGAGATCATATCATAGGCGCTCGGAACGAAATCCTACCATTACTACACATTCTCTTGTCATAATGTAGGTACTATATCTGGTTCCAAGGGTAGTACTGGTGATGTATTGTTCCCTGCATTTCCACCCTCTGCTTTCTCTTTAGCTCCATCAACTTTATCACTGAAACCTTGCTTGAATCTATCATAATTTGTGGGCTCAGATGACTTAAATGGGCGCTCCCCTAACACACGGACCAAGTCTTCCTGATGTAAGACCTCCTTTTCAAGCAATAGCTCAGCGATCTTAGCTACATGCTCTTTGTGCTCCTCTATCAACTGAACTGTGCGTTCGTATGCCTTAGTCACCCATTCTCTAACTTCACCGTCTATAATTGCACCAGTCTTGCTGCTGAACGGCTTCGACATCTCGAACGCCTCGTCCCTTTGTGGGAAGGAAAGAAGACCTACTTTGTCACTGAAACCATAGACAGCAACTTGGGCATAAGTCATCTTGGTCACTTTCTCCAGGTCATTCTGAGCTCCAGTTGATATTTTCCCCAATAGAACCTACAAGTAGAGAGAAAGTTAAGTCTCATCAGTTGGAAGGAAAAGAGGGTCGACAGGAAGGATGTGGTTGTGTTGGTGCTGCTAAGTGAAACTCAAAAAAGAATCATCACTGCTAAGTGAATCATCAGTTTAAATAAGCTCACATCTACATAAACTCACATTTATATGATCAACATGATAGACCCCCAATCACCAAAGTGTATACACGAAAGAAAGAAAAGAAAAGAGAGAGGAAAATGAATGATGTAATTAGCGTTGTTTTGTAAAGTGTTAGTCATGAGAGTGAAGGCGTGTGATTCTGTGGGGCCCATGTGATTTGGGTAGTTATGCCTTTTTGTGTGTACGTCGTTGGGAGGCCTTTTAGGGTCGAGAGGGAGTGAGGATGAGGTATCTTTTTGCTTTTACTGAAATTGTAGCTCTTGTGAGCGTTTTGGAGAGGGGGAGCTCTCGAAACTCCCTTGGCAATGCCAAAATAGTAAATACATAATTCAGGATTTATCACAACATTCCGAGAGAATAGATGGTTTGTTCATAAGCATGTAACCACTACGTTCATCAATAGTTTCCATGCATAATAATGGCAAATAACAATCTTTGTGCACAAAACAAAATGTTTAAGCTTTCAGGTGCACAGGGCCAAAAAACACGAGCAAAGACAAGCTTTATGAAGAAACATCAAATTAGAAACCTTCATCATTAGGGATCATGCAAGACAACACATTTCACTGTATGGCTTGATCAACTTTTCCAACTATAAGACAAGTTCTTTAGATATAGAGAAATTATTCAGCTGAAACATATGGATGCTTACCTGCTCAGCAGCTCGACCACCAAGGGTCATGCATGTCACGTCAAAGAGTTGTTCCTTTGTCATAAGAAGGTTCTCATTGGGAACATACTGAGCAAACCCAAGAGCAGCAGTACCACGAGGCACAATAGTTACTTTAAGCAGGGGCTCTGCATGTTCCAAGAACCAACCAGCAACAGCATGACCAGATTCATGGTATGCAACAGTCCTCCGTTCCAGCTTGCTTATCACCTAGGTTACAAGAAGATGATTGGGGTTAGCACATTTCGGAACTTCAATAAAATGGAACCCTCTATTTTTCACAACAGAGAAGGCCAGTAAACCCTCCTCAGAACATAGGGTTTTACTAATAATTGAATCATAAAGACACCCTAAACAGACAAGACAACTGTAAAAAAAAATAGATTCTATAGTAACGTTGAGTTTACTTTTAAAGAAAAGAAAAGTTCAGATTTGTCAAACTGTCTGCATGCTTCAACCCTTTATATTCTCTGCATGATTCCAATTTTATCAGTTGTCAGTGAAGGGACTCTAACCCTCAATATTTTGTTTTAACGAACCTTAAGTCATACCACAATACATACAAAAACACTTCAAGGTGTAATTGCGAGATTGGATATCCAGAGATCTGTTAAAGGCATCATCTCTTTTAACGTGTCACCTTGGTGGATCGACTAGATGAAAAATTAATAGATGGGGCTAGCACAATGTTCCTCGTGGTTCACAGAATAGGTAGACAGGAAAAGGTTACCCAATTGTCTCAGGCTAATGGGGTTGCCATAATCTTATTTCCAGTTTTTGGTGTGGGATCCACCATACCTAATTAAAATAACAGCATGAATGAGAATAAAGAAACCTAATTGCTATTCTTAGGAAAGCAGCCCACGGCTGACTGAAATAGCCCTCTACAACAAGCCAATCTACTACAAGCACACAATTAGTTGATTGGTTGGAATTGCGTAAAAAGTCAAAGGTTTCATGATTTCCAATTTTAAAATGTTAAATGATGACAGACTTAAACGTCTCGATGCAATTCACAAGTTTAATATTTAAGCCTTTTCAAAAAAAAAAAAAAAAGTTTAAAATTTATCTCGTAGGATGAGTAGAGAAAAAACTAAATCTTAGATTAGATAGTCCATTATGGAGGCAAATGGATGATAAAAGGAAAAGATGATATCAAAGAGATAGCGGGAAAAAATATGCAGAAGAGAGAGATACTTAGATTGGGTAATAATAATTACCTTGTTCTTTTTCTCCAGACCACCTATGACTCTGTCTATAGCTCCCTCAAAATGTTCCATAGTGATCACTCTACTTTCGTTTCTGGCAGCAATTAAAGCAGCTTCATTGCAAACATTTGCAATGTCTGCTCCAGCAAATCCAGGAGTTAGAGCAGCAAGTCTCTGCGAATAATACGATGGCTCTTGATCAAGCTTTAACTTCTTTAGATAAATTAGAAAAATTTGGTCACGTCCTTTGATGTCAGGTTTGTCGATGGTTATCTGCCGATCAAACCGACCAGGCCTCAACAGAGCTTTATCCAAGATATCGGGCCTGTTAGTACCAGCAAGTACAACCACCCCAGAAGTAGTTCCAAACCCATCCATTTCTACCAGCAACTGATTGAGAGTACTTTCACGCTCATCATTCCCTCCACCAAAGCCCCCTCGGCCTCTTGCTCGTCCAATTGCATCTATCTCATCAATAAATACAATACTTGGAGCACATTGTCTAGCCTCTTGAAACAGGTTTCTAACCCTTGAAGGCCCAACCCCCACAAACATTTCCATAAAATCTGATCCAGAGATGGACAGGAAAGGTACATCAGATTCACCTGCAGTTGCTTTTGCTAGCAGTGTTTTCCCAGTACCAGGGGGGCCAACAAGTAGAGCACCTTTGGGAATTTTTGCTCCTAACTCCTCGTATTTCTTTGGATTCTTAAGGAAGTGCACGAACTCCATAATTTCTTGCTTTGCCTCATCGCAACCAGCTACATCTTTAAAATAAACCTGAACCATCAAGAGGAATGTGAAAGCATATTAAACCACTGAAATCCCTGAAATCTTTCACCATGAAAAGTGATGAATGAAAGTAGTGTATCATGCATTCATGTATGATGCAAGAAAATAAATAAATAAATAGATAGAAGCACGCATCTGACCTTATTTTTGGCATTCTTATCCATTTTGGTTATATGTGCCTTCCCTATGTTGAATATCCCACGCCCACCTCTTCCACCTAGACCACCAACACCTAAACCACCCTGCATCCTTTTCCCCATGAAATAAAGGGTTCCCAAAAGCAAAGCTGTTGGCGCAAACCTCATCAATTCCTGGTACCAATTAACTTGGGAAATGTAAACAACTGGAACAAAATCATGAGGGTCGATCCCTAAAGAATTTTGGGCTTCCTCCAACTTCTCCTCGAACAAGTCAACACTTCCAACATTGAAATAGTATTTGTATTGGCTTATGCTACCGGTAGCAGGCTTTTCATAATCTGGACCCTGAGGAACATCGTCTTTTTTTTGCCCTATCTTACGGGGAAAGCTCCTTACATACACTTTTGCAACAGATCTATTTGCAACTTCAATGCGATCCACTAAACCAGGTTCAAGAAGCTTATTTCTGAACTCTTGAAAACTAATCTGTGGAATAAAACGATCGACTTAGAAGATTCATAAGAAGGGGGGAGGCCAAGCCAAGCCAAACCAAACCTGGCTCAACAACAGGCCATTCCACAACCTAATTAAAACTTCTGTATAAATGCAACAAAGTGAAGTTCAAAAACACCAGAAAGTAAATTTCAATAGGAGAGTCAGTTTTAGTACCAAAGAGTCTTCTAAATATACTATTACAAATAAAAAGGGCCTAAAGGATAAACTTTGATCTTCCTACGCAGCTAACTCTATGTAAAGTCTAATACAGCCTCTTCATCTTGATTTAATTACCACTTGTTATATTTGTAACCAGAAAAAGGGTACAAAAGATAAATTAGATGCAAAAGATTAATAAATTTGGACTATTGTTTTTGAATCCTAAAATTAAAATCACATATTATTAGATTATTATATAAATGTAATATTCCAAGACATTAAATTTTAAATACAAATTAAAAGCTTTATATTGTGCATATTTAATATCACAAAACAGCTAGAATTTATTCGACATCATAAATAGGTGGTCATCATTGTTGAACCTATGACTATAACCTTATAGACATTTGTGGGTTTACAATTTGTCATTTTGACCACAAGACCAACCTATAGAGGTATAAATATCAAAACTACCAAAACAATGATAATCCATGTTCAACAAACAAAGATATTGAGTTAAAATAAAGAGAGAAATATACTTGTAGACATGAGAAAGATGTTCACAATTTGAGTGTTATACAGATAAAAGGAACAAATCCATCTTTCTGATATAATATAGACCTATAAACATTTGTATGCGCCTTAGTTATTGGTAAGGGGCTCAAAATGATACCTGCTTCTGTTCATGAGGAGCCATAAAAAGTGATGAAAAAATGAAGCCAACAAATAATAAAGGGGTGATCAAATTCTGGAACTGCCTAGTAAAGTTCTCTTGAGAATCTGTGTGACCAGTATGGGAGTCTTCTGGAAAATGAAGCATAGAGAATATATGTCTCAGTAAGACCAACTAATAAAACTACTTAGCAATGGCATAATGAATATATTGGGGGGGGGGGGGGGGGGGGGGGGGGGGGGGGGGGGGGGGGGGGGGGATCATACACCATAAAACTGAATAACATAAAGCTCAAAACTACAAATTCCAAGAGGGTTACAGACGTAGTTGCCTTGTATACAAGAATCTAGAGAATGAACATAAAATCTGCTACCCTACTGGCTACTACAAAGTCTAAAGACTATACTGTGAGCAAAGTAACAAACAAAAAGATCATTCGGCTGTAAGATTATTGGAGACAGTTTGGCAAATTGAGGTAGAGACATAAAAAACACCACAGCTTACAGTGCTGACAGAGAGAGAGAGAGAGAGGGCGAGCTTGTAGTGGAACTAAACAGGTAAGAACATATGAAAATGCCACCCTATTTTAAAGTTTCAAGCTAACTTGACCAAGTTCCCAACAGACTATAATCCTGGTTCCTATGTCATATATTTTTCTAGTAGTTTCATATTGAGATGAGAAATTATATGATCCTAAAATCAACACATTGGAAATCAAAATTATCCCCAAGGAAGGAAGGAAGGAAGGAAGGAAGGAAAAAGAACCACTCTCTCTGCCAAAAACACATCCTGCACACGCCTGAATAAAAATGACAATATAGACCACTAACAAAATGATCAGATGAATTCTTTCAAGCCCATGATTTTTTTTTTTTCAATTCTCTATCCCTCTCTAAAATAAACAGAAATAATGCGGATTCCGTAGTTCCATCAACATTATGACCAATAATCCTTCCAAGTTCCACGCCTAAATTTTACTTCTCTATAACATTTTTAGTTTATAGATGATAAATTACACAAACGAAGAAGACAACTAATGTAAACTTGCAAATGAAGGAAAAAGAAAGACGCTAGGCCAAATGACACGGTCCTGTACCTTTAGATTCTGTCTTCTGCTCTTTTGCTTTTGGAATCTCCTTCTTCTCCTTTGGGTAGTAATTCTCATAGTCTAAATTAATCCATCGTACATGAATAAGGACATTCAAAGGGGAAAAATGATTAGTGGGTGAAGCACAGCTGAATTATACAACCTAGAAAAACAAAAATGAGAAATGATCACTTCACTCACTTCTCTTCTTCGGCGATTCGCTAGAGAACAAGCGTCGAATCCTAGGGTTTGCCAGAACAGAATCGACATTCTCCAAGAACTTCCTAGAAACGAGCTGCTTACCAGCTCCAACCCCAGTTGATGTTAAATAAACCCTCGCAAGCCCTAAGCAACCATGTACGCGCGAAATACAAGGACTACAAAAAGGCTTCGCCTCCAAGAAAAATTCCTTAACCGACAGAATCCTCCCATTGCAAATACCAGAATATCCATTCTGCAAAACAGAGATTTTCTTCCTCGTCATCAAAACAGAAAAGGCCAACAAGAATTAACAAAAACTAAATACCGAGTTTAAACATTACAGGTCGTAGTCTCGACCGTGCAGAGCGTGATAGAGAGCCTCCGATCCTCGAAAAGATCATCGTCTTGCCAACCGTAACATTAACTTGTTTCACTTTCACTACTCTACAAACACTCACCGAGCAGAAACTTATCGCTTATCCAACAAAACGAAGAGAAACGAAAACGAAACGATCAAGAAATGCTTCAATGTCGCAATTCGCAGAGGAGAAGTGGCAGTGTCAAAACTGGATTGAAAAGAACTCGAAGAGTTGTAAACTGAAGCAGACGAAATCCGACTTTCTCCCTCGAATCGGGTTACCGCCTGGTTCATCAGCTTTTTTACATTTCCACCCTCGGCTTTGACAAAATCAAACCAATTTTCAAAGGATATTTTCGTCTTTTTGTAATATTCGTTGGATGATGTGTGTGTTGAGTATATAGGCCACAAGTGCCTGATGATTACCATAAACTATTGGGCCCAAAGCCCCAACATTTAAGCCCAATTTCCTATGTAGTACATAATTACAAGTTTAACCTTGAATTTTAATAAAGTATCTAATAAGTGTCCCACACATTTCCGATCTATTTGACACAACTGAATTTGGAATTTCACTATAATTATATTATTAAAATTTATAAATGTTCCATATTACTATACTATATATGGTTTTCAATACACATAAAATAGAAATGTAAATAAAAATAAAATGTGCCAACGTTTACATGGGTTTCAATAGCTGATTAAATACATATTTATATATAACTATATATATTGTTATATATGTCTATCATATGTCCCAAAAATCTCAAAAGCACGAAGCTAAGAAGGTAGGACACGTGGACGGTGATGGAGGGGACGTTGGAGGTGAACGGTAGGATGAACACGAGGACGAATTCGATAAAGCGTTTTGATTGGTCGATGGATTTCGGATCATCCAAGGGACCATATCCTCGAGCAACCCTTGTGGGCCCGTCGCTTCCTTTGGGTCGTCTGGTGGCGGTGGGCCTGGAGCGAGGAAAGTTGGGCTCTTGTGGGCTTCGTGAAATTGGGCTTCGGGGTCTGGGTCGATCGTCTTGGGCTTCTTGGTTGGAGATTGGGCCTGTTGGGTTTGGCCCATTAGGAAGAATGGGTAAGCAAAGTGGAGGTGGAGGCCTTCATAGGTGATGATGAAGGTGTCTGGATCCTCTATGGACCTTTCCACTTGTTTCTTTGCACTGCATCTTGGATTTGAACATCTGTAATAGCTCCTATTTTTGGCCAAAAAAAAGAGAGAGAATTAATTAATTTTTTGAGTTTGGGGTTGTTTCATTAATATCACCAGAAAAAAAAAGGCTTAATTTGTATTAATTAGTGGACTAAGAGGGTGATTTTGGGGCTAATTAAAGCAAAATCAAGGTAGGCAAGAGAGTGGGTTGGAAAATTAATGATGTTGATTATTTAGTTGCATCATTGATTAAGTGGGTGAGTTAAGTAGAAAAAAGAATGTATTAATTTTAGAATCCAAAATTGTTTATTATTATTTTTATTTGTGGCATGCTTTCTCCATCTTGTCCACTCCCATTTGACCATCAATCAATTTTAAAAACTTGTTTTTATTGAAACTTTTAGGAAGAAAGTGAGCTCATTTTAGGGTCAAAGGACATCCTCAATTAAATAATGTTAAGAAATATAATTTTGTTTAAATCCACGTGGGTATTAAAAGTAATTTTAATGAATTATAAGAATCTTCTGTCCTCAAATAGAGGTGAAAGCTCAATAGTTAAGACATCTCTACTTTCTCTAAAACTTTGTAGGTTTTAAGTGATATAATAATTTTTCTTCAAAAGAATAATAATAATTAGATATTTCTCCTACAAACATGTTGTTTTAGTATATTTAGAATTTTTTAAGTCACCTTTCATTATCAAATGAAACACACTATCAATACTTTAAAAAATGTTATTAATACTTTGAGAAATCATATAAAAGTCATCCTAAGCAAACTGGTTCATTTTAAACTTAAATTATCTCTGATTTTGAAAAAGAAAAGAAATCCAATTATCTCTATCTAATCTTCACTTATAATACATTAATAAAACTCTAAAGAAATATTTGGATGTTTTTTTTAAAAAATTGAGGGGAGATTAGAAAGAAAATAAGAAAAAATCACCTAGGATTGGGGCTATTTTTGATAGACTTCTGACCATATTTTCGCCATTTGTAACCATCATCAGCCACCAAATTCCCACCACAGCCCTTGATTCTTAGGCTATACTTATGCTCAACCTTATTCAAACTTCCCCTCTCCACAATCGAAAACCTGCCATTGTCAAAAAAAAAAAAAAAAAACAAAACCCAGATTAATAATATAATTAAATTTACCATAACCCATCGAAACAAAGAGTCCTGTGTTTGAACTCCTGTAATGTCAGTCACTTACCCCGTAAACGCATGAGAAATGTGGGTGTTGGACTGCAAGTCTTTTGATCTAGGGGCAATGGAGAGTGCATTTTCGATATCCTCAATCGTCGGCCCGAAGTATGTCGGGCCACCGGGGACGGGGAGCTTGGTGGGTCGGTCGTCGTCGACGTCTTGGGGGAGGAGGAAGAGCGGAGAGGCGTCGTCGTGGAGAAGGTCGGTGAGGCCGAGGAGGTCGTCTTCGGAGGTGGCGTTGTAAGTATCTGACCAGGGAATGGCTGCTAGCGACTCCATGAAGAAGAAGAAGAAAAAAAAGATTGAATTTTTGAAGATGAAGAAGAAGAAGAAGAAGAAGAGGAGAGGATAAAGTGGAGTAGATGAGAATGGAGGATATGGGGAGAGGCTTTTACGTGCGTCGTTGGCATCTTGACTTTTTATAGTAATATCACTATGATTGCTTCTTTTTTTTTTTTTTTTTCAAAATGTTGAAAAAAAAATATTTTTTTTTGTACATTGACTTTTGAATTTTTTAGTTCTTGTCTTTTCTTGAGTGGTAATTTTTCTTTTGGTTAAAATGTATTTTACATCGTTGTCAATGTTTGTTTTTCTTTTGAATTTTTTAATTTTGCTAGCTTACTCATTTTATAGCGAGTTTGGAATTTATCGTGAGGTAGATTTCTTAAGTGAAGCATTTTTTTATTAAAAAAAATATTAATTAAATGATTCTTCTTTGAGTATATTGTCCAAACATTTTCTTTAAAAAAAAAAAATGAAAAGTAATTTTCACTAGGCTAAAAACATTTTTTGTCATCCCAAACGTCATTTCAAAGTACGCGTCTTAAAATGAGTTTAGAGGTTTAAATGAAAAAATTTTCTACTACTAAACAAAAAGAAAAAGAAAAAGAAAATCATCAATAACAACAAAATATTATAGTCAAACATAGATGTAGTTGTTAATATAAGTGGTTGAAACATTTAAGTTCAACTCTTAAAGTATTTCAAAGTTGAAGGTTCAAATATCTACTCTCACGTCTATTGTAATTAAAACAAAAATATATTTATGTTATTAAAAAAAAAATTTACTTGTAAAAGAAAACATAGTATAAATAAATTAACTTGATATATTCCAAAGTAAAGAAAAAATTTAGACAAAATCGTAAGATTACCGACGGATCGAGTCAATTTTAATAAGAGTGATATATATCGACATGTACTACCATAAGCTTTGATTATCTATATCACACATTGAACATTCAAAATTAAATTTAAGACCCGACATAAAGATGAAATGACAACTCTACCCTTTCCATAAACAAATAAAAAGTTTGGTACAAAAAAATGAATTTGAAAAGAAGTTTAGGTCCCAAAGGGTAGCAATAGTCACAGTTGACCTTCTCCACTTTTACTTGTTTTTATGCATGATAATATTATTTTTGTGACTTTAGATTATAATAAAATTAATGGATGCATTTAATGAGAAGGAGGGGTGTGAAGAAGCCATAGAACCATAGAAGAAAAGAAAAAAAAAAAATGGTGTCACATAATTTATTTCAATATATTGAAGTACTTTTTTCTTCTTAGCTTGTTTTTATTGTCTCTGAAATTTATCATTTAGTGTTGGCATTGTCTGGTTATTTTGTTTTGATGTGATGGATGAATTAAAGTGGACCAAACCCTACCTGACCCATGAACCCCTCTTCCAACTTCAACTAAACCAAGAGTCAACCACTAAACAAGATATAATAATAATAATCAATTTTATATATTACTTGATGTTTGAATTCAATGTCTCATTTATGATTGCTTTTCATAATGGTTTGTTTCTATTTTATTTTTTTATGTTTTAAATTTTAGTTAGTTTACTAGCCACCTCTTTATTTAGTTATGTTTTTTTTAGTTCAATAAGATAATAACGAGGAAGATTTAAACCTATAAACTCTCTGACCTCTTGATTGGAGATATACATCTTAATCAGCTAAATTTTAACGCTCACTGTTACATTTTCATTCCTCATTTTTTCAAAATTGTATTTAGTTCTTCAATTTTTATAAATTATCATTTTAGTCCTCCTCATTAAACTATTTTTTTCTTTTTTCTTTTTTACTCATGTGGATACAATTTCTCTTAACACGATCAAAACGAATAGAGTAAATTGTGAAGAGCTTCTCTTCAACCCATGTACTTATCTCATTCAAGAAAGATAGATGAATTCTTCAAAAAGTTAATAGCCAATATAGAGTTTGATTCAATCACAATATATCCTATCAAAAATCATTGTCAACTGCTAGAGAAACACCATAAAAAAATGACATCAAACTCCGCATGCAATGGATTCAAAAGGGGAGAACAAGAACAAGAAGCCCTAACAGTAATGATCTGGTCATTTGAATCTCGAATAATAAAGCCAATTGAAGAAGCGTTTAGACTCATATAGTGTGTTAGCATAAAATTGACATGGGATTGGATTGTAAATTTAACCCTAACATAACATTGGTGCTCTAAAAATGGACATTTAAGAATAGAAAAAAAAAATCAGAAAAATAATAAAATATAATTTAAATATATGATTATTAAATACCTCTTTATCTTTTCATTATGGAGATCTACCTTTCAAATATGATCCACCTATTATTTATGAGAATTTTCCTATAAAAGAGAAAAATCAAATCAACACTATTGTAAATAGCATAAAAATACCTACCACAAGAAGATTGAAAATATTCACATAAAGGGCATCAACTGCCCTTTAAAAAAATGCCCTATATGGCCAAGCCTACAAGTTGTGTCATATACTAGTCTTTCTTTCTATAATTCTGTAATATATTTTGGAGAATTGTAATTATTTAATTTGATTTTCATGGAAGTATTTTAAATTAATTAATAATTTAATAATGGTCAATTGAATTGACAAAATCTAATTGATTTTTAAATGTTTTCTTTTTCTTGGATTCAAATTTTCGTCCCCTGCTTATAGGTAAACATTTTTGTAGAAATTAAAAACTTTTTTTTTAGTACATCAACATTTGAAGGTGGGAGATTCGAATTTCTAACCTCTTAGTCGATGGTACATGCTAATTACCGTTGAGCTATGCTCGCTTTGGTAATTAAAAACCTTTGTATAATCAATATTCGGATTTCGGATATAGTTTTAGGTTCACTATTTCCAATTTTACTTTTAGTGAAAAAAAAATGAAACTATTGGCAGGAATAATGAAACTCCATGATTTGATTATTTAGTGAATTAATCATTCTCTTTCTTTATTCAAATAATTACAATCAATCTTGAATTGTGTGACAAGAGATTTGGATAATGTCAAATTTTGATTTGAAGAGACAAAAAATAAAAAGAAAAAAGAAACTCCAAGTCTTTGGTCTTTGGAAATTGAAAGGAAAAAAATAAAAGTCAGAAAGTACGTACTTCTTCGATATTTTGTCATTTATGTTATTATTATTATTGTTTTACAAATGTCATTTATGTAATTTTTTTTTATGTAATACTAATATATACTTTCAAAATTTTCATTCTATTCCCTATTCGGTTAAATCTAATTAAGGGTTTATGTCACAGACTCACAAATAATCAATATTAATTATAATGAGTAAATTTGACTTAAAACTGATTTGTTTTAAATAATATGAATTATTGTATATCATCTCAAAGGTCAATAGTTTGATCTTTTGAACTTACAAAATGGACCAAGACTAGTTAACTTCTATTATAAATACACACAGTAAGATATAGGTTTTAAATAATATGAATTATTAGGATCATTAATCTTTCCACATTTACACAATGACATGATATTGTTTGACCTTTAAGATAAGTTTTTGCTTTTGATTTCACCACACACATATATTATCTTCAGATTTTCTATTTGATACGAGAAGCTGTTCTCATATTCAACATAGTTAATTATTCATATCAACTCAGGCATAATAAACTTGGTTAGGTGTGTTTGATGCTTCATCTTATAGATTACGTATTTTGAAGACTCTCCTCCTCTTATTCAATGTATTCTTGTAAATATATAAAACTCATTAATTTTACCATAAATTTAGTGACATGTATCCATTTTCGCCGTAAAAACTTTTGATTTAGTCAAATTGAATCATAGATTTACACAAGTTTTACCTTTTCTCAACTTTTCTAAAATCAACCTCTAAACTCACTAATTTCAACAAAAATCAAGTATGACACAAAATCAAGCTTAATCAACACTCGAAGATCTCCAAAAAAAAAAATATATATATATATATATATATATATATATATATATACATTTTTTAAAGTCCAACTTTAGAGTCAGAGTCTCACCAATCATGTATCAAAATAAATACACACACGAAAATACTTTTCTTTACAATTATTTTTACAAACAAGTGTATGATTAAAGTTTATCTACTACGTATTTACCAAGTTCAAGAAAAAGGTTGCAACCATGAATAGAATTTAAAATTCAATTTAATTAAACCAAAAAAGTATAAAGTAAAAACCGATCCATCTTATAACAATACAGCCCCACCATGGGTGTCTGATGGCATTGTCTGAGATGTTTACTTCAAAGTGAGGGAAGGTTTGTCCGTTTCTGGCTTTGACTTTTGGAATCCCAACACACACAATATAAAACCCACCCGACCCTACCAACCGGACCGGCGGGTTGACCGAGTGTCAGGCTCCGAGCCTTCCTTATGGTACCCCGAACCAAGCAGGCTCGGGTTTTGACAGAGCTGTGGGAGAAAAAGTCAACGGATTCTGTGAGACACGTGTAGGAGGGCCCCACTGTTCACTCAAGGATCTCGTGTGGGAAGGATGGAGCGGCTCCGAGGTGTCCCCGTCCGGCTTTGGATCCGACACCTGACCACGACCCGTGTCGGATTTCTTTGGATCCAAACAAAAGGAAGACGCAACATCACTTCTCTGCAGGTTTGAAGATAGGAGAAAGATGGCTGAATACGATTTTGGTGGTCGAGTTTGAATTTCGTGCCTATTTAGTCTTTGAACGTTTGAATAACCGACGTCGTAGTTGTTCTCGAACTTTGAAAAATGATTTATTCGATTGGTTTATTTGACGATTAGCTTTTTACCGATTGAAAAATGATATAATAGTTACTTTGTTGATTGGGATTGTTAGCTTGGTAAATTGTGTTAATTTCGGTTTATTAGACAATGTGAATTGACATCTTTTTCTCTTTCTTTCTTCGTCTCCTCCAATGAAGACGTTTGTCATTGCTACCCAACATTGATTCTCTCTATATTTTATTGTTTTTTTTTGCTACAATTTGAGTTCAAAATTATGTTTTGGAGATTTAGAATGAATAACACAATTTATCTCATTCGTTGCATATCTAAAACAAGTGAGAATATATATGGAGAAACTTTCTTCATTATTAATGTTCTAGATCTATAAATTTAATGGCGATGGAGAGACAAGCGTTGACCAGGAAGACGAGAGACGACTGTGCTAGAATAGGTTGGTAGATGGAAAAAGAAAGAAATGAGGGAGATGCCAATTCACATGTTTCTTTCTAGTACACATTCACATAGCCCAATCTTACAAAAACATAATTTTCCAAATTAACAAATTGTCAGGTCGTTTTTTCATTAGTTCCTTGGTCAAAGTAACATTCAATTCTTCCAAAAAAAAAAAACAAAAAAAGTAACATTCAATTAAACTCATGGACAGTTTAGGACTATTTTTAAAATTTTAGGAACTAGAATATCCTGTCTGAAACTTCAAAAATTAGATAGACACCAAACTCAAACTTTAAAACCAAAATAATATTTTACAATTTATTGAACAATCGTGGATACAAGTTCGAAGTTGTTTTGTCTTATAAATTGGAGTAGAAATTAATAAGTCTGTGAGACTCACAAAAAAGTGTTGGAATAAAAGTTAAAAAGTTTGTGGAACCCACAATAGATTATTGTGATTGGTTGATAATTTTGTGGATTCCACAATTGGATGTTGTATATCCTTTGACCAAACAAGGAGTTGGGTGGAGTTATTAACTCCACCGAACTCCAACTTCACAACACATTGCCTCAAACACTCCTATCAATTTTTCAATGAAGATTCAATACAACTTTAAACTATAATCTTTGAATTCTCAAATACCCAGTGATATAAAATCCTCCCCACACATGGTTAGAGTCCCTCCAATAATTTCCTATAGGGGTAAGATTGGGAATTGAAATTGTACCATGTAAAGCGTTGTTGGGCTTTCTACAATTTTGGGCCTAAAAGCCCATAACTGCGAGGCCCATCACATTTAGCGGATCACATGTCGGTGCTAAGCCCACGTCAGGCGCGTGTGCTCCACGGAATTTGAAGGATTGGTTTTTTCCCGCGCGATTACCGACGAAAAACGCCCCACGATGACGTGCGCAACAGACACGCGGCAGAAGAGGACGTGAACAACGTGTAAATATTTCTATTTATTATTATTATTATTTTTTAAGATAGTGTGTTTAACTTTAGACATTATTGACATCGACACTGCCCATTGTATTGAATTTGTATCTCCTTTCTTTCAAAAAGTTAATTGCCCTTTTAATGTATTTTATCTTTTTCTTTCTTGAGGATATTATAAGTTATTTCTTTATTGAGAATAACTATATTTTAAGTTAAGTAGTTTGCAATTTAATATTTATTTAAATATCTCGTTTTCCTTCCCTATTTTTAATTTATAAAAGACCCGTAGTGGGTAATCATGATCTAAGACTAAGATTAAAGCAATACTCGATACTCGTGATTCAATTTTTAATTAAACTATGGAAATCTGTTTGATCCGTTGTATAGTTCAAATTTACAATTTTATTCTAATAATTTATTTATATATGTTAAGTTGCAATATATTGGATAGATTTTAGATCACAGTCATACACTTTTTTTTATTAATAACACTCAAAACCTTCATTCTCATAAATAATTTGCATCTTAAACATGCAATTCTTATGCCAACACAAAAATTTTGTGATTGGTGAGAACATTGTAATTCGTTTTCTTGAAAACGGGTGCCCAATACAAATACATGTTAAACACCACATTTGTAACCTATAGTTAGATCATATAAAAACTAAAATCTTAAAATAATTCATCCGTACAATATATAAACTTTTTTGAGCTAAACACAAACCTTCTTCCCCAACTATGTGAATCAAACATTTTTTTCTTTCCTTTTTTTTAATAGAAAATGGTTAAATTCTATAAAATGCATCTGAATTATGGTTGGATTCAATTATGCCTATAGTTTTAAAATTTACCATCTAACTTTCAACATTTTAAGTTGTCTCAAAAAATCTGTCCACAATACTACAATCATCTTCTCTTTACCTATTATTACTCAAACATATTTCAAACTCTAACTTTAAGTTTGGTCGGTGATTGTAAGTGGGAGAAAAAGTAAAAGAAAAACTATAGCCATTTGTACTATATATAATATATTTTAATTTTGTATCGAAAATCCTAATAATCTAAACTACAACCATTGCCAAGTGAAAATTCCGTTTTAATTTCAACTAAGGAAGTTAATTAAATCAAATTATTATTATTATTTGTTTTTCTCAAGAAAAAAGATTACTCAAGAACTTGTGGGTAAAATAAAATGAAATTTTCTTAAAGCGATTGGTAATTTTAGGGTATGGCAAGGTGCAAATGCAACCGGCAAAATTTCCCACCAAATATTCAAATTTCTGAAATTTCAAATCCACTTTACGTATAGCCTCCAAATACCTTCCCGGCCTCAATACTTTCGCGGTTCCCTTCTCCTTCAAACGAGACAAGACTCCGAACCCTTCCGAATTTCGCCGCCGGAAATGGAGAACACCGATGCGAGATCGGATACGAAGGCGAACGACGACGAATGTCTCACTCCGCGGAGCTGCGCGTTTAGGATTCCGGCGGCGTCCATGTGCCCGCCACCGCCGAAGAAGAAACCGGTCGTCAGCCGGAAACAGATCCCTCCGGCAAGTGGTTATTTCCACCCTCCCGATCTCGATGCTCTGTTTTCCATGCCGCCTTCATCGCGATGGGAAGCTTGTGCCTAGCATCACGGTATTCAATCCGATCATATTACAGCTTCATAATTGGAATTTTATCTGTTTGGTCGATTCGTTGATTAATTTCGTCATTTTGGATCCTCTGTTCGTGAAATTTGGCGGTTTCTTCTTCGTCCTAGGGCTTAGAATTATTATTTGATTTTTATAGGCTAAACTTCAATATTTATGTTGTGAATGAAAATTAGTTTCTAGATGTTGGATGAAAGAATCAGATTGAAATCAATTGAATTGCAGAAACCAGTTCCGTGCAATCTCATTAACTTGATCTCACATTCACAGACATCACTTGTATTGAATTTTCGCACACTTGCTGAAATTTTTTCATCTCAAAGAACACACACACGCACACTTCAAGATTCCTTGAATTATATACAGAGATTCAAGATATGTAAACATCAGGGATCGAAGGACGGCAAAAGCACAGAAAAGTACTGCTCAAACTCTTGATCAATGGTTGGTTTGATTGTCTTGGATTCTGCCTCTGCATATTTGAATCATTCAAATTTAATTTGTGTATGAGAAAAACATAAACTGACCCAACATCTCAATTTTTTGCTTTAGAACTCCCACTGGTGAAATAAGAAATCCCCTTATCCCTAGATGTCATTTTTAAATTCTTATGGTCTCTGGTCTAAATCTTATTTTCATCATTCAATTTTATCACTTATTTCATTTGAATCTTTATGATTTGCAAAGATGAAATGAGAATTTAAATACCTGGATCTATGGTCCATCTCCCTGATGACAAAACAAAGTCATGCGTGGAGTCTCCAGACAGGAGCAAGGTTTGAGCACTGTCACTGCAACATGGCTCATTTCCATGGCTTCCGAACTCCAAAAGATCTTCCTCATGGCCATAGCTTCGCTGCAACTCATCTTTGATGCCATCTCTCTTACCCTGAATTCGAACCTCCTCTTTGGACATCTCAACTTCTATTGCCATTTTTGTAACATTGCTTTCTTCTTCTTCTTCTTCTTGAGGGCGGTTTTTGTTAAACTTAAAGTTATCTCCATGGGGAAAGCTAGTTGATGTTGGACCCCAACATGGTAGCTTTGGTGTGGGTAAGCTTAGTTGCTCAATTAGCAGCTTTCTCTTCTTCTTTACATCAAAGCCTCTTGTATTCCATGGTTGAAAGCCACGGAAGCTGCAAGAACTTTACAAAGTCCATTGAGGTCGGTTTGATAACCGATTCTGTCAAGTTTCATTGCATACTTAGTATTTTAGGGCTTATTTAAAGTTCTACGTTTATTCCAAATCTTGGAAATTGAAGGAACCTTTGGATAATGGGTTTCTTGTATCTTTGTTTATAATTTGACTAGGGTTTTTGAAAAATGAAAACACAGAAAACCATGAATCTCAGAGCCACTATAGAACCAGTATGGCCGAATCATAAAACAAAGGAAGTATTAACTTTAAGACAAAACAGAAAAATTTAAGTTAGATTAGCCATAGCATAGGAAGCC
Source organism: Luffa acutangula (assembly GCA_036850905.1). Taxonomy (NCBI): domain Eukaryota; kingdom Viridiplantae; phylum Streptophyta; class Magnoliopsida; order Cucurbitales; family Cucurbitaceae; genus Luffa; species Luffa acutangula. Next base: position 49,514,466 of record CM072087.1, on the reverse strand, counting down.
AATTTCCCCCCTAAAAGAAACAAAGAGAGTTGTAATTTCTACAAACAAGTTTCTCCCTCAAACACAATCAAAATGCACAGAAAACCAGAGTCAAACTGGAGCATAATCTCGAGAAAGACAGCCTACAAACTGCAAACTTACAACAACAAACAAAAACAAAACCAACCCACGATCCAAAAAGAAGAAAAGAAACAGCATAAGAATCCAAAAGCCATAAACAAGATTCAAGATCTCTCTTTCCCTTTCTGTATCTTCACACGAGCTTGTTCACAATCAGCCATGGCTGCCAAACAGAGGTAGAGATAGCTAGAGAGACGCACCTGTCAGTGTGACAGTGAGATGGGTTCTGTTGGTCCATTGTTGGTGAAGAAAGAGAGATGGAAATCGCAGGAAGCCGACCAGAGCATCTGTTTTCGATGGTGTTGATAAATAAAAGAAGTGAAGTGTGGGGGTGGGAGAGGTTGGATTCGAGGACTTTGAGAATATTTTAATTTTAGGATTTGTTTATATGTGTATATCGTATTTATCTATCTGTTTTATGGTTTGATTTTTTAAAAAATTTATCCTTCCGAATTCCAATGGCACCTGGCTGAGGCTAAGGAAGACAGGATTCCTTCCAATGCGTGTCCTCGATGCAATGCAACGACGTCGTGTTGTCTTCATACGACCCTCTTGGCTGTCGTAAGATGTGCGATGGCACGTCTTTCCTTCTTCTGACGGCGCATGTGGACTCTACGTAGGGATATCTTTCTTCTTACTCGTTTCTAAACTTTCTTTTATATGGGTATTTATTAATTTAAAAATATGAAATATATCAAAATCTATTTTTTGACTAATTGATGTCAATGTCAGTATAATTCAGTAGTAATTGACATGTGTTCTAGAAAAACACATAGACTAATTGATATAGTAGTAAAATAAAATGACACCAGCATTATACTCCCTTTTTGAAATAGTATGTTAAATCTCTTTTATATATTTTTTTTCCTTAATCAACAAACATTTGTCCAATAAACATGTCATAGGATCATTTAGTCAATGACAATGACTATGTACAATTAAAATTCAAAGTTTAAAGATGTGACCATATCATTTTATTTTTTTAATGAATATAGTACCTTAATTGAAATTAATATATTAAATTTATTCTTTGTTTTGTGAAGTAATTTGAGATTGAGAAAATAAATTTACATTTGAAATATTAAAGATATTACTTAATTGGTAAGGCTTAATTCAATGGTCAAAGTATTATTCATCTCTTTAAAGTTAGAGGTTCAAATCTCTTTCTACTTTGTCAACTCATAAGAAAAAAAAAATTGCATAATGTCAATTTGATACATTAGGTCTAAAATAGTAGAAAAATAGTCCTAAACGAAATTTTTAAGGATATATTTGTATGATTAAATGATGAATTGATGACGTTAAACATAGTTAAATGTTTGTATTGTTTACTTGATGAAATTGATCATTTTGTTAAATGTTTTTTGTTTGATCACATACAATAGATACTATGCAAATTTGAAGGGGTCTTTCTAGAACATTCTAGAACTATGTATCTTTTAATGATGTTGATGGTTAAAATTGAAATAGTCCCACGATGGAGTTCTTGAGAATATTTTTAGAATTATTTATTAAAAAAACATATTTTTAAAATTTATAAAATTGAGGATAAAATCTAGGATGCAATCATACTAGTATTAATATAAAATTTGTATATTCTTAAAAAAAAAATTGTATATTTAATCTATTCACTTGTTTATCATATTAATCTCTTCAACATACAATTCATTAGGGGTGAATGGAGAATTTAGAGGTAAAGTCACGTGGTTGATCGTCCCACTCGATCAAAGGTGATTCACTCACTCCGACGTCGAACACAACACTTTGGTGGACTCACGTGTAGTCGAAGGAGATCTTACTTTGACAGTGAATAGCCTAAGATCTAATGAGTATTTGATACAATACCATGCACATTTTAAACTTTTAACTTAACTTGTGCTTTTGATCATGCATACAATTTTTTTTTTAATATCCGTGAGTGTCCGGGCCAGCTTATTGCACATCTCGACTAATCTCACGAGACAAACCCTACCACATTTGGTTGCCCTCGTAAATATCCTAGGTAGGTGGCCACCATTGATTGAACCCATTTTCTCTAACCCCTTTATTCATGCATACAAAATTTATTATCAACCTAATCAAATCAAAACATTTTTAATTTTAATAATATTTTTGTCGGATTAAGTTTTAATAAATAAATAGAGACGCCAACAAGAGCATAGCTCAACTGGCATAAACTTGTACTGATAACCATGCGATCTATGGTTCAAATCCCCACCCATATTGTTAAAAAAAAATAATAATAAATAGAGACAATATTCCAATTAAAAAAAAAATTCAATATCTATAATATATTAAAAAGCCACAAACTTTGAAAAACTTTTTTGGACTATATTACCCTTGATTAAATTTTATAATTACAAATCGTGCCCCAAACAATTAATTACTAATAATTATTGAATAATAACCTATAACGAATTTAATAACATACCTAAAAAAAAAACGAATTTAATAGCATGCATTTAAAAAAAAAACGAATTTAATAGCATGCATTTAATTAAATAATGTAAAATATAACATATAACAAAAAAAAAAAAACAAAAACGATATTTAATAGCATGCATTTAATGACATATAACATAACGATCTAATAAAATTGTATATAATCCTTTCCAAAAAAAAAATTGTATAGAAATCATATATTTACATAAAATAAAATAAATAATTAAAAAACGTAAATTATATAAAATCATTTTTAACAAAAAAAAATTGTAATATTGATGAAAAATTAAGAAAATAATTTTTAAAATGGAAGTATTATAATATAGAAAAATTAGAATATGGAAAGGTAGAATTTAAAAAGTTTTGTTGATTTAGTTTATGTAAATTAATTATAAAATTAATAGCTTTATCCATTTAATTATATTTAATAATGGAATTTTAAGAGTTTTTTAATCTAAAACAACTTCAAGCTACAACTATATAAACAACTATTTCCCATCATTTTCTACAAAAACTTAGGCATCCTCTTACTTTGTTTTTCTTCCTCTCTAATCCACTCTCTAAAGTTTCTAAGTTTTTGTGTGAATACATTGTGTGAATGCAAAGGTTTCCCATCATTTTCTACAAATGCTCTCAAGCATAGGTATCAATTTCTTCTATGGATATTTTCAAGTTATTTTATAATTAATATTTGTTTTTTTTAACACTTTCCATGTTACAATTCGTTTAATTCGATTTTTAAATTGTTCTAATTCAATTTGTTATTTTTTTTATTTGTTCTTTAAAGACAAAATTTAGTAGCGGATGAGATTGCTCGATGTACTTTGAATGCAGTTCTTGCTCATTTGTGGGTGGGTGATCTCCCTAATGATAACGATATTCTTTCAGTTTCTTGTGTATTTTCAAGCTTTTCTAGGTATCAAATTTTTTTCTATAAGTATTAATTTTTTTTTAAATTTTTTTAATTCCTCCATTCAATTTTATTTTTTATTTTCAAGATATTTTTAGTTTGTTTATCAAAGATAGTTTCAAGTTATTTTAGAATTTAATATGTTTATTAAATTATTTCATATTATTCTTTTTTTTTTTTTGAGACAAAGACATATTATTCTTTCTTATAACAATTAAAAAAACATAAAGTAATATATAAGTTTTTCTCTCGATATCATAATATAAAATTCATCATATTAATTTTTTTTCCTTTTCATTACTATTGCATTTTTCTTATATATTTAATAATATTTTTTTTTTAAAAATTAAATGTTATAATTATTATTCCTACAACTATATTTAAATGCTATAATTGGTAGGATGAATTTAATTAAAAATATTATTTTACAAATAAATCAGATGTAATTCTTTATGGGAAAATCAAATTAAATTTAAGTTGAATAATTTATTTATTTATTTTGTTTAATTAATAGTATAGTGTATGATAATTATTGTTTAATTTCATGAAAAAAAATATATCATTTGAAAATTTGAAAGGTTTAAAATGTAAAGATGATGTCCACCTTTAATTTTTTTTAATTATAAAATATGTGACATTTGATTATAAATAGTAAATTATTATTTTTTATCAAATAAATAATAAATTAATTAGTTAGTTATTTATGGATAGTAAATTGTTAATTAATTATCAATAATAATTGTATAGAATATGAGATGTTAGAATACAAAAAGTTTTTCAATTAATTATAGATTTATTTTTATCAAATTTTAATTAATAATAGAAATTTAAATGGTTTGGAATTCTAAAAGTTTAGTAATTTTTAATTCTCTACCACCATATAAAGGGGTTTTCTTCTTCCATTTTTCGTGAACAAGCTTTCAAATAGATTTTTTGAAATTTAGTCTCACTAAAAGAAACAAAAACCATTTAACCAAGTTGCTCATTTGTTATCTAAATTTTCACTGATCTTGGCGAAAGAATACGTTTGAGATGGAAGAATAGCATGATCTATAGAATTGGTTGAACTAGAACAACCCAGTTGAAGCGTCTACTTATTTCTTTCTTTTGCGTTTTCTAATTTATCTTTTTCATGTTTCTTTATTTTGCTTATGACATGTAGTCAAAAAAAAATAAAAAAACTTCATTATTTCTAAATTTTTAGCTCATTTATTACATTACTCTCAAACCTTTTCAATTTTTGAAAGCAATTTGTGATATGTTACTTGGTACATTCAAGTTGTAAGGAGTGAATGTAACGAATACACTAGACTTCATCTGAGAAGTTAATTGTCTTCACAAGGTTGATAAATGAAGGGAATGTAAAATAATAGAATATGAAAAGTTTTGCCTTTATTTACAAAAAAAAAAAAAAAATTAACGCAATAACTATTACACTAAATATTTTTAATTATAAAGTATCGAAACTCTTGCAACTCCATCCCTATAATTATGAAGTTATAGCTTTAGTGGAGTTCCTAAAGTTTATGTACTATAGAACACTATAGTTCTCGGTACGTAAGAGATATATATATATATATATTTCTTTCAATATCATTATTATTTGGATTATTTTATTATTAATTTTTAGATTGCTAATTTTTGTAATTCAAATGTTTGTGTACGCTAATTAAAATTTTTATGTTTAATTTTTAAATTTTCTTAATTAAACTTTTAATTTTTTTTTTAGATCATGTCTTTTTTTAATCTAGAAGGATTTTACACGCTTAATTTTTTTACAAAACATTAATATTTTATTTCAAACCAGAAATACATAAATTAATATTTATTTTAATAAAATATAAATTATATCATATTAATTAATGATTAATGTGATCCATATTTTATATAATTTATATAGAAGTTAATCAAATCATGGTAAAATCTTTGTTTATAAATTAATCATTTGTAATACATAAAAAAATTACTTAATATAAATTTGAAAACTATTAATAAATAAAAATGAGAGACAATTTAAAAAAAAAAAAGAAATTTTTTAAACATTAAGATAAAATCTAATAAATTAAAAAACATAAACGTGCATCGCACGTGGTGAAAAACTAGTTATAACAAAAGAGAAAAAGAAAAAGGAAAAAAAAAAAAAAAAAGAAAGAAGAAAAGTCATGAAAGGCTTATTTTGACGAATTAATCCAATAATCAGATATAATTCCAGTACCGAAGAATCAAGAGGGTTCCCGAATCATCTGCTTGCCGCGTTTCTTTTGTATAAATCGACCTTGCCGTCTTCGCAGTTTGATTCCTACCATTTCTGAATTTCGTACTTCACCGGAGATTAATCTATCATCTCTTCATTAGCTAGGGCTTCCTTCAATTACTGGACGGCTATGGCGAAAGACGGTCCCAACTGGGATGGCTTGCTCAAATGGAGTCTCGCTCACTCTGACGGAACTCGCCCTAATCGTAATCTGAGGTTTGTCTCTCTTTCTTACTCTGCTCGAATTGTAGATTAATCAAGAACTGAGATCTACTTCTCGCTTAGTTATGCTTGATATTGTTGTGGAGGCTGTTTGTGAGCTGTTTCGTTCTATAACTGTAGTTGATGTTATTGCAAAAGATTGTTTTAGTTGCGAAGAGTAATAAGAATTATTAAGGTGGAAGGAGACGTTATTTGCTTAATACCTAGCATTCTAGCAATGGAAATGAATTATTGAGGTTTAATCAGGCATCTCTTTAACGCAAATCTGCAACTTCTTTGAAGTCGTATTGTTGTTTTTTACTGTGGCAATCAATACCCAGAGTTGTGTTTGTTAGCGTGTGCTTATTCTACAGAAGTTGTTGCTGATTTTGAAGATGTCAACCTATAATTTATTTTATTACGTTCTGTGGCCGGGGTTAGATTGCTGGTTACATACAAGATTATCTATTTTGGGTAATGTTTTTTCCTGCATAATTTATTATAAGTGATGTTGAATTACGTCTTTCTTAGTGAGGAGGACCGGAGATGGTTTATGGAAGCAATGCAAGCCCAGAGTGTTGATGTCATCAAGCGCATGAGGGAGATAACTCAAGTGATGCAGACTCCTGAGCAAGTCTTGGAAGCTCAAGGAGTTAATCCAGAAGATATTGAAGGTACTTTCATTTTCAGAACCCTCCTTCACCCCAGTCTCCCTGGCCAGGGGTTCTGTTTCCCTATTAAGACATTTCCTAAACTATTTTGTTCCATTTTCTGATATTTGCAGATATGCTTGATGAACTACAAGAGCATGTTGAGTCGATTGACATGGCTAATGGTAAAGTACTATCTTTATTGCATTATATCAAATAATAGTTGGAAGATGTGGATTATTTCTATGATGCTCGACGAGAAAGCATGATACGTTTTCCTTTGTTAAAGGAAACAGACTCGTGTCAGAATCTACAATTTGAACCCAATCGAGCATGGTCTTTCTAGTTTATATACGTTTTTGCAACATATAGGGGTTTTCATTGCCCTAGGTTCACTGGGTTAGCCACCCAGATTCATATATCAAGCACTAAGAGAGAAGTGGGTGCTGTTTCTGGCCTACTGTCTCTCACAACAATCAATGTAGTATTTGTTGGGGTGCTTCTGCAAAGGGAGATTAGTAATTACTGGCAATAGGTTTCGAGTCCTTACTTTCTAAATAAGGTTTCTTAGTCGTGGAATGATTTTTGACGAACTTTCTTTCAGAATAAAATTATCATTATTGAGCTTATGGAATCACTTCTCTGAGTAAAATTATTTCTCATCTTCTTCTTATTGATTATATTTTCTTTGATAGACCTTCACTCCATCGGTGGACTGCTTCCTCTTCTTGGTTACCTCAAGAATTCCCATGCAAATATTCGAGCCAAAGCTGCTGAAGTCGTGACCACTATTGTACAGAATAATCCACGAAGTCAACAAATGGTGATGGAATTGAATGGTTTAGAGTCTCTCCTCTTAAACTTTACTTCAGATCCTGATGTCACTGCTCGAACCAAAGCTCTTGGTGCTATATCCTGTAAGTACATAGATACCCATGCCTTTTTTGTGATGAAGTGTTCATTTGTGTCTCTGTTTAGGCATAGGGGCTCTCGTATATGTTGCTGACTCAGGTTCTGTTTTTGTTTTCCCTTTGGCTACTTTCTCTGCAGCTTTAATCCGACACAACAAACCTGGTATTGCTGCATTCCGACTTGCAAATGGTTATGCAGGCCTGAGAGATGCTCTCAGCTCTGAGAGCGTGAGATTTCAAAGGTAATTATGATAGAATCGTAGCAGATCACTTCCAACCACCTTGCCCCATGACTATGGGAAAATCCCATTTCCTCTTGGGGTTTTTAGCAGCTATAGGTTTCAATTGCAAATAGTGTAATTCCCTTTGTTTGGAAATAGCCTTTTTAATTGATCGAGTCTGTTTCTTTGTTTTGCAACTACTCATTGAGGGAACCGTTGTTGCAGGAAAGCTCTTAACTTGATCCATTACCTGCTGCATGAAAATACTTCAGATTGCCACATAGTGAATGAGCTCGGATTTCCTCGCATTATGCTACACCTTGCATCCAGTGATGATGCTGAGGTACGGGAAGCTGCTCTTCGTGGCCTCCTCGAACTTGCCAAGGACAAGACGGGTGATAATGGTGGAGGATTAGGTGAAGATGATGACAAGTTAAAACAGCTTCTTGAGGAGCGAATAAAGGGGATCAGTTTACTGTCACCTGAAGATCTTGGGGCAGCTAGGGAAGAAAGGCAGCTTGTTGATTCACTCTGGAGCGCCTGCTACAAAGAACCATCATCTCTCCGTGAAAAGGGGCTTCTTGTTCTCCCTGGAGAGGACGCACCACCCCCTGATGTTGCTAGTAAGCATTTTGAGCCTCCTTTGAGAGCTTGGTCAGGAAGGCCTCCGGCTGATACAAGTCCTAAAACTGAAAAGAAGGAAACTCCTTTATTGCTGGGCTTAGGTCCTGCACCTGCACCTGAGGCTAGAGATGTTACTTCCAGTTCAGCATCGAATACGAACGGAGAAGTGGATTCGACTTCATAACTTAGGCTGTATATTTACTAAATTCTACTTATGTTTAGTGATCTTGCTTTTCTCTTCCTCTGATTACAACGTTACCATGGTTGAACTTTCAAAACAACCAAGGCTGTGGATGCCAAAAAGATCAAACAGGAAGCGGCCTCACCATTCCCTCCATTTTCGTCAAGGTTGTATTGTTAGTTCTATGTCATCTCTGAGATATTTATTACCAATTCAATCGCTATAGAATTCTATTTTTGTGATCGTTGGATTTAGAATGAAGAGATCAAGAAGTATGGAACTTCTATAGTATATATAAAAAGAGAGTTCAATTAAATTACTAGATATTGATTTGATATCTTCCAATTTGCCAGTACTAGTTACAGAAGAGTTGAGAAATGCTTCGACAGTACCAACCAATGAAAACCCACTACTCCAAAATGATTTTCATTTAGCACAGAAAAAGCAGCAACTTTACAGTTGTAAAACAATCGAAAATGCTCTCTTCCATTGAAAGAAGGATCTTCTCATTACAGTTACATAAGCTAGCAAAAACTAAACCCTCAGCAATGAACTAAAAAAACCACAAGACAGTGAAGCCTAACAGCCATCATCTACAACTGAGGAGGGCAAAAAGTAATGACATAACGAGAAGCCCTGCATCTATTAAGACTGGAGGAATCATCATAAGCGTAGCTATAAGCCTTGGGACATATGGCTTTAAACAAGTGAGCAAACAGAGTAGGCTTGCAAGAATTTGGATTTGCATATTCTCCTGTGCAACAATACTTGGCTGACTGCATAGCCAAGCAAGCGCTTTTGCACCCCACAACCTTGCTGCCTCTCCTCACCTCCAGCGTCGATGGGCAGCAAATGTTCACATCAACCTCGCAAGAAGCCACCCCACAGCCAACCCCTCCGCCCACCGGCTTCATCGACACCGGCAAGTTAAAGCCATCCACCAAACTCACATCATAGAAATGCAGGGGCGATGTGGATGACCCTAGAGTCATTTCCACCAATGTGGCTGGCGGCTCTCCCCCGACTCCTCGGCAATGTAGTTGGCCACCGCAGTCGCCGGTGTCGCACGAGCCTTTCCCATTGGAGTCGAAGTTGCAGCCTTGTCTGCCCCATATCCTCCCCGACCACTTGTCGGGCACGTCGATGACTACCTCTTGCCCGCTTCCGAGGAGGAATCCACCGTCCTTGAGCGTGTTCTGCCCCGCCCCGCCGAGAATCCCCGGCCATATGCTTTCGTTACAGTTGTTGACTATGATGATTTGTTCCCCATCTGCACAAAAACAAGTATTACTATTACTACACATTTCTGAAGTACATTACATAATCTCCAACCCACTCTCTAGAGAAAGAACACAAATTGAAGTACATTGGATTCAAGACAAGACAAGGAGAGAGTAGTACTTGTAACTAAAAAGCCAATTGACGAACAGAGAAGAATGAAGATGAGAAGTGAAACAGTTGCCATGGCTAGAAACCTCTGAGAATGTAGTTGAAACCTTGAAAGAAGCTGCAGGACACACGAAAATATATATATGCAGAGAGAAACAGAGAGAGTTTGAGGGAAGTGAACTTAGTGGATGCGATTTGAGAGGAAGATAATGGGCCATATTGAACAGCTATATATCTGAGTTCATGTTTGCTTTCTTTATCTCAATTTCCTTTCTTCAGTCACTTTCACTTTCAGATAAAGGGCAATATTCATTTCTTCCCAATGGGGCTTTCTTTTTTCTCCTTCACAAATTTGCCAAATTTCGCATTGGGATTTAATTTAATTTAGTATATTGGTTAGTTTGTAGTTTGTACGTGGTTAACCCACTAGAGTAGTTGGATTTGTCTCTCAGACACGACCATTTGGAATCTCAAAACATCTTCTTTTTTTATTTTGTTATAATAATTTGTTGTATATTCTTCATAGGTTGTCGTTCAAAGATCTGTTTTTTCAACTTTTCTTTTTGCAAAGAAAATTGGGAAGGGATGGATTTAAACTCAAGATGAAACTTATTCCATCTTTCTTTTTAGGAATAGATTCATCTCATTGATTTGGAAAGTACTTCAAGATAGAAAATGGAAACCACACACTTTAGAATTTTGATATTTAGGTTTAATTCTAACATTGCATCAAAAAGTAATTCAACTTAAGAGCTCTTTGTATTTTTTTTAGTTCAACAACATTTGAAAGTGGATCAAGGATACATGTTAATTACTGCTGAACTATGCTCACTTTGACTGAAAAAAAAAAAAAAATTCAATTATGTATATGAACTTTTGAGTCATGAAATAATGTCGTTAAGGATCAAGCCATTACTTAAATATTTTTTTTTTTGTAAAATTAAAAATAAAAGAGTAACCTTGAAAATCGTATGGCATCAAGGCTAAAACCTTTTCTTTTACATCCTCAACACAATTTTGGCTACATGAAAGAACAAAATTAAAGTAAATGGTAAGCTTTTGATATAACTTGAAATAATTAACGTTCTAACTTTGTGGGATTATTTATATTAAATTCTGCAGGGAGAATAATGATTTTATCTTTTTGATTCTTCTCCAATAAGATTGCATGTAAAAGTTATCAATAACCAAAGAAAAAGGAAACAGAAAAGAAAGAAGTGGGAGAATATTTTGCCATCTCAGAATCTAATACAAACCTTTTTTATTTTAATTAAAAAACTAATAAATAAAGAAAGCAGAGGAAAAAACTCTATCTTCCTTCATAGAAGTTTAATGGAAAACAAGTTAAATAAATCAATTCATAGAGTTAATTATATCATTCACTTATAAGAGAAATTGTAACTTCTAATTTTTTTTTTTTCCTTTCTTTCTTTCTATTCTCTCCCTATTTTCAAAGAAATGTTAAGATAGCACATTAGTTTTTGTTAATGTGTTGGTTATATTCTAACTGTATTCAGTTTTATGCTGCATTTATCTTGTATTTACAAAGGTCTATATATTGAATAGCCTCTGCTTTATGATCACTTAATGAGAAGAGATTATTTCATGTGATCAGTTTATTCTCTCAATATTTTCTTCTCAGTTTGTTTTAGATGGTATCAGAGCGTGAAAGGTTTAACAACCACTAAAAGATCCAATTTTTTTTCTCTTCCAATGAGTTCCTCCGTTTATGAACAAAATACTTAAAAAATAATGGCTTCACAATCTCAGAAATTCGTTAATCCTAGGAGCAAGACTACGACACCAAAATTGGATGATGAGAATTATTTGATGTGGAAATTCCCAAGTTCTGATTATTAAACAAGGCACCAACTACTATTTTCCCAAGGATCGATAATAGTTGGTGTCTTATTTTATATAATCAATAATATCATTGATTTATAAAAAAAGTTATAACTTTTACATTTCGTTTGCCTATTCATTAGAGGTTCAGTCTGAACATAGTTTAGAGAATAAGACATTATCGTCCTCTCAACGATCTCCACCTTGTAATTATCGTTGAGCTCTCAAAAAGAAAGAAAGAATGAAAAACGACCGAAAATGATTTTTTTTTTTTTTTTTTGACCACCCTCTCTTTTTGAATTGAAATATATAATTCAACCACCCTCATGTTGTCACAAAGACCATTTTATTACTTTCTGTTAGTATTATATTGTGCCAATTAATTCAATTCATTCATGATGTTACATATATTAAATATAAAATGTAACATGGAACAAAAACATATTCTGAAGGAGTTGGAAAGAACAGCAAATGGGTCTTAAAAGTTATGATTTGTTGGGCTCTTTTGAAATCTTTTGAATAAGAAAATGGGTTTAAAGGGATTTGAATATTGGAATAATATGGTGTGGTGGATGTGTACTTGTTCTTCAAGCATGGCACTTCTATTACATCAGGCCACCTCCCCACTTATAATATATACTTTTTCTTTCCATATATTTTTGTTTATCTTTTTGAATATGCAAATCATATAAACAATTCATGTAATATAATTTTCTTTTTATTGGTTTCATCATTTTTATGTCAAAATTAGACCTAATGTTAAAATAGAATTGATGTAGATATACAATATACCCTGAAAAACTAGTCACTCTAATTGTCAGTATTATCGACCAAAATATTAGAGGTTGGATCTTTAGTTCCACATGTTGAATTTAAAACAAGAGAGAAAAAAAACTATCTACTATTATGTTTGAAGAGAAGAAAAGATAAAAAAGATAAAAAAATACACATATTTTCTTTATCTTTTTCACATCTCACAAACCATTAATAATGTACCTTTTCCTTATCTGGTGGTGTCATACATTATAAGAAATCATATTGATTTTTTTTTTAAAATTTAAATTCAATTTTATTTAGTAAACATAGTCTAAGTATTTTTAATATATAAACGTATAGTTAATAAAGAAAATTGAGATTAAAGGTTCAAATTTGGTTCACAAGAAATGACTTTTTTTTTTTTTTACTTTTTATTTATTTATTTATTTTTAAGAGGAATGACAAATTCTTTGTCACAAAGGTTTCATAATGAATGAAACACATTAAATTATAGTGAATGTTACACCTTATAATTAGCTTCGAATTTTAACTTATAAAAATTAAACTCAAAATTGAAACTTTCTTATAGATGAGAGAGAAGCATCTTTTTCTCTAAAAAAAATCTCTTCTCCCTCTAACAAAAAAAAGTTATCCCTAATGTTAGAAAAGAGGGTTGGAGGGAGAGAAATATATTTTTAAATAGAGGAAGAGACTTTTGTTTATCTTATCTTTTAGATAGACTTTTCTTTTATTTAACGAGATTTTTAGTTAAGGTTAATTAGATTCAATTTATAATTATAAAGTTTTGAGGGCTTGATTTCACCTTTTGGTCGAGAGTACATACCAATTGTAGCTAAACTAAACTCTATTTTGGCAACAATCACGATGTGATTTGTGCAATTTGATTGTTACAATTTGCAAAAGTGTAGAAATATGAATATTAGGCCTCGTTTGATATCTAATTTTTTTTTTTTTTTTTTTTTTTTTTTGTTTTTAAAAATTAAACTTATAAAAATTACTTTGCTTTTCCAACTACTTTTTAAAAAAAAAACGTTTTCAAAATTAAGTTAAATTTTGAAAAGAAAAAGTAGTTTCCCAAAAAGGTATTTGTTTTTTAAATTAACCTAAGAACTCAAATGCTTTTCAAGAAATGTGAAATATAAAAGACGTTATGGGAAAGTAACCATAATTTTTAAAAACAAAAAATAAAATGGTTATCAAACGAGACTTTAATTATTAATTTTTAAGAAATTATCTGTTCCGCTCCCTTCGCTTCAGCAACTATGTTCCTTCATCAATACCGACGTAGGGCTTTGAGGGCAGCGAGAAGATTGAACCGCTTCCATAACCGTACGACATCTCATCATTTCATCCTATAATTGATTTCCAACCACATCGAAATATCAATCAAATAATCCAAATACATATCAGAAAAAGGCAAATTACACTTTTGGTTTAGAAGTTTGAATTTGGTTTCCATTTAATCCACGAGATTTTAAAATGAACATTTCAGTCGTTCAAATTTGGATAGTAGTTCTAGATTGGTTGATCCCTAAACTCAGTAAACGATTAGCTGATCTAACAAACAGATGACGTGGTAATTTAGTTGGTGAGATCAAACTCCGTTGACCGGTAGAAAAGAAAGAATGTCAAACATGAAAGATATATAAAATGTTGATATTTTTGTCAAACCTCCCACTTAATTAGTCAATATATGTCATCCTTCCATTGAGACAACTAACTATCAATAAGTTTAACACTAAACCTCATGGACGGAATTTAAATTCAAAGTCAAACTCCAAGAACCAAAAGTATAATTTGGCCCACATACAAAACTTATATTTTGAGTAAAAAACAAAGAGATGGAATCAATTAGAAAACATTAACCAAACTAAAATTTTCAAAACAAAATCATAATCAAACGAGGTGGAATCTTAGTCTTGTTTACCTTATGATAATGTTGATTGAACAGCCTCAAAAAATGAGAGAGACATTGTTGAGAAGTGATTGGAGCAACCAAATCTAAACAGCAGCAAATTGTGGAGAGAGCAATTAGACTTGGTCTGAAAGCCATGAGCCTGTAATCAAACACAGCTCCATCAAGCAACTCTGTGATCTTCACCATCAAGTTTCCTTCAACCTCAGCTTCAATGGATTCCAATTTCCAAGCCAAAAGTTGAATGTAAGAATAAGCTGTTGGACAACACAGACGCCATTCCAATGCCTCTAGTAATGTCACCTCCATTCTTTCAATGGAGCTTGGATGAAACACATGATCTAGATCCTCCATCTTCAATAATCGACACGAAAAATTCCATTGTTTATACGTCATAAAATGATAACAAATTTCGGGTTTTCTCTCAACTGAAAAGTTAAGTGCTATTTGATGACGATTTTGTCTTTTTAAGGTTAAATTGCAAGTTTGATCTCTACCCACTTTCAATTTGTGTCCGATAGGTTCTTGAAGTTTAAAAAGTCTTTAGTATATAGGTCTCTAAACTTTCAATTTTATGTTTAATAAATTTTCAAACTTTAAGAAGTGTTTGATGGATTAAAGATTTATTAGATATAAAATTAATCTATCAAACACTTTTTAGAGTTAAAAAATTTATTAGACACGATTGAAAGTTTAAAAGTCTATTAGACATTTTCCTTTTTGAAAAAAGTTGAAGATTTATTAGATACAAAATTTAAAATTTATAGACCAAACTTACCATTTAACCTTTTTTTTTTTAAAAAAAATAGTTTAACAACTATATTTTTTACTGTTCAAAATGGTTTTGAAAATTTAACCAAAATTTAAAATTAAAAGAAAAATATTTAAATAACATTTTGGTTCTTGTATTTTAGGTCTCATTCCATTTTAATCTCTATACTTATGTTTTAAATTTAGTCGTTATACTTTGAATACAATTTAAAATTAGTCTTCACAGTTAGTTTACGGTTAACTTTTGCTAAAAACAATTAAGTCTCAATAAGGAAACATATCTCCCTTGTGCATTTTTTTTGAACTAAAAAAAAACTACATCAGAATAAACATTAACTTTCAACCAACCAATGAAGATTAATTTTAAAATTTAGGGAAAAAATCATTTTAACCCCTAAACTTTGGGGGTTGTATCAATTTTAACCGTTGAACTTTCAATTTCATCAAATTGAACCCTAAACTTAACAAGTTGTATCAATTTTAACCCTGAACTTTCAATTTCATCAAATTGAACCTCAAACTTATCAAATCGTATCAATTTTAACCCTAAACTTGCATAAGTGTTACAATGTATACCTTTAGTTAATTATCTGTTTGAATCACCGTACGTAATTGATTATTTCTTATTTTTTTCTTAATTCACATTGCACTTGAATTGGTTTCTTATAAATAAAATATTAAAGAAACTTTATTTTAGATGATTTTTTCTCGTTGTTGAGAACTTTGTGAGAGTTTTTTTTTTTCCTGCTATTTAAAATTACGAAAGCAAAGAAATTTGAGAAGTTTTTTATCTTCAAATATTCGCTGGTTTTTTCTTGTTGCTAAGAACTGTGGGTTTTTTTTTTTCCTTCTATTAATGTTTTTTTTTCTTGCTAATTAGAAGAATATACAAATCTAGGAAACAAAAATAAAGAAATTTCGAATTTTTTATTTCTCATATTTGCTAGATTTTTCTTGCCAATAATTCGGTGATTTTTTTTTTTTTTTTTATAATAATGAGAAGAATAGTTTGAGATATTTGATTTCTTAAAGAGTTTTTTCTTCAACAAATTTCTCACAAAACACTAATTCAGATGCAATGTGAATTAAGAAAAGAAAAAAAAAAGAAAAAAAAAAGAAAATGAAATTGTCAATTACATGTTTTAGTAGCAATTCAAATGAAAATTTTGCCAAAGGTCTACATTGTAACATTTATGCAAGTTGGAGGTTCAAATTGATACAATTTTTTAAGTTTGAGGTTCAATTTGATAAAATTGAAAGTTTAGGGTTAAAATTGATACAACTTGCAAAGTTCAGGGGTAAAAATTGTTTTTTTCCCTAAAATTTATTGAAGATATATGGACTAAATTTGAATATTTGGAAGCATTTCGAAAATAAAACAAATCCCAAATATCGAAACTAAAATGATATTTTACCCAAAGGTAAAAAAAGAAAAAAGGAAAATTAGTTTACAAAAAAACCCGTTTAAGAAAGTTTACCTGAATTTCACTGAAAGTTGGAGGATAGCTCTCATGGAACTTGCAGGCTACGGATAAGCAAGCAACGCCCAATAATTCAACCATCCAATCCTTCCATTCCTGCCATTTATTTTTAATTTCATTCTTTTTGTAAACACAAACACTTCAAATATTACATCTGAAAAATCAAATATTTATGAAATGACTAATTTCTAATAATAAGGTTTGTTGAATCAGTCAGTACTCTTCAAAGGGTTTAAAAAACAATACCCAGATGGGAAATTCAGTTTAGTTTAAGTTTCTAATCCAAACCCATCATCACAACAACGAAGAAATTTGCTTACTTTGAATCTGTTCTTAGATATGTAGCGATCGAGGTAATTTGCAGCAAGAAAAACAGTGCCATGGGAGAGATTCCATCGACTTCTACACTGAAAAAGAATGTAAAAATGTTAGAGAACTCATTGAAAAGTTAAGAAGAAAACTGAAAAATCAACAAAAGACACAGAAAAATTTGACCTTGATCAGCCATTGAATGCATCTCAGCCTCACAAAAACAAGATTTTTACTTTCAAGAAACTCCTTATAATGAGGTTCGGGCATGTAACTCATCTCCTTCTCCATGCAGACCGAGACGGCCTGCGCCTCATCTTCCTTTGTAGTTACACAAATCGAACTCGTAAGGCTTTCAGCGAAATCGCCATGCATCTTCGCATGGTGGGTTTCGATACGAGTCTCAGCTGAACTCGAAAGCCAATCCTCATCGCAAAGCAAAGCTTCCATTGACAGAAAGAAAAAAACAATGGAAGTGTCGAGGAAGACCCGGCGTCGAACTTATTAAATACCTCTTTTTTCAAGATGTTTTCAACAAACTCATAAATAACGAAAGAATTACACCTACCACGTAAGACCGAGAATTTTAACGTCTCGTTTGATAACGTGTTTTGTTATCTAGACACAAAAATAAGGCAATCCTTTTTAGACATTATTATTGATAAGATATGGATCATGAAGGTTGAGAGAGAGAGAGAGAGAGATAAAGAAATTAAGGATGAGAAAGCATGTCCCACATGAAAAGGGTAAATGAGAAGAGAAGGGCATTTTTGGCCATCAATTACGTGAGAGCACGAGGGGTTTGCTGGTTGGCGTTGGGCCCTTTAGAAAACCCTAAAATTGAAGTAATGAATTGAAGCTCTGTAAAAAAGCACTTCTGGCTCAGACACACAAAACTGCTCAAGCCTCAAGTACTCAATTTGCTGTATTATGCCTCTATTTATTGCCCAACTGAAACCAATTACTCCTTTCTCCATTTCTGTTGCAATCATTTTCGACCTATTGAAAATATATATACCATAACTCAACAACTTAAACTTTGTTCGTTACTAATGGCTTTACCGATCGATTTAACATTCCCTTTTTAAACGTAGAGAAGAGGAGTTATTCGGTTCATCTACAGAAATATCTCAACTACCGAACCATATGGTAATCGTAAAATGTAATTGAAGAGAGCTTCAACTTGAACAGTGTGCTTGTGCATGAGAGTCATTATTTGAGAGTAGGGGCAGTGTGATCCAGCAGTTATTCATAAATGGTTGTTCGTTTTTGCATTTGTCATTATTGTTCCCACAGATTTGATCTTCAGAACTTCTTACTATGTATAGTAAGTATTCTCAAATTTTCACATATTTATGCAATAAAAAGGAAATTCTAATACATATATCAAGAGAGGCACATAGAACAAGTCCCAATGGTAAAGAGTTGAAATCAAGATAAGTTTTGATAGAACCGCTGGGCAGAAAGAGAAGCATTACAACCTGCTGTGGCCTGAGTCTTCAATCCTGCAACTTTCGGGACCAAATTTTTCATAAACCAAACTAGGAACATGGGGACCTTCCCCATTAAATTTCATGGTGAATCTCTAGGAGTCGAATCAAAGTCTCGGTATCGATTAGCCCCGTCTTAGCTCCTGAGGACTGAAGTAGGAAACTATGGAATTCATACATAACAAGAAGTTAAACAAACCATAATTGTTTAAGTAATCCACCATTTAGGTCATCGCAACTCGTATGATGAGAAACTGAAACCCGATCTTCCCTCATTTGTAGATTTAAGTTCAAGCTTCTGAAATGGGCTGCAGATTTGAAGCAGTAATTGTCAATCAGTTTGCCAAAGCAGAGGAAAGTTATATTTAACATGCGCTTGTAAAAAAGACTCATACCTACTATTAGGGTCATAGTAGAAGCCACTGATAGAACCATCGCTACAAGAGAAGCAAACATAATAAAAGCCAGCTATAGTTAACCCACAATCGGTTCCAACATTCACGAAGTATTGCTCTTTCCATCTCTGTACCAACAAAAACAATGCAAGTAAACCATAATTCTTAGTCTTAAGAAGATGATTATATGTATGTAACTCAAATGAAACAGCAATGGTAAAGAGGAGGTCAGATTACCATAAATATGCATGGATAATTACTAAGATCCAAAGATTTTCCACCATCAACTTCCACCTGGTTCTGGAACAGATATTTTAAAAAGGTAAAAGTAAGTAAACCATTTTCTATGGAGCTAAAAGTAGTAAATGAAGGGATGTACTGACTATGGGGTCCTCACCATCAGGGGAGAAAAGGACGGAAATTTGGTCCAGTGCCTAATATCATCTTCTGGTCTGGAAAATGGTAAAAAACTTAAGCAAAGAGGTTTAAATTTTCATGTTCCTACTGATATCGATATCAGCAGTAAGTTTGTTTTGGAACAGTATGATTCAAACAAGCTTGGTGATTCTTGTTAATTTATACATTAATTACATACGCTGCTTGCCATTTTCCAGTGAAGAAATTATAGTTCTTGCCATCTACAATCTCTCCTTCCCAAAAGGTTACTACCTGTCACGATCAGAAAAACCAAATGAAGTTTCAAATCAGGCTATGATAATATCAGTCCAAATAAGGATCTAGATACATTCAGTTGATTCCAGCACTCAATTTTTTGGATTTAAGCAAGTGTAGTTTTTCAAATAGAATTGAACCAAGTAATGTCAGGAATCATGTATTGTTACTACTGTTAAACGTTTAATTTATATTGCAGTAACTATAATTCAAATATTGCTATCAGATAGATATGTGCGATGCCTTATCATTAACTAAAAAAATTATTTTAACCATTTCAGTGTCAGCTCTTTTTTAGAACTGTTTATCCCAATCTCTCCCACTTGATTCAAAAGGTCATATCTTCAACTTGGAATGATGCACCCTATTGTTGTATTGAACTGAACAGAAATCTGAACTCCAAAGAATGTCTTGGATCTCCTTGTGTAAAGCATTACCATGAAAGGAAAAGCCAAAATTCTATAGTCTAATGCCCCGTTGGCCATTCTTAAGCTATGGTTGGAGATGAATCGGAGAACAATTGATGACCCCTCTTTAGATTTTTATTGAACTTTGAGGCTTTATTTTAAATTTCTTTGGCTCTTTTGGTGTACCCTTTTAAAGGAAATAAAAAATGCTGAATAAGAGGCAATAGTCCATATACCTCTCAACTCTCATGCCACTCTCTACTCGATTCCCTTGTAGTCTTCTTCCATAAACCAACTAGAGCCCTTCTATGCAAGATTTTTAAGATGAACCGATAAATGTATGATTTTAAATTATTTTATACGTGGAAGAGATATGGAGAAGATTGTTAGTGATATTGTTTGCAAAGGCTTGGAAGAAGAATTAATATTAAATTCTCGTAAGACTTGCAATAAACGTGCAGAGAAGAAAAGATGATGGGGCTTACGAAAATGGGTGAATACTGAATAGGAATGTCATCCTCCACCCATGGAAAAATCAATCAATGAAAATACTTCCTAATTTGAGGTGTCATATTAATATATAATCATATTTTTATTCCTGCTTAGGAAAACATGGGAATGAAAACAAGTCAGAACCCTTTCTGTGGGGCAAAAAACAGAACTTTTTGGTTTTTAGGTACACAGATTAAGAACCGTTCTGTAGTTCCCACTCAAGCAAACAATGGGAATAGAAATAAGGGAGAATTACTCTGTCTGCGAATAAGTAACCAGAACTGTATTCATACCATCCATTTCAAACCATATTTTAGCAACTACAAATTCTGTATTGTTTTAGTTGATTCAAATGTATCATGTGTTTTGCCTTGTGCAATTTTAGTCATCCTTGTTATGACCTACACCACGTTTCAAAGGAATTCTCAAAAGTACTTTCATTCTCAAGAGAGGAATGACGATGCAATAAGTGCATAAAATCCAATATCAAGCATGTGCAGCACATTCTCAAGTCAAAGTCAAAGAGGAAAATACTCTCATCTGAATAAGTTAAAGGTGCATCTAGCATTAATAACAATATCATGAGCTAAAGCGGGTTTACAAAAGAATATGAACAGAATTAAAACAAGCAGGTTGAGTTTCCTGCTGCAAAAAAGAAATATGGAGGCGATTACACATTATGATAGAAAAATTCAACCTTACTACCAGATTATGGACACCAATTTCCAATGGACTATGGAATGAAAAAGACATCGTAGAATCATTCATAACCATAGGATTCAGATACAACATACTAGAAAAGATTGATCAACACATAAAAGTAAAAAATATTGGGTATACAATAAAAGATATGCAAATATCATACTCCATAGCTATGTATCAAAGTTTTTTTTTTTTTAATATCCATGAGTGTCTAGACCAACTTGCATACATCTCAGCTATTCTCAGAGAACAACCACCTACCCTACTTTCATAGACACATAAAAGTAATCAAGAAGAGTCCTTTTAGCTTGAAATGTTAAGCATCACAAACAAGTTAGTGTTCACCCTCAGTCCCCACAGAAAACAAACAAAGAGTTTACCGGTGTATCCGCCATGGGAACATTGAGAGCCTCCATCGTGCCACAGAGATACCCATGTTCAAGATCCAACCCCTGTATTCGTACATTTACCCTCCATGCCTCATCCTTTTGATTATTAGAAACATTTTGAGTACCGGAGAACCCCTGGTACAAAAATCACGAGGTCACTTGAAGATAATTTCAACTATTAAACCCAAATCAAAATGGCATACGGTTAACTACTGAAACAACAACAAATTGGAGAATATGAACCTGTCCAACACTCAACAGCGTACAAGCTTGAGGGGTGGTCTGCCGAGCATCGGCACCTACCAGCAAAAATCTGGATGAGAAACTCAAATCAATTTCAAAAAAGCAAATTAAGTAGCGAAAACAGTGTCTCTAGAGAGTGAGGCCAGACTAATCTAGACGTTCCAATGGAATCGCAAAGGAAGTCAATCAAATAATAAGTTAATAAAAACCCTAGTTTCAGAATCGATTACAGCCATGTGTGTGGGAAATTTAAGAGAAAGATCGATGATGAGAAGTGGAATTACCTGAAATTTGAGAAGGTGCAGAGCTCTCAACTCGCACCGGCATCTCCTTCCCGCTAAATTTTCCGGTGGTTTCAATTAGCGAGCAGTTTAACGGTAAACGTAGAACTGAACAATTTGGCCGGCCAAAGGGACCAATGAGATGACAAAAATGAAAAATAGCCTCTCAATTTTTTTAATTTGAAATATGACTTTACAGTTTGGCTCCATAGTCCATACGACATTTTTCCAAAAATATCACTAACACTTTTATTTATTTCTTCATGTAACCAAATTTATTTCAAAATTTTGTTTTTACCCACCACAAATCATACTTTCAACTTTTTAATTTGATAAATACTTATAAGAGTTCATAAAAGAGAGAAAAACAGCTAACCTATCAAGGTCGAGAGTTGTTAGATGCGAGAACCTTTTGAGTCAAAGAATTTGGAGTAGGTCCTGGATTCCAGTCGGTCTTTCATCTGCGTAGGGGTGCAAAAAATTTCAAAGAAATGGACGATTAGCGTTTTGGAAGCAAAAGCTGTCTGGGTTTAGGGTTGAAATCCTTACTTGAGTGTTATGACAACAGAATGAATGTTGAAGTAGAATTCGATTAACTCCAAGTCATCAAATGCCTGAACAAAGGAGTGATTCTCTCAAAAATCAAGAACATTACATAAGCCATTTTCGCCATGACACCCCATTTTTCGAGTGCTTACCTTCAAACACTGTCCGAGAGCTTAGAACACGGTTGCTCATGGTCTCACATGTGAAGTTGCCTCCATGGATAGCAATTCCCATGAGTTTTATGTGAGTCAGAGACATTCTTTCCTATTGAAAGAAGAAACAAGTTTTTGGACCTTTGATTTCTCCCTTAGATTGTATCTTTAATTTAGAACGATTAAGGTGTACCTAACTTTTTCTCTTAATGAATTTCCTTTTTCAAAAAAGAAAAAAAAAAACAATCCTTATAAGAGTTGATCATTCTAATTTTTAGAAGTATGTATATAATTTATTTTTGTACATCTTTATATTGTTATCCGGTACTAGTTTATCTTTTTATTCACTTTCTTAAAATTAGATTCGTTTCTTATTGGCCAAAGTGAACATAGGTAATTGACATCTAACTTCAATCGAGAGGTTAAAGGTTTTGAATCTCCCACTCCAAATGTTATTGTTGAACTAAAAAAAAAAATTGTTTCTTATTGGGTTCATTATTTGAATTCTTGCAACTCTTCTTTTTCTTCTTGGTTCAATTTTTCTCAATAGAATTGTGACACATTTTTGGTATTTTGTGACTCTTGGTCACTTTTGTATTCATCTGGTAGTTCCCAGCCTATTTGATATCAATGTTTACTTTTATTTTTCTTGTTTTCATATTGTTTGATGATTTGTTTTTCATCTAGGGTTCATATCCTTGTTGATGTTCCTATATTTCGTTTTATTGTTTATATTCTTTGATTGAATTTTTAATTTTTCTTAGTTTTAATGTTTTTTGTCGATATTTTTCATCTTTTAATATATATATATATATATATATATATATATATATATATATTTTTTCATTTCTCATTTTTCATCTTTGTATATGCTTTTGTTTCATTAATTTATTGATTTTCTTTTTATTATTTATATATAACATTTTTCAGAATTTTGGATGATTCTTCATTCTTTTATTGAATAGGTTATTTTGTCTTTTCGTCAAAAACAAATTTTACAAAAGTTTTCTTTAAGTTCGTTTTTTCATCAAATTTTTTATTTTGTTCAATTATTTCCTTTTTTTTATGTATATAATAATGTTAATTATACTTGTTTCTTTTAATTATTTTGCTTATGTTTGCTTCATTAATTGAATTTATAATGTTATTTATTTTATTTCGATAGTCAATATGATTGTTGTTGCTTAAAATGGAAGCTGTTAGATAGTTTTAAGAATTTTGTTGACTATAAGATCGATGGTGTATATTTCTATTGATGATGAGTTCAATTTTGAAAATCTTGTTCTCAATAATAATAATTTTTTTTTGACAATATGTGAGATGATGAATTTAAACCATGATGCGCTTGTTGATTAGTACAAACTTTATATAGTTGAGGTATACTCATGTTGGCTTCTAAATGATAATTTATATTTTAATATATTTTTGTTTCTTTATTTTTTCTTTGTATTGAGAAAAAAAAATGCATGTTTTGTAAAGCATTCAAATCAAGATATTTGAAAAGAAAAAGAAAATACCAAGAGCCAACGAGACTCATAACATTGGATATTCACAATTTGCAAATTATGGATGGATGTATTTGAACCCAATTTCATTTATAATTTCATTCTTTTTCTTGTTATTTTGAATTTAACAATATTTGAGGTGGTCGAGTTTCTAACCTATTGATCGAAGATATATGTCAATTATTAACTGTACTCTCACTTTGACATCCTTATATTTATTGATCAATTTAAGTATTTATGATTGCTGTTATTTATGACCTAATTTCGTTGAATTGTTTTTCCATTTTTTCTATTAGCTAATGAATTAATGTTGACCTTTGTGTATTTAATATAGCATTTGAAGGATATTAGAAAAGGGTTGCAGAAATTTAGAGATAATAATGAGTGGAAGAAATATTTAGGATTTGGCGACCACATGTAGAGATTGCCATTTACATTTATTTCTGCATTTCAATCGTTAAGGAAAAAAAAAAAAAAAAAAAAAAAACCCCTCTATTTTCAAAATTCAAGAAGTGCTTTCAAATCTCCTCATGTTTTTTAATAAAAAGGTTTGCAATTGTTATAGGTGGACCATTTTAGAATCTAAGGAGCAGACGAGAGCAACATGACACGAACCCAAGGACACGACCAGAAAACAGACATCGGCGGAGAAATAGACCAGAGAGTTGGGCCAAAGCCGGAGGGATTGGGCCTTGGCCCAACCACATGGTTGGCCTCGACCCACTTGCGAGGGCTGAGTCTTCTCCCCTCCGTTCGGTCCCTGGTGCCCATGGGTCACTTACAATTAGGGTTAGGTGACTTTCGGAACTAATGAAAAGTTATTGCTAAAGCATAGTTGTTGAGTCATTGACCTATGTAATCAACGCATTAATTACATAATTATTTCATGAAATGAACAAAATAATTTGTGGGAAACGGTGAATCTTTAAAAGTGATTTCTTTTTTTTAAAAAATAAAAATACAAATAAAATTGAAAGTGAAGTTATTACCAAAGAATAGATAAACAAAATAAATAAATAAAGGATAACCATTTATTTTTTAAACCCAAGTTTATAAGTTTCAAAAAAAAAAAAAAAAAACCTAAGTTTATATAGATTACTTCTACCTACGAGTTTCTTTATTTTGTTATCATCTTTTTATAAATATCTTCAAAATTCAAATCAAAATTTGAAAACTAGAAAATAGTTTTAAATAATTTTATTTGTCTTTTAGAATTTGGCTAGAATTCAAATGTTTATTTAAGAAAGATGAAAAACATTGTGAAAGAAAATAAGTACGTACACTCTTAACGAAAACCAAAATATCAAATGATTATCAAATGTTTGGAGCCTAATTTACATGCCAAAGCGAGCTTAGAATCTCCCACCCCAAATGTTGATGTACTAAAAAAAAAAGTTCGAATTTAATTTACACATCAAAATTCAAAGACTAAATTGTTATTTTAGAAAAGGTTAGAGAACATAAGTGAATATTATTTCATTCTCTCTTTTAACTAATAGAGATTATCTAAAAATTATAATTGTAACTGTTAAAATAATTATGGTTAAAAATCACTTTTGATCGCTGAACTTTCATAACAGTAACAATTTAGTCCCTCAACTTTGATTTGTAATGATTCAATTCTGTATTTTCAATTTTGTAACAATTTAGTCTTAGTACTTTCAATTTTGTAACAATTTAGTACCTGTATTTTCATTTTTGTAATAATTTAGTTCCTATCATGAAAAATTAATGTAAAGGTTTAATGAAATTTCTTACCTAGATAGATTAATAAACTAATTTGAGATCCAATATATTTATAAGCTACAAATTTTATTCATTAAATAATAAAAATCGACAAAGATTTAATTTTGATGGTTGATTAAATTGTTACAAAATTGAAAGTATAGAGATTAAATTATCATAAAATTGAAAGTATGAAAACTAAATTGTTACGGGTTAGAATTAAGAACTAAATTGTTACAAAATTGAGAGTACGTTACCAATCAAAGTTGAGGACGAAATTGTTAGTTTAAAAGTTTAGGGAAGAGATTTTTAACCTTTTTATTTACAAATTAAATGTCGTGATCATCTTTTTCAAAAAAAAAAAAAAATGTCGTGATCATTACATGGCTGAAGAATCATCTTCTTCCAAAAGCAACCAATTGATTCAAAATCAGCGGCCGTCGGACAGAATAGACTCCACAACCGACGACGAACTCGTTACATTCCTTTCCGTCGAAACCGGATAAGACATCGCAAAATCATCGGACCCATCGCCATCGCCATCGCCGTCGTTGTCGGCGTCGCGACGGCTCACGTTCAAGAACCCACTGCCGGAAAGCCGCCAGCGGAGCGAGGCGAGCTCGGGCAGCGGCGCATCGGCCTCCAAGTACTGCAAAACCTGGCGCATGGTGGGGCGAACCGAGGGCGAGGAGTGGGAACAGAGCAAGCCAAGCTTGAGGACCAATTCGAGCTCGGAGGGTTCGAAATTGCCGCCCAATTTAGGGTCGGCGGTTCGGAGAATGTTGCCGTTTGCCCAACAGGAGTAGACCCAATCCACTAATATGAAATCGTCGGCGTCGTCTTGCTGGTGGATCGGCCTTCGACCGCAGGCGACTTCGAGAAGAAATGCTCCGAATGCGTATACGTCTGTTCTCGTCGTGGCTCTCCCTGTTCTTATGTGCTCTGGTGCTAGATACCTGGTTTTAGATTAAACAGATTTTGTTGTAAGTTTAATTATATGTTTAGTACCTAATCTATCGAGATTACATTGTAATGTAATGAGTTTTTTAGTTTTAAATTTTGTATCAAATAAGTTTTTAAATATTGATTTTGTATTTAGTAGATTACTAGTCCCTATTACTAATTGAGTTTTAAAATTTTTAATGGTGTGTTTTATAAATCTCTTTTCTATTATACACGTTCGAAACTTAAACATCTATTGAGATTTTTTTTTTTTTAATGAACTATCGAGATAATTAATTAAAGACTTTTAACCAAATTCATAATATTTAATGAATTGAGATTCTGGAAAAAGTTTCTTATGGTCCACTGCTAATATCCAAAGTTTAACTGAATCTCCACCTCCTAATGTTAGTTCTAAAAAAAGCAATAAAAAAAAACCTTCATAGTGAATATATTGTTGTCTGGTCAATGGAGAATTATTTTTCTTTTTAATTTAGATATTAAATAAATTGGCAGTTGGGAAGTTTGAAAAAAGTAAAATTACTTTTTAAATTTTCAAACACCAAAATCTAATCTTTTAAAAATTCAAATATTAGATTATAGAAACGGGTAAATTATTAAAATTATTTAAGTTGTTTTCAATTATACGAACTTTCAAAAGTTTCATTTTAACTTTGAAGTTTAAAGTTTAGTTCAAAATCAAATTTGAAGGTTTTTTTTTTTTTTTTTTTTTTTTTTTTTTTTTTTTTTTTTTTCGTCGAATTCATGAACGGAAAAGTGACTTGCTTGCATATGTATGATTGTTTATGTGAAATGATTTGAACACTAATTTTTCATCCATAAATTTAAAGGAAAATTTTTCAAAAGACCATTTTGAAACAACTTTTCGTTAAAACGAAACTTTTGAAATGGTAGGAGTATAATTATACGTGTTCCCTCACAAGTTGATTGATATATGGTTATCACCTCCTTTGAAAATACATCCAAATCCATACCCAAATTTCAAAACCAAATACAAAGCTTTTAACCATAATTTTTTTTAAGTTTTAAAAATTAGACTTTCAAAATTTAGCCAAAATTGAATTAATTGAAAAAAGTAATAAGGAGAGTGGAGAACAAACCCAAGAGTTCCAACGACGTGGGTGGTTCGAGGATCAGCGCCACGGTCATGCATTTTGGCCAAACCAAAATCCCCCAATCTCCCATTGAACTCTGCGTCAAGCAACACATTACTCGCCTTCACATCCCTATGAATCACAACTTTCTCGCACTGTTCGTGCAGATAAAACAGCCCCGACGCAACCCCTTTTATTATCTCAAATCTCTGCTCCCAATTTATCGTCATCTCCGGCCACTCGTGTAGGTACGTATCCAAGCTTCCATTCTCCATGTAATCGTACACCAGAAACAGCTCCTCTTTCCGCCGGCAGTACCCCAGCAGCGCCACCAGGTTCCGGTGCCTCAGCCGCCCTACACTCACTATCTCCGCCACGAATTCCTTCATCCCCTGTCTCGACTCCTGAGATATCTTCTTCACTGCCACTTCCATTTTCGAATTCGGTAGAACCCCTTTGTAAACTCGCCCGAATCCGCCGAATCCCAGAAACTGTCTCTCTCTGAATCCTTTTGTTGCTGTGTACAGATCCTTGTATTTGAACCTCTGCGGTCCGTATTCGAGCTCCCAATCCTCTAGAACCTCTGCGAATTTCCGCCTTCGATGAATGAAGTACAGTACACCGGAAACTGCCATTAGAGCCGCTGAAGCACAAATCATCGGCAGCCCCACCGTCAGGAATTTAGATCTCTGTTTTCTTCTCGGCCGAGGTGGAAGCTCCGGGAGTTGAGACAGAGCAAGGCTCCGCGCTTCGCCATTGATGCCAAAGCTCCAGCCCAGAACGTAATGCGACGTCGTGATGGAGCCGGTCGACGACGAGAATCCGACGTACATGACGTCGTTGATGACCGACGATAAATCCCGCCGCAAAGACAAAAGGGGGGTTTTGGGTTTTTCGATGATCTCGATTGAAGCCATGGTGACATCGATTCGTTTCTCGAAACTATCGTATTCCACCCAAACTTGCATCGGTTCGCCGCTGATTAGCTTCAAATTCGTGAATTTGCCGTCGACCCAATACCCCGCCGGCGCTGCCCGCACTGACACCAGGCTGTTAAAGTTGATTCCGACATGGTTGTCGTTGATGTCTTCAAGGTCCAGATTCCGTATCGTGTCGAGCTCGACGGCGAAGATGTGATTGGTTTCGTTCCCGTCGTTGGACTCGTTGAACAGGCCGAGGCTTTCGCTGGGCCGAGGCTTTCGCTGGGCCGAGCTCCCGGGAGACCCATCGACGGCGAAACGACGAAGGCAATTCCATGGCCGCCGAGGTCTTCGATTTCGGGTTTTATGGCGAAGACGAAAGTGGCAGAGAAGGAGAAAATTGAGGAATTGTCTGATGGGTTTTTGAAGGAAATGGAATTGGGGTAAAAGGCGTGGCCGATTTGTTGGTCGACGTCGTTGGTGAGCTTCAAAAGGCCGTTGGGGGTTACTTCAGCGACGCCGTCGAGGGTGAGATTGCCGGAGCGGAAGCCATTGAAGGTGAAGCTGAGATCTTCTGAAGCTCCGGAAGCGGAAGAAATGAGTATTGAAAGAATTAGCGTGAAGATGAAGATGGCCGCCATTGTTTCTTCTTATGAATTTTCTCTCTCTGGTTTGTATATTATTAATCAGGATTTGTATCTGTTGATTTTTTCCAGCTTTGGCGACGACGTGAGTGATGGGAAGCTTTGTTATTTGGAGTCAACGAATCTGACTCAGAATTGATCGTAGCCGTCGAATGGCTTGTAGCTTCGACGGTCTAGATTTTAGCCTTGGCAGCCACTATTACGCTCTTTTTCATATGTGGACCCATTTGTCCATTTGTCACTTTGTAATTTTTTTTAAAGGTCGAATTACCCCTTTTTTTTTCTTAATTTTCTTCTTTTTTTTTTTTTTTTTTGAGACCAAAAGACAGCCATTTCATTAATGAGAAAGCTCACGACCAATTACATCAGAAACCTCAACTGGCCATTCTTCAAGCCAAACATAATCAGCATAAGTAAGAGATGCCATAACATGAGCAACCATATTGCCCTTTCTAGGCGTGAAAAGAACTCTACAGGAAGAAAGTTGTTGAAGGAGCTCACGAATCACGTTCGACATAACCCCCACCTCTGAAACATCCTCCACCTTTCCATTTAAAAGCTTAACTAACCGCTGTGAATCTGTTTCCACACTTGAAACGAGAGAAACCCATCTGATGTGCGACTTGGACACCTTTCAGCATCGTGCTTCAGCTAAATCAACATTCCAACAACTGGGCAGGCTAGAACACGCAGCAAACAAGACATCACCTCTCTTAATTTTCTTCTTGTTTGTATTCCAAAAAAAATAAATAAATAATAATAATAATCACAAGTTTAGTCCAATAGGTTCAACTTTCATTTTTGTTAGTCTTTAACCTATTTGATCTTTTTAAAATTGAAAGTTCATGACCTATTAGACTCTATCCAGATCCACTTTTATTTATTTATTTTTCTATTTAGTTCACAAACTTTCTTTACCCAAAAAAAAAAAAAAATCATAAACTTTCTTTTTTGACAACACGTGGGTGGGAAAGTTGAACCTTGAACCTCTTGGTCATTAGTAAAAAATTTAGACTAGTTGATCGATGCTCATGTTAGCATTTGGTCCATGAACTTGAAAAAGTATCTAATAGATCATTGAACTTTGTGTCAGTTTAGACTCTAAATTTAAAAAGGTAATAGGTCCTCAAACTTTCAACTTTTTTTTTGTTATTTTTATTTTTAATTCAGAGCTTTACTAGACACACAATTGAAAATAGACATAAAATTTAATTTTAGGGAAAAATACACTTTTAGTCCCTGAGGTTTGGATTAGGTTTCATTTTGGTCCCTGAGTTTTCAAACTCAACAATTTAGTCCCTGAGCTTTAGTTTTAGTTTCATTTTAGTCCCTCCATCTATTTTCCCGTTAATAATTAACGGTTGGATGACGTGGCACAAACTTTTTTATTAACGGGAGGGGGAGGAGGAGCTCCTCCTCCCCGAAACTCTCTTTAAAAAAAAAAAAACAGAAGAAAGGAAGAGAAAGAAGAAGAAGGGAAGAAGAGAAGAAGAAAAGAAGAAGAAAGAAGAAAAAAAAAAAAAAAATTCCGGCGACCGCCGCCGCCGCCGCCGTTCGCCGGCAGCCGGCGGCGGCCGGCCACCGGAGCTGAAGAAGATGGGAGGGGGAAGGAAGAAGATGGAGGGAGAAAGAAGGTGGAGAAGAAAGAAGATGGGGAAAAGAGAAAGAATTTTAAAAATAATAATAAAATAATAATATATTTAATATATTTATATTTTTTATTTAAAAAATTAAAAATTAATTTTTTTAATTAAAATAATAGTGCCACGTCAGCTTACCGTTAGGGTTTAACAGAAAAATTGACGGCAGGGACCAAATTGCTCCTTATCTCAAACCTCGGGGGTATTTTTGTTGAGTTTGAAAACTCGGGGACCAAAGTGTCACTTAACCCAAACTTCAGGGACCAAAAGTGTATTTTTCCCAAAATTTTATTATTTTATTATTTTATTGTTTTTTTAATTCTATCTCCCTCTCTCTTATTCTTCACCTTCTTCTTCTTCTTTTTCAGCTTCTTCTTCAACAAATTACCGGTGGGTGGCGACAGGCGGTCTATCTCTCGCCGGCGGTCGACGGCCGGCGACGACTTTTTTTTTTTTTTTTTTTTTTCCTTCGTCCTCTTTTTCCCCTTTCCCTTCTTTTGTTTCACTCTAAAAAAAAACACAAAGAAGTTTCTCCCAAGACTCACGAGCACACGTCTTCTGAAGCTTCCGTCGGCCAAGTCGTCTTCTCCCCGAGATTAACGCGAATAGATCTTGAGTCTCGCACGAGTAGATCTGGGGGTCGAGCCGCCTTTCGTGGGTCTCGCACGAGCAGATCTGGAACGCGCCGCCGTCTAAGGGTCTCGCACGAGCAGATCTGGAACGTTGAAACGCGCCGTCGTCCATGGGTCTCGCACGAGCAGATCTAAAACGTCGTCGTGTAGCTGTTCCATGACAAAATCCCTGCCAATAAAGCTCAAGTTCTTATCTTACAGTAGCTGTTCCATGACAGAGATGTAGCAGCTTGCGATTGAAAAAAGAGGGAAAAAGGGTACGTTTGTGCTGGTGCTCGACTGCGACTTCGAGATTAACACAAACAAAATTACAAAAACCCAAAAACCCAAATCGATTTGATTTGTTGAGAAGGGGAAAGATTCTGCTGGTGGAGCTGTGACTTATAAGAAACGGGGAGGGAGGGGTTTATTACTTTTTTTTTGAAAAAAAAACTAGAGAAGATGGGAAAAGAGAGGGTGAAGAGAAGAAGAAAAAAAAAAGTCAACGTCGGCGGTGGCCGCCGGTGAACGGTGGTTGCCGGTCGCCGGCCATGGATGGAATTTTGTTGAAGAAGAAGAAATAGTAGGAGGGGAGGAAGAAGAAGAAGGTGGAAGAAAGAAATAAAAAGAAATAAATTAAATTAAAAATAATAATATTTTTCTTATTTTAATATATTTCTATTTAAAAAAAGTTAAAAATTATTATTTTTTATTAAAATAATAGTGCCACGTCAGCAGCCGGTTAGATTTAACGGAAAAATAGATGGCAGGGACCAAATTGCTACTTATCTTAAACCTCAGGGACTAAATTGTTGAGTTTGAAAACTCAGGGACCAAAATGAAACCTAACTCAAACCTCAGGGACTAAAAGTGTATTTTTCCCTTAATTTTATTTCTAAAAGATCAGTTAATTTTTAAAACTTTTGAATATTTACACAAAATTTAAAGTTTAGGTATCTATTAGACACTTTTTAAAGTTTAGAGACTAAATAGACACAAATTTGAAAGTTCAAAGACTAAACTTATAATTTTACAAATAATAAATTTTATTATGTCTATCATCTTTGGCTTGAAATGCCCTTTTCAGGAAACAAATTGAGATATTGTTATTGTAAACATCCTTAATTTTTGATAGCCCTCAACATAATTCAATGAATAAAACACTAATTAATTATTATCTCAAAGGTAGACTACCACATCCGTAATGGTTGAACTAAAAAAAATTCATATTTAATAATAACATATTTCATTACTATTTCAATTATGTAATCTTCAAATAAGATGTTTGATGATATGGAATAAAATTTATCCTAAATGTATGTTTTTTGGTCCCTAATTTTGTGAGAGTTCAAATTTCTTCTCTTGTTGGGTTGAAATAGTTTTAATTAAGTTCTTATCTATCACACAACATAATTTATCGATGATGTAATGACATAATAATACTCGACAATAGCTAACAAGAGCATAGCTCAACTGACATAAACTTATACGGATAACCACAAGGTTTGTGGTTCAAATCTCCCCATTCTTTATTGTCAACAAAAAAAAAAAAAAAAAACTCGACAATAAAATTTATTATTCAATTATTTCCACTGATAATGTAAGTAGAAATTATTCGTTGTTATTGAAAATTCATGACCCATTATCATTTAGTGACTGTTAGCATATATATATATTTTTTGAAATAGTGACTGTTAGTATTTAATTGAACAAATTCAATACATAAAAGATAAAAGATTGAATTGGAACTTTTGAAAATACTAAAACATTTATTTACCTGAACTTTCAAAATAGAAAAGAAATTAAATAAGAATATTTAAATTGAACGATAAAACTTGTAATTTAATTTTGTAAACGATAGTTATGATAAGAAAGAAATTGGCTGAATAAAGTTATTTAAATAAATGTGAAACAAGTTAAAATATTCAATATGTATGAACCAAATAAGCAGAAATTGAAAAGAAACAAAAGCTGATTAAAGCCCCGTTTGATAATTATCGGTTTTTTATTTTTGAAAATTATGCATGTTTTCTATCAATTTCTTTACCATAGTTTTCATCTTTGTTAAAAAGACATTAGAATTCTTAACTAAATTCCAAAACACAACAACAATTTTTTTTGAAAACTATTTTCTTTTTCAAAATTTGATTTGGTTTTTGATAACATAAGAATGATATAGATAGCAAGTCAAAGAAATGTATGGATGAAAAGAGTGTTTATAAGTTTATTTTTCAAAAACAAAAAACGAAATGATTATCAAAAGGGAATCTAAACTTTTTCTTGTTGAATGAAAAAGTCCTTATTAGTTGGGGAGGATGGAGAGAACACACATATAACTTGGGTCCTAGCCGTTAGAAGCTCTCTCTCTCGGGGGAGGACAGAAAACAACTATGGACGAAAGGGGCAACCGTAAGGTTTGCCGATCGGAGGAGGAAGACTCTTAAGGGGGCAACCACATGGTTTGCGAACAGGAAATGGGAAGTAAAGAAGCTGGGTCAGAGGTAAAGGACGACCAGGCAACGAACGTAATCAGGGCTCAAATGGGCGAAAGGGAAGAAGCAAGTGAAGGAAATGGAAAAAATAAACAACGGTCGCAGGACAAGGATGAAGATGAAGTGTACCGCCAGCTGGAAAAACTGAAACTCGATGAAGGAAAAAGAGTAGTGGAAATTGAAGATGATGACATAGAAGAGCTAGATAAAGAGTATCAGAACTCAATCGCCTGTAAAATACTCACGTCAAAGATCATAAGCCCAGAAGTTTTCTCATACATAATGCCAAGAATATGGGGAATAGAGGGAGCTGTGAAAATAGAAAAAGCAGGCACCAATATATACTTATGCAAATTCAGAAGATTGAAGGATAAAACAAGAATTACAAGAGGAGGGCCATGGACCTATGATGATGCAATCCTGATTTTTGAAGAGCCGAAAGGGAGTTGTAGTGTAGATCTCTTGGAGTTTAAATATGTTTCCTTTTGGATACATTTCTATAAACTTCCACGTGTGTGTTTTTGCAGGAAATATGCAATTGCTTTGGGAAACTCCATAGGAGAATTCGAAGAAGCTGAATCCAACGAAAACGGGAAGATGGAGGGCGAAACGTTGAGAGTAAAGGTCAAAGTAAATGTGGAAGAACCTTTAAAAAGAGGAACAAATGTGAAAATAGGATCAAAGGCGGACAAAAAGTGGATATCAATATCATATGAGAAGCTCCCGGATTTTTGTTATTTTTGTGGAAGACTGGGGCATGTTTGTCAAGAATGTGGTGAAGAAGGAGCGAAAAATGCAAAGGAAAAACCTTATGGGGTGGAAATGCGAGAAACAAAAGGGAGTAAAGGAATATACAAGGGATGGTATCAAGAACATAGGATACACAATCCTTTCCAAAGAGGCAGAGGGCGAGGACGATGGGGGAGAAGTGGAAGAACAGGTCTCCAAAACCAAAAAGAAAGTGAAGCAGAAGAGGATCGTAGGAGGGCTCAACAAAATAGAGGAAGAACATACCAAGACTCAGACCAAAACAACTGGAGAAGCATAATAGAGGAAGAAATTCAGCGAGTGCAAAGCGGAAAAATCAGCGCAAACAAAGAAAGTGAAGGAAGACCGGACAAATCAGAAAACCAAGAAGAAGAATCATCGCCGGACGAAACAACTGCTATGGTGGAAGAGGATTTCGGCACCGGCAAAACTGAAGAGGGGGAACAAAACCCAAGGACGATGATGGATATTCAAACGGTTACTGACACCACGAAGGAAACACGTGAAAAAAGCTTGGGAAAAGGACAGAACGAAAAAAGTGGAAACAGTACAGCTGAGACTGAAAAGAAAAAGGTAAAAGGAAAAAATATACCTAAAAGAGAATCAGTGGTTGGCCCAAATCCAACAATGGGCCTCAAACTAAAAGCGATCCAACAAGAAACATCAGGTTATCCAGAGATAAATATGAGCCTACGGATGATGGAGGAAAAGGAAGAAAATGATCTTTACGAACAAGAGATAGCCAACAGTATCCATATCCCAATAAATCAAATTCGTGAAGTCAACCCCCACGGAAAGGACAACAGGGAAGTCATGGAAAAGAAGAGCCAGGGAAGGAAAAAACAGTCAGGACGCTGGAGAAAACATTCTGAGACAAAATTCAAAAGGAAAACATGAGAGGGACCTACAAGACGAAGAGAGCCAGTCAAAGAAGAGACGATTAAACTACTTCGGCACGACCGTTGGGATATCGGTGGAGGCTGCGGAGCAGCCCCGCCGGACGCCATGAAAATACTCTGTTGGAACGTCCGAGGAGCGGGGAATCCTCGGACGGTCCGTGCTTTGCGTCATGAAATTCGCAACAATTCCCCGGATTTAATTTTCCTGATGGAAACTAAGTGTTCTGCTAGAAAGGTGGACAGTCTCAAGCGAAAAATGGGGTACAACAATTGTATGAGTGTGGAGAGTCAAGGTCAAAGTGGCGGCCTAGCCATTTTCTGGAATAATCACCTTGATCTTTATATCAGATCTTACTCAAAAGGACACATTGATGCCGCCATAAAATCCCAAGACAAATGGTGGAGATTCACGGGATTTTATGGAAATCCTGAAACTAGACTAAGGGAGGAGTCCTGGACTCTCCTGGAGAGACTAAACAATATGAGCAAGATGCCTTGGATCATTGGAGGCGACTTCAACGAAATTATGTTCGACAAAGAAAAGGAGGGAGGAGCCGTCAGAAATAGTAAGCAAATAAATGATTTTTGTGATGTTATTAACAAGTGTGGTCTTATGGATGCAGGTTGCAATGGAGATCCTTTTACTTGGACGAGGAACAGAAAATATGTAAACTCTATAAAGGAGAGACTTGATAGATTCTTCTCCAACATGGAAATGAAAGACATGGTGTGGTACCTCAAAGTAGACAACCTCAACTATCACAACTCAGACCACCGTCCAATCTTGATGAGCATCCAATGGGAAAAACCAATAAAAAATTTGAGCAAAAGAAAGAAAAAAGCCAGATTTGAAGAGTCTTGGATCCACTTTGAGGAATGTAGCAAAATCTTGAAAAGAAAATGGTCAGAAGAGAGAGCTCATTCCAGCCAAAAGCTTAACCAAAAGATCCGAGATAGCATTGAAACTCTCAGCAGTTGGAATAGAGATAGAAGGAAAGGCTCAATCCGAGGGGCCATTTCGAAAAAAGAGAATGAAATAAAAGAGTTTACCATGCAGTCTAATAGAGGTAAGGGCCACGAGTTGCTGGCGTTGGAGAAAGAGCTGGATCAATTGCTAGAAGAGGAGGAGTATTATTGGAAAATTAGATCGAGAGAGGACTGGCTCAAGGGTGGAGACAAAAATACAAAATGGTTCCACTTGCGAGCTTCCCAAAGGAAAAAAAGAAATGAGATTAAAGGGATCTATGACGAAGAAGGTAAATGGGCTGAAAAAGAAGAAGATATCGGCAATGTGGCAGCAGGGTATTTTCACAATTTACTCCAAACTAGCAACCCAACCAATGAGAGCTATAAAGAGATCCTCGAAGGCATTGTAGGCAGCATCTCTGAAGAGCAAAACAGAATGTTGAGAAGACCTTTCTCCAAGGAAGAGGTTTACACGGCGGTGAAGAATATGAACCCAACGAAAGCTCCAGGTCCTGATGGAGCTCATGCTTTATTCTTCCAAAAATATTGGGACATAATAGGCGAGGAAACTACAAAAGTGGTTCTGGATATTCTAAACCTTAATGAAGCTATAGATTCCCTGAACCAAACATATATCGCCCTCATTCCCAAAAAAAATGAAGTTAAACACATGTGCGAGTTCAGACCAATCAGTTTATGCAACGTCACTTATAAAATAGTGGCTAAAACTCTGGCTAACAGATTAAAGCTGGTGTTGAGATCTGTGATTTCTCCTAACCAATCAGCTTTCATGCCAGGAAGACTGATATCTGACAACGTGCTTATTGGCTTTGAATGTATCCATGCGCTAAAGAACAAAAGGCAAGGTAAGGAGGGATACATAGCAGCCAAGCTCGACATGAGCAAGGCTTACGACAGAGTAGAATGGAGTTTCGTGGAAGCTATTATGAACAAGATGGGATTCCATGAGGAGTGTGTGTCAAAGATAATGAATTGCATCAAAACAGTTAAATATTCCATTCTCATAAATGGATATCCTCATAATGAAGTGGTGCCTTCCAGAGGTTTAAGACAAGGGGACCCTTTGTCCCCGTACCTCTTCCTCCTTTGTGCCGAAGGTTTCTCAGCTTTACTAAACAGGGAGGAATCAAACTCTAATCTATCTGGATTTCGTTTAAATAAACATTGCCCTTCCCTTACACATTTATTTTTTGCAGATGATAGCTTGATATTTTTTAAAGCGGAGGAAAAAGGAGTTCAAGCAATAGAAGAGATCTTACAGAAATACGAAAGGGCTTCGGGTCAGACTATAAACAGAGATAAATCCATCTTCATGGCTAGCAAGAATGTGAATGAAGATATTATTTTAAAGTGTGAAAGCTCTCTGAACATTAAACGAACGGACTCTCTTGGTCAATATTTGGGAATGCCATCTTAAACTGGTCGAAATAAGAAAAAGACCTTTAACACCATCAGAGACAAAGTGAGGAAGGTGCTTTTGGGATGGAAGGAAAAGATCTTTTCCCTTGGGGGCAAGGAGGTTTTAATCAAAGCCGTAGCCCAAGCAATCCCCGTTTACACAATGAGTTGCTTCAAATTACCAAAAGGAATCTGCAACGAAATTGATAGAATGTGTGCAAACTTTTGGTGGGGATCAACAGAGGAAAAGAAAAAAAGTCACTGGATGAGATGGCGAAAGGTTTGCAATACCAAGGAATCTGGAGGCATGGGATTCAGGGAGATTTCAGCGTTTAATCAAGCTCTATTGGCGAAACAAAGCTGGCGCCTCATTAGAAATCCCGAGAGCCTTCTCTTTAAGGTACTAAAAGGCAAATATTTTCAGGACGACAACTTCCTTAAAGCCCCAATAGGCAATAACCCATCTATGACATGGAGAAGTATTTGTTGGGGCCGAGATCTCTTTAACAGAGGATATAGATGGAAAGTGGGCAATGGCAGATATACTGATATTGGAGAAGATCCATGGATAGCTAGGGAAGGCAACTTCAAGCCGATTCTAGTTCCTGAGTCCCTCAGAGGAAAAAAAGTGAAGGATATCATCGATGGAGAGAACAAATGGAGAGAAGATTTGATATCTC
This sequence comes from Luffa acutangula, assembly GCA_036850905.1. Taxonomy (NCBI): domain Eukaryota; kingdom Viridiplantae; phylum Streptophyta; class Magnoliopsida; order Cucurbitales; family Cucurbitaceae; genus Luffa; species Luffa acutangula. The sequence goes on along the minus strand of CM072087.1, from coordinate 49,475,373 downwards.
TGTTGTTTTCCAATCAAGACGCAGAAAATATCCTTAGCACCCCCTTGGGGAATAAGGACTCAAAGGATGAAATTATATGGGGAAGGGACAAGAGAGGTTTTTTCTCTGTAAAAAGTGCCTATCGGCTGGCTTTAGAGCAAAGCAAAGAAATCGAGGCTTCTAATTCAGATCCTAGTAAGAAATCTAGGCTGTGGAGAAGCTTATGGAGCCTGAACGTGATCCCGAGGGCCAAAGCATGCGCATGGAAAGTCCTAAATAACATTATTCCTCACAAAGCAAACATTAAAAAAAGGGGGATTGATATAAACTCTTCTTGTTCTTTCTGTAGGAAAAAAGAAGAAGTTTCGAGCCACCTCTTTTGGGACTGTAAATTCTCCAAGAGGATATGGCTTTTTATTATCCCAAAATCCCTAATGTTGTTTAATTTGTGCAGGGAAGGATGGACCTCTATGGACTATTGGCAATGGATTGTTGAAAATGCTGACAAAGATGACCAAATCAAAGCCGTGATTACAATATGGAGCATTTGGAATGCTAGAAATTCCAGAATTCATCAAAATCAGAAGCAAGATCTTAATCATATAATCAATCAGATTCTCGAGTTTGCAAAAAACGCATCGTCTGCTCGTACCTGTCTCCTGGATCATGAAGAAGCAAGGAAATCTGGGAGCCATCCGAATCAAGAAAGATGGAAGAATCCGCCCAAGGACTGTTGGAAAATGAATACTGATGCGGCCTGGTTCGACAAAGACGGAGTGGGTGGTATCAAATCTCTGGAAGCATATGCAATCTGGGAAGGCCTCCTTAACATCCATCGAAAGTTTAAGGAGGAAAGACCTCACCTGATTGTGGAATCAGATGCCAAGGAGGTGATCGACTTGCTGCGGAGGAAGAAGGAAGACCTTTCGGAGATTAAAAATGTGATCGACGCCATCTCTTCTCTCTGTAACGAAATGGGCAAAATTGAATTCCAACATTGCCCTAGGCTACAAAATTCAGTAGCCCACCATTCCTCTCGAGTTGCTTCGAGAATTTTTTGTTCGCGGGATCAGGATCCTTCTCCCTCGCGGGAAGAAGACTTAGTTTTTTGGCATCCTGTTTTTCCCAGTTGGTTTAAATCCCTCCTATCTGAGGGTAGTTGTATCGATCTTTTCCCTCTTTAATGAAGTATATTTTCTTTCAAAAAAAAAAAAAGTCCTTATTAGTTAAAAGGTGCACGATTAAAAAAAAAAAGGCAAAATGCGCTTTTGGTCCCCGAGGTTTGAAGTTGATGTCTATTTGGTCCTTGAGGTTTCAAAAGATACACTTTAGTCCTCCAGGTTTGTAAAATCATTCTAAATGGTCCTTGACTTAACCTTGACTTAACGGAATGCTGATTGGACCGTTATTTGCTGACGTGGATATGATGATGAGGCTATTTCATTTGCTTATTAGGCAAATAAATTTAAAAATAAAAATAAAAATAAGATGTAAATAAAAAATCGATGAACTTATCAATCTTTCCGTCACCGTCACAAGTTAGATCAGACAGAATGCCCCTCACTGATGGTCTCTGATCAAGACGATGAACAGGGACTATTGGCAACAACTGACTCAATACCCCATAAATCTGGGATCAAGGTGAAACAAGAGCACAAAGTCCATCCACCGCAGCTAGTTGTTCCATTCCCAAACACCCATCCTTGAATTTCTCAACGCATGCAACGTTGTTTCAATTGGTTTGCATATAGCAAGCATGTCTTGTACTCACCCATATAAATTGCAGCCGAAAGATTTTGATAATCAATTCGAGCATCTTCTGTCAGCCCATCAACAAGATACTGAAGTTCAAGCGAGCTCATGGATGGGACCTCATAAGTGCTAGCAGAAACGACCTCAAAAATCAGAACAGAGTGATGAGAGACGATTGCTCGTCCATTTTCATTGCAGATTATTGGGTGCTTGACGGCCCTACGGTCGCATACACAGCGGATTGTATCAACAACCATCGAGACATTCTTCAAGTCCACGATCGATTGTGGGAGAAGAACCATCGAGAGATTAGGGCTAGGAGATTAAACGTTTTTTTTTCTTGAAAAATAAACCATTTTTTATTTACATCTTATTTGTTTAAAACAAATTTTTAATAGTTTAGTTTTTTATTTTTATTTTTTAATTTATTTGTCTAGTAAGCAAATGAAGTAGCCTTATCATCTTATCCACGTCAGCAAATAACGGTCCAGTCAACATTCCGTTAAGTCAAGGTTAAGTTAGGGACTATTTAGAATGATTTTACAAATCTGGAGGACTAAAGTGTATCTTTTGAAACCTCAAGGACCAAATAGACATCAATTCCAAACTTCAGGGACCAAAAGCGTATTTTAGTTAAAAGGTGCATGAGTTAACAATGTTTGTGCATAAATGGTCAACTTCATCTAATTTAATTTTAAAAAAATTGAATTTATTCTAATTGTTTTAATCCAAAATTGCAAATGCAATTATAGAAGACAATAATTACCTAGTCCATGGAAGTACCAATAAGAATATAAATATATTCTTAAAAAAAAAAGAATATAAATATATGAATAAATTTCTTACTTCACGATAATCATGATATTTTAAACTTTGAAATGCTCAAAAATTTGAATTTTGTTTACATATCATTTTTCAAATTAGGGGTCTTTGCAAAACCCTAACCCCGTTTTTAGAAAAACGGGGCCCAAACGTAGGTTTTTCCATTTTTCTAAAAACGGGGTTCCAAATTCGGTCCAGTTCGGAGGCCCAAACGCCCTCTTAGATTCAAATGAAATTGACCGCAGCTAACTTTTCATAAGATTAATCTTTTCAAATAATTGTTATATTAGTCTACACGATTTTAGTTGTCAAACACAGTTTCCGTAAAAAGAAAAAGTTATCAAAGTCCATTTAATGTAACTAGTAATAAACACGTGCGTTGCACGTGAAATTTAACAATTTTATTTTAAAGTTTTAATTTAATTTTATAAGGATATTAAGAATCAATTCATTCTTTAAAATAAAATAGATTGTCTTTTCAAAAAAAAAAAAAAATTCAATAGATTGGAATTTAAATCCACACATAACCCTCTTTTCAAAAAAAAAAAAAAAAAAATCAACACATAACCCTCATGAGATTTTTTTTTTATTAAAAAAACAATAAATAAACGTGATTATGGAACTTTTTTTTTAACAATTCTAATAAAATATTGAATAATTAAATAGGAAGGACAAATAAGGAATTTGAAGATTAAACAGGGGCGTAAAAGGAAATCAAAAGTTTCTCCCTGCCTTTTAATATAGTATAGATATAGATATAGATTTTTTTAAAAAAAACAATACCGTGAGAATGAGTTTTATTTATTTTTTAAAAAATAATACCTAATCGTAAGAATGAGATTTAACCAATTTTTTAACCATTTTTTTTTTAAAACAATATCTAAATGTAAATGAGATTTAACCGATTCTTAATCATGAGATTTTTTTTAAAAAAAAAAAACAATAAATAAACGTGATAATGAACTATTTTTTAAAACAATTCTAATAAAATATTAAATAATTAAATATGAAGGACAAATAAGGAATTTGAAGATTAAAAAAGGGCGTAAAAGGAAATCAAAAGTTTCTCCGGTTAAGCGCCTTTTAATATAGTATAGATATAGATATAGATATAGATTTATAATGATTTTAGTAATCAATTTTAATTGTTAGCGTTGGTGATGATTCTATTGTATTTTTTTTTTATTGAAAAAGTTTGTTGTTTAATTTCACTTTATTGTCAATAAGAGTATAGTTTTTTTTTTTGGAAAAATACACTTTTGGTCCCTGAGGTTTGGATTAAGTTTCATTTTGGTCCCTGAGTTTTCAAACTCAACAAAAATACCCCTGAGGTTTGAGATAAGTAGCATTTTGGTCCCTGCCGTCTATTTTTCTGTTAAATACTAACGGTTGCTGACGTGGCACTATTATTTTAATAAAAAAAATTATTTTTTATATTTTTTTAAAATAAAAACATATTAAAATAATAAAATATTATTATTTTATTTAAATTCTTTCTCTCTCTCTTCCTTTCTTCTCCCCCATCTTCTTTCAACTTTCTTATCTCATTCTTCTTCTTCAGCTCCGGTGGCCGGCCGCCGCCGGCCGTCACCGGCTGCCGGCGAGCGGCGGCGGCCGAATTTTTTTTTTTTTTTTTCTTTCTTTCTCCCATTTTCTTCTCTCCTTTCTTTCTCTCTTTCCTTCAATTTTTTTTTTAATAAAAAGAAGGGAGAGGGAGGAGGAGCCCTCCTCCCGTCGCCGGCGCGAAACGGGAGGAGGGAGGGCCCCTCCTCCCTCCTCCCGTCGCCGGCGCCGGAGAGGGAGGAGGGCTCCTCCTCCCTCTCCCTTCTTTTTATTAAAAAAAAAAAATTGAAGGAAAGAGAGAAAGAAAGGAGAGAAGAAAATGGGAGAAAGAAAGAAAAAAAAAAAAATTTCGGCCGCCGCCGTCGCCGCCGCCGCTCGCCGGCAGGCGGGGGGGGGCGGCCACCGGAGCTGAAGAAGAAGAAGGAGATAAGAAAGTTGAAAGAAGATGGGGGAGAAGAAAGGAAGAGAGAGAGAAAGAATTTAAATAAAATAATAATATTTTATTATTTTAATATGTTTTTATTTAAAAAAAATATAAAAAATAATTTTTTTATTAAAATAATAGTGCCACGTCAGCAACCGTTAGTATTTAATAGAAAAATAGACGGCAGGGACCAAAATGCTACTTATCTCAAACCTCAGGGGTATTTTTGTTGAGTTTGAAAACTCAGGGACCAAAATGAAACCTAATCCAAACCTCAGGGACCAAAAGTGTATTTTTTAATACAACAATAAAAGTATAGTTCAATTGACATAAATTTTATCCTCTCAGACCTAAGAGGTCAGATGTTCAAATCTCCTACCCTATTGGTAAAAAAAAAAAAAAAAAATTGTGAGTTGTACCCATACTTTTAAAAAACTAACCAAATTTAAGAAACAAAAAATATATTTTTAAAATTCTAAGAATAAATAATATAGTTAGTAATCTTTAAAATAAAGAAAAAGTTAAAAATACCATTTTAGTTCATGTATTTTGAGTTTTATTTCATTTTAGTCTTTGTACTTTCATGTCTGATTTTAGTCTATGTACTTTGATGAAATTTAAAATTGGTCCCTACGATAGGTTTAAAGTTAATTTTTTTTTATTAAAATTAGTTGAAAAATAATAATAATTTTCATACAAGAACATATTTCTAAAATTTATTGAAGGAAAGTTAGTAGAGACTAATTTTTTTTAAAGAAAATTCAACAATAGACTAGAGACCAATTTTAAGCTTTATTGTAAGTACAAGGACTAAAATTGGACGTTTGAAAGTACAAGAACTAAGATTAAACAAACCTTAAAATATATAAACCAAAATGATATTTTAACCTAAAGAAAATAAAGGCAGTGGAAGACAACTTTAAATAGTGAACTAATACCATATTATCTAGAATGCACCATAATAATAATAATAATTATTTTTGGTGTGTTCAACAACACTTGAGCTGGGACTCAAATCTCGGACCCCTTGGTCAAAGGTACATACTAATATTACCGCTGAGTTATACTTGCGCCGAATGCACCATCAATCTCGCTCCATCTTTATTATAAATTATTATAGAAGGGTAGTGTAGTAATTTTCTATTATTGAACTAAAAAAAGCTTCTATTATTATCATTTCTTTAGCTGATTTATATATCATTGAAACTTTTCATTCAATTTTATCAAAATAAATATTCAAAGGAAATAATACAAATGCCTAAACTGATTAGGTTTTAAAGAAAAGTGACACTAAAACTAAATTTTGGTTCAAATTAGTGCTAGAATTTTTTTTTTTTTTAAAATTAGTGAGCAAACGTGGTGGAAGTTGGGTAAGAATTTTCAACACTTATTGAGATTGATTTGATGAAATTGAAAGTTTAGAATGAAAATTGATTGGTTGTTTAAAAAAGAATGAAAATTGATTGGGGTTAAAATTTATTTATTTTTCCTTATGGTATATATAATGATTTATTTTGAAGATCAAGAAGAAAAAAGTTGAAAGTTTTTAAGTCAACAAGTGAAATTGAAACTCCGATCCAATCAATTATTGGAGAAAATTTCCCGGGTAAAAATAGGTAATCTACGCAAATAATTGAACCAATCAAAATTTGACAAAGTCATTTGTGTAGAAGAATTATATGTTATAGGGAGGCATAAAGTTTTCAAAAAGATTGACGAATGGATCAAATTTCCATTATTTTATCTTTCAATTCACTCTTATATAATTAGATTAGACATTGACGTGAGCATATAATAAGATAAAAATCTATTGAAATCAATGTTTCTCATTCACATAAATTGGATTAAAAAGCGTTGTGTGACCAATATGAACGATAGCAAGGCATATGAATCTAAAAAAAATCTTAAAAAGAAGAAGCTAGGGTTGCATAATATACTTTTCAAAAAAAAAAAAGGTTGCATAATAATAATATTAGTTAATTTAACGGTGATTTTTCTTTCTTGGTTTTTTTTTTTTTTTCTCTCTCTCTCTCTCTCTCTCTAAGATAGTTCAAATGTGAGAATTGACATGAAATATTTTAAGGGAATACAGAGTGAAGTAAATAATATGTGGTTAGGCCCATTCTATATATTAATTATATAAATAAATAATTACACCTGATTTTGTTGGAAAATAATAGTAAAGCAACTCTACTGTTTGGAATACATTTTAATTTAAATGTTTTTCAAGAATCCATTTTTTAAAAAAATATTTTGTATAAAAATTGTTTAAAATTTAAACATTCATATGTTTGGTTGCATTTCCTCACAAATGTTTTTATACACAAGTTATTGTTTACTTAAAAAGTCTTTTTTAAAAAGTTGGTTTTAAGTGTTTCCCTCAAAATGATTTATTTATCAAACTCATTTTCTAATGAGTAATTTTTAGTGGTTGTCAAACACTAGAAATTTTTTCAAAATGATTTATTTTCAAGATTAAACACTTGAAAAGTTAAACCAAACGCACCCTAAATTTTACTTTAGGAAAATTACATTTTTAGTTCATGTGATTTAAGATTAATGTTATTTGGTTATTGATTTCAAAAGAGACATTTTAGTCGGTAGGTTTAGAAGATTGTTCTAAATATTAACTTTTTTTTTCTCTTTTTGGGAAGAAAATCAAAATTTATTGCTAAAGTTATCAAGTTGTATCAATTTTCACCATAAATTTTCGTTTTTATCAAATTGCACCTCAAATTTAGATACAAGTATTGCAATCTTAACATTTAACTTTAGTATCTCTTAAAAAAAAAAAAAACATTTAACTTTAGAAAGTGTTGCAGTTTTAACCATCTAACAAGTTATTGCTCCATAAAGTTTTCTTAGACTTTCACATTCTTACCCCCGAGGTTTATATTAGTAAATTAATTAAACTCCTCCACCTCAAAACTACTCATTTATTTAACTTTTGAACTAATTATTGAGGTCTCCATCTCTAAATGGTTGATTCTTCCAAGTATTTACACAAGGATAAACAATATGGATGATCATGAGTAAGAATAACAAAATATATACATATTGTTATGGGTAAATTTGGACCTAGCTCTAAGAAAGTAAGAATAATAGAAGCCTAGAGCAGAAACAAGCCCACGGAGGCCCAATGGGCCTAAATCAATCTGGGCTACTCACCCTCCTAAAAGGAAGGGAAAATCCTAATTTCAGCTATAAATAGGAGAGGTTCACCTCAAGTTAAGACGACTCAACTTGGTATCTATTTTCTTCCTCTATATTATTACTTTCTTGCTTCACTTTTATGATCTCCCAACTGACTTAAGCATCGGAGTCGGTGTGGCAAACACCACGCCGGTGCTTAGTTTTCTCTTGTTTTGCAGGCCACGTCTTTCCCATTCAAATAAATTTACCGTTGATGTCAAATAAATTTACCGTTGATGTCACATGAATGTCAGGTGAGTCCTTTTGGCGTCAACACATATAAATTATAATATAGTGCATCGTAGAGACTTCTGCTTCACATTTGTTTATTGACTTTTTTGTTTTGATCAATTAAATCCTCCAAAAAGACTAAAAATATCCCCCCCCCCCCAAAAAAAAAAGACCATCAAAGAAATTGTAGCTTGATAAATCAATATTATTCATATTCAGAGTGCGACAAAAGTGTCACATTGACTACATAAAGGGATAATCATGAGTTTATAAGGGACTCTGTGTTGGTATGAGACCTTTTGGGTGGAATTGAAAACAAAGTCATGAGGACTTACGCACAAAGTGAACCAATATTATCATACCATTGTGGAGATTTGTGTCATGTTTGGTAGTCCCTAACAAATACCCACAATCTCTACTTAAGTTATTTTTGGAACAACAAAATTTCTATAACTTCCATATTTTCTTTATGGAATTTCCGTTACTTTCAACGTACCTTCTGAAAATAACATTACATATAATGAAATTCCAAATTTTCATGAGTGGCCAGAATAGAATACTTTTATAACTAAGAAACTACTTATCTAAAATTGTTTACAAATAATTTATCCAAAATTTTCAAATTAATTTACTTTCTAAGATCAAAGTCTTCCAAAACCAACTTTACATGATGTATTTTCTTTTTGTAATTTAGTATTGATTAAAAATCAATGTATCTTTTCACTAGTAAGATAAGATTAAAGATAAAACATAAATTAATGTGACTTAGAAAAAGTTTAGTTATTGGGATTTTTCTATCACAGTAAATTAAAACTTTTAGTTTCCTTTAGTAGAATGGGGTTTGATGAAGTAAACATATAAAGTTCAATAAATTTTTTTTGTTGCATATAAATATGGTTTGAATATAATTTCCACCAATAATATAATAAACAATAGTTACAACTCTTTGACCAATAATAAATATTTTTAAATTGAAATTGTCCCCAAAGTTTTTGATCATCATCTCTCTCTAGGATTTTATCAAGTCTTCCACACAAATTCTGTAGCTCAAGATATTGGCCACCCAAGAAAAAAATAGAAAAACAAATCCAATGACTTCTCATGTTAGAATATTAAAATATGCATGAGCCATAAAGGAATATAAATATATTTTTAAAATAAAGAAAATTATAATTTCTAAAGTACTCTATCATTTAAGTGGGCCCTAAAAACCTTTAAATAATGTATTGTAAGATGAGAAAGTAAATTAATGCAACTAAAAATTTATAATAAAACAATATTTATATAAATTAAAATTGGATTTTGCCATTATTATATATAGGATCGGAAATATTGATTTTTTTTATATAAAATTTCAATAATTTAAGATGTTTTATATAACTATTATTTGAGAATTCTGTATTCTTTTAAAACAAATGGGTTTGGATCAAATTAAAATCTTGAAAAGAAAATGAAGAAAACAAATTAAGTAGAATGATAAAAAAATGTAAATGGATCTTGTTATAAGTTGCTATGAATGAAGAAAATTGGCTGGCTTAGTATAATTACTTGATTTGCTTTTCTAGAAAATGAGACTTTGCTATATATGGAAAAGGAAGCTTGAAAAATTCAATATAGAAATTTCTTATTGATTTAAAAAATTCATAATGTTTGTGCATAAATGGTCAACCTCATGTAACTTGATTGAAAGAATTGAATTTACTAAAATAAAATATTAGAAGATGAAAACGTAGTCCATGAAAAAACCTACAAAAATACAAACATATTAATGAATGACTTAATCAGTGGTACCAATTATATTTTGAAATTTACAAATTTGAATTTCTTATGCCCATTTTTTTCAAGGGTGATCTTGCTTACTTTCTCTTAATTCAAATGAAGTTGACTACGGTTGGCTTGTTACAACATCAATCATTCAAGTAAGTTGAAATTCATTTACGTTTAGGCTCTGTTTTGATAACCATTTTGTTTTTTATTTTTAGTTTGTGAAAATTAAGTCTACAAAACACTACTTCTACCCATAAGTTTCTTTGTTTGGTACTTATCTTCTTCTCTTATTATTTTCAAAAACCAATTCAAGTTTTGAAAATTAAAAAAATGTATGCACCGTTTGATAACCATTTCGTTTTTGAAAATTAAGCCTATAAAAAAACTACTATCATTCATAAATTTATTTGTTTCGTCATCTACATTCTTCCCATGTTTTTAAAATGCAAGTTAAGTTTTAAAAAACTAAAAACTTTTTTTTTGAGGTAGGGGATTCAAACCTCTAACCTAATTATGATCGAAAATATATGTCAATTACCGCTAAGCTAGGCTCACTTTTGCATAATAAAAAATATAGTTTAACCATACATCAAACACTATTTTCTAGAATATAGAATGATAAGATGAAAAAACAAAACTTATGAAATATTATTTAGGATACAATATAAATTTCCTACCATATCTTCAACTTAATTGGGCTAAAGTTTTTTTTTTCTTTCTTCCTTCTTCTTCTTTTTTTTTTTTTTTTTTTTTTTTAGAAGATTATTCTTAGTTGCACTATATTTTATAATAAACCTGACTACTTATTTCGAAACATTGATTTATATTGAAAATATGAGGAAAAAAAGAAAGAAGTCTTAAATTCTCTAAGAATTTATGAAATCGAAAATTTGATGTAACTGAAAGAAGAAAATTTTCCGATTGGTAACTCATAACAGAAATATATGTAATTGTCAAACCGAGCATAACTAAACGATAACTGACATGTACTCTCAACCAAGAAATCAGAAGTTCGAATCCCTCCATTCCAAAAGTTGATGAACTAAAAAAGAAAAGCAAAAATATATGTAATAAGTTAAATATTCAACTTATTAAAATTTGACCAAGTCTTGAAGAATTAAGCTTTAAAGTGGCAAATAGTTTGAAATGGAAAGAAGTTGACAAATTTAAACCAACAAAATTCCAAATTTCAAATACACAATTTTTCAAAAAGATTGACGGATGGATCGAATTGTTATTATTTTTTCTTTCCATTCTCTTAATTAGTTTAGACATGAACATGAGCACATTAAAATACAATTTCTTCGCATGTAGTTGAATTATATATCAATATTCTATAAAACTTAATTAGTTTAGTTTGACTCACTTTTAAAAAGTAGTTGTGAATGATTGAAAACGAAGAGTAAATATAAATATGTGTAGATATATTTTGTGGGAATCTATTTACAAGTCAAACCAAATCTTAAAAGAAATTAAAAAAAAAAAACGTTATTTAATGAGTTGAATAATATTAGACAAGTAATTATTTTTATTCAACACGAGTGTAATAAATTTTAGTTAATGGAGAGTTATTTGATTGAAAAAGTTTTTTATTTTTTTTATTATTATTTTTTTTTCTATATATATGCATGGATGCAATGGTTATTGAAAATGGAGGGAGGGGTTGTTAAATAATCTATATGTATTTTTCCTCTCTTCAAGTTGGAGGCTTTTGTTTTTTAAGGCATAGTTCACATGTGTGAATTAAAATGAAATATTTTTTAAAAATAGAGTTAAAGTAATTAATTAAATAACATGTGGAGACACATATCATGTATTACACTACAACAATTTTAAGAATTAATGATACCAATTCCAAATAAAAAACAAGGAAAAGGAAAGAAGAGAGAGAAAAAAAAGTCATTAATGATAAAGAGACATGTATCGACACAAACTTGTGGAAGTTTTTAGATTTCTCAGGAATCTACCATGATTTTTTTACCCTCATCTATGCCTATGGTTTTCTTTTTCATCTTTCTAAATATTTTTTAAAGTAAAAAACTATTGTTGATGGTCAAATTTGGTCAGAGGAACTCATCTGACATTCACATGCCACCAACGGTAAATTTGTTTGTGAGGGGGGAAGACGTGGCCTGCAAGACAGTAAACCTACACACCGGTGTGGTGCTAGCCACATCGTCTCCGATGCTTAAGTCAGAAAACAGAAGGAGGAGAGCTAGATAACAAGAAGAGAGAGTAGAGCTAGAGTTCGGGTCCCCCTCTTCAGTGGCGAAGAGGGGTTTAAATACCTGCTCATGCTCCAAGGGTTTTTAGGAATTCAGAGGCGTTTTGGGACGAACCAGGCGAAACCGGGGAGTCCAGAGGCAGTAGGGACCGAACAGAGTCGGAGGAACTCGGCCCATGGCCGAGGCCGACCATGGGGTCGGGCCAAAAGCTCGACCCCTTCAGTCTTGACCTGTCTCATTTGCCGGTTTTGCCTCTGGGGTCCATCTCCCAACCCTATTTCTGCCCGGTTTTCCTTGTCAGCTCCTTGTACATCGGAGTGGTCCAAAATTACCTATAACAACTATGACTACGTGCAAGCCTTTTCTATCTTTCTAACGTGTATTGAATTTCTGTTGAGATGTCGACATTTCGTAACGTTTTCATTTGTGTATGGATCAACATCGACACAATGGGTAAATCAACATTTCCATTGTACCGTAAAAAAATCAATAAATATGAAAAAAAAAATAACAACAAAGGTGTAACGACCCTACTTTTCATGCCTAGATCCTAGGGCCGTTACTGCATACATTTCATTATACTTCTAAGAACAGTGAGGAAATATCATTTAAAGAAAATATACTTAGAAAATTTTATTATAACTTTTCAGCCTGGGATCCTAGTTAAAAACAAAACAAAAGAGTCTTTAGCCATACAAGCAAAAACGTAAAGCGGAATAAACCATAAAACATTGCAACGCAAGTTCAAAAAATGAAGAATTTCGAAACATAAAATGCGGAAGACTATCCTAAGGGAAATCCATGGCTCAGCGACACTCCGTCACGCGGGCTATACACCCTTGCCTTTACCTGCAAATACATGTTAGGAAAAGAATGAGTATTTAAGAAAATACTCAGTAAGCAGCAATACTTTTAGACACTTGCAACAACCAAGGTTTTAACATTTTATTCGAGTTAAGGGCCTAAGGGTTAGGTCATCTCATTCTCATTCATTTCATTTCATTTAGCTGTAGTTTGGGCCTCGTGATCGATTAACTCACCTACATATAAGTTTGCCAACTCACTGGTAGTGCACAGGTGGGTGTTTTGGGAGATCTCTACTCCCACTGATGGTAGAAGGCACACAGTCAGTGGAGTTGTGTCTGCAGGGATTAAAGTCCTAGCGCAGCGGAAACGACCAAGAACCTTAACTCAGTTTTTAATTCGAAATAAAATACCGTACGTTGGCAAATTAAAATACAGCAGTAAAATCAAAATAAAACTACTGAATTTTAATAATAAAACATGCTGATTTCTATTTAAATCTAATCTAAATTGGATCCTATTGATCCAAGATCGAGAACACTATACCTTTGAAGATGTTCTTGACCCGTTTCACCAAAATCCCTTGGTTCTCCACCCAAAAACAGCAACAAAAGTCTCTTTTCTTCGCTGGAAATTAATCACGAATACCACCAAATGGTTGCACCGATATTCTCTTGAAGGATATGCGATAGGTGCTTGTGGGAGCGAAATTTTCTAAGGGTTAGGAGTATTTTTCTTCTCTGTATTCTTGAGAGAAATTGCAGAGAGATCTGGAGAGTGAGAGAGAGGGAATTGCGTGTGAGGACTGAAAAAAAATTGCGTAACCAACTCAACGAATGAGATTATATTGGGAAGTGGTTATTCTACCGATAAAACTTCCCACTCCCTAATTTAACTCCCCTTCACACGTAAACCCCAAGTTAAATGGAAGTTCAACTAACTGATAAACAAAATTAATTAATAATTCAAAATTATTAACTAATTTTTAATAATATAATTAATTTAACAATTAAACTAACTAATTATTATAATTAATGTAAATCATATTTACATAACATTCCCACATAACCTAAAGTTTTAATCTAATTCAATTAAATCAAATTTAATTGAACTGAATTAAAACAATAATTAATTAATTCTCCAATTAATTAATATCATAATTAAATATCCCATATTTAATTATATTCCTCTAAAAAATAAACTATAGTATTAATGTACATCTAATGTGCATTAATTATAACCTATAGTTTTATAATATGAATCAAATTCATATTTTATCTTACTATTCGAACCTCTTCGAGTATTCAATTCTCCCTTAGAAATTTACCTCAACGCCCTTATAGAGTTACCGGTGGGACCTAATGGACCTACAGATTAGAAGCTCCAACGATGTGAGATTAATTGACTAAACTCATTAACCAAATTAATCAATGTTCGTTAATTGTGGTTCACTCCACTATAGAACCACAGCTGCACTCTTCTCACTGCAGATATATTTCTGTGTCCACAGATATCGACCGTCAACAACAAGTTAGCCCTTTACGTGTGTTCGTATCCCAGCTAGGTCAAATTACCGTTTTACCCCTGGGCTACCTCTTGGTCCTTAAGTACCAGTGCTCCTCTAATGAACAACCTGTTTGTGGTCCAACTAGCAAACAAAAATCCCTCTCGTGCCATAAAGAGGGTAGGGCCCATTGTTCAAGACCCGGAGACAACACTTAAGGGAACACACCTCTACTTACCCTAATATCGGGAAGGAGTGAATTCCATCTTGTAAGACTACGTTCCTAGCTCCCCACTCGGTCTTGTCCCCAAAATGGTAGGCTTATTGAGTCGGTGAACCGGCCACTCTCACCCGTACAAATCAATGGACAATCCCTCATGGACAGGAGTCCATAATCCACTCAGGATTAAGGCCAAGTTGCCTAGGTCATCCTAGTGAAATAGAAACCGAGCTAACTAACGGTGTTACAATTAGTGGTTAACTATTTCGCGATTCGGTCTTTGTGCAAACTCATTGCACAGGATACCCCCACTCGCATGTCAACTACATGAACGCGTTGGATCAGTACGTTTGTATCAATATACAAAGCGGGCCGTATCCATAGTGTCACCAGGACAAGGTACCCAGCCTTATCCCTATACTACAGACCCTTTAGGCTAAAACTTGAACATTGATCCCTGTATGTCCCTACACACTAGTTCAAGCTTCATTCTATTAGCCTTGGATGTTTAGTTTATTGGATTAGGGTTATTAAGACAAGATATAATACAAACATTGAATAATACATTACTTTTATTAATGTTCGGTCAAAAGTACATTTACTATCTACGAGTTTTAGGGCATAAAACCCAACAGTGTCTCGTCCCTCAAGGCACTAATGGGTGCGTAACGCTCTAACTACCATTTCGCTGGTGGGGCGTTCATGGGTTTAAGTCAGAAATTAACTTCCACAGTTAGTAAATGGCACCTAGTCTGCGAAGCCAAGTCCCACCCATTAAGCCCCTCATTTCAGTCTAATACATTTCAGTCCTAGGTGTTTAATCGACACGACCCTCAGTCAAGGCAACTAGTCTATTCTTCTCCCTTTCTTAATCCTTTACCCATTAGGACCCCTTAACACTTACTAATTTCAACTGCAACTCCGTTAACATAATTCTTTTCCTTTACAGAGAATACTGACAAGCTAAACTGTTACGCACCATCACAACTCAAACAAACTCAAGAACAAGAAACGAAGGCGGCAACAACACTCCTAAACAGAGATAAAACACAACTCCCCATGGTCCACAAACAAGGCCGGTCAACTTATAATATAAAACAGTTCAACACTTTCACCTATCATATAGCACAAGTACACAACAACCATATTCCTGAAGGCAAACGCATTCATTGCATCTCAATCCCAATTCTCATATATGATTCCAACTCATGCTAGGAGCAACCAACCATTTCTATGCTTAAACATTTCTTTTTAATGCAATAAGTTACTTACATCGAGGCAACTAAGCTTGATTGAAATCACCCAAACACTTGATGCAACGCCAACCACGTGATGCGAAATAATCGTCTATTAACACATAAAAATATATTCACACATCAGAGGCATAACAATCTCAACTAATTTCCTAAATCACAAGGCTTGAGAGGGTCGAAAACTCACCCAAACAACTGATAGCGAGCATAGCTAGCTATTTTTCTCTTATAAGCTAGTCTTTTAAAATTATTTGCCCAAATTTATGCATTTTTATGTTTTATCTGTAGGAAGTATGTGTTTGAAGCTTAATTCAGCAATTGGAGTCAAATGGAGTTCAATCCTTAAAAAAAAAAAAAAAAAAAGCGTCGCGACGCTAGGACCAGCGCCGCGACGCTATCGGCAAATTTTCTAAAAACGCGGTATCGCGACAGCGTCGCGACGCTGTCGCCAGATTTTCTATAAATTCCTCTTTTCAGCTACGGATTTGGGGAGCCCAATTGACGATTTTAGCCCTAATTTCGACTAGAGACCTTTGGTGGGAGCTAAAGCAAGGCCAAGGAGCGGGAATCAAGCGAGAAGACGTGGAGATCGTGACGGGGACGTGTCAGTTTCGACGAATTCGAGTTTTTCTTTCTCTTTCCCTTACTTTTTGTAGTTTTTATGGCTTTTCTTTCAATTAGTGTTTGTAGTTTAAAGACTATGAGTTGCTAGTTGTTTGTCTTAGGGATTGATGTAGTTGTTTTAGTTTGTTGGATTGATTTGTGGTATGAATATGCATTTATTTTACCTATGCAATTATGGTTAAATGCTTTCAATTACTTGATCACTAGTTGAATGATTTGAGTGTTGAATCTTGCTCGGGAGAGGGGATTTGGCCTAAGACTTACTTTATTTAATTGCATGACTAAAGTAGAAATTCTAAGTTTGTGACGGGATTTGGAATAACTTTAGAAGTTGCTTGAAGAACTAAACTCAAAGCCTTGCATGTTAATGAACTTAGATAGGGATATCAAGTTGGTTGCATGCATGAGAATCAATTATGCTCGTGAGAGATAGTTGTGATAAAAGGTTCCTAGACTTGGTAGAATAATTGCATGTTAAATTCATCCCATTAATTTATCCTCAATCTCAACAATGAAATCAATTCCCTAAGAGTCTTTCCATTTGAGTCTCCACTTTTATTTTATGTTTTTTGTCTTTAGATTTATCTTTATCATTGAGTTTTGCTCCCTAAATAAAATTGAACAAAAGTATTCGCGATACTTAATTTGCTAGAAAACCAATCCAGAGGACGACACTCGTTTTACACGAAAACACTATATTATTACTTGACCCGTACACTTGCGGTAAGCAAATTGCACATCAACAACACTAATGCTTGTTGTCCAGCTACCCAATTACGCTCCGCCCTTTAATGATCCGACCACCACTTACTACGGATACCTTAAATTAAGATCAATGTTAATGGGCATTTTTTCAAGGCACGAAAAACAACCAATAAACCTCAACCTACAAATCCTTACCCACAAGCTGAAATCATTGGACCTTCAAGATGCGTGAGGCTATTTATCTTAAGGCAGTGGCGGCAACGATTGATTCAAACGACAGAAACAAGCAGATCTGAATGGCGGTAGTGTATAGATTCGTGCGGCGGCAGCGCGCGACTGACCGGCTGGACGTGGCGGCGGCGGCTTGCGGCGGTCTGCTACGGAGGAGGCGGCGACGGCGGCGTCGACGGTGGAGTGCAGCGGCGGAGGACTGAGTTGCAAACGGAGAGAGGAAGCTTAGTTAGAGAGAGAGAGAGAGAGAGAGAGTGAGTGCTCACCGGCGGCGAACGACGATGGCAGCGGCGGCAAGACGACGACGAGCGGCGTCGTGGCGTAGGAGGCGGCGGCACGGCGAGGCAGTTTGCAGAAAGAGAGAGAGAGAGGGGGAGCCGAGAGAGGGAGAGAGTTCGTGAGAGGGAGAAAGAGTTCAATATTTTTTTTTTATTACGGTCAATTGATCGAATTTTGGGGGGAAGTTTCCCCCCTTTTCTTTTTTTTCCTTTTTGACCGGGCATAGCCCGCCTTTTCTCCCCATTTCCTTTTTTTTTTTTTTTTTTATACACTGGCTGTTACAAAAGGTGACTACGGCAAAGATAGTATTAACAATAAGTATTATTATTACTTATTATAAAATGTAAAACATTTATTTATTATTTATTATTTTTACATTTTGTAATGAATGAACAACCGAATCTTCAAAGGGATTTCTCGTAGTTTTGTTCAAATTAGGGAGGATATCATTGCTCTGGCTCGCTTTTGGGCGTCTTCTTCGAGCCTTTTTTGTAACGTAACTATGAAGTCTCTTCTATTTCCATTAATTAGGAGGCTTTCATGTAGCTCCTTCCTCGTATGTTTCTCACATACATTTGAATAAAGTATCTATTTTCTATTTTTTTTTATTTTTGTTTTAAATAATTTTTTTTTTCAAAAATATCCATTGAAATCCACATTTTATCAATATTTCCATCAACATTCTCACAAAATTGCGAGCTCGACCTTTTTGTTGACATCGACATTATAATCCTTATTCCCAACTCGCCCACCTTGTTTATTCTCTTTGTATCGTTAAGATTGTAGCTTCATTTTTCACATTTAAAGAAATTTATTTGATTTAGGTCATATCTGGGATTGATGTTGCATGGTATAAAATAATCACAAGAGAATTTAAATAATTATCTTATAATAAACTAGAAATTAAACACTTTTCACGTTTTAAACTACAATAAAATTGAAAACTCAAGGATTAATTAGACATAAAATTGAAAGTATATGAACTAATTAGATACTTTTTAAAACTCAAGGATGATTATCTATAGACACAATTGATAGTCTAAAATTCCAAAATCTTAGAAACTTATGTGACATACATCTAAAAGTTTAGGGACAGGACTTATAATTTAACCTTTGATTTTATAGTGTCAATCCGAGCATAACTCATTAGATAAGACACTAGTTACCATTCCAAAGGTCGATAATTAGATCATCCGCCACCCCTGTAATTATTGAACTAAAAAAAACCTTTATTAATTTTAGTATCGAGATCAATAATCAATATTCATCTTCAACTAAAGCAATAAATATAACTTCTTTCACCAACCCCTTCTCATTAATGGACTCCTGGCATATCCAAACGGTTGCGATTTTAAGTTTTGTTTGAAAGAACCATAGAAATTGAACTTTCTCTATGAATTCATTCGGTTTGGTCTTTATAAGATCTATTACCAAAATATATGCTTAACTTCTTTGTTGAGGTTTGTTGAAAATTTTGAACTTGTCCCCCAAGTTCTGTTCTCTCTTTAGGATTATCCCTCTAAATTCTATATAAATTTATAACTAGACTAATCTGCCCACTCAAGACTTGAGAGAGACAGAGAAAAAAAAAAAAAAAAAAAAACTAAATATCCATGTCAACTAGCTTGAACTACAAGCTTCTTGTTTTAGAATATACTTAAAAAAAAAAATGTTATTCTAACGTTAACATGTGATTTTTTAAAGTAATCTATGATTAAGTGGTCATATAAACCTTCCTTCCGTATAATTAAATTATTGGGGAAGATTAGAGAGTGGTTGCATCTTATTTAAATAGAATGTAGAGTAATTTTAAAAAGAAAAAGAAAAAGAAAAAAAAGAATGCAAAGTAAGACGATATTGAGGTAAAATATATATAAAAAAAAAAAAATCAATTTCTACCGGTTGACTTGTTTAATTTTAGTGGTTGTTCTTAAAATTATTAGTCCATACAGTTAGTTACGTTTATGGTCAACTTTTTCCAAAAAAAAAAAAAAAAATGTTTGGTTTCTATTATTCCTCCATCTATAAATTTTTGAAAGATATTCTGATTGTGTCTTTTTTTAAATCGAAATTATTATCATTATTCTACTAAATTTAATTTAAAAAATAAAAAATTTACCATAGAGACTAATTTTAAAATTTATTATGAAGGCATGGAGAATAAATTTAAAATAAAACGAGTCGACTAAATTAATATTTTAACCCAATTTTAATCACCACGAATAACAGTAAACCATCAATAGAGAAAATTAATGAAGTAGACTAATCCAATTGTACATGAAAGGAATTAACCAACAGGGTTGTCCAAGATGGATCATGAATCTATGAACAGTGATTATTTCAGTATTAATCCAATTAAATTATATATTCATTGAATTTTTAAAACCACGGTTTAGAAAAAGCTTATGAACCGAAATGGCCATTTAACTTATTTTAATAAATATTTATGGGACAAAACATAGAATTGGTCTCTCTAAATAATTGAACTTTTCCAAAGTCATTACACAAGTGCAATAAACAATATATGTCTAACTTTTTTAATGATCACCTAATCAATTGCTTTCTTCCAACGCTTTGTTTTGGATTTAGGGTTCAAATATGAATAATGATTGTCCCATAACTTTGCCTTATACAATAGCTTGAATCATTGAGACTTTTACTTCATATATTTGGTTATTGTTTTTTTTTTTTAAGTTTTGATTATCCTTTCAAAATGGCTGAAGAGGACCAAAAAAACAAGGCCCCTCAAGAGCAGCAGCTTGGTAAATCAGCAACACCTACCATCTGGAGTAAGCTTTTTTACTTATATTTTTGTTTTGAAAGATATATATGTGAATTTCTCGAGTTCTGATTGATAACAATTTGAGTTTCCACATAAGACTTGCTTTGTTATCTACCTTCTACAAGTGTTTTCAAAATCCAAACCTAAGTTTTGAAAACTAAGATCCTATTTGATAACCATTTGGTTTTTTGTTTTTAGAATTTGGCTAAGAATTCAAATATTTCATTAGCAAAGATGAAAACTATAGTAAGAAAATTGAGAGAAAAGTATCAACATAATTTTCAAAAACCAAAAACTAAAACCCAAATGGATATCAAACAGAGTTGGTTAACAAAAAAAATTGACATGTACTAAACCGCTGAACTATAATCACATTGGTATTAGTATAACTAAAAAAAAAAAGGTTGAGAATACAATGAAATTATTAAATTTGAAGGGATTTCAATTATGTTAATGAGAGTTTTTTCTAGGATCATTGAATTTTTTGAACACCCTTCACTGAAGAGGAAGTAATGGAACTAATACTGCTATGTGTATGTGACAGGATCCCATGAGGATTTATTTAAAAGATCTGAATCCAAAACACTGAAGATAGGGCCTTCATTGGTGGGTTTGACAGTGGAAGAAGCAAAGAAGAAGATAGAGAGAAGAGAAGGAAGTAATGGAACTAATACTGCTAAAAATGTTTGTAATTTTAATACTTCCTCTCTGGGATTTTCATTATTTTCGACTGTGTTTTCTTGATTTAAGGTTAAATGTGATGTATTTTCTAGACTCGTCTCCTTTTGCACAATATTAAGATGAATTGTTTGCTATGAGACGAATTAAAGTTTGTTTGGAATGACTTTTTAACTATTTATATATATATATAAAATTTTAAACGAATCGTTTTCACTGGGAGACCTTTTATCTAGAGTCGTTAACTTAGCTCACGAAGATAAAAAAAAGAAAGACACAAATTGAATAGAAATAATGTTTATATTGAATATAAAATGTGCAAGATTACAGCTCATGGAATAAAGAGAAACAAATTGAAAATAACATAAACAGAAAATACAAAATGACAATTAATAAAGTAAAAATATCCAGTAACTAGAGGATCTAGTTTGCTTTCTTAATCCAATCCACTATTTCGATGTAGGTGTCCAACTTAAGTGCAAGCTCTTAGTAGATACTTTTGTACCCTATTCAAACCTAGAACTCTAAATTGCTGGAACTCGAAGTGATGGTAACATTAAGGTCGACAATCTCCAAGAACCTCTAAGTGCGTTTCTCTAAATCAACTCTCTTCATTCTTGACGCATACGCCATCTTTTATAGACTTCTAAGGCAATGGTAGGTGTCGAGATCAGTTTGAGAATCTAGATCCATTATCAGCTTCCACATATCAAGAAATAAAATCGAAGATAAAAAATGTTACTTGAATCATCTGGTGGAACTATGCGCTTGCAAAGTCTCTAGGGTATGCAGTTGCAATCTAAGAAATTTTGAGATTAAGTACAAAATCAAGGAATTACGTAAGTTTTTATAAAAATAGTTCTTTTTACACCTAATAACGTGCCTTTCACAAATCTTAGTTAGAAACATGCACTCAAGCTAAATTTGCAAAATTTTGCTTAATTCATTAATGAACGCATCATTAAATGTTAAAATTCAAACAATAAACTTAGGCTTTAAAGATTAAATAACCTAAGGGAGAATCTGAATTGATGAAAGTTTAAGATTTAAATTGATGTAGTTATTAGTTAGTTTGAAGTATTAATTAATTCTAACTCCCAAAATAGTTTCCTTTTTCCTTCTAAGAGAAGGAAATGGAGTGGCAAATTCATTAGCCACTCACTCACAATGGACACAATAACAAAATCAGAAATTTGACTCCAAACTTGCCCCATGAACTCAATGCATTCCCTCTTAAGAGATGCTTTCCTTATTTGTTTGTTTTCTTTTTTTTTTTTTTATGTCAAGAGTTAAAATATCAACGTTTAAAATTGATATTAAGATTTTAATTTTATGGATATATAAAATATCGATATCTACCAATAATTTTGTAAATAAAAAAAAAAAATTATATATATATATTATACCATATTAGAGATATATGTTAATTGTCAATATCAATATTTGAACTTTCCCATTTATAGATATATCACTAGATATTGTTCAATAAACTCTCTCTTAAGGAAAAAAAAATAATTGAAAACATAATAGAAAAATACATCTAATAGTAAAGAAATACTGATATTTAGAATTATAATAAATCGGAAGTTAAAAAGCTAATTAATTATTATCACATATTCCTTTTTCATCTAATACAAAAACGTGAGTGGCAGGTTTTAAACCTACACGGGCAAAGCCCACATGATTTCTAGTCATGCCCGATAACCACTCCGACACGCCCACAGGATTGAGAAAAAACAAAATAATTGAAAACATAATAGGAAAATACGTTTAATAGTAAAGAAATACTGATATTTAGAATTACAATAAACCAAATTCCTTCTTTTTCTAATACAAAAACGTGGGCGGCAGGATTCGAACCTGCGCGGGCAGAGCCCACATGATTTCTAGTCATGCCCGATAACCACTCCGGCACACCCACAGGATTGAGAAAAAAAAATAATTGAAAATATAATAGGAAAATACGTTTAATAGTAAAAAAAATACTGATATTTAGAATTATAATAAACCGAAAGTTTAAAAGCTCATTAATTATTATCACAGATTCCATCTTTTTCTAATAAAAAAACGTGAGTGGCAGGATTCGAACTTGCGCAGGCAAAGCCCACATGATTTCCGGCATGCCCACAGGGTTCAGAAAAAACAAAATAATTGAAAACATAAAAGGAAACTACGTTTAATAGTAAAGAAATACTAATATTTAGAATTATAATAAACTGAAAGTTTAAAAGCTAATTAATTATTATCACAAATTCCTTCTTTTTCTAATACAAAAACGTGGGCGACAGGATTCGAACCTGCGCGAGCAGATGCCACATGATTTCTAGTCATGCCCGATAACCACTCCGACACGTCCACAGGAATGAAAATGTAATAGGAAAATACTTTTAATAGTAATGAAATACTGATATTTAGAATTATAATAAACCGAAAGTTTAAAAGCTAATTAATTATTATCACAAATTCCTTCTTTTTCTAATAGAAAAACGTGAGCGGCAGGATTCAAACCTGTGCGGGCAAAGCCCACATGATTTCTAGTCATGCCCGATAACCACTCCGGCACGCCCACAGGATTGAGAAAAAACAAAATAATTGAAAACATAAAAGGAAAATACGTTTAATAGTAAAGAAATACTGATATTTAGAATTATAATAAACCGAAAGTTTAAAAGCTAATTAATTATTATCACAAATTCGTTCTTTTTCTAATACAAAAACGTGAGCGGCAGGATTCGAACCTGCGCGGGCAAAGCCCACATGATTTCTAGTCATGCCCGATAACCACTCCGGCACGCCCACAAGATTGATAAAAAACAAAATAATTGAAAACATAATAGGAAAATACATTTAATAGTAAAGAAATAATGATATTTAGAATTATAATAAATCGGAAGTTAAAAAGCTAATTAATTATTATCACATATTCCTTTTTCTTCTAATACAAAAACGTGAGAGGCAGGTTTTAAACCTGCACGGGCAAAGCCCACATGATTTCTAGTCATGCCCGATAACCACTCCGACACGCCCAGGATTGTGAAAAAACAAAATAATTGAAAACATAATAGGAAAATACGTTTAATAGTAAAGAAATACTGATATTTAGAATTACAATAAACCAGAAGTTTAAAAGCTAATTAATTATTATCACAAATTCCTTCTTTTTCTAATACAAAAACGTGGGCGGCAGGATTCGAACCTGCGCGGGCAAAGCCCACATGATTTCTAGTCATGCCCGATAACCACTCCGGCACGCCCATAGGATTGAGAAAAAAAAAATAATTGAAAATATAATAGGAAAATACGTTTAATAGTAAAAAAATATTGATATTTAGAATTATAATAAACCGAAAGTTTAAAAGCTCATTAATTATTATCACAAATTCCTTCTTTTTCTAATACAAAAACGTGAGTGGCAGGATTCGAACTTGTGCGGGCAAAGCCCACATGATTTCCGGCATGCCCACAGGATTGAGAAAAAACAAAATAATTGAAAACATAAAAGGAAAATACGTTTAATAGTAAAGAAATACTGGTATTTAGAATTATAATAAACTGAAAGTTTAAAAGCTAATTAATTATTATCACAAATTCCTTCTTTTTCTAATACAAAAACGTGGGCAACAGGATTCGAACCTGCGCGAGCAAATGCCACATGATTTCTAGTCATGCCCGATAACCACTCCGACACGCCCACAAGATTGAAAAAAAACAAAATAATTGAAAATATAATAGGAAAATACTTTTAATAGTAATGAAATACTGATATTTAGAATTATAATAAACCGAAAGTTTAAAAGCTAATTAATTATTATCACAAATTCCTTCTTTTTCTAATAGAAAAACGTGAGCGGCAGGATTCGAACCTGCGCGGGCAAAGCCCACATGATTTCTAGTCATGCCCGATAACCACTCTGACACGCCCACAAGATTGAGAAAAAACAAAATAATTGAAAACATAAAAGGAAAATACGTTTAATAGTAAAGAAATACTTATATTTAGAATTATAATAAATCGAAAGTTTAAAAGCTAATTAATTATTATCACAAATTCGTTCTTTTTCTAATACAAAAACGTGAGCGGCAGGATTCGAACCTGCGCGGGCAAAGCCCACATGATTTCTAGTCATGCCCGATAACCACTCCGGCACGCCCACAAGATTGATAAAAAACAAAATAATTGAAAACATAATAGGAAAATACATTTAATAGTAAAGAAATACTGATATTTAGAATTACTAGTTGAGTAACACGTGCATTGCACGTGGAATAGTATAGTTTTAAATTAAAATATGAGAAAATAATAGTTTTCTAATATGCAATAAATAAATATTATATAATTTTTATTTTAATAAAATTTTAAAAGGTAGACAAAGCAAACTTTTTTTTCAATGTTTTCATATTATTGTTTTTTCATGAAAATTCTTATGTATATATTACAAACGAAATTTTGTACAAATAATTCATTTATTAAATGAATATGTTAATATTTTGATACAGTGAAACACATGAATCAAACAATTTTCATTTTAATGTTTTTATATTTTTATCCTTTTCGTGAAAATTCTGAAGAAAAAAAATATAATTTAGAATTGTGTACATATAGTTGTGTCTTATACATATAAGGAATAAATAAATTATATTATTGTTTTAAATTAATTATTAATAATTAAATTTAAGAAAATTATTCTAAAAATACACATTTATTTAAATGAAAAAAAGTATATTATGACATATTTGCATCTCTATGAAATATTTTGAACATTTTGTCTATAAAATATTGATATTTATATAATTGAAAGAACACCAGTAATAAATGTCAAAAAAACTAAAATATACATATAACGTTTGAGAAAAACATTATTAAAAAGTGGATAAAAAATGAAGAAGGAAAAATAGAAAGAAGAAGTTTCTCCTAATGAAGTATCATGTAACTTTAGGACTGAATGTCAAAATGATTGTTTAAAACAATAAACGTGAAATAAACATTTTCAAACACTCTATCTCATTTGGGACACCATTATTGTATAATCCAAAAATAGGAATAGAGGTTGTTTTCTATAGAACCTATAAACAGTCTCCATTATTAAATTATGATGTTTCAAATTTACGGTCTAGATAACACTCATACACAATGGAATAGTCACACCCATATGTGAAAGAATGTTTTGTTTCACTACGTAACCACTCCCACATGGATTAAATTATCTCAATAGACACTTCTAACAGTTGCAACTATTCGAAGCAATGGAATAATCACACCCATATGTATGTTTTGTTTCAGTGTAACCACTCATGGATTAAAGCAAAGATTCTCCCCTCTTAGCCCCATTTATATATAGTATAGATAATAAACCGAAAGTTTAAAAGCTAATTAATTATTATCACAAATTCCTTCTATTTCTAATACAAAAACGTGAGCGGCAGAATTCGAACCTGCACGGACAAAGGCCATATGATTTCTAGTCATGCCTGATAACCACTCTAACATGCCCACAGGATTGAGAAAAACAAAATAATTGAAAACATAATAGGAAAATACGTTTAATAGTAAAGAAATACTGATATTTAGAATTATAATAAACTGAAAGTTTAAAAGCTAATTAATTATTATCACAAATTCCTTCTTTTTCTAATAAAAAACGTGAGCGGCAGGATTTGTACCTGCACGGGCAAAGCCTACATGATTTCTAGTCATGCCCGATAACCACTCCGGCACGCCCACAAGATTGAGAAATAAAGAGAACAATAAATTATTCTAAAAATAAATATTCTAAATAAATCACAAAAATTATGTATTTTTTAAAAAAACTTGGAGATGCAGGGTATTGATCCTCGTACCTCTCACATGCTAAGCGAGCGTTCTACCATCTGAACTACATTCCATTGAATGTTAATGAAATATACTTTCAAGTTGAAGATATATTTGATTTCATGATTAAATCCATAATCTATACCATATATATATATATATATATATATATATATATACTATATATAAAAGGGGCTAAGAGGGGAGAATCTCTGTCTTCCTATTTTGCCCTTACATTTTTAATAAATTTCCATTTTGCACTTCAATGATAGGACATGACTCTTCGAGTTGAGGTGTTCGTTGAGAGAAATGTTGCATAGTTGCAATGTATACGGGTAGGACATGACTGTTCAAATTACGATGTGACTCTTCGAGTGTATGTGTTTGTTCATTCAAATGTGTGCAATTAATACCGACCAGACACGACTATTGGGTGCAGGTGGTTATACATTTATAGATGCATTCATTCGTGTATGAATACAATTCTTGTATAAAAGCATTTAACTATGTTATATAATTATTTTATTTGAGTTAGTTCTTCATTTATTGTCTTTCATGTGTTATTCATAGATAAGTGACTTTTTGCAAAACATGTTGTTGTTGAGATTCATGAATTTCGTAGTTATATTATTTGTATTTTTAGATTCAATAGTTGTTATTTCATGAATTGTACCAAGATCCTTTGAAAGATTTTTATTCAATGGAAGTGGTTACACAACAAGGCATGTTATTCTTTCTTGTATGATTGTGATTTAGACAGTATATGTAAAACGACATGAAAAATATGAAATCATTAAAATGAAAATTGCTTGCCATACATGTTTTACAATATCAAATACCTATCATTTAATAAATTAATTATTTGCATAAAATTTCACTTTGTATCATATATACATAAGAATTTTCATGAAAAAAATGATAATATGAAAACTTTAAAATAATATATGCGAAGAGTAACTTTTAAAAATTTATTAAAACAAAAACTATAAAATATGTACTTATTACATAAAAAAAAAGTACTATTTTATCTTATTTTTAATTTAAAACTACAATATTTCACGTGCAATGCACGTGTTTCTCGACTAGTCTATACTATATATAAAAGGGGGCTAAGAGGGGAGAATCTTTGCCTTCCTATTTTGCCCTTACATTTTTAATAAATTCCCACTTTGCCCTTCAATGATAGGACATGACTTTTCGAGTTGAGGTGTCCGTTGAGAGAAATGTTGAATAGTTGCAATGTATACTTGTAGGACATGACTGTTCAAATATGATATGACTCTTCGAATGTATGTGTCTGTTCATCCAAATGCGTGCAATTAATATCGACAAGACATGACTATTGGGTGCATTTGGTTATACATCAATAGATGCATTCATTCATGTATGAATACAATCCATGTATAAAAGCATTGAACTATGTTATATAATTATTTTATTCGAGTTAGTTCTTCATTTATTGTCTTCCATGTGTTATTTTCATAGATAAGTGACTTTTTGTAAAGCATGTTGAAATTCATGAATTTCGTAGTTATATTATTTGTATCTTTAGATTCAAGAGTTGTTATTTCATGAATTGCACAAGGTCCTCTGAGAGATTTTGATGCAGTGGAAGTGGTTACACAACAGGACAGGGTATTCTTTCTTGTATGGTTGTAATTTAGACAGTATATGTGAAACATCATGAAAAATATGAAATCATTAAAATGAAAATTTCTGACCATATATGTTTTACAATATCAAAATATTAACATATCATTTAATAAATTAATTATTTGCATAAAATTTCACTTTGTACTATACATAGAAATTTTCATGAAAAAGCGATAACATGAGAACATTAAAATAATTCTTGCAATGAGTAACTTTTAAAAATTTATTAAAACAAAAACTATATAATATTTACATTATAAAAAAAACTATATAATATTTACTTATTACATACTAAAAACGTACTATTTTCTCTTATTTTAATTTAAAACTACAATATTTAACGTGCAATGCACGTGTTTCTCGACTAGTCTCTACTATATATAAAAGGGGCTTAGAGGGGAGAATTTTTACATTCCCTTATTGCCCCTAACATTTTTAACAATGACTACTTTGCCCTTTTACCTTATTAATGATATTTCAAATTATATTTTTTTAAAATAAAATGGCTATGAGTGGAGGATGTTTATATACTTATTTAATTGATTTTTGAACGGACACAAAAAAATCAATTAAGGTAAAAAAAAAATAAAACCAAATGTTTGAAACGAAAATCTTTAAATTTACTATTCCTAAATAAATGAAAATATAGTTATTAATAACTAATTTCAATTTACAATTAATTTTTAAAAATTTTATACATAAATTAATTATAATCTTGAGATTTTACTCAAAAATTCAAATAAAAAACTTTACAATAATGTAAGAAAAGTTTTAAATTACTGAACTGAAGAGACAAAAGATTACTTTCCTATTAGACATTTTAAATTCAGGGATCAAATTGACACAATCCTGAAAGTTCAATGGCCAAACTTGTAATTCGACCTACATTTTATGAGGATTAAGAGTATGTTTGGTTTAACTTTTAAAGTATTTATCTCTACTATATATAAAAGGGGCTTAGAGGGGAGAATTTTTACATTCCCTTATTGCCCCTAACATTTTTAACAATGACTACTTTGCCCTTTTACCTTAATTAATGATATTTCAAATTATATTTTTTTTAAAATAAAATGGCTATGAGTGGAGGATGTTTATATCCTTATTTAATTGATTTTTGAACGGACACAAAAAAATCAATTAAGGTAAAAAAAAATAAAACCAAATGTTTGAAACGAAAATCTTAAAATTTACTATTCCTAAATAAATGAAAATATAGTTATTAATAACTAATTTCAATTTACAATTAATTTTTAAAAAATTTATACATAAATTAATTATAATCTTGAGATTTTACTCAAAAATTCAAATAAAAAACTTTACAATAATGTAAGAAAAGTTTTAAATTACTGAACTGAAGAGACAAAAGATTACTTTCCTATTAGACATTTTAAATTCAGGGATCAAATTGACACAATCCTGAAAGTTCAATGGCCAAACTTGTAATTCG
Source organism: Luffa acutangula (assembly GCA_036850905.1). Lineage (NCBI taxonomy): Eukaryota > Viridiplantae > Streptophyta > Magnoliopsida > Cucurbitales > Cucurbitaceae > Luffa > Luffa acutangula. The sequence goes on along the minus strand of CM072087.1, from coordinate 49,445,429 downwards.
ACCTACATTTTATGAGGATTAAGAGTATGTTTGGTTTAACTTTTAAAGTATTTAATTTTGAAAAAAATTATAGTGTTTGACAACAACTAAAAATAACATTAAAAAATGAGATTGAAAAATAAACCATTTTGAAACAAACGCTTGAAAGCAAATTTTTTAAAAAAGAGTTTTTGGTATATAATAATAACATGAGTATAAAAACACTTATGAAAAAAATGTCACCAAACATATGAGTGTTTAGATTCTAAACACTTTCTATACAAAATGTTTAAAATAAAATGCATTTTTGAAAAAGATTAAGGGTCCGTTTGTAATACATTTTAATTTAAATGTTTTTCAAGAATGCATTTTTAAAAAAAATATTTTGTATAAAAATTGTTTATAATTTAAACACTCATATGTTTGGTTGCATTTCCTCACAAATGTTTTTATACACAAGTTATTGTTTACTTAACAAGTCTTTTTTAAAATGTTGGTTTCAAGTGTTTCTCTCAAAATGGTTTATTTATCAATCTCATTTTCTAATAAGTCATTTTTACTGGTTGCCAAACACTAGAATTTTTTTCAAAATGATTTATTTTCAAAATTAAACACTTCAAAAGTTAAACCAAACACACCCTAAACTAAAATGTATTCCAAACGAACCCTAAAACAAAGTTCAAATAATGTTTATTTATGACAGAAATGAACTTAAATAAAAACTAAACACTTTTTATAATTACATTAATAAATTAAAACTACAAGAGCTCACATATATGTTCTTTTTCTTTGAACATATTTTCCAAACACTCCTTAAAAATGGGGCTATGGAAGAGTATATTTGAATTCCTATTTTCCAAACACTCCTTTGTCCATTTTCGATTTTTAATTTCTTTCGTTTGTATAGTTGCAACTGTTCATTTGTATAGTTGTAACTGTTCGAGTTGAGGTTTCCATTGGGAGAATTTAATAAGTGGTTACACGATGTAGTAGTGCATCCTTTCATACATGAGAGTGACCTAGACGGTAGACACGTGAAAAAAAAAATTAAAATAGAAATTGTTGCATAATCTATATTACAATACCAAAATATTAACATATGTATTTGATAACTTAATTACTAGCCTAACTTTTTGCTATAGAAGATTTTTTTTAGGAAGAATAATACGATAATATGAATACATTAAAATAAAAAAAAATTTACATTATCTATTTTTTAAAAATTTATGGTAATTAAAACAAAACTATATAAAATTTATTCATTACATGGTAAAAGATTACTACATTTTTTTTTTCAAAATTTTAATGAAAACCACAAGATTTCACGTGCATGGCACGTGTTTCTTGACTAGTATATATAAAAGAGGTTTAAGGAGGAGAATCTTTGCTTTCCTCTTTTGCCCTTACTATTTAAATAAATTCCTATTTTACCATTTGTTGAAGGGACACGACTATTCGAGTGTAAGTGTCATTGAGTCCAATAGGTGCAATTGATGTCGACGAGATGCAACTGTTCATGTAGAGATGGTTACATATTGAATTGGTGCATCTGTTCGTGTATAAGTTTCAAGGGTCACTCCACCCATTGCCAATTGGTTTTGAGATGGAAGCCCATATAATATAATATGGTATCAGAGCCCATTAAACCCAAACGGGTATGGTGAACCGAAAGAGGCACCATGTTGAGGATCCCATCAAGGGTCACTCCACTAATTACCAATTGGTTTTGAGATGGAAGCCCATATAATCTAATATGGTATCAGAGCCCATTAAACCCAAACGGGTATTCGGTCCAATAAAAAGAAATTGGGATCCGATCCAAGAATGGTGAACCCAAAGAGGCACCATCTTGAGGGGGATGTTGAGGATCCCACATCGAAAAGATTGGTGGAGACCTCACAATATATAAGCTTCAAGGGTCACTCCACTTATTGCCAATTGGTTTTGAGATGGAAGCTCATATAATATAATATTGTCAAAATGTCAAACTATATGAAAATTTGTCCAATAGGTATAACTGATGTTGATGAATTGCGATCTACAACTATAGGAAAATTACACGTTCTTGGATCTCAACATGTTAAATTTTGTATTTAATAGAATTTAGTTATATTCCCAACCCAATTAGTTGTTTAAAATTATATATCGAATTTCAAGAGAGATTACTTTTGTTTGTTGCATTTTGAATTTAGAATGCTTATATCCTAAATGATTTTTTATGTTTATCTTATTTACGGGCATGTTTTGCTTATCACATTGTAATTTTCTATGTAGCAAATTTCTATTTAAGTAATTTGTGTTAGTTGACTTACTTGGAGTTTAGGGTTAAGTAAAACCAAAAAGAAAAAAAACGTGGATTTTCAAGTTGGTAAAATACAATTTAGGGACGACTTGTGAAATTTAATTAAATCATAAGGGACAAATTGAAACTAAGTCCAAACCATAGGGACAAAATTGAAGCTATGTTCAAACTATTGAGACTAAATTGAAACTTTTAAAACCACAATGACCCAAATAAAATTGTCTAAATGTATTACCAAATTTGTAATTTAATATACAAACTAATATTACATTTTAGGTAAAGAAACTTAGAAGTCTGAAAATGATAAAAATAAAAATAAAACTGAGTAGCCTAAAAATTATAAAGTTATTCCTTAAAATACTTCAAGGAAATTATTAACTGCATGCATAATTTTAAATGAAATTAAAATTTTCAAATACCAAAATAATTGAACACACTTTCAATTTTCTAATTAAATATATTAATTGTTTTGTTCATTAATCACAAATACAAGAACTTTTAATATTTATATTTAAATTTATGTAATTGGTTTTAGTGGAAAGGTTTTTTAATACTATTAATTATCTATGTAATAACATTAGCTACTTAAAATTTAGAGTAGATCGGTAATCCTTATTGTTTTGCTTACAACTTATATTATAATTTTTTTTTAATCTTAGAAAAGATAATTTAACATATAGTAATTTGATTTTAAAAATTACTTGACTTTTTAAAAATTAATTGTTAGTAGAATTTCATATTGTTTTATTTTTATTTTTTTATTTTTTATAAGATAATTATTAAACTTCCTGTCAAAGTTTAAATTAACAAAAAAAAAAAAAAAAAAAAAATTAATGTATATGTGTGCTACAATTATGTCTATATACATGCTAAATAATAAGAAATATGTTGGGTGTGCGACCAAAGTCCCACATTGGCTAGATAAAGGGATGATCATGAGTATATAACGGAGGACAAGTATCTCCATGTTGGTATGAGGCCTTTTTGAGTGAACCAAAAACAAAACCATGAGGGCTTATGCCCAAAGTGGACAATATCATACCATTGTAGAGATATGTGTAGTGTCCGGTGGTCCCTTAGAAAATCGTTTATTTTTATCACTAACTTTTAGGTATTTGCTTATTACATTACATATACTAAAATAAAACTACTATTTTCTCTTATTTTAATTTAAGACTACAAAATTTCACGTGCATTGCACGTGGTACTTGACTAGTAGTAATAAATTGACACAGAGACCTAATTGTAGTTTTGTTTAAGGCAAATTGCAAAAACCACTCCTAAAGTATGACGTTTGTAACAATTACACCCTCAAAGTTTCAAATGTAAAAATTAAACCCTCCAACTTTCAAAAGTGTAAAAATTAGAACCCTAAACTTTAAATGTTAAAATTAAACCCATAATCTATCATAAATGTACAAATTGGATCCATCTCATATTTCTCTCTCTCTCCTCTTTCCACTTTCCCTCGTCTTTCTCCCTCTACCTCTCCATTCCTTCGATCACCCTCTCTCTACTTTTCCTTCCCTCATTTCACTTTCTAATTTTTACACTCTGATCTACATCCGCGATAGTTTTTGCAGCTCCAAGGCCAAATGACTCCTTCGCCGAACAACTGAATTTGACCCAAAACTTCTGGGTCTAAAAAAAAACAGAGAAGCCCAACCATTTTCGTCTATACTGGTATGACATTTTGGGTGGGAAAAACCCAAGCGCAGTCCAAATCGTAGAGCCCACATCAACAACATTGTCATCGTAAAAACCAAAGTAAATTTATACCCAAACAACATGGATGAAATTGTGCTTTTAACTTTCTTTTTAAACAAAAAAATGATTAAGCAATGATCAATAGTTTACTGGGTTGTACGCTGCAGCTTCGCAAAAGAATTTAAGTTTGTTAATGGCGATGAATTTCGCACTTGTGAGTGGGACATACATTGGAAGCACCAACACGATCTTGGGGAGAAAACCAGTTGGTGAAAAGGTGAGAGAAAGAGGGTGATCAAAGGGATGGAGAGGTAGAGGGAGGAAGGAGAGAGAGAAAGTGGAAAGAGGAGAGAGAATGTGAAATATGAGATGGACCCAATTTTTACATTTATGATAGATTGGGGGTTTAATTTTAACATTTAAAGTTTAGGATTCTATTTTCTCAAAGAAAAAAAAAGTTTAGGATTCTAATTTTTAGACTTTTGAAAGTTGAAGAGTTTAATTTTTTACTTTTGAAACTTTAAGAGTGTAATTGTTACAAACATCATACTTTAGGGGTGGTTTTTGCAATTTTCCCTTTTGTTTATTAATACAAACTTAAAATACACGAATCAAGTGGAACCAATCAACCTTCTATTTTAAAGATATAATAATAGAAATATACAAGCCTAGCTCTCATTCTATTTACGAAATAATGACATGAAGCATATATAGAGTACGCTGTTTTTTTTTTTTTTTTTTTCTTTTAGTACATCAACATTTGAGGATATGATTATAGTTTTTACTCATATATAAAGTACGCATGTTACGTGTCAATACAAGTATAGTTTTTACTAATGACCTAGAGGTTCATGATTCAAATCTTCTCACCCTTCACGTGTTGTTAAGAAGAGAAGTATGAATTTAATCATGAAATCGAATATATCTTCAACTTGAAAGTATATTTCATTAACATTCAAGGGGATGTAGCTCAGATGGTAGAGTGTTTGCTCCTGGTTGTCGAGTTCTAAAACTTTAAACAACTCATTTGATTTCAATCACAAGGAAATGATTAGACTATGGATTACAATATGATGATTAAAGATCATGAGGTAAGAGAGAAAACTATTTCCTTCCTCAAAGTTGAACTAGACTCTACAAACAAGTTGATCAGACTTACTGAATGTCGTCCAAACATAAAACCCTAAGTTAAGGATTGCAAAGTGACGAGACTCATGGTTTTGAGTGTGGAAAACATTTCAATTTTATTCAAAACTCAACTTCAAATAGCTAATTTTATGCCTAAACTAACCCTAACAGAGGCAGATAGGATACAAATAAAGAGGAAAAAAAACTAACATAATGAAACCCTTTTTTAATTGGTACAATCTAAAATTTAGAGGTATAACTTGATATTTTTCCCTTTTCTTATTTCAACAATATTTAAGGATGAGGATTCGAATCTTTGACCGTCGTCAAGTCGATAGTATAGTATATTGTCTCAACCATAGCTCAAATTGAAAACCCTAGGTTGCTTATATTAGTAAGCCTAATAATCTTGTTGACCTTGTTACTCTTACCCTTTCTGGCCTAAGGACTTTTTCAGAAAAAAAAAAAAAAACCCAAAAAGAAATAATTGAAGCCTAAGTCTTTGTCAAATCACAATATAAAAAATGGAATGTGACAAAATTCTCAGTAGCCTCATCTACTCTATGTCCTACATGTTAGCCACTAGTTTAGTAATATTGTTCCTCGTTATATCTATTTGAGATATTATCAAGAATAATAACAAAATTTTAAAATGAGCATAGTTCAACAGTAATTGACATATATATCCTAGACTAACTCGATACCAATTAAATTATGTTTATGTTGGATTTGATTCATTGAATTAGTAGTTATTGATTGATTGATTTATTTATTTTTCTTATCATATGTCATTATGATGGAAAAAAAAAAACAATTTAAACCAAATAAAATGAACCAAATGCGATATGCTAATTAAAAAACATGGATTAGTATTTGTGTTGCTTGTTCAATATTACAAACTACACTCATGTTTTTAAAATAGTTTCAAGACTTTCAAAAGCTATTTTTATCTTTATGATTTTATGTTGTTAATAAGAAAAGCTAGGAAGTTTAGTAAGATTATAGCACATTATCTTATTGATTTTATTATACTCTACCTCTATGGCTTAAAGATAATATATATATCATTTATTGGCTTAGTTTTTAGCTTTAGGTTGGTGTTTTATCTTTTCAAATTTCGAGAATATCTAAATTAGATGTCAAATTATCAAATACACAAATTAGAAGTTGAATTGATCATATAAGGATTATATAAAAAATTAGGAAGATAGACTTCCACCGAGAATAAGTAATTGAAACAAAGATTCTTTTATAATCCAACGAAGTTTTCATTCCGTATATACTAGAAATCATGAATTAATAACTACATCTAGTTAATTTTTTTTTTTTTAAAAAAAAAGAACTACATCTAGTTTCCATAAGAATCTCATCAAGGCATTCCTACATGTACAACTTTATAACAACAATTTAATCTAACGAATTTCTTTTCATTAAACCGAAAACAAAAAAAGTGATTTACTAGTTGAAATTCAGAAAACTTCTGAATAATTGTTTTTATTTTTTTACTTTCAGTTTATTCATGTTACAAATCATATGTTTTTAAAATGGGAAAAGAAAATGAAATAAAAGAAAGAAGAAAAAATGGTGAAAAACGTGAGCGGCAGGATTCGAACCTGCGCGGGCAGAGCCCACATGATTTCTAGTCATGCCCGATAACCACTCCGGCACGCCCACAAGATAGAGAAACATGGAGAACAATAAATAAGTGTAAAAACAAATATTCTTAAAAATTATGTATTTTTTTATAAAAATTGGAGATGCGGGGTATCGATCCCCGTACCTCTCGCATGCTAAGCGAGCGCTCTACCATCTGAGCTACATCCCCATTGATGTAACAATTTATCATAAAATATATTTTAAAGACTAAATTATAAAAAATGCATCCTAAACTATGGAATTTGTTTAAAAAATGCCACTTAACTTTAAAAAGTTTTGAAAATACCCATAAACTTTAAAAAATGTTTCAAAAATACCCTTGTCGTTATTTTTTTAAATTTTTTTTACGGAAACCATTAAAATTTCCTGTTTTAACTTTCAGATTTTAAAAAATAACCTTATTAGAAAATGCTTCTTTTTTATACACTAGGAGTTTTTCTTCTCTTTCAACACATCATCTCAAGAGCTTAACTAGATTTCGGCAATGGTATTTTCGAAACATTTTAACGGTTTGAATGGTTTCCATCCAAAAATTAACTGTAAGAGTATTTTTGAAATATCTTGTAAAGTTCAGGGGTATTATATTGAAACTTTTTAAAGTTCACGTACATTTTTTAAACAAACCCCATAGTTCAGGGGTATTTTTTTTTTTTTATAATTTAGCCTAATTTAAATTATAGATTTAGAGTCCGTTTGGCTCAAGGATGCATTTTTTAAAAAAACATTTTGTATAAAAATTGTTTAGAATTTAAACACTCATATGTTTGGTTGCATTTCCTCACAAATGTTTTTATACACAAGTTGTTGTTTACTTAAAAAGTCTTTTTTAAAATGTTTTTTCAAGTGTTTCTCTCAAAATAGTTTATTTATCAATCTCAATTTTTAATAAGTCATTTCTAGTGGTTGCCAATATTAGAAATTTCTCAAAATGATTTATTTTCAAAATTAAACACTTGAAAAGTTAAACCAAACACACCGCACTATGATTTAAAAAAAAGTACTCCTTATAGTTTTAAAATTAAAATTTCGTCCCTTTAAATAGTAACTACTGCATACTCAATCTATTAAAATTTCATCCATATCTTGTCACATAATCAATCCATTAATGACTTCTAACCATAGGGATTTATTCGATGAGATTTTGTGAAACCATGTGTGAAATTTTAATTTTAAAATGGAAATACATCTATTCAACAAACCCGAACAAAATTTGATTTCAGTTTTGCATATTAAACATTTTAATATGAAATAAAATAATAGAATAAATCAGAAAAAGGGGAAAAAATGAAATAAAAGAAAAAAGAAAAGAGGTGAAAAACGGGAGCGGCATGATTCGAGCCAGCGGCGGATTTATTAAGGGCCCGGAGGGGGGGGGGGCTCGAGCCCCCCTCAATTTCAAATTGATATAGTAATTATATTAAATATGGCAAGGTATTATATTGAAGCAACCATCTAGTTTGGTGGTGTAAACCCCCTTTGCGTTTGTGTTCCATCCTTGTTTGAGCCTCTCAGCATGCATTTTGAGCTTTTTTTTACTCGCATTTTTTTTTTTGTTCTTTTTGCGTTTTTGTTTTTGTTTTTTTTTTCAGTTTTTTGAAACGCGCCTTTTTGGGGTTTTTTTACTCGCATTTTCGCGTTTTTTTCTTCTTATTTTTTCTTTTCTTTTCAGTTTTTTTACAAGCATTTTGACATTTGTCTTTTACTTACTTTGTAACAAGGTGTAAAACACTAGTTCAATTTCAACATTAAATTCAAATTTTCTTTTATTGGAATAAATATAGGTGAAGATAAATAAAATTATTTTTAAATTTCAGTAAATTATTTTTTAAGAAAATGAATAGCATGAAACAAATGTATAGTCATTGTAAAAAAGAAAAAGAAAATCTAACTTGTTATTTATATATCATTCCTTTTCTTTTATATCTATATTGAAAATTCTTTGAGTAAAAATTTATCATAGGATAAAACTACAATATTTTTTAAAGTTAAGATGAAAATTGCAACACTAAACTAAGTTCAATGTACAACTGGATACCATTGAAAGTTTAAGGTAGAAGCTAACGGTGTGTTTAATTTTGAAAAAAAATTCTAGTGTTTGGCAACCACTAAAAATGACTTATTAAAAAATGAGATTGAAAAATAAACCCTTTTGAGACAAACATTTGAAAACAAATTTTCTAAAAAGAGTTTTTAAGTATATACTTTTTGTATAAAAACACTTAAAGGAAATGTAACCAAACATATGAGTGTTTAAATTCTAAATAATTTTTATACGAAATGTTTAAAATAAAATGCATTCTTGAAAAACGTTTATACTAAAAAGTATTCCAAATGGACACTAAACACACTATACCAATTTTAGGGTAAAAATCGATATTTTCCTTTATTCCTATATAGCCCCCCCGACATGAAGTTCTGGATCCGCCACTGATTCGAGCCTATGCGGGCAAAGCCTACATGATTTCTAGTCATGCCCGATAACCACTCCGGCACGCCCACCATCAACAATTACTAAAACAATTTTGCTTACAATGGAAAAGAATCTAATCATGAAATTTTTTATAAAAAATGTTTTTTTTTGTTTTTTGTTTTTTGTTTTTAAAGGATGGCAACCTTCACTATCTATAATATGAAAAACAAAATATGGGTGAGAATAAAAAATAGAAAAATGAGATGTATGTTGTTAAGAAGGAAAAAAGTAAGAGTAAACTAGATGAATGTGGTACATGAAAAGATTAAGACATTAGTTAAATATAATGTACAACGGTACAACTTTATGCTAGTTGAGCTAAGCTCTTGTTGGCCAGTCAAAAGTAATCTATAAGTAGTAAAATATTAGCAATGACATTTATATTATATCATATATGGGCATATGAAATAGAAATTACATTAAAAAGAATACCTTGTTTTGCAAAATAGCAGATAATGTGTAAAAATGAACAAAGTAAAAGAATTTAATGAAAAAAATAAATACTACAAAAAAAACCCAAGAAAAATTGATGTTGTATATAAAACTTGAAAACACAAAACATTTGGAAAATAAGAGAATTTTGTATAATTCATTTTCAAGAACGAGGGGAAAAAAACCTAATAGATAACTTAAAAAAAAAAAAAAAAAAAAAAAACCACAACTTAAAGAACTCTTGAAATCCTGGAGATTAATGAGAGGAGATAAACAGTGAAAAAACCTCTATGTTCAGGGGCGGATCCACGTTGGGGTCACAGGGCACGTGCCCCCTGAATTTATAGAATTGCATACTTGTATAATATATTTCTAATAAATTTACATAAGTGAACCATCGATCCTTGGTTTGAAAGGGGTACAAGTATGCTCTGAGGGCATCTGGAGGTCTCTTAAGTTTGAGATGTGTGAGCGTTGGTTTTTTGGTTCTTTCAATTTTCAATTTTTTTTTACGCATTTGTATACAAATATAAAAACAAAAGCATGATCGTGATTAAATTATTTTAGAAAAACTAATTGTATAAAAAAATTATCGTATTTTAAAAAATCTTAAATATTTCAATTTTTATTCTTTGTCGTGGATAGTTCTAAATTTATTATAATTTTGTAAATAATATTATTTAATCTAAATATTATACTATTGCATTTAAAATTATTTAATCTTTTTTTTTTAAAGGTAAAATTATTTAATCTAAATATTATACTATTGCATTTAAAATTATATTTATATGAATGATAAATTATAAGTTTAGTTCATTAATATTAAAATTTGTATATGATAGGTCCCTAAGGACCCGTTTAGTAACGTTCTCGTTTCTTGTTTCCGTTTCTTTATTTTTAATAAAGAAAAATAGAATTTCATGACCCTAACACCTATACATTCATTAATAATAAACCTATATTCTTATTTATGTTTGGAAAAAATTGGAAACAAGAACAAAAAAGAAAAAACAAGTTTTAGTTGTTCCCAAAAGTTCTATCCAAATTTTGGGAGTGTTTCTAAAAAATGAGAAACAAGAAACATACATAGTTATTAAATGCTTAGATTTCTTAATAAAATTAGAAACAAGAAACAAGAAACGAGAATGTTACCAAACGGGCCCTAAATTTTCAATTTTTGTTTAATAAGTCTTTTAACCTTAGAAACGTCTAATAGATCAATGAAGCTTCAATTTTGTATCTAATAGGGTATTAAACATATTAATTTTTTTTTAAAAAAATTAACTATTCTATTAGACATAAAAATTAATTTTGTATCTAATTAAACCTTAAACTTTCAAATTTGTAACCAGTAACTACATTAATATTTAAAAATGTTGAATGAGTTAAGAACTTGTAAGTTTTATTTGTCTAATAGAACATTTAATTTTATAAAAATGTCGAATGCATGAGTTAAGGACCTATTGAATACAAAATTAAAATTTTATGGATCTACTAGACACAAAATTAAAAATTCACAGTCCTATTAGACGTTTTTTAAAATTTAGGAATCATATAGACACAAATCTAAAAGTTTAAGACTAAACTTGTAATTTAATCTAATATGAACTTGTGTCCCTAACGTAAGATTTTGGATCCGCCACTGTCTGTGTTCATGATGAACATGAGAAAGACGATAACATCTTAAAAGTAATTAAATTAATGTCAAATGTAAAAAAAAAAATTATAAAGAACAGAATTTCTTTTAAATCTAAAATAAAAGTAATCATATTTCAAATTTGATTTAGAATTTGAAAGTTTAATAATAGAAAAAAAAAAAGGATAATTGTAATGGGTGGCAACATGAAGGTAAATAATTGCAAATATAGCAATTTTTAAAAATATTTGCAAATATGGCAAAATTTTTTAATTAATTTTTTATATTCCTAAATTGCCCCTGTGTGCCCATCTTCTTCTTTCTCGTCAGTTTTTTTTTTTTTTTTTTTTTTTTTTTTTTTTATACTGATAGAAAGTCTTTTTATTACTGATAGATTCTATCAGTGGTAGAAAAATTTTCTATCAGTGATAGAAAATTTATATCACTGATAGAATAAAATTTCTATCAGTGATATTTCTATCACTGATAGATTCTATCAGTGGTAGAAAAATTTTCTATCGGCGATAGAAAGTTTCTATCATTAATATTTCTATAACTGATAGATTCTATCAGTGGTAGAAAAATTTTCTATCAGTGATAGAAAGTTTCTATCACTGATAGAATAGAAGATTTCTATCACTAATAGAAACTTTTTCTATCAGTGATAAAAGATTTCTATCGTTCTATCAGTAATAAAAAAAAAACTTTTTATAGAAAATCATAGAAAAACTTTTGATAAAAAATCTTTCAATCCCTGATCACCCATAAAAATCTTTCTATCACCGATATAATCTATAAGTGATAGAAAAACTTTCTATCACCGATAGAAAAGCTTTCTATCAGTGATAAAAGATTTCTATCGCTGATAGAAATTTTTACTATTCTATCAGTGATAGACAGATATTCTATCAATGATAGAAAACTCTTGATAGAAAATATTTCAATCCCTGATAGAACCTATCAGTGATAGAAATCTTCTATCACTTATAGAAATTTTTTCTATGAGTGATAGAAAAAAATTCTATCATTCATAGAAAATCTTTCTATGAGTGACAGAAAAACTTTCTATCTCTATCACTGAGACTGATAGAAAAACTTTTCGTGAGTTATAGAAGATATTTCTATCACTGATACTTTTCTATCAGTGATAGAAGACCTTTTATTTCTATCAGCGATGGTGATACATGGTGAAATCGAGCATTGAAAAATAAAGCAAAAACGAACGATTATAGAAATCAAACACTGAAAAACAAAAACCAAACACTGATAGAAAACCAAATAACAACAACCAAACACTGATAGAACACCGAACAAGTGATAGAAAAATATCTATCACCGATAGAATCTATCAGTAGTAGAAAAATTTTCTATCATATGATAGAATAAAGAAAATTTCTATCACTGATAGAATCTATCAGTGATAGAAAAACTTTCTATCAGTGAAAGAAAATATGGAGGGGTATTTTAGTAAATGCAACACACAAACTATTAGATTTTGCCATTTTTGTAATTTTTTTTGTGGGTTGCTAGATTTGCAATTATTTTGGCCCATATTGCTATCCTTGCAATCGCCCCAAAAAAAAATCTTTTCCAAAAAAAATAATAATAGAAAAATATAATTAACAAATTTGTATAACTTAAAATAGACAATACGCAAAGTAAAATTAGAAGTTTAAATTATGGATAAATATCTAATCTTTTTGCATAAATATCCAAGATCTAATTTTCAATTTGAGTGTGTAAATAAAGTCACCCACCCAAATCTTTTTGCTACATATGTTATCCGTTGGACTTTCTTTGTTAAACTTTGGTTAATTATATTTATAATTTGATATGCAATATAATTTTTTTTCTAAGGCAAAGTTAATTAGATATCTACTTCTTCCTTTAAAATTAGAAGTTCAAAACCTTGCTCCCAAGTTAATAGAGTGTTATTTATCATTAAGTTTTCTGGTCTTTTTTGTTTTGAAAAACAACACCTCATATTATTACGTCACTTGGGCTAAAAATGAACAGTCATACTCAACCCACATACATAACCAACTCGAGAAATTTCTGACCCAAACCTCACGATTATTTACAGATTTTTCATACCTTGCAATCTCATGGGCCGTCCTATTACAAGTTCCATGGGTAAATATAAAGGATATTTCACTAAAAGAAGGCAAAAGATTCCAAATGGATTCAAACTAAGGCTTCAACATCCATCCAAACAACCATCTCCTTATTTAGAAATTTGATAGCAATTTGGTAATCGGACTCCACGATGAGCTTTGAACAGTCCATAAAGAAATAGCCAGCTTGATAACTTAAAAAATGGCCCATAATTCAGCCAAATGTGCCTCCAATTTCACATCCATAGAATTCGAAGCAGTTGCCAATGCCTTCCCCTCGAAATTCCTACAGATCATCCCGATACTTCTCATCGAGGGCTCTGAAGAGCATGCAACATCAGAGTTGAGCTTCCAAAAGCCTCTATTGGGTGGACTCTATCGATCATTTCCAACCAAGGCGTAAGAAACCTCACCATGGCTGATCGACATACCAGACGAAACACTAGAATTTGATCCCCGGAAGGATTCAAGGTAATCCCTAATCCATTTGCTTCTGATTTGAGTAGATGGAATTGCTTCGCCATGAACACACTTATTCCTGTCATTCCAGATGACCCAACAAGTTTTCTAGTCTTATTTCTCTTATTTATGATTCAATATTCTGTTATGCTTTTGACCTATCTTCTGTGTAAGAGTGGTGTATTTTTCCCATTATATATATGTTTGCTATGGTCCGTAAATATCTTCTGTGTAACATTCTTTCAATAGTATCATCAATAAAATTCCTCTCTGGAAATTTCTTCCTTTATGGCAGAGCTCTAAGATAGCTCATCCATAACGTCAGGCAAGTCTTCTTCTTCTTCTATTGGACGCTAACCACACTCATTGCTTCTCCATCTACTCTAATCACTACCTCGATTATTACTCTGATTATTCGAAACTAGAGTGTTTAGCGACCAAATCCTCATGTATCTCGACAACCTCAAATTCCTCCACCTCCATTTTAGCGACCAAACCCTTCATTTTTATAATTAAAAAAACACATAAATAATGATAAATAAGGAACATTTGGAGCTTGTTAGATAACAATTTTACTTCTTAATTTGTGTTTAGAAAACATAGTTATGTATGATGTGTATATAGTGGCGGATCCAGAATTTTATGTTAGGGGGGCACAAATTTGTTTTTAACTACAATCTTGTGTTCGTGCCTAATGTACTTGTTTCTATACATAATATTCAAATGTTTAAATTACAAATTTTAGTCCATAAACTTTCAAAAGTATCTAATAGGTCCTCTTTAAATTTTGTGTCTAATAGGCCCCTAAACTTTAAAAAGGGGCTAATACGTCCTTAAAATTTCAATTTTGTGTCTATCACGTCCCTGAATTTTCAATTTTGTGTCTAGGTTCTTGACTTATTCAACCTTTATTAAAATTAACGAACCTACTAAACGCAAAATTAAAAGTTTAAGGTCCAATTAGATATAAATTTCGATTTTATATCTAATACATCAACTAATTTTATAAAGTTATGAATATGTCAAAGGCTTATTGGTTACAAAATTGAAATTTCGATAATCTATTAGACATTTTTAAACTTCGATGATCTATCAGACACAAAATTGAAAATGCAGAGATTCAGATATTTTTTTTTAAGTTTAAAGAACAAAGACACAAACTTGAAAGTTTAGTTATTAAACTTGTAGTTACACCTATTTAAATTAAGTAATATTAAATATAAAACTATATAACAAAAAAAATTGTTTGATATTAAGGAATTAAATTTGAAATGTTTAGTATATTCTTTTTAAGGTAAAACGAGACTTGATTATAAGTTTTATTTAATTAAAAAAAATGTTTACTAAAGAAAACTATTAAATTAAAAAACTGAATTAAAGTCTTAGAATAAAAACAAATCAAAATAATTATAATTATAATTTTAAAAAAATTACTAGAAGAATACTATTAAAATTAAAAAAATAAAAAAACTGAAGTAAAATTTCAAAAAGAATAACTGATATATCAAAAGAATTATAATTAAATAATAAAGTAAGAGGCACACTGACTACTTGGGAAAAAATTAAGCTTATAAAACATACAAAATGTGGATCAAACACTAAAGATCGGGCAAAGACAAAGTCCCACTTATACCAACGAAGCAGGGAGGCACGCATGATTTTATGTCGCAAATTTAATATTAATTATTAAAATATTAATTTTCACTGTTTACCAAAGTTACGAAAACACAGAGAGCAGAGATAGAGAGAAATTTTGTATAGATTAAATTTCCTCAGCTTGATTATTACAATCATACACAACAATGAATAAATAGAAGGAATGAGCAACAGAGAAAGATTCTCAGCCATTACAAAGGGGCCACGTATACATAAAAAAGGAATAAAATAACAGAATGACAGAGCTACAAAACGGTAGCGTTTTGCCCACTGAGGTGATCCTTGCTGCTGTTATTTTGAGACTGATTTTGGGCCTTATCATCCCCCCTCAAACGAGAGGGTGGCAGTGTCACACCGAGTTTGGCACGAAGATTGGTGAAAGTAGCCTCCGACAACGGCTTTGTGAGGGCATCTGCAAGCTGCTCAGCAGAGGGGATATATCGAACATCAATAGTCTTGGAAAGAACCTTTTCACGAACAAAGTGAACGTCAAGTTCTACATGCTTGCTCCTAGAATGAAAGACCGGGTTCTGAGCAAGAGAAATGGCAATGGTATTATCACACCAGATAATGGGAGTAGACTTTGGAGAAAGACAAATTTCCTTAAGGAAAGATTGAATCCAAGACAGTTCAGCGGTAGTTTGGGCAAGAGAGCGATATTCGGACTCGGCACTTGATCGGGCGACCACACTTTGTTTCTTAGAAGACCAAGAGATAAGAGAGTTACCCAAGAAAATGCAATGAGCAGCAATAGATCGGCGATCATCGACGCAGCAAGCCCAGTCAGCATCCGTGTATGCAACAAGAGATAGAGGTGAAGAGGACTTAGGAAGAAACAAACCATAGTTTAGAGTACCTTTTAAGTAGCGTAAAACCCGCTTGATACCTTGCCAATGAGCCATAGTTGGCTGTTGCAAAAACTGACTTAGCTTGTTCACTATGAAGGATATGTCGGGACGTGTATGAGTAAGGTATTGTAGAGCACCAAGGACACTTCGATACAGAGTTGGATCAGTCATAGGAGAGCCATCAGAGGCTGAGAATTTTTTACTTGTAATAGCAGGTGTTGGACATGGCTTTAGATGAAACATTCCAACTCTAGTGAGAAGATCACATATATACTTGGATTGAAGCAAGAACATGCCCTCATTTGTGCGAAGAATCTCTACTCCGAGATAATAGCTCAACGGACCAATGTCCTTTAGAGCAAATACAGTATGCAGACGAGCAACAAAGGTGTTGATGAAATGAGGACAATCACCAGTCACGAGGATGTCATCGACATAGATGAGGATCAGAACCACCATGCTGGAATTTGAGAAGAAAAAAAACAGAGTTATCCGCTCTTGAGTTAGAGAAACCCCAATCAAGTAATGTAGTCCGAAGACGATCATACCATGCTCGAGGAGCTTGACGTAAACCATAGAGTGCCTTATCAAGCTTACACACAGAAGACGGTTGAGAGGGATCAATAAAACCCTCAGGTTGCTTCATGAACACATCCTCCGTGAGACGACCATTGAGAAAGGCGTTATTTACGTCCAATTGTCTAACAGACCAACCTTTTGCTACAGCGAGAGCAAGAATAATCCGAATAGTGGGAGCTTTGACAGCCGGACTAAATGTCTCATGAAAATCAACGCCGGGTACCTGATGAAAGCCCTTTGCAACCAGGCGAGCCTTGCATCGTTCAACAGAACCATCAGAGTGGCGTTTAACTTTGAAAACCCACTTGCATCCAACAAGGTTCACATTAGGTGGGGGTGGAACTAAATGCCAAGTTTTATTCCGGTTTAAGGCATCCATTTCATCTTCCATCGCCTTCTGCCAACGAGGAGACAACGGGGCTTCTTTTACAGATAAAGGCTCAGACACCGTATCAGATTCTGTGGAGGAAGAGGCCAGGAAGGAATCCCATGTCTTTGGTCGAAAAATGCCACTCTTGGCACGAGTCTGCATATGATGGGTGTTCTGAGCAAGAGGATTTACAATTGGAGCAACATCCGCTGAAGCTAATACACCACAGTCGTGTGGAAGGCTTGGACTGATACTCACTACAGGAGTTGCAGCCTCAGCAGGTGAAAAAACAGTTGTAGGCGGCTGAGATGCAGGTGACAAAGGACCAGCAGATGAGGTAGGTAGTTGAATATCATTCAGAGATGTACTTGTAGTAGGAACTCGAGGAGACAAAGAAGATGTGCTAGCAGGGAACTCCGAAGCATGATCTGAAGTGGCTGGAAGAGTAGACACAGGGCAAGACTCAAGTGATGTAGAAGAAGGAGCAGAAGAGCTCAACGAATTTGGAAAAGGCAACCAATGAACAATGACTTCACTAGACAAGGAGTCAGGCTGAGAATGAAGAAAACAGGACTTAAATGGGAACTCAGCTTCATTAAACACGACATGACGGGATATGTATATTCTGCCACTTGAACTAAGGCACTTGTAACCTTTGTGAGAAAAGCTATAGCCAAGAAAAACACACTTGGTGCTATGAAACTGAAACTTGTGGGATTGGTATGGACGGAGGCACGGGAAACACGCGCAACCAAAGACCTTCAGAAAATCATAGTCAGGAGAACGATTAAAGGCCTTTTGCCAAGGGGACAAGTTGTTTAGGATGGGTGTAGGTAAGCGGTTAATAATATATGTGGCTGAGGAGAAGGCATCCCACCAATATCTTAAGGGCAAAGAGGATTGAGCAAGCATTGATAGCCCCATTTCAACTATGTGCCTATGCTTCCTTTCTACTATTCCATTTTGTTGACTGGTATGGGGGCAAGAGTGACGAAACTCAATGCCCAAGGCTTGAAGAAGAGGAACAAAGGATCTAAACTCACCACCCCAGTCTGTTTGGAGGATTTTGATTTTCTTGTCAAAACGGTTTTCTACAAGAGCCTTGAACTGTTTAAATATCCCCAATGCCTCACTCTTTGCTTTTAAAGGATAGATATATGTTAACCGAGTGAAGTTATCTACGAAGCTAATGTAATAACGATAGCCTAGGGATGATTCAACCGGAGAGGGTCCCCAAAGATCACAGTAAATTAGTTCAAGTGGCTGTTGAGTATGAAAGGAAGATGAAGCAAAAGGCAGTAAATGAGATTTACCCAATTGACATGCATCACAGAAACAAAGTTTTTCATTACTAGAAACATGAAGATTACAAGATTTAATCACACTATTGACCACCTTCTCAGAGGCATGACCTAACCGACGATGCAACAAAAGTTTGGAAACAACAGAGGACTTAGATTTAGGGCCAACAACATGGAAAACAGAACCAGAATTCAAAGCAAGACTAGATCCAGCGGATTTTGCAGGAGTAACATAAGGCTTATTCGACTCAGAAACGTGTAGAGGACTAACACAAAAAGACTGGGACCCAAGCAGACGCAGATGATTTGGAGTTGAAGGCAGCTCAAGTTGATAAAGACCATTCCTAAGAGTTCCGTGCAGCATCACCCTCTTTGAAACCTTGTCCTTCACAAGACAAAAACAAGAGTGAAATTCAACAAAAACGTCATTGTCAGCTGTTAATCGAGCAATACTAACAAGATTTCTTCTAATTTGAGGCACATGAAGTATATTATTTAGTTTGATAGCCTTTGGATCACATGGTACTAAGCTGTTACCAACATGATGAACATTCAATCGACTACCATTCCCTACAACCAGAGATTCTTTACCGTTATAGGCGTTCTTCTCTGTAATATTACCCGCATCAGAGGTGACGTGATTTGTGGCGCCACTGTCAGCAAGCCACTTGGGGTCAGTCAGAATCTCCGGAGTCGCAATATAAGCCGAGGATGTTGAACCATGATTGCCCTGAGAACTTGAGTTATTAGCTGCGTGAGGGTTGTTGAACTGTTCTTCGAAACGCATATAGCAATAGGGCGCCGAATGACCGTATTTGCCACATAATTGACAGGTGGGTTTACTGTTATTCCTCTGAAAATTGTTACGGCCACGCCCGCGACCTCTGTTGGAGCCTCTGTTGTTCGAGTATTGTTGCTGAGAATTCCCTTGTGAAAAACCTCCACGATTAGGGCTGAAGGAAGAACTAAACGACTTTTGCCCAGGTTGTTGATTGAACTGATTGTACGCTAAATGAGCAGCTAGGTCTGGCAGATCCTTTGTGTTAGTAGGTACTGTATATCGCGCAAGAGTGCCTTCAAATTGAATCAAAATTGAAGCAAATTCCTGCCAGGTTGTAATATCCTTGTCCTCAATAGAACACACAATGGGAACATAATCTGAATCGAGCCCAGCCAGTACGTAAGAGATTAGGTCACTCAAGGAAATAGGGTTACCAGCCAATTGAAGATTTTCTGAGGCTTGTTTCATGGTAGCCAGGTACTCTACCATTTTAGTCGACCCTTTCTTGGTGTTCTGAAGAACTCCTCTGAGCTGATTTATCCTTGCCTTACTCGTAGACCCATATACCTTCTCAAGCGCCTTCCAGACTTCTCGAGAGGTACTGAAACTTACTACATCAGCAGCAATTGTCGGCGTCATGGACCCAAATAGCCAGCCGCACAACGCCTGATCGACGGTGACCCACTCTTCATACTGAGGATTAGGTTCAGTTTTCTTACCCGTTTCAGTCGTAACTTCAACAACTTCCGCTGGTTGGGCTTTCGTTCCAAGAATGTAACCATCTACTTTTTGCCCACGGAGGATGGCCAACACCATTCCTCTCCATAACAAGTAGTTTTTGTCATCGAGCTTCACCGTTAGCACTGTGCTCAAAGGATGACCAAACGAAGAGCTAATAACAGCAGCAGCGGCGGAACCAGCTGTGGATGAGGACGACAACGATCCTTCACCTCCCATGGCGTTTGCCTAAGACAGCTCTGATACCAAGTTACGAAAACACAGAGAGCAGAGATAGAGAGAAATTTTGTATAGATTAAATTTCCTCAGCTTGATTATTACAATCATACACAACAATGAATAAATAGAAGGAATGAGCAACAGAGAAAGATTCTCAGCCATTACAAAGGGGCCACGTATACATAAAAAAGGAATAAAATAACAGAATGACAGAGCTACAAAACGGTAGCGTTTTGCCCACTGAGGTGATCCTTGCTGCTGTTATTTTGAGACTGATTTTGGGCCTTATCAACCAACAACAAAAGCTCGATAAATTGATGGGGGCACGTGCCCCTGGCCCCTTAATAGATCCGCCCCTGTGTATATATATATATTCTAAAGTTTATGGTGATGTGATATCCTAATTGTTCTTTAAAATACACAATTAAAATTACAAAATAAATTTCTTCTTATGAAAAATATGAACCCATCTCGATTGGTCTTTGAAATCGATGGCACGTGGGTAGAGATAGAGATGGAAAAACCATTTTCAACCCCGCCCTACTTCGTTTTCATGATTGATTAGAATTTTAATTAAGGAAAGGGCAAAAGTGAAATAATTTGTAGGGTTGTTACATTTGACAAACAAAGCATGACATTTTCCTCATTTTGCACACTTAAATTGCCCCAAAGTCATTGATGTGCTAGAGTGGGTTTGGAATTGAGATGCAACTTATATTCCTTTTATCTTTTGTTGGGAAGGTATGTTTCACTTTCATTGTGCAAAAATTGGTGAAATCTTCTCCATTTCTCAATCCAATTGTCTTTCCCTATCGAAGTGGACACTTTTTTTTGCCCCTTTGTTGCTTTTAGTTTTGTTTTCTTACCAATAGTTACTTGAAACAAAGTTCTGTGAGCCATTTAAATTAAAGACGTGAGAAACAACCCAAATATCAAGGTTCAACAAGTCTCTAGTCCACTTGAATTGTAATAGGATAATGATAACAAAGAAATATACACCCATCAAATAATTATTTAAATAAAATCTTAGACACATCGTTGGACTCGTATGATAACGTCCCCGCTTCTTGTTTCTTGTTACCGTTTCTCATTTTTTTTATAAAAAAAATGATGTGTTTGATAACTCATCCATGTTTCTTGTTTCTAAATTTCAAGAAACGTTTCTAAAAAAGAGGCAAAATTTGAGAAACTACAAAAAAGTTGTTTCTCAAATTATGTTTCTATTTTTTTTCTATGCTTCAGGCATGTATCAATCTCTCTCTCTCATTCTTAAACCAATCTCTTCTCTTCCTCTCTCTATTTTTTTTAGCACTTCCTTGTCTTTTTTTTTTTTTAAATCTTTTCCGTTATTTTGTTCTCTCTTTCCTTCTTTTTTTTTTTCCCTTTTCTCTTTTATCCGTTATTTTTTTCTTGTTCATTTTCTTAATTATTTTTTTCTTTTTTCTATTATTTTTTTCCTTTTTTTTCTTTTTTGATCACCTCCATCGACCAGCTGCCACCGTCAACCAGCTCTAACTATCGGTCACTATCGACCTCTGTCGACTGGCCTTCACTGTCGACTGACCGCCACCGTCGACCTCCGTCGACTGGCCGTCACTGCCAACCTCTGCCGACTGACCGCCATCGTCGACCTCCGACTACTGGTCACCGTCGACCAGCCACTACTGTTGACCTCTGACTACCGGTCGCCATCGACCTCCGTCAATCGACTGCCAACGTCGACCTCTAACTACCCACCGGCATCGACCTTCGCTGATCGGCCTTCGCCAATCGACCACTACCTTCGACCTCCGGTTACCGGCCCCACCGTCAACCTCTGACTACTAGCCTCCGTCGATCAACCATGACCGTCGACCTCCAATTACCGGCCTCTGCCAGCCGACTGCCACCGTCGACCTCTGATTACTGGTAGCAACCGACCTCTGCCAAACGACCGCCACCGTCGACCTCTGACTACGACCGTCGTCGACCTCCGACTGCTACCGTCGTCGACCTCCACCAACTAGCCGCCATCGACGACCTTTGTCTATAATTTTAATGTATGTTATATATCATTTTTATATTATATGTACCAATTTTTTTTCAACTAAAATTCAAGAAACGAGAAACAATTATCAAACACATATATGTTTTTGTTTCTTTTTTTAGAGAAACAAGAAACAAAATAGTTATCAAACATGTTTATGTTTTTAGTTCTTAAAAAACAAGAAACAAGAAAAATGAAACAAAAAACAAGAAACGAGAAATGATAACGTTATCAAACGAGCTCGTTATGTTTTATTTCAGGTCTCAAAATTTTAAATATTTTATTTTAGTCCTTCAATTTTGTTTAAAAAACTTGTTTTGAGGACGCTATATATAAGTGTTGAATTTCTAATTAGATGAGTAATGGAAATTACTAAACTATATAGCTTCAATAATATTGTTTATTATTGTATGTCCATTAAATTAGATGAGTAATGGAAATTACTAAACTATATAGCTTAAAAAAACTAGTTTAGATGTTGATAGGTATAAATATTATTGAAGCTATATATAAGTGTTAATTTCTAATTAAATTTGTATTTAAATTAGATGAGTAATGGAAATTACTAAACAATTTTTTAATGTAAGGTTTGATGACTAAAATATATTTTTTCTAATAAAAAGTAAAATAGAATATTTAATGTTGTCAAAAAAAAAAGAATATATAAAAATTAAAATATTAAAACATATAGTTTGTCAAAAAGAAGAAGAAGATCAAAACATATAGACTAAGGGTCCGTTTGGAATACATTTGAATTTAAATGTTTCTTAAGAATGCATTTTTAAAAAAACATTTTGTATAAAAATTATTTAGAATTTAAACACTCATATGTTTGGTTGCATTTCCTCACAAATGTTTTTCTACACAAGTTATTGTTTACTTAAGAAGTCTTTTTTGAAAAGTTGGTTTAAGTGTTTCTCTCAAAATGGTTTATTTATCAATCTCATTTTCTAACAAGTCATTTTTAGGTCTTGCCAAACACTATAAATTTTTTCAAAATGATTTATTTTCAAAATTAAACACTTGAAAATGTAAACCAAACACACCCTAAAACAAGAACAAAATAGATTTGAATAAACAAGGCCAAACCTAAATTTATTACCGACAATATATCTTCTTTTAAAAAAAAAAAAAAAAAACCAATCTTGCTTACTTTTAACTTTGAACTCGTAATTGTTCAATTTTGATCCCTAAAAATGTAAATGGAGAAACCAATTTAGCTCTTACCATAATCTTTTTATCAATCACGATAACTTATATCTATTTAAAAAACATGACACATAACCATTTCTTTCTTTGAGTTCGGGTGTGGGAATTTAAATATAAAATCCTTAAAAAATGAAATAGTTATCAAAAGGGACCGAAGTAATTTACCAATAAAATTCAGTCTAGTAAAAAGAAATTTCAGCTACTAATAATAACCAAGTTTAAACAATAAGAAAGTTTGGAATCTTCTACTTTTCTTTCTTTTGTATTCCTTCTCTCACCGTATCTTCTCATCAAAATTTCCACGCTAAGACTTCAGCATTAGTCAATCCCAAATGTAGAAAATTGTTGAGGAAAAAAGTCAGCATTTTTTATCTTAGAAAAATATCACTCATACATGGAGACAACTACATTGAATAGTTTTTTTTTTTTAATCAAAATTAATAAAATCTATTGGAAGTGTGAGCAAAGTCGCACGTGGACTAGATAAGAAGATGATTATGAGTATACAAGGAAGGACAAGTCTCTCCATTTGTATAAGATCCTTTGGAATGATCCAAAAACAAAGTCATGAAAGTCGGGAGTGGACATTATCATATTATCGTGGATATCTGTGTCGTGTTTGGGTAGGATTATTTTCTCTTGTATACATTCGAAGGTACGAAACTGTCAGTTGGATGTGACGGATTTGTACAACAATTTCTCGTAAGAGTGGTTTTGTTGTGGGGTAAAGGTAACCTTCTTGGCCCTTTCCCACCGACTGATGAGGTGAGATTTTATTAATGAATCTTGATGGATCAGAACCAAGCATTTATGGATTAATTCACTGTCCTTTTTAATCTACCAATAAACCCTTCATTCACCTACCATCAAAAGCTTCATTTCTCTACGATGGCTTCCTCTTCTGTTTTGTTGATTAAATTCTTTTCATCTCTGGTTTTCCTCTCCACACAAACGCTATCTCAGCACACCCAACTCTTCTATCCTGGATTCAATGGATCCACCAACATCATCTTGAAAGAATCCGCAGAAATTGAGAAGAATGGAATTCTCAGGCTAACGAATCATTCCAAAACCATCATCGGACAGGCGTTTTACGGCTCTCCGATTCGGTTCAAAAACTCCTCCACCGGCGGCAGCGCCGGTGTTGGAGTCTTTTCTTTCTCCACGTGTTTTGCCTTCTGCATCATCGGCGAGAGTGAAGTCTACAACGGCCATGGATTAACTTTCGCCATCGTCCCTTCTACAAATCTCAGAGCTTGGCAGCAGGCGTTTCTTGGCCTCTTCAATCAGACCAACGTTGTCGGCAACTCCTCAAACCATATCTTCGCTGTGGAATTCGATACCATCATGGATATTGGGCTCAGCGATATCGATAACAATCACGTGGGGATCGATTTAAACGGCTTGATTTCGAACGTCTCTGCTCCGGCCGCGTATTTTGACGACGACGGCGAAGTTCACAATCTGACACTCAAAAGTGGGGAGCCTGTTAAAGTTTGGATCGATTACGATTCTGATGAAATCACTCTGAATGTCACGATTTCGCGTTTTTCTTCAAAACCCAGAAGGCCACTTTTGTCGCTCAGAGTGGATCTTTCGTCGATTTTTAATGAAGAAATGTACATTGGCTTTACTGCTTCAACGGGTGTGCTCGCTAGCTCGCAGTACATTTTGGGGTGGAGTTTCGCCATTAATGGCCAAGCTCGAGATCTTGATCTGTCTTCACTTCCAAGTCCCCGAAAGAAGAAAACAGGGGCGAAAATCAATGTCCCTGTTTATGTTTCTGTGTCTATAACTGTGAGTGTTTTGGCGATCTTTATCGCTTTCGGTGTTTATCATCTCCTCAGAAAGTACAAGAATTCCGACGGAATCGAGCCGTGGGAGCTTCGAATCGGACCCCATCGATATCCATACAGAGAGCTCAGAAAAGCCACAAGAAATTTCAGCGATAAGGAGATTCTTGGGCATGGCGGATTCGGGAAAGTATACAGAGGAATCCTTCCGATTTCGAAAACCCAAATCGCCGTTAAGCGCATTTCGCACGATTCGAAACAGGGTCTCCGGGAATTCGTGACGGAAATCGCCACAATCGGAATGCTCCGTCACCGGAATCTGGTTCAGTTCCTCGGATGGTGTCGCCGGCGGCAAGATCTGCTTCTGGTTTACGAATTCATGGCGAATGGGAGCTTGGATAACTATCTATTCGACGACCCGAAAACGATTCTGAATTGGGAACAGAGATTCAAGATCATAAAGGGAGTTGCCTCTGCTCTGCTTTATCTTCACGAGGGGTATAAACAGGTGGTGATCCACAGAGACGTGAAGGCGAGCAATGTGTTATTAGACGGCGACTTGAACGGGAAATTGGGGGATTTCGGGCTCGCGAGAGTGTACGAACACGGGTCGGATCCGGGGACGACTCGGGTCGTCGGAACTTTGGGATATTTGGCACCGGAGCTGCCGAGAACAGGGATATCGACGACGAGCTCCGACGTGTACGCGTTTGGAGCTCTGATGCTGGAAGTGACTTGCGGGCGGCGGCCGGTGGAGGTCAAGGCCCTGCCGGAGGAGATGACGTTGGTTGATTGGGTTTGGGATAAATACAGAGAAGGGCGGCTTTTGGCCGTCGTCGATCCGAAGCTCCGGGGAGATTACGATCAGACTGAGGCGGCGATGGTGTTGAGATTGGGGGTTATGTGTTCGAATAATGAACCGAATCAACGGCCGAGTATGAAGCAGGTTGTGAGATGTTTGGACGGAGAAATTGGCGTCGCCGAAGATTGGAAGGCGCCGGGCGGCGGTGGTGACGGCGGCGGTGGTGACGGCGGCGGGAATAACGGCGGTGCGGTGGGGGATTTTCTTTTGTCTTTTACGTCCAGCTCGATAAGCGGAGACAGCTCCCTTAAGCTTTCGGGTTAATTATTGTAAAATATGATTAGGCATGCTAATTAGACTAATTAGTGATGACTTTGGAAAACGAAAGTAATTAGCAATTTTGTTTTTATCCCTTTTTGGATCAAATTTTGCTGTGTAAATGATTAAATGCGATATTAAGTAAAGTGAAAGCAATTTTGAAAAGACTATTTTATAATTTTATTGCTGACATAAGCCTAATCCAATTACTTAAGTAGATTTTTTAAATGATAAAGCAATAGTTATTCATATTCTATATTGACATGTTTTTCAAAAAAAAAAAAAAACAAAAACAAAAACAAAAACAAAAAGAAGTTATGTTAACAAAATAAATATGTTTGCTAACTAATTTAATTTTAAAATAAGTTTTTCAAATTTATAAAATTTATTTTTAAAAAAACATTCCTTTTCTTATGGCTACAACAATATTTTCTATCACTTTCCGTTAGGGGAAATTTGTGGTGTATTTTTGGATATATTGTCAGGAAGATATAAAGAAACACGTTGGTAGTTGGGATATAAACAGGAATTTATCATTATATACATTGGAAAAAATTAACAAATTTAGAATCATTCTTATAGGTTGGCACTTAAGCATAAACAACAGAGTTTTTAACCTAAAATGTAAGAGGGGTAAAAGAAAAAAAGAAAAAAAGAAAAAAAAAATCTAACACTTCAATAACCACCTAGCCCCGTTTAATAATCATTTGATTTTTAGTTTTTGGTTTTTAAAAATTAAGCTTTGTCTTCTCCCAATTTTCTTATAATAGTTTGCATCTTTGTCAATGACACATTTGAATGAAAACTACTTTTTATTTTTTTTTAGTTTTCAAATTTTGACTTGTTTTTTTTTAAAACATGGAAGAATGTAGATGACAAAACTAAAACCAAAAACCAAAAATCAAATGGTTATCAAATGAGGCCTTAGTTTTTTGTTTTTGGATTTTTAAAAATTATATTTGTTTTTTCCCAATTTTCTTACCATGGTTTTTATAAAGACATATCTGAATTCTTGGCCAAATACCAAAAGCAAAAAGAAAAATAAGTTTTTGAAAACTATTTTTTTTAGGCCGAGTTTGATAACCATTTGGTTTTTGCAAATTATGCTTGTTTTCTCCCAAATTCCGTTTTCATTCCTGTTAATGATCCATTTGAATTCCTAGCCAAATTTTAAAAACAAAAACAAGTTTTTAAAAATTACTTTTTGGCTGTTTTCAAAATTTGACTTGGTTTTTTAAAACGAGGAAGAAGGTAGATACTAAAACAATGAAACTTTTAGTTGGAAGTAGGTGTGTATAAGCTTAATTTTGAAAAACTAAAAACCAAATAATTATCAAACTAGACTTTAGTTTTCAAAACATAGGAAAAAAGTAGATTACAAAACAAAGAAATTTATTGGTAGTAGTGTTTATTTGCTTAATTTTCAAAAGTCAAAAATAAAAAATCAAATGGTTTTCAAACTGGTTTGAGATTTCCTCTTCCAATATAAAAGCAAGGAATAGAGTTAATTTTGAAAATTCCATTAGAAAAAATGTTAATTTTGAATAAGAGGTATGTTTGAAAACTTTTAAGAGGTAAGAAGGATAAATAAGAGAGAAAAAAATGCTTAATATAAGTGGAGATAGATACATGATTTTTTTAAAAAAACCAGTTTTTTTTTTCTTTTTCTTTTTGGAAACTCTTTTGAAACTCTTTTGAAACCCTATGCATTGTGTTTACTTATTATTATTTTCCTAATAAAATGAAATTTAAGCAATTTTTTTAAAGTTAATTATAAGTTCCTTTTTATTTTGTTTTCCTCTTAAATAATTAGAGTTATTTCTTTTTAAATTATAAACGAGTAAATAATAATTTTAAGTGAAAAAAAACCTAACAAAATTTCAAATATATTCAAAAGAGAATGACTGACGATGAGGAAAAGTCACTTGTCTTCAACGTATTGAAAAATATTTGATGTAGACTAGGGATGGTAACGGGGTAGGGTGGGGCTGGGATACACTCCCCCATCTCCTTTCCCATGGGGATTTTCAATCTTCGTCCCTGTCCATTCCCCGTTTCGAGGAATCCCCATTCAGAGATCGGGTCTTCATGGGAAAAAATCTCCTTTTTTATTATTTTTTAATAAAAACTAATTAAAAATTAAGAAATATATTAAATATATATACTTTTATACTAAAGTTAGGATTATATTTATTTATTTATTTATTTAAATAATTAGTTTTTAAAAGGTTAAACACTTTTTATTAAAAATTTAAACACCTAAAATAAATTTTAAAAAATATAAACTAAACAATACAATAAACCAAAACTTTATAAAACATTATTAGTAAGGAAAATTACACTTTTGGTCCCTGAGGTTTGGATTAGGTTTCATTTTGTTCTTTGAGTTTTCAATCTCGACAATTTAATCCCTGAGGTTTGGATTTCGTTTCATTTCGGTCCCTCCATCCATTTTTCGCTTAAAACTAACATAGGGCTGACGTGGCACTATTTTTTTATTTTAAAAAAATCTTTTTAATTTTTAAAATAAAAAAATAAATACAAATAATAAAAATATTATTATAAATAATAAAAATAATATTATATTTCAAAAATGTACTTTTGACTCCATCATCAACATTCTTCTTCTTCATCAGCTGCAACGTCGGCCGTCGTCTTCAACTGCTACCGCCATCGTCGTCGTCGGCCGACGGCAGTCGGCAAACCTTCTTTTTTTTTTTCCTTTCTTCTTCTTCTTTTCTTATTCTTTTCCTTCTCCTTATTTTGTTTTTTTTCCTCAAAAAACCGAAAAGCTCTTCCCGTCCAACCGCCGCCCTCATGGTCCGCCACTCTTCACGCCCAACCGCAGCGCCCTCACCATCTTTCTCTCTCTCTGTGGCAAAAAATCCATGCCTGAAACGAAGGGGAAACCCCCTTCATTTCAGACCAAATCGAAGGTTTCCCCTTCGATTCCAGCGGCATCATGATTTCAGCTGGACAGAACGACCAGTGCGAGGACGAGGTGTAGCGGCGGCACGAGGATGGAGTTGCGTAGCACGCAGGGGAGAGAAACGAAGCTCACGAACTAACCCACGAGATGTGAACTTGATAGGCACGAGATCTGAGCTCGCTGAAGCCTTCCGAATCGACGACGCGTGGGATTGATTCACGACACGATATTTGAACTCGACAGGCACGAGATCTGAACTCACGGTGGTGGTTGGCCAACCAAAAGAAAACCACAACATGTTTCTTTTTAGAAAAAGAAAAAGAAGAAAGGAAAAAAGGAACAAGAAAAAAAAATTGTCGTCGGTGGTCGGACGGCCGCTGACGATCGGCAGTCTCCAGCAGTCGACGGTTGTAGTAGTGGGTGGAGGGTGGTGGTGATGGTCATGAAGAAGAAGATGTCGATGATGGAGAGAGAAATAAATACATTTATTAAATATAATATTATTTTTATTATTTATAATAATATTTTATTATTTTTATTTTAAAAATTAAAAAATAATGTTTGAAAAAAAAAATAGTGTCACATGAGCTCTAAGCTAGTTTTTAACGGAAAAATGGATGGAGGGACTGAAATGAAATCCAAATCTGGACTAAATTATCGAGTTTGAAAACTTCAAAATGAAACCTAACCCAAACCTCAGAAACCAAAACTGTATTTTTCATTTATTAGTAATATAATATAATATAAGAATAATATTATAATAGTAAACAATTATAATATATATAATATATATTTTAAAAAAATAAATAAAAAAATTTATTCGGGATGGGTTCGGAGTCAGGGACAGGGCGGGGATACCATCCCCGTCCCCGAATGAGGACCCAAAAAAAATCTCTGGTTTGATCGCATACCCAATCGAACTGTGGATTCCCCGCCCTGTTCGGGACGGGCCCCACGAAGATTTTTGTCATTCCTAATGTAGACAAGCATTACAATTGACAACAATAGTTTTGTGATTGCAATCAATAGCCACAAAATTTTCATTTAATACACAATCAAATATAAAAATAATGATTTGTTTTTAGTTGAAAATATAGGTTGGAGGGATCTAAATATTTGACCTCTTAATCGTTGCTACAAACCATTTTTATTTTTTAGTTTTTTTAATTCGAAAAAATTTGAACCTCTAATCTCATGGTCGAGGTTACATTCCGACATTGAGCTATGCTCATTTTGACAACTTTATTCCAATTGAGTTGTGTGCTCATGTTGGAAAAATAGTGAAATGTTTGATACATACCAAATACTATAGAATATAAATTCAAGGGAAAATATAGTGATAAATGAATGTCAATGATCACAAACCATTAATTACCATTTGGTAAGAGACGAATTCGAACCTTAAATCTTTTGATCGATAATATGTATTTTAACTAGTTGAACAATATTCAAGTTGGCTTGAATTGCATAATTTTTAGTACTTAAACAAATCAAAATTTTTATGTGTATTTTAAAGCTTTGCAATAGGGTGGAACCATTATTATTTTAAAATTTAACATTAATTATTATTATTGTTATTATTATTATTATTATTTGACAACATGTAGGGGAGTATTTGAATCATAAATCTCTAGGTCATTAGTATAAGTTTTATGTCGATTGAGTTATATTTATATTGGGAAAAAAAATGAATACATTTATCTATAAAATATATGAATTTGTTACACTAAAAAAAAGAGATCTAAATTATAGAAAATATCCTTGAACTATAAATCTCATTTCAATAAAACTCGTGAACTTTTAAATATTTTTAAATAACTTCCCCTAATTTTGTTTTTCAAGAACGTTCCATTGACGTGAGAGATATGAACCTTGAATTATCAAAAGAACTAAACTTTATCTTCTCTAAAAATTATCATAATTGGTTGTTTCAAAAAAAAAAAAAAATTATCATAATTGGTGGGTTTTACTGGTTCAATAGTATCAAATATTGAGACTACATCTTAATATTGTTCGAAGTGATTTAATCCATGTAATTAACATGTACTTTCGACTTAGAGGTTAGAGGTTTGAATCTTCTCACCTCAAATGTTGATGCACTAAAAAAAAAAAAACATGGCATTCTCTAGCCGCAACAACTTAAAAAATTCCTTTGTACACGAAAATTATTTTCTTGTTGTATTTAAACAAAAAATTGACAAAGGTCAAAGAATTAATGAAAATGGATTTTTTTTTTTTTTTTGAAAAATGACAATGGATTTTTTTATGTTCTCATTGGTTTTAGAACATGTTTATGCGCACGTGAACCTTGTTCGTGTTTGGTCAAAAAGTTTGGTTCGGACTGAGACACATAAACATAGATTGAATATGGTGGGGATTTCAGACACTATTTATTCTTCATACTCATACTCATACTCATTTGACATTTGGCCATAATATAACTTTTCGAATATGGGTATTGAATTTAAGATTAAGGTCAAAGCTAGATATCAAGAATGAAAATGTAGTTTTAACTTTTTATTTTTCTTTTTTTTTTTAGGTAAATTAAAAGTTTTGTCCATAAACATCCGAGAATTGCTTTCATCTTGATTTCATTCAGGTACATGAGACACAACTCAAATTAAGTTGTTCCCAATATGTGCATAGCTCAATTGACATAAAGCTTGTATAAATGACGAAGAAGTTTGTGGTTTGAATTCTCTCATTCTCCACATGTTATAAAAAAGAAAATAAAAAATCAAATGACCTTCCCCCTTGAGTTTCTTTTTGTAAAAAGAAAAAAATTTGGTTACAGACTTTTAGAATCGTGTTTATTTAGTTTTCATACCTATAACACAATTTAGAACATTGCGATATGCCAATTTATGCGTAGCTCGATTTCCTTTACTTCCAGTGAAACTGAACTTTGGCAAACACCCTTGTGGAAAATGGTATTTCAAATTAGCAATTGTGTATAGCTCCTTCCCTATGAAACGCCTTCAACATCATATGTTGAAGAATATTGAAAAAAACACATAGAATCTGTTGGGAGTGCAACCAAAGTTCCACATTGGCTAGATAATGGGAGGATTATGGACTTATAAGGGAGGACAAATCTCCATTGGTATGACGCCTTTTGGGTGAATCAAAAGTGTTGATGGTCAAATTTCACTTAGGAATTTGTCCCTCGCTCCACGTGACGATCAACAGTGAATTTGTAAAAGAGCGAGAAAGACGTGACCTGCAAGACAAGCAAACACTACACACCGGTGCGGTATAGACCACACACACTCCGATGCTTAAGTTAGCCTTGGCCGGACAACACGTAGAATGTATTTAGGGACTGATTTTTTGCATACTTGTGCCTGTGTGTAGTCTCCCTTTTTATAGGCTTTTCTAGGGTTTCGATCTCCGCCCGTCTTTTGGAAGAGTTTCTGGGCCTTTGGCCTTGGTTGGCATTCGATCTCCGCCCGTCTTTTGGAAGAGTTTCTGGGCCTTTGGCCTTGGTTGGCACCCTTTCCCTCGGCCTCTCCCTTGGGCCAAGGCCGGGGTGGTGATTTTGGGCCTAAAATGTGTTCCAACCCTTTGCCTCGTTGAGTCGGCTTCTTTTGTCTTTGGGCCCGATCAATTTGGGTCTTCCTGCATAAAATATTATTGGCTAATTTTTGTCCATAACAAAAAGCAAAGTCATGAGGGCTTATGCCCAAAGTGGACAATATTGACTCGAAAACTACATGTTGGGTAAGCATTATTATTTATTGCTTTTTATCTCTAACTATAATACCTACCTTGCACTGTTTTCATCTCAATTGAAGGATGAATTAGTAAATTTTTAGGACTACATCTATTTAATATAATCTAAGTACTTCTAAAAAGAAATTCTTATGTATTTTTAAAATTTTCATTTCAAAGAAAAATCGAAACTTGACTGGAGTAACAACTAGTATTGATTCCACTATTTATTCAAATGGAAAGATGTATTTTAAAAAAAAATGGACAAACATGAGAGAAATAATGACAAAGAATTTTTCAAGATCTTGTAGTTAAAAGTCAACAATCATAGTTCAACGGTAATTAACATTTGTTCTCGACAGCAAGAGGTTGGAAGTCAGTTGGAGGTCAAAGGTTCCCACACCCCCTAAATATTATTGAAAAAAAAAAATGAATTGTCATGATCTAATATATTTGAAGCATGTTTATGTGCACATGAAAGTGAACCTTGTTGATTAGATTAATTTTGGTTGAATTATCAAAAATACTCTTGAACTATGAGGTTGATTTCAATTATACCTTTGAACTTTCAAAATTTTCATTTTAGTCCTTGAAGTTTGCAGTTCGGTTTAAAATGACCTTTGGAGACATTTTCTCTTAAATTTATTGACAAAAAATGATGTATTTGCATGTGTTTTTATTGTTTTAATTTCCACACATGTGTTCATATCTATTCACTTAAGTAACAATACACATACATTTTTCGTCCATAAATTTAACAAAAAAAAAAAAAAAAGTCTTGAAGGGTTATTTTAGAACAAACTTCAAGCTTCAATGACTAAAATGAAACACTTGAAAGTTCAGAAGTATAATTGAAACTAATCACATAGTTCAAAGATATATTTTGGGTTTTCATATGGATGACCCTCTAAAATAGACAGAAATGATAAATGTTCTACCTTTTCAAAACAAGGATATATGTCATTTTGCTTGCGTCAGCATCCTAGTAAAATTACTATTTTACTCTCTACTCTAACCTCGCTCTCTCTCATTACTCTCGCTCTAGCTTCTCGCTCTCTCTCCAATCTCTCACTCCCCCTCTAATTTCTCTCTCCAATCTTTGACTCTCTCTCCAATCTCGCTCTCGCTTCTCAGTCTCACTCACCTCATTCTCTCTACAATTTATCCCTTCAATCTCTTACTCTTTGATTTCTCTTCAATCTTTTCCGCTCTTAAATCATGCTCTCGCTCCAACCTCTCACTCTCAAATGCCTTAAATGCGGGTTTTAAGTAAAATGGTAATTTTGCTAGGACAACGACGTAACCAAAATGACATATATCCTTATTCTAAAAATGTAACGCCTTTTTCATTTTGACCTCTCAAAATGGGTCATCCACACAATTGTTTCATATATTTTTTATAATTTAACCATTAATTTTTAAAAACCAAATGGTCATCCGACATTCTTGTTTCTTTTAGGTTTATGATGAATTTGCGGGAAACTTTCTAGTACTACGGTAGTATGAAAAATTTTCCATACTACTTTCATGAGAAAATTTCTAGTACTACGGTAGTATGGAAAATTTTCCATACTACCTCCATTTATTGTTTGCCATGTAAGGAGTAATTAAGAATGATGTGGGACCTATAGAATAAAATATTATATCATTAAATACTCATTAAATGACGTGTCAAATGGTGAATGGAGGGAGTATGTACTACGGTAGTACTAGAAATTTTTCCCTACTTTCCTTCATTGTTCGTCATGAAAGAAGTATTTAAGAATTGTGTGGGACCCATAAAATATAATATTATATCATTAAATGCTCATTAAATGACGTGTTAAATGCTGAATGGAGGGAGCCCTTAGTATAAATTTTTGGAGAGTTTGCAGCGAATTTCGATTCTTCTATGAATCAATGCATTTCACTCGATTCCCTCAACTTTCAACACAACCCAAAACCCGACTCCAACATAACCTTAGACAACGCAGCACAGATTCAGAAAAATGGAATCTTGGCCTTAACAGACCACTCACAAAGATTAAAATACGGCCACGCTTTCCATACCTTCCCTTTTCAGTTCAAGAACTCCTCCAATGGCACAACCTTCTCCTTCTCCATCTCTTTTGCTTTCACCATCATCCCTGAAAATCCTCATTCCAGCGGCCATGGCTTCACTTTCACCATCGCACCTTCTCAGAGCTTCCCAGGTTTTCCCAGACAGTTTCTGGGTCTTCCCAATTTAATCCATAATGTAGAAAATTTCCCCTCACAGAACACACAACAGCAGTATGTATATCTCGATTATGAACAAAAATTAAATCAATAATTTGCAGTCCAACTCAAAGAACAAACATAAATGCACCAGAAAGTGAAGGGAGAGCAGTAGACACAGATTTTATAGTGGTTCAATCCCAAAATCGGGATCTACATCCACTCTAGGTACTTCACTAATCAACCAATGTTCTCAATCAAGAAAATACAGAGGATATAACCTCATACAGTGAATATAAAGACAATCCACTTATCTCTTCTTCACAAACCAGCTGCTTCAAAGCATACCCAGCACAAAACAAGAGCCTCTGCCGCTTCACTCCCTGGAAGACGAATGCTCTCTATTCAGCAGCTTCAAGAAAACCTCTCAGAAGAAGATGATGATCGCACACCCTCTCTCTCCGATGCTCAATCGAAAAATAAGGAGGAAGAATAAAAAGGACCTCCCAAAAACCTCTCTGCCAGACGATTCTCAAGGCCCCACCAGAATGCAAAAAAATGCTCAGGGACTCATAACAGAAATTAGTTATTGAGCCCTTTTCTCACACTGAAATTCCCAAACAGGTGAGCTAAAAACGTGGCACCTTAGTCAGCTTATTCAACACATAGTTCTTGCTGACTCAGAAGGTCTAAAAATGCAAAGAGAATACACAGGTGGCAAAAACATAATGTTAACAATTAAAATAAAGTAATTGATAACTTTCAATGCTGGCAATAAACTCCAACAATTCTCCACCTTGACAGCATCCTGAAAAAACAAACATTAGTTCATAAGAACACAGTGAAGTACCTCAGGCCAAATGTAATTACATAGGACCTATGTTGAGAGTTTTAAGGCAACTCTCAAGCTTGTTAACTGGCAGTGTTTTAGTCAACCCATCTGCTGCATTTTCTGTTGAAGCAATTTTCTCCAACTTAATTTTTCCATCAGCAATAATATCCCTTATGAAATGAAATCGCACATCGATGTGCTTGGTTCTTTCATGAAAGGTCTGGTTTTTCGACAAGAAAACCGCTGATTGACTATCACAGAAGACTAACACCTGATCTTGTAGATCTTCACCAAGTTCCTCACATAACTCATGAAGCCACAAAGCCTCTTTAAACGCTTCTGTTACTGCCATGTACTCTGATTCTGTCGTTGATAAAGCTACCACAGACTGCAACGAAGACTTCCAACTGATTGTATTCCCATACAAAGTAAATACCAAACCAGTAACTGATCTTCTTCTATCTCGGTCTGTAGCATAGTCAGCATCTACATACCCAACTATCTTACTTTTCTGTGAAGATACATTCTTATATATCAGACCATAAGATGCAGTAGTTTTAACATACCTCATTACCCATTTGACAGCAAGCCAATGGTCCTTGCCCGGGTTTGACATATACCTACTCACTACACTTAAAGCATGTGCAAGGTCAGGACGAGTACAAACCATGAGATACATTAAACTACCTACAACATTTGCATAGGGTATAATACTCATTTGACGCTTTTCATCTGTTGTTTGAGGTGATTGAAGATTGGACAGCTTAAAGTGATTTGCTATAGGAACATTCACGGTTTTACAGTTAGACATTCCAAATCTTTTCAACATTTTCAGTGTATAATCATGTTGAGTAAGTTTTAAGGTACCTTGCTGTCTATTTCTCAGAATGTCTATTCCCAAAATCCGTCGAGCTTCTCCAAGTTCCTTCATATCAAACTTGCTCTTGAGTTTAAGCTTCAGATCTTCAATTGCAGCCCTGTCTTGTGAAGCCAAAAGCATGTCATCAACATATAACAACAAGTATATGGATGGCTTATGTTTGTGATGTTTATAATAAACACAATGGTCTAGTTGGCTTCTAATAAATTCACATGACAGCATAAAGGAGTCAAATTTAATATACCATTGCCTTGGAGCTTGCTTTAACCCATATAGGGACTTTTTAAGAAGACAGACCTTATTCTCATTACCTTTGTCTATGAAACCGGTTGGCTGATGCATATATATCGTTTCTGACAAATCTCCATGGAGGAAGGCTGTTTTCACATCAAGTTGCTCCAAATCCATATCATATGCTGTTACAAGAGACAAGAGGATTCTGATTGATGAATGCCTCACAACTGGTGAAAATATTTCATCATAATCTACCCCTTGTTTCTGTGTAAACCCTTTTGCTACTAACCTTGCTTTGTACCTCAAGGGTATCGAGGAGTCTGGACTTTGTTTGATCTTAAATATCCACTTACACCCAATTAATTTTTTATTCAAAGGTCTCTCCACCAGCTCCCATGTCTCATTTTTAAGAAGAGAATCCATCTCTTCTTCCATAGCTGTTGTCCAGTGCTTGTTATCAGCTGAATTTACAGCTTCAGTGTAAGTGAGTGGTTCATTTCCAGCACTTTGAAATTCTGCTTGTAAAGCATAATTGACTGCATCTACATTAGCATAGCGAGCTGGTACCTTTATTTGTCTCCTCTGCCTATCTCGAGCAAGGTTGTAATTCTGCAAATTTTCACCTTGAGTTTCTGAACCTGACCCTTCAGTTGACTGTCCTTCCTGTCCCTGATTTGTTACTCCAACAGTTGCTTCATTATCAGTGGTTGTAGATTGATTCACATCTATTTCCACACTCACCTTTTGTACTTCGGGAGAAGAGGAATTATCTTCAGATGATACATCCTGTAAAGCCATTTTTTATTCATCAAAAGTGACATCCCTGCTTATGATACACTTCTCTTCACCTTTTTCAAGGCACCATAACCGATACCCTTTGACACCCGTGGGATATCCAAGAAATAAACATTTCTTTGCTCGATTATCTAGTTTTCCTTCTTTAGAGTGAGCATAAGCAGTACACCCGAATACTCTAAGGTTACTCAAATCAGGTATGTGTCCAGTCCACTTTTCTATGGGTGTTTTGAACTCAATTGCTGAAGAAGGACTCCTATTCACCAAATAAGTGGCTGTCATCAAGGCTTCTCCCCAGAATTTCTTTGGTAAATTTGCATTTGACATTAAACACCTTATTCTTTCAAGCAAGGTACGATTCATCCTTTCAGCTAGGCCATTTTGTTGTGGTGTTCCTTTAACAGTCAAATGTCTCTGTATTCCCTCCTTATGACAGTAATGTTTGAACTCATTACTCAAGAATTCAAGCCCATTATCTGTCCTCAATGTTTTTAGTTTCTTATCAGTTTGTTTCTCTACATAGGTTTTCCATTCAACAAACTTTTGGAAGGTTTCATCTTTAGATTTTAAAAGAAATGTCCATACCATTCTTGAAAAATCATCTACTAAGGACAGAAAGTATCTTGCACCTCCCATTGTGGGCTGTTTTTCAGGTCCCCACAAATCAGCATGGACATATTCAAGGATCCTTTTGGAATAATGCTTACCTTTCCCAAAACTGACCCTAGTTGCTTTTCCATAAACACAGTGTTCACAAATATCCATTGTGCCAATTTGAGTCTTGCCTAACAAGCCTTGTTTACTCAGCTCTTTTAAACCAGCCTCACTGACATGGCCTAATCTGAGATGCCACAATTTAGTTGCTTGCTGATCTTTCAAAGAGCTTATTGCTGAAGTACCAACAACCGTATTACCTTCCAGCACATATAAACCATTTTCCAGTTTACCTTTTGCTTTTATCATGGCTCCTTTAATAATTTTCATGGTTCCATTCTCCATTTTACATATGTAACCTGATTTATCAAATACTCCTAAGGACAAGAGATTTCGTTTAAGATCAGGTACATATCTAACCGAAGAAATTTCTCTAATTTGACCATCAAACATTTTTAGTTGTATTGAACCTATCCCTTTCACACAACATTCTTGATGGTTTCCCAAGAGTACCTTTCCTCCTTCAATTTCTTCAAATTTTTGAAACCAATGTTTGTTGGGTGTCATATGAAAAGAACACCCTGAATCAAGGATCCATTCGGTGTTAAAATTTCCATCAGAAACTGTTAGAACCTCGGCTGTTTCAAAGTTTTCGGTTACATTTGCTGCATGATCATCCTCATCCTTTTTAGCCCCATTCTTTCTTTTGTTTTTCAGTTCATAACAATTTCTCCTTAGGTGACCTTCTTTATGGCAGTGATAACACCTTTTTGTTTTTCCTTGAGATTTAGATCTCCCACGGCTGTTGCTTCTAGTTGATTTTTTCTCTGTTCTTCCTCGTGCTACTAAAGCCTCACTTTCCTTTCCTTTGTTCTTTTTCATCTCAAGCTCTCTTGACCTTAAGGCACTACGAACCACATCTAGAGTAAGGCTATCTCTCCCATATTTAATGGCATTCCTTATCTCATTATAGGATTCCGGAAGAGAATTAAGAAGTATAATGGCCTTGTTTTCATCACTCATCTCTTCCCCAATATTACTAAGGTCAAGAACAGCTTTATTAAATTCATCGAGATTTTGTTCAAGGTCTTTGGAAGCATCCATTTTAAATCCAAAGAACTTTTCTTTTATATACAGCTTGTTTGTGAGTGATTTCGTGAGGTAAATCATGTCTAGCTTTGTCCATAACTCTAAAGCTGTCTTAGCATCATGCACTTGCCTTAACACATTATCGGCAAGATAAAGGATTATGGTGCTAAAGGCTATTTCCTTCATTTCTGTTTTTTCTTCTTCACTCATTGAGGTAGGAAATTCTGGTTTGACATCTAAGGCTTTAGAGACCTTCTGTTGAACTAGGAGAGCCCTCATTTTCTTTTTCCACAAAGAGAAATCCCCTCTACCATCAAACCTCTCAACCTCAAATTTTGCAGCCATTGATTCAGATATAAAGCAG
Source organism: Luffa acutangula (assembly GCA_036850905.1). Classification (NCBI taxonomy): domain Eukaryota; kingdom Viridiplantae; phylum Streptophyta; class Magnoliopsida; order Cucurbitales; family Cucurbitaceae; genus Luffa; species Luffa acutangula. The sequence continues at coordinate 49,405,222 of CM072087.1, read as the reverse complement.
TAATCTAAAATCAATATCAAGAAATAACAGAAATAATCAAGCTCTGATACCAAACTGTAGAAAATTTCCCCTCACAGAACACACAACAGCAGTATGTATATCTCGATTATGAACAAAAATTAAATCAATAATTTGCAGCCCAACTCAAAGAACAAACATAAATGCACCAGAAAGTGAAGGGAGAGCAGTAGACACAGATTTTATAGTGGTTCAATCCCAAAATCGGGATCTACATCCACTCTAGGTACTTCACTAATCAACCAATGTTCTCAATCAAGAAAATACAGAGGATATAACCTCATACAGTGAATATAAAGACAATCCACTTATCTCTTCTTCACAAACCAGCTGCTTCAAAGCATACCCAGCACAAAACAAGAGCCTCTGCCGCTTCACTCCCTGGAAGACGAATGCTCTCTATTCAGCAGCTTCAAGAAAACCTCTCAGAAGAAGATGATGATCGCACACCCTCTCTCTCCGATGCTCAATCGAAAAATAAGGAGGAAGAATAAAAAGGACCTCCCAAAAACCTCTCTGCCAGACGATTCTCAAGGCCCCACCAGAATGCAAAAAAATGCTCAGGGACTCATAACAGAAATTAGTTATTGAGCCCTTTTCTCACACTGAAATTCCCAAACAGGTGAGCTAAAAACGTGGCACCTTAGTCAGCTTATTCAACACATAGTTCTTGCTGACTCAGAAGGTCTAAAAATACAAAGAGAATACACAGGTGGCAAAAACATAATGTTAACAATTAAAATAAAGTAATTGATAACTTTCAATGCTGGCAATAAACTCCAACACATAATCGCAATTTCTCGAAACATATCATCGCCGTCGAATTCGACACTTTTCAAGATCACGAATTCAGAGACATCAACGACAATCACGTCGGCGTCGATATTGGCAGCTTCGTGTCCAAGGCAGCCGTTGCCGTCGCTTACTTCACAGACGACGGCGAGAAGAAACGAGAGTTGAGTCTCAAGGGTGGGAAATCGATTATCAAAGCTTGGATTGACTATGATTCGACACAGAATTCTCTCAATGTCTCGATTTCGCCTTTTAATTCAAAACCCAGAATGCCGATTCTGTCGTATGAAGTCTATCTGTCGCCGATTCTAAGCGAATTTATGTTCATCGGATTCTCTGCTTCCACTGGCTTGTACGGTAGTTCCCATTTGATTTTGGGTTGGAGCTTCAAGATGAACGGCCAAGCTCGAGAACTCGATATTTCTTATCTTCCTTCGCCATTCAATCGCCGGTCATCTAAATTAATAGTACGAATATCTGTTTTAGCATCAATTCTCACAGTCTCTGTCATTTCTGTAGCTGTTTATATGATCAAAATGATCAAGAATGACGATCGGATTGAGTTATGGGAGTTTCAATTATGCCCACATCGGTATTCCTACAAAGAGCTCCACAGAGCCACGAGAGGATTCAGAGACAAGGAGCTCCTCGGCCATGGCGGATTCGGGAAGGTTTACAGAGGAACACTTCCAAATTCCAAAACCCAAGTCGCCGTTAAGCGAATTTCGAACGAATCGAAACAGGGTCTTCGCGAATTCGTGTCGGAAATCGCCACAATCGGCAAACTCCGTCACCGGAATTTAGTTCAGCTCTTGGGATGGTGCCGTCGCCGGAAAGATCTTCTTCTTGTCTACGATTACATGGAGAATGGAAGCTTGGACAAATACCTTTTCGACAACCCGAAAAAGAATCTGAATTGGGAACAGAGATTCAGAATCATAAAGGGGGTCGCCTCTGCTCTGCTTTATCTTCACGAGGGATACGAACAGGTGGTGATTCACAGAGACGTGAAGGCGAGCAATGTGTTATTAGACGGCGAATTGAACGGGAGATTGGGGGATTTCGGGCTCGCGAGAGTGTACGAACACGGGTCGGATCCTGGGACGACCCTGGTCGCCGGAGCTGGCGAGAACAGGGAAATCGACGACGAGTTCGGATGTTTATGCGTTCGGGGGGTTGATGCTGGAAGTGGCGTGTGGGCGGCGGCCGGTGGAGATGAAGGCGGAGCCGGAGGAGATGGTGTTGGTGGATTTGGTGTGTGAGAAAAACAGAGAGGGGAAGATTTTGGAAGTGGTGGATCGGAAGCTTGAGGGGGAATTCGGTGAGAGTGAAATCGCGATGGTGTTGAGATTGGGGGTTATGTGTTCGGCTATGGCGGCGGAGCGACGGCCGAGTATGAGGCAGGTGGTGCGGTGTTTGGATGGCGAAATTGAAATTGGGGTCGCCGGCGGTGAGAGGGATGGTGGCGAAGTTCAGGGTGAAGGGTTGGCGGAATTTTTGCTGTCGCTTTCGTTTTCTTCTGTTAGTGATGATAACTCTTCCACCATTAATGGAGATATGGATTCCAACATCTTACATCCCGATCGGAGGTAGATGAACTAGGCTCGTTTTGGCACGTTTTTTTTTTCTTTTTTATTATAAGAATACAGTAAATGAAATTGTTATGCTTGAACATTGGATTTTCATAATCTCTTAACATAAGAGTGTGATTTGAATCTTTAATTTTTAGTTTTTATAGTTGATCTCATTACTAACATGAATTTCACATTCATGATACATTTTATAATAATCTTCTTATATCATAAAAGTATGTAGATAGTTCTCCAACATGAGTATAATTCAACTGATGTAACACTTATATTAATAATCAAGAGATCTTCATTTGAATTCTTTTTTAAAAAGTATAGATAGTTTCTAGATTTGGTCTAAGCAACGTTTGGGGATTATTAATCACACATTCTTTGTATTCACTCATTGTTAAGTTAATTCCAATTTTTTTTTCATATGATTATGATGATAGCTTTGAATGTGGGTTTTTTCCTTTTTATGAGAGACAATATGGTTGAAGATGCACCTTTTGTTATGTTGCACAAACATAATTATGTTTATATTTTAAGCTTTGATGGAATGAGACCTGTTACATCCAAAGTGGAAGATAATATTCCTCCAACTTTTTTTAAGTTCCTTATTTCTCATTTGTGTCTAAGGTTTTTCATATTTGCTCTCTTAAAGTCAAATCACAAGGAAGATCACAAAGTTTATAATTTGCTAAGGATGCTTCTTCCTATAACTTAATCATATTTGGAAATCATTTTGAAAATAGAAACATTTGAAATGCAATGTTTGGAAGGAAAAAAAAATAGGTGGGACAAGAAATCTTGATTAAAAAATTACTTGATCGTGTTAGCTTGTGAGTTGGTAAGAGCTACTAAATGCTTTCTATTCAAAAGATTCAAAATTAATTTAATTCTCTATAGGGATATACATGAATTATTCGTTGTTACTTTCTTAAGAAATGTCATAGTTCAGTAGTTGAAATTTCTACCCGTATTTTTGTGATGTTACATGTGATATAACAAATAACAGTTTGAACTAGAGACAATGTTTTCTCAAAAGAATAAGGACATATGAGTTTCATAGAAATGCGCTCGATTCTAACAATGCTTTGTTCCTATTTAAACCATATTACTAAGAATTTGTGAAATTGGTTAGTGAAAAGAAGTGGAAATCTAAACACAACTCCTCCCTTTAAGTTCAACCAGTGGAATTTGGATTGAAAACTCCCATTTACAAAGTATATCTTTTTATTGTTTAGTTGGTGCTCTAGTGTGTATTTTCAGGCTGTTTGCCTTTTTAATATAATCTTTCTATCAACAGTACTTGGAAAAAGAAAGAAAAAGAAAGAGTATTCCCCTAGTGGTGTGTGACTTTTGCTTTATTCACCAACTCTCTATTCTTGCCCTTCTATTTCCATTATGCCTAAAATATATATTTTTCTCTTCTCCATGGAATCATTTCAATCATTATTCCTGTTATAGACAATTTTGGACCACCCCGATATACAAGGAGCTGACGAGGACAACCGGGGAGGAATCGGGCTGAAAGATGGACCAAGGAGGCAAAACCGGCAAGTGGGGCGGGCCAAGACCGAAGGGGTCGGGTTTTAGGTCCGACCCTCTGCCTGCTCGCACGGGCCGAGTCCGTTCGATGCCGTTTGGTCCCCACCGCCTTTGGCCGCCTCGGTTTCGCCTGGTTTGACCTAAAACGCCTCTGAAACCCTAAAAACGCTAGGAGGATGAACAGGTATTTATACCCCTCTTCACCACTGAAGAAAGGACTTCGAATTCTATCCCTAAACACTATTATTTTATATTTTCTACTCTCTCCTTTTGCTCTTACTTTTCCACTCCCTACCGTTCTGTTTGCTGACTTAAGCATCGGAGCCGGTGTGGTGAGCACCACACCGGTGTGCAGGTTTACTGTCTTGCAGGCCACGTCTTCCCCCCTCATCTACAAATTTACCGTTGGTGGCACGTGAAAGTCAGGTGAGATCCTCTGGCCAAAATCGACCATCAACAATTCCTTTCTTGTATTATATCATTGAAAATTACCATCACAAAATTGATACTTAAAAGAACAACATTTTCTTTCAATACCGAGAATCAATTTGCATCGATAGTGCTTCAATTAGAAGTTGCTTGAAATGTTTGACAACTAAAAGCTATGATTTAAACTTTAATTTTTTCACTAATGAGAGAGATTCACGTGGAGAGCGTGAATATATGGATAAATACACCGTTCAAACTAGTCAAACATATAACTTTGTAAAAGTTTTTTAATTGCGTATCTTATAAGTTTTCTTAATATAAAGATATATACTAGCATGTGAGAATGTTAAATAAAAATTAAAACGTGTTTTTATAATAAATCTTTCACTGACGTGTTAAAATTGGTAATAAAAGGCACTTTCATAGATAACAAAGGCAAAACATGAGAAAAACTATCTTTTTCGATTAATTTTAATTTTAAAAATATAGATTATTGGAAGTTTTTATCATGAGTTTTTTTGTTTTTTTTTTTAAGTACAAACCATGAGTTATACTTACCAAAATAATAATAATAATATTATGCATGATTACATATAAATGATCATTTTTAAAATATATATATAAAGAAAATACATCGAAATAGAAAAATCTCTCTCTTTTTTTTTTATAAAAAAAAAACTATTTTGAAAAATCATCCATACAAAAAACAAATTTTTTACACTAAAAAATCACTCCTATTTCAAAATAAATCTAGTTTTAAATGTACATCAAAACAACACTTAATTATTAAACATAAAAGAAAGCAATAAATTAAGCTATTAGACTTTTTTTTTTCTTTTTCTTTGAAGTTCAATGTCATTAATGGTGAAAATTTAACCAATTAAATTAGGTTCAAATCAACTTAAAATATCAGTATTTACTTACTTGGGAAAAATTAAACACATGCATAAAATATTCACTAAATAAAAAATACATTAACAAAGAGGTGGATGGGGTTAAAGGTAATTCCAATACCATAATTGAGCTTGGTTTTTTTTTTTTTTTTTTTTTTTTTAATCACTAATGGGCAATTTATAATAAATAATTTTATCAATATTATCTATTTCCCTTGCAAAAGGAATATATATATATATATATATTTACTTACCTCATCATTAAGTCAATGGATATTGGTTGCAATAAAAAAAAAAAAAAAATCAATGTAGACCAGTGGAGGATGCACTTTTAGAAAACATAGTTCTATTAGATTTTTTTTTTCTTTTATCCTTTTCTTTTTCGGAATCAACTATATCGACTTTCTTGTTATCAAATAATATATATATATATATATATATACTTTCTTTAAGAATGATGAGAAATATTTTTCAAAATTTTCATTACTGTATTTCTAGAAATCTTAAAATTTTGTTTAATAATATAGTTTTGTTGTTAGTCTTAGAAATCTTTTTTTTAAAAAAAAAAAAAAAAATAGTCTTAGAAATCTTATGTACTAAAAATTTTATTTATTTTATTATGTATTTTAAGTTGAAAAACTAAGATCGTAAAGGGATGAAGAGCTGCATAAAAATGTACTAATATCCATGAGGTCTGTGGTTCGAAACTCTCACCCCCTATATTGTAAAAAAAAAAAAAAAAGAAAAGAAAAGAAAAGAAAAGAAAGATGAAGAGCTCACTTTTTTTTTCTTTCTTTGAAGTAAAGCAATTTCATTTCATCCATTGTTCAATTAAAAAGAAATGTTTACCTCCAGAATTTATGTCAACAGAAAAATAATAAAAATGTCAACACCAAGAAAATTTCTAAAAATAATTATATGTAATATACTTTTTTTTAAAAAAATATTCAAATTATTTATTTATTCATATGTTTATTTTTTTAGAGTTCTTCGCAGCTGAGCTTTTTTTTTAGACCTAGTGATCGAGAGTACATGTCACCGTTGAGTTAGCTGAGTTTTTTTTTTTTTTTTTTTTTTGAACAAAAGTTAGCTGAGCTTTAAGCAATAAAGATATGTGTTATTGACGATATAAATAAGATTTATCAATCCTTGAAAATTTTCCTAATTTAGACGTAAGCCAGTTCATTCACTGTTATTTTTTAGAAATTTGTCAAAAATCTTCCTTTTTTTACACCTATTTTCAGTATCCATACATCATAGGCACGAGATAGAGTTGAAACTTGGTAATATAGCCTCTTCCCTCATAGACAAAAGAAATGTAAATAGAAAGAATAATTAACGTATAGAATGATCAATTTGAATGTATTTTATAATTAAAATTTGCATGGTAAAAGGTGAATATTGGAATTCAGCTGCCAAGATGATGTTGGATAAATAAATAAAGCATAGGTTAAGACCTTAGTGCATGCTTTAATATTGAATAGTTTTGTAAATATCAATTTTTTAAGATTTTAATCCAGTTTTTTTCTTTTTTTTGTTAAAAAAAAAGGTTTTAATCTAGTTTTAGTTTCAAAAAAAATATTAATCTAGTTTTTATTCCTTTAAATAAAAAAAAAAAAACATATTCATAATTGAGAGATAAAAAATTTAATAATTTAATCACTTAGTTTTATATTAAATTCTGAAATCTAAAATTTTTGTATAAATAACGTTGGCTTTCAACCTATAACATTCGAATCTTCTTTTTTTTCTACTTTCTCATATTTCTGTCCTTGCTCTAACAATAGGCCAAAAGAAAGTTTTTTTAAAATTATTTTTATTAGTTTTAAACTCAATCTCTTTATGCATAGTGGTTTGAGTATAATGATTGAGTTGGATTGTTGCATAAGGGAATAGACAGAGGTCAAAGAAACTTAGAATGAGATATGCCTAATTGTAATTTACATATTTATTTCTCAATATTTATTCTAATTTTCTATGTTATTTGTAATTCTTCCAACCATAATAATATAAATATGTAAAGAGCCTAATGTTGAACTAACAAAAATAAGTAGCTCAATGTCAACATGAGCATAAAAACTTGTAATAATGACATATCTATTGTTTAAAATACTTAATTATTTTTAAATTAACTCAAATTTTTTATGTTTGAGTTTGGTGGATCCATAATCCAATTAGAGTTTAAATAAATTTGTTATTCCAACCATTAGTAACTCAACTAAATGAAGAAGATGTTATATAAGTAATTATTTTTAAAGTGTAACATTTATTTTTGTTATACGGGGAAATTTGAACCAAAAGACTATCCTTAAATTGAAGTAGGAAGAACTAAGCTAGAAGTAGACCCAAACCAACCCAACCGAGCCGTGCTAAACTCGACCTCCAGTTCAACCAAACCAGGTCTAGTAAGGTTCAATTTGAAGTTTTCTATAAGAATAGCCCTAAGTCAAATCATCCTATCAATACCTAACTATAATTTCATGAGAGGTACCTTCATTCTTATCCTCACTAGACTCTTAAAACTCTAATATAATTAAACATCGGAATCTACGTGTTAAACATCACCATACCACTATGCAGTTATTGTTGGTTTGCATATCACATCTTCTCCTATTAAACAAACTTCACACGTGTTAAGTTATGTTTGTCCAAAACGCATCAACAATTCTCATAATACTCAAAGATGATGTTTTTTTAGTTCAACTATGCTAGAGTGTGGATTTCGAGATCTAACTTGACATGTATATTTGATTCCAAAGATTATTTATATGTATATTTTTAATCCATTGAGATTTGAAAAAAAAAAGTTCTAAATTATCATGAATTTTAAAATAAAAAAAATCTAAATTCTCATTAATTTTTTAAAAAGATTATATGACAATAGTTTAAATGACACTCAAGTCATGTGACATTTTTGAATGTGTTGGCTACACACCTGACACCACTGTAAAATTTCTTTTGCAGTTAAACAAAGAAATTTTCTAAACAACTAATTTTAATTAATCATTAAAATAAAATCTTTTGTACGGCTACAATAATCATCGGTATAAACAATATATCTACTTCTGAAAATAAAATAAAATGATTCACAAATAGATTTTAAAAAATGCAAAACAAATAAGGAAAAGAAAAAAAGAAAAGCAAAGCCTTAAAAATGGCTACCGATCAAAGTTGCTGCGACAGAGATGCTTCATCGCTGACGAATGAAGATCCGACCGACTGCAGAAATTCATCAAGCCACACTTCACTATTCGTCGCCTCGTCAATCTCTCCGGCCGCCATAGGATCGCCGGCGACACCGCCATCGCCGTCCAAACATCTCACTATCTGCTTCATGCTCGGCCGCCGCATCGGCTTAAGGTTTGAACAAACAATCCCCAATTTCAACACCTTCAACGCTTCAACTTCATCGAATTCCCCATTCAGTTTTCGATCCACCACAACCAGAAGCTTCCCTTCCTTGTGATTCTCCCACACCCAATCCACCAGAATCGCCTCCTCCGCCGGCGCCCTCCGCTCGACGGGCCGGCGGCCACAGGCCACTTCAAGCATCAGCATCCCAAATGCATACACATCGGAGCTTGTCGTCGCTTTCCCTGTTCTGGCCAGCTCCGGCGCCAGATACCCCAGAGTTCCGACGACCCTAGTCGAATTTGGAATCGACCCATGTTCGTAAACTCTCGCGAGACCAAAATCCCCCAATCTTCCATTGAAATCGTTATCTAAAAGAACGTTGCTGGCCTTTATATCTCTGTGAATCACCACCTGCTCGTAGCCTTCGTGAAGATACAGCAAAGCAGAGGCGACATCTTTTATAATCTTCATCCTCTGTTCCCAAATAAGAGTTCGTTTGGGTTCATCGAACAGGTATTTATCCAAGCTTCCATTCGCCATATAATCGTAAACAAGAAGAAGATCCTCCCGACGGCGGCGGCTCCATCCCATCAATTGAACCAAATTCCGATGACGAAGAAGACCGATCGTTTCGATTTCAGAGACGAATTCCCGCAGACCCTGTTTCGATTCTTGAGAAATTCGCTTGACGGCGACTTGGGTTTTGGAAATTGGGAGAGTTCCTCTGTAAACCTTACCGAATCCGCCACGCCCGAGAAGCTCTGTTTCTCTGAAGCCATTGGTGGCTTGCTTGAGCTCTTTGTAAGAGTACCGACGCGGCCCAATCTGAAGCTCCCATGATTCAATCCTGTCGCGGTACTTAATCTTTCTAATTACGTAGACAGTAACACACAGTACTGAAACTGTGAACACTGTCACTGAAACAGAGATGACTGCGATCAATGTAGCAGGGCGTTGTTTAAACGGCAGAGGAAGTGAAGAAAGATCGAGTTCTCGCGCTTCACCGTTCATCGTGAAGCTCCAACCCAAAATGTAGTGTGAGCTAGCGTACAAACCGGTGGAGGCAGAAAATCCAACGTACATGTAATCGTCCAGAATCAACGACAGATCGACTTCACAGGACAAAATCGGCTCCCTGGGTTTGGAATTGTCCGGCGAAATTGAGACACTGACGGAATTTCGGGTCGAATCGTAGTCAATCCAAGCTTTGAGAACCTTCCCACTTTTCAGAAACAGACCTCGTTTGGTGTCGCCGTCGGCGAAGTAGGCAGCGGCGGCGGATGCTCGGGAAACGAAGCTGCCGACGTCGATTCCGACGTGGTTGTCGTTGATATCTCGGAATTGGGGATCTTGAAAAGTGTCGAATTCGACGGCGAAGATATGTTGTGAGAGGTTGTCGTTACCGGTCATCTTGGGGAGGCCCAAATACTGTCCGGGAAAACCCATGAATCTGCGGGAAGGTGCAATGGAGAAAGTGAAGCCATGGCCGCTTAAATTGGGAGCTTCAGGGATCTCGGGGACGACGACGAAAGCAAAGGAGGTGGAGAAAGAAGGAACTCGGCCATTGGAGCTGAAGAAGTTGAGAGGAAATTTATGAAATGCACGACCGGATAACATTCTGTCGGATTGGTCGGTCAGTTTGAGAGTAAGATTCTTCTCAAACTTTGCGGCTCCGTTCAAAGTTATGTTGGCGAATCCTTGGCCGAATCCAGCGTAGAAGAACTCTTGGTTGTGGGACGATAGTGTTTGGATGAAGAGAAAAACGGCAGCATAGAGGAATCTGATGGGAAAAACAGAGGCCATTAGGAGATGAACAGAGACTAAACTTTGGGAGATCTAAAGTTGAGCATTTCAAAGGAGGATCAAAACTGGGGAAAGGCAGTAGAAAGTAGGACGAAGCCTTCAAGAAAAGCCCATGAGTGAGTGACTGTAACACTATTTTTTCTTTTTCTTTTTTGTGTTTTTTGAAGTTCGAGAGAAGCTTAGTATTGGTGGAGTCCAGCCTAGCGGTGCTGAGTGGCCATTCCAAGGTTAAAGAGGATAAGAAATATAAACAAATTAACGAAACATGACCTTAAATGCTATATTATAATTAGTTTTTTTAAAAAAATGCTATATTATCATTAGTAATGGGTCTTGTTGTTATGTTACCTCACTTTAACGTGCCACTTTTTTTTTTTTTTTTTAATACTTTTTGCAAATATTTAGAGATCTCCTTACATACCACCATTAAAAGGTTGACAACTAGGAAAGACTAACTTGAGTTTTCAAAGTAATAGAAATTTTTTTTATTTATTTTAAAAGTTTCTTGGCCTACTTTATTTCTAGTCCAACAAATATGGAGTAAAAATTAACTTGAGTAAAGTTTTTTCTTTTAATATTAATTCGAGTAATGTTTGGGTTCTAATTCGATTCTCATTTTCATAATTGTAGAAATAAATTAAAAACATGGGGGAAGAGATTTAATTTCTAATCTGAAGGGAAGAAAATAAATCTTTATGAGACGTGCTTATGTTAGCTAAAGTATCCCGAAAAACTTTCAATTTTCACCTCTTAACTTGGTAGTGTTGATTAATTGTTATCCTATCTTTTAATTTTATTAAACTAAAATTTTTTTGAATAAGTGTTGCAACTTTACCTTCCATTTAAATTCAACTACCTTCAAAAATTGGTTTCAAGAAAACAACATCCTAAAATCTTCTAAACTTTAGAAGTTTTGACCAAAAATAAAATAAATAAAAATAAAACTAAGCAACTCAGTAAATAAATGCTCAAATTTAAGTCCAACCAAATCAATATAAAAGCAACTATTGAACCAAAAGATTTACAAAGTTCCAAAAATGGGAAAAAAAAATTGAGTTCTAATGTCATATTTTAGGCTTCATCAATTTTATGCCATTATAATTTATTGAGCACAGATGAAAACTTACATATAAATTTAACAATTTCTTCGTATGAAAATCTTTATTGGAAAAAAAAAGTAAAAATTGCAATACTTATTTAAGACTTAAAGTTAATAGTTGTAAAGTTTTGTTTAGATCTAAAAATTCAAAGATGAAATTGAAATTTAAGATAAAGTTACGACTCTGATCAAGTTGAAGGGTAAGATTAAAAAATTTCCCTACATCTTATTTTGGTAAGTAACTTTCATATTTCTTTTGTCTTGATATTTATTATTATTATTATTATTTTTTTTGACAATATGGGGTAGGAGATTTGAACCACAGACCTCGTGGTTATAATCTTATGTCAATTGATCTATGTTCTTGTTGGCAAATATTTTATTTTAATATCTCAATCAGTCAATTGTGTATAATTGAGATTATTTCAATCCTTATCATTATTTTTTTCATCAATTCATTTTGGAACAACTTTTCAATTTGAACTTACTATATCCAACTTTAAATATTTGTGTCTTAAATACCAAATCATTAGATAAATAAATTAAAGTTATCCTTTTTACTTCTATTAAATCATTAACAAAGAAAACTTCCTTTTTCGATAGAGTTCAATAACATGAAGAATGAGAGGATGAAAGATTTGAACTTCGAACCTCTTAATCTAAAATATATGTTTTAATTAAATTAGTTATATTTTGGTTGATGATAGAGAAAACTTGATAGAATGATTAAAATAGTTTTAACGCAACTTCGAAAAATTGAAAAAAAAAATTACTTATATTTGGTTAATGTGCTTTTTATTAAATAATATACCTATGATTACTTTATTGAATAAAGTTTATCCTAATTCTCTTTATTTGCAAACTCTTATTTTCCCTACTTTTCCAAAAAAAAAAAAAAAAAAAAAAAAACCCTTATTTTCTAGTTGTTTCTCTTATTTGATTTTTTTTTTATTTTTTTTTAATTTGTACTCTTTCCTTCTGCGATATTGTAGATCTGCCTAGAATAAATAAATAATTGAAAAATCTTCACATAATCAAATCAATTATATGTTTTATATGAAGTATGTCGATGGTATATTTTATCAATACTGAAAAATAATGTATTAGTGATATATTATTATTATTTTTGAGTTCCAGTGATATATTAATATTGATATAGGTGTCTTTTCAAAAAAAAAAAAAATAATATTGATATAGGTGTTACGCTTTATCAATAATATAAAATATTATAAAAACAATATATTCGATAATATTTAATATTTATTTAGCAATAATATATTTGATCACATCAATGAAGAAATTTTATCATATTTACATATTATTTTTTTTGTGTGTACTAAATTTACAAATATAACGATTATACCTCTTAGAATAATTTTTAGCTTCTCTAAAATATTAAATCACAGGTGAGTGGGAGATTTTAACTTATGATCTCTTAAAAGAAGTAGAAATAATTTAATTGCTAAATTATATTCATATTAGCTCCTAATTAGGTCTTCTTTGATAGAATAGAATTTTGATTAATTAAGTTTGGAGACATAATCCAAACCTTCTAGTTAGAAATATTATTTGTTGAGAAGCAAAAGCGTCAATTCTTTTTTTTTTCAAATATAAAATTTGGCGTTTGATCTAGAAGATTCAATAATGTGAATGGACTCTTGAAGGACCATGTTATTATTTCTCTTCAATTGTATATATTGAATTAAGAACTTCATTATTCAAATCTGGTTGTAATTAATTAAATTGTAAAGTTTTTTTTTTTTTTTTTTTGAGTACATCAACAATTGGGATGAGGGATTCGAGCCTCTGACCTCATGGTCGAGGGTATATGTCAATTACCGCTGAGCTAAACTCGCTTTAGTTTGCAAAGTTTGTTCTGAGATAAAGATTTGTGACATGTATATATTGACTTTACATGTAAACAGGTGGACTACCGACGTGCTTTCATTATAATTACATGAAGAAGATTTGTTGGATTCATTTAGAGTTAATTCTTCAAGATAGATTCATTTGTTACAATTCAATAAACTTTTTTTATCTAAAAAGATGATATAATGTACCAAAGCTTGACTTCATAGATATATAGTTGTATAATACACATCATCTCAAGTTTCAATAGTATAAAAACAATGGTTATGTTTTAAAATAAATTATTTATATATAACATGGTTAAACCCTTCCATTAATTTTTTTAAAAAAAGTTTTATTTATTTTTTTACCTATGTGAAGCTCACAGTACAACTTTATGTCAGTTGAACTAAGTTCTTGTTGGCTTAATGCTTTCACTTGTGTTGTTGGTTCAAATTTATCAAATCTTTTTCCTTTATGTAATTTAATATCAAAAAGAGAATCATGATCTCCAATTTTTTATTTTAAATGATGAGATGTAGTACTAGAGTCATTTTTTAAGTTCAACAAAGGTAGGGAGGGGAAATAAAGGTACAAGTGCTTTAGAATTCACTTTATATGGTAATTTTGACTTATTGGTATGAATTAGAGAAAAATACATTTTTGGTCCTTGAGGTTTTGGTTAGGTTTCATTTTGGTCCCTGAGTTTTCAAACTCGACAATTTAGCCCCCATGAAGTTTGGATTTTGTTTCATTTTGGTCCCTCCGTCTAACTTTCTGCTAAACCTCAACGGATTGTTGACATAACATGCATCTTTTTTTATTAAAAATATTTTTTTTTTTAATTTTTAAATAAAAATATTTTATTATTTTTATATTATTATTTCTTTTTGTTTTTTCTTTCCTCTTTTTCATCTTCTTCCTCATTTTCCATCTTCATCTTCATCTTCATCATCTTCTTCCTCAACCTCAACCTCCATCTTCATCACCTTCTTCTTCGTCTAACCCTAATGTCGGTGACTATCGCCCACCTCGGTTGCCGACCGACGAATTTTCCAGTCACTTTTTCAGTCGTCGGTCTTCTCTTCTCATTTTCATTTTTTTTTTATATATTTTTCAAAATGAAAATGATAAGAAATAAGAAAAAAAAATTGGTCACCAGAAACGTGTCTGAAAAAGTCGTTGGTTTGCCGAAAATGGAGGTTGAGGTTGAGGAAAAAGATGAAGATGATGAAGATTTAATGAAAATGGAGAAAGAAGATGATGAAGATGATGATGGAAATGGAGGAAGAAGATTAAGAGTGAGCATCATAGACCGAAAAACCGATCCGACCGACCGAAATCGACGTCGGTTTGTCAGTCGATGGGCCTAAAATGGCCCAAACTGACCGATTTCCTTAATATTGAAAAAAATTAGGAAAAGCCAAACCTGCTTTCCCAGCCGATGTGACCCTTCACAGGTACTTTACCTGTATATAAATAATCATTAATTATTTTTAAAAAACTGATTTTTTTTTTCAGTCGAACTCTTCTTCACCTCTCTCTCATCTCCCTACTTTCTCTTTTCCTCTTCTTTCTTTTTAAGTCTTTCTCTCTTTTCACTCTCTCTCAGTCTTTCTTTTATCTTTGTTGGTCAAAATCAGCATCTTCACCTCGTCGGAACAACGTCTTTCTTCGTCGGAGCTTAGCGCCACCATGGACCGTAATGATTTTTTTCTTCTTAGTTCTTTCTTTCTCCTTCATCTTTTTCTTCGTTCTTTCTTTGCTTGTAAATAGCAACCTATCTTGTTCTTCCTTTCTCCTTCACCTCGTCGAAACAAACGACATCTCTTCACTGGAACTTCTGAAATCGACCGATTTTTGCTTATGGTCGGTCAGTCGGTTCCATAAAACTCCCAAAATTAACAAACATGCACCGACTGACTAGCTAAAATTTAAGTATCGGTGGTCGGAGTCGGTTTGAGCCCAAAATCGATGTCGACTGACCGATGATCACCCCTAATGAAGATGGAGGAAGAAGATGTAGAAGAAGAAAAATGAAAAAGAAAAAAGAAATAATAAAATATTTTTTTATTTAAAAACTCAAAAAAATATTTTTTAATAAAAAAAATGCATGTCACGTCAACAATTCGTTAGGGTTTAATGGAAGATTGGACGGAGGGACCAAAATAAAACGAAATCCAAACCTCAGAAACTAAATTGTTGAGTTTGAAAACTCAATGACCAAAATGAAACCTAATTCAAACTTTAGGGGTCAAAAATGTATTTTTTTCAAAGAATTAAAAACCAATAAGAAAAAAGTGATTCAACAAAATTAAACTAATTAAAGCCTTGGAAAGAATAATTGAAACTTAACTAAAATGGATCGAAATAGAAATAAAAATAAAAATAAAAAACTTCAAATTAAGTTATACAACAATTCTTAACAATGGGAGGATAGAACTTGTAAACCTCTCTTTCTAAAAATTTAAAAAAAAAAGGCATTATTTTGAAGTAATTGCAAACCACACCCCCTTTTCCTTCATCCATTGTAAGGTCCTCTTGTCTCTTTCTTTGTCTTTCATATCCTGTGTATTGTTTTACCTCCATTTCTAATATGGAAGTAAAATGTTAACTATTAGCTCAAAAAAAAAAAAAAAAAAAAAAGTAAAATGTTACTATTTTGTTGAGTGGATGAAAAAAAAGAGTAAAATGTTACTATTTTGTTGAGTGGATGAAAGTTGTTGTAACTTCTCAAGTTATCCACTTCTATAAATTGTGTACCTGAATCAATTCCAAAAATTATTAACTTCTCAATCTCTAACTTGTGAGATTCCTCAAATTAAAAAAATATCCAACTTCTAATACTTTTCTTATGATTGGAAATGGTTAGAGCACTGAATTTTTAGGATTCATCTGATAACCATTTGGTTTTTTATTTTTGGTTTTTGAAAATTAAGCTTATAAACACTAGTTCCACCTATAAATTATTTATTTATTTTTTTTTTAATATTTTTCTTTACATGTTTTTAAAAACCAAGCTAATTTTTGAAAACTAAAAAGAAATAATTTTCAAAATTTTGTTTTTGTTTATAGAATTTGGCTAGTAATTCAAAGGTGTCCTTGACAAAGATGAAAACCATGATAGGAAAATTAAGATAACAGAAGCATAGTTTTCAAAAACCAAAAACAAAATGGTTATTCAACCGAACGATATAAATCAAAGTTACATCCCAATTCCCAACTAAAATACTAATTGTATTAGTAAGTTAATAACGTCAACCACACTAGTTTCTTTCTCTTGGTTTGATTGGTCATCAGAATTCAAAAGTTTGAAGTCAATAAAATGGTTGTCCAAAGGCCCATTGAAAGAAGTGGACTTCTAGGCCCAAGCCAACCACTCCAAGGCTTGAGTATGTGCAATGTCTTTGGTAATGAATAGACTTTTTTTTTTTTTTCTTTTTGAAATATGGTAATTAATAGACTAATCATTAAGAATAGAAATAATTTCGAAGGATGGGTAAATTTAAATAGCTATTGTCGATGTTCAAATTTGGTCAGAGGAACTCACCTGACCTTCACGTGCCACCAACGGTAAATAGTAAATTTGTAGATGAGGGAGAAGACATGGCCTGCAAAACGGAAAACCTGCACACCGATGTAGTGCTAGCCACACCGCCTCCGATGCTTAAGTCAGAAAACGGAAGTAGGAGGGCTAGAGAACGAGAGATAGTAGAAAATAGAGTTCGGGTCCCCTTCTTCAGAGGCGAAGAGGGGTATAAATACCTGTTCATGCTCCTAGGATTTTTAGGAATTTGGCGGCGTTTCGGGACAAACCAGGCGGAACCGGGGCGGCCAGAGGCGGTAGGGACCAAACGGAGCCAGCCGAGCAGGGGGTGGGGCCAAAAGTCCGACCCCTTCGGTCTTGGCCCGTCCCACTTGCTGGTTTCGCCTCTGGGGTCCATCTCTCAGCCTTATTTCTGCCCGATTGTCCTCGTTAGCTCCTTGTACATCGGAGTGATCCAAAATTACCTATAACAACTATTTTTTTTTAAATGGCCCACAAGTTTTTATTAGATAAATAACCAAAAATTATATGACAGGTAATTTTATTTTAAATAATAAAATGGAATAAAATATCCCATCTTACAAAATGCTAAAATTATAATAAAATTAGAGGGAAGTTTAGAAACTAAGATAAATAGAAAAACAAATCTATTTGAATTGCTAGAAAAAAACGTGTAAATCTCAAATGAAACCTAAATCTATTTGAATGACTAGTAAAAGTGAAAATGTGAAATCGTCCCGTTTGATAACCATTTGGTTTTTTAAAATTTAGCTTGATTTTTTCCACTTTGCTTAAAATGGTTTTCATATTTGTTAAGGACACATTTGCATTCCTAACCAAATTCCAAAAACAAAAACAAATTTTTAAAGCTACTTTTAGTTTTCAAAATTTGAGTTGGTTTTTGAAAACATGGAAAGGAAGATAGATAACAATACAAAGAAACATTTTTTTTTTTTTTTGAAAGTGCAATACAAAGAAACTTAGAAGAGGAAGTAGTGGTTGAAGGCTTAATTTTCAAAAACTAAAAACCAAAAACCAAATAGTTATCAAACGGGACCGATAATTCTGATTTTTAAAAATCGACGCACAAAGTCATGGAGTTTTTGTACACTCAAATACTTTCTATTTGAAGTGCTTACAAATTACGCCCTCTAACAACTAAAAGCTGTTGGATTTATGAATAAAATTATTTTAATAAAATAAAGAATCACAACTTTACGTGAAAGGGTATGTCTTTTGATAAAGGACACAACCCTATGTTAAAGGGTGTGTCTTTTGTAAAGGACACGACCCTATGTGAAAGGGTGTGTCTTTTGGTAAAAGGATACAACCCTATGTGAATGGATGTGTCCATTTATCAAAAGACACAACCTTTACACGAAAAGATGTGACTATTTGAATGGCCACAAATAGTCTATAAATATGTGATTCATTTTGAGTTTTGAATACATGAAACAAGAACAAGTCACAAACTCTTCTTTCAAAAACTCTTCTCCTACTTTTCTCTGTACGATTACTTAAATACCAGTGTTCGAGAGTCCTATGATTGGAGTGCTACATTCATAGGTGGGTAATCCGTCCTATCCTGAGAGACAATTGTTCATGATACCTTGAGCACCATAGAGGGAACAAAATTGTCTTAAGGAAACAACGCCATCGTTGGGTTCGGATTGATTTGGTCTTTCGTGTTTCCTTAAGTGTTTGTGAAAGGGTGCCAACAAAAACATGGGGTAATTACAATAAAATTCCAATAACAGATAAATAGGAAAAGAAAATCTATTTGAATTGTTAGTAAAATGCATAAATCTAAAATCAAATTTAAATTGATTTGAATGGCTAGTATAGCATGAAATTAAAATCTAAAATCAAAAGTAAATCCCCATTAAATGAGCACGTTGCCCTAGCAAATGATTTGGTTTTTTTCAAACAGAAAATGTAAAAAGGAAAAGTGTTTAAAAATCGAAACTCAAACTAAAGGTTTTTGTACACACAAATACCCCGCTGGTATTTGAACTAGCTTAACAAATTTGAGAAACTTAGGCTTCTTTCCTCTTGAATCTTACGGTAGAAATTAGTGCAAATACACCTCAGGCATGAATCGAGAGTTTGTTCTTATTTACATCAACAACTCTTTTCACCATAGCTCCAAAAAGCCTTCTGGCTGGGGTTTTAAGATAGATACTTCAAAGATGGGAACTTGATTGGAATCAAGCTTGGAGTCAATTCATCTCTGACTTGAAGGAAGTGGTGTGGGGTCACGAACTCTTTGTTAAAGGATATAGATGGAAGGTCGAGAATGGGCAAATATATTGATATGGAAAAAGATCCATGGATTAACAGAGAGGGCAACACCAAGCCTTTTCTCATTGCCGACAACTTAAAAGAGTTCAAAGTCAAGAATATCATTGATGACAACAACAATTGGAAGGAAAATATAATCACAGGAATAACTTTATTCTAGATGATGCAGAAGATATATCAAATACTCCTCTTGGAGAGGCCAATTCAAAAGGCAAATTGTATAGAGACATGGCAAAAAAGGGGATTTCACGATGAAGAACGCTTATTAGCTTAGCTACATCTTTAGCTTCATCCAAAGAGACCTCTTTCTCGGACGTTAATCGTCTTCAATCCTTTTGGAAGAATCTTTGAAAGCTCGATGTCATCCCGAGAGCTAAGATAAGCGCATGGAAAATAATCAATGATATGATTCCTACCTATATGCTAATATCAGAGAGAAAGGGATTGACTTAATTCCTTTTTGTGTTTTTTTGCAGGAAAAAGATAGAGACCAAGGTCCACTTAATTTGGGAGTGTAAGCTGGTTTGGGAGGTTTGGCTATCTTTTGTCCCGAGCTCACGAAATCTGTTTTCATCATGTAGGGCAAGCTGGAATAGCTTTAATTACTGGGATTGGAGGATTGCAAACGCAAATCAAGAGCATTTGGAGCTGGTAATTCTAACTATGGGGAGTATTGTATGACAATACAGAAACCAAGTACTCAATCAAATCAGCAAACCAATCAAAAGTCATATTTTCAACCTAATCGAGAAGAGTTTTAATGATCACAAAGAGAGAAAAATCAAAGAACCTATCAAGGCCAAGAGATGTCAGATGCGAGAACCTTCAGAATCAAGGAATTTGTCTCTCCTCTTCGTTTGACGTCTGGAAAATCAACTCGAACGCCTTTTGGATCGAATCTTCAAACTCAGGAAGGCTTGGATGGATGGTCCATTCCGATGAGTCTTTCATCTATGCAAGGGCGAAAACTACATACAAGGAAATGGACGATCAGTGTGATGGAAGCAAATGCAGTGTACAAGGGTCTAAAATCCTTGCTTGAGAACTTCGACAAAGTGGTGTTGAGTCTGATTCGCTCTAAGTTGTTTGATGCCTAAACCAAGAAAAATAGGTTGTTTCTGTAACATCCGAAGATAGGATGGGTACATGAATGAACCGAGATCACATCTGAACGAGATGGATCCAGAGGATATGAAAGTATGGTCAAGATATGTTTAAGGGGCCGTTTGTTTTTTGGGAATGTAGATGTCCGACATCTTCAGATGCCTGGAATCTCAGATGACCAGAATTTTAGATATCCGGCATCTTCAGATAGCCACGTTTGTTTTGTAGGAAAATTTATAAGGTACCCCGGAATATTTTGATAGTTTTGAAGGATTTATTCTTGGAAATGTTGTAAATTTATGTAATGTTCCAAAAATGCCCTTATTAATATATTAATATAATTTATATATTGATTTAATATAATTTATATTTATATAATATATATTTGTTTTTATTAATTTAAATTTTTTTATATTAATTAAGTGTACATTCATTTTTGTATGTTATTTCATAGAATTCATATTAATATATGACTTTTTTTTTAAAATAAAAAACCTATATTAAATATAAATTTTATTTTTAATTTTAATATTTTTCTAAAAGACAATTATATAATTAATGTTATATGAGGTGAAGTCTAATTGAATTGAAGTCTATTTTATATGTAAATGTAATATATAAATATACTTAATTATATAAAGTTGATTATTGGACATTAATCTATTTAAATCATAAAATTAAAAATAAAGATAAAGAAAATTGATGAAAGGAAATATATAAAAAAATGAACGAAGGGCAAAAAGGTAAAGAGGGGATGCCCGCAACATGGAAATCTTCGAAACCCATGTTTCAAAAGGGCATCCAAAAGTACTTAGATTACCTCCGGTAGGGCATCCTAGGATACCCGGGCATCTCGAGATACCTGGGTATCTTACATCACTGCAAAACAAACGTGGGAATCCAGATGCCTGACTCATGGGCATCTCAGATTCCCAAAAAACAAACGGCCCCTAAAAGAATTGATAGATACTACCTATACCGTGCATCTTTCTTTTCGATAGTTCAACCATAGGAACTTTGAACTTAAGCGTGTTCAGCTTGGAGAAGTTTTATGCTGGGTGACCTCCCAAAAATTTTCCTGGGAAGCATGTGAGTGAGGGAGACCCCAAGTTGGTTTGTGGGGGTGACGTCCCCATCACAATTTGGTTGTTTCTCCTCTTTCTTTTTAAAGAATTTCCTTAAAAAAATAAAAATATTTTCCCCATATCAAATTGTCTATTAAAAGAGATCAAAGATGAATCAGATTTTGATATAATAAGTTGTCACTCATCCTCTCATACAATTCCACCTCGAATTAGATTGTCGAGTAGTTAAGGCTCACCTTTTTATTCCGTATCAAAAAAAAAAATTCAAAATTTCCCATGGCTATTATATCTAAGTTTTATCACCTTCTTGTTTGTCACTTGAGAAATCTATCAACAGAAGAAAAAAAAAAAAATTCAAACACGACTTTAATATCAAAGTATTTCTATATATATATATATTTTACAATGATATGATATAGTCCAATTTAGACTCATAAAATTAGTTTTTGGTTTCACCCATAGAAATATTGTGCTCACTTTTATGCATCGGATCTTCATTTCTAAGACTATGTTAAATATCCAACGTAATCAATCATCAAGGCCAAGTTGCAAATTACCCTAAAATCATCACAAAAAACAACTCCCCAACAGAGTCTCGAATCAAACCACCTAAACTACCCAATTCAACATCTCTTTTTACATATGATCAGAACTCCGGCGACCCTGCGGCCGACGATTCTCATACCTATATATACAACTCAACCCCACCAAAACCTCAACAATGGCGGCCTCCGTCTTCTCCAAATCAGAATAATGCAGCGTCTGCATCAACAGCGCCGTCGGACTGGTGTCGAACCTCTGTTTTTCCATGTTTCTCTCCGACTGCCACCGCACGGTGTCATGAGCCAACGGCCCCAACCACCCCATCATCTCCTCCACCGCCTCCCTCCACCCCGCCGCCAGCGAGTGGCCGTCGCCGCCGCTCCCCATTTCCTCTTCCCCTGCTCCTCTCTTGACCCAATTGTTCCTTTTCAACTTCGCCCTCACCTTTGACTTTATTCTCGTCGGCAACATCTCGTACAGCTCCCCACGCGCCTCCTCCCCTATCGTCGCCGGCGCGTGAAGGCAACGCTCGGCAAACAGTATCACGTTGGCGTAGTTCACCGACAGCCCCGATCCCCCAACTGTCGTCGGTGGCGCTGATGTGTATACTCTGTTATTCGCCGCCGTCAAGGAATTGAATACCCTGTACCCTATTCCGATGTCGTCTTTTGCTCTAATCCCGCTCGGAAATCGGATCAATTCCTTTTTCCCTTTCTTGGGAATTGGGCCGGATTGTGTTACGAGTCTGTGATCGTTATCGCTGCATTTCCGATGTCCGCCGTAGAAATTCCACCGCCATACTCTGTCTCTGAGGATTCGAATTTGTGGGTTTTGATCCAAAGAACAAGACTGGTCGGGAACGAATGAGCCGAAGACAGTGGAAATTCTTGCGTAGATGACACAGATCAGTCGCGTCATTAATCCGACGGCGTAATCGAAACTCTGATTCCACAACGAAATTTCCTTGAAATGCTTTACGTCTTTCCTCTGGGCCGCGATTTTTTTATCGAACATCTCGAAATTCACCGGCAGGCATTGCTTCGGGGTCACATTTCTCCATTTCTGAAGCTTCTTCTCCGACGCCTCCATTTCCAGCAGAACTTCCATGGCAGAGTGCAGCTCCGCCGTCAAAAAGACCAGCTTCTCCATTCTCCCGATAAGCTTGGCAACATTCTTGAAGCCGTAATCGGATTTCCCCCAGTGAAAGATTCCGAGTTTCATATCGGAGAAGACGAGGTCGAATCGGGTGAGGCCCAAATCGGCGCACTTCCGGCTGAGGCGCGAAACAGAGGAGGCGGCATTGTTCAATTCCTCGAGGCGCTCGGAGCAGGCGAGCTTGAGAAGGAAGTCCTCGTTTCTGGAATTCAAGTAGAGGACGCCTTGGGAGCGGAGGGCGTGGTTCTGGAGGTTGTTAATCTCGTCGTCGGAGAGAGAGCGGTAGAGAGAGATGAGAGCGGCCATGGTTTTGGCAGTGTCGAAGGCGAGGATTCGAAGAGTGGGAGGAGGGGTTTTGTCGTGGAAGAAGAATTGAAGAGTATGACCGGTTGTGCCTTTGATGGAGCTTGAAAGCCAGGGCATGGTGGCAACAACCATGGCCTCGAAGAAACAGAAACAATGGCGGAAAAGGATGGAAGGGGCTGCGCGCGGTTGCAGTAACAGAGAAACGAGAAGGGTTTAGTATTAATGGAGGAAGAAGAAGATGAGAATTGAAATGGGTATATGAAGGGATGGAGATATTTAGGAAAATTTGGACATTTCGGAGCTGGTTCTTCATTAAAACGCGGTTGGACAGTTGGGATTTGCGAGATCAGAGAGAAAATTTAGGAAGACTGCAACTGGAAAGATGAAAGAGAAAGAGAAA
The DNA here is from genome assembly GCA_036850905.1 of Luffa acutangula. NCBI lineage: Eukaryota > Viridiplantae > Streptophyta > Magnoliopsida > Cucurbitales > Cucurbitaceae > Luffa > Luffa acutangula. The sequence goes on along the minus strand of CM072087.1, from coordinate 49,381,426 downwards.
GAGTTTTTTTTTTTTTTTTTTTTTTTTTTTTTTTTTTTTTTTTGACAATAAGAAAGAGAAAGAGTTACAAGTAGGAAAAGGAAGAATTTTTGGGTCACTCTATTAAAATATTAAAGCAAGCAACTCTATCACTAAATATTAAATTAAGGTATTTTTTCAAAAAAAAAAATAATTAATTAAAGGTTGAATTATCAAAAATACCCCTGAACTTATGTGGTTGGTTTCAATTATACCCTCGACTTTCAAAAGTTTCATTTTAACGCTCGAAGTTTGAAAATTGTTTCAAAACGATCCTTTGAGATATTTTTTGTTAAATTTGAAGACAAAAAAATGTTGCTAGCATGTGTTCTTATTGGTTTTTTCCACATATTAATTCAAATATGTTTACATAAGCAATAATAAATATGCAAACACGACATTTCTCATCCATAAGTTTAACAAAAAAAAATACCTTTAAGAGTTTTTTTAAACAAAATTCAAACTTCGATGGCTAAAATGAAACTTTTGAAAGTTTATTAATTGAAATCAACCTCATAATTCAGGGACATTTTTTATAATTTAACCTAAATTAAAAGCTCCAACATGACTCTAACTCAACTTACATAAAACTTGTACTAATAACCAAGAGATCTGTGGTTCAAATCCTCCACCCTAGAGGAAAAATATAAGGGATTGGATTTTTTTTTTTTTTGAACATTAAGGGATTGGGATTTTAATATCCTCACAAGTGTGAGGATAATGTAGGAAAAAGACAAATGGGTTAGGATCCGTTTGGAATACATTTTAATTTAAATGTTTTTCAAGAATGAATTTTTAAAAAAACATTTTATATAAAAATGTTTAGAAGTTAAACACTCATATGTTTGGTTGCATTTCCTCACAAATGTTTTAATACACGAGTTATTGTTTACTTAAGAAGTATTTTTAAAAAAGTTGGTTTCAAGTGTTTCTCTCAAAATGATTTATTTATCAATCTCATTTTCTAATAAGCCATTTTTAGTGGTTGCCAAACACTAGAAAGTTTTTCAAAATGATTTATTTTCAAAATTAAACACTTGAATAGTTAAACCAAACACACCCTAAATTAGTTAGGGGGAACTTTTTTAAAAAAATAATAAAATTGTCATATGATTTGATGATATTCACATGAAGAGGTGGCTTCGAGCTTAAATTAATTATAAATTCATCCAAATATTTTATCACGGGACGAATTTGCTAAGCGATTAAGAAAACACTCTCTCCTCTTCTCTTGAGGTTGAAAGTTTGTATTAATTATAAGTTTAGTCTCTGAATGTTCATATTTTTATCTAATAGATATCTTAATTTAAAAAAAAAAAAAAAATCTAATGAGATTTGAATTTTAATATGTTCTTGAACTTTTAATTTTGTGTCTATAGATCTCTAACATATTCAAAATCTTAATTAATTTTGTGTGGTAATAAATTTGTGAATTATAAAACAAATCAATTTAGAAATTTGTTAGATAAATTTAAAAGGTATGTGAGGAAGTAAAGAGAGAAGGAGGAAGTGGGTGGTTTGGGAATAAGGATAAGAAGAGGAAATATAATAAAGAAGGAATGTTTGAGAGAGTGAAAATGTGGTGGCTTTGGCTAGCTCCGTTTGCGTGGATTTCGCAATGTCGGGAAAGCCTGGATTTTTGGAATTCAATTCCTTGGTCAAAGTCAAACTTCAAACCGCCCAGCTTGTGTCCAGCACAATCTCCTCTCAACCCATTTCTTTCCTTTTATATCAATTAGGTATTTAATTATTCTTATTACGTTTAATTACAAGTTTAGTCATTTTAACATTCACATCCGTGTCTATTTTGTCTTTCAATTTTTTTAAAGTATTGAATAGGTTTCTAGACTTTTAATTTTGTCTATAATAAGTTCCTCAATTTTCAATCTTATGTCTGATAAATCTCTGACAAATTCAAAACTATTAAATATTAGGGAAAAATACACTTTTGGTCAATGATGTTTGGGTTAAGTTACATTTTGGTCCCTAGTTTTAAAACTCAACAAAATTACCTCTAAGGTTTGAATTTCGTTACACATTTGGTCCCTCCGTCCAATTTTCTGTTAAATTCCAACAATTTGCTGACGTGGCACTATTATTTTAATTAAAAAAATAAAAGAACCATAAGAAAGAGTATGAGATTTAACAATAAGAAAGAGTATGAGATTTATAATTTTATCCAAAAAAGTTTGTGTTTGTTTAGTCCATAAATTTTAAAACGTTTTTAATTTTCTTTTAAACTTTTATTTTTGTGTCTATTTGTTTCTAGAAGTTTTCAATTTTGTGTTTAATAAATTCCTAAAATTTTAAATTTTGTGTGAAATAAATTTTCTAATTTTATATTCTGTGTCGGATAGATTCTTAATTTATTTGACATTTTGTTAAAATTTATAGATCTCCAAAACACAAAGTTAAAATCTTGTGTGATGGCACATGTTTGATTGATGCAACATGTCTAAACATCTAAATTTATTAATAAAATAATAACTTAACCGTGTCTCATTTTTTTTCAATTAACAAATTTTGACCATCTTTGACAAAATTACATAATTGAGAAATATCATTATGTTAAAGGTAAAACATGAAAGTTTTCAGAGGTTAAGGATGAAATTGAGGAAGAAATTTAGGGGAAAAAAACTCCAAAAGAAATTGTAACTTGATTAAATAGTGAAATCATATTTTAAATTTGATAGATTGATTTTTACCTAAGCATAAATTTTTGAAGAAGTACACTAAATATGCTAAGTAATGAAATAATTTTTCTGAAAAATTAAGTTTCACAATATTTTTTTAACATGAATATAACTTAATAGTTAAGATGTTTATTATTTCTTTGAAGTTTGGAAGTTGAAGTTCTTCATCCGTTATATATTAAAAAAAGAAATCTTGAATCCCTTCTTCAGAATTCGGTTTGGTTTTAACAATTAAAAAAATGATTAATAATGGAGTGATAACATGAAGAGGAATATAATCATTGCCAACACGGTGGCAAATATTTAAAACCAACTAGGCCAAGTTTCGGTTTTAAATATTTAACTTCTATTGTATATATAAATAAATAAAGGGGAAAATACGGTTTCAAAAAAATAATAATAATAGAAAAAATACACTTTTACTCAAGATTTGAGTTAGGTTTCATTTTGGTTCCTAAGTTTTCAAACTCGACAATTTAGTCTTGAGGTTTGGATTTTGTTTCATTTTAGTCTCTCCGTCCAATTTTCCGTTAATTACTAAATTTTTTTATTAAAAAAAATATTTTTAATTTTTAAAATGAAAATATATTAAAATGATAAAAAATATTTTTTTATTTTCTCTTTCTTCTTCTTCTTCACCACCTTTTCTGTTATAGGCAATTTTGGACCACCCCGATATACAAGGAGCTGACGAGGACAACCGGGGAGAAATCGGGCTGAAAGATGGACCAAGGAGGCAAAGCCGGCAAATGGGACGGGCCAAGACCGAAGGGGTCGGGTTTTCGGCCCGACCCCCTGCTCGGCCTCGGCCATGGGCCGAGGCCGACCCTCGGCCGCTCGTGCGGGCCGAGCCCGTTTGGTCCCGTCTGGTCCCCACCGCCTCTGGATGCCCCGGTTTCGCCTGGTTTGACCTAAATCGCCTCCGAAACCCTAAAAAGGCTAGGAGGATGAACAGGTATTTATATCCCTCTTCGCCGCTGAAGAGGGGATCCTGAATTTCATCCCTAAGCTATACTCTCTATTCTCTGTTTTCTGCTCTTGCTCTTACTTTTCCACGCCCTACCGTTCTGTTTGCTGACTTAAGCATCGGAGCCGGTGTGGCGAGCACCACACCGGTGTGCAGGTTTACCGTCTTGCAGGCCACGTCTTCCCCCCTCAACTACAAATTTACCGTTGGTGGCACTTGAAGGTCAGGTGAGACCCTCTGGCCAAAATCGACCATCAACAGTTGGCGCCGTCTGTGGGGAAGAAATCCTGTTAATCTGCACATCGGTTATTCCATGAGTAGGGGTATGGAAAAGAAAGACCAAGACGTAAACATAGAGAATTCGGATGGTGACCGCCACCAGCGGAGGTCACGTGACGAGGACAGCATCCGGGGGTCACCGAGACATGCAGGCCGAGGCCGAGGCCGAGGCCGAGCAGAGGATGCCGACACCAAGATTGCCGCCCTTGAGGATGAGGTGAAGGGAATGAATCGGAGTTTATCCAAAATACTCCAAATCCTGGATAAACCCGGCCCTAGCACCAAAGTCCATGAGGGGAGCTTGATTAGAGACCCGAGGAAGGGGAAGGAGCCTATGGAGCACACTGCAGAGTCAGGGACGAGGTCAAGAGGAAAGAAGACTGACAGCATGACCAGCAAGGTCAGGGGGCTCAAACCCACTGATCGCACGATTTTGAGGAGCCCAGAGTCAAGCACACTTAAGGGGCGTCACTACACAGTTTCTACCCCAAGCTTCGGTCATACTAAGACAGACCTGAGGAGTCTGATCATTGAGAAGCGCAGAAGTGCGAAAACTGCCGAGTCCGAGGCCAAAGCCGCCGAAGCTGAAGCCCGGGCTGCCGAGGCCGAGGCCAGAGCAGCCGAGGCCGAGGCTAGGTTGACCGAGGCCGAGGCCAAGAAAGACGACCTCCCTTGGAAGACCGAGCTTCTTAATGCACTAAAGGAGCTCGGAAATCCTCAGGGAGACCAGCAGAGGTCAAAGAACTTTGGAGATCAAAACTTGGAGGAACTAGCCGACCAAGTCGATCCGCCCTTCACAGAAGAAGTCATGAAAGCCGAGGTGCCTCAAAAGTTTAAGGTACCCACGTTCAAACAGTACGATGGCAAGAAAGACCCCGTGCAACATCTAAATGCATACAGAAGTTGGATGGACTTCCACGGCGTCTCAGATGCAATCAGGTGCCGTGCATTCTTTTTCACCCTGACAGGATCAGCTAGGCACTGGTTTGAGAGGCTGAAAAGGAGATCCATCAGCTGTTTCAAAGAGTTAGCCCAAGCATTCCTTGCACAGTTCATGGGAGCTAGAGAGCAGCGCAAGCCTCACATCAACCTCTTGACGGTCAAACAACAACCAGGTGAGAGCTTGCGTGATTACATAACTCGTTTTAATGATGAGGCGCTACAGGTTGAGGGGTACAGCGAGGGAGCAGCCCTGGTAGCCATAACAGCCGGTCTGGAAGACGAAAGACTGCTCAATTCAATAGGTAAGATCCAGCCTCGAACCTATGCGGAGTTCGTCTCCCGGGCACAGAAGTATATGAGCGCAGAGGAGTTACTGAAGTCAAAGAGGTCAGAACGAGAATACAAGAGGTTTTCTTCATCTAGCTACGACAGTAAAAAGGACAAAAGGCAGCGGACCGACGAGGGAAGCCGAGGCCGAGCAGACCATGGCCGAGGCCGACCAGACCAAGGGGACTACTTGAAGAAGTTTGAAAAGTACACCCCTACTTCAGTCCCACAGGAGCAGATCTTGATGGAGATAAGGAATACAAACCTCCTCAGCGCACCCCGGAAGTTGAAGTCAAATCCTGACCACAGAGACAAAAGCCAGTATTGTCTCTTCCATCGAGATCATGGACATTCAACCAGGAACTGCATTCAGCTGAAAGACGAGATCGAAGCGTTGATCCGAAACGGATACCTGAAGGAATTCACTGCAAAGGCCGAGGCCGACCAGAGATGGCCGAGGCCGACCAGAGATGACCCGGGCAAAGATGGTGGTGGACCACTTCTGGAAATCCGTTGAGGATCAAGACAGACTCTCCTATGGCCATGGCCGAGGCCGAGGCCGAGCCCTACCACACCTCTTGCCAAGGTCAAGGACAGCATTCTGGAGAGCACACTAAGCCTTAGTTAGGGAATTCTAGTTTTCTATTTGCACATTTATCATGTAATCAGAGCACTGTCGCTCATTTTACTTTTGGTAGGTAGGAGTAGACTTTCCCTTTTGTTTTGCCATTAAAGGCAAGCGTTAGCATTAATGATAGGACCTAGATGTTCCCTTGTCAAGGCTTAGAGTATGTTTCCAGGAACGTGATAAGACGTCATGCGAGCCCATAGAGCCCACGCTTCAGCGAGCCTATGGTGCCCACGCCCACATGCGAGCCTATAGTGCCCACGCTTCAGCGAGCCTATAGTGCCCACGCCCACATGCGAGCCTATAGTGCCCACGCTTCAAGCGAGCCTATAGTGCCCACGCCCACATGCGAGCCTATAGTGCCCACGCTTCAAGCGAGCCTATAGTGCCCACGCCTACATGCGAGCCTATAGTGCCCACGCTTCAGCGAGCCTATAGTGCCCACGCCTACATGCGAGCCCATAGAGCCCACGCTTCAGCGAGCTTATGGTGCCCACGCCCACATGCGAGCCTATAGTGCCCACGCCCACATGCGAGCCTATAGTGCCCACGCTTCAAGCGAGCCTATAGTGCCCACGCCCACATGCGAGCCTATAGTGCCCACGCTTCAAGCGGGCCTATAGTGCCCACGCCTACATGCGAGCCTATAGTGCCCACGCTTCAGCGAGCCTATAGTGCCCACGCCTACATGCGAGCCCATAGAGCCCACGCTTCAGCGAGCCTATGGTGCCCACGCCCACATGCGAGCCTATAGTGCCCACGCTTCAAGCGGGCCTATAGTGCCCACGCCTACATGCGAGCCTATAGTGCCCACGCTTCAGCGAGCCTATAGTGCCCACGCCTACATGCGAGCCCATAGAGCCCACGCTTCAGCGAGCCTATGGTGCCCACGCCCACATGCGAGCCTATAGTGCCCACGCTTCAGCGAGCCTATAGTGCCCACGCCCACATGCGAGCCTATAGTGCCCACGCTTCAAGCGAGCCTATAGTGCCCACGCCTACATGCGAGCCCATAGAGCCCACGCTTCAGCGAGCCTATGGTGCCCACGCCTACCTTGCGAGCCTAAGCTCTTCAGCTTAGCGCCCACGCCTGCATGCGAGCCTGGACTGCCGAAGTCTACCTCGCCTCATCCAAAGTGAGACCATGTGAGCCTGGACCAACGAGTCTACCTCACCTCACCTGACATGAGTCCATACACTTCATCTAAGTCAAGCTCACCCTGCAGAAGCCAGGACCGAGCACCTCTTGCCAAGGCCGAGCACCTCTTGCCGAGGCCGAGCACAAACTTTAAAGGTATTCTCCTATTTATTCAACTATACTTTGTGTTTTAATAAAGTTTTTCTTGAGATTGGGGGCTGTAAAGGGGATATGCACTCCCTATTAAACAAAAAGCACCCAGGTTGAAGTTAGCATATGGATACATATTCAAACCTATTCTCTTGTTATTTCCCTACAAGGACTAACATATGGATGCAGGGAGCCAAATCTTAGGCTAACAGGGGGCTTGAGGCCGAGGCCGACCCTAGCCTTTCCCCTAAGCAAAATTACAAAATATGATGCTCGGCCTCTTCCCGAGGCCGAGGCCGACCAGGCAAGCAGAAAGGGAGATAGCTGTGCTCGGCCTCTTCCCGAGGCCGAGGCCGACCAGCACCACTTTTGTAATCTCTCACCCTTTTTCATTTTCATTTCATCTAACCCCTATTCAGGGAGTGTCTACTTCTATCCTACTTTGCAGGATGACAACAAAGCTACACGTAAGCCAGCCCAGGGCAAGGGTCATTACTCTTAAATCGGGCTTAAGGAGCTCAACTTATAGCAATAAGTCACCCCGAATCCCAATTCAAGAGTGGGGGCTTAATGTTATAGGCAATTTTGGACCACCCCGATATACAAGGAGCTGACGAGGACAACCGGGGAGAAATCGGGCTGAAAGATGGACCAAGGAGGCAAAGCCGGCAAATGGGACGGGCCAAGACCGAAGGGGTCGGGTTTTCGGCCCGACCCCCTGCTCGGCCTCGGCCCATGGCCGAGGCCGACGCCGACCCTCGGCCCGCTCGTGAGGGCCGAGCCCGTTTGGTCCCGTCTGGTCCCCACCGCCTCTGGATGCCCCGGTTTCGCCTGGTTTGACCTAAATCGCCTCCGAAACCCTAAAAAGGCTAGGAGGATGAACAGGTATTTATATCCCTCTTCGCCGCTGAAGAGGGGATCCCGAATTCCATCCCTAAGCTATACTCTCTATTCTCTGTTTTCTGCTCTTGCTCTTACTTTTCCACGCCCTACCGTTCTGTTTGCTGACTTAAGCATTGGAGCCGGTGTGGCGAGCACCACACCGGTGTGCAGGTTTACCGTCTTGCAGGCCACGTCTTCCCCCCTCAACTACAAATTTACCGTTGGTGGCACTTGAAGGTCAGGTGAGACCCTCTGGCCAAAATCGACCATCAACATTTTCTTTCATTTTAGTCTTGTTGCCCGTGAAGTTTCTTTTTCTTTCTTTCTCTCTTTTCTTTCATTTCGTCACCATTTCATTTAAAAAAATAATAATAAAAAAGAGGGAGAGGGAGGAGGGGCCACCGAAGTTGAAGAAGAAGAAGTTGGAGAAGAAAGAGAAGTAGAAGGAATAAGTGAGAGAGGGAGAAAGAATTAAAAAAATATATATAAAATAATAATAATTTTATTATTTTAATATATTTTTATTTAGAAAAATTAAAAAATAAGTTTTTATTCAAATAATAGTGTCACGTCAGCAAACTATCGGGTTTAACAGAAAATTGGACGAAGGGACCAAAAGTGTAACGAAACTCAAACCTCAGACTCTAAATTGTTGAGTTTGAAAACTCAAAGATTGTTACCTAACTCAAACCTCAATGACTAAAAGTGTATTTTTTTTTTTTATCAATATTACATATTTTAAAACAAATTAGTAAAATGAGGTTGGTTTGAAACTTATTATTACAATATTCAAAAGACGACTTACTGACGTGACAAATTGAAAAGACGACTTGCTAACATGGATTTTAAATCACAATATTTTAATAATAAGTTTCAAAATAACCTTATTTTACTAATAAGTTTTAAATCATATAATATTAATAAAAAGATTTCCGTAAATTTTCATGTTATTCTCAAGAGTTAATCTTGAAAATGGATTTCTTACAAAATTGATATATTTCATTGATTTACTTATTCATCACTTGGTCTTAATTCTCTTAACTTTTTAAATTTTTTTGAATAAAAATGAATATTTTAAAATCCTATCTTTATATGCAGATTATGTACTTATAAATTTCAATTTTACATTTTAAACTTTAAAGACAGCTCCAATCTTCATGTAGTTTCTAAAAGTTAAATATCATATTTTTGTCCAATTTTTACCGTTATTTTAATTATCAAAATTGATCCTTCTCAAAAAAAAAAAAAAAAAAAAAAAAAAATCAAAATTGATCAGATAACTTATTTTACGTTCGTGACAAATATCAATTCCATTAAATTAAGTGACTAAAAAGGTATACTTTTGTATATTAAGGAAAAAAAAAAGAATAATAATAATCATTATTTACATATTTGAAAATAATTAATTAGATTTCTTTGCTAAAAAATCTATTAAAAAATTGTTTGAGACTATTTGACATTTTCATAAATTGATCAACAATTTGTAAAATAGAGAATTTACACAGACTTGTAGCTATCATTTTCTCTATTTTTTTTTTTTTTTTTTTTGATAATTATCATTTTCTCTATTTACTCGGTTGATTTCAAACATAACATTAGACGATTGATTGAATATAGTATTTCAAAATTGAAATGAATAGCCACTTTAATATATATTTTCTTTTTTTTTTTTTTTTTTTTTTTGTTTCTTTCTTTAATATATTTCCATATTTGAGAAAGAAGTGGGAAATGGAGAAAAGAAAATGGAAAAACAATTATGGTTTTGGTGACTGTTGATTTGATTTTTTTTAAAAAAGAAACAAAATAGACAAAAAGTCATAAGTTATTGTCAAGAATGAGTCTTATACTTAGCGTGTTGGGTTTGTGGAGTCACTATTGGTAATCCTCTTTTCCTTTTTCAAACATGAAAGAGACTTTAAAAATCAAAATTATTTCATCTTCAGATCCATTTAGAATCTACTTGGAAATTACCAGTTTCTCATCTTTTCAAATTCAAAGTTTATTTCTGGTCATGAAGGTCAAGAAAGATGGAAGACTTTGGATAAAAGAAAGCAACTTTCATTTTTTTCAATGCCTTCTCCTACTTCTCTATGTCATTTCTTAGGGTGGAAAAGATGGGATTTCTTGCAGGCTTACTCATTTTCTACGAATCTTAAATGCTCTAGGAACGTATATATAACACTATAACTATCTAGTTATGTGTCAATCTGAGCATAGCTCAACTAGTTAAAGCATATACTCTCGTTCGAGAGATCAAATGTTCAAATTTTCACTCTTGCATTGTTAAACCAAAGAATGAGATTAAAAAAAAAAAAAAAAAAAAACCAGGTTGCTTCATTCCTTTTGTTTAGAATCTTTGTTGATCGAGGAGCATATATATATACATCTAGATTTTTCTTGGGTCATTTTGACGAAAATTATGTATTTTCCAGTCATCAAGGTGTCGGATCTCTAAATATGCTTAAATTATTATGAAAATTGCAATAACTATTTTTGAACTATAGGAATTGTTACAATTATATCCTAAAATTTTCGGTTCAATTAATCAACTTTTTAAAATTACAAATTTGTTGGAATTAAAGCTTTAAAGATTTTGAAATGCACAATCCTCGTCTAAATGGTAGTTGTTGTTCTAATCAAACCCTCAAAATTATTGGATTATTACCCTTAACCCCGGATACTTTACATCAATTTTTTTTTATAGTTTTGTAAACTTAATTTTTTTAATGGTTAATATTATAATTTTCAACTTGGGAAAAATACACTTTTAGTCTCTGAGGTTTGGGTTTAGTGACAGTTTGGTCCCTGAGTTTTCAAACCCAACAAAAATACCCCTGAGTTTTGAAATAGTTTTGAAATAAGGTGCTCCTTATTTCAAAACTCAGGGGTATTTTTGTTGAGTTTGAAAACTCAGAGACCAAACTGTCACTAAATCCAAACCTCAGGGACTAAAAGTGTATTTTTCCCTTTCAACTTTTATAGAGTTAAAAAAAGGGTTTCTATATATTCTACAATTTGATCGTGGTTAGTTTTTCAACTTTTAATCTCATATTAATTATTTTAATATAATCAAGTAATGTTTCGATGATAAGAGAATACAAGGAAAAAAAAGTTATGACCAAAATATTTCTTCAAAAAAAAAAAAGTTATGACCAAAATAATATTGAAAAAAAAAAAAGTTGACATGACACATGACCAAAAAATGGCTTACGTGGAGGCCCAACGGTAAATTTTGCTATTGTGGCAGTCTCACAGTAGGAATATGCTAATGTGGCGATGGCGTGTTGGGGAAAAAATTTTAGTACTACAATAGATTCATCGTTTGCCATGTAGGAAGTATTTAAGAATGGTGTGGGATCCATAGATAAAAATATTATATTATTAAATGTTCATTAAATGACGTATCAAATGTTGAATTGAGGGAGTAGGTGTGACGCCCGAGGTTAGGAGGGGTACATGAATGAACCGATATCACATCCGAATGAGAGGGATCCTGGGGACATGAAAGCATGGTCAAGATAAGCTTAAAAGAATTGATAAATACTACCTATACCAACAAGGTGCACCTTCTTTTTCGGTGGCTCAATCATAGGAACTTTGAAGTTAAGCGTGCTTGGCTTGAAGAAGTTCTATGTTGGGTGACTTCCTAGGAATTTTCTTAGGGAGCATGTGAGTGAGGACAAAGCATGCTAAAATGACCCTGTGTTGAGAGAGCTTTGTGACATTGTTCTTGTTGGGAGTGGGACCAAAGTCTCATATTACATTTTTCTAAAAAATTTATCTTTTTCTTTTTCTTTAGTTCAACAACATTCTTTGAGGGGAATTCGCATCGAAATATACATCTGATATACTATATATTTCGTATATCAGATGATTGATATACCAAATATCTAATACATTATATATTCACAAAGTATACAGATATACTATATATTTACTATATATTTAGTATATCAGTTGATTGATATACCAAATATCTAGTATATTTTTAGGGTTTAATATACTAGATATTTGGTATATCAATGAGCTGAGGTTATTTTAGTCTTTTTGTGTTATTGTTTGGACCGGGTCAAACGTTTTTTTTTTTGCAATATCTGCAAACCCATCTGAAATTACAGATTTTTTTTTTTGCTATTCATGGAAATGCCCCTATATTTTTCTCTCTGTTTCTTTAAATTTACTCTCTAACTCTCTCAATTTGTATTTCCCCGACTCTACAAATGTTCGTCTCTCTAACCAATCTCTAATTAATTTGTAAAATACGTTCATTCACAAAATGTAGTTCTAGTAGCTTTCAAAAGTGGATTCTCATAGAATCAAACACCTATTTCGAACAAATTTTACATTCAAGAAATTAATATTTATTATATATCAAAGTATTTTTCCCAACAGTAAAATTCTATCTCTTCATTTTTCAAATCGATTAGTTTAATGCATATGTTTAAAAAAAATGAGAATGCTTTTAATAAAATAAAAATAATAATAATAAAACGAGGATGTTAATAACGGTTTTTAATACTTAACAAATAATTTGGAATCAACAAAATATGAATATAAATTGAAATCATATAATTTTGAAAAATTATAAATTAGGAAGAAAAAGAGTAAAATTTGATAATATTATGCCTATTTTAATTATTAAATCACGATGTTTTTGTATTTATTTACCAAAATTCAGGTTTAAATTAGTTAAAATTGACTAAACACTAATTTATTTCAAATTACTTTTTTTTTTCTTCCTAAAAACAATAGTTACAAATTATTATTTTAGAAGCTACAACAATTTCAAACTAAGCTTAAGTAATATCTTTCAACTCGAAAAGCTTCTCCGCCTTCAAAAAGGTTACTTCATTTCAACTCTTTTGTTCAAATTGTTTCTTTTATTTTCTTATCAAGCGGGGATAGCTCAGTTGGGAGAGCGTCAGACTGAAGATCTGAAGGTCACGTGTTTGATCCACGTTCACCGCATTTTTTAGCTTCTTTTTCCTCTAACAAATATTATTATTTTTTCCCAACAAAATAATAATAAAAATTTGAACAAGATCAGAGAATATACTCGAGAAACCAGTCAGTAATTGTTCAAAAACTATATGATTAAACGAACATAAAAATTCCTCATCATATTCAAACTCAGAATCCCTAATTCTCTCTACTAAAAGGAATTCATTTCTCTACAAACTCACACGACAACTTGGTAGGTCAGTCTCCTAAGACCCTTTTGGAATTCCACTAAAGCTTAAGTTTATGTAATTTGAATTGAAAAAGTTCTAAACGTAGATTTGTTTAACTTACGTTTGATTAATCAGGAGGTTTGGAATCGACAAATGTATGAATATAGTTTGAGATATGGGTTTTAAAAGTTTTTTTTAGTTCCACGCTTTGTGGTGTGGAGGGCTTCGAACCTCGTTAACTTTTTAATTGAGGTATGTACCTTAACTTTTTAAAAGTCTTGTGTGTTGGTCATTGCAATAATGCCTGCATTTATCAAAACTGAAGTATACATTTTTCCATCACTTTTCTTTCTTTTTACTACTATTTAACACAAAACAGTACAATAAAATACAGGCAAGTCTTAAATTTCTTGTTAAGTTTACTGTGTAAAAGCACAAGCCAGGTGACTAGATATTGAACTTTATTATATAATAAAACAGAGATTTTCTTTAATTAATTAGTTGCAGCAACTCAATGGTTCTTTTCACAGGCAAGATTTAAGGAGAGTCACAACTTAAAACTGTAGAGCATACTTGGTTTTACAGAAATATCTATCAGTTAGGCAAATAGAATTTGAGTTTTTAATCATTATTTATGAGAAATTCTAGTTTTCCTTGTTTTGCTCTCGTTATATCAAAAAAATTTTCGTTCTTTTGATTTGTTTTGATTTTTTTAGGGTTAAACTTTAGCCCCAAAAAATGTCATGAAATGGAAATCTGATCTTTTGTTTTGTTGAATTGATCAGAATATTTCTGTGTTAGAGGAAATTAAACTTGTTTAATTTGCTTCTATGAGTCATGAATAATATGAACAACAACTGATGACAATGGACTAATGCAAGTGGGTATAAGCCTCTGCTTAGTGCTAACCATACTGAGAGACACAAAATTGCAGATACACTTAGCTATATCTTCCTTAAAGAGAAAGAATCTCTTATTTATATACTACAAACTACATAGAGAAACATATATTATGATCATCAAGTTGATACTCCATATTGTATGCTTTTGTTATCTCATAATGGTATATGGGGATACTTTATCAGTCCAAGAATAGAAGGCCCTAAAAATAAAAAGCCCATTTTGGCTGAAGGGTTCCTATTTGTAAACCTTTTTTAATTGTTTTAAGAATACTTCTGACTTGGATATGTCTAAGTTCCAAATAAGTTAAGAAAAGATATTTATTGTTGAGACATGTATATTCATTTTAATTTTTTATTTAAATATTTCATTGAGTGGAAGTTTATGGAAATTTGAATTCAAGTATGCATGAGTTAATTTACTTTAAAATTGTTGTAGGTAATTTCGGACCACCTCGACATGCAAGGAGCTAAGAAGAACAGTACAATACCATCTCAAGGAGACAACCAGAAAATGGGCCTCAAAGGAAGAACATGCTAGAGGGTCAGGCCAAGGTCGGAGGGATCAGGCTTTGGCCCAACCCATATGGTCGGCCTCGACCCGAGGCCGAGGCCGACCACTCGGCCGGCCCACTTGCATGGGGCAAGTCCTTCTGCCTCCTTTCTGTCTCTACTGTCATTATCCGTCCCAGTTCCACTCGGTTCAGCCCTAGATCGCCTCCAAATGCCTAGAAAACCCTAACTGAAGACACAGGTATAAATGGGGATCTCCCACACCCGAAAATGGTTCGAAAAACTAACTACAAAAATACTTTTTACTGCTGATTTGACTTAGGCATCAGAGTGCAAGGTGGCCTACACCACACTGCAGTGGTTCTTACTGGTTTTGTTGGTCACGTTTTCTCCGACTTCAACAAATTCACTGTTGGTGTCACTGTTGGTGTCACGTAAAGGTCAGGTGAGTAACTTGGCCAGATTTTGGCATCAACAAAAATAATAATATTTGAGTTTAATTCATTGTAATGTCAAAAAATTCTATTATTCTACGTGTCAATCCGAACATAACTGCTACCTGTGTTAAAAGTTTGTCAAAATGAATAAAATGATTAAACCAAAAAGTAATGGAAAAAGTAGAGAAATTAAAATTAAGAGCTAAAGTGTGTGTTGTATAATATCCATGCAACCATTCAAATAGATGAAATTGATAATATATTTATCCAGTATTGAGCAATATAACAAAGAAAAGTCAAAATTGTAAAACTGTTACCATAATTAAAGTAAGCGACCACACATTGCTCGTTTGTGTGGTCTTGACGAAGTAATGACAAGTGAATTAGTAGAATTTAAGGAAGATACTATAGGCATAGTGTTCTAAATTTAGAATCAAATAATATTGGTATTGTATTAATGAATGATGATTTGTTGATATAGAAGGAGAAGTTCTGTAAAAACAACGAGCAAGGTGTGTTCCGTTTGTATGTAGAAAGAGGCAAATGCTTATCCCTTTTTAGCTTTGTCTCTCACAAACTTTCGAAGTCTGGAAGAATTTAATTATATTTTTTAGGGATTTCAATTTTCTTTGTGCAAATTATTACCTCTAGTTAGAGTAAGAATATAGTGAGAGAATTATGACATTTTCAAGCATTACTTTTAAATTGACATGCTTTAATTTCTTGTATAATCTGATTCCTATTCTTTCTTGATGTATGTTTTTCGATCAATCACATACCTCTAATAAAGAATCCTTTTTTTAAAAAAAAAATAATTAGGACGTGAGGAACACATTTTGAAAAAAAAAAATGAATAAATAAAGTGATATGATCTTGAAACTGAATAGCTTTAATTTGAAAGAACTAATTGAAGTTTTTTCTTTTTTTTTTTTAGTTTGAGAACTAATTGAAGTTTTATTATAAACCTGAAAAAAAAAAAAAAAAAAAAAGAGAGATAGAAATCAACACTCACTTGGCTCCAATGTCCAACAGAGGTAAGTTCTAGTACTCAAAAAAAAAAAAAAAAAAAAAAAAAAAAAAAAAAAAAAAAAAAAACAGAGGGAAATTTTATTCTTTTTTTTTTCCCTTTTCTTAAATGTTCAACAGAGGTATGTCATAACTAATTATGTTCACATTTTCTCTTTGTATGCATGTCATTTTCTTATTATATTTTATATCAATCCTTACTAAATAAATTATCAGTGTTATACGTTTTTTTTTTTTTTTAAATAGAGTGCTTTTTAATGGAAAAAAAAAAAGAAAATAAATTTATTACGCCACCAATAAAACTGTCAAACCAGAGTCAGAGAATTCAGAACAGACCACACCAGCTCTCCATTAACCACCTAGACAGAACAGAAGAAGAACCACCAGAATTGATCAACTAACAAATCCAACTCAAAAAAAATTGGACCCAAGTCTCACTTTAATTTCAGCACTCTAACTCGTCTAGCAATACCATCAGCAACCAAATTACAATTTCTTGGAATAAAAGAAAAATAAATTTCACTAAATGAGGGGAAAAGCATCCAAGTAACCTCCACCAAAACCTAATATATAGTATATTCTTGCATTTCCAACCAAGAATTTGATAGGAGTTAATGTCAACAAATACCCCTTTTATTTCATTCCCCCTTTCTACAATAAATGATTGTTTTGCACAATGAATTTAAAACACATGTACACTCTTCTGTTTACAAGAATCCCTTTTAGGAAAAATTCTTACATCTAATCAATAAATGAGAGAGAGATATATTGTTTCAAAAAGGCCATGATATAAGAAATCAAAAAAGGGAAATTTCCAATGCCAAAAAAAAAAAAATTATAAAAAAATGTTCTCACTTTTTGCACATTATATAAGAAAGAATTAAGAAGTTCTCTCTCCCAACCCAACAACTATTCTCTGATGAATAATCAGAGGTACATTTCCAATATCCCCATTATTCTGATATATATTAAATAGTGATCATGATCTCACAAATTATTCCCCTAACCTAATAATAATTCCATATAATAAATAAATAAATTAATTAAAAGTAGTATAGTATATAGTAGTGAGAGATAAATAATAAAAACACGACATATCTGATGTCCCATGTGCACAACTGTTCCTTCTGAAACCTATCCAACTCACCAACTGTTGTTCGAGGAACAAGAAGACAATCCCTCAAAACCACATTTACCTTTTTAAACCCTCAACTTCTTTCATGGATTTTTGCTCTTAAAACAATCTCACTTTCCCCAAAAACCAAACATTTTTTTTCTTTAACCTTTTCACATGCATCGTAGCAACAAACAAAACCTACATCCTAAACCCTCACCACTCATCAAGACATTCTTCAATTATTAACCTTTTGCAGCAAAGTATTTTTGGTGGGTATTACTTTAATTCTTCTTTTGTTTTTATTTTCCAAAAACAATGTTTTAGGGCTTAATTTCCCAACTTTCTTTTTTCCTCCAAATATGCACTTGTTCTATGTGTTATTGCTAATTGATAATTTTTTATCCAAATGTTTGTTTTTTAAGGAAACGTGTAATTCTGGTTGGGTTAAACTACAAATTTAGTCATTGAACTTTTAGGTTTGTGTCTAATATAATAGGTCATTGACTTATTCAACATTTTTTATAAATCATCGATCTATTGTATACAAAATTGAAAATTTAAATCTTATGTTTAATAGATCTTTTAATTAAAATATATATATATATATATATATATATATATATATATATATATATATATATATATATATATATTGTTGAATATGTAGGGATCTATTGGACAAAAAATTGAATGCTTACAAATGTATTGGATACTTTGAAAGTTCAAGGAACCTATGAGAGTTCTATCAGACACAAATTGAAAATTTAGAAATTTATCAAACACTTAGAATATATTGACAAGTTCATGGACTTAACCGAAAGTAAATAATGAAAGGCATTATTTTGTATATAAACTACTTTTGAAGTTAAGTAGTGCTTACATTTCATTTAAAAATAATGTATATACTTCAAAAATAGCAAGACATTATTTTTCTTCTCTAGCGAAAATCGAATTAAAATTAAATAGTTTTCTGACGATCACTTGAATGCTTGTCATATACATCTCTATCTAGTGTGAAGGTACATTCATGTATATTGTTCGTTTTCCATTTCCATACATAGAAAATTATCTGTTGATGCATAATTGAATGGGCTCTTTTGTTTCCTTTTGCTTCAAAGCAAGCTAGAGAGAAAAAGCAATTAAAATTTAAAAAAAAAAAAATTGCAGAAAAGTCCCCCATTAAAAGAAGGGGGAAAGAACCAAACCCCTGAAGAAGCTAATATTCATCTTGTTTCCTGTGCCAATTTAAGCAGTGGCCTATAATTAGGGTTCCATAGGGGAATTGGAATTTATCCATTTTCATAAAACTTTTGAGGGTTTTGCAGAATTTGCAAATGGGAGATTTTATTGCACTAATACATACACAACAAGAAACAAGAAAGTGACTGAGATGGCGACTAGCAGACGTAGTCATGGTTTTTTTTTTTTCATTTTTTCATTTTTTTTTTGGCAGTGGCTTTATTGTAATATTTTCAATACTTAATTGTTGATTCCCTGGAGTTGTTGGCAAAGTTTTGGACGGATTTAAAGAGAGAAATAAATAGATCTCTGATGATATATGTAGGGTATAATAATAAAACCAAGAGAAAAGGGAATCAATGTTGTCAAGTATCCGACTTTATGTGGGTTTTAATTTAATTTTAGTTTAGCTTTTTTCATATATGGTCTGATGGAATGTCATTGCCATATATTGATTTGAAAAAAAAAAAAGATTATGATATATGATATTATTATGATCGTTCTTCACATTTTTCCATGCATATTTGTGACACATATTCTTCTTCCTTTAAACCCTTCAAATAACATACCCTAATCTCGTGACTCTCTCTCTCTAACTTTTTGATTTTAAAATATGAATCTATTCTCTATAAGGGCATCTTCTTATTTATGAGCTTCTTCAAATCTCAGACTGTGTGTACTGGATAGAACAGATCCCACTAAATTATGTGTACGCCATATCCAAAAGTTTAAAGCTTTAAAAAGCTTTTTAAATGATTGATTTTCATTAGAGGAAAAAAAAAATTGCATCTTGGGGGAGGAAATTTGAAGAAGATTGAAGAATAATTAACGAGAAGAAAGGAAAAAAAAAAAGAATTTGAATTTTGTGGGCAGAAAACGATAAAATTGGGACAAAATAAATGAAAAAAGGCATAGAAATGATCGAACACGAACTCTTAAATATTCCATAGTAATATTCTCACTTTGATCGATACGCAGCTAATTTACAAATGTATATATCTATATGGGTATTTATTGAAAGCAAGAAAGTTTCTATTTTTTTCAATTTTTTCAATTTTTTTTGGTTTTTTTTCTTTTTCTAATCACCTTGTGTGAGCAATATTGTTGAATTTTGCTACAATCTTGCTGAAAGAGAGAAGTAGTAGAAGAACTGACATGATCAGAAGGAGAAAAAAAAGAAAAACAGCAGAGATTCCAAAAGGAAAATGAAACAACAGAGAGAAACAAACTATAGAGATAAAGTCACGGCAGTGCAATTTTATTTTAGCTTTGGCTTTGGCCGGCCGCCGCCGCCAAGGCGGAGCTCGAGATCCAAATCCTCGACGGAGCTATGGCTAAGTCCAATTACCTCTGATCGGAAAAAGAAAGCCACCGTGGACGGAGCATGATCTGTTCTCTTTCTCTTGCAACAAACTGCATCTTCCTTGAAGAGATCGCTTGTTTTTATGGAAAGGTCTGAACTTTGATGCCATTTATGAAGGGTTATTGGAGCAAGATCAGATTCCACCAAGCTTTGTGAGGGCAAGGCTGAGAGGCAAAAAGATGATGAAGATTTAGGGTTAGGGTTAAAGACCAAATTTTCATTACATACCAATTGGGAAGATGGGTGTTGTTGAAGATCGGTCAATGACGTAAAGGGGTTGTTTTTTGGGGGAATTTGATGATGGGTTTCGATTTGGGGTTTCAAAGATTCATGCTTTAACCTCGCACGGTCGCGTCGGTGAACATTCATGTGACCGCCGAGGGCTTGAGCCGACCTGAATTCCCTTTTGCAGAAGCTGCAAGAGTAGGATCTCGGCGGCCAAACGCAGCCACCGAGATGACCAGCGGCGTCCTCGGCGAAAGCTTGTTCTTCCCATGAATCATCAAAAGAAGAAGCTTTGTTGTTGTTGACGATGATGTTTGTGGTTGCTTGAAGAAAATGATGATCAGAACCCATGGTCGAATTCTTCTTCTTCTTCTTTTCCCACATCATCCAGCATCGTTTGGACTCCATTTAGAAGAATAGTAGAATCTTTAGAGGGACGGTATTACAAACTGAAATTAAATCAGAGGAAAAGGTATTGAATTGACATGAGGAAATTGCATTTGAATGGGTGTCTGAAAAAAATGGATATTTAAGGTGAAAAGGGATGAGAAGAATTAAGGTCAAGTTGATTGAAAATTGAAGTGGTGGGTAGGGTTACTGTTTTAATGATCTATAGCTCTACTCTTTTGGTTTTTTTCTGGTAGCTAGCCTGCCTGAGATGGATTCCACTGAGCTCCTCCATAAATGTCTTTCAGCTTAATTTTTTTTTTGTTTTTTTTTTTTTTTTTGGGAGAGGTTACAAAACTGAAAGAATTAAAAATTCACTTTGTCTGTGGGGTCCTTTGAAAGTCATGAATTTTGGGATGAGAAATGAGGGTTGGCTAACTGAAATAATCTGACTGAAATCTGCTCAAAGATATCACTAAAACAACTCATAAACTAATAATTAATTGACAAGTAGTGTGTCTTCTTCAATTATGAACAAAAATTTCATTCAAAATGGATCTCTATGATATGTGTGATACACAAATTCACCCTTCTAATAGAGGGATGTCTCCAATTATTTATCATATGATCAATAACTTTATGTGGAACAAGTGTCTAATTGTACTAAAAAAAGAAAAAGAAGAACAAGTGTCTAATTAATTAAGCAGTTTGCTAAGTGGGGAGAGAAATTTTGAAATATCCAAAAAATTGGGTAGAGTTCAAATAAAAAAAAGGATAGGCAATGAACAAATAGTAAATGAAAAATATATATACTTGAATTTAAAATTTTGAGGAGGTGTTTAGGAAGTGGGTTGAGCTTGTAAGACATAAAGTTAACTTATATTGGGTGAATATTTGATCTATGAGTTGATGTGTGTATTTATTATTATTATTTTTTTTTATTAATTTGATGTGTGTATTTAGACTATGAACTTGTTAATTAATCTCATTCGCTTCCAAAACATATGTAAAAATAATTCAAGTTTATGAAATCTACCTTTTTATATGTTAAATATAAAAACTTTATAAATTATAAATTTACCACATATTGTTCCACAAGTTAAAAATTTTAAAGTATATTTTTATTTGTATAATCAAAAGAGAGATGACGATTGTTATAAACTTACAAACTTCCAAATTTCAAACTTTATATACCAACAAGAGTTTAGTTCAATTGACATGACATTGTACTGATAACCACAAGGTATGTGGTTCGAATCCCCCTCTCTATATATTGTCTAAAAAAAAAAAAAACTTCAAACTTCATAAGTTTGAACTAATTAGAACAAACTATTTGGAACATAATATTTTGGAAATACTCTTAAAAATAGTGTTTTTAATTTTTTTTCTTCCTTTTATGTTGATATTAGTAGTTATGAAAAACAAAACTCTCAAGTGTTTTTTTTTTCCAAGAGCTTTTAATTTTTTTAATTAGTATGTACCTAGATATATTATGAAAATTTTCAAAGCGTGCTTCTAGTCAAAATCACTACTAAGATTTTTTCAAAAAAAAAAAAAAAAAAAAATCACTACTAAGATATTGAATTGACATTTAGAAAATACAAAATTACTCGTGAATCAATATTAATATTAATAATTAAGTTGAAGGAAAATTTTTCATGACATAATTAGTTCACACCTTAAAAGAGGATATCAGTGAAATTATTTAGCTATATTGATTAAGATGTCCTTTTTTTCATAATGCACATGTTTTTCTTTGAACAATAAATTAATGGATATGAGTCGTTCGAATATATTTGTACTTTTTGGCTTCATGTTAATTATATATAACTAATGAAATTCTAAAAAATAAATAAATAAATAAATAATTATGACTAATGAATTTCTTTTCTTTCAAGAATCGGGTAATCTTAAATTTAATTAATTAGATAATTTTTCTCCCTTATGGAAACTTTTTGTTTATAGTATAAGTAAAGTTTTAAATTTTGATGGCAACGTAAATATTGAGGTTTCACTGTTATGGAAATGTTTATAGAAATATCGATAAAATGTTGATGTCAATGAATATTTTTTAAAAATATATATATAAATATAAAAATATCATTAAAAAAATTAAATTAACATAGAAGCATTTCATTCTTTTTAAATAAATCATAATTTCTTATCATTAATATTTGATTTAAATTACTGATATATTGCTGACTTTTTTGTTATATTTTATTGATATTTCTATGATATAATGCAAATATTGATTTACCTATCATATCGAAATGGTCTCATGTCAGATGAAAAAGTATAACTAATTAGAAGTAATTTTATTGTTCTAAACTTCTCTCAGGAAAGTTCTTTTCAAAAAAAAAAAACTTCTCTCTGGAAAGTGCTTATGATAAAATTTGTGTAATTATCTATCTAAGGCTTTTTTAGTTCCACAATATGTTACAACGGGGAGGTTCTAAGCTTTGACCTCTTAATCTAAGATAATTTTATTAATTGAATTATATTAACGTTAATGTCTACTTAAAAGTATTAATAATTGTCAAATTTTGACGTCAAATGTCGCAACATCAAACAATTATTCCACCATTCTTGTAAACACACTAATTTTTCCAAATAGAAAATCATGTGGTCAAGTGTTTAGTTATTACTAAATATTATTTAATCTTAATTAATATTATTTTATATTTCATCCCAAAAAAATATGATTTAAAAATGAATTGATGAATTCCTAATACTAATAGGCCCCATTATTTCCCTCCTTTGCGTAACCATTTAGCCTATCTGTTTGACATAAATCAAGAATCATTCTTTTTTATTTTATTGCTGAAAAATAATTCCCAAATATAATAAAATTATCGTTTTCTTGTAAACTACAATTTGATCATTGTCGTCCCTTAATCTTTTGCTTTAATCTCTCAATTCTACTGGAATGATTTGTATTTAATTTGAAAATGGCTTGTTTTATAAGCAACTTTTGTCTTCATTAATCCTCAGTCAACAAATCAATTTTTATTGCAACCTCTCTCAGGCTTAGTGTGTTTAAAACATTTTAATTTTATTTTGGTTTTTACGCCTTTCAATATTTTTCGTTTTAATCTTTATGCTTTATATTTTATTTTTAAATTTTACATTTAGAATGGGGGAATTCAAACTCATGACTTCTTGGTCATAGACATACACTTTATGTCAGTTAAACTATGCTTTAACCGTTTGAAATACTTTTAATTTGAGTATTTTTCGAGAATGTATTTTTTAAAAAACATTTTGTATAAATTTTTTTTAGAATTTAAACACCCATATGTTTGGTTAAATTTCCCATAAGTGTTTTTATACCCAAGTTATAATTATATACTTAAAAACTATTTTTAAAAAATTTTACTTTCAAGCGATTTTCTCAAAATTGTTTAGTTCACAATCTCATTTTTAGTGGTTGTCAAAAGCTAATTTTTTTTTTTTCAAAATTAAACACTTGAAAAGTTAAACCGAACATATCCTAATTTTCTTGAGAGGTCGTTGATAATCTACCGTATATACTTATGTAGATAAATATTTAAAAGTTTAAAGCGTTGTTTAATAATATTTTTAATGTTTTAGTTTTATTATATTTTTCAAAATAGACTTGTGTTTGCTTTTATATATTATTTTGTTGCAAGTCTCTTTCAAGATATTATTAATTTTAGTGAACTTTCAAAACTAAAAACTATTTCCAAATTTTTAAAATGTAATTATAAGTCAAATAAATAAAATTATTTTTTTAAAAAAGAAAATTAACATTAAAACCACGATCATGAAAAGTCTAAATTGCCATTGTTTAAAACTATAAAGATAATGTACCAAAAAAAATATATACTAAATAGATATTGAAATATGTGACTATCACATCATTGTTGAAACTAACAATTTTTAATGCAAATGGTTAGTCTTTAATCAGTTTATAATCTATATAAGTATATATCAGCTTATGAAATATATAACAACTAATTTTATTACACATATTCTGCATTGGAGTTTTATAAAGGTGCAACAATTTGAAGCCTATATCGAATATTTTAAATCAATCAATTTTTGTCGGTTCAGTTGCCTAATTTCTTATAGTTATAGAACAATTTGATGCCTATTTAGAAATATATAATACATAGAGCTAAAAAGAATAAAGTGCCGCTGAATTTATAATTTTTCTTCATGGAACCATTGTAGATAGATTTATATTTCCTTTTTTCTTTTTAAATAATAGCTAGCCTTATAATGTGTATATCATATATTTAAAAGAACTTTTGCAATAATAACAAATTTGGCTTAAATGATAAGCAAATTTGTTATGTAAAAAAAAAAAAAAAAACACAGCTGTAAGAAACGATATAGTATTAATTAGTGATGTAGTTCATGTTAGACATATTATTGATACGATAATGGTATGGTATATCACTACCTAGTTTTGTCACCTACTACAATTTTGCTATATTTAAATATATTACATTTAAAAATGAATGTAGGGTTTGTTAATTAAATTATAAGAGTGGAAAATGAATTTTGGTTTTGTATATTTGATTGTAGGCTAATTTAATAAAACAACAGTATAGATTTATGGGATAATCCTTTTGGTGTTTAAAGTTAATTGTATTTGACCACCACGATTGCATGGGATTTGACAAATTCAAAGGTGACAATCGTCATGTCGTAGAGTAGGCGTGCGATTGCAGGGAGGCTTTTTTCCGACGACATCAATTTTATGAAGTCGTCAGCAAAATTTAGACCTAGAACGACACTTGGTATATTTCTTAAGAAAACGATACTCCAAAAGTCCTATACCATGTGGTTTTAAGAGGTCGATTCCATTGTTTATAGTCGAAAAGAATAGTCACAAGAGGTTTTTCAAGTCAATAATAGTCCGTTTCTAAAATAAGTGATTTTGGTTTCTAAATTTTAGTCTGAGGTTTGGATTTCGTTTCATTTTATTCTTTTCGTCAAATTTTTCGTTAATTACTAACGAATTGCCGACGTACATAATTTTTTATTTAAAATTTTATTATAAAAGTTTTTCAAAATAAAATAATAATAAATTAATATATATAATTTCATTTCTCCCTCCCTCATTCTTCTTGCCTCGCCACTCATCGGCCACTGCCAACTGCCGTTGATAGAGAGCATAGCTAGCTATGTTTCCCTAATTAATTAAGCTAGTCTTTTATATTTAATTGGCCAAAATTATGCATTTTATGTTCTTTTTGTAGGAATCATGTTTCGGAGTTAAATCGAGAAATTGGAGCTAAATACGTGTTCGGGACATGAAAATTGGCTAAAGAACGGAAAAGATTCAACCAAGAAGAAGTCAAAAGAGAGCCATCCGTAGGCCAGCGTCGGGACGCTGCTCTTAGAGCGTCTCGACGCTGCCTTTCCTTTTCTGAATTGGGCGGCAACAGAGACAGCGTCGAGACGCTGTGACAGCGTCGCGACGCTATGTACACAGCGTCGCGACGCTACCCGCAGATTTTCTATAAATTCCTCTTTTCAGCTACGGATTTGAGGAGGTCAATTGGTTAGATTTTAGCCCTAATTTCGACTAGAGACCTTTTGTGGGAGCTAAAGGCAAGGCCAAGGAGCGAGAATCAAGCGAGAAGACGTGGAGATCGTGACGGGGACGTGCCGGTTTCGACGGATTCGAGTTTTCCCTTTTCTTTCCCTTAACTCTTGTAGTTTTTATGGCTTTTCTTTCAATTAGTGTTTATGGTTTAGAGACTATGAATTGCTAGTTGTTTGTCTTAGGGATTGATGTAATTGTTTAAGTTTGTTGGATTAATTTTTGGTATGAATGTGCTTTTATTCTATGCATGCAATTTTGTATTTAATGCTTTCAATTACTTGATCACTAATTGAATGATTTAAGTGTTGAATCTAACTCGGGAGAGAGGATTTGGCCTAAGACTTACCTTGTTTAATTGCATGACTAGAGTAGAAATTCTAAGTTTGTGACGGGATTTGGAATATCTTTAGAAGCATAACAAGGACCGAACCGAATAATGTCTTGCATGTTAATGAACTTAGATAGGGATATCAAGTTGGTTTATATGCATGAGAATCAATTATACTCGGGAGAGGTAATCGTGATAAAAGTTTCCTTGGCTTGTAGAATAATTGCACGGTCAATTCATTCCTATTAATCAATCCTCATTCTTAATCAATGAAATCAATTCCCTAAGAATCTTTCCATTTGAGTCTCCACTTTTATTTTATGCTTTTTGTCTTTAGATTTATCTTTTATCATTGAGTTTTGCTCCCTAAATAAAATTGAACAAAAGTATTCACGATACTTAATTTGCTAGAAAACCAATCCAGAGGACGACACTCGTTTTACACGAAAACACTATATTATTACATAACCCGTACACTTGCGGTAAGCAATTTGCACATCAGTCGTCGCTCACAATTTTTTTCCCTCTTTTCCTTCATCTTCCTTTCTTTTTTTTTTGGGTAAAATATCTTTTTGGTCCCTCATGTTTCGAGTCAGTTTCCAATAGGTCCCTAAGTTTTAAAATCGAACAATCAAGTCCCTACTGTTTTGAAAATAGTTCAATTTAGTCCCTCCGCCGTTAATTTTTTTAACGATTGCTGACGTGGCACGTTAAAATAATAAAATAATATTTTTTAAAATTAAAATAATAATTAAATAATAAAAAATTTAAAAATAATAATTTTTTTTTTAAAAAAATATCTTCCTCCCTCTCTCTCTCTCCCTTCTCTTCTCTTTCCCTCTTCTCTCTCCCTCACCCTTCCCGTCGCCGACAATAGCCCCCGCCGCCGCCAATCCGTTGGTCTTCTTGAGCAAAACCTCAAATCCACCTCCACTACCCTTAAACAAAACCCATTTTTCTTCTTTCTTAAACAAACCCGCCGCCAATAAAATCACCCTCAAACCCATTTTTCTTCTTTCTTAAACAAACCCACCTCAAACCCATTTTTCTTCTTTCTCAAATCAGCCCCCAAGTTCCCTGTTTTCATATCAGCCCCCAAGTTCCCTGTTTTCATCTTCAAGAAACAAAGATCAATAGCTAAAAATAGAGCACCCGCAGAGTTTTGAGGGTCGAGAGAGAGAAGAGAATACGAAGGAGAGGGAGAGAAGAGAAGATGAAGGAGAGGGAGGCGGCAGCAGCGGCAACGATCTATCGACGGCGGCGGTGGATTCTCCGGTGAGGGAAAAACACGAGAATGGTCTGCTGGGGGGGTTCGGTTGGTCTGTACGCATCTGGGTAAGAGGAAATCGGCGTCGGCGGCTGGTGGATAGCGGCAGCGGTGGCGGTGGCGCCACCGTTGAACCGGAGAGATGATGAAGGTGTCGTCGGCGATAAGAAGAATGAGAGGGAGAGTAGAGGAGGGGGAGAGAGAAATAAGTATGGATGGAGCCGTCGCCGGCAAGGAAGGGAGGGGGAAAGGAGAGAAAAAGAAAGGGAAAGAGGAAGAAAGGGGGTTCGGGTGGATGAATCATGGATGGATGGGTGGGTGGGTTGGGGAGAGAGAAAGAGTCTTTTTTTTTATTAAAAACTTATTATTATTATTTTAATATTTTAATATTTTATTATTTTAATTCAAAAATTAATATTTTAATATTTTAAAATATGTCACGTCAGCACCGTTATCGCCACATCATCACAGTTAAAAAATTTAACGATCCAGGGACTCAATAGAAGTATTTTTTAAATAGTGGGGACTTGATTGTTCAATTTTCAAACCTAGGGACCTATTAGAAACGACCTTGAAACATGAGGGACCAAAAGGGTATTTTACCCTTTTTTTTTTTTATCATTTTCCCTTCTTTTCTTTTTTTCTTTTTTTCCTCAAATTGAAAGGAAGCGGAGGAGGGAACTCTTCCTCCCTCCCTGTTTCAGATCAGAAACAGGGAGGGAGGAGAAGCTCCCTCCTCCGCTTCCGTTCGATTTTTGAGAAAGAAAAAGAAAAGAAACGAAAAGAAGAAGATAGGAAGAGGAAGAAAAAGATAATATATATATATATATATATATATATATATATATATATATATATATATATATATATATATATATATATATATATATATATATAGCAGCGACGATTGGTGGTAGGACTTGAAGAAGAAGAAGGGAGAGAAAAATGAAATAAAAAAAATAATGATATATTAATTAATTATTATTATTATTATTATTATTAAAAATGTTAAAAAATACTTTTTTAATTAAAAAAATGGGGTCACATCAGCAATCTGTTAGTAATTAATGGAAAATTGGATAGGAGACCAAAATGAAACAAAATCTAAACCTTAGGGACTAAAATGAAACCTAACTCAAACCTTAGAGAGCAAAAGTGTATTTTTCCCTTAATATATTTATATTACATCCGTTCAACAATAATAAAAAAAAATGTCTAATCAGTCGTACATAACAGAAAATTAACATAATTTATAACTAAAGTGTTAACAAATTAGGAACCAAAAAGGTGATTATTCCAAACTTCAGGGGTTAGAAATATCGAGTTTAAAAACTCAATAACCCAAATACAACTAAACTCAAATCTTAGAGACTAAAAAGTGTTTTTTTTTTTTCAATAAAAAATTTGTGTGGGTCCTACTGAGAATGGAATTGGATCACTTTTTTTTTTTTTTGAGAATGAGATTCCTTTTTTTGGTGAGTGATTCCCAATTTTGGAGTAGATCCACATTTTATTCTTATTTCTTGATCAAACAAGACTTAAATGTCAAAAACACTCTCAAATGACGCATATTTGGAAGTGATTTTAGCGAAAATGAGTTTTTTATAAGTGATTTTATATATGATTATTCTAATGTTTGGTTCTACCCTTTTGAAAATGATTTTCATATGAAAATTAGTGATGATGAAGAAGTTAATTTTAAAGTAGAAGTGAACTTGAACTCAAAAAGGAAAAAAAAAAATAAAGAAAAAAGTAAGGAAGTAGAAGTGAACTTGGACTTGACAAAAATTATTTTGGTCACTCCAAAATCACTTCAAAACATACCCTAATTCAATTCAATAACGATTATGTTGATGCCAAAATCTGGCCAAGCCACTCACCTGACCTTCACGTGACACTAATAGTGAATTTGTTGAAGACGGGGAAGACGTGACCTGCAAGACCAGTCAGAACCCCTACACACCGGTGTACTGTAGGCCACCTGCACTCCGATGCCTAAGTCAGATCAAACAGTGAGTGTTTTTGGTAGCTAATTTTTCGAACCCTTTCTCGGGTGTGGGAGTACCCATTTATACCTGTCTTCAATTAGGGTTTTCTAGGCGCTCGGAGGCGATCTAGGGCTAAACCGAGTGGAACTGGGACGAACCAGGGCAATAGGGACCGAACGGAGGCGGAAGGAACTCAGCCCACACGAGTGGGCCGAGTGGTCGGCCTCGGCCTGTCGAGGCCGAGCATGGGATTGGGCCGACGACCCAATCCTTTCGGCTCACTCTCCTACGGAATTCGCTTCTTGGTCAAGCTTTCGTGTTGGTGCTGCGTTGTCCTACTTAGTCCTTGAATTCTGGTGTGGTCCAAAATCACCCACAACAGTTTCTAAACAGTGTCATGGGATAAAATAATGTAACCATGCAACATATATACAATCTCTATGTTTGACTAAAAAGTTATACTCTATTTTATCTTTTTTTTTTTTGAAAAGATACTCTATTTTATCTAATTGTACATTATTTTCATTTGTAATTTATATATCATATACATGTCAAATTATGGTAATTGAGTCTTAAAATTTTAAAACTTTCAATTATACATCATCAAAGTTTGAAGTTACATGCATGTATGTTTATTAGGCCAACGCAGGCAAGATTTTTTATCCACTCTAAATAATTAATTTAAATTTTTTTTTTTTTTTTTGACAATATGTGGGGGTGGGGATTCGAACCACAGACCTCGTGGTTACAAGTACAACGTTATGCCAGTTGAGCTATGCTCTTGTTGGCTAATTAATTTAAATTACAAAGAGACAAAATTAAAACTATTACGAAGGACAAAATTGGAAAAAAAAAATCAATACGAACGTGAAATTATTAGAACTAAAAGTATAACCTAACCTAAGAAAATAACAGTATATATTACAAAAAAAAAATGTGCAAAATATTATATGAAATAAAGAAAAGACGATATGACAAAACTTTAAACATTATTGAATATTATCAATCAGATCAGTCATGTTTTAATTCCAAATAAAACACAAAGAAAAAATTTGGACGCATAAATATGGCATTTTCTAATCGACTGTCCCAATCCTTCAATAAGATTCCATTGAAAATAAAATCAATTATCTTCATTTGCAACTTGCTTCCCTAAATCAAGTGGGAACCTGTATTGTTTTGAAAATTTAAATGAAGAAGATTATAATAAAAATGGCATATCCGTATGGTTATTTTTTAAAAAAATGAGTCAAGAATTTTTCTAAGAAAATTCGAGACGAAGCGAGCTTTGGTCTTAGATTTTAATGTTTTTTTTTCCTGAGTTATAATTGAGTTAATTATTTTAGTGTAAATTAAAAAAAAAAAAAATTATTTTAGTGTCGGCACGAAAATTGTTGTGTTGATTGACTATTAAAAGCAAAATAAGGACAAGAAAATTGGGTGAGATTGGTCATGTTTTTTTAATACAAAGTTTTCATTCTCATGCATTACTTTGATGGAGACTGATGGAAAAACAATATTTCTTTTTTTTCTTAGTAATAACTGACTCTTTTTTTAAAATCTATTTTGGTTTGAGGGTTTTTTTTTAAAAAATTTTATTTTAAAAAAATTGCTCTATTCGTTTTTTTTTTTTTTTCCGTAGTTATCTAAACGAAATTTAAAAGAGTGAATTTTAGTATTGAGAAGTCAAAACTTGATCCAATTTAGGAAGTGAAAACCACTTTTTGGAATAGGATAAGAATGAAGTAGGAAATGTTGCTCCATTTGATAAATACCATCAAAATTGTTGTAAGCAATTTTTTTTTTTTAATTTTTAAAAGCTAATAAGGCATAAATTTTGTGAATGGAAGTGTTTTAAAAAATGATTTTAAATTACTTAAATCACAATCCTTTGACTAAAAAATTTTTGCCAACAAAAACATAGTTCAACTGAGGTAAAAGTATGTGTTTATGACTTAGAGATCATGAGTTCAAATCCCTACTCCAAATGTTGTTGAACTAAATAATAATAATAATAATAATTTTTGTATCCAAATAAAGAGGGCTTTTAAAGGCACATTCCAATTTCTAAAAGAAAAACAAATACTTTGCTTTTTTTTTCTTCTTCTACAAATTAGAAAACAAAAAAACGAGAAATAAAAACAATGAATAAGAATGGTTATATCCTAAGGTTTAGAGTTTATGAAGTCTAATAATTGAAGGGTTATAAAGTTTTGTTTGTTTGAGTGTAAAGTTGAAAATAAAAGAGAGAGAGAGAGAGAGAGTATATTTGGGGCTAGGCTGGAAGTAGTATATTTGAATGTGTATTATTGACAAGATATGGTTCAAACATTTGATCCAAAGGAAAAGGAGGTTCTTCTTGCATGTTTCATGGGATGTGCTGACTTTTAGGTCAAGCCTTCTGATTAATTAGGCTTACCACCAAAATTTCTTTGTCTTCTTTTCCAACCTTCCCATGTCTCTCATCTCATCATATTCCTTCCAACATTTTAATTCACCTACATTCATTTTCACAAGTAATGGATTGTAAGAAGGAAAATGTATAGACAATCATCCAAAGATTTGAATTTGTTATATGTTTACTTTGCGATAGATGACGGTTTGGTTTTTAGTTTGAAATTAGTTAAGTTTATAAACACTACTTCTTCATAGAAGTTTATTTGTTTTGTTATCGGTTTTTTCTTACAAATGTTTTCAAAATCATAGTCATGTTTTGAAAACTAAAAAACTAGGCTTTGTTTGATATAACTATTTGGTTTTTTTTAAAAAAAATTATGCGTGTTTTCCTCTCAATTATTTCCTTGGAATGGTTATCATCCTTGTTAAGAAAACATTTGGATTCTTAACCAAATTCCAAAAACAAAAACTAAGGTCCTGTCAGATAACCATTTGGTTTT
This sequence comes from Luffa acutangula, assembly GCA_036850905.1. Taxonomy (NCBI): domain Eukaryota; kingdom Viridiplantae; phylum Streptophyta; class Magnoliopsida; order Cucurbitales; family Cucurbitaceae; genus Luffa; species Luffa acutangula. The sequence continues at coordinate 49,348,967 of CM072087.1, read as the reverse complement.
TTGTTTTTGAAAATTAAGCTTAAAAACACTACATGCACACTTACAAGTTTCTTTGTTTTGTTATCTATCTCATTCCCATGTTTTCAAAAACCAAATCAAATTTTGAAAACTAGAAAAAATAGTTTTCAAAAACCAAATGGTTATCAAATAGGGTTGTAGTTTTTAAAAACTTGATTTTGTTTTTGGAATTTGAGTAAGAATTCAAATTTTTCTTTAAAAAAAAGATGAAAACCATTGTAACGAAACGATGAGAAAACAAACACAATTTCAAAAAATAAAAAACCTAATGATTATCGGAACAGTAGTTGATTTTTTTTCTCTCACTCATTATAAAGACATGAGGGAAGAAAATTTCCCTAGCTTCTAACTTGCCAATCATTTTTTACTCGCAATATACGTTGATGATATATTTCAAGTTAGCATATCAAGGAAAATTCTATTTAAAATTAATTAGTAAAATGTATCAAGTTTCACCATAAGCTTTCACTTTCATTAAATTAGATGGAATTTTTACATTGATGAAAATCTTAAGGCAACACTAAAATTGAATTTTTGTTTAAATTTGTAAATTTTAGAAGATTTGTTTAATAGTTGATCTTATTCATTAATCAAACTGAAATTTATGCAACAATTGATTTTTCATGAAATTAGTGAGTTTAAAAAATTTTCACTTGTATTTATTTATTTATTTTGTTAAAGTTTAGTAGGTGAATATAATGAAAACAAAATGAGAGTTTAAAATATTGCAACATTTAAGTCTAAGATTTGATTTGATGAAGTTGAAAATTTTTAGTGAAATTGTTACATCATATGAGTTTAGAGATAGAAATTTATTTTTTTTCCCTTCATATCCATAACCATATTAAATGGTAAACCAACAAGATTAAGTGAATTTAAAAAAAAAAAAAAAATAGTTCTGTGGGAGTGGAGATAACATTTAGTTCAAGTTGACAAAAAAAAAAGGTCATGTTGCATTTACTAAAATACCTATCTTTGAGATTTTCTATCACTGATAGATAGATTCTATCAGTAATAGAAATATTTTCTATCATTGGTAAAAAATTTCTATCATTGATAGTGTTAGAAAGATTTTCTATCAATGAAAGAAATTTTCTATCATTGATAGAAAAATTTTCCACCATTGATAAAAGATGTCTATCACTAATAGAAAGTTATAGAAAATCTTTCTATCACTGATAGAAATAAACTTTTTATCGGCGATACAAAAATATTATATCAGTGATAGAAAGATATTCAATCAATGAAATAAACTTTTATCATTGATAGAAAGTTTCTATCACTCATAGAAAGAACATTCAAATACGCGCGTGCTAATCCGTTGAGGGGAAAATCCATTTCGTTCGAAAACAATCGAAAAAAAAGAAGAAGATACACGCAGGGGCAAATTGGGAATATGAAAACTTGATTTAAAAACTTTGTCATATTTGCAATTATTTTAAAAAGTTGCTATATTTGCTATTATGCACCATAATTTTGCCACCCATTACAATTATAAAAAAAAACATTAAAATCAATATTTTAACAAACAATAAATAAAATATTTGATTTAATCTTCCATTATATAAAATATATTTCATAAATAATTTTCAGAAATTATAGCGAATGGGTCAAATTGATCATCAAATTTCACAATTGTCCTTAATGATCAAAATTATTATTGGTAAGTTTTTACCCAGTAATTGAGATAATTCCGTTACCAAAATGCCCTTTCATTTAATGTTTGAAATAATTTTAATTTAATAATAAATTAGACTATATAAACTATTAAATATAATAATTTTGTTTTTATATTTCCACAATCATGTTTCCCAACGATTTCTTCCCAAACAAAATTAGGGAATTTATATGCTCACAATCATGGAAAGTATCCTCACAAATCAAATTTCCATTTTTTTCATAGACGGTTGGAAATTTTATTATCTTGTTATGCTTACATGATTCAATCTTTTTGCCCTAGTGTTTTTGACGGCTCCAATTTGTCTTCCATTTGATTATTCATAGTTCTTGGGTCAAATTTTTTGCCTCCCCTTCCAATTGATTTTTGTCCATTTTCCTCCACACAATAAAACAACACACAAACCATTTTTTGTCATTTCACTTTCGTCCATTTTCGTGGTGAGTTGCGGTTCCTTCACTTTCGTATCATTTTTCCATGTTCGATTAAAAATTTGAAATTTCTAATTTCCACTTTGGCATCCTTCTTCTAAAATCGTTGATTCTGTAAAATAGGGACAATCGCAACAAGGAATTTATTTTCAAATTTCATTATTTTGAGATTTTCAACTAAAATTTGGTGTTTTTTGAGATTTCAAATTTTTTTTTTTCCATTTTTTGAGATTTCAAATCGAGAAGCCGGCTACCCAAGATGGAATCTTTTTTTTAACCTGCTTTCCGATTTGGTTGATTAAAAAATACATATACCGAGTATTTAAAATTCATACCCGGTATTTAGAAATCCATACCGGGTATTTAACAAGGAATTGTAGAAGATGCAAAAAAAACCAGATCTATACGGCAAAAAAACCTAGATCTATACGCCAAAAGAAAAATTATTGCAAATTTCAAAATTCATACCGGGTATTTAAAAATTCATACCCGGTATTTAGAAATTCATACCGGATATTTAACAAGGAATTGTAGAAAATGCAAAAAAAACCCATATCTATACGGCAAAAAAACCCAGATCTATAAGAAAAAAAATTATTGCAAATTTCAAAATCCATACCGGGTATTTAAAAATTCATACCCGGTTTTTAGAAATCCATACCGGGTATTTAACAAGGAATCGTAGATGATGCAAAAAAAACTCACAAAAAAACCCAGATCTATACAACAAAAAAAAAAAAAAAACCATACTAAAAAACACTATTTTCGAGTAGCAAAAAAAACGCATAAGCAAAAAAATGGTTATTTACTTGAAGCTAAAGAACCCAGAAGCAAGAGATTGGAGGCGACAATGGTAAAAAATTCGTGAAGAACAAATGGCAGAAGAGAGAAAATGGGGAAAAAATAGGAAAGATAACCACCCTTGATTGGCACGATTTTAGGAATAAAATTCAAATCTTTTCTCTTTCTTTTTTTGTTTTATATTATTTTATATATTTCAAATGCAATATATGTTTTTTTCTTTTCTATCTTTTTTTTTTTTTTAATTTTGAATATAAGAGGGTCAAATTGGTGAATGAGCTACAATGAATTAAAATGGGTTGGACTGAAATGATATTATCAAGGTTTTTGGACAAAAGTGAAATATATGGACTTATTTCAGCCTATCTTTGTAGATACCCCAATAATTTTTCAGAAATTATGGGAATTGGACCTTTCTAGCATCCATTTTTCACAAATGTCTAGTTATAAAAAAAAATTCGGCTTTGTCTTGGCTCAAGATTTCCTACTTAAATCTTTTCTATTTTACCCTTTAAAATTTTACATACTAAATTTTGGATTGTATGTGATTCTTTCCATAATAAAATTTCACCTAATTAATTGGTCTATCGCTCAACCCTAGACACATTTCACAAAAATCCGTTCAAAATTGGTTGCCGTCGTTCCCATAATTTCACCCAAAATAATTGTGCTTCTATTGCACTTTTTTTTCCCAAGTGGTTTGGTTTTATTTGAGTAAGTTGATTTTTTTTATTTTTTTATTTTGTAATTCTTAATTGTGTTTCTATTTCCCGCTTTTATCTGTGTTTGTTTTTTTATTTTTTATTTTAATTTTGCAACAGACCACCCTACTTTATTGTGTGTATTTGTTTTTTTGTTTTTTTTTTTTTGTTTTTTCCTTCACAATGACATAAAATGTTGGCACTTTTTTTTTTTTGGTGTGCACATTAACTCTTTTTCCAATGTGAATTTAATCACATAATTTCTACAAATGATAAATATATACGTATAATGTATAAACAACTTATTATATAATCCCATATACATAATTTTTTATATTGGAAAGAATTTTATACCCATGACTCAATTAGTTCATGTATCCCATTTTCTAAATTTTATGGCCTATTGAAAAACATATAGGAATCATTTTTTTTTTTTTTTTGTGTTTGTATGTTTTTTTTTTTTTTTTTGGAAAAGATATATGGCCGGATATATATATATTTCCAAATGAGATGATGTTGTCAATGAACAAATATATTGAGTATATATTTTCAAACACCATCTTGTTAATTTATTTGTTTTATACTGTTATTTAGGATAAAATATATAATATATAATCATACATATCTAATAAACTATGTTATATTTCTATGATACTTCAAATTTTATCTTGGTTAATTAATACTATGCAGCATATTGTACACATGAATATATAATCTGATATATATTATATATACACCATTATTTATAGTATACACATTAAATATATAATCTGATATAAAACTCAGCACATTTCATGAAAAACCGATGCGAAGATTACAGAGGACAAGTTTAGTTGTACAAACTATTGTTTAAAGGTGGTGTTAAAATTGTTTATATAAACTTACATTATATAAATTGTTATATATTTTATTTATATAATATAAACCTTTGAATCATTTAGCCATAAAAAATGTTCAGTGATTAGAAGTTATAAACATTTGAATTGTTGTATACATAAATTGAACATCTAAGAAAAATCAAATAAACACCAAATATATACCACAATTATAAAATATAAACATTTTGATTTTTTTTATACATACATTAAATACCCATTAAGTGAGCAAAAACCATTAAATATATACTACCATTATACATTATAAACCAGTACACTTGACTAAATGAATGGCAACAGAAAAATTGCATTCCCAAACACTTCCATTTAGATTGAAGATGAAAAAAATCATTCCAAATATAAACGGTAGTTTATTTAATGGAATATATTTAAAAAAAAAATTAATTGAAATAACACCATATTTGTGGAGGGGATGAAACTTACGTGAGGAAAAAGAGGGAATGATGAAAAAAAGGAAAAAATAAATAAATTAGGGTTTAGGGTTCTCTCTAGAAGTTATGGAAACTATTTTGAAGAATATGGAAACTAAGTGTGATTTTGGGATATCTTGAAATCTTATGAAAAATATATTTAGTTCTATTTTATTCCTTTTTAAAATTTAATGGGCAAATCTGTAAAATCATTCTTCTATTCGACTTAAATGGCTAGGCTTTGGGACAAAGCTAAAAATATTATTGAAACTTGACATTTATGTAATTTGGTGTTCAAAATGGTCTATCTACCCATAATTTTTTTTTTTAGAGGGGTTTTGTGTTGAAAAATCTGTTCAAACTTCTAAAGAAGCCCATTACAAAATTAGGTCCATTGAGGATCTCAATGTAGCAGCTCACAACCTGGGCCTGGGCCCAACATGGGCAATTTAGTGGTCCACAATGTCAGATTTGATGATGTCATAAAAGATTTTTCTATGGAATATTATATGAATATTGTACAACGAAGAGTTAGGTAATTACCAAAGTCCAAATAGAACGAATAAAAATTAAAATTACAGAGATAATTAAAATAAAAAAATTTTGAGTTCAAATTATTAAAATAATTGTGAAGCTTCCGTGATAAAAATTAAAATATAAACCGAATATTTTTTTTTTTGAAACAATATATAAACCGAATATTTAATATATCTATTATCTACTCAATTATTTATTTTGTTTTTTAACTTAGTAAATTTACAAGCTTTAGATGTTCGTATAAACCATGATGATTAAAAAAAAGTGTTGTTTTCCATCAATTTAGGGTCCGTTTGGAATACATTTTAGTTTAAATGTTTTTCAATAATGCATTTTTTAAAAAACATTTTGTATAAAAATTGTTTAAAATTTAAACACTCATATGTTTGGTTGCATTTACTCACAAATGTTTTTATGCACAAGTTATTGTTTACTTTAGAAGACTTTTTAAAAAAGTTGGTTTCAAGTGTTCCTCTCAAAATTGTTTATTTATCAATTTCATTTTCTAATAAGTCATTTTTAGTGGTTTTCAAACACTATAAATTTTTTCAAAATGAATTATTTTTAAAATTAAACACTTGAAAATGTAAACCAAACACACCCTTAAATAGTGGGGATAAACATGTATGGCATTACGATAAGTTGAGATTATATTATGTTAATAGTGGTTATAATCTTTTCTTGCAGAATAATATGTGCACTTCCTCCTCTAGCAACAACCCAATGAGTTCTGTTTGGAATAAGTTATGGAAGCTGAGGATGCCGACCAAAATAAAACACTTATGTTGGAAAGCTATTAATGGTTTTATGTCTACGAATAACATCCTAAAAAACAGAGGAATTAATAATTCTCATGACCCGAGTTCAATCTAGTCGAATATTCCTGACCCGAATACCTACTGACATCAATGAAAACAACTGCGAAGAAACTGATCTTGTAGATCCACTGTGGTAATAAACATACAGGTGGCAAGTCCACATACTCAGTTGACTTAAACTTAGCTAGCAATAAAGACCAACAAGGAGTATGGGCGCACAAATGAGAGGAATGCAACTAGGATTGAATAGGATGGCAGTTTAAATCGATCTTGTGTGGGGATCACTGGAAATCCTCTGCCCACAAACTATTGAAGAATTAGTGTTGACGCAGCTTGGGATTCCAATTCGAAAAATGAGCGTAGAGAAATCATAGGAGTGTCGAAATTATTTACTGACCAATCATTTTCTCCTCCAACGGCGGAGCTGTGGGCAATTCAGGAAGGAGTTAAGCTTGCATGTTTCCTGGGTAGCTCCAATTTTGTTGTGGAATCAGACTGTATTCAGGCGATCAATCTTGCTTCGAGCTTGAATGTGGTGAGGAATGAATTGTGGATGATAGTAGACAATATTAGGATGATTATCACTGCTCCCAACCGAGTATCCTTTGTCTTTGTTCCAAGGATGAATAATGGTTTACTTGATTTTATTGCTAAATCTGCTAGAAGAGAGAGATGTAATGAGGTGTGGATTGAAGCCATACCACACTGGATTTATTCCTATGTCCGTTGATTTTCTTTTGCCCTTTGTGGCTGAAAATAAAAGGTTTATTTAAAAAAAAGTGTTTTCTTTCTTTTTTTAAAAAAAAATTTGCATACTAATTTATCTTCATTGCCTATTTCAAGAGTTTAGTAAAATTACAAAAAGAATTAAAAAAGAAAATAACAAGAAAGCAAGGCACAAGGGAAGATCAAGAAGAGGGAAAAAAGAAACAATAATTCATGGATAAGAAGAACTTATAGAAAACAAGAATAAAAGTAGACACATATTCATGTTTTTTTTAATATAATTATTTTATTATTTTTATTTTTGAGTTCATGACCCATATTTTTATGGTTACTACCAAAGATATCTAAAGTTTTGAATTCAAATGAGAGAAGGTAGACTTGATACTCTCCCTCGTTAAAAATACTTTTTAATTTCAAAGTACATAACCAATTTAACTCTTCCAGCTTTGTTATTAATTGAATTTAAAAAGCGAAAATCCATTTTATGCCGATTTGTAGATGGAGGACTGAAAACTAAGTTATCTTAATCATAAGTATACATACATTTTATGTCAGTTGAACTATGTTCTTGTTGACATTCTTGAAAAGATATATTATTATTCTTGCAATGAATTTTTACTTATCATGGGTTAATTTCCATCTGACCTAGCTTCCTACATCACCGACCCTCAATTATAATGAATTATTCAACTTTGTATTTCATTCATAAAATAATGCATATTTAATTTTTTAAAGGACATAAAATAATGACTACATAACACATGGCGTAAATCAAAATAAAATAGATCCAATTATTATATTGCTTAAGAAATTGATGATAATTAGGCATGGCATACGTGGCACAATATAAATCGTCGATTGAGAAGTGGCAATCTCCATGAGTCTGAATGAATAATCTGGTGGACTCCAAATCGGCATATAAACAAATGTCCGACCCACGTGGCAAGCATTTAGGAAAGGATCGAATTCCAAAAAGTCTTTGGCTTCCAGAAACTCCAGTTTAATCTTGTGGCTTCAAAAGATTGATCTTAAATGCGGTCCTGATTTCTCCACGTGTCCACCTACCACGTCGAAATCCGACGTGGCTCTCGTTACATCTCTGTAAATGATACGCCCCATTCCTTTTAAATTATTTTTTAAAATCTTTTTTTTTTTTTTTTTTTTTTGGTTGGGTCCGCTTAGTGGCTGAATTTCCATATGCAGAGGCATCGTAAACAGAGAGAAAAAGATGAAGTAAAGCTTCCGTTTTTATGTACAAATTAATTTTTGTTTCTGATTAAAATAAGAATTTCTGTTCAGTTATTTATCGGCTTCGAATGGATTAGGGAGGAGGATAATGCAGGAGGACACAACGGTGCAAAAATGGCGAAGAAAATCGATGCCCTCGTTTATATGTGGGGCTATCTTCCCGGAGCTTTGCCGGATAAATCCCTTCTGCTCTCGCCGGAGCCGGTGCGGCTTCCGGGATCGATCGACGCCGGGGATTCGTGGAAGGAGGTCTGCGGCGGTGGTTGTGGATTCGCCATGGCCATTTCAGGTTTTGAAAGCCCTCGATCTTTGAACTCTTGTTTTACTGGTTTCTTGAATTGGGGTTTTCGTTTGAATTTCGCTCGATGAACTGTTTGTGATTTGGGGTTTAGAGACGGGGAAGTTGATTACGTGGGGTGCGGCGGATGAGGAAGGTCAAATTTATCTGACTTCGGGAAAACATGGGGTAATGTGGATGTTTGAATGAAAAACCTCTTTGATTTTGTTATTTATGCTTGGTCTTGGAATTGATTTGGAATCTTGTTCGAGCTGCAACATTGTTAAGGAGATTCCTGAGGCTTTTCCTCTTCCAACTGAGGCTTTGGTGGTGAAGGCCGATGCTGGTTGGGCTCATTGTGTCTCAGTTACAGGTACTGTTTTATTTGGTGTTGCAACCTTAAAATTTGTAAGGGGAAGATTTCAGATGATTTCTTGTTTCTTGGAAGATTTTATGTTGATGACATGATAGATTATTTTGAGGATTTGTACATGTTTTCTTCCAATGGAAAGAAAATTTCTCTGTTTAAGAAGTTTTAGTAAATGTATAGAGACTGGTGAGGTGTACACATGGGGCTGGAGCGAGTGCATACCCTCTATGAAAACATTGCGAGATTTGGCCATTGGAGGAGGTTCTTTAAAGGATTCTACAGGGAAACAAAGTCTACCAGCAACTGAGCAAGGTAATTTTGAAGTTCTTGTGAAAAAACCAACGGAGAATCCTTTTCAGTGGTCAGTTTCATATTTGACTGAAAATACGTAGGGAGTGAGCGACCCCTAATAGATTATGGTAGATTCAATCTTTAATTTATATATTCTCTCGACACTCACTCCTTTGAGTGAACTATTACTAGCTTTTGGTAGATTTAATCTTATATATATTCTTAATAGTTGGACCTCAAGACTCGAAGGTAGTTGACAGAATGGACTCCCAACTTGACAACAAAAGGGTTGGGGAGGAAACTGTGAAGCGAAGAAAAATCAATTCAGTTAAGGAAGATGCTGAAATTTCAAGTCCAGGAGATGAGCTATTTACTGCATTACCTTGTCTTGTAAATTTTGGGCCTGGAGTGAAGATTACTGCAGTCGCAGCTGGTGGACGCCACACTTTAGCTCTATCAGGTAAATCTCTGATGCAGGAGCCACCCACATGCTCATCATTCACAGACGTAATTTTACCTTTGTGGTTACACTACATAGTTTTGTAGGTTATATCAAGTACGAAGCTATGGAAGATTTTTGATGTAAAGAAAAAAGACACCCTGATGCATCATTATATTAACCGAAGTTTCAGATATGGGACAGGTGTGGGGTTGGGGCCATGGAGGTGAAGGACAGTTAGGTTTGGGTACTCGGGTGAAGATGGTATCTTCCCCTCATATCATACCTTGCATTGAATTGCCTGCTTCTGCTAAAGATAGGTCTTCAGTAATTTATCAAGTATCCAAAGCTGCTGCTGGAAAAGTGCTTGGAAATTATGTGAAGGGGATTGCTTGCGGAGGTCGCCATAGTGTCGTGGTAACAGGTGAGAACATATGTAATGTAACCATACTGGCTTAGTCTGAAAGTTTTCAGGTTGATTCAAAATCCCTCCCATGGCCGATAGGATTGGTTTAGGGCTTAATGATCTCAAGATAGGGAGGGTCCAAGTTCCTCGAAACACGTAGTTTATCTTATAGTTCTTTACCTATTATATTTCAATATCATCTTAGTTGTGTTCGAGTTTTATCAACAGCCTGAGCTATAGTTTTAGTGCCATCAATACTTTTTCTTTGATAGTTTGTCTCACTCTGTTTATATGCTTAATGCATCAGATACTGGTGCACTGCTTACTTTCGGCTGGGGACTATATGGACAGGTCTGCTTTCTTTCTCTATTGTTTTTCTATGGTGTGGCCCTTCACGAAGATCTTGTTATAAGCTATTTAATATCTCTTTAACACAATGTTTTCCTAGATTTAAGCAACAAAATACCCTAAGAATAAAAATGCTGGCACGTCCTGCTTATTGCTTCAAAGACACGATATTGTTCAATTATCTTTGTATGACGGTTTTATCAATCCAGTGTGGGCAAGGGAACACCAATGATCTACTGAGACCGACATGTGTGTCTTCTTTATCGGTTACTCAAGTGGAAAGTATTGCTGCTGGATTATGGCACACTGTTTGTATTACTGCTGAAGGCCTTATCTATGCCTTTGGGGGCAACCAGTTTGGACAGTTGGGGACTGGTGCTGACCAGGGTGAGGTACTTTTTCTGTTCCTCAAATCTAATCTTATGCCCGAGCAATTCCATGTAAGCGATGTGGTGTCTGGGATGAGAATGGAAGAAAGATCAAGTTAAACTGTTAAACTGCTCTGATTCGCTTTTTATTTGTTAATCTGCTCAGTGGGGTTTTACGAAATAAATTAATAAATAAACGATATAGATATCATATGTCCTTTTAGTATAACAATCAAATTAAACTGACTTTCATTACATTCTTTATTGCTGACTATAGTAGCTAGCTGATTCCCTTATTAAACCAAGGAAATTTGGGGGATACAATGTCTTAAAAGGCCTTTTGAGGCAAGACTCTAACTTTTAGTCTCAAGACTTACGCCTTCTTTGGACCATAAAAGGCTTATGCATGCCCCTCCCAAGAGGGCTTACACCTTTGTGAAAACGCACCGAATGCCTCATATAGTGATTAGAAGAATAATATTAATTTTTTTCATTCTAAAAAAATATAAAGATTTAAAGTTGTCAATTTGAACAATGACTACTTTTACTGCTAAGGCTTCAATTGAACAACTACTACTTTTAATATTAGGGCTTTAAAAACATTGAAGACAAAAATTTATAGAATAAGTAATCACATTAGTGATGATAGTTGTGAAGTTAAACATATCCTTTTAGAATTTAGATTGTTTGTTTAACTTGCAAATGACATAGGTGATTTATTTTTTATTTGTTTTTTACTTTTATATAACTATTATGTTTATCCATACTTGATAGTATAATATTTTTAACTATACTCTTAGATAACTATAATGCCCTGCCTCTACAAGAAAGGTAAAAAGCCTCGAGGCCACATTTAGTTTTTTAAAACATTTGGAGAGATACAGCCTCTTTGTTTTGTCTTACTCAATACTAAGCTAATGATAAGGTTAGTAATGAACATCTCTGGTTTTTAACTGTGAGATGTCTGCTTCCATTCCCACAACTTAACTTAAAGAGGAAATGTAAGAGACTGAGCATTCTGAGTAGTCCTTAGTCTTAATAGAACTCCTTTTTCTATTTTAGACTATACCAAGGCTTTTGGATGCTCCAATCTTGGAAAGTAAGCGTGCAAAAAGGATTTCTTGTGGCGCTGGACACAATGCTGTACTAACAGGTATGGTGTACGTATGATTTTACGATTCAATCTATTAAAACGTATATGGGATGAAGTGATCCCAAGAACATTGTGCTGACCTCGCATGTATTATTTCTTATTCTAATCTCATCCTTTTACTGATTGTTCTTAAAGATGATGGTCAGCTATTTTCTTGGGGGTGGAATAAATATGGCCAGGTACTGATTCTTTCAACTTAAAAAGTCAGTTTTGATGTCCTGCTGCATTTGTATCGATATCTTTCACCTTTTGCAGCTTGGTCTTGGAGATTCAATCGATCGTAGCATACCATCCAAGGTATCCATCGACGGATGTTTACCTCAGAATATCGTTTGTGGTTGGTGGCACACACTCATGTTGGCTGAAGCTGAACCATCCCATTAATTGTAAGTTGTCAATATGAAGGAAGCAGAACCGTTTCATTATGGAGTGTGACAACACCAATGATCTGGTTAATGTTTTTCCATTATCTCCTAGTTCTTGAACATCATTTCTTTGTTTAGACTCGTTAGTTGAGTAGCAGTAGATATCAAACTTGCATGGTGCAAGACTTGCATTTTCAGTTTTGCATTGTTCAGTAGGATGTAGCCTGATATTCTTGTTGCTACCCTTGCTATTTTCAGAAGCTTTCTAGGAATAACATTCAATCTTTGCAATTAGTATCTCTGCCTGGCTTTAATCTTGATCATTGGTATAGCAGGAGATTGGAAGACTAGTTTTGATTCCATATATACAAAATCTCATTCATTTCTGATTCGGAATTATTTCTGTAAAACAATTAGATGGGGTTTTACTTACAGTTCAACAGAAATTTATAAGCCTAACTCATCAGAAAGGCAGGATTGGTCTGTAGTTTAATTGAGCTTGAGCTTGGGGTGTGTTTTAATTGATGAGAAGAGAGAGTTTCAGAACTGGTTGAATGTGGACTTCAATTTCAGAACTTGGAACATCAAATGTTGATTGGGTTGAAAATATCTTTTAACCCCCAACTGGTTCAACCAGTGAAAATAATTTAAACATAATTTTGAGAAACTTTCCTAAGCAAACTTTGATCAATAATTTGGACATCTTACATCTTGGGGGTTCACCTTTCAATTCTCTTGCAATTTTATTTGGTATGAATTATGATCAAGTGAAAAGGATTAATTTTGGGTGCTTGGTTGGCAAGCTTAATTATTGAGCCTTCCCCCTGAAGGAAAACCCCTTTGATCTTGATGTTAAAATAATTTTTTATATATAACTTGTTTCATGGATCTCATCAAAGTTTAAAGCAAGAAAACTGCGTGTATCTATGAAAAAAAAAAAAAAATCCTCAAAATAAAAGGGAAAAAATAAACTTTTGGTCTATTTCAAAAAAAAAATAATAATAATAATAATAAAATAAAAAACTCTTCGTCTCTGTACCTTTCGTCATTCAAATATGAATTTAGAATCTATTTGATTCTTGGTTTCAAAAGTGATAGGTTTAGTCTCTTGGATTTGAATCATTTTAAATTTGTTTATGTAGTGTGAAATTAGTTTTTAATGTAAAAAATAAACTTATTTAAAAATACATATAACAAAATACATCATCATTTTAATACATACAAACTTTATTTAAAAATACATATAACAAAATACATCATCATTTTAATACATACAAACTATATAAAAACGAATTTTATACTTCATAGATCAATATGAAATCAAATTCAAACTAAACTAAATTCAAATTTCAATAACTAAATTCAAATTTCAATGAAATTAAGTTTAAGTTGTAGAAATCAAAGAGTGTACTTAATAAAATTGCACAAGAAACCTCTAGTGAACACATTACAACGAATTCTGTACATTTTAGTCCAATTCATATATACTTAAAGTAATGGTCTAATTTTTACTTTCATCTCTCAATTTTCATACTTATTTTGTTTATTAGTCTTATTTTGTCATTAGATTTTGCATTTAGTAGAGGCATGTGATTGACTGTATAATACAACTATTACAACTTATAAGTGGTAAGTTTCGACCTCGCGTGCCAATAAGAGCATAGCTCAATTGACATAAAGCTTATATCCTCGACCAAATATCAATTCTTGTGCAAATCTTAGAACAAAAAATTAAAATATTTTGAAACCATAAGAAATGAATCAAAACGCCTGAAAGTATAAAAAAAGAATTAAAACAAAATGAGTAGTACCAAAAATTCCAACTTATGACGTGTTACAAAAAAAATTGAAATTTCTTGTTGACATCAGTTGCTAGAAGCCACAACTTTATGTCATTTGATGTACCGAAAGTGAAAAATATATCAAATAATCTGCCAATTTGGAGATTATATATAAAGTCGTTTGTTTATTATTATTAGTATTTTTTAATCTTTTCTTTAAGATCATCCATCTATTATGTGTCTTTTTCTCCATCATCAAACATTGCATCATATCTATAAACTAAGCATCAACATAATTGACGGTTGCCATCATACATATCCTCTTGAATATCAGATATTTTTCATCTTAAATATCGATATTTTTCATCTCAAAGCCTCATAAAATCAAGGTATATTAAATCTTTGTCGACCTTTATTTTCACATGTCCATTGACTTGATATCGACATAAGAGATAAATCAACATTTTTCATTATATTTGTTGATGTCAAAATTTGGTCAAGGGACTCACCTGACCTTCAGGTGACATCAACGGTGAATTTGTAGAAACTGGGGAAGCAAAAACCCTTGCACAACGGCGTCGTGGTGTAGGCCACACCGCCTCCGATGCTAAGTCAGAAAACGGGAGGAGGGCAGGAAAGTAAGAGGATAGAGAGTCGATAATTCCGTTCGGGGTCCATTTCTTCGAAGAGGGGTATAAATACATGCTCATGCTCCTAGGGTTTTTTAGGAGTTCAGAGGCGTTTCGGGACAAACCAGGCGGATCCGGGGCGACTAGAGGCTACAGGGACCAAACAGGGCTCGACGGGCGCCGAGGCTGAGCAGGGAGTCGGGCCAAAAGTCTGACCCCTTCGGTCTTGGCCCATCCCGCTCGTCGGTTTCGCCTCTTGGGTCCATCTTCCGGTCTGATCTCTGCTCGGTTGTCCTTGTCAGCTCCTTGTGCATCGGGTAGTCCAAAATTACCTATAACAATATTGTAAAAATACCATGAAATATTAAAAGAAAAAAAATCAACCAAATATCACTAACATAAATATAAGAAGTTTTAATTTATTTAAAAAAGGAAATGCTTATTTATAAATTTAATGACAAATTACAAGTTTAGCCTATGATTTTAGGGTTGTGCTTATTTGGTCTTCGAAAACTTTCAAAAGTATCTAATATGTCCCTAAAGTTTTAATTTTGTGTCTAATAAACCACTAAACTTTCAATTTTTGTGTCTAATACATTTCTGAGAAATTTAAAATTTTTAAAAAATAATCGATCTATTAGATATAAATTTGAATGATATGTCTAATGAAACCCTAGAATTTCAATTTTATGTCTAGTAGATTCATGAATTTTAAAATTTTTGAAAGTTTAGCGACAAAATAAACACAAACCTCCAAGTTCAGGGATTAAATTTATAATTTAACCTAAATTTAAATATTTGTATGGTTTTTTTTTTTTTTTTTGTTTCACATTTTCATAGATTTGAAACATAAATATTTCTGTCGACATCGATAGTAAAAATCTGGCCTAAAATTTGCCAATATTGGATTTGATTTATATTTGTGTTTTGGCAAATTCAAAAAGATGATGATAATTCATGTTGATGGTCGATTTTGGCCAGGGGAATTCACCTGACCTTCACGTGCCACCAATGGTAAATTTGTAGATGAGGGGGGAAGACGTGGCCTGCAAGACAGTAAACCTGCACACCGGTGTGGTGCTCGTCACACCGGCTCCGATGCTTAAGTCAGCAAACAGAACAGTAGGGAGTGAAAAAGTAAGAGCAAGAGGAGAGAATAGAGAGTATAGAATATAGTTTAGGGATAGAATTCGGGATCCCCTCTTCAGTGGCGAAGAGGGATATAAATACCTGCTCATCCTCCTAGGGTTTTTAGGGATTCGGAGGCGTTTTAGGTCAAACCAGGCGAAACCGGGGCAGCCAGAGGCGGTGGGGACCAGACGAGACCGAACGGACTAGGCCTCGGCCCGAGGCCGAGCAGGGGGTCGGGCCAAAAACCCGACCCCTTCGGTCTTGGCCCGTCCCATTTGCCGGTTTTGCCTCCTTGATCCATCTTTCAGCCTGATTTCTCCCCAGTTGTCCTCGTCAGCTCCTTGTATATCGGGGTGGTCTAAAATTGCCTATAACAATTCATAAATAAAGTTGGAGAGTGAGAGACATCCAAATTGTGTTTGCTTAAGATGATTCTCTTCTTTGAATTTGTACAAATTCTGTTTAAATGGGAATGGAAAAGGACGGCTTTGATCATTTTCAAACCGCATGATTTGCATCATCATTTCAACAATGACTTCATCTACGGCTCCTATTCCATCATGGAGTTTGTAATTTTCATTTTTTTTTTATTTAAATTTATAAAGTATGCTTAAGGTTTACTTCCAATTTCAAATGGGTTTTTAAGTGTACAGCAATTATTATTATTATTATTATTATTATTATTATTTTATGTTTATTTTTGTGCGTGTGACAGTCTGGAATCCAAAGTCTTGGCTTTTATTGCTTATTGTTGTGCAGGCCTTATAAGACCATTGGCTCATGATTTATATTAAATAATATTTTAAATTTTTATTTTAGATTTTGTTGTTCTTTTACCAACTTTGATCTAGGGGTGATTTAGCTTATATCAAAAAAATTTAAAAACAAAGTAAAAAATTACCTTCAAATTCCCTTACAATTAGATGTTTGATAGCTTATTTGAGAAGGTAGAAAAGTGGTTTATATGTAAAAAGCTTCAAATTAAGTTATTAGTATTATCATTATTATTTTACCAAACTAAGTCTCATGAAACTAAAATATAATTACATAAATATGTAAACCAAGAGAAGGAAAAGATGATCACATAATAGGTCATTTTTGTTATTTAACTTATATCAAAGCAGAAGCTCATGTATTTAAACCATGCAAAGATTACAGACCCAAGAGCAAAAAGATTCAAGTATAAGGAGATTTTTTAGAAGACACTGGTTTTTTAAGAGGGTACAAAGTGGAGTCGTAAGAGAATTCAATCTTAGATGGGGATGTGTATTTTAAATACTCATATACTTTTCTAATTAAAACATCATCTAAGACTTAATTACAAGAAAAATTATGTACTAAGCCTATGTTAAACCACCATAGAGATGAATGAATCAATTGTTAAAATGGTCACACATGGATGAGATTGACCAATTTAATCAACCTAAAAGCACCGACAAATCCAACAACAATTTGTTGCTAAATATCATCATATATATATATATATGCTTTGTGGGTTTGCAAAATCTACCAAACCAAACAAACGTCGGTCAATCTTTTTATTTTCCAAGATTATTTTCTACTAGTATTTCATAAAACCTTAACACTAAAAAAAAAAAAATGAAAGAAATTTTCTTTGTATGTTTGAGAGATTTTGTAATATTAGATCAAATAATTCATATACAACCTGTCGATAAACTTTTTCCCAAAAATATTAAATAAATTATTTTGGTTTAGATGAAAAAATCAAACTTGTCGTATTGATGTTTCTCATATAAAATTGAAGAGATAGATCATCTCCACCAATTGAGAGGGAAAAAATTGTCGAATTTCATCAAAATTATTGGATGAGGCCGTCATAATGAGACTGATAGTTTTGTACCGTTGAATATAAGAATGAGAAATTGTAAAAGTATTTCGATTTTGTATGTGAGGCAGAAAAATATTAAAATCTACATCTAACGGTTTTAAAGAGACAACTACAATGTGACTACCTCATCGATTAATAATTTGTCCAAATTTTGTAATAGAGTGACTACTTTCAAATTTATAATCAAAACATCTATTTGATACATAAAAATAAAAAATATTACCCATTTATTACTTACCAGATAACATGTAGGTACATTTTGATATTCTTGTATATCACGAAATTATTACCTTCCTCACAAACATAAAGATCATTCACCAGCTGAAGTCCTAAACATAGTTCAATTGAGTTAACTTAGGACATATATCATCGACTAAAAGTCCAGAGATTCGAAGTTTCACACCTCACATCAATCACTTCTATATCCTACCTATTACACTTGAAATATGTGAATTAAAACACAAATGTGCAAGAACTTTAATATAAGAAATTAAGAATGATATGAACAGTGCTCAAGAGAATAGAAACAAATGAAAATAAACAAACATACCGACCAGCCTTGTATCAGAAGCTAATACCAAGAAAACCCAAAAAAAAAAAAAAAAAAAAAAAAAAAAAAAAAAAAAAAAAAACCCACCTTTAAAACAATAAACAAAACAAAATTAATAAATAAAATTTGGTGGGAGATTACAATGGTTGTAGTTTGGATATACCTTTCCGTAGCTATCAAAAGGCCTTCATATATCCCAAATTTTGGCTTAGCGTGAGAACCTAGACTCTTAAAATCCAAACAAACCCCATTAAAGTTTCATCCATATGATATTAATCTTCAACCCTTCAAACCAACTCCATCTCTCTTTTGAAAACCAAAGGGTTTCTGCTTTTAGAGAAAGGAAGGATGGAGGGTCTCATTCCATTCCTTTACAAAGCCATTGTACAGTTCAGAAATGGCAATAACGAAGCCAATAATCAACCCTCGTTCTGGTTTTGTGAGTCTCCTTCAGCTTCATATGTAAGGCTTGCAGCTGATGATCAAGACAATATTAATGCTTCTTCTTCTACTTCTTCTTCTTCTTCCAGTACTGGCAGTGTCATAATTTCTGCTTCTGGGATTCAATCGCCCTTGTGTCGTTTGGTTTCCCGTCGAGTTGCTACTTGAAAGGAAGTTGCTTTTTCGACGTCGAAGGGAAGTTGAAGTTATGGCGTTTAAGTTTGGTGATGGGGTCGAGTAATTTCTTCGAGTGATACTTGTTTGTTTGGGTAATTTAAGGTTTTATTTAGTTGTGTGTGTTGTTTGGTTTTAATTAATTGTGTTGTGTTGGTTGGTTTCAATTGTGTTGTGTGTGCAGAAATCTCCAAAGGGAGAACTGTGCAGCATAAAAATGGAGTGTCAATTGTGAATAGTGTTTGTGGTTGTTAATGGAGGATTCAGAAGAGTTGTAAGACCAAAAGGGTCATGTGTATGGTGGTTGTTCAAAAGTAAAAGGAAGGGTGGTTTTTATTTTTCTAAGTATTCTTGTTGTTTCTTTTTAAACAAGTATTTTTGTTGTTAAACTAGGTATAAAGATTTGTTAATAATATATAGGTAATAATAATATCCTTATGACCAGTGGTGAGCAAGAAACACCAAAAAACTGATTCGATGAATTGAAATCAATCGAACCGACGTCGGTCCATCGATTTTTGAATATGGTCGGTCGGTGTCAAGCAAAAATAACCGGTCGGTCGGTCGATCGGTTCTCTCACAGTGTCGAGAACCGACTGAACCGACCGACTAATATTATTAAAAAAAAAGTTTCTTCACCCCTCTACTTTCTTTCTCCTCACAAGACCAGTGAGCTAGCATTGCCTCTTTTCGTCGTTCAGCCTTCCGCCCATCCCTCCATCATGTTGTGTTGTCACCCTCTTCGTCGCGCCACCAGTGAACAACAACCAGACCTCTGTCGCGCCGCCGTCGTGAATCACGATTTCTATTTTCTTCTCCCCCTCTTGTGAATCGCGATTTCTATTTCCTTCCCCCCCCCTCTCGTGCTCGTGCCGAACTACCGACGACAGCAACCCATCTCTCTGTCGTGCCATCAGTGAACAACAGTCTCGTTGTGCATTCCATCCCACTTCTGATTTCAAGTCAAACGACAAACACAATACGATCCCCCCCCCCCCATTTTTTTCTATATTATGTAAAAAAAAACCTTACACATACACAAGAAAGGGAAAAAAATAATTGTCTGTTTAAACTGACCAAACTGACCGACCGATCAGGTTGGCGAAAATGTTGTTTTAAAAAAAGTCAGTTTCCAGCATCTGAAAACCGATTTTGGTCGGTTCAGCATCGATTTGGGACCAAAACCGACCCAGACTGACCAATGCTCACCCCTACTTATGACACTTACCATTTCATTTCTCTTATTTTCCAACTTTTTTTTTTTAGTACAATAAATATAGAATGAGGATTTGAATCTCTTATCTAAAGAAAGGAGTAAGAGACAGTAGATATGGTATCATATTGATATTATTTTCAAAATGTTAATGTATTGAATTGTTCCAATTCATCTAAGGATCTAAAAGTACATTTAAGTCAAGAACTCGATCCATATGAAAATTTGTCTACATACAACAACAAATAGAAAATGACTTGTGTATGCATGTATCATCCCATCTGACTCAAACTTTTTTTTTTTCTTTTCTTTTTTGAGTTGGAGATGGGTCATTGTAATTTAAGAGAAACAAGAAAAGAAAAAATGAAGAGATTTATTACTCGTGTTTTCGTGTTTTTATATATTTAGAATAAACTACTATGCTAATTAACACCACATTGGTTTTTTTTTTTTAAAAAAAAAAGAAAAAACTTATATATATATCATCGAAGCTTTGAAGTTTTCTTTACAAAAAGAATTTGATAAAAAAAAAATATCGATACATTTAAGAATAAAATCGAATACTTTAAAAGAATGGAGATGAAATTAAAAAAATTCCATGAAAGATTAACCAACATATATTTAGCGTAGTTTTAAATTTTATCAATTCTGATCATTTAGCGTAGTCCAATAATTTCACACGGATGTTTTTCATATTCATCCAATGCTTTTATTTCTACAAACTCACTCATATTACATATTTTTCATGAGTAACACAGACTCACATGGAAAATTCCCATATAAAATAATTAAATGAATAACTTACTTTTGTGTTTGCCCCTTCACTACAACTTTTCTTCTTTTTCTAGACTATATTGTCCAAACGAACAAAAAAAATAGTAGGAAAAGAGATCAAGATATGGTTAAAAGAGTTTGGATATACGGAAAAAATATTATATATATATATATATATTTTGTAAAGATTCAAACTTTTAACTTTAGTAAAAAAAAAAGAAAATTATGTTTATTCCTTAAATTATTCTCAAGTTGACAAAAAGATAATGGTTTATTTAGTAACGATAGAAACAAGCCAAATGAATTACACATTACATGTATGTATGTGTATAGATGCATGTCAATATTCGTAAAGTAATGCCTCCAAGCATACTACCACTAAGAAAATAAGAGACTATTACATTATTCTTCTAGTTTTCGGAACTCTACTTATCACAATATTGATATTGAAACTACAACTTTTGATACGCTTTTCTTCTAAGTGACCCTACAAGGTTCCTTTTATCGTTTTTTAAGACAATTCTTCAAAATAATGTATCTAAGAGTTATCAAGTCACCCATCACACGACTCTCAAACCTAATAACCTGTGGTGGATCCCAAGAGACAAAGTCAAATCGCTTGCTTTTGATGTACTTTTAATATGTCAAACAAAGTATAACTCAACTGGCATAAAGTATATGTGTCATCAACCAAGAAGTCAGACGTTCATAGAGCCCTAGCGGAAGAATGAAACAAACTTGGGGTGTTAGTTATTAGAAGGAGAAAGAGATGCAATGGGAACACAGACAGACACAGAAGAAGGTTGGCTCCTAGGAATTTGGACAGTGAAATTGGAAGAATCATTCTTAAGAATTCGGACCACGGCGAGACAAAAGTACTGAAATTTGTTCTTTTTGTTTCCTTCAAGGAATAATGTTCCTCTTTACTCCACTCTCTTTCAAATGGTCTCATCCAATTCATCTTATCATTATGTCTCTTCTATTTTTAACACAACCCCCTTTAAATCATTCTGGACTCACAGTAATAACATATTGTTTTGTTTTGTTTTGTTTTTTTTCTTTTTACGAAATTAGAGTGTTCAATGTTCAAGGCTGAGTTTACGTCGAAAAAACACTCACAATGATTCTACTTACCTTGTCAACAAAGAACAGCTCAAATAATAATTTAAGTGATTGGACACTTCCGTGGATTTAAATTTATACTCTTCATTTACGATATAATGGACCATGTGTGACTTAGTATAAAGTAACAAAAACATCGGTACTTGATAGATTATTTGGCTTTGCATAGTTGTAATTAATATATTCACATATTAAGTTATCGGTATTTTATAAGAGAATTTGTACTTCTTATTAGCACCTTCCTTGATCTTGATACATATATTAATTTAGCTGTAAAGTAATTCAAGTTTCAAGAAACTACTTTTATTTTTTTAAAAACACATTACAAACCACAAAACATATAGTTCAAATGGCTAAGACATTTCTAGTTTCTTAAAAGGAGGTAAAGTTTGAATCCCAATTTTCATAACAAACTAATAAAGTTATAGAAGCCCGCTTTTTTACCAACATGACATAGTTTAACGATTAAAGTATCTACTCCTTTTCATAAGATTCAAACTTCAAATAAAAATCCTTTTTTCTCCTAATTTTACACTATAAGTTGAACATATTTCAAATCATTAAGCACAAGTGTTTCTGCAAATGCAATTGTAATTCATCATTGAAGTACTAAAAAAATAGAGCGAGTACATTGAAATGTTTGTGTAATTTATATTCAACTCATGGTGATGGTGGAAATCTTCTTCTTCATCTTCGATGCATTGAGAAACTAAATCAGTCCCCACATGTAAAAAAGTTCAAAGCTTTTTGTAGTTTATGAGTTCGGAAGTTTCAATTTCAACCATGCAGACGAATCTCTTCTACCTCTGATCATAAATCATTTCTCTGCTCTGAAATTCAAGTTAATTTCCAATCAAAAATGGAAACCAATCTCTCCTTTCTCTTTCTTCTCATTTTACTCTCACTCTTCCTCTGCTGCCTGGCCAAGCGCTGCCCGGACTGCGGCCGCTCGCCGGTGCCGTACCCACTAAGCACGCGCCCGGACTGCGGCGACCCTCTTTACAGAGTCCGCTGCACCGCCGGCGAGCTCTGGTTCGAGTCCGTCAATGGGTCTTCCTATTTGATCACCTCCGTTAATCCCGTGGCTCAGAGACTGATCGTCCGGCCGCCTGGGTTGGCCAAAAACGCCTGCGTTTCGTCGGATTTTGGGAGCCATGGTTTTTGGCTCGGTACTGGCCTTCCTTTCACCATTACCAATAGAAACACTGTTCTGCTCTTCAACTGTTCGATGGAAGTTCTCGAAAAAAATTGGAACTGTTCGGCTAATAGCGTCTGTCATGACTTCATTCGGCAGAATCCGGTGGCGATGGCGGCGTGTAAGGCGGCGCCGACGTGTTGTTGGTATACAAGTGGAGGGTCCATCACTGAGTATAGAATCAGGGTGCGGAAGGAGCGGTGTTCGGCTTATGAATCTTTTGTGAATTTGGGTGGTTCTGTTCCGGCGAAGAAGTGGCCGGAACCTGGGGTGGAGATTCAATGGGCACCGCCACGAGAGCCGCCGTGTCGAGTGGATGTGGATTGCCGGAATTGGGAAAATTCTGCTTGTTTGCCGGACCCTGCAAATGCCCGCCAGAGGAGTTGCTTCTGCAAGGTGCCTTTCAAGTGGGATCCTGTGAATGGCTTGTGTAATGGCAACAGTGAGTAATTTAGCAACATTTACAGAATGAAAGTTGTGTTTGAATGTTCAGTTCAAGTCTTTTATGACATGAAATCTTTTGGTTTGATGTAGATGTGAAAATACAGAACAAGAAAACTCACAAGAAGCATAAGAAGATGCCTGCTATTCTTGGAGGTATATAAATCAAGGCAAAATATGGTATTCATTGAGTGTGAAATTAGAATGAACTTACTTTGACGATGCTGTGTAAATTTATTCATTTTCAGGAATGGCGGGAGTACTTGCAATGATGATTGGAGGATCAACTATGTTTATAGTTTTCAAAAGACGTCGACAGATTCCGAAAGGGAACGAACTAAGTTCGAAACAAGTTCGCGAAGTGATTCTAAGTGCCAACAGCAGTGGCAAATCGGCGAGGATGTTCACAACCAAAGAGATAGCAAAGGCTACAAACAACTTCTCTAAAGAGAACTTGCTTGGCTCTGGTGGCTATGGAGAGGTCTTCAAAGGCAGCCTAGAAGATGGAACCTTAATAGCTGTTAAGCGTGCCAAGTTGGGGTGCATGAAGGGAATCGATCAAATCCTGAACGAGGTTCGAATTCTTTGTCAGGTGAACCATCGATGCCTTGTTCGTCTACTTGGATGTTGTCTCGAACTCGAGCAACCCCTGTTAATATATGAGTACATCTCAAATGGGAACCTATTTGATCACCTTCATGGAAATACAAGTTCAAGCAAATGGCCACCGCTGACATTGAGTCGTCGACTCTACATTGCTCACCAAACAGCTGATGGCCTTGCCTATCTACACACTTCAGCCATGCCAAGAATCTATCACCGAGACATAAAATCAAGCAATATTCTACTAGATGAGAAGTTGAATGCTAAAGTTGCCGATTTCGGGCTTTCTAGATTGGCTGTTACTGAATCAAGCCATATTACAACTGGGGCTCAGGGAACATTAGGTTATCTGGACCCAGAATATTACCTTAATTTTCAATTGACTGACAAGAGTGATGTTTACAGTTTTGGAGTCGTCATGTTGGAGTTATTGACTTCCGAGAAAGCCATTGATTTTAATAGAGAAGAAGAAGACATTAACTTAGCAGTTTATATCAAGAAGATTATCAGAGAAGACAGATTGTTGGAGGTTGTTGATCCTGTGATTAAAGAGAGAGCAAGCAGAGTTGAAATGGAGATAATCAAGGCATTAGGGTCTCTAGCAGCAGCTTGCTTGGATGAAAAGAGGCAGAACAGACCTGCCATGAAAGAAGTTGCTGATGAGCTAGCCAACATTATTTCCATTCTTAATAGTGAGGTTCCAAATATTGACTAACTGTAAAGGTAGTGTTTGAATGTATTTTTGTCAGAGTTTTATGTATGAAAAAAATAAAAGAATAGAAAAAGAAAAAGAAAATGCAAGAATTCCCTCCATAGACATGTATTACTTTACAATTTCCAAATGAAAGGCTCTGAAAGATCCAGTTTCAACTATTAGAGAGTGTCTAATTAAGTTCTGTCTTATTAAGGCCATTCAGTTTAGTTTGAATGATCATAATCTTCGTATTTCAACCCTTTTCTACTTTTTTTTTTAAAAAAATAGATAGTAAACTGAACAAGATCTTCTTGAATTCTAACACTAGATTCAAATCTAATCTTCTATTCTAAATTCTAAGTGATCTTTGGTAGATCAAACCTTAGCATAGAAAATTGTGTTGTTGACCCTGCTGCCCCAACCTATAACTGCCATTAAGAGATGGACAACTGTAAAAAGAATCCTAGGAAACATGTTCTGAGATCCTAAGTATTTGTGCGATGCCTCAGGCCATTTAAATTCTGACCTCGCATTCCAAACGTGTGTTATCACCTTGGAGAAATCTATGGCCCTATATGACAAGGAAACTGTATTATTTAATAGACATGAAAGATTCTCATTGTAAAGTAGAAACATCACAGATCTTCCTAAGAAAAAA
The DNA here is from genome assembly GCA_036850905.1 of Luffa acutangula. Classification (NCBI taxonomy): domain Eukaryota; kingdom Viridiplantae; phylum Streptophyta; class Magnoliopsida; order Cucurbitales; family Cucurbitaceae; genus Luffa; species Luffa acutangula. The sequence goes on along the minus strand of CM072087.1, from coordinate 49,323,431 downwards.
GAAACATCATTCTAATAACAATGAGATCAAACGAGAGGGTTAGATTGTTTACAAATCATCCGTGTAAGCTGTTCAGGTTCGAAACAAATTAATCATAAAAACCAGAGCACAATGGAAACATCTCTTTGTTCTCAAAGAACTCCCCTTTGTTTCAAAACCAAGAGTTTGTACATGAAACATGACGAATGTCAAAAATGAATGTTATAAAAACAAGACTATTTACAGATGATGTTGGGAAAATACTGTAAAAAGCCTGCTTTTCATCACTAAAGAAAGGAAGCAAGCATGAGTTTTCTAGACTGAGGCTAATAAAATCCAGAACATGACATGTGATGACATAGCAATGAGAGCCCAGGTGATAAAAGCAAGAGCTATGGAGATCTGGAACATGTTACAAGGAAGATTTTTATGAGACTTGCAGACGTCCAAATCTTTGGCATAAAGAACAATAATCCCTGCCGATGAACTCGCAGCAGCCAGGGATAAAGTGGCTGTCACCTGCATATTTCATGCTTTAGTCTGTATTTGAACTAAAAACAAGCCAATATTAACTTTTCAAAGGCTAGAAGAAACAAGAAGCTATCAAAGATGTTTGAGTTGCTGCATGAGATAAAAAGATAGATGTGATGGATCCCAAATTGTCCAAATGAGACATTATAGTCGCACCTTACAATAAGTAGAGGCAATCTATCGAATTGAGCTACCTAAAGAGGACATAGGACAATTGTGTTCAATAGTTCATATGCACACAAACTCAAACATTGACTAATATTGGCCCTTTTTCGTTTCTGTTTTCCAAAAAAGAAAAAAATATTGGCCCTTTTTCACCAAAAAGCAACCTAATCAAATCAATTAAAACTCCAACCTAAAGGAGCAGGAGACCAGAAAAACAGGAGGGTTTCACAGTTTTTTTTTTAAATAAAAAAATTAAATATATATAATATACATATATATTGTGGGGGTGGTGCAGGATTGAACTCTATTTTGCAGACCTCATACCCTAATTCTATCAAAATGTAAACTCAGATCAAGGCATGAGTGTGGTGAAGGGTGCCTAAAGACATACAAAGAGTTATGCAAACAAGTGATCGCTAGAGTCAGTTCAAACTGAGGACATTTTGTGTTTATAATTGAAGAAATAAGAAATATTAAAAAGTTCATGGGATGAGTTAAATACCCAATCACCAACAACAAACAGGCTGACTAATATTGGGTTTTGAAGGTCTCTTTTTCTCCTTAAAGCATACATATCAAGGCATGCAAGTCCAAAGCTCCAAAGCACTTGAAGGCCCATTGATGCAATCAAATAGCTGAATCGCAAATAAAACAGATTGCAGTCAACATTATGAAGAAAAATAAACATCATCATCCTAAACGGTAATGATTAGGACTGGCCACACACCACCTAAATCAGTTCTACCAGCTCAAGGATAGGGGAAAAGAAAAGCATTTCTAAGGTGTAAATAAAAAAGAGTTTGTTTCAGCCAGATTATGAGCAGGACTATCATTTTATATATTAACCAACTGAAATACTCCTAAATACTAGCATTCCTCATCTTCTAAGTCCCGACAAAGGTGAAATATTCAAAATGAACATCTGATGCCAACCTCAAGTAAATTTTGCTATAAAAGAAAAAATCATTGCAATTCCCACCAATTTACATTAGAAATGGTTTAAAAATAGAACAGTCTGGAGAATTGTCAACAGTAACATCTAAGAGGATAAACGGGACAGCTATCTGAATACTCCAATTTCCATATTTAACAATTCAGCCCCTTCAATCATAGAATTATATCCTATCTAACAGCATACTGAATGCAGACAAACATTGTTAGTTGTATTTGTATCTCTTAATTATTAGATTCGATAGTGCAGATTGAATCTCTTATATTACATAAATTCGAAGATGCTAACGTTTTGATTTTGCAGCCCTCGCGTTGCTTTCACGAATAGCCAGATAACTTTAGACAAGTTGGCTTTGGAAAAACGCCTTGGACATTGCACAATTATATTAAACAAGGTCAAAGTAGTTGTTTCATCCATGTCAAACTCTAGATTCAGAAAAACTTCATAAAGTCACAGATCACGAATGCACATCATTATTTCACAATCCTCTTCCATTTTCCATCTCTGAATAAGAAAATTCCCAGTTACCAAAATCACCTAAATGAGGAATGAACCTAATCAAGGAAAGTGGCCAACAATAAGGCGAACTAAACACTTGTCTTCTAACAGAATCATAGACTCAATTAACAAAGCAAACAAAAACAAGAGATGCGTGTTAAGTAGTTAATCGAGAGAGCAGGGAAAGGCAAACGGGAATACCAGAAAGCAGTGAAGCTAGAGAAACCCCAAGCAGAAACCATGACTCCGATTGAAGCAGCAGCAAATGCAGATTGACCCATTCTCAATGCTAGTCCACTCTTCGTCCCCGGTCTTCCAATCAAATCCTTCATTTTCCCTTTCAATCCTCCACTGATCGGCGGGTCCCCTTCACAGAGGAGGACCCAATCGGAAACCTAGGCGGTTAGACTCTTCCCGCCGACCCAAATCTAATCGGAATCCGATCAATTCCAAGTGCCAAACTGAAGAGAATTAGAAGGAAAAACAGACAGAAAAACCAATCTTCTTCAACTTTCCAATCATGTAATCAAAATTTTGGAGTTGACAGAGCTGCGAGAGGATCGGAAGCCGATAAATGGGAAAGGAAAACAAGAAAAGAAGAGGATAGGAATTTGGTCGGAAGGAGGATTGCAAGAAGAAGAATCAAAATCAAACCCCACCAAATCGTTGGGTTGAAGAAATAAAAGATTAACCAGTTTTTATTTTCCCTTTGTTCATTATGAGCTTTAAAACAAATTACTTCGTTAATTACTTCATTATTCAGAAGAAAAACTCCTGCTCAGTGGGGCCGCCTCTGGTTACCTTTAGCTTACTACTCACTGACGGACAGTCCTACGTGGATTTTCATTTTTCTTACCTTTTTCTTTCCTTTTTTTTTTTTAATATTTGTAATCAATACAAATCACTTTTAAAATAAATAAATTGATTAATATTTTTTAAAATACAATAAAAAAGTTTTTTTTTTTTTACAAAGGAGGGGAATTCAAACCACAGACCTGGTGGTTTATATGCACACCTCTACTCATAGGTTGTATCCTGATCCCTTATTTGTTATATAATATTTTTTAAAAAGATTACTAAATTGTCTGATAGTGGCAGTTTGACAAACAATTTCTATTAATTTCTCAAAGCTCCACTAATACTTTTGTCTAAAAGAATATATAAATTAATAAAATACCATAAATATGGTTTCAATAAATAGATATGAGTATCTTCCCTAGTAGATTGTATATTTGAAATATCATGTGTTTATCTTTATGGTGAATAAGTAAATTAAGGTAAAAGAAAAGCTATAATCATAAAAAGAAATTCTTGAGACATGATTATATTCTCATTAGTAACTAAAAGTTGCCCTGCACTAAGACAACTTGTTCAACAAAAATAAAATCATAAAAGAAAACATTAGAAAAGGTACAACCATGAATAAAATAGTAGTTAGGTAAGCAGTTTATTATTTCTTATTATATAAAGTAAAATAACCCAAATTATTGGTTTTCTCACCAATAGAAAATCTTTTTTTTTACCACCAAAATAATTTTTTTTTTTTTTTTTTTTTTGACAAATATGAAAGTGGGGGATTTGAACCACAAACCTCATAGTTATTAATACAACTTCATACCAATTGAACTATGCTCTTGTTCATTAAAAGAAAATCTTTTGATGTAATTAGAATAAAAAAAATGATATTTTATTAACTATCTATGCTATAAATGTCAATGACTATGTGACAATTTTTTTTATGGTTAACCTATATATGGATTAATCTGGACTATATTAAGTTCTAATTAGAGCATAGTTGAATTATAAGCTTATACGGGTTAAAAAATTTATCCATCAATTTTACTTTTAAGATGTATTTGGTTTAACTTTTCAGATGTTTAATTTTGAGGAAAGAAAATCATTTTAATAAAACTTGTAATGTTTGTCCATCACTTAGAATAACTTTTTAAAAGAATGAGTTTGAGAAATAAGTTAAATATTTTGAATAAAACACTTAGAAACCAAATTTTAGAAAGAATGTTTTTAGGGGTTCAACTTGGATTTTTTTTTTTTTTTTTTAACTTGGAATCTCTCTCAAATTTTCATGATATATGAAAATGATCAAAATACCATCACACTACATTCACTTCAACCATGGTTGTCACTTACCAACTTTGGTGACCACCGTCTGCCGCTACTCACCGCCAACGACACTCCAGCACCATCGCTCATCGCCGGCAATAACATTGATCTGCATGATCATTGCACTGTCGGCAACACTTCAACAACCATCGCTCACTGACGACGACGATTCCCTTCCCGGTTGGCCGATCATAGTATTTTAAATACAAATTTGAACTTGTAAGTACATAATGTGTTTAATACATTAGTATTTGCATTTTTAGAGTATAGCAAACCAAACAAACTTCTATGTAAAAATACTTTTGAGAAAATGTAACATAACATATGAGTGTTTTTATTTTTAAATCGTTTTTATAAAAAAAAATTAAAAAATTAAAAAGATGCATTTTTAAAAGACACTTAAATTAAAAAGGCAATTCAAACGGATCCTTACCAAATCTAGGTCACACAATAGTATCTCCAAACTAGTCTCACTCTCACTCATTTGTATTGTTATATTTTATGATATGAATTTGACCTCCTTACTCTAAGAGAAGCTTTTGAGTAGTTTACTCTTAAAAAAAAAGAAAAAAAAAAAGAAAAAAAAAAACTAGTTTTCTTAAATGATGTTTAGGTAAGATTTCAATCCAGAAGTTTAATTCATGAACTAAACATGATTTTATTAAATATGAGGTTCAGAGACAATCTTTAACAGGTATCTTCTAATTCTCTCTCTCAAATGTAAATTTGTCTTAAGGACTAAACCTTGTTCTCGAATGTGAATTTGTCGTAAAGGCTTTACAGCCCGTTTCTCGAGATTGAATCTTCTGCTTCTTAAAATGTCAATTGGTATCTTGAGGCATTCAATTCTTCACATAAATTCTTGAGCTTCACAATCTTCTAATCTTCAAGTCTTAAAGACAGTTTGGTACAAGGTTTTTGGAGATGGGAATGGACAAGGGTTTCTAATACCCTTGTTTGTTTCAAAATTTTTGTGGTGAGTCTAGGAAATAACGCATTCTCATACATCATTTATACCCATAAGCAAGGGTTTTCTATGCCCTTGCAAAAGCATGGATTTTCTCTTTTCCTATCTCTTCTTTTTTATTTTTATATGCAATTTTATTTTGAATATAGTTAATTAATTAACTAATGGATGCTAAATTAAAAATAATATAATAAATTATTTAATTAGATTAAATAATAATTTGTCAAGAATTTCAATTTTTTTAAAACAAATATTTTTTTAGGACTTTTAAACAAATACTTAGTCCAAGTTTATTAAAGAGATGCAATGACATATTTACTAAAATTATAATTAATTAGTTAATATTATCAAAAATATATTTAATTATTAAATTAAAACCATTTAAATGAATTTAGTATAAAAAATCATTTTTCAATAATTATAATTAATTACTTATCGATTATTTATAATCCATTAATTACTTTTTTTGAATTTCCTTATAATAAATAAATAATCATATTATTATTAAATATTTATCTAATTAATTTAATATTTAACGAGTCATCAGGATTTTATGAGAACAAATTATGTCTGTATTTATTTTTTAATAAATTAATCAATAAAATAATCAAAATTAGTTCAAACTATTAATAAAAATTAATGAAATAATTTTAATGGGATAAACTATGTTAATTTAACAACTTAAAATTATTTAATTAATTTTTTAATAAATATTTTTAACTACAATAATTTAATATATTGTATCCATAAAAATTAATTAGATAAATTTTCAAAAAAAATTAATTAGATAAATATTTAATAATAATATAATTATATATTTATTATAAGGAAATCCAAAAAAAAGTAATTAATGGATTATAAATAATTGATAAGTAATTAATTATAATTATTGAAAAATTAATTTTTATACTAAATTAATTTAAATGATTTTAATTCAATAATTAAATATATTTTCGATAATATTAACTAATTAATTATAATTTTAGTAATATGTAATTGCCATCTCTACAATAAACTTGGACTAAGTATTTGTTTAAAAGTCCTAAAAAAAAGTATTTACTTAAAAAAATTGAAATTCTTGACAAACTATTATTTAATCTAATTAAATAATATATTATATTATTTTTAATTTAGTATCCATTAATTAATTAATTAACTATATTCAAAATAAAATTGCATATAAAAATAACAAAGAAGTGATGGGAAAAGAGAAAACTCATGCTTTTGCAAGGACATAGAAAACCCTTAAACCCTTGCTTATGGGCATAAATGCGTTATTTTCTGGGTCCACCACAAAAATCTTGAAACAAACAAGGGTATTATAAACCCTTGCCCATTCTCATCTACAGAAACCTTGTACCAAACGGGTTTTCTCCAGAACGGAGAAGAACCAGCCCTTGCACAGAACATGGGCGGCATTACAATCGCCATTGAAAGCTGCAACACGCGCAACAAAATGCGCCACAGAATTGCTATCCCTAGGACAAATAACGAAAGAGGAAACATTCGACTTCCTCGCCAAAAGCCCAATCTCATCGGCAATCAGGGAGATCTCCGAATTATCTTCCGCAGCCAAATTGATGATCCTGATGATCTCGGCGGCGTCAGATTCAACCACCAAAGGACGATCCAAGAGCAACAGGCCCGGGTAATCACTTCTCTTTCTTGCTGATTTTCATACACCCAGCTCCGGTTTTCTAAGAGTTTTCTCTGAATGCTCTTAATTCTAAATTTTGAACTCAAAATGAAGGATCACTCCCCTATTTACGCAGTTTTCCCATACACGTTGTGTGAGCCTAAGTTTTGTCAACTTTGAGCCCAACCTTTTTGGACTTGGACTTGGACTTTCTTGCCTATGGGCCTAACTCTTTGAACTTTGGGCCAAATTATCAATCAATAAACTTTTGGGAAATTAGTCATAATGAAGACATGGCAAATTTAATTTGAAATACATGTAGATTTATAATTGGTCTCTAATTTAACAATATATAATTTTGTCATTAATCTAAAAATAATGATGTGCCAATATTTATTTTTTAGGATATTATAATTCAAACAAAACAAATGAATTAACATTCAAGTGAGAACATTTTTAAGACATGTTATTTGGTAACAGTTGAGTTATACTCAAACCTACATTATTTCTACCAAGTATGGATTAAGAGTGAGGGGTCAAACCCATCAACCTTTGTAATAACAAGGGAAATTGCATGAGATGACAATTAGGGTTTTTCTGATTACAAATATAGCACAATGTAAAAATAATAGCAAATATGACAATTTATTAGAATAAAATTTCATAATTTCTGTTTTACCCCTATTTAATTTTGAATTGTGTGTGAATTCTATCAATGATCGTACATTCATTTCTATCACTGATAGAATCAAAGTCTATCAGTGACTATCACTGATAGACTCCGATTAACCGAAGTCTATCAATGACTATTGGTGATAGATTCTGATAAACGGAGTCTATCATGTCTATCATTAATAGACTCCAATTAATCGAAGTCTATCAGTGACTATATTAGTGATAGACAATGATAATGTAACACCCCACATCCCAGGTAACCCAAGTTGTTTTCAATTAATCGTTATGTTGGGCTGATTCAGATATTTTTCCCCTTGGGTATTAAGATTTTGTTTTTAGTTTATCGTGCAGGCTGAGTGGGGAAGTTGGTCAGCGTATTTCTCTCCTGGTTAGTGGGTGGTTTGGGATTAGTTAGGTTTTAAAGAAAAGAAAAAGAAATCCACCAAACTCTCTCTCTATCTCGTGCGGCAGACCCCCCCGATCTCTTCTCCTTTTTTCTTTTTCTTTTCCCTTCTCCCAGCTGCTCAGCAGCCTCCTCGCCGCCGTCTTCTTCTCCCAGCCGCACGGAAGCCGCTGCCGCCTTGCGTCACCGCGCCGCCGCTCGCGCCACTGCCCGCAGCCGCGCCGCACAGCCGCCATCGCCAACCTCCTCGCGCCACCGTCGCCTACCCCCTCGCGCCATCGTCGCCTTCCCCCTCGTGTTGTTGTGTTGTCGCTGTCGCACCCTCCCCGTCTTCCTCCTCGCACCGTAGTTTTCGCTTGCCGCTGGTCACGTCTCACGCCCGCCGCCGCTTGTCTCCGACCATTCTTCATCAGAAAACCAGTACCCACGCCTCAAGGTTTCTCGTAAGTTTTCGTTCCCTCGTTCTTAGTCAGTTTAAGTCGATCTCTCCCTTTTCCTCTCACTCTCTCTCATTTTTTTGGCCGGTAACCACTGATTCAAGACTTCTGGCTTTATGCAGCAGTTGAGCACGCGTCGGGGGGCATTAGCTACTCGTGCTCGGTGAGATTTTAGTCTTCCGTTAGCGTCATTGGGCGATTTCAGTAAGTTCTAGCGTGACCCATTCTCTTTTGGCTTAAAATTAAGGTTACCCATAACTCGAGTTGCGTTAATCGGTGTTACCCATGCCTTATCGGGCCTTAAATCACAGATTTTGGCCACTTTCTAATACTGTCCAGCACGTAATCATCTCAATTCAGTTCTGTCCGGTAAGTTCCAGTGGCCTTGAAGTCTTTAGAAGCTATCTTAGTTAGTTTTAGAATGTTTTTAACCTTTGGGTATCCTTTAGTTTCAGTTTAATCTCATTTCGGGCTCGAGACAACACGTGTAAAAGGTATTTCTGTGTTGTTTGGTATTTTCCAGCAAGGTACCCGCCCCTGTTCGGTAAGTTTTCAGCACCTTAGGTCCCTTTTAATGGATGTTGGGTGTTGGAAAGGTTGTTAGGCTATTTCCCTAACCTTAGAAGGTCTCTTATGTGCCTATAGGTCCGTTTAGAGCATATTCTAAAATTTTCCAGCAATCGGTAGTGGTTTAGGAGCGCTTTTATCTTGAGTAAGTAGTTTCTACTCGAATGGGTTTGTTTGTTTGTTCGAGTATGTTATCGCTTTACTTGTTTTGTTACTATATGTTGTGTTTATTATTGTTTGTAGCTCTCTTTGTGATCAAACATGATGCGTTATTGGATACTTGAGCATGTTGTTTTAATGATTCGTAAGTAAGCTGTTGTTTGATTCATGAACATGAAGTACTGTTGTTGTTGGACATGCTGCATGAGTTGTGTCTGCATAGTGTGTTCATTGGGGAGAGGCGTAGCATGACGCTTAAATCATGTGTTGGGTGTGTGTGCGGAGCGTGACGTACTGAAATCATGTGTGGGTGTGAGTGCGGAGCATGACGCGGAAATCACGTGTGAGTGGCGCTGCGCATGGCGCGTGATAATACATGTGTTGGGTGGGTTTGCAGAGCGTGGCGCAGAAATCACGTGTGGGTGTGAGTGCGAAGCGTGACGCGGAAATCACGTGTGAGTGTGCGGGCATGGCGCGGAAACCATGTGGGGGTGCATAACAAGATGCGTGGATTCATGTTGTCATCCCATTTTGCATGAAACATGTGTTCGCATTATTGTTTTGTGTTTAAGAGCATGTTGAGTTGTTTATAACATGACTTGAGTGGATGACAAGTGGATGACATGTTGTTGTGATTGTATGATGTTTGGTGGCTCACCGGGTGTGAGCTACTTACCAGTATTGTGGCCGTACTGATACCTTCCCCTTTCTTTCCCTCAACAATTTCAAATTATGCAAGTGATGAGTTGTATGTGTCCGGTGATGTAGACGAGGAGGTTCACGAGGGATGACCACAGGATTTTGCGTATTGGAAATTATCTTTCCGTTGGATAGGGTAGTTCTTTACTTGGTTGTTAATAGGTTGATTCTTTAGCTTGCATATAGGTTGAATTGGTTTCTTTTAGTTGTTGGGCTCGTTTAGAATTTCATGTTTCCGTTAGGTTGTAATTATGCTAATGAATAATAAAGTTGCATTGTTTTTAGAAGTCAAGAGCATGTTGCTTTAGAAGAATGTGAATCCGTTGTTGGTTGAATATATGAGATCTGACTCGTAAATTGTTGTAGTTGTTCTGTGGAGTTGTGGAGTAGAATGGATCAATATGGAAGTGACATTTTGTGTTTAACAGGTGATTTAAAATTTTGGGCTGTCCTATGTACGTCGTTATGCTACCGAAATTTTCGGAGCTCTCGGTTGGTTTGAATAGGTGTTTAGTAATGTCACTAGGTTAGACCATATTAAAACTTGGGGCGTTACAGATAAACGATCAATAGACTCTGTAAAATCATTTCTATCAGTATTTATCACTGATAGACTCCGATTAATTCAGTGTATTAGTGACTATCAGTGATAGACACTTATATACTATCATGTTGACAGACTTCATATAATCATTTCTATCAGTGTCTATCACTAATAGACACTGATTAATCGAAGTCTACCAATGATAGACACTGATAAAAAAAAATGTATTTTTTGTAACTTATCGTCACTTTGTGCTATTTCTGCAATTAGTTTTACTTTTTGCTATACATGTTTAGTACTTTTTTTGTTATATGTGCAAATGCCCCTAATAATAATGTCTCTTATTTTCTGAGTTAGGTGGAGGATTGGTCCAAATAAACTGACGTTAGTTGGTTGTTTTGAACTGAATATCAGTGGATCTTGGTTGGTTGAAATGGTTAGAAAGTGACCGACCAGTATATATATAAGATTTTAAAAAAAAAAAAAAAAATTGGTTTTGAACTTTTGAAGCATGTTTAACATGTGGCTCCCTGTCACTTGTCAAATCTTAGCTTCACCAACGTTGGCATGTGGCATCTCTTAACTTGTCAAACCTAATTATTAGCTTCATGCATGTTTTATATGTGTCCTTAGCCCTCACTTCCTCCAATCTCACCATTTTCACTCTCATTCATGGATTCATGATTTTATGTCACACGAAAAGTTCACATATCAAGTAATATTGATAAATCGTCATTTTAGAATTATCTATATATAAGAAAAAAAATGAAACTTCAAATATATATTTACTAAAAAGTTTTAAATAAAATTAAGGTTTAGGTCATGGGTTGAAGAAGAAAGAGAGTGGCGGTGGTGGTGGTGAAGGGTTGAAGAAGAAGAATGAAAAAGAATTAAAAATATATTAAAATATATTTTTTATTATTTTTATTTTTAAAATGAAAAAATAATTATTTTTAATAAAAAAAAAATAAGTGTCACGTCAGCAATCTGCTCAATTTTAACTGAAAAACGGATGGAGGGACCAAAATGCTACTAAATGTAAACCTCAGGGACTAAAATGTTGAGTTTGAAATCTCAGGGACCAAAATGAAACCTAAACCAAATCTCAGGGACCAAAAGTGTATTTTTCCCAAAAAAAAAATATTAGAGACCTTTTAAATTTATTTTTTCAAAATTTAGGGACTAAAAAAGTTTATTTTGAAAACTTAGGGACCTTTAAACCTATTTCTCAAAACTCATAGATTAAAAATGTCTATTTTAAAAATTGAGGGACCAAACACACATATTCTTTAAAACTATGGACCAAAAATATATTTTTGTCAAAGTAAAACAAACCAATCGGCGTTGGTGGGTTGATTTGAACAGAAATATTAGTGGACCTTGATTGGTTGGAATGGTCGGAAAGCGACCAATGTCAACACTGTGTTCTATCTTTCCAAGCCATGTGAACTTGAAAAAGAAAACAAGGTTTTTGAAGCATGTTTGACACGTGGCTCCCTCTCACTTCTCGAGTCTTAGCTTCACCCATATTGGCACGTGGCATCTGTTCACGTGTCAAACCAAATTAGCCTTATGAATGTTTGATATGTGTCCTCTTTCTGATCACTTCCTCAAATCTCGTTCACGATTTCCACTCAATCCTCGCGCCAGTGGTTCCACAATTTTATGTGAGCTGCACACTTTCAAATGAATGAATTTTAGTTGTCCGAGTGAGCTCAGCCAAACGGTAATTCACACATCTCTAGTATGAAAGAGGTTTTTAAACGTCGTTAAAAGAAGAACAAGAAAAAGATTTTAGACGTATTTGTTGGGGGAAATTACAAATAACAAAGGAAATGGAGAAAATATTGAGAAAACAGACACGTAAACAATTAGGTTGAGGCGCGGGTATCTCGCTCTCTTTAAGGAGATTCAAGCCCTCTGCGGTGTATAATTCTTTATCAACCACCGGTGCAGCAAGTATTCTCAAGCCTGTCCCCTCCAGGATACAACAACCCAACTGAAACGTTGTGTAGCTCAAACCACTCTGCACAAAGAGGTTGAGCTCAAAGCTCCACAACAAAGAACACCCCTCTTTTGGCCAATTGCTCTTAAAAGAGCAAATGAGAGAAATATGAGAAAGTAAAGAAAAGAAGATAGGAATTGTTGTGTTTTTTGTTGTGTGTAAAGTGTTTGGTGTGAGAGGTATTTATAGGATTTGCTAGATCTAGAAATTTAATACAAAACAAAAGTAACCAGAATAAAACTCTCCCACCCAATACGTTTTTCTCTTTTAAAATGAGAGAAAACTCTCCAAAATTAATAACTCATATTTAAAATACAATTAAATATTAAAATGTTACAACATTGATATATAATGTTTAGATTAAACTATGATAAATTATTATAGAAATTTAAAGTTAAGATCTTTTTGTCTTAAAGTATTAATTTTGTGTCTAAAAGATTTTAAAGTTTTCAAATGTGTTAAATATGTCATTGAACTTTTAGTTTTGTGTCTAATAAGCCTCTTGCTTGTTATTATTATTATTCTTTTTTTTTCTTTTCAAACTAACGAATCTATTGAATATAAAATTGAATTTTGTGTATAACACGACATTACCTTTCAATTTTGTGTTCATTAGATTCACGAAGTTTAAAAATGTCGAATAATTCAAAGATTTACTAAGTATAAAATTGAAAGTTCAAAGATTTATAAGTTACCAAATTAAGATTTTAGGAATTTATTATACATTTTTTTAAAGTTTAATACTTATTAGATATAAAATTAGATGTTTAAAGACTTAATATATACTTTTTAGAGTTTGGACACCTATTAAAAGAAATGGAGAACAACTTCCAAGACTAAATTCATAGTTAAACAAATATAAACATATAAGTAAAAGAATGAAACTTAGTAATATGAGAAAAACACCTTTTTGGTCCTTAAGTTTTGAGAACTAGGTGCGTTTGGTCTCTGAGTTTTTAAAAATGACATTTTTAGTCCTTGAATTTTGAGAAATAGGTTTAAAAGGTACCTAAGTTGTAAAAATGAACCTTTTTAGTCCTTCCGTTTTGAGAAATAGGTGTAAAAGGTTCCTCATATTATTTTTTCAATTTTTTAAAATCAATACTTTTTAATTTTTAAATTAAAAAGATCGTTCAATATAAAATATAATAAAAAATATTAATTTAAAGAAGTTGAAAAAAATTGTACGAGGGACCTTTTAAACTTATTTCTCCAAACTCAAGAATTAAAAAGGTCAATTTTGAAGACTTAGGAACCTTTTAAACTTATTTCTCAAAATTCAGGGACTAAAAATGTCTATTTTGAAAATTCAAGGACCAAAAACACCTAGCCTTGCCAACAAGAGCTTAGCTCAACTGACATAAAGTTGTATTAATAACCACAAGGTTTGTAGTTCGAATCCCCCTCCCCACATATTGTCAAAAAAAAAACCTAGCCTTCAAAATTTAGGGACCAAAAAGGTATTTGTTTTCCTAGTAATATTAACAAGATTTTAAATATAGTTGAGTTTTTTTTTCCGCCATTAATTTTTGTAAAATAATTTATTAAAAGTGTGTGCGCCCGCAAATTTATTGAAGATAAAAAGTATAAAGTATTATTTATTTTAAATGAACAATGCGGGATTTATATATTTGTAAATAATTTCATGAAGCCTGATAGTTCCATTGATGGCTCACGTGAGAAATCGTTCATTGTTGAGACAGTTGGCCGGCGCCGTAAGTTTTCGAGCATTTCTATTTATTATTTTAGGAAAAAAAATCAATTTTGACTCCTAAACTTCGCAGATTGTATCAATTTTAACCATAAACTTACCGTTTCAAAAAAAAAAACCATAAACTTTCAATTTTATGGAATTGAACTCCAAACTTAACAAATTGTATCAATTTGAACCTCCAACTTGCAACAACTTGCATAAATGTTGCAATGTAGACCTTTAGTCAACTTTTCATTTGAATTGCTATTAAACATGTAATTGACAATTTTCTTTTCTTTTTTTTTTTTTGTTTTTTTTAATTCACATTGCATCTGAACTAGTGTTTTGTAAAATTCTTTTTGGATTTTTTTTTAAGAAATCAAATATCTAAGACTATTATTCTCATTATTATATAAAAAAATAATCACAGAGTTATTAGCAACAAGAAAAATCTAGCAAATATAAGAAATAAAAAACTCCAAATTTCTTTATTTCTATTTCCTAGATTTGTACATTTTTCTAATTAGCAAGAAAAATAACATTAAAAGAAGGAAAAAAAAATCCCACAAAGTTCTTAGCAACGAGAAAAAACTAGAGAATATTTGAAGATAAAAACCTTCCAAATTTCTTTGCTTTCTTAATCTTAAATAGCAGCAAAAAAAAAATCTCACAAAGTTCTTAACAACAAGAAAAAGTCATCTAAAATAAAGTTTATTCAATATTTTATTTATAAGAAATCAATTCAGGTGCAATGTGAATCAAGAAAAAAAATAAATAAATAATCAATTACGTACGTTGATTCAAACGGAAAGTTAACCAAAGGTATACATTGTAACACTTATGCAAGTTTAGGGTTAAAATCGATACGATCTGATAAGTTTGAGGTTCAATTTGATGAAATTGAAAGTTCAAGGTTAAAATTGATACAACTTGTTAAGTTTAGGGTTCAATTTGATGAAATTGAAAGTTTCAGGGCTAAATTTGATATAACCCCCAAAGTTTAGGGTTAAAAATGATTTTTTCCCTTTATTTTAGGATAACAAAATCAAGAAGAAGTATAGTCGAGTTTTGCGAGGTAGATACTTTAGAGATGGGGACTTCATAAATGCCTCGGTGGGAGCAAACTCATCTCTAGTTTGGGGGAAAAGCCTTTTTAAGGAAGGCTTTCGATGGAGGGTGGGAGATGGCCACCATATCTACATAGATCAAGACCCATGGATCCCTAGAAAAGGAAATAGATTCCCCATGATAGTTCACCCGAGTCTAAAGGGAAGAAGAGTGAAAGACCTAATTATGGAGGATGGGGGTTGGAACGAGGAGATTATTAAAAATGCTTTTATCCCCTCGGATGTTGAAGCTATATTGTCGATTCCCTTGAGCCAAAGGAGAAATAAGGATGAGATAATCTGGGGTGAAGAAGCCAAAGGAGTGTTCAGCGTAAAAAGCGCTTACCACCTGGCAACAAATGTGCAGTACAACCTAGAGGCCTCAAGCTCGAGAGTGGAGGCACAAAAGAAGAGATGGAGATCCATATGGGATATGAACATCATCCCGAGAGCTAAGATTGGGCTATGGAAAATCATTAAAAATCTAATACCTACCAAACCCAATCTTCAATTAAAAGGAATGGATATTAATCAAGTTTGTGCTTTGTGCAGGTGTTCTACCGAGAATCCAGTCCATATTTTCTGGAGATGCAAGATGGTAAAACACATATGGGAGCATTTCTTCCCTAATCTAAAGGATCTCCCGTTGCTGTGCAGGGAAAGTGCGGACATGGAAAGCTGGTGGGAGATCATCATAAATCATCACATCAAAGAAGATTTGGAGAATATTGGAATCATCTTATGGACAATATGGATTTTCAGAAATCAAACTACGTTCAACAAGACAATGCCAGAGGAGTGGCAACTACTCCACAGAGTACAAAGGAATTTGGAAGATCAACGAAAACGCACCTCCATTTCCATTTCGGCGATCCGATTAGAGAGCCTTATGAATCACGAGTGTTGGACCCCCCTTCCACCAAACTTTCTGAAATTAAATTCAGATGCGTCTTGGAATGAAGCTACAGGGACGGGAGGCGTTGGCTGGGTAATCCGCGATTCCTCAGGGTCTCTGATCCAAGCGGGTGGAAAATGTGTAAAGCGCAAATGGGACGTCAATCTTTTGGAATTAGCAGCGATTAAGGAAGGATTATCTTCTTACCTTTCAATTGATCGGCAAAGGCGTTCGACTATCATCGTGGAAGCTGATGCTATTGAGGTAATCCGAATCCTGAATCGGGAGAGAGTGGATATTTCCGAAGCCAAGGCTGTCGTGCTTGACATTGAAGATCTGGCGGCAAAATCGGATGTTGTAACCTTTGTAAAATGCCCAAGAGCAGGCAATCGTGTAGCGCATTCCATTGCGCGGGCAGCGGCAGGTCTACCTCCGGTGTCCTCCCCATCGTCCGTTGAAGCCGGTGGTTTTTTTGAGCTTTCTTTCTCTTCCACGCTGGAAGAAGCTGTTTTTTGTAGGGATGATTCTATCCCCTTTTGGCTTACCTCTTTAATTGAAGAGGATGGTTGTTATACCTAACTTTGCTTGTTTAATGAAGTCTTTTTTCAAAAAAAACAAAATCAAGAAGAAAAAAAAAAAACACAATTCTTCCAATTTTATTTACCAAAATTAAGAGAATCAATATTTAATATTGTGTTTGAGATTGATTTTGAGAATGTTAAAAGTGAATAAAAATTAATCTTTAACTGCCTTTTGTTTTTTTAAATTTCAATAAATTAAAAACAAATATACTCACACAATCAATTTTTCTCTTAATTTTTCAAATTAATTAGACCCCGTTTGATAACCATTTTGTTTTTTGTTTTTGGTTTTTGAAAATTAAGCCCATAAACACTATTTTTATCCACAAGCTTTTTTGTTTTTTATTTACATCTTTTCCCATATTTTCAAACACCAAGCCAAATTTTGAAAAAAAAAGTAGTTTTCAAAAACTTGTTTTTGTTTTTGAAATATAATTTGGCTAGGAATTCCTATGTCTCCTTAACAAAAATGAAAACTATTGTAAGAAGATGGAGAGAAAACAAGCACAATTTTTAAAAACAAAAAAAACAAAAAGAGAAATGGTTATCAAACGGGACTTTAATAAATGCAATATTTTTTTTTTATAAGATAATACTAGATTTTCTTATTACAATTATTTCTCTCCTACTTAACAAATAATCTAAAGCAAATTACAATATTTTAGTATTCATTTATCAAACTTTGTTAACCTAATGGTTCATGTTTAAAGATAAAATTTACTAAACATTAATTTACTTCATATCACAACTGATTTTTCTAAAACATGGTTGCCAACAATTATTTTAAAAGTCCAACAATTATTCATTTTTCTTAAATCTGTTAAAAAGTTATATTAAAATTAAAATGATAATTTTTAAATAATTTTATAAATTTACACCCTTGGAACATATAGAGAAAATATCCATTATTATTGTAATAGCAATCCTCTTTCCAAGTAAAAGAAAATGAAAATATGAATGGTACGCAATGAACAGTATCTTTGACTACGTGGCATATGTAATAAAAATGGTTAAATTAGAAGTTGTCACAGACAAATTTAAAAAGTATATGATAAGTTCATAATTTTTTTTAAAGTTTTTTAACCTTAAAAGAAAAAAAAAAATCCATGGATCTAATAATAAAATTTTAAAATTTTGTTTTATTAAACACAATAATCAATTTTAAGTTTAATAGTTTTGTTAATTAAAAAAATTGAAATAATCAAATGTCTATTAGATGCAAAGTTAAAAGTTTGAGACCTACCGACACTTTTTAAATTCAGAAAAAACTTGAAAATTTAGAGACTAAATTTATAATTTAATTGAAAAAATATTAGTAACATATCAATAAAAGAAAAAAATTATTTTGGTAGTATTCAAATATTTTTCTAGAAGATGAAAAAACCTTCTCTTCTTTTTCTTCATTTTTGCATTTCTCTCCTATTTATAAAATAAATTTAATTTTAGAGTATTGTTTTAAAGAAAATAATTAGAGGTCAAGTAGAGTATAACTTACTTAATTGATTAAAATATATATTCTCTATCAAAAAGTCTCAAATTCCCATTTCACAATAAATTATTCGTTGAAGTTGATACAACAAAGCTGACATTTTTGCACATTTGAATGTAAAAGAGAAAAATTATAAAAGTTACTCGATTTTGTATCTAACAATTGAGACAAATTTAAAATTTATGTCCAACAGTTTTAAAGAAACAATCACATTGTGGCGGAATAATTTTCTCATGTTCACATTTTATTAAACTAAAAAAAAAAAAAAGTGTGAAATCCCACTTACTGATATTGGAAGAAGAAAAAATGGTTTTGCATTCACCAGCCTACCACACATAAAATGTCACATGTGAAAGAACCAAAAAGGGAGCTTTTTTTTTGTTTTTTTGTTGTTTTTTTTTCTTTGATAAAAAAAAAAAAAGAAAGTTTTAAAAAGTGAATAACCAAAAAAAAAAAAAAAAAAAAACGTTACCCATCCATAACCACTTACCAAAATGAAGCACTATAAATAAGAAAAGAAGTCACTTCTTATTAGTCATTTCCGTCCATTTCATTTGCATTTCGTTCACTCGAACTCAATTTCCGTTTCTCGTGAGTGCTTAGAAATGGCAGCTCAAATCTCCTTTTTCCAGTTGAATACCGGGGCTAAGATCCCCTCCTTCGGCCTCGGAACTTGGCAGGCACCGGAAGGTCTCGTCGGTAACGCCGTTGCCGCCGCCGTCAAGGTTCTATCGTATTCTTCCCCTTCTTCCTATTCGCTTCCTAATTTAATCAGCAGTAATGGCGTTTTCTGCATTTGTTTTACTGCTCATAGGATTCTTGATCTGTAATTCAAATCTCCACGATGCATCGAGAAATTTGTTTGTATTTGTTCTGAAGGAATGAGGTTAAAGTAGAATTACTAGTCATAGTAAAATGAGACTGAGCAGTTGTGATTAAACTGACGTTTCGTTTATTTTGCTAAAACAGAGAAAACGAATTTACTTGTATTGCTAAATTTTGTTGCGGATTTTGATTTTGATTTTTTTTTTTGTCAGTTTGTCTAAAGTGAGTGTTTATTGTTACTGCAGATGGGATATCGCCATATTGATTGTGCTCAAATCTATGGCAATGAGAGGGAGGTAATTACATACATCGATTTCTGAGTCAGTGGAAGCAATTGCATTATTTTATTTTACATTTTGTAGTATATCTGTTCATGTATTGTGGTTGATTAAGATTTTCTATCGTGGACATTTACAATTACAAGTTCTTTTTATCAGAATGAAATCAGGGACGACTGATAGTCCTGGACTAACCTAGTCGGTGTTGATCTGGAAGATTTATTGTGTCTATTTCATTTTCCTTGATGTTTCAAGGATGTGCAATATAATCTAGACTGCTACCATTAGATTCCATCCATTTTGTGATGCTACTAGATTAGGATATTATATATTTAACTCTTTATATTTTGGTTGTAGCTCCAGCTTTTAGGATTTTTTAGTTATTGAAGAAGTGTCTCATAATATATTATTATTTATGGCAGATTGGTTCGGTTCTCAATAAACTTTTTCAAGACGGCGTAGTTAAGCGTGAAGAATTGTGGATCACTTCGAAACTCTGGTTTGTTCTTGACTTCTAATTCTGCTGGGACTTCGTTATTCATGTGCAATATCAGGGAAATTGCAACCAATTTCCCTTTTCTGCTTATACAACGGTTTAATATCTCTGTGATTTACCTTATTAATTCCTGAACCTTATCTGGATCCTAATTATCGATCATGATTTTTTCAATTTTTTTTTCATATGGTGTCATCATCTGCAGGTGTACTGATCATGCTCCAGAAGATGTTCCTGCAGCACTGGACAGAACCTTAAAAGACCTGCAGCTTGATTATGTTGATCTATACCTTGTATGTATTGCATGAATTTACTAAAAATTAAAGTTTTCATTGAAAGCTCCTTCTTGCTTTAGTTAGCAGTTTTTTAGCTATGCATCGGTCTAATGTTCATGTTAAGAAAACAAGTTTGCATATATTGAAGGATAATAAGTAAACAATCTTGGATAGATTATTGGATCTCGTCCGCTTGGCTAGTGTGTAAAGCACGTTTATTTGTTTCTCTCATTTTTATGAAAGTCTATTTTATTGATGGTGCTACTCTGATACAATTGAATATAATTTCTTCATTGAAGATCCATTGGCCAGTTCGGTTGAAAAAGGGATCTACTGGCTTTAGCCCTGAAAACTTTGTTACACCAGACATACCGAGCACATGGAGAGCCATGGAAGCACTCTTTGATTCTGGCAAAGCCCGAGCTATTGGTGTAAGCAATTTCTCCTCAAAGAAACTTGCAGATTTATTGGAGGTAGCTCGCGTTCCTCCGGCTGTCAACCAAGTGGAGTGTCACCCATCATGGCAGCAGGACAAATTACATGAATTCTGTAAATCAAAAGGAGTTCATCTAACAGTGAGTAGCAAAATCCTGACTGATTTTCCTTTAGCAGTTCCTTATCCAATCCACACCAACTGTTGTCATATCACCTCTTCATGACACTTGACTTTCAACTTAATTCAGGGATACTCTCCATTGGGTTCACCTGGGACAACTTGGCTTAAGAGTGATGTTCTCCAGAATCCAATTCTCAAAGAGATTGCCGATAAACTTGGCAAGACTCCTGCACAAGTTGCCCTTCGCTGGGGACTGCAAAAGGGTCATAGTGTGCTTCCAAAAAGTACTAATGAGTCAAGGATCAAAGAGAACTTCGAAGTTTTCGATTGGTCCATTCCTGAAGATTTGTTGGCCAGGTTTTCCAAGTTCGATCAGGTAATTAAGTAAATATATGTAGATTCTTGTATTTGTTTTCTAGGAGGGGAATACGTTTCCCTGTAATTTAATGTTGAATGTTATGATCCTAGCCACACAGTTGTTATTGTTTGTAATTTGTATTAGTGTACTGAGATCCACTCTGTTCTTCACTTCAACAGGCAAGGCTGCTCAGAGGAAACTTCTTTACGAATGAGAATTATGTCTACCGAACTGTTGAGGAATTATGGGATGGAGAGGTCTAAGGCTGTCAGCTGTTCATTTGGAGGGTAAAAAGAGAATCCTTGTCGGTGCGTTTCGTTGCAACGGTTGTGCGAAAATAATTGATGTTTGAATAATCATCTGTGGGGATTTGAAGTTGCTTCATTCCAAAATCTGGTTTTATTCTGTTGTCATTGGGTCCTTGTCTTTGTAGACTGAGCGCTAAGGTTTTAGAGTATATTTGGAGGTGCTTTAAAGTTCGAGTATGCAGTATGTTTGGAGGTGTTTGTACCTTTTAGTAGTATCTTGGAGAAGAAAGAAAATGCTTTTCCTTTTTGCTGTTTTCAAGACAACTACTAATTCTCCAAAACAATTTAAACTTGAAGTGCTTGTAAGTTGTTTTTAATGAACCAAAAGCACCTGATATTCAAACAACACGCACAAACAACCAATTAAAGCAGAAAAGTAAAGATTTGAAGAAATGAAGCTGCAGCATGAGAACTTTTACATGCATTGTTTCACTGAAGTAAGCTATCAAACATATAACATGTAGATAGCCTTATAACCCCACCTTAAAACATTATTGATTTTTGGTCACAATCGCATTTCTCTCTCCTTTCTCGTTCTAGCAAGGTGGGTATGATGTTGTTGGCTTTAAATAAAAATAATTTACAACAATCAAAAATATTAAAAAAAGAGTTACATTCGACTTGAAGTATAATATAATTGGTCAAAGTACTTTGGTTATATTACCGTAGCCGCTTTTTGGTGTACTAAATCCAAACACTTTTGCAATTATAATACTACTATCATTGCTTTTAACTGAAAGACTTTCCAAGCTCTAGCTTATCTTTTTTACTTGTTCCAGTGAAGTATCTTTTGTCTGAAAAAAATTGATCAAAGTACGGAAGATAATTTGATACTAAAAAAAAAAAAAAGAAAAGAAAAGAAACCAGTGGGCATGGATTAATTGACCGTCATCGTGACAATGTTTCAAGTATATGATATAAATTGTAAATGTTGACAAAACTCAAAAGTATCGAAATATATTAAAGAAAATTAATGTTAAAGTTTTATAACTCATTTAAAGTGCAATGAAATATTTATTTATTAATACTTTTGATTCTTTTTATAGACAACACTTTGGATTTGATTCTTCTTTTTCAACTAATCAAATCCATGGGTTTGGATGATTAAAGGGAAGAATCATTATATTTTAAACATGACTATTGTTCAAAAAAACAAAAAAAAAAAAACATGACTAAAAGAAATAACGAATGGCTTTGGATATAGGGAAGTTCTTTTTTTTTTTTTTTTTAAATTTAAAATTTTAAAATTCTGAAAGATCCCCATTTTGTGGCGCAAGTCTCTAAGGGGAAAAATGAGATCCATAAAAGTGTTGGACAATGGAAGACGAAGAGAGGAAAAGAAAAGGAAAGGCAATTTTCTCCATTCAATAGTCTTTCTGGCTCAAAGAAAATCAACTCCAAAAATGGTAATACCACCTAATTTCTTTTATCTGTTTTCGGCAACCAAACTCTCATAATAAATAAGGCTGGAAACGTGTGATATTGAAAAGTAACCTAGCACAAACACAAACAAAAAAAAACAAAAAAAAAAAAAAATGGGGAAAGCTTTGCATTTTGATCTCAACACTGGAGCAAGAATTCCGGCAGTCGGCCTCGGAACATGGAAAGCCCCTCCCGGCGTCGTCGGGGAAGCTGTCAAAACCGCCATCAAGGTTTCTCCTTTCTTTCTTTTCCTTTATCAAACGTTGTTCTTCCACCAATTTGAACATAGTTCAATGAGATTTTGTTTTTTCAAATAGAAGGTTTAATCTCTATCTCACATTTGTTGAACTAAAAAAAAAAAAACTCTGTGTCCCACTTCTTTCTATCCTTTAATTTCCAATTGATTCAAGAGAAATTTTTTATTTGTTTTTCTAACTTTCTTCTCTCTCTCTGTTTCTCTATGTATGCAGGCTGGTTATAGGCATATTGATTGTGCTTATGTCTATGATAACGAAAAAGAGGTCTTTTCCTCCTCCCTTGGACTCCATATGTGTAAATTAAATTTTTAATTCAAAACATGCCATTTTAAATAGATAGGGTTCGTTTAATTGGTAAACCAAAACATTATATTTTAGTAAACTTTTAGTTTAGGAACTACTTTTTGAATTCAAACTCAAACTATAGGCCTAAAATGTAAAAATTCATTTTTTTAAAATTTGTTATTTTTAAATTAAACCCTCTTGTGAGCTCATTTATTGAAAATAGACCTTCCTCAAGAAGCTTCTTCTCTTTCAAATTCTCTTGCAGGTTGGATTAGCATTAAAGGAGATGTTTTCAACAGGTGTAGTCCAGCGAAGTGAGATGTTCATCACTTCTAAACTTTGGTATTCCATCAACATTATTACCCCTATTTTTCTTTGTCAATAAATATAAAAAAATAAATAATTTTTTTTTGAAGAAATAAAAGTTGGTTAAAACTTAAAACTTAGTAGTGATTATTTTTCCTTGACCTCAACAGGTGCAGCGATCAAGCGCCTGAACATGTCTGCAAAGCATTGAGCAAAAGCTTAGAAGACCTTCAGCTTGATTACATTGATCTCTACCTTGTATGCCTTTTCTTACCCCATTCGTAACCGTAGTTCGTGAATATGAAATGCTGACGTGACATGTTCATTACAGATCCATTGGCCGTTCAGGACGAAACATGGTTCGAGAGGGTTCGACCCCGAGATCATGGAGCCGTTGTGTATTTCGGAAACGTGGAACGCGATGGAGGGGTTGTATGCATCTGGGCAGGCAAGAGCCATTGGTGTTAGCAACTTCTCAACAAAGAAGCTACAAGATTTGCTGAAAACTGCAAAAGTTCCCCCAGCTGTTAACCAAGTTGAATGCCACCCAGTTTGGCAGCAACCTGCCCTTCACAACTTGTGCAAATCCACTGGTGTTCATCTCTCGGTACATTTTCTAATTTACAAAGGATTTTCTCAATCTACAATTGCCAAGAACACACAAATTTACGTGGAAAAATCCTGCAGCTAAAAGAAGAAACAGTTTTTATCAAATTATATATTTCATCTCTTCATGGTTTGGTTTTAATTTGGTCTCCATAGTTTTAAAAGCTACCATGCAGTCCTCATGGTTTAAGTTTAACATAATATTATCTCTATCATTTTAAAATTTTCAATTTGATTTCTATGATTTGGACTTAGTTTCAATCCTCATTTGAAAAAATATATATTTTTAAAGTTTGACTAAATCATATGAACCAAATTAAAATGTTTTAAACATTGGAGGTTAAATTACCAAACAAAAATGGAAATCATAAAAACTAGATTGAAACAAAGTCCAAACCATAAGGACTATAAATTGAAAACTTCAAACCATAGATACCAAATTGAAACTTTCCCAAAATTGTTACTTAACCAACAAAAAAAGAAAAAAGAAAAAAACTAATTTCATGAAATCACAAGAATCATTCAAAGATTTCTTTTATAGAAAAATTCCAAGATTATTTTATTTCTTCAAATCTCCCCATCGTCATCATTATAGACTTCAGTTTTTCTCACTCTAAATACCATATCCAAATAATCTTCTTGAGGTCAAAGTAAGCATAGCTCAACGGTAATTGACACATGATATAAATCATACATATATTCATTCGTGGATCCTATATAGAACATATCGGTCGAATTTAACAATACTAAAGTAGAAAATTGTATGATGGAGCAGGCTTATTCTCCATTGGGATCTCCAGGGAGCTGGGTGAAGGGCGAAATCTTGAAGGAGCCAATACTGATAGAAATTGCTGAGAAGCTGAACAAGTCCCCAGCTCAAGTGGCCCTTCGATGGGGCATCCAAAGTGGTCACAGTGTCCTTCCAAAGAGTGTAAATGAATCAAGAATCCTTCAAAATCTCAGCTTGTTTGATTGGTCCATTCCCCCTGAACTCTTCTCAAAATTCTCTCAAATTCATCAGGTCAATTTTTATTTCTCTCTTTTATTTTCAACTCAGAAGCCAAGAATTAAATTACTCTCTCATTTAATTTTTTGCATACTTTTTATGATCCTATGCAGCAACGGCTTCTTCGCGGGGACTTTGCAGTTCATGAAACTCGAAGCCCTTATAAAAGCATCGAGGAGCTTTGGGATGGTGAAATATGATATCAATATCGATATCTATTTCGTTATCAATTAAAGCAATATAATAACTTGCTTGATAACACCTTCAATTTGTACTACAGATCCTTTTTTAATGTATTTTTGTGGTCTTATGTTTAATTTTAGTCTTTTAAGTTTTTTACTCCATTTGTCTTTTAAAATGTGAATTCTAGTTTTCCAAATGTGTTATAAAATTCTATATTTAGTTTCCTTTTGTAAAAAAATTTCATTTGTTAAGAATAAATTTATGTAACTCCTTCCATTCATGATTTATATGTCATATCGATAATATTATAGTACAATATAGACTATATATTGATATGAAATTAATTGTCGCTAAAATTTAAGTTATAAAATTAGAATGTTTGATCAACGTTATTTTGATAGAACCAAATCAAAATTTCAATGGTTTAGGAATGATAGACATAATTTCAAAGAATAATAATTTTTTTTTCTTTTTACTAACAATATTTATTTCTTTCATAATAATTATCTAATTTCTAAAAACATTCTTGAAATCTAAGCTAAACTTCAAATCTGAAAGAGAATAATTTCTTAAAAAAGATAAAGAAAAAAGAAAAAGCAATATGCATATATAACTTAAACTATTTTACGCCAATTATAAAGCTAGCTCACACACTTGCAAGTTGCCAACCTAACATCCGACCTATTCCACAAACAATATCTCAGATAACACAAACATCAAACAAAGAAGATTAATTCAACAACCAAATTAAACAAACCTCTATTCCTAACCGGACTAATTTGAGGTGTGCTTAGTTTAACTTTTCAAGTGTTTAATTTTGAAAAAAAAAATCATTTTGACAAAAATTCTAGTGTTTGACAACCACTTAAACTTATAATAACTTGAAACACTTGAAAGAAAATTTTTAAAAATAGTTTTCAAGTATATAATAACTTGTGTATAAAAACATTTATGAGAAATTGTAACCAAACATATGAGTGTTTAAATTTTAAACAATTTTCATACAAAATTTTTAAAATAAAATACATTCTTGAAAAACATTTAAATTGAAAGGGTATTCCGGACGGACCCTTGATTAGTTGTTTCAAACACATATTCCACACTTCAAAAAACTCAAAGAAAAAACAACCTAACATAAGTTTACCAACCTGTATATAGCTTAGCTGAAATCAAGAGGTTAAAGATTCGAATCTCTATTCTTACGAGTGATTGAATTCAAAAGAAGGAAAAAAAAAAGAGAGTAATTGCATTGGGTGACAAATTAATTATCTATAATAACAAATTTAGCACCAAGTAAAAAGAATTGCAAATATGGCAAAAAAATTAGAATACATTTTTAAATTCTCATTTTACCCTTATTGTTTTCTCTTCGTCTACCAAGCCTCCAGGTTTTCATATTTGGAGTGTTTTCTTGTTTTCTCTTCGTCTACCCAGCCTCCCATTTTACCATTATTATTAGAGTAATTCCAGGTTTTTAAATTCCCATGTATAATGTGGAGTATGAAATTAGCGGTGAGTGTGCACAATTTTTTTTTTTTAATTTTGTATTTTCTTGCTTTCTTTTCCCTGTGTTTTGTTGTTTATTTTTTTATTTTTTATATAATATGATATGTGTGGAGGGGGATTCGAACCACAAACCTTGTGATTATCAATACAACTTTATGTCAATTGAGCTAAGTTCTTGTTGACCTTCTTTTTAATCAAGAATGCCAAGAATACAAAAATAACAATTTTGGTGAGTGTTTGTATAGGTATATCAGGTATATCAAAGTATATCACTGATATACTCCGGTTAATCGTAGTCTATCACTGACTATTATTGATCGAAGTTTATCAAGGACTATAATTGATAGATAATGAAATACAAAGAATACAAGAATAACAATTTTATGGTGGTGGTCACGGAGCTTGTGCGCTAGGCTTTAAAAATTATATTGTTGATTAAGAGTCGCTTGTTCGTAAAGGTTATTTTTGGATTTTATGTTCTAATTACCACAAGAGACTTAAAATTTTTGTTCAATTTATGATTGTAGTATAATAATTTTGGATGAGTTTCTAATTACCGAGATGAATTGCAATGGAAAGAACTTTACTGATAGATTTCAATTAAATTGATTTCTATCAGTAACAATCATTGATAGACTTCAATTAATTGATAATATTGATAATTAACTAATTTCTATCCGGGATAGGAACTGATAGACTTCAATTAACTAATTTCTATCCTCGATAGAAAATGATAGATTTGAATTAAACTAATTTCTATCAGTGATACAAGTCAATAAACTTCAATTAAATTGGTTTCTATCGGTGATAGAAACTAATAGTCTTGAATTGAATTGATTTCTATCAGTGATAGAAACTGATAACCTCGAATTAAAAGGTTTTCTATTAGTGATTATCGCTGAAAGACTTAAACTGATGGATAGAAATTGATAGCCTTTGAATTAAACTGAACTAATAGCCTTCAATTAAATTGTTTTCTATCAGTGGCTATCACTGATAGACTTGAATTAAATACGATAAAAACTTATAGATTATGATTATCAGAGTCTATCAGTGATACACACTGATAGACTTCGATTAATCAAAGTCTATCAGTGTCTATCACTAATAGACTCCAATTAATTGAAGCTTATCATCAAAGTCTATCAGTATTTATCACTGATAGACTCCGATTAATCAAAGTCTATCAGTGACTATCAATAATAGGGACTGATAGACTATTGGAGATACTAAGAGTATTTTCGTAATTTAACGTAATTTTTGCTATTTCCACAAATAATTTTAATTTTTTACTATTTTTGCTATATTTTTGCCGGTTTTTTGCTATCTGTGCAACCCAAAAAAAAAAGTGTTCCACATATCATATCATAGGAACTATATATAAATCCTGACCCAACAAGAAACGAAAAAGATACAGGTGGTTCGTAAATTTTATATAGGGGCAACAAGAAAAATGGCTACAAATAAAAAGGTGGCTTGAAAAATGGCTACAAACGTTTGTAAATTAAATAGATGACTAAACCATTTATTCATTAATAATTCCCTAATTATACAAGACAAAAATGCCCCTCAACAAACTTCCTAACGTGTTGTTAACGTTTAAAACCAAAATCAGAGTTTAAGAGAGATAAAAAAACACCCCTAAAAATAGTTGGAGACATTTTAGGAGGTTTGAAAATCCGAAAATAAAAAAGACACACAACTATTTTGAAACCCAATTGTACCAGACCCTAGTTGTTCCTCGGGAATAGGAGTAAATACCTTGTCGGACAATGAGTACAAAGTTCAACCACCCCGTCAGTAGAGAGAAACACCTCTGAACTCCATTGATCAGGAACAACATTCCTGTCCATCTGCATATTTACTACCTGCACCTAAGAACCTCTGAAAAATTAAGAAACCGGAATTATGACACATTTGCTGCAATGTTGATCGGGAACAACATTCCTGTCCATCTGCATATTTACTATCTTGTCGGACAATGAGTACAAAGACCCTAGTTGTTCCCCGGGAATAGGAGTAAATACCTTGTCGGACAATGAATACAAAGTTCAACCACCCCGTCAGTAGAGAGAAACACCTCTGAACTCCATTGATCAGGAACAACATTCCTGTCCATCTGCATATTTACTACCTGCACCTAAAACCTCCGAAAATTTGAGAAACAAAAAAGAAACGTAATTATGACACAAAAAAACCGGCATTCCCACCGCCAACCATAGTGGATATCGCTACCTACCTCTCGCATCACGTCGACGCCCCCCTGCCGTCCCCGCGACCTTCATCCGGTACGCCGACGAACACGTATTGCATGCTCAACCCTTTCTTCTTCTACGCGAGGCCTGTACCAAAAAATTTGAAATAAGGTAACGGATTCCTTCCCCCTCCATTATATTTGCAACAGAAAGATTCGTTTCTTCCTTGCAATCCCGAGATTTTAGGGGTTCGTTTCTTCCTTGCAATCCCGAGATTTTAGGGGTTCGTTTCTTCCTTCCCCCTCCATTATATTTGCAATAAGGTAACGGATTTTAGGGGATGTCCCCGCGTCTGTCCCCATAGGGTGTATACTAGTATTGACCCCCGGGGTGTCAACGACTATACAGCACCCCCTGTATGTACCGTTTTGAAAACCGTTGACCATCCAAAAAACATCTCTGTCCTCAGAAATGATTATGTTAATTGGGTTATTCGACCAGCTCCTGAAGAGTGTTAGCCGAGTAATCATATTACCGTCCTGGAGCTGAAGGTATTTCGCCAGACATACTTTAAACTCTTGGAGACTCGAATCAATTCTAACATCCACGCTTCCGGACTTGAAATCACTGTAAATACCCCCAGCACTCCAGACACCACCAAACAAAATCGTGACCTGTTGAACTGTTGCCATGTTAGATTAGGACGGAAAATTACTGTCGCAATGTGATCGTGATATAAAACAAAAAGATAATACAATATGACATTTATATGAGGGGCAACAATGTGAAGGAATAAATAAATAATCGTTGGAAACTACCTACGCCTAAACAGTAGGTAGTCCTTAACAGATCACAACAGACCGCCCCCAAAAATCTCGTGTAAATAGAGATATATCTAGAGCGCAATAAAGGGACCAAATCCCGTGTAAACCGGGATACACCCAGCGTGCAAGAAAAAGCCGAGCAACGTGCGTGTAACAAAAACGGACGTTAGGGCCGTCTGTATATAGTCGTATATACCAGGGGTAAAAACGTCCAAAAACATTCAGGAAAACGGTTCCTATTATTCCGGTAGCCACGCCTGCAAAGACCAAACTTCCGTAGCCAAAAATCAAGCCCGCTTTTTTTTTTTGTAGCCATTTAGCACAATTCCCCTTTTATATAAGTATATTTTTGTATTCTTGCACCCTAAAATTTCTATCTTACATTTAAGAGAAATCTTCTTTTTCAAAAAAAAGAAATCTTAGATCATTTATTATTATTATTATTATTATTATTATTATTATTATTATTATTTTTGAAAAAAATCATTTACTTCTAATTGAAATACTAGCTGGTATGTATTTTCCACTAAAAGGTCAGATATTCGAAACTTCCAACCTTCAAATGGTTGAAAAAAAATATATACTAGACTTGATCTATGTAGAGGACTTGGCTATATTACAAATTCAATATACAAATTTGGACATGGGTCCCATAAACTTTCCGAATCTCAACCAAAGTTGAGAATTAATTAAAAACTTCATTACTGTTCATTTGACTTTATTACAAGATATATATTTGTATATAAATCATACTGTCACATCTTATTATTCTAGACCTGGTCATATAAGTATCCGTAGAAATTAAAATGTCGCATATAAGTCTAGGACTAAATTTTAAGAGGTGGAAAAAAACTCATAAGATATGTAGAGTTTCACATTGAATAATTCAGATTTTAACAATATACGTACAAACATGTAGTTAGAAGATCAAATTTATGATAACGTACAACTTTTTTTTTTTCGTCCCTTAGTAATTTATGTGTGTGGGACATTCATTTGATCCTTAAGATTTTAAAAGAGACACTTTCAGTTATTGAAATTACTGACCATACATATTAATTGTATTAGATGAACATGAGGTTTCATCTTAAAACCAATTGACAATGAGATGAGTAGCTCATGTATCTTATAAATTGTGAGGTCTTTACTTATCTTTTCAATGTGGGATCCTCAACAAATTGAGCAAAACTATATATTAATTAATTATATTCTATTTTGCTAACTAGACTTATTTGATTATATAGGGTTCCATCTTAAAATCAATTGGCAATGAGTGAAGTAACCCATTTATCTTATAAATTGTAAGGTCTACATTTATCTTAATTTTAAGGTGGAATCCTCAACAAGAATTTCTATTTTTTGTTTTCTCTTCGTCTTTCCTTTTCTATATATATACGTCACAACGATTCAGTCTAATAAATTAATATGTTAAAAGCTGATTTTAGTGGAAACTTGGGAGAGAAGGCGAAGACACGGTCATCTTCAAATTGAATTAATAATTAGGTTCTTAGTATTAAGAAATTAGAGAGGATGATGATAATATATATAGTAATATCCCACCTAAATTCTAATTTCGGTCAATTTATAATATATTTCGTGTTGATTTGAAATGATTTTGTAAACATAAATTTTAATTGTCTATGACATAAGTCGTAAATTAAATATATACACATATATTGGAAAAAAAACATTTTAAAACTTCTGTCATATTAATGATAATTTTAAGGTTTATTTAAAAAAAATGATAATTTTAAGGTTAAAAATCACTTTTGATCTCTAAACTTTCATGAAAGTAACAATTTGGTCCCTTAAACTTTGATTTGTTACGATTTAGTCCATGTACTTTCAATTTTGTAACAATTTAGTCCCCGAACTTTAATAAGTAACAATTTAGTCCCTATGCTTTCAAATTTGTAACAATTTAATCCTTGTCGCAACAAAATTCATCAAAATTAAATGTCGATTTTTATTATTTAATGATTAAACTTTGTAGCTTATTAACATATTGGGTCCCAAATCAGTTTATTAATCTATCTTAAGTAAGAAATTTCATTAAATCTTTACATTAATTTTTCACGATAAGGACTAAATCGTTACAAATTTGAAAGTATAAGGACTAAATTGTTACTTATTAAAGTTTATGGACTAAATTGTTACAAAATTGAAAGTACAAGGACTAAATTGTTGCAAAATTGAAAGTACAGGGACTAAATTGTTACAAATCAAAGTTTAGAGACCAAATTGTTACTTTCACGAAAGTATAGGGACCAAAAGTGATTTTTAACCTAATTTTAATGACAACTTTGTGGATAGATGGACGTAGATTTGTCTGTGTTCTTCGTTGGCGGAGTTAGGGCTTGTTGCTGGTCAATCTAGAACGATAGAATTAGATTTGTTCATGGTGTGAAATAATCCCTCCTATAAACATGAGAAGCAAATAGATTAAAGAGTTGTTGTTGGAAAACTCGAAAAATCCGTCTGTTGTTGGTGATGGTCCTCGATCAGAAGGATCGTTGTTTATCCTCCTTCGACAGGTGTTGGAGCTATTTGCAAAGATATACCAAAGTTGATCTGTTGTTGGTGCCTCAACTAGTTTTTTTATATGGATTTTGAAGCTCCAGTTGATGAGATTAAGACAATTTGGGAAGGAATTAATTTGGCTTTGATTTTGGGTGTGCAATAGGCTGTTGGTGGAGTACTCTGATTGTGCTGGTTAAAATTAATCTAGACTTATATTCAAGGTGCATGAATTACATTTAGTTACATACATGAATAGTTGAGATTCAAAGAATAGTTGAATACATGAATTACAAGATACATGATGAATGTTCATGTATTGGTGAAAGGTCACATGTATTTCCATTTATTGTTGATGTCTTTTGATGTAGTTTCCTACTAGTATATATATGGGTAGGATTTGTCATTTGTAAGCAAGCATACCAAAGCAAATAAGAAACAAAAGTTATATTCAAGTTCTAGTTTCTCCAATCTTGTGTGAGTGAGAGAACAATCTTCTTTTCTTATCTCTTGAGTTGTATTGTGATGGCCTACTTCGTTTCCAACAAGTGGTATCAGGGCTAAGATCAGAGATGGCTTCCAGTGGTAACATGTTGCAACCCCAACTTCCAAGATTCAGTGGAAAGAATTTTAATCAGTGGAGTATTTAAATGAAAGTGCTATATGGCTCACAAGAATTGTGGGATATTGTTGAAAGAGGATACACTGAAGTTGAGAATCAGAACGAGCTCACTAATCAACAACTTGCCGAGTTGAGAGAAAATCGTAAGAAAGACAAGAAGGCTTTGTTCTTCATTTATAAAGCTGTTGATGAACATGTCTTCGAAAGAATTTCAACAGCTACTTCTGCAAAGGCGGCTTGGGATATTTTACAATCCACCTATCAAGGAGAAGAAAAGG
The DNA here is from genome assembly GCA_036850905.1 of Luffa acutangula. NCBI lineage: Eukaryota > Viridiplantae > Streptophyta > Magnoliopsida > Cucurbitales > Cucurbitaceae > Luffa > Luffa acutangula. The sequence goes on along the minus strand of CM072087.1, from coordinate 49,290,226 downwards.
TAAAGATGGTAAGACTACAAGCTCTCATATCTGAATTTGATTGCATTAAGATGAAAGAGACCGAAACTGTTGAAAAGTTTTTCAATCGTATTCTTGCGATTGTCAATAGTTTGAGAACAAATGGAGAAGAATTGGGTGATCAAAGAGTTGTTGAAAAGATTCTTAGAAGTATGCCAAAAAACTTTGAGCATATTGTCGTTGCAATTGAAAAATCAAAAGATTTATCTACACTATCAGTAAATAACTTGATGGGTTCTCTTCAATCCCATGAGCTTAGATTGAAACAATTTGATGTTAATTCTGAGGAAGCATTTCAAATGCAAATTTCATTCAAAGGCGATTCCCGTGGAAGACGTGGTGGTCGTGGCAAACGAGGAGGTGGAAGAAGCTACAATAATAGAAATTGTATGAATTCTGAAAATCAACAAGAAAGTTCTTCTTCATCTCGAGGAAGAGGAGGCAGAAGAGGAAAAGGCTTTGGCAGAAATCAAGGAAGTGGTTGTGGTAATTTTTCTCACATTCAATGTTTTATTGCAAAAAGTATGGTCATTTTCTAGCAGATTGTTGGGCACCAAAAATGGAGATGGAAGTTCCACCATGATACATAAAGAGGAGAAAAGTGATGAAGGTGTTCTATTTCTTACATGTAGTGCTCAAGACGTTGTTGTAGAGTCTACATGGTATCTTGATAGTGGTTGTAGTAACCACATGACAGGAAACAGAAGTGTATTTGTTACTTTGGATGAATCTCTCCAAAGTGAAGATATCGATTACCTCCATTTGATATTGTACGCATGGGACCGCACAAATCTGTATGAATCAACTCAAGAGGTTTGGAGGTTCTCCAAGCTTTACCAGTTGGAAACGAATCTCGGTGATGTTTTGCAAGTATACACACTTCACAAATATCTGTCTCATGGTTGATATTTTGAATGCCTCTCACCATATGATTTTTGCACAAATACGATAGTGATCAAAAATTCAAGTGACCATATCGAAAATGCCAAAGCCAGGATGGATCCTTCAATATGCTGCTAAAACAGGAGATTTGACCATATGTGAATTTAAGAGGAAACATCTTATTAGCAGTCATTTTTACCTTGGCAATAAGAACACCAGTCTGGTCTTTGATTGCACACACACCACCTTCAAATGAAACTTTTAGACCTCGCTGAAGAAGTTGGCCTATACTCAAAAGATTATGCTTCAAACCTGGAACATAGAACACATCCACAACTTGTTTTGTGCCTTTCTTTGTCTTAACGAGAATATCACCTCGACCTTTGACTTGCAATATGGTATTATCACCAGTTTTCTCATTCTCCTTGGTGACATATCATCATCACTTGTGGAAGATGGCGATGCAGATGAAGATGACGCCACTGCCTGAATCTCTACTTGCTCTGAGTCGTGAGCATCTCCATTCCCGTCCATGCTACCATGAAATGGACTTTCAGCTTCTCCAACGACATCCCAGTTCCAGGATTCATCTTCATTGAAAATAACATTTCGACTGATAATAATCTTTTTCGACAAAGGATTATACAACCGATAAGCTTTAGAATTTTTACTATAGCCTACCATAATGCATTTTTCTGATTTGTCATCTAACTTGCCCCTTAACTTATCTGGTATATGAGAATAAGCTATACTCCCAAAAACTCTCAAGTGACTAACACATGGTTTCACACCAGACCATGCTTCATAAGGAGTCATACCTGGAACACTTTTTGTTGGAGCTCGATTCAAAATGTAAGCAGTACATGCAACAGCATCTCCCCAAAACTCATCTGACATCTTTTTTGCTTTTAGCATACTTCTCGCCATCTCCATGATTGTTCTATTCTTTCTCTCTACAACTCCATTCTGCTGTGGAGTCATTCGAGCTGTCTGTTGATGATGAATACCTTGTTCCTTGAAAAATTTATCAAAAGCTATATATTCTCCACCACGGTCAGATCTCAAAGATTTTATCTTATGGCCACTTTGATTCTCAGCTAAAGCTTTGAAAGATTTAAAACATTCAAATGCTTCACTCTTTTCTTTCAAAAGAAAAATCCACAACTTTCTGCTGAAATCATCTATGAAAAGAAATTTATAATGCTACTAACAGAATTGACGAAGATGTTGCTGATTTTGCATTATTTTCTGGTGTTGATCCTATAAATTTTGATGAGGCGATCCAAGATGAAAAATGGAAGATTGCAATGGATCAAGAAATTGATGCAATAAAAAGAAATGAAACATGGGAGTTGATGGATCTTCCAGTAAACAAACAAGTTCTTGGAGTAAAATGGGTATACAGAACAAAGCTGAAGTCAAATGGTGAAGTTGAAAAATACAAGGCAAGACTTGTTGTAAAAGGCTACAAGCAGGAATATGGTGTGAACTATGAAGAGATCTTTGCTCCTGTGACAAGAATTGAGACAGTTCGATTGATTTTTTCTTTGGCTGCTCAGAATGAGTGGAAAGTTTATCAAATGGATGTAAAATCCGCTTTTTTGAATGGACACTTGAAGGAAGAGATATTTGTTGAACAACCTTTGGGTTATGTGAAAAAAGGAGAAGAAGACAAAGTGTACAAGTTGAAAAAGCCTTGTATGGATTGAAGCAAGCTCCGCGAGCTTGGTACAGTCGCATTGACAGTTTCTTTATAAAGACAGGATTTCGAAGGTGTCCATATGAGCATGCACTCTATGTCAAAGAAGATAAGTATGGCAAATTTCTTATTGTTTCACTCTATGTTGATGATTTGCTTTTTACTGGAAATGATAATCTGTTGGGTGATGATTTTAAGAATTCCATGAAAAGGGAATTTGAGATGAGTGATATGGGTCTCATCCATTATTTTTTGGGAATTGAAGTCAATCAAAAAGATGGAGAGATTGTCATCTCACAACAAAAGTATGCTGGTGATTTGTTGAAAAAATTCAGAATGGAAAATGCTTTTCCTTGTAACACTTCCATGGATGCAAATTTGAAGTTGAGCAAGAATGATATTGGAGAAGATGTTGATCCAAGCTTATATCGAAGCTTAGTTGGAAGCTTGATGTACTTGACTGCAACAAGACCTGATATTATATTTGCTGTAAGGACGTTAAGCAGATTCATGACAAGCCCGAAAAGAAGTCATTGGGAAGCAGGTAAGCGAGCTTCGTTACATTCTTGGCACCAAAAATCTTGGAATTCATTATAAGAAAGTTCCAGAATCAGTGTTAGTTGGTTTTTGTGATAGTGATTGGGGTGGTAATGTTGATGATCATAAAAGCACATCTGGTTATGTTTTTAGCATTGGCTCAGGTGTTTTTTCATGGATTTCAAAGAAACAACCTATTGTTGCTCTTTCTACCACCGAAGCAGAATATATCTCTTTATCTGCAGCTGGATGTCAAGCTTTATGGCTTAGATGGATGTTGAAAGAATTGAAGTGTGCTTAAAGAAGTGAGACTGTTTTATTTTGCGATAATGGTTCTGCTATTGCATTATAAAAAAATCCAGTCTTCCATGGAAGAAGCAAGCATATTAGAATCAAGTATCATTTTATCAGAGACTTGGTTAAAGATGGAGAAGTGATGGTGAAACATTGCAAGACTCAAGATCAGGTGGCAGATATTTTTACGAAGGCGCTGAAGTTTGACTTATTTGTCAAGTTTAGAGAAAAGCTTGGAGTTGCTCAAGTCTAGATTAAGGGGATGTTAAAATTAATCTAGACTTATATTCAAGGTGCATGAATTACATTTAGTTACATACATGAATAGTTGAGATTCAAAGAATAGTTGAATACATGAATTACAAGATACATGATGAATGTTCATGTATTGGTGAAATGTCACATGTATTTCCATTTATTGTTGATGTCTTTTGATGTAGTTTCCTACTAGTATATATATGGGTAGGATTTATCATTTGTAAGCAAGCAAACCAAAGCAAATAAGAAACAAAAGTTATATTCAAGTTCTAGTTTCTCCAATCTTGTGTGAGTGAGAGAACAATTTTCTTCTCTTATCTCTTGAGTTGTATTGTGAGGGCCTACTTCGTTTCCAAAAGTGCTTTGGCAATTAATTTCATTTTTAAAAAGTAAGAGTTATGGAGTAATGTGAAGGCTTTGGTAGAAGATATTTGGGCTTTATTGCCTTCTTTTTAGTGAGATTTATTTTTCCTATATCCGTAGATGTTGTAATAGTATTGCGGATGACATCACTAAATATGCTAGATTATATTGTTAGAACTATGTGAGACCTGGGTTGGATCTGTATTTTTAGACAAAATACGTTTGTTTCCTAAATTATTGAGATGCTCCTAACTTTGGGCTGAGAGATGTTACGTTAAAATTCTTCTTTCAACAACTTAATTTAACCACGGTTTTATAAATCACATTCATGTGGTATAGTAATTAATATCTTTTGGGAACTTCTATATATGAATATGATTAAAAAGATGAAACCCAAGTTAATCTTCTCAACACTTTAGCTAATTAAAGTTACAAATATTTGCCCAATTTGAGAACTTTCAATAATATTTATCAAACAAGCTGTGACGAGCAATATACCCTGTTAACCTCGTCAAGAACACTTTAACTTTCATTTAAACAACAAATCTATTTCCATTACATAAAAACTAGAAGACATACAAAGCTACATCAAGATAATTAACATATCACCCTCATCTATGTTCTTTATATGATAACAACGACTTCCCACTTTCCATACATTAACATTCTTAATTTACATTTTTATTCATGGATGCACACAAAACCAAGGTGACAAGTTTGAAGAAAAAAGAAAAACAAAATCCCAAAGGAAAAAAGAAGACAAAGAAAACGACACGCAGATGATCTTGTTCGAACTTTCAATTGCAACTGCAGTATGATTAAAAACTTAAAGGGATCCCAAAAATGGAAGCAGTCACTGCACCAATTGTCAGTCTACCGACCAGAGAAAACATTGACTTTCCAAGCTTTCTCCCAGGTGGCGGTGGCGGCGGCACTACATATCCATATTGGCTTGCCGGATAATTCACATAATTGTACGGATATCCATGATAATAGAATCCAAAAGGGTAATCGGGAACGCGGTAAGGGACGGCGACACTGTAAGGAAGTACTGGTGGTGGGCCAGTTGGCCACGGCGGCGGTGCAAACGAAGTCCCACGTGAGGTAGTCCCGCTCCGCTGTAGCCCCGGCGGCGGAACTGGTGGAGTGGCCGGCGAGTCGTACGGCTCTAAAAGGCAATCAAGATGGACATTGACTCTACAAATCTCACATCCGTATACCCAAGGGGATGAAGAACCCTTTTCGCAAACAGCACAGCGACCGAACGGCGGCAGCTTTTGGAGTTTCAAAGAGTGGTTGCTGTCAAGCACATGGCGGAGCTCTTTGGGGAGTTGGGTGCAAAGTGGGTGTGCGTCGAAATCGCAGAGTTTGCAGCGGTAGCACAAGCCCTCGACGGGATCGAGGCAGACGTCACAGAATCGGTCGCTGAGGGCTCCGGCTCCGAGATGAAGGACGTCGAAAGAGAGATCGTGGTGGTGGGTGACGGAGGACAAGATTTCGGGGCAGTTGGCGCAGAATTCATGGAGGTCGAAATCGCAGGCATGGCATCGGAATCGGCTGTCGGAGCCGATGGTTTTGCAGCCGTCGCAGATGTAATCTTGGTCGTCGGAGAGATATGTCAAAGGGTGGTTTGGATGTGTGAAATGAAATTTGGTGTTGATCTTCGGCACAACGGGAGCCATCTCTGTCTGATAATATTATAGTTGGGTTTGCAGAGCAGAGAAATAATAGGATGAGACAATAATTAAGACATATTAAAAGGTAAAACAATGGGATGTTTATTATTATTATTAGTATTATTTGTGAGTTTTAGCCTTTTAGGGCTGTAGTTGACTTGCAATATTTGTGTTCCATGCCAAAGACATTACATAAAGACTTTTGATTTGGTTCATGTAGCCGAGGATTTGGATAAGTATTTGTAAGAAAATAGTTTCGAAACTATTTTTTTCTTCCATTCTTGAAAACTTGTTTGCACTCACTTTATCCATATAAATTTCCAATAATATAGTCTAATTGGTGTCATTTTGGTAACGTTTCTATTTCTCATTAATTGCTTCTTGATTTCAGTTTTTTAGAAACAAAAGAGTTTAAGCCCTGAAAATTGTATTTGTTTTTTCACATTTTCCATTTTCATAGGTCCTAAGGGAGTATTTGAACTCTTAGCTAAATTTTAGAAACAATCTTTTCTTTTAGGAACAAAAAGCATGTTTTTAAAAACTATTTTTTTTTAGTTTCCAAATCTCAACTTTGAATTTTGAAAACATAGGTAGAAAGTAGATAACAAAACAAATAAACCCATTAGTTAAAGTAGGATTTATAAGCTTAATTTTCAAAAACCAAATGGTTGTGTCAAACAAAACCTTAGGCCCCGTTTGATAACCATTTAGGTCCCATTTGATAACTATTTCGTTTTTAGTTTTTGGTTTTTGAAAATTAAGCCTATAAAGACTATTTTTATCTACAAGTTTCTTCATTTTGTTATCTATGTCCTTTCCTTGTTTTTAAAAACCAAGTCAAATTTTGAAAACTAAAAAAAAAGTAGTTTTCAAAAACTTGTTTTTGTTTTTAAAATTTGGCTAGAAATTCAAATGTGTCCTTAATAAGAGTGAAAACCATTGTAAGGAAATTGGGAGGAAACAAGCATAATTTTCAAAAACCAAAAACCAAAAACCAAATGGTTATCAAACGGGGGCCTTAGTTTTTGGTTTTTGGTTTTTGAAAATTAAGCTTGTTTTCCCCCAATTTCATTACCATGGTTTGCATATTTGTTATGGACACATTTGAATTTCTAGTCAAAATCCAAAAACAAAAACAAGTTTTTGAAAACTACTTTTTTTAGTTTTTGAAAACATGAGAAGAATGTAGATAACAAAACCAAAAACCCTAAACCAAATGGTTATCAAACGGGATCTTAGTTTTTTGTTTTGAAAATTAAGCTTATAAATACTTCCTCCACATTTTTTTTTTGTTTTGTTATCTACTTTCTAAAATTTTTTTCAAAATACAAGTTTTGAAAACTAAAAAAAAAAATGGTAGTTTTTAATATATTAATATATATTTTAATAAATTTGGCTTAAAATTCATATATTTATCTTTAAGAGGGGTGAAAAACATAGTTAAGAAATTGTGAGCAAAACAAACACAATTTTCAAAATCAAAAAATTAAAAATGAAATCGTTATTAAACAAGGTCTTCATTTCCATGATATCATAGAAAAATTGCATTAATGCATTATCAATTTCCAAAGACAATGGCAATAATGCATTATCAATTTCCAAATCAACATTTTAAATTTTCAACGACATTTCCACATGTCCATGAGTTTGACATTGACATAGTGTGGCGATTATTCATTTCCATGATACCATAGAAAAATCAACGAAATATGACAACCATGTTGATAACTCTTAGAAACTAAGAGTTATTATAATTAGCTGATTTTTTAGGCTTAAAACTTTGATGGTTGCTGTAATTTGGCTTGAAATTGTGCATCAATGTATGAATTCTAAGTTAGTTTAATTTTTCAAGCATGCTTGGAATTGCTATAGCAGCTTGGCAGTAGCAGTTGATCCAAAGAGTTAGGAGCTTAAGTGATCACACAAGCCCTAGCTGACACATGAGAAGCTCATTAATTAAGCTGACACATGAGAAGCTCATTAATTAAGCTGACACTCCTCAAGCTGAATAAGATAATTTTAGCAAATGGGGAAAGGCTCGAAGAGGACTCTCAAACATCCAATCAACTCTGAGTTCTATGTGGAATGAAGATATAAAAGAAAATTGATGTATTTTAGGAAGACATACAACTAGGAAAAGAAGGGAATCACCTAGGAGCTATTGCTTGCTGCGGAAAAAGAGGAAAAGACAGAAGAGGAGTTGCTGATTGAAGACTATTCAACTTGGAAAAGCTGGATTCTCCTTTGGAAGTTTCTTCTCTAGTTTATTCTTCTTATTTTATCTCTTCTCCTTGGTGTGTTAGTTTATATTAAAGGTTGTAAAGATGGTTTATATGGTTGTTTTCTATTGTATTGAACTTATTTCACTACAACAAATTTGGCTTTTAATGTCGGGCAATGCCCGACATTAAAAGTCTTTAATGTCGATCACTGACCGACATTAAAAACACCGACATTAAAAGCCTCTTTTAATGTCGGACGCTTTTAATGTCGGTCAATGACCGACATTAAAAGCTTTGTCCGACATTAAAAGTACCCTTTTAATGTCAGTCATTGCCCGACATTAAAAGGGCCCTTTTATGTCGGTCAACCACTCTTTGTCTGACATTAAAAGTCACTTTTAATGTCGGTCAGTTTTTAATGTCGGTCATTGCCCGACATTAAAAGCTGTGACATTAAAAGTGTCCGACATTAAATGTGCGATATTAAATTAAAAAAAAAAAATTGTTGGTTGCACACCTAGCTAACCAACAATACTATTTCTTCATTTTGTAAAAACATGTAAACAAAATAGAATTTAAACACATACGCAAAATAAAATCTCGAAAGTATTTTTACACAACTAAAACTCAACAAACATGAATTTAATTAATAAAATATAACAGTGTATATAATACATGAAACTTTCCGTCCATCTACAAATCACATCCATGAATCAAATTTACAAAGAAAAAGTAAAATTACTAAACAAAATAAGTACACAACTCCTTAAATGCTCTCTCCCAAGTTCATCTTCGAGCTTCTTTTCAAGAATATCCATTTCATCATCTGCAACAGTTCTCGCTTAACAAGATGAATTCCAAACCTTATACAAATAAAAAACGTATAAGTGAAATACAATCGGCACACATCTCCAATCAAATCCTTAAACTAAAATTAAAGCTCAAGACGTACGGGTAAAGTAGAGAAGATGAATAAAAATGTTGTAGAACAATCGACACACATTATCTGCAACCGTTCTCAACCACTTTTTTGTGTTTGTCAACGGTGTTTTAAACCTGCATGAAAGAATGTGGTGTAATCTCAACATCAACAACTACATTGTGTCTTTTCTACTTCAATAATGGTAATAAGTTGAACATTGACCAAAAGAAAAAACATTCACGGAAGGCCACTGCCTTCTGAGTGGGGAATTGTTACATTCAAAAGTTAATGTGATGCACTGATAATCACAACATCCAGAAAAGGAAATTAACATAATAACAAAGAACGTTACGGTACAAAGTTAAAGATTCATTGCCAGTCTGCTAAATGCAAATTGACATTCATACAAGTGCACAAAAATGTTAGACTGCTGTGTTTTAGAGTAAATAGCTTCTAAATCAGTTTAAATCAATACATGCAACACTTCAACCATGAGATAGATACTTTAGATTCATCAAACGTACATAGGCCAAAATTCTTAACATTTTCAATATAATGCGCTACATTCTATTTCAAGAATGGACCAGGTATATTCAAATGCAATATCAAACATAAATTTGATCCAAGAACAGGAATATATAGGTAATGGTGGCATTTGTATTTTAAAGGATAACCGGTCATCTTAACTAGGTACTTACCCAAGTTAGATGAGCCTATCTTTAGATGGAGTGTCTGCAACTTGAATGAAAAAAAAAAAAAAGATTACTATCACATTGGAAGAATATTAACAATAAATTAAAATAAAGTTGGTAAATGACAACACACTTAGAAAAATAAATGTAATCTTTTATCAAATATATATAAAAAAAGAGAGAGTAATAACCATACTACAGGAAGCCTATATAACTTTTACACCCTTTTAGAAAACTATTATACATTAAACAAGACAAGCAATAATGGAGAGGAATACTTTTTTCCTCAATATGATCATGGCCTCTGTAAGTTTCCACAATATGATCTCTAATTCTCACATCATTGTTAATGATCTTCCCATCCGTTCCTCCAGTTGTGAGAATATGATTGTTCCATGCCAGTGAACCCACTCGCATCCTATGCCCACCTCTCAGAGTTCTTAGCTGCATTAAATCATCACCAAAACAAATTCTGATCAGTTACTTTTAAATGAATATATAAACTTAGTTTATAAATGCAAGGCTAGAAAGAAAACCTGTCGATTAACAGTTGAATTCCACAACTGTACTTCATAATTGTTTAACCCAACAACAATATGTCATCCCATCAGGTGCCCAATTTACACTTGTCACAGGACCAACTTCATCATCAACGCGGTTACAAGTTCTGGAGTAGAGCCATCGTTTGCATTCCACAAATACACAATGTTGCCAAAAGCTATGAAAAACACGTTGTCGCTGCCCCAATCCAACAAATTCAAGTATTAATCATCAACAAGATCAGGAGCATCCAATGTCCTTTCAGAGGTCTGCCATAAATAAAATTCAAACATCAGAAAGTAAATCCAATTGATGATTTCTTCACAAAAAGTCACCCATCATTGAGGAAAATTATCAAACTTCAACCCACCTAGGGGATATGGCAACGGGCCTTAACAGGTTTATAGTGAGAAACAGAGGAAATGAATTCCTTTGGAATCAACCCAACTGCCGTTGGAGGTTTGTTCTTCAAGGCGAGGATTCAAGTTCGATTCATATTGAATGTCTCAGCTAAACGCTTCTGATAAGCCTCCCTAGAGGGTGAACTAATGGGTTTTCCTTACCTTTCCTCCCTTCAGTCACCATGTAGTGCGCATAATCGGAATCCATCACCCATCGATTCAGAAAATCTATCCAACTGTAATTGGAAGAGGAAAAAGAAAACATTTCACATCACATTACCTTAAGATACAAAAAAGAACCAAAAGGGGCAGAATTCAAAACCCTAATTCATCGATTCAAACAATTTCTCATGAAAAAAAGAAGTTTATCTTTATCTAATTGATTTTAATTTCTACAATTACGAATAAACGCTTACATTTTCTCGAGAATGCTTTTTTTGGAGATGTTGTTCTTAAAGGGGACAACGAGAGTGATTGGCATTAGAAGAACTCAAAGATCCTGCATCCATAGCGTTAATTTCCCAAAAGTAAAAACACAAAGTACAAAACCAATAGAAAAAATAGAGAAAGACAAATAAATTGATGTTGCAGCACAAACAAAAAACAAAAGAAAACCCTGCAAAACTTAAATTCAAAAAATTCTTAGAGTTAACAAAAATAGTTTATCGACAACAAAAGATCTGGAAAGAATTCAAGATTGGATCAAGAATTTGAGAGATCGAAGTGCAGAAACTTACTAGGGTTTAAGGAGGTGATAGCGACAGAGTTTTAGAAGAAGTAATTGTCGTCGACCATGCCATGTTTGAGGAAATAGTCATCGAAGGCGAAGGAGGCCATGTCTTGGACGTTGGAGGCGTCGTAGCAGACGCCGCCGGGCTGGATTGGGGAACAATCGATGCCGCCTGCACCGTTGGCCCAGTCGAGGGCGGATTGTAGAGAGGCGTCGTCGGCGTTGTTCTTCGCCACACACTAGAGCTTCGTCAAGCCTGCGGAGGCACCGCTCTGGTCTTTGATCGACGTTGAGGGGAAAAGATCGAAATGAAGGAAGGGAAAAAAACAAGTGCCGCCGTTGGGGGAGAACAGAGGAACGAATAGTGGGTTTTTTCGGGGAGAGAGAAAATAAAGCGTAGATATTCTATTTAAAGGTAAATGACCGACATTAAATCCAACATACAATGTCAGGCATAGCCCGACATTAAAGGCCTAAGGAAAATTGTAACCCAACAACCCGTGCCTTTTTTAAGTGTCCGACATTGAAAGCCACACGTGGTTTTTTACGTCCGACATTAAAAGACCAATTTGTTGTAGTGTTTCTTCCTTAACCATGAACTAATCCTCTTTCTTTTTTTTTTTTTTTTTTAGAAAATAGGATACTTTATTGAGGAGCTAATCCCCTTCAAGTGAAGGTGCTTTGTCCTAGAAGTAAATGTAAAGCTAAAGTAGACCTTCTGATTTCTATTTTAAAGTAAACTATGCTTTATTTTAATGCTTGATTTTCGTTTGGCAAACCTTTATCTAGTAATGTTGTCATGATTTTGGGAAAAAGATTGACAACCAATTACTTTACTTTACATTAGCTAGCTTGAACAAAAGTGTAGCAGCCAGCTAACAGGAAGTTTAATTAGGATCACCTAATGCACAAAATCAGTAGAGTGTAAAAAGAAGGTGTTAAGTAAATGAGAGTTTAATCACCTAAACTTAAGAAGAATTGAAAAATTCCCATAGAAAAATGCTGGGTGAAATGGAAATCGCATGAGTATTGCTATGGCATAACATTTAGTGACAGTATATAACCCCTAATATGAGCCTATCATTTTCTTGTCTCTTCATCCCTTTTAACTAATGTTTTATTGTCTTTCTGTCCTTTTAAGCTTTTGTTACACTTTAATTTACTTGCATATTAGTTAATGAACATATTAGTCACCAATTACCTTTGAATTTCATTAAATATAGGTTTAGAAGTAGTAAATTTTTCTAAAACCAATCCCTATGGAGAACAATAATCTTTTAAAATACTTGTCACTTGCTGCCATGAGATGTGTCCATTTACACGTTTGTGAGTTAATTATTGCATATTTTAACCTCGCATTATAAAAGGCAACACATCTCAATAAAATATCATTAATATAGACCTAATATTAATATAACAAGAAATTTAAACTTATTTAAAAAGGAAGAAATATGCCCCCACCCCCACCATGTTCGTAAAGAGAATTAAAAAAAAAAAGAGCCACAGAAATTAATCAACACAAAAGTCCACACACCATAAAAACCAAAAATAGGAACCGTTGACCTTAATAGGTGATGGGCCAAAACAAAGGAAAGAGATGAGGGAAGCCCCCAAACTCTTAGCCGTAAAAGAAAGCATGGATCTCAAAATCCCCCTTCTTGTTTGGGAAATCCTCAGAAATGGCCAGAAATTACAGGGTAATTTCGAAAAATGGCCAAACCGTATTTTTTAATGAAAAATGGCCAAACCGTATTTTTAACCTAATTTCACTTGTTTTATTCTTTCAATTATACCCTAAGTTAATTTTCACGCCCCACCCTATATTTGAGGAAGCCATTTTTTTTTTTTTAAAAAAAAAAAAACCAATTATCCCATGAATCAAGCCATGGTTAGTTACAACATCTATATTATCTCTTATCATTTGAAATTCAAATCCAGATTGCTTTTCCAGTAGACTTTTATTTTGTAATCAACAAACCAGATTGCTTCATCTTTTCCAACCATTCTGATTGATTATTGGTCTTCGTCGTTCCTTCGGTAAAGCTATTGATCATAGGTATATTTCAGCATTTTTTTACTGCTTTCATGTTTTCTGTTACTCCAAAAGTAAGCGTTCAGATTGATTATTGCTTACATGTTTTCGTTCACCTGAGTTATTCTTTTCATTTGTTGAAAGCTTATTTGAACTTTCTTCTGAATCAGTCTCAATCACCTTTGAATCTTCCGTCTCCTACAAAAGTAAATAATTTTTAGAAGAAATCCTTACCCGTTTTCATACACACTGTAATTGTGATTAAACAAAGATCACAAATACAGTGATTTTTCTTCAATTTCTTCAATTTGCATGATGAATTCTAGCGGTAACATGTATGATTTTTTTTTTTTTTATCGATATATTGTATTTTGTTATGTTCTCCTATTTTTTCTCCATGATTTGAATTTAGTAACAAATTTCTTAATTAAAATTGTTGTTTTCAAATTATACTGTTTAAATTAATATTAGACTTATCTTTTTTATTTTGAAAATATTTTATTGAATTTAACATTAAATTAACCTGTAAATCCTAGATTCTCTCATTTTTTTTTATAGTATATTTAATTTGCATGATGAATTCTAGCTGTAACATGTATGATTTTTTTTTTTTTTTATCGATATATTGTATTTTGTTATGTTTTCCTATTTTTTTCTCCATAAATCGTGATTTGAATTTAGTAACAAATTTCTTAATTAAAATTTTTGTTTTCAAATTATACTGTTAAGATAAATTAATATTAGACTTATCCTTTTTATTTTGAAATTATTTTATTGAATTTCACATTAAATTAACCTGTAAATCCTAGATTCTCTCTTTTTTTTTATAATATATTTAATTTAAATAATATGGATTTAGATTTCGGTTAGGGTCATTCTTATACATTTTGTTACTAACGGTAAAGATTATCCATATCATAAGTATGTTTCCATATTTGTTATTGCTTTCATGTCTTATTTCATCCCCAAAGTAGCGTTTTTGGTTACTGCTTTTATGTTTTTTGCCATGGATTTTTTCTCCCGTTTGAATTTGAATATGTTGTTTCAATTTTAATTTTCTAGATTTATTTGTTTAATTTGTAGGGTTGTTATTGATTTGGTTGTTGAATTAATCTGTAACAATCCTATATTTTCTCCCTTCTTTATAGTGTATTTTAATTTAATTTATTTCTGAATTAAGATTTGGGTGGGGTATTTACGTCAACTTTGTTGCCAAAAAAAAATTTACTAAATTTAGCTTTTGGCCATATCTCAAAATGAAAACACGAATGGCTCTTTTTCAAATCAACTATTTTAAACTGGCCTGGTTGCCCCTTCTTGTTTTTGGCCATTTCTTAGGATATCCCATAATAATATGGTGGAGGGATTGTTGTTTCTGCAGCATAAGGATATATCCTTTATCGATCTGACATTAATCAGATCTTATATAACATTCTTGAAAAAAAAAATCACATCTAATACTACAACAATTAAATCTAACTTAATTGGTCAAAACTATTGAAAGTTAAATAGGAATGTGTATTTAGATCATGCATATATAGAATGATCAAAGATTACTCTTTTGTGAGTATTGAGATTACTTTACGCCAATATAACAAGATTCCATAGTACAAATTTACAGCACTTGTTTGATTTTACTAGCCCATACTTTGAATTCAAAATTTACTGTCACGAATTTTCTATAGTTTAATTATCTAGAGTTTTTAAACTATTCATAATTTATGTGGTATGGAAACAATTTTCTTGAAACCTACCACTAGACTTATTAGCTTATTCTTTTATCCTTAGTTTTTCCCAGCATGGCTGTTCATGAGTTTCAACAAGTACCTATCATTAGTCTCATCCAATTATGATTAATTGCATATCATTTGTTGTATGTACATACCAAAAGTGTGGTCGTGGTGGTGATGAACAAAAGAGGACAAAACTTATCGACAATAAGTGGAGTAAGTCATATATCTGTGAGGACTCCATCTATCTTTTCAATATTGGATCCTCAATATGTCCTCTTAAGATAGTGTCTCTTTGAATTCATAATTCTTGGATCGGATCTCAATTTTTTTTTTCTTGGACCGAGTATCGGTTTGAATTTCATGAGCTTTAATATCATATTAGATATCATGGTTTCATCTCAAAACCAATTAACAATGAGTGAAATAATCCATGTATCTTATAAACGATGAGGTCTCCATCTTATCTTTTCAATGTGAGATCCTCAACAACATCGGTACCGGAGGTTTTGCAGCCGTGGCAGTAGTATTGTTGGTCCTCGGAGTGATGAACCAAAGGGTGGCTTGGATGTGTGAAATTGAGTTTGGTGTTCATCGGCACTTCTTCCCGGTTTCAGAATGAAGATAAAGGTTTGACGATACACATAGCTGGAGAAGAATATATGCGTTTCTGTGAGTTCTCTTAGTTGACTTTCATGTGATAAATTAATCAAGACGACTTTGACTTAGTTTTTGTTTGTTTTCTTTAATTTATTCTTTATGTTAATTTGTTTTTAAAAGTTTCGTATTATCTACCTACCTTAATCTAATAATCTCAAATTATTAATATATTATCGGTTAGTAAGTCGTTAAATAAAATTATATAATTAACTTAATGATGATGGGAGCTATGATATATTGAATTGGTGTAGCTTTAGTTAAACATTTCTATATATTCAAAATTATATTTGATATTAGAGTTTTATAAATATTTTCAATATATACCATTATCAACAAATTATTAGGTAAGGTTAACAAAATGCTTCTGATGTGAACATGACACAACAATGACTTTTAACATATTTTTAAAATGTGAAATATTTATTTATTAATGTAAACATATAATATTATCTTGCTTGATTTGTATGTTTTTCAGAGATATTTGGACATCAATATGAGATACACTACAAGAAAAAATGTCTTTTCCGACGCGCATATGCGTCGGGAAAGATCGGAATACGCGTCGGCAAAGGTTCTGCCGACGCGCATTCAGACGTCGGGATAATTGTCGGAAAAAACATGTCGGCAGAGGCTCTGCCGACACGTACTTGTCGTGCGTCGGTAGAGACGACTCTCTGCCGACGCATAATATGGGGAGCAATTATGGGCGTTTTTTGCCGACGCGTTGACTATTGCGTCGGCAAAGGGCATTTCTGCCGACGCGCAAGTCAACGCGTCGGCAGAAAGTGATGGACTCGATTTTCTGCCTACGTCGTTGACCATGCGTCGGGAGAAATGGCCTCTCCCGACGCTAAAGTCAACGCGTCGGCAGAAAATCGAGTCCATCACTTTCTGCCGACGCGTTGACGTGCGCGTCGGCAAAAAATGCTCTCTGCCGACACGTTGACTTACGCGTCGGCAGAGCCTTTATTTATCTTTTTTTTTCGTTTTGTTATTTTTTCTGTTTTAAAATTCTAAAAGAAATACATTCAAGATATTACACAAATACATAAAATCAAAATGCATTCAATTAAATTCAAACATATACATGAAAGTCTAGAGATATAAAAACATGTATTATAAATTGAAGTACAGAAAACTGAAAGTATAAAAAAGTATACGAAATTAAAAATATTGTTCGGTACACATAATTCTAATAAAAAGTTCGAAGCGAAAGCCTTTAGGTACACATAATTCTAATAACAAGCTCGTGACGGCCTTCAAATGCAAATGTGTCATTCCATATCAAGATTGAGTCGAATCATCTACAAAAAAAATCAAAGGAAGAAAACCAATTAGATTCTAGAAGCGAAAGTCTTAAACTTGAAACTAAGTTTTACACTAACTTTTAAACTAATTTAAACCATCTAAAGTATTAATTAGATGCCCCGAAAAAATCGGCAGCATAACGACATAGATAAGAGTAACCCATATTTTTTTAGACCTGCTAAATAAGAGAAATGCACTTCAATATAGCTAAAAACATCCAACTACAGCCCTCATAACACCTAGGCAACACCTCAATCTCCAAATACAATCGATTTAGATTTTGCATAGTAATCCAAATCATAACTAATGAAGTTAAGATTTAACTAATGAAATTACAAAACTATAGAAGCAAAACACCAAATTTAAGAAAAACAACCAAAATTTTAAAGTAACTTCCAAAGGTACACAATCTATATGAACATAATGAACTAAAACGATTAAAGCAACAAAAATTAGTTTGATTTACTAAGTAAACAAATATTAAACTTTGAACTTCTAAATGGACATATATAGCATCTAAAACTTAAACCATGAAGATATGATAAATTAGGATACGAATAAGTAAATTGGCACTACAAGCAAATTTGAACTTCTTCGTACCTAAGTTTGGAGTGTCCATAGGTTGTGTTACATTTAAAAGTTCTAAACTACAAAACACCTAAACTTAAAACTTAACACCTACACTTCTCGTATATACATCTACACTTCTAAATTTAACTAAGTTTTCAAAACTAATGAACATAACAAGATTAACTAACTTTTCAAGACTTAAGAACATAACAAAAATTCCTTATGCACCCATGTACTCAAACAATCTATCACCTACCTTACACTCAAAATAATCAAAACTAGAATGATTAAAATGCCTAAACTAACTTGAATCATAGAAATAAAACTCCAACTCCAACTCCAACAAAGAATCTCAATATCATATGAACACAAACTCAATCTTAAACTTCAAACTATAATCTCAACCTTTATAAACTAAATTTATAAGTGAACACTAGAATAAAGAGAAGAAACAACTTACAAGGGCATTTGTTGTTGATGTGTGACCTTTTATTGTATGGAAGAAAACCTATACCAAGAGAGAATTTTTCAAACATCAAGTAAGTTAATTTTTCTCAACTTTCTCACAATAACAAACTACACAATACCCTAAGAACAAAAATATCAAACAATTTCACCCTCTAAGAAAACAATCTCAATATTATACAAGCACAAACTCAATGTCAAACCTTCAAACTCCAAACTCCCAACAAACAATCTCAAATTTAAAAAACAACTAACAATTTTATTTGCTACCATAACTGTAAGATAGCAACATTTATAAACATAATGCTAATTTTTTCTTAAGAGAGATAAGTTAAGTTTACAAGTGAACACAAAAGTAAAGAGAAGAAACAACTTACAATTGTTCTTTAGAGAGAAAGTGCATTGATATGACCTTTTATTAGATGGAAGATAACCTACAAAAGAAGGAAATTTGCAAACATCAAGTAAGTTCATTTTTGTTAATTTTCTCACAACAACAAACTTTACAATACTTTAACAATTAAATTCAAACAAACATAAGCCTCAAAATTTTCAATTGATGTACCTTTATACAACATCATCATTTTCACGAAATGAACAAACAACAAACCAAACACACCACACACCAATAAGCTTTAATCATACAATAGACTCAAAAACACACTTTAATCACACAATAATAGCTTCAAATCAAATTTTAATCACACAAATAGTGTCCAAATCAAACATTAATCATAGAAATAAGCTCCAAATCACCCTTTTATCACACAAATGGGCTTCAAATCAGTTTATTCGAACTCTTGCATATAATTTGGCCGAACTCCCTCCCCCCAAGTTTTTGTTAACACAAAATCCCTCATACACACAATGGACACACAACTATAAATAGCACAATCTAGAGCAAGCAAAACAATGACATATAGATGCAAAGAACAAAAAAGAACAAAAATTAGTCACCAAAAGAAATGAAAAAAACAAGGAAAGAAACTACTTACAACGGTGAAGGAAACGTAGAGGAGAGGGGTTGAGGGCAAACGATGACGAAGGAAATAGTGTTGGCGAAGGCAAGCGGCGATGGAGACGGTGATGGTAGAGTGAAGAAGAAGAAGAAATCGCAGAGGGGAGGGCTGAGGAGAAAAACACGAAATGAAGAAGAAGAAAAAGTGATTAGGGCTTTTAATGAGTTTTTGCCGACGAAGTTAAAATGGCGTCGGGAAAGACCACTTCTGCCGATGCCATTTTAACCGCGTCGGGAAATGTCCCAGTTTGGAGGGAAAATTTTTTTGCCAGCGTATTTTTAAATGAACTTTTGTCGACGTCGTTTGGAGCACGTCGGCAAAAGTCACCTCTGCCGACGCGGGTTGAAAACAGCGTCGGGAGAAGTCTCTGTTTGGAGGGAAAAAATTTCACTAGTGAATTTTTAAATTAACTTCTGCCGACGCCTTTCGAAGCGCGCCGGGAGAAGTCACCTCTGTCGACGTTGTCTAACATGCGTCGGCAGAAGTGTTACTTCTCTCGACGCCTCTAGAAATGGCGTCAAGAGAGGAGACCTCTACCGACGCCATCTTAACGGCGTCGACAAAGATGCCGACGCCGACTTTGTGTGTCGGCAAAGGGTCCTTCTCCCGACGTGTTTAACAGCGTCGGGAGAAAGTGCGTCGGGAAAAACAAATTTTCTTGTAGTGATAGCAGTTGACACTTTCATAAAATTAAAACTTCAATATTTTCTTGACATTGATGTTTAAAACTCGACCGTTTGTCCTTGGTCTTTTAAAATTTCCAAATCTACCATTTATGTACTAAAGATTCTCAATTGAGTCTTCGTGAGAATTTTTTTTTTTTGCTCAAATTTGTTAACATATATAAAAAAATAATACATGGTTGCATACGGGTGTGCTGAGAGATTCCTATATACAGGTATGTAGTCAAGTATTTTCCTATATAAAACTAATGTATCATTAATTTAATATTTTATTAATATATTTGAACATATAGACATACCACTAGAAAATGTGAATTTTATTGATGAATAAGTTGAACTTTACTAATGAGCAAGTTCGTTTTCATGTGTCATAGAATTAAAGTGGCATATACACACATGTCCAAATATACACTACTACAAAAACAACCTTTAATGACGGACAAAAAAAAGAGGGCGGGACCTTTAATGACGGACGGGGAACGCGCGCCACTTTTAATGTCGGACGCGCATTTTTCCGAAAAAATTGACTTTTAATGACGGGCAATGCCCGTCATTAAAAATAACCTTTAATGGCGGGCTATGCCCGCCATTAAAGACCCATTTTAATTTTTTTTTTTTTTAATTTTTCAAAAGGGTAAAAAGTAACCTTAGTTTTCTCTCTCTCTGAAGGCACATTCTAAACCCTAACTTTTCCTACCTTCAGCCGCCACACTCCCTTCTTCAACATTCTTCTTCAACGAATTTCGCCTGTCGCTTCTTTCGTCCTCCGTTCTTCAACCGTCGACCGCCCCACTTAATTCTTCCCTTCTTCAACCTTTGGCCGCCGGAGCTCTCCTTCCCCTTGTCTTCAACCCACGACGGCGAACGAACCTCAGCGACGACGCAAGATCTTCACCGGTGGCGACTGGACGGCGACCAAAAGCATCCGACTCGTGTGCGTTTCGACCGAAGGCGTCTGGACAACAACGACTGGACGAAAGTTGCTATTAAAAGGTCTAATCCGTCATCGGAACAAGGAGTTCATGAGTTCCTTACAGAAATCGATTTGCTTTCGAAGCTGAGGCACAAACATTTGGTGTCCTTGATTGGTTTTTGTGATGAAGAGAATGAAATGTGTTTGGTTTATGATTATATGGGTTTGGAAACTCTGAGGGAACATCTGTATAAGACCAATAATAAAGCTCGTCTCTCATGGAAGCAAAGGCTGGAGATTTGTATTGGAGCAGCTAGAGGACTTCACTACCTTCACACAGGGGTAAACGTAAAGGAGTCCTTGACGATCTCGTCGACCCCTACCTCAAAGGGAAAATCACCCTTGAAAGCTTGAAGAAGTTTGCTGATGCAGCTGAGAAATGCCTGGATGACCATGGAGCCGAGCGACCATCCATGGGTGATGTGTTGTGGAACCTTGAATTTGCTCTTCAACTTCAAGAAAGTGTCGATGGTGGTGGTTCAATTCGCAGCTCGAGGATAGACGACGAAGACAGCCAGAGATGGCGAGACATGTCTGCACATTACAATAACCTCAACCTTGGAAGTGAGGAAGAGTTACTTCAATCTAATGAGCAAAACAGTATTGCAATCTTCTCTCAACTTGTCCATCCGAAAGGCCGATGATACGCGAAAACCTCTTCGACATTGTTCCTGTGCCCGCCGAACAAAGGGGCCTAACCAGTGAAAAGACAAAAAACTTGGGAGTTGAAGCATGTTGAACCAGCAACTATTTTGGCAAACTTCAGGGAGTGTTGTTGTATTTATGTTGGTATTAGTTATTGGGTCTTTCTGTTTGTTTTTATTGGACAGTATATGCATTGAAGTTTGTACTTTACACACAACAACTTGATTAGAGTCAAGTTCAACCTGCTGCCTATTCCTTATGATAAAGTTATATTTACAGTACATCATAGCTCTTTGCAAAGTACAATTATATGCATAGACCATCTTTAGGAAATATCTTCAGATGATCATTTGTTGTTAGGCTTTCTCCATTCCAAATGGGGTTTTGTTTCTTAATATTTCTTTCCCAGAGACTTCACTCTTCTAATGGTGTAGGTGTTCAAGCAATTCCCAACCCCCTAGTTTCCTTGCAACATAATTTTTTAAGCAGAGCTTGGATGTTAAGATATTAGAGGCTTAAATGATCTGTTTTTTTAGGTCGTGTTTTCATCACTCGTCTCGAATAAAAGACCTATTAAAGCTCTGAATATTAGGCTTACCTTTATTATTATTATTTTGAAATATGATTTTGATTTTAGAGAAGGTTATGAGAAGAAGAAATCCTAAATGAATTTATAAAGACAAATTGATATTGTTATCATTTTCTATATGTATTTGAATAAAATAATCACTGTTTACTTGCCTCGTGATCGAGTAAGTATTTGAAACCACGTGTCCTATATACGATGTTGAGTAAGAAATGTCCTTTTACTCTACCTCTATTATTTTTTCAACCAACTAATATTTTGGTAGGTGTTCTGTTAGCTATATTGACATAAAAACAAAAGTAGAGAACTTTTTGGTATTGGAATGGAGATAGGTAAAATGATTTGATAGGTATCTTTAGAAATTTAATGTCTTTCTGAATGGATGATGGTGCTTTTTTTTTTTTTTTTTAAGCTTCAAGGAGAGCAAGCATGTAGATGAAATGGGACCTCAAGAGGAGACAACATGAAGCTGGAATTATGGATCAAAGGGTTAGTTTGGATTTACTTTTCTTCTTTTACTTTGTAAAAAGTAGAGAACTTTTTGGTATTGGGTTACCTTTCATTTCTCTCACTTTATCAAGCAATGAGTTTTTGGTGTAAACCGGAGAAAAATTAATGATATGCCATGCTTTTCATTACAATCAATGACTGCTGTAATTTATATTCCATTTCCATTTGTCAACCCATTGAGTAAGAATCAAGCATCTCCATTGTTTCAAAGCTACAAGTCATGATTAGCACTAGTATTGAAATATGTAGCTTGAGCCCTTTTTTTTCTTCCCCCTTCTTTTTTTAAATACTGTAAACATGATGAATCATGATGAGAAATCAAGTGGAGCTCATTCATTGCATCAAATGATGTATGTTCCTCTTTCAGATGTTGCTGCTGTATATCCCTTGAATATTCAGGTGAATGGAAAAAAGGCAATTTACTCTGCTAAATGGGAATATTTTTCTGCAATGTTTTCTAATAATTTGCATCAGTTGATGTAAAGTTATTCCTTGTCTTTTTAGTGAAAGACTTACACCAAAAAATCATTGCTTTATAAAGGCCACTGATAGGATCTTTAGAGAAATTAATGATAAGGTATAGATGATACACCAAGGCCACTGATTGCTTTATCCTTTCTTGTTTTGTTTAGAAACATGTAAAAAAAATGATAGGAAAGCTAATTTATTTTCCTGTATTATGTTCTTTTGATCTCTAACCGATCTGGTACTTATCGTATGAATTGTAGGACTCTTGCATTAAACTGCAGTACATTCTTCTCTATTTTGTTTTTTTGGCAACAACTTGTTGACATATATATTCTCCAACTTGATAGGAATATCGGTGAATTCATGATGTCAAGATATAGAGAAGTTGTTGATATTGTCCTTAGGTACTTGGAACACCGGAATTGCCCATTTTTTACGTGATAGATTTGTGACAAACTATTTAACGGTTAGTTATTTGTGTTATCTTACCAAACTCCGCTTTTAATCATTTGGTATTTGGTGGAGATTTGTAGAGAAGTCAATTGATTGAATCATAAGGTCTAAAGTAGAGGTAGTGATGTTTTAATTGGTTGTTGTTTGCTTGGACTTTGTTCTTAGGGGATTGAATCATAATGAAAAGTTTGTTTCTTGCTTAGTTTTAGGATATTTGGGGTCTTGTTGTGAACCTGAAGCGTTGTGAGTGAAGGGAATAAAAGTCCCCACGCAGCGGAAGCGCATCGATTGGACCTTACGCCGTATATTAATTAACATTAAAAACCGTTACGAAAACTCAAACAAAACTTTAAACTAACTTTAAAGCCGCTGTAAAATCGGTTTAAACATGCTAAAATAAATCTAAATTTATTTTAAAAACTTTTCTAACGAAAAGAGGAAGAACCGTTACAAACCTCCGTTGTAGACTTGACCGTTCTTCGCCAACGAAGCTCCACGAACGAAAACGCAGCAGCCGCTTCAAGGTATTCTTCGCTGGAAATTCTTCTTTGATTGACACAATAACCACAGAGGTTACACCGGTATGTCTCTAAGTCTAGGAGGCCAAAGACTTGTGGGAGTCTTTCTCTAAGAGGGAGGCTAGAGAGAATTCTAGGTCTTGTCTTTCAAGAGTGTCAAGTGTCATGACCAATTAGGTCTAGTGTTCTATTTATAGAAGAGAGGCCATGAATAAAATATTCAATTAAATCAATCTTTTCCAAAATTGATTCAATCTTTATTTCTTAATTAATCAATCATGATCAATCAATTCCCCAATTGATTAATCTTTTCCATAAATGACTAATTTCTTCCATAAGTAATTAGATCATTCCCATAAATGATTAATCACTTCCTTAAGTGATTAATTATTTACATAATTGATTAATTCGTGGTTAATGAATTCTTTAATTAATTAACCAACAATTAAATATCACATATTTAATTTTCGGCCTTGAATTAATTAATTTTGCCCAAACACTTTTAGGACTTAAATTAATTAATTCTTTTCATTCTTCCATAAATTTATATTTGAACTTTTCAAATATTAATTTCTCTCATAATAATAATATATCAATATATATTATATTTATTTCCCTTAGTAAATTGAACATTTTCAATTTAATTACTTAGTTGCCTCAAATTACTTTACGAGCTACCAGTGGGACCTTATGGACCTGCAGATCAGAAGCTCCAACGATGTGAGATTAATTGGTTAAACTCATTAACCACAATAATCAATATTCGTTAACTGTGTGTACATTCCACTATAGACTCACAGTTGCACTCTTCTCACTGCAGACATATTTTCTGTGTCCACGGAACTTAGACCAATATCGACTAGTTAGTCCTTCACGAGTGTCCGTAACCCCAGCTGGGTCAAATTACCGTTTTACCCCTGGGTCACCTCTATTTCCTTAAGTACCAATTCTCCTCTAATGAACAATCTGTTTATGGTCCAACCATTAAACAGAAAACCCTCTCGTGCCATTGAGAGGGTAGGGCCCTTTGTTCAAGACTCGGAGTAACCACTTAAGGGAACACTCATCTGCTTCCCTAAAGTCGGGAAGGAGTGAATTCCATCTTGTACGATTATGTTCCCAGCTCCCCATTCGATCTTGTCCCCAAAGTGGTAGGCTTATTGAGTCGGCGTATTGGCCACTCTCACCCATGCAAATCAAAGGACAGTCTCTCATGAGCAGGAGTCCATAATCAACTCAGGATTAAGACTAAGTTGTCTCGGTCGTCCTAGTGAAATAGAAAACCAACTAGTCAACGGTGTTATAACTAGTGGTTACTATTTCGCGGTCCGGTCTTATGCAAACTCATTGCATAGGATACCCCCACTCGCATGTCTCCTACATGAACGCGTTGGATCGCAGCGTTTGTATCAAATACAAAGTGGGTCGTATCCATAGTGTCACCAGGATAAGGCACCCAGTCTTATCCCTATACTATAGACCCTTTAGGCTGTTTCTTAAACAATGATCCCATATGTCGCTACATATAGTTCAAGACTCATATTACAGCCTTGGATGTCTAGTTTATTGGATTAGGGTTATTATTAGGCAAAGACAAATATAAAATAACTAATAACAATTAATGGAAAAATATATCAATATTATTTCATTAATATCCGGTCAACGGTTACATTCACTATCTACGAGTTTTAGGGCATAAAACCCAACAAACTCCCACTTGAACTAAAACACTAGTTAGTGGGATGTAAATGCAATAATCTAAAGCTGGAAATACAATGAACTAGGGCATCCTTATACCCATTATACATTTCTCCCACTTGCCCTAGATTAGATGGCATACATATCTCGTAGACCTAGACCTTCTAGATGACCCTCAAACACTTTAGCCGTGAGAGCCTTTGTAAATGGATCAGCGATGTTGTGCTCCGAGGCGATCTTAGTGACGATCACATCTCCTCTTTGCACAATCTCCCGTATCAGGTGATACTTCCTCTCGATGTGTTTACCCCGTTTGTGGCTACGAGGTTCTTTTGAGTTGGCTACAGCCCCACTGTTGTCACAGTATAGTGTTATGGGCACGTTCATATTCGGAACTACTTCCAAATCAGTCAAGAACTTTCTGAGCCACACTGCCTCCTTAGCTGCTTCGCAAGCTGCTACATACTCAGCCTCCATGGTTGAGTCTGCTATGCATCCTTGTTTGATGCTTCTCCACACTACTGCTCCTCCATTGAGGGTGAATACTGACCCTGATGTGGATTTCCTAGAATCCTTATCAGCTTGAAAGTCAGAATCAGTGTATCCAGTAAGAATCAAATCCTTAGCTCCATACACAAGCATGTAGTTCCTCGTTCTCCGAAGATACTTGAGGATATTCTTAACCGCTCCCCAGTGGTCCAACCCTGGATTAGACTGATACCTACTGACTACTCCCACTGCATAACATATGTCAGGCCTAGTGCAGAGCATGACATACATTAAGCTGCCCACAGCTGAGGCGTAGGGAATGTGTCTCATGTTCTCAACTTCTTGAGGTGTCTTAGGAGATTGTTCCTTAGACAGATGTACCCCATGTCTGAAGGGTAGGAGTCCCTTCTTGGAGTTTTGCATCGAATATCGAGACAACATCTTGTCAATATACGTTGCTTGAGACAGAGCTAGTGTTTTGTTCTTACGATCCCTAATGATTTGGATTCCCAGAACATATTGAGCCTCTCCCATATCTTTCATTTGGAATTGGGCAGCTAGCCATTTCTTAATGTCAGTGAGGTATCCTACATCATTCCCAATGAGTAGGATATCGTCTACATAAAGTATTAGAAAAGCTACTTTCCTTTTGTTGACTTTCTTGTATACACAAGGCTCATCAACGTTTTGGTCAAAGCCAAAAGATTTGATTGCAGTATCAAATCTAATGTTCCATGATCTGGATGCTTGTTTCAATCCATAAATGGATCGATTTAGCTTACAAACCTTTTGTTCCTGACCTTGGGCTATGAACCCTTCGGGTTGAGACATAAAGATATTCTCTTCAAGATTACCATTCAGAAAGGCAGTCTTGACGTCCATTTGCCATATTTCATAGTCATAATATGTGGCAATGGATAAAAGAATTCTTATGGACTTTAACATGGCTACAGGAGAAAAGGTTTCCTCATAGTCAACCCCCTCCTTTTGGGTATAACCCTTTGCCACTAGTCTAGCTTTGAAGGTCTGTACCTTTCCAGCTGCATCTCTTTTTCTCTTATAGATCCATTTGCACCCTATGGGTTTTACCCCATATGGTAGATCTGCAAGTTCCCATACAGAATTGGAATACATTGACTCCATTTCCAGGTTCATGGCTTTGACCCATTCATCCTTATCTTCGTCATTCATTGCCTGTCGATAGGACAATGGATCCTCAATGCCATCATTAGGTATGACAACCTGAGTTTCAGTTAAACCCAAGTAGCGATCAGGTTGTAACACAACCCTCCCACTGCGTCGAGGCATTCCCAACGTTTGAGATGGACGGGATGGATCTGAAGAACTAGTTCCTTCATCAACTCTTGTTGAAGGTCCAACTTCATCAACAACTCTTGATGATTCTTCAGTAGCTTCTCCTAATATTATTTTGCTTCGTGGTTTATGATCTCTCATGTGGTCTTCCTCTAAGAAAGTGGCGTTTGTCGATACAATCACCTTATTTTCTTGTGGGTCGTAGAAATAACCACCTCTCGTTTCTTTAGGGTAACTAACAAATTGGCACAGTTTTGAACGAGGTTCCAGTTTCTTAGGATTTGTCACAAGCACGTGTGCAGGACAACCCCAAATGCGAAAGTGATGCAAACTAGGTTTACGCCCCTTCCATAACTCGAAGGGTGTTTCAGAAACACTTTTCGAGGGAACATTGTTCAAGATGTATACTGCAGTCTCTACTGCATATCCCCAAAACGAGTTAGGCAATTGAGCATAGCTCATCATTGATCGAACCATGTCTAACAAGGTTCTATTTCTCCTTTCTGACACACCATTCTGCTGAGGTGTACCAGGGGCTGAGAGTTGAGATTGGATTCCATGTTCTATCATATAGTCCTGGAATCTTTGATCCATATACTCCCCTCCTCGATCAGATCGAAGTACTTTAATAGATTTACCTAATAGGTTTTCAACTTCAGCCTTAAACTCCTTAAACTTTTCAAGGGCTTCAGACTTATGTCCCATTAGGTATAAGTAACCATATCTTGAATAATCATCTATAAATGAGATGAAATATTCGTACCCTCCTCGAGCTTTTACATTCATTGGACCACATAGATCCGAATGTATTAACTCTAAGGGTTCTTTGGCTCTGTAACCTTTTCCAGTAAAGGGTCTTTTGGTCATTTTTCCCTCGAGACAAGATTCACAAGGTGGTAGTGAATCATCTTCTAACTTGCTTAGAAGTCCATTCTTTACCAAACGACCGATCCTATCGATGTTTATATGACCAAGTCTAAGATGCCAAAGATGAGTATTGTTACTTGATGGAGAAATCTTTTGCCTTTTACTAAGAGTTTCAGCAGTTTTAAATAATTCGTGATTTAAAAGTGCTTTGTTTTCGGTTGGTCTTAAAACATACAAGTTATTTTCCAATTTTGCTGAACAAATGAGTATACCATTTTTATAAATGAACGCTTCATTCATATCAAAAGTAACTGTATACGATTGTTCAATCAAACATGAAATAGAAATTAAGTTCCTCTTAATCTTGGGAACGATTAACAAACTTTCTAAAAGTAAGAATCTATTTCTAAAAAATAACTTCGCAGCTCCCACTGCTTTAGCTGAAATGACTTCTCCAGTTCCGACCCTGAGTGTCATTTCTCCATCGTTCAACTGCCGAAAGGAACTATTTTCCTGAAAAGAAGAGCAAACATGATTAGTTGCTCCTGAATCAAGTATCCAGGTAAACTCATCATGTTCTACCAGGCATGTTTCTAAAACCAGTAAATCAAATTTACCTTCCTTTTCCTTCTTTTTCTCAGCAAGGTACTTTGGGCAGTTTCTCTTCCAATGTCCATCTACATTGCAGTGAAAACACTTGCCCTTGTCTG
Organism: Luffa acutangula; assembly: GCA_036850905.1. Lineage (NCBI taxonomy): Eukaryota > Viridiplantae > Streptophyta > Magnoliopsida > Cucurbitales > Cucurbitaceae > Luffa > Luffa acutangula. The sequence goes on along the minus strand of CM072087.1, from coordinate 49,261,294 downwards.
CCACAGCTTTGGCTTTTCCCTTGCTTTTAGCAGCAGTACTGGGAGCTTTCCCCTTGTTTCCTTTCTTCTTCGTTTTCTTTGAAGAAGTGGCTACAGATTTAGTTCCAGAGGATGAACCCTTCTCGAACTTTCTTTTGGAGTGAACAACGTTTGCCTCTCCTTCTATCTGTCCCTTGTTCTTAAGAAGAGACTGATAGAGCTGTAGCTCATTAAGGAGGCTAGTCAGGTTGAATGTTATTTTATTCATCATTGCATTGCTTCGAAACTGTAGAAAACTCTTCGGAAGAGATTCTAAGATGAATGCAACCTGACTACGCTCATCTATGACCGCCCCGTTTGCCTCTGCCACGTTGAATTGGACCATCATATCCAGGACATGCTCCCGAACAGACGTGCCCTCTTTCATGCGACAGCTATAAACGTATTTGAGAGCGTCATGGTGGAGTTGGTAGGACGGTTGTCCAAACATCTCCCGGAGAGAGTTCATAATCTCCCTCGCTGTTACCATGCCCTCATGCCTTTTAGCCAAAACTTCAGATAAGCTGGCTAAGATATAGACGCGAGTCTTATCATTGGCCTTTGTCCAGCGGTCATAAGCATCCTTAACTGCCTGGGATGCATTACGAGCAGGGGCTGGAGGACAATCCTCCGTTAAGACGAACCGCAGATCATCGACAACAAGAATCGTATTCAAGTTCGACTTCCACGTAGCATAATTTTCGCCGGTTAATTTCTCATTTTTAAGCAGAGAGACAATTGAGGAAGACATTGCTGAAATTTAAACAAACAATGACCGTATTAGTTATCTTTGCCTTAACCCATCATACAAGCAAACAATTGCACACAATCCAATCAATTTAGCAAAACAGACATTCACAGAACCCTAAAACTATTGATTTAGTTTTGCAACGACGTTTCAGAGGTTTAGAATATTAGCCACCGAAGGGTGATCAGGTACTCCTCCTTTGAAATGAGACACCTCTCAGCTAATTCTAATTCCAGAATAACTCATATTCCTATAGACATTAGCCACCGTTGTTCAGTCAAGGATTTGTTAACACTTTTAACTCATCCTCGTAAGTGTAACCCTCCCACTTTCAGATCTCAGAGGCACGCACCAACAGGCTACCGAAGGGAAAGACAACTGTTGGTGATTAGCCTAAGAGCTCCTATCCTTTTCAGGAGTTCACGATGTTCCGAATCCTATGATCAGGCCCTCCGAAGGGATGGATGCGCCAGGGCAACCTGCAGGCGGATCATAGGACTCTCACGGTGTGAACTATGGGCGGAGACCGAGGGATACGTTGACACGTGTCCCGCTCCCACTTACTCTGGACATTTTTCCCATTCACCTTGATATTGACCCATGCAAACACTTTCCGAAGGGAGGCCGCTCCTAGGGCGACTCGAAGCCGAGCATGAATCTCACGTTGTGAATATAGGGACGTAGGAGCAAAACTTGATTTAAATCTCGTTTTGTAATTTTCCTCCCACTGAAAATGTCCTAAGGTTAATATAGGGTTGTTTAACTTAGATAGTATTCGACTAAGTCAATCTATCTAAGTCTGATCCTATTATAACGATTATGGAAAGGATTCAACTGCAATCTTTTGGGTGAATTAAACTTTTTAATAAACCCAACATTGCAAGTCAACATTACTATGGTTAATTCAACTCAATCCGGTTAGTTCCCAGGTAGGAGGTGTTCCGTAAACCGTCAACTTAAATACCCCCAGCCTTAGACAGAACTTTACCGAGAGAGTTCCCTTATAACCTCAGTAATGTAAGGTCTTTACTCTAAAGATCTAGGTGCATTAAACACTTTTAATAAACCTAGTGACATTGCATGCTAACATTTAACTATGATTAATTCAACTCCGGTATTCCAGGTCAGTTCCCAGGTAGGAGGTGTTCCGTAAACCGTCAACTTAAATACCTCCAGCCTTAGACAGAACATTACCGGTGGAGTTCCCTTATAATCATAGCAATGTTTTTCCTACTTAGTAAATTAAAACTATTTTTAATTCTAAGTAAGAAAAGATTCTAATCCTATTAGAAATCGATCTAGGTCTAATTAATTTTAAACAATTTTTAAAATTAATTCAATTTATCCTATGATCTTATGTTTGCATGCAAATCTTGATTATAGATTGACGGTTTCTAATCATTAATAATAAAGAACTATTTCAAAATTTTAATGATTAATCCTATAATCAAGAATCTAGGGTTTAATTCATTCAACAATCTCATTCAAATTGAATAATTAAGCCACATCAATTGCATGAATAATATAACAATTATATTAATAACTATGGATGTTTCATGCTTCATGCAATTTTGATTTTCTTTTATTATAACAATTATAAGCCAATCAAGAAAATCAACCAAGCATGCTTCATTCATCACATTAAACATAACTATTTATATTTAATTTAAGTAATGACATGCTTCATGCTTTCCAATTTTTCATATAAATTAATATACACTTATATTAAGAAATATGAAAACCAATCCATGCATTTAAACATACATTATAACAATTTATAATATATAAAAAATGCATGAGCATGTTTATAACCTAAGGTGGGATTAAATAATCTATATGACATCCATAAAGCATATAAATAGCAATTGAACCGGTTAATTTTGGCCCCTAGGATAAAATAAAGCATTAAATTACATTAATTTAGCTAAATTCTATCCTAAAAAATCCATGTACAGCTCCGGAATTGGTCTAGACAGCTCGAACCGCCCCGAACCACCTCGAACCGGCCTCCAAAATCACGAACCATGCCAAAAATTGGCTGAACCGGACCAAATAGGTCCCAGCCCAGCCGAACCGGTCCGAACCGGACCGTCCTTGCTTGAACCGCGCCTGTTGAAACCCTAGTGCGCGCCTCCATCGTGACAGCGTCGAGACGCTGTGTAGCTTAGCGTCCCGACGCTGTGCGTTTTCCATATCTGGCGCCTGCGTAATCGAGACAGCGTCGAGACGCTGTTGAGGTAGCGTCCCGACGCTTTGCACTTTCCTTACCGAGCGCCTTCGGTATCGAGACAGCGTCGAGACGCTGTTGAAGGAGCGTCCCGACGCTGTTGCGTCTGGAGGCAGATTCTGGGCAAAACAGCAACGATTTCTTCGGTTTTGGCTTCGATTTCAGCGGCGATTCCTTCGATTTTCATCTCATAAAAACCTATTCTAGACCCGGACTTACATAGGACTCGATTTTACATAAAATACCCGAAACACCGGGCCTTACATGATCAAAATCACATAAAAATAAAATCTATGGCCATAAAATTAACCCAAATAGTTCAATGCAAACCGAACATACATTATGCATAAATCCCACCTATTAGAGCCTATCGCAACTTTTTAAAATTAATTAATAGGGACAGCGATGGCTCTGATGCCGATTGAAGGGAATAAAAGTCCCCACGCAGCGGAAGCGCATCGATTGGACCTTACGCCGTATATTAATTAACATTAAAAACCGTTACGAAAACTCAAACAAAACTTTAAACTAACTTTAAAGCCGCTGTAAAATCGGTTTAAACATGCTAAAATAAATCTAAATTTATTTTAAAAACTTTTCTAACGAAAAGAGGAAGAACCGTTACAAACCTCCGTTGTAGACTTGACCGTTCTTCGCCAACGAAGCTCCACGAACGAAAACGCAGCAGCCGCTTCAAGGTATTCTTCGCTGGAAATTCTTCTTTGATTGACACAATAACCACAGAGGTTACACCGGTATGTCTCTAAGTCTAGGAGGCCAAAGACTTGTGGGAGTCTTTCTCTAAGAGGGAGGCTAGAGAGAATTCTAGGTCTTGTCTTTCAAGAGTGTCAAGTGTCATGACCAATTAGGTCTAGTGTTCTATTTATAGAAGAGAGGCCATGAATAAAATATTCAATTAAATCAATCTTTTCCAAAATTGATTCAATCTTTATTCCTTAATTAATCAATCATGATCAATCAATTCCCCAATTGATTAATCTTTTCCATAAATGACTAATTTCTTCCATAAGTAATTAGATCATTCCCATAAATGATTAATCACTTCCTTAAGTGATTAATTATTTACATAATTGATTAATTCGTGGTTAATGAATTCTTTAATTAATTAACCAACAATTAAATATCACATATTTAATTTTCGGCCTTGAATTAATTAATTTTGCCCAAACACTTTTAGGACTTAAATTAATTAATTCTTTTCATTCTTCCATAAATTTATATTTGAACTTTTCAAATATTAATTTCTCTCATAATAATAATATATCAATATATATTATATTTATTTCCCTTAGTAAATTGAACATTTTCAATTTAATTACTTAGTTGCCTCAAATTACTTTACGAGCTACCAGTGGGACCTTATGGACCTGCAGATCAGAAGCTCCAACGATGTGAGATTAATTGGTTAAACTCATTAACCACAATAATCAATATTCGTTAACTGTGTGTACATTCCACTATAGACTCACAGTTGCACTCTTCTCACTGCAGACATATTTTCTGTGTCCACGGAACTTAGACCAATATCGACTAGTTAGTCCTTCACGAGTGTCCGTAACCCCAGCTGGGTCAAATTACCGTTTTACCCCTGGGTCACCTCTATTTCCTTAAGTACCAATTCTCCTCTAATGAACAATCTGTTTATGGTCCAACCATTAAACAGAAAACCCTCTCGTGCCATTGAGAGGGTAGGGCCCTTTGTTCAAGACTCGGAGTAACCACTTAAGGGAACACTCATCTGCTTCCCTAAAGTCGGGAAGGAGTGAATTCCATCTTGTACGATTATGTTCCCAGCTCCCCATTCGATCTTGTCCCCAAAGTGGTAGGCTTATTGAGTCGGCGTATTGGCCACTCTCACCCATGCAAATCAAAGGACAGTCTCTCATGAGCAGGAGTCCATAATCAACTCAGGATTAAGACTAAGTTGTCTCGGTCGTCCTAGTGAAATAGAAAACCAACTAGTCAACGGTGTTATAACTAGTGGTTACTATTTCGCGGTCCGGTCTTATGCAAACTCATTGCATAGGATACCCCCACTCGCATGTCTCCTACATGAACGCGTTGGATTGCAGCGTTTGTATCAAATACAAAGTGGGCCGTATCCATAGTGTCACCAGGATAAGGCACCCAGTCTTATCCCTATACTATAGACCCTTTAGGCTGTTTCTTAAACAATGATCCCATATGTCGCTACATATAGTTCAAGACTCATATTACAGCCTTGGATGTCTAGTTTATTGGATTAGGGTTATTATTAGGCAAAGACAAATATAAAATAACTAATAACAATTAATGGAAAAATATATCAATATTATTTCATTAATATCCGGTCAACGGTTACATTCACTATCTACGAGTTTTAGGGCATAAAACCCAACAGTGAGGCTGTGTAGTTGGGTGATTTTTTTTTTCATATAGAAGTGTGTTTATCTTATTTAACAGGTTTAAAAATTTTTGGGTTAGTCATATGTATGTCGTTATGCTGTCGAAATTCTTAGAGCAACCGGTTAGAATTAGAATAGATGATTTAGTAATGTCTCTAGGTTAAGTATAGAAACTTAGAGCATTACAGGTTCTCTGAAGGGGTTAAACTTGATATCTTTATCGTTTGTAAGCTATTGGAGTTTATTAAGTTTTCTAACAATTTTTTCCGATACTCATCGAGATTGATTTTTTTTTTTTTTTGTGTATTTTATTGTTAACTAAATATGTTTTTCTTAGGTTATTCGAGTTGCTGGACATATGTTTGTTATATGAGTTCTTGTTTTGGCTTTGTATCGAACCTAATTACAATTTGTTTTTCTTAGGTTCTTCAAGTTTGATGTACAAGCAAGATTATGGTGACAGGAATGAAAGCGGCATGTACGAGAATTTTTGTTTTTTAGTGTAGGTGTAGACTTTAAATCATAGGTGTTTAGTAATTTTGAGGCTTTTAAGTGTGAGTGTTTGTAATTTTATTTTTATATCAAACTTATATGAACAAAAATTGTATGAACAAATTTGGTTCATTGGCTTATTGGAATGAAATTTGACAAATATTTGATTTCTATGCAATTTTGCACGTTTAAGATTAAGGTTACTTTCTTTACAGGTTGACAAATAAAGAAAATATTGTTGGTTTGCCACCGGACAACCAACAATTTTTTTATTTAAATTATGAACAAAATAATGACGGGCAATGCTTGTCATAAAAAATGACATTTAATGACGGACATTAAAAAAGACATTTAATGACGGACACCTTTAATGACGGACATGTGGTTGGAAAACACACTTTCAATGACGGACTTTTCATGACGAACGCCTTTTAATGACGGCCATTGCCCGTCATTAAAAATCTGGCTGGTTGGAAAATACTCTTTAATGACGGACTTTTGATGACGGACGACTTTTAATGACGGACATTGCCCGTCATGAAAAACGTCTGTCATTGTACCTTGTTATGACAGACAGCTTTTAATGACGGGCATTGCCCGTCATTAAAAGTCGCCCGTCATAAAAAGTTACGACGACACTCGTATAGACGACGGACGCGGGCCCGTCATGAAAAGTCTTTAATGACGGGCAATGTCCGTCATTAAAAGTGATTTTTGTAGTAGTGATACTAGTTAATCAATAGTTTAATGGTATATCCAATTTTACTAATTCTGAACTTCGTGAGGTTGTTGAAGGTCTCAAGTTAGCTTTCTGTTTGGGGATGTAGTAAACTGGTTGTGGAATCAAACTTTCTCCGCGCGATAAATCTACTTATTGCGAATGCGACCAAAGTCTCACATTGACTAGATAATGAGAGGATCATGAGTTTATAAAGGAGGACAAGTATCTCCATTTTGGTATGAGGTCTTTTGGGGTGAACCAAAAGTAAAGCCACGAGGGCTTGAGGGTGTTTTAGTGGAAAGCTATTTGGTTGCAAATTCCTATTTTTAATGATATTTCTTTTTTGATTTTATTTCAAGGAAGTGTAATTTGTTAGCTTATGCTATTGCTAAAAAGACAAAAATGGCCCAATTTAGTAAGGTTTGGGTTCATCCTTTTCCTAATTGGATATGTAATTTAGTAGAGGTGTACACGGATTGGATTGAAGGGATTTTTTGAACCAACCCAAAAATTTGGGTTGACTACCCGAATAAACCGAGTAAAGTTGGCAACCCAACCCAACCCAACCCAACCCTTTTGAATAAATCGAGTAAAGTTGGCAACCCAACCCTTTTTATTTCAGGTCGGGTCGGGTAGGGTCATCAGGTTGTTCAATTTTTTTTTTTTAATTTTTTTATTTATGAATTCTCTCTCTCTTATAAAATAATGAATTCAGTTTGGTTCGGGTTGAACCGAACCAAAAAACCCCCCAACCCAAGAATAGAACCGATTTTTTAGTTATGAAAAAAACCAACCTAACCCAAACCGAAAAAATTCCTAACCCAACTCAACTCTTACAGTTTGGGTTGAGTTGTCCGCGTTGTTCAGGTCATCGGGTTACTTGTATACCCTTTTAATTTGGTCCATTTGGACCGTTCTTTTGCTTTTCCCTTGTGGCGAAATAAAGCTTTTTTTTTTTTTTAAAAAAAAAAAAAAGGTATATCAATTTTTTGTGCAAAAATTTTAACCATATTTTTACAAAAGGACCTCAGAATATAGTTTTTATTTTTATTTTTAGGTTTAAATCTTATTTTAGTCCCTAGACTTTTAAGTTTATTCTATTTTAGTCTCTAAACTTTTAAAAGATCAAATTTAGTCTCTAAACTTTCCGGCTTTTTTATTTTGGTCCACGAACTTTTAAAATGTCTAATTTAGCTCCTGATCTTTCAAACAAACTATTTTGGTCTTCACTTTTATTTCAATTTTAACAAATTAAAGACATTAGCTTTGGGTATGTGTATTAGCATGTTAATATAAGCATGCTTTGAAGCCAAATAAGTTAGAGAATAAACTTGGATTGGGCAAAGCGGATTTAAGGTACAAAAGTAATATAGCAAGGACTAAAATGGTTTTTTTTAAAAAAAAAAAAAAAATAGGGACTAAAATGGACATTTTGAGAGTTCAGGGACTAAAATAGAACAAATTTAAAAGTTTTTAAGGACCAAAATGGACATTTTGAATGTCTAGGGACCAAAATAGAACAAACTTGAAAGTCCGGAGATTAAAGTGAGATTCAAACTTTTTTTAAGGGAAAATTTCATTTTTAACCCTAAACTTTAGGGGTCGTATCAATTTTAACCCTGAAGTTTCAATTTCATCAAATTGAACCCTAAAGTTAACAAGTTGTATCAATTTTATTCCTGAACTTTCAATTTCATCAAATTGAACCTCAAACTTATCAAATCGTATCAATTTTAACCCTAAACTTGCATAAGTGTTACAATGTATACCTTTGGTTAACTTTTTTTTAACCATCGTACGTAATTGATTATTTCTTTTTTTTCTTAATTCACATTGCATCAGAATTGATTTCTTATAAATAAAATATTGAAGAAACTTTATTTTAGATGATTTTTTCTCATTGTTGAGGATTTTATGAGTTTTTTTTTTTTTTTTTTTTTTTTTTGCTGATATTTAAGATTACAAAAGCAAAGAAATTTTGGAGGTTTTTTATCTTCAAATATTCGCTGGTCTTTTCTTGTTGCTAAGAACTTTGTGGGATTTTTTTTCCTTCTTTTAATGTTTTTTTTCTTGCTAATTAGAAGAATGTACAAATCTAGGAAACGGAAATAAAGAAATTTCGAGTTTTTTATTTCTCATATTTGCTAGATTTTTCTTGTTGTCAATAACTCTTGTGATTTTTTTTAATAATAATGAGAAGAATTGTCTGAAATATTTGATTTCTTAAAAAGATTTTTCCAACAAATTTCTTACAAAACATGTGCAATGTGAATTAAAAAAATAAAAGGAAATTGTCAATTACATATTTTAATAGCAATTCAAATGAAAAGTTGACAAAAATTCTACATTGCAACATTTATGCAAGTTGGAGGTTCAAATTGATTCAATTTGTTAAGTTTGGGGTTCAATTTGCTAAAATTGAAAGTTTATGGTTAAAATTGCTATAACCTGCAAAGTTCATGGGTCAAAGTTGATTTTTTCCCCTTTTTTTTTATTTTTTTATTATTCATAGTTGATGATATATATAGATGTAAACAGTCCAAAAATTTATGTAGTACGTTTTTTAAAATTGTCGCCTAATCGCCAACAAGAACTTAGTTCAACTAGCATAACATTGTACTTGTTGCCTAATTTAATTCACGTTGATTAAAATTGAATTTCTAGGATGATAAGTGAGAAAATTGGAAGAGTTTTCGTTGGTTGACAAAGATCCCGACACTAAATTTTCTTTTTTCGGGCCTGTGCACATGCTAAATGCTAGCCCTCGGGAAGCCAAAAATAAAACTATACTACCAACTACCAAGTGCGTTTTTCATTTTTTATCCTTTGGTTGACTTGCAATTCGCCAACTTGTGATTAAATAAAGACTTTGAGTTGTTTTGTTTGGTTCGTATTTTTATTAAATTATAGTTCTAATTTTGGTAATTTATTTCTTTATGTTAATTTCGTTTTAAAAGCTTGGTATTATATGATATTATCTACCTACCAACCTGATTATATACTTTTTTTTTTTAACAAACCTGTTTATATACTATTAGTTAATAAGATGTGTTAAATTCTAATGAATTGAAAGATTTAACTTGACACTATAATGTGAAGCCATGATATTGAACTGGTGCAATATATAGGTCGGTCAGAGTTCAATCATTTATTTCAATAAACTAAAAGAATTATCAACAAAACATTAAAAAATGTGTTATCAAAATTACAATCTGTGGGGCAAACCTTGCATACCAAGTTGAATTTTGCAAAAGAGAAAACTATCTAGTTATAAAAAAATGGTAGAAGCTAGCACAAAAGAAAAGAAGGGAACGAGGATGGCGAAGAGAGAAAAATGTCTTGAAAAAAATATCAACTCATTTAAAAAATACACGTATCAACAAATTAGATCGACTCAACTCAAGATTCAATTAGAAATCAAATTCAAACTTTCAATTAAAAAATCAAATTTAAAGTGTGTGGTTGAACTCGATCGAATTGTTCTATATCATCCACTACCGTAGGCTCTCCTTTGTTTAATTATTATGTATGTTATGTCAATCTCAAGAGTAGGCAAGGGACAAAACGATGTCTCTTCAAATCATTTTCAAAAAAAAAAAAAAAAACGATGTGTCTTCAAATCTTTTTGTCACAACTCACATTTAACAGATATATAAGGAATAAAAAAAGAAGTGATAAAACTGATAAGAATTGACATCCAAATTATTTAATCTCACATCTGAGTGATCCAAAAGTCTGAGATTTTATTCATTAACAAAGACAATCTTTACGATCATAGCAAGCATAATGCAAATCTTTTGTTATTTAATTTTAAGAATTTTCTTAGTTAGACATTGATGCATGAGCATACCTAGGTTCACTCCTTTGTTTAAACATTCTTTTAATTGAGTAATTTCAATCTCAAATACATATATTGTACAAGGGTCCAAACATTTTGGTTATTATGAGCACACAATATTCTTTAACAATTCAAGAAAAAGAAATTGGAGAAACGGGATTGATTAGGAGAAGGATTAAAAACCAATGGAACCGAAAAGAAAACCATTGATGGCACCTGAAGCTATATTTCCAATGAGAGAGAACATCGTATTCCCAAACAGCGATCCCCAATTCGACGACGACGAGGATCCATGTCCATGTCCGCCACCATGATTTGCCGGATGATTCGGAATATTATTGTTGTGTGGAAATGGATATCCAGGATACCCATAATAAAAATTTGGATATGATCCCCAAGGGAATCCATACCCATAACCATAATTGCCTCCATAACCTGGCGGAAACCCACCATGGAAAGGAGGTGGCCCCGCCGTCGACGGCGGCGGACCATGTGGTATCCCACGTGACCCACTGCTACTGCCACTCCCTTTCGAACCGTACGGCTTCCGAAGGCATTTGAGATGGATATTGACTCTACAAACATCGCAGCCGTAGACCCAGAGAGAAGCACAATCAGTTCCACAGACTCCACAGCTTCCAAACGACGGCTTGTGGAGCCTCAAGGTATGGTAGTCGTCGATGACGTGGCGGAGCTTCTCCGGCAGCTGGGTGCAAAGTGGGTGGACGTGGAAGCTGCACTGGTTGCAGCGGTAGAACACGCCGTTGATGGATTCACGGCAGATATCGCAGATGATGCTCCGATGATGGGCGTGTGGTTTAGGGAGAATGAGAGAGAGTGGGTGGTCGTGGAGGAAGGAGGAGAGTTGGCGGGGGCAGTCGGCGCAGTACACGTGGATGTCGGCGACGCAGACGTGGCAGCGGAATCGGTCGCCGAAACCGGAGGTTTTGCAGGCATGACAGATGTAATTAGATTGGTCGTCGGTGTTATGAATCAGATGGTGGTGTGGATGGACGTGGGAAAAGTGGGGTTTGATGTTCTTCTTCGTCGCCGGAGCCATGTCTTTTTCTGATCGGTTTTCAGTCGGAGCCGAGACTTCCTAAAGTCAAGGAGTTTTTAGAGAGAGCCAACGACGCGGTTTGTGTATGTGTAGCCCTCTTCTCTTGTTGACTTTGGGCGCATTAGACGATGACTTTTGTACATGGGTTAATTTAATTCTTACTTGAGTTAATTTTTACCTTTCAATTTCATCGATTTAAATTTTGAACTTGAATAAGCATTCCAAATTATGAAAATACTTGAATTTTTGGCACAAAATCAAGGTATATGAGAGATTTCAAACTATGACGTACGAGTAGAAACACACTTCAAACTATGTGCCCTTCCTTTTTAGTGCCTAATCATAAAAACTTCAAAGTTAAAGGTTATTGACCTTGTAACAATGTAATGTTAGAATGATCTCTTAGAAAATTTTCCTAAAAAGCATGCAAGTGAAGAATAAAGTATGTTTGAGAAGATCTATGTTAGGACGGTAGAGACAATCTTCATTCTTGCAAGCAATTCAAGATAAGTTAAGTATAACATAACCAGTTGGCAAGAGATGGAGGGATAGAAGTGTCGAGATTGTAATGTGTCAAATCCCTAGTCTAAATCTTGAATAATTAAAATCATTCTATACCATTTGGCCTATATCATTGACCTACCTTAATAAGTATACACTAACATAACTAATATATCAAAAAGAGGTATTTTTGACCTACTACTTTCCCAGCTGGTTTACCTCAATTTTATCCGAGCGAGTTATTGTACCGAACTACTTCTTTTAATGCAATTTCTTTTTCCTCAAAAAAAAAATAAAAAAGAGGTATTTTATTGAACGATTCATAATTATAGGATATTGATATAAATGCGCATGTGGATAAAATAGAAATGAAAGAAAACTAGGTATCCAAACATCTCATAGTCATTTATATCAATCAATCAAGTATACCAAGTCAAATAACTATAAAATGGTGGAATGTTACGTTGTTTTAAATAAACAAATACTAAAATGTATGCGAATTTGTTTTTATGTATAAATATTATAGTTACAGCAAGTTGTTCGAAAGTGGCTTTAAAAGGGAAAAAAAATTGTCCGGAAGTATAGATAATGACTCATTCGAACTTGTTATAGAATTAATATAAAAGATCTCTATTGGATGCTCTATAATTGTTTGTAACATTAATTCCACAAGGTCAATACTGTTTTTTTTTTCTTTTTTCTTTTTTCTTTAATGCAGAAAATCAATGGCTTTTAGATTAAAAAAAGTTATTCAAGGAGGTGGCTAAAGGTAGGTGACTCTCTCTTAAGAATAACTTAAAATGGGATTCGTAAAACGAATTGTCCTCTAATAATATTGGATGCAAATTCAATGTATTTTTGCAGTTATCTCTCGTGTAACCAACTGTACAAATTGACAGTCAAATTGTGGTGGTCTCTTTAAATAATTTCTTTTATTACACAATGTAATATATGTTGAGCTGTGACAAAAGAACACAACTACCTATCAATTTTCTATAAAGTAACAATTTTAGGGCTGAAACTTGGAATTCAAGATAGTTTCTTTCCGATTTCTTTTTTCTTCTTTTCGTTTGTCTTTCATAATTGTCTTAATCAAATACAGATTCTCAATCGTGAAGGATTGAATAATGACACGAGACAATTTAGGACGTTTGGTAGACAATCTGGATTCTGTTTTATGTTTTCAGATTGAATTCAGTGAATATGCATTTGACATATATGTTTTTTAAAACTGTTTTCGAATTATGTGATCTAAGTAGTGGAAATTATGAAAACAATTTTTTAATCTTTTCATTGTATCCAGATGTTGAATTTGAAAATTTAAAATTCATAATTAAATTAAAAAAGATAAAACCTTTAAAAAATATATAGTATTTCAGGTTATAAACTCAATTTTTTTTTTGAAATTAAAATTTGTATAATATAATGTATTATAAATTATATGATATTGTAAAATAATAATAATAATAAATTTATAACACATAACATATTTATAAATTAATTAATAATATTTTATATTCAACATAGTATTTAGTTGATAACTACAAATAATTTATGGTTTATAAATATATTATCAAACACATTTTGAACCATTGTTTAAATTCGGATCCAATTTCTGAATCTGCTACCAAACACATATATGTAAACATGAAATACAACTTTGTTTTCATTGAATTCCTTGTTTTCAGATCACCAACCAAATGCACCCTAGCTATCCCAAAATACATAAACATAAATTTAGGCTTAGTTTGAGGATTTTTGTGGGAGTTGAAATAATTGTTATTAATTCAGCTCTTAGAAAATCAAAGACCCTCTTGGTGTCATTTCAGTAACTCATAGGGCTTCCCTCAACTCGGTCTTTTTGGTTCTTCAGAACGATTGCAACCTCTCTCTGGACCAAAAGGATTATCCCTGCCCGATGGGGTTCTACATCCATCCTTGAATGTCGTCGAGTACTGTTCACTTTTCTGTCATTCTTTTGTAACGGTCACTTTGTAATCCACGCAGGTGTGTCCACACCCCTAAGTGGACGTGAAAGAAAGGGGATTTCTCAGAACAACCCAACCCTCCAAGTTTCAGACCCAAAGAGTCAACTTTCTCATAAGAGTATTCGGTACGTACATGTATCAGTCCGTGGAAGAGTGAAAGAGTCACCATTACAGAGGATCTCTCCCTAATCTTAGATAGGTTGTCTAAGGGTTTGTCGCAATTCATTGTTGTGATTACATGCTAGGCTATCCTTCTTTGAAAGCTCCACAGGACCACCTACCACCAGTCTTCGGTTGGAGGGGTTTATTGCACAAAAATGCCAGGACTCAGGCCCTCGAAGAGGGAAGCCCAACAAATGTAAGATGCAAAGCCCCACACCTTAATTAAGATCATATTGACATGCTCTCCAAAAAAAAAAAAAACATTGAAGCATTGAATCAATTAAACTCTAAACTAATAATTGTGTATCAATTAGAATCCTAAACTTTCATGAGTAAATCAATTTATATCCTCTACCATAATTCAGTTTTAAAATTAAGCCATTAATGCCTAATTCCCACATTTGCGTAAGAAAAATTAAATGCATAGGGTATGTTAGAGAGAATAACTATTGGAATTTGGTGAGAATAATATTATGTTTCCTTAATATGAGCGTTTTCTCATCTTCTCATCTTCTTCTGTTTTTCTCTACTTGAAAAGAACGACATAATAATTTTTCTTCCTAGTTTGTGAGGATTTTGATTTTTTTAAAAAAATAAATTTATTTATATACTTTTGAGTTGTTTTCTTAAATGGAAATCAAGTGAAAATAGCAATGAATCACCGATAGATGATTGAAATTAATACCGTTATTAGTTAGATTTTAATTGATTCAACATGCAAAGTTTAGGTGTATAAATTAAATTTTTTTTTGCTAATTATTATTTTTACTTTCTTGAACTTAACCATTGTGAGCATTGTGAGGTAGAGAGATTGAACTATTTACTTTTGAGATGGTAATAAGTGTTTTATGGATCAAACTATAGTCATTTCCAGAAAAGAATTGAGATGGATTATTTATTTATTTATTTATTGAAAAATTGAGCTAGGATTATTATAAACATATCAACTGACTGATGCCTCGTGTATAGATCAGTTTCCCTCAACATAGAATTACTTTAGACTATGTACATTTAGCTTTATAGTTCTCATGTATAGTCAACTTTACTTGACTATCAATTTTATCTATAACCTTTTTTTTTTAACCTTATTTGTATATAGATAGTCTTGGACATTGGATATGTAAGATAAAAAAAATAGTAAAAGTATCTCAATTTTGTATCCAAGACAAACAAATTAAAAAATTTACGACATACCATGATTTTAAAAAAATAGTCACGTTATTATGACGTTGAGATTGAATATAATTTGTCCTCACTTGAATGTGCCACCATTGGTTTATAGATCCCTCTACTCCCAACACATCAAACCAATTAGTCCTTTAAATTAAACCACCAAGAGAAGTACAACGAACTCACATTTGTTGCGTACACACTACAAACATTTGAAAAAGAAAAAGGAACAAAACCCATGAAAGAAATCTAGAAATTCACGAGGTACGATGATTGAACAAAAACGCCATTAGAGAAAGGATTAAAAACCGATGGAACCAAAAATAAAATCAGAGAGAGCACCAATCGCCAAGTTCTGAACCAGAGAAAACATTGCACTTCCCAACACCGATCCCAAATTCGACGACGGCGGACCATGTCCGCCATGATTGTGATGATGACTCGGATGATTATTGCTTGCAAATTGAACAGCTCCATGATGCCCAGAATGGTAATTCGGATATCCCCAACCGTAACCCGCCCCGCCGCTGCCGGGAAACCCACCATGAAAATGATGTTGCCCATGCCCAGTCGGCCACCGCGGCGGTGCCGGTGCATGGTGGTGGTGAATCCCACGAGACCCGGACGGCCGGTCGGTTTTCTCCCGCGAACCGAACGGCTTCCGGAGGCATTTGAGATGGACGTTGACTTTACAAACGTCGCAGCCGTAGACCCAGAGAGATGAACAATCAGCTCTGCAAACGGAACAGCAGCCGGAGGAGAGCTTGTGGAGCGTCAGCTTATGGGTGCGGTCTATGACGTGGCGGAGGCTGTTGGGGAGGCGGGTACAAAATGAGTGGACGTGGAAGTGGCAGTGGTTGCAGCGGTAGAAATCGCCGTCGATGGATTCGCGGCAAAGGTCGCAGATCCGATGGGTACGAGAGGGAACGAGGGGATTGCGGATCATGAGAGCGAGTGGGTGGCTGTGGAGGAAGGAGGAGAGTTCGCGGGGGTAGTCGGCGGAGTCAGGACGGTTTGTGTTGGTCGGCACCGGAGCCATTTCTCTCCGATCAGTCGAGAGGAAAAGGGAGGTTTAATTTGTAGCAGCGCAGCGCAGCACAGGGCGTTGTGTTGTGTTGTTTGTATTATTGTTAGACAACTCTTCTTTTATCTTCTTCTCATTGATTGTGGCAGAGACGATGACTTTTTGGGGCTGATTGATTCTTATTTTTGATTTATTGTTACAGGTCACTGTCAGATGCTATTTTTTTTCTTTTTTCTTTTTTTTCCCCAACGAATCATGAATGAATCCATGCAACTTTCTCTCTCTGTCTCTCAAGTTGAATTTGTATATTGTGATGTTCATTTCAATCCATTTGAGTGACATTCAAGCCAAGTAGAGGTGAAAGTTTAAACCGGTTTCGTTTTGATGTCGGTTTAGAACATTTAAAAATAAAGACAAAGTCTTTTGCGATATTTTGTTTATAGTTCAAGGTCTTTGCGATTTGAGATACGTGAAAAATGATTTTAATTGATTCTGAATTAAGTTAGATTGGTTGGAAAAAAAAAAGAGAGAAAAAAATTAATTTTTATCACCGAACTTTTATCAATTTTGATCATAAATTTTCAATTTCATCACATACCCACCAAACTTTGTCGAATTTGGTAAGTTTTACTCTTTGTTCAATTTTCACAAATTTATCCATTGTTCATAAATTTACTAATTTCAATCCAATCAAACTTTGTATAAAATTAAATTGATCAATACACAAATTAATCATGGAATAATATTGCAAAACTCATAAAATTCAACCAAAATTTAGTTGTGGTGACATTTTTCTTTGAAATCATACCTCAAATTTGTACATATATGTATTTTATAATTTGTTAAAAACATGTGAGACAATACTTTTCTAAATGAATTTTTGAATAGATTACAACACTTAGATGCAATGGATGAAATTCAAAGTTTGGTGTAAAAGTTGATTCAATTCGATGATTTTATCCAAAAAGAAAATGATATGACAAGTTAAAATGTCAAGTTTTATATTACTTTAAGTTTAGAAGACTCTTTCTTTCTCTTTTTGTTTTTCTTTCCCTTTTCCTCCTCTCTTCCATCTTCCTTCCTTCTTCTCATCGGTCGGTTTCTCTCTCTTCCTCTGACGAGAAAAGAAAAACCATCGATCAAATCGAACAGTGAAATGCAGTCATAAAAATAAAAGAAAAGGTCCAATCAGTCTCCTCTGTCTTGTCCCTTGATTTACGGAAACTACTGAAAATTAAACTGTGATAAGTTTTTGCATTACAAGACAAATGAAAAAGATGACCACAAAAAGAGACAGAATAAAGTTCAGTTCAGATTAGACTGTGTGTAACATGTTCAGTAAAGGAAAGGATAATTCCCATTTATAGCCAAACAATTGCAACTTTAAACTTTAAACAGCTTTAATTAATTAATAAATCACACCATGCAATGCAAAGACAAAGATTTTCTTATTAAAAAAAAAAGGGAAAATTACCTTTTTAGTCCCCGAGTTTTCAAAACTAGGTGCGTTTGGTCCCTGAGTTTTCAAAATAGACATTTTTAGTCCCTGAGTTTATAAGAATAGGTTTAAAAGGTCCCTATCACTAACAGAACCGTTAAATGCAAACGGAAAGCTGACTGTGCTTTCTAATTGCTTACATGGCTTGATGACTATGCTAAAATGAATGCTGACTAGGACTTAAAAAAATGGGTGAAAAAATTGAAACCCTAAAATTGAAGTTTTGTTGCGTGCGATAGGGAGGGATTCCAATCGACAAATCAAAACAGAAAATGTACGTTGAAAAGACGAAGAAGAAGGTGAGCGATACAATTGATCAGCAAGGATTCCGACAAGGCTGTGACGACGAGGCTACTACGTATATTCCATTGGCAACGACGAGGTTGAGGTTTCGGCGAGGCTGCGCAATTCTGACCAAGACCGGAGAGATTGCAATTTGAATGGGGAGGCATGAAGAAATATTAAAGACCTGCTTCAGAGTTCATCATTATGAGTTTCTTTGGAGCTTAAATTCTGTCTGAGGTAAGTGCAAATATTTTTCCTCATTTTTTCCTTGAGTTTTCTGATGGATATATATTTCTTATACGTTAAGAATAATAGTTGAACTTTATCAAAAACACCATGGAACACTCAATAAGATAGATTAAAACTCAATGATCGTGAAACACCATGGAACGACGAGGCTGTGATTTTGAACTTTATAAAAAACATTGAGTTATGGTACAAAACCTTACTAATTACAACTACTATGCACAATAGTGGGGCGATGATAGTCTTTAACGATCATAAATTTTGCATTTATTTTTTTTTCATTGCCTGGTGTATTTGTAGAGCATTAGGCTTGAGAAGAAGAGACTCTTAAAATTTGTTGAGCAACCTTGAAAAAAGCTTGGTCTTGGACCTATTTGTTATGAATTCTTCCTTTTTTGTCACAGAAGGTACCTAATCCTCTTAACTTGATCAATATATATATTGTTTTTCCTTTCAATCTATAAAATAGTATGGTTATGATTATACATAAATAGACACACTAGCATTTCCTAGTCCACTTTCCTTTCACTATGAACATAAATTCTTTGCTTCGCATCTATTGAATCTTAAGCAAACACTTTCCTTTTCTGGTAACTTCCCCAATCTATTTCCCATTCAAGCCCAGAAGCCTTTTTATTTTCTTAACACTCTTCAGATTTTTGCACTTGAATCAAAATTTGAGCAGAGAATGGCTAATGTAAGTACTTTTTCTGGGAGAAATTCTTGGAATTTAATATCACAGTGTTAATGGGTCTTTGATTTTTGGCCATAGGTGGTGGAATTGAAGGTCTTTTTGCATTGTGAAGAGTGCATCAAGAAGTTACTCAAAGTCATCAAGAAAATCCAAGGTTTGCATTGTGTTTAAGTTTATCATCCGCCTTAATTTCAAGCTTATTTCTTTATTTCTTGATATTATGGATCTAAATGTAGTTGTACTAAATGTTTTCTTTTTCTAAGTTATATTTGGAATTTTTTATGATTGTAGATGTCGCATGAACACATTTCAAATGAATTGATTGAGTGGTATCCTACTTCTAGTGAGGATTTGGAAGGGGGTGAAGAGTCAGATGATAGTGATGATAGACCAACTTCACCTATTTCAGAATTGGATGTGCAAGTAGAGATTGAAGGGGAAGTTGAGTCAGTTTATGGGTCAGACGATGTCCTAACTAATCCACATAATTCTGATGTTGAGGAGGTGAATGGAGCACTTGAGTTTAGGGCTGAGACTGATATGGATCATATTCGATTTTTCATTGGTATGAAATTTAGCAGTCCTAAAATTTTAAAAGACGCTATAAAGGATTATGCACTTAAGGAGTGTTACAATGTGAAACTAAAAAAAAATGATAAGAAAAGAGTCACTGCAATATGTTCTGATGGGTGCAAGTGGAGGTTGCATGCAAGTATTGTGGATGCAGATAATACGTTCCAAATTAAGTCGTTTATTAGTGAACATACATGTCCTAGGGTGTTTCATAATAGAAACATGAAATCATCTTGGTTGGCCAAGAGATACATTGATCGTATTAGAAACCAACCCGACTGGAGTCTCACTCAATTCATTGAAACAGTACAAAATGATTATCAAGTTCTAATTTCAAGGACCCAAGCTTATAAGGCTAGAAAAAAAGCCTTGAAAAAGATTAATGGAAATCTCATGGAACAATACAAGCGGTTATGGGACTATGCCGAGGAGTTAAGACTATCGAATGAGGGTTCTACAATTAAAATAACTTGTGATAGGATAGTTGAGAATTCTCAACCTATATTTAGACGAATGTATATATGCTTTAAAGCATGCAAGGAAGGATTTCTTAATGGATGTCGCCTATTCATAGGACTAGATGCATGCCACCTAAAGGGACCATGCCAAGGACATTTGATGACTGCAGTTGGAATAGATGGTAATGATGGCATATATCCTATTGCATGGGCTGTGGTGGAGGCGGAGACAAAAGACAGTTGGACATGGTTTCTTTCCCTCCTTCAAGATGATCTAGGAAATTTCCACTCCAAAGGATTTACTTTCATCTCAGACCAACAAAAGGTAGTCTATATATTTTTCTTTTTTTTGAAATTGCTCCATTCACCTAAATTGTTTGTTTGTACTGTTTATGGTTTCACGAAAAGTTGCACTTTTGGTCTCTCTAAATCATCATATGTTGTTTGTCTGTTTGTATTTCATGCACCTGAGTTATTTGTTTTTTGTTTAGGGTCTTGTTCCAACGTTCGACGATGTGTTCCCAAATGTTGACCACAGGTTTTGTGTGCGACATTTGTACAACAATTTTCAGAAGCAATTCAAGGGCTTGGCTTTGAAAGATATGTTTTGGAATGCTGCAAGAGCCACTACGAAGCCTGAGTTTGACAAGATTATGACGGAAATTGGTAAGTTGGATGTTCGTGCTTACCAATATTTGAATGGTATAACAACAAAATATTGGTCTAAGCATTCTTTTTCGACACAAATCAAATGTGATCTTCTGTTGAACAATATGTCTGAATGCTTTAATGCCTATATTTTGCAAGCAAGGGATAAACCAATAATCAAAATGCTTGAGACAATTCGAAAACTTGTTATGTCTAGATTGTCAATGAAATATAAGGTTTATAGTAGTTTGAAAGGAGAGTTAGGGCCTAGAGTGCAGAAGAAATTGGATAAATGTAAGAGACAATCTAGAAATTGCATACCAAGATGGGCAGGGAACATGATGTTTGAGGTAGAGAGGGGTATTTCACAAAATAAGGTGGACTTGAATGAAAAAACTTGTAGTTGTAGATCATGGGATTTAACAGGCATACCTTGTGTTCATGCTATACAAAGTATATATTATCTTAAAAAAAAACCTGAGGAGTTTGTACACAAGTCTTACCATAAGCAGACATTGGTGAATGTTTACTCCTACTTCATCAAACCGGTCAATGGTCACCCTTTATGGCCAAGAACCACATTAGAACCGCTACTACCACCTAAGATTCGGAGGCCCCCTGGCAGGCCGAAGAGGCAGAGAAGAAGAGATGTTGATGAAGCTGCACCGTCACATAAGAAGCAACGCATTCAAGTTGTTACTAAGTGTAGTCGATGTAAAGGTATAGGACATAATGCTAGATCTTGTAGGGGGCCAATAGCACGAAGTTCAGCAAGGCGTAGAAAAGATAGAACCTTCATGGGATTGAACATTCCTATTAATGTAAGTGTGACTTCACCTTGTGTTCATTCACCTTATTTTCATCCACCTTGTGTTCATTCACTATTTGTGTTTGTAGGAGATTGAAACTGGAGCTACTACTGACGAAATGACACTTGAAGATGGTAGACAAAACAATGAAGGTGAAACACAGAGGAACGAAAGAAATATTGGAACCCAGCAATCTACAAATCAACCATAGCCTTCTATTTTGCATAGGTTTAGATCTAGGACAAATCTGGAGATTTTTTTGTGAATATGACAATATTTTTGAAACTCTATTTTTGTATAGCAATTTGATGATGCCTGATATGTATGGCAATTAATTTAGTTGTAAAGAAGTTACTTTATTGAGGTCCAATTGTGGCCTTTTGTTGGAAATGATGAACAGGTCAAACAATTTTTTTGGAACTGATGAAAAACTCACTTTATCTTATTCAAAGATTCTTTGTTTATGTTTTTACTTTTTAAATATTGAAATAACAGGTTATGGAGTTCAGTTCATGTTTCAACTTTCAAAATGCTCCTTCGTGAACTTCACATGTTATGTGTTTGTTTTGGCTTGTTTTCTTAATATATAAAGGTAAGACAAATATAGAAATGGTAAGATTGCATTGAATGAGAAAGGAATTTGGGGCATTCAATATTATACATGTAGGTGAATCCAAACAATGTCTTACTCATATACGTTGTCACAAAATACATCGATCCAACTAGACAAGTGAGTTTACTGACAAAGCTTCCAAAATCAATTATTGATACATAAATATTTCAATTTCAAAATTTTCATGTTTCGCCAGTTCCACGGTGAACTTGTTCCTCATATCAGAAAATAAACACAACATCAAGTTTTCTTCTTTTTTGCTTTTCCCTTCACTGAATGTACTTTCCCATTAGCGCCAACCGATTTGATCTGGTCGTTTTCCAGCTGCTGTCTTTTCTTTTTGTTTTTGTTGGCTCCAGGAAACTACAAGATCAACTTTGGTAACCAAGATAATAACTACGAAAACCAAATAATGTGAGGAAAATCTATCCACTTTATCAGTTGATGCAACAAATGCAATTTTTTAAGCACGCTCTCAACTGCTCATCGAGTACTTACTATTTCTTGTCTCGTCTATATAGTACTCCTACAAAAGCATGAAAGGAAAAACAGTACCTTTTTATCTAGAGCCAAATTCCTGGATGTAGACTTGTCCAATATGCTTTTGTAATATTGTATAAATGGAACGTTGTTGTTGCATTTCTCTAGCTGTAATTGCCATATAATACAAATGATACTTGTCAGTTGCTAGAAGTGAGAAACTGAAACAATTGAAGATCAAAAAGAAAAGGAGAGGAAATCTGAAGAAATTAATCAACAGCTTGCTGATCTTTGGGTGAAAATGAGACTTCATCCCTCTTTTTTTTTTTTTTTTTTTTTGCACGAAGTCAATATTCTGCTCAACCTGAAAGGCAAACAAAAGGTCTAAGAACATGTAACGCATGTATAGAGTGCATCGATACCATCAATACCAGCTTCCCACTAGAGACTCATTTCATAATCCTTAAAGGGAAAAGTAACAAAAATAAAATAATGGATATCTCTTCAGTAAACACAACAATTTGTGGCTACAAGAATTTCATGGCAGCAACAAGAGCAAATACCTCATGATCAGGACAAAAATGTCCCACTTTGGATTCACAATTCACAATTTACATCCACATTCATCATTATTCCACTGGTTCAGTAGCAAGCAAGGTCCTCTGGTTCGACCATTGTGGCAACATCGGCGTCTTTTTGATGCAATTGTCTATCACAACCATTATTGAGATGTAGAGTTGTTGGAGTCGAATCACTTTGGACCGTGCAACGGTCTTCACCTTGACATTTGATGTTGCCTCTGCCACCGCCTTTTTCCCTTCGTCGTCCTTTGACCGATGGAACTTTGGTTAAAACTATCACTGTATGTCCAGGTGGAGAAGCACTCTTGTCCTGTTGATTTTCTGTATTGTTATCACCATTAGCAGCACTCGAAGTCATGGTTGGTTTAGCTGAAATGACTGATTGTTTCCCTTTGAGGTGTCGGGTTTCTCCAATCATCTGCAACCTCGTCGGAATCCTTGCTGGTCAATTGTATCGCCCACCTTCTTCTTCGTCTGAGACCTTTAATTCGTTTTTTCAACGTAGATTTTTTGTTTCGATTTGTCGATGGAATCCTTGCCAATCAACCGAATCCTTCAATTTACAAACTGTAATTTTAGGGTTTCAATTTTTCACCCATTTTTTTAAGTCCTAGTCAGCATTCATTTTAGCATAGTCATCAAGCCATGTAAGCAATTAGAAAGCACAGTCAGCTTTCCGTTTGCATTTAACGGTTCTGTTAGTGATAGGGACCTTTTAAACCTATTCTTATAAACTCAGGGACTAAAAAGGTCTATTTTGAAAACTCAGGGACCAAACGCACCTAGTGTTGAAAACTCGGGGACTAAAAAGGTAATTTTCCCAAAAAAAAAAAAAAACCACAAGTCTTTATAGCGCAACAAGAGGTACTAATCAGCTCAGCAGTGAGTTAATAAGAAAAGTAATTTTCAACAAAACTATTTTAATACTAAATTGATGTTACACGTACCAATTTAAATAACTCAAAGTTAATTTAGATATAAAGACATGGGTAACAATAACTTCTCAAATATAAACTATCTAGCTAGTAAAACTCAAACAAATTTGTCCCTTGAATTTATTTATATTGATGCAAAGTAATCTCAATATGCACTTGTAGGATAATTCTTGGTCACACTATATGTATAGTTTGAATTACCTCATACATAATTATTTAACTTTATTGAAATTTTATATTAAGGACTAGATAAAAAAGAAACCACCCAAAAAACTATGATTAAAAGAACATCGAATCATACACTAGCACTACCTCTAACACTACTTAACTCATGAGATAATACTATATAACCAAATTATGAGCTATTTTCAAAAGGGAAATTTACCTATAAACTTCATTAAAATAATTAAACCAATTTTCAATTTTCATCTGTTGATTATTTCCCATTGGATAAATTTCCAATTTCAACCATATTTCCCATCAAAATTAATTATATACCAAAATACTTTTTGTCATCGTACGTCTATTTTCGCATCCCAAACAACTTGTTTCCTTTATCCCACTTAACAGACAAGAGACAAACATTACCTTAATTAAGTTTCTCACTCTTCATTTGATATATTTTCTTTTTGACCATTAATCATTAAAACCCATTTGTTATTTCTAAGAAAAAACTTTATCTATCTCGTTTGTTTGATTCAACAAATTAAAGAGCTTCTATTCCACAGACTTCAACCTACTTTAATGTCGGTCTTTGTTTCCCCTGCTATCCAACTTCTTCTTTTCTGCTTCTCACTCTACTGGTTCAGCAAGAAAATAAAGGCTTTCAATGTTGGCTTTTTTTTTTTTTTTTTTTCCTTTTTCTTTAAAATTAAGACTTTTCTTTTTCTTCCTACTTGAGCCCACATGTCGCTCTAAATTAATCCACCAGCATAAACTTCTTTTTAAACTTAACCTAAGGTCCTTCCAACCACCTAATAGCTTTTGGATTGATCTGTGATTTAACGAAGCATCAGAGATCTGGTTCGGATCTCGATAATGTTAACAATCCTCTCAAATGCATACATCATGGAAAAATTATTCAAAGAGGGGATCACACGTTAAAACCATCGTTGGATGGTAAATCTTAATATAATTAATTAGAAAAATGTTGTAAAAACAAGCGATTTGAAACTATTTAAACAAATAGTTACTTTTTTTTTTTTTTTCATTTTTATTGGGGTGTGTTTCTTCAATAAACGCATTAAAAAATATCAATTTTGTGTTCAATTGGACCTTTGACCCATTATTTAATTTTTTTTAAAATTTAGTAGATTTACTTAACACAAAATTGAAAGTTTAGAGTCATCTTATGAAACACAAAATTCAATTTATATTTAATAAATCAGTTAATTTTAAGAAATTTCAAATATGTCAAGGACCTACTATATAAATGTAAAATTGACAAGTTCAGGGGTCTATTAAGTATCTTTAAAATTTAAGTATTTATTAAGCACGAAATTAAAAGTTTAAAGATTTCTCATATACTTTTAAAAAAATCTTTTAGATACAAACTAAAAGTCTCTAGGCTGAACTTGCAATCAAACCATATTTATATTTACTTTTTCCCCTATATTTTCCTTGAATTTATACAAATAACTTAAACAAAGATAGGCTCAAACTAAGTTAAGTGCTTTTAATTATTTTTAAAACTAATTAAAGAGTAGCTTTTTTTTTTTTAGAACAGTATAGCTTTTATTTTTCATTACATAAATGGAGGTAGAGATTCAAATATATTCTATTAGCCTTTTAGACAAGATTACATTACTGACTTAATCAATTGAACTTAGCCTCTCAAATGAGCAATTTAGGTTTTTTTTTTTTTTCTTTCTTTTTCTTGTTTGAAGATAAGCAATTTAGGAAGTTAGCTACATGATAACTACACATAAAAATATCTCAGAATCCATACTATTATCGCGTAGCTAAGCACTCCAATTCAAAGGGAAAAAAAAAAAAAAAAGAAATCCCTTTCATTTGTAATGTAAGGTCACTGACCAATTTATTGATGATTAAGACAAAGAACCCTTTTATTTTGGACCTATTCTATCAAAATAGATGGATAGAAAATCAATATACTTCTATAATTTTTTTCTCTTACATCCAACGAGTAACTAGCAATTTTATTTAATAATTTCTTCTCTCTGTATTATATATCTTCCACACAAGTTATTAAAACATTTGTAAGGAATTATTACATCCATAGACTCACAGCTCTCGGCTTTCAATCCGACGCCACCATAAAACAAAGCAAAACACCGACAAACCTATTTGGAATTACAATGGTAATAATAGGACTAAAAACCAAGAATAGGGAACCCAAAAATAACAGTGGACACCACACCAACTGTCAGTCTACCGACCAAAGCAAACATCGACTTTTTACGCTTTCCCCCACTCGACGACCATGGCGCCGGCGCTGCATTTACACCTTCACTTGCTTGATCACCGCCATACACATTAACATTACTGTGCACAGATCCCTGCTGATGATAACCCATATGACTGTGCACCCATCCATGATGAGCAAATCCATAATTAGGATTCACAAAATGGTGATCGGAGACGCAGTAAGGGACGGCGTAGCCATAAGCGCCACCATGGCCTCCACCAAAATTACCGTACGGGTAATACCACGGGAAACCGCCGCCGGGAAATGGAGGCCGCCAGCTGGCTGCCCACTGCTGGGGTGCAAACGGAATCCCCCCACGTGAGGTAGTCCCACTCCGGTCTAGAGTCGGCGGCGGAACTGGTGGCTCCCTCCACCGAGTAGCCGGCGAGTTGAACGGCTCATCCATGCAGTCAGGATGGATATTGACTCTACAAATCTCACATCCGTAGACCCAAAGAGATGAAAAGTCCTCTTTGCAAACAGCGCAGCTACCGAACCGCAGCTTTTGGAGCTTCAAAGAATGGCGGCTGTCAGCCACGTGGCGAAGCTCTCTGGGGAGTTGGGTGCAAAGTGGGTGTACTCCGTCGAAATCGCAGTCTTTGCACTGGTAGAACAGGCCGTTGACGGGGTCCCGGCAAACGTCGCAGATTTGTTCGTACCGGCGACCGCCGTCGGGTTTACGGAGGACCAGAGTAAGGAGGTGGTGGTGGATGGATGAGTACAATTTTTCGGGGCAACCGGCGCAGTATTCATGGAGATCGAAATTGCAGAAACGGCATCGGAATCGGCCGCCGAAACCGGAGGTTTTGCAGCCGCCGCAGATGTAATCTTGGTGGTCGGAGTGATATTGTAAAGGGTGGTTTGGATGTGTGAAATGAAATTTGGTGTTTCCCGGTACCGCAGCCATGGCGGTTGTTGTCTCAGAGCGGAGGAAGGAATTAGATATATTGTCGGAGAAGACGCGTTTTAACGAGTGGTTTTCGGACTTTGTCTCTTTATTTTTGCTTTTAATTTTCTCAAATGGGCTTTTCAGAGAAAAAAAAAAAAAAAAAAAAAAAATCTCAAATGTTAAGACTTTGCTTGTTTAGTTGACCTGGAAATACATAAAAACCTTGACTTGGTTTTTTTTTTTTTTGAAAAATACCTTGACTTGGTTTTTTATTTGTATTTTGGTTAATTTTTTTAAAATTTATGCAATTTTCTCTAACATGTTGAATTTT
Source organism: Luffa acutangula (assembly GCA_036850905.1). NCBI lineage: Eukaryota > Viridiplantae > Streptophyta > Magnoliopsida > Cucurbitales > Cucurbitaceae > Luffa > Luffa acutangula. Next base: position 49,233,472 of record CM072087.1, on the reverse strand, counting down.
GTTATCTTGTATCTTTACTTCTGAGATTTTATTTTACTTTTATATTTTAATTTATTAGGTTCAATTGTTTATTGATATAATTCGTGTAAAGATAAGGATGTATAACCCCCAAATTTGACATGATATACATTAATGTGAGCTGTGGCATTGAGCTATAGTTCTGGTAGATTTGTGGTTTATTTTTAAATGATATTTAAAAATATAGCATAGTTCTAACTTCTAAAAAGTGTGATGTAGTTAGTTGAATAAATAATTTCAGTTTTTTATATATTTTTTTCTCAATGAAATAATTTGGTTAGTCGACTTATAGTTTGTATTCCGATGATTTCGGAGCATTGAAATAACTTTTAGTTTAAATGTTTAAAATAAAATGTATTTTTGAAAAACACTTAAATCAAAAGGTATTTCAAATGAACAATTTTTATAAAATATGTTTAGAATTTAAATGGCTGCAGAAAAATCTTTGAGTGTTCCTTTAATTAGTTTTCAGTTTGATAATGGTACTGAGTTCAAATCCTTTACCACCTATCTTGAGTCAAAAGGTATTTTTCACCTTTTTTTCATGCCCTTACACTTCTCAATAAAATGGAATAGCGAAAAGAAAACATAGGCATATTGTTAACATTGGTCAATCGGAGAAAGGAGGATAATTCCGGGCGGGGCAATCGGAGCAGTACACGTGGACGTCGACAATGCAGGCATGGCATCAGAATCGTGCGCCGGAGCCGGAGGTCTTGGAACCGTGGCAGGTGTAATCACGGTCGTCGGAATTATGCATCAGCGAGTGGTTTGGGCACAAAAATGGGGCAAGTGAGACTCACACTTTTGGGCATATTTCTTGTGTTTTTATTTTTTTTTTGGGTTTATTTTTCAAAACCAGTGTTTTAATTTAGTTATTTAGAAGGATTTCTCTAGAATAAAAAGAAGAAAAAGGGAAATGTTAAAGGGCTAGCTGCCAACATCTCTAATGTCACAATGCTCATCTATTAATTAAGTCAAATGTTGATGGATTTTTGAAGAAAATATCAATTTATACTTCTAAACTTTGGAGTTGTAATAACTTTAAACGTCAAATTAATAATGTGGTATCAATTTAAACCATAAACAGGTATGAATCAATTTAGAATAATAGACGTATTTTTGTCGGTTTGCAATTGCTTTCTTTAGTTGACTTACAAGTTCTAAGAAGATGCATAAACTTTGGCTCAGTTTTAAGATGATAAAATTTTGTGTTTCTGTTTTCCCTTTAAGTTTTCTATTGGATTTCCCCATGAACTTATGAGTTATTCATAGAAAGAAGAATAACGCCCAACGCTTGAATTACTTGCTCCCAAAGATTTCCACCATAGGTATATTTTGAAAGTGCACCCTTATTCATATCCCCCTTGTAATTGATCATTATAGAAGATATATATATAATAAAAAATCCTACCTTGCTTTGGACATTTTTATTCTCGATTACATTTTATATGGCATGTAAGGAAGCTACTATATGAAAAAAATAAAAACACCTTGCTTGTTAAATTATTTCAATCCATCTTTTTATTCATGAAGAGAAAAAGATTAGAAGATCATAGATAAATTATGAATCCTACAAAAAAAAAAAAAAAAAATTGAGTCCAGAAATACGTGGGAATGAAGATTTGCGAACCTTTAATCTTTTGATCGGATGTATATCTTTAATTAGTAGTTGAGCTATACTCAAATTGACAAATGAGTCTTCAACTTAAACAATCAAATTAAAACTTGATCAATTAATTACATGAACATAACTCAATTGATATAAAGATTTTTATTAATGACTTAGAGGTCTGTGGTTCAATCCCCCACCCCACATGTTGTAAAAAAAAAAACCCTAATAACCAAAATGATTTTTTTTTCTTTTTTTTTTCTTTTTTTTTTTTAAGTTTTAACAAAAGCAAGAGGAAAATGTGACTCTTAACACCGCTTTTAGTTTAAGCGTCCATTTGGAATACATTTCAGTTTGAGTGTTTTTATACACAAGTTATATATAATTCTCTTTTTAAAAAAAATTGCTAAACACACCCCAAGTCCTTTTCAAGATAGCATTTCTTTTTAAACATTTTGTATAAAAAATAGTTTAAAAATAAAATACTCATATCTTTAGTTACATGTTTTCAGCCAGCGTTTTACACAAGTTATTATATACTTAAAAACTCTTTTTAATTTTTTTTTTTAGGAAATCTTTTTTCAAAAAATTAGTTTGAAGTGTTTCTCTCAAAATGATTTATTTCTCTATCTCATTCTTTTAATAAATCATTTTTAATTGGTTAGTGAACATTATAATTTTTATAAATTTCTTTTTTTCCAAAATTAGATGCGTGAAAAGTTGAACCAAACATTCATATTAAGTGTTCTAAAATTTGTGGTGAATTTTCTCTGCGTGTGATGGTGTGGCTTTTACAATTATGGCGGTCTCACTCAAACCATCATGGGTTGGCATTAAAAAATGACCATAGAAAAAATAAAGGGCTTAGAGTGCATGAGTTCAATCCATGATAGCCACCTACCTAGAATTTAATATCCTACGGGAAGTAAACTATTGTGTACTTTCTTTCCTTCCAACCTTTCCGAGTGTGGTTTGAATGGATATGGGAGAACAAAAATTTTTGTGGATTTTCTAGGGACCGACGCCATGTTTATCCGTTTAATGGGTTCTCGAGTTCCTCGATGGTGAGGTTTATAGAGAAAGGACAAATTATTAGTGCAATGTTTATTTTTAAATTTGTTTGTTCCCTATTAATCATATTGGATACAAAATCGAGATACTCTTGCAATTTTTCTGTTACATCAAATAGTGTAAAACTATCGAAAGCATCTAAAAATTTAGGGAAAAATACACTTTTAGTCCCTGAGGTTTGGGTTAAGTGACACTTAGGTCCCTGAGTTTTCAAACTCAACAAAAATACCCATGAGGTTTGAGATAAGGAGCATTTTAGTCCCTGCCGTTAATTTTTCTGTTAAATCTTAACAGTTGCTGACGTGGCACTATTATTTTAATAAAAAAAAATATTTTTTTTTAATTTTTTAAAATAAAAATAATAAAATAATAAAATATTAATATTTTTTATTTTTTTATTATTTTTTCTCCCTTTCTCTTTCTTCTTCTTCTCTTTCTCCATATCCTTCATCTTCCTTCTTCTTCTTCCTAACTCCGACGACCGGCCGCCACCGCCCGCTGCCGCCCGCCGCCGCCGGCGGTCGCCGGCGACTGTTTTTTTTTCTTCTTCTTCTTCTTCTCTTCTTCTCTTTTCTTCCCCATTTTTCTTCTTTTCTTTAAAAAAAAAAAAATTAGGGGGGAGGGAGGCCCCTCCTCCCTCCCCGTCCAGCGGAAACGGAGGAGGAGGGAGGTCCCTCCTCCCTCCCTTTTCTATTTTTTTTTTAAAAAATATTGAAGAAAAAGAAGAGAAGAAGAAAGAAGGGAAGAAGAAGAAAGAAGAAAAAAAAAAAAATCAATCGCCGGCGGCGGCGGCGGCGTGTGGTGGCCGCCGGTCGCCGGACTTAGGAAGAAGAAGAAGGAGGAGGGAGAAGATGGAGAAGAAGGAAGATGGAGAAGAAGAAGATGAGAGAGAAAGAGAGAAAGAATAAAAAAAAAGTAATTAAATATTAATTTTTTAATTTTTTAATATTTTTTATTTAAAAAATAAAACAAAAATAATTTTTTATATTAAAATAATAGTGCCACGTCAGCAACCGTTAAAAGTTAACAGAAAATTTGACGGCAGGGACCAAAGTGCTCCTTATCTCAAACCTCAGGGGTATTTAGGGGTATTTTTGTTGAGTTTGAAAACTCAGGGACCCAAGTGTCAATTAACCCAAACCTCAGAGACCAAAAGTGTATTTTTCCCAAAAATTTATCTCGAGGAGATAGAGAGAGTCGTGTGTAGACTTAGGGAAGATGAAGACTTGGTCTTTGGTTTTTCATTTATTGTTAACTGTCAGATGGCTTTAAGGAATGTCATGTGTTGAGTATTGTTGACTATTAAAACAGTAGTAGTGATCTTCCTCAGTTCTCACCTTATTGGAAAAAAAATGCGGGGATTAATTTTTATGTTGGACTTTCCAATTCATCTAATTGGATTTCAAGCTTGGATTATTGCTTATATGATTTTTCTTTTTAAAAGAAAAAGTTGTTATGTACTTTTAATGAATTATAGACATAATTCTTGTACAAAATTGATGGAATTTCAGCCGAAAACAACATTAAAATTAAACTTTCGTGCAAATTTATGGGGTGTTTGGGAGAAGGATGTGGATTTTGGAAGTGGGGAGTTGTGAAATCTGTGGAGTTGTGAAGTCTGTGTTTGGACTGCTTAGTTCTGAAGTTTGAGTTAAGAAGTTTGTGTTGTGTTTGGGGTGCTAAGTCGTGAAGTCTGAGTTAGGAAGTCTGTGTTTGGAAAACTGAGTTTTGAAGTCTAAGTTTCTAATAGTTTTTTTTAAAAAAAAAAATATACAATTTTTTCATATTTAATGAATCAAAATGTTCTTCCCATTAATTGTAAAATTTAGATTTTAAGTCACAATTTTGATTAAAAATCCAAAAAAAAATCATAACATTTGACGCCATAAGTGAGAGTCTTCAAGATTGAAATTCTTATTGTATTTAAAGGGAAGAAATCTAGTTATATTGGAAAAAAATTGAAATTAACCTAAAATTGGTTACATTCTTTTTTTCGAAAAAAACGTAAGCCAAAGTTTGAAAAAAATGTTTTTTTTTTTTCCAAATGAACCATCTCTTTAAAAATTAATAACACTCCCTTTCAAAAAAAAAAAATTAATAACACTCATTTTAGTTTTTAATTATCTTTAACTTAGAAAATTAGATTTCTTCCAAATTGATTAAATTTATTTTTTTTCTTTTAATTAATTATTATATAGATTCTAAAAAAGTAATTAAGTCCAATCTTTAAAAATTGGTATAAAATCACAAATGTTTTCTCCTCTTTCTTTCTCCATTTATTACTCCACTTCTTTCCCTTCATTTTTTATTTAGAACAAAACTTTCCTGCATACCGGTATGTAGGGATCTCCCTACATACCCCATTAAAATCTTGGCAACTAAGAAAGAGGAAGGGAAAAAATATGGGAAGAAGGTAGATAAAAAAGCAAAGAAATTTATAAGTGGAATAAGGTTTATACAACTTTTCAAAATCAAAACGTTATCAAAACGTGCTTAAACTTTCAAATCTATGTTTAATAGATCGGAAGCCTCTAAAAAGTATCTAATAAAACAAATTAAAGTCTATGATTAAATAGTAAATGATTTGATCGGAAAAGAAAAATAAAACTGAAATTATTTATTCAAGAAACTACATCATCACTTTACAGAATATATATATGTTATGGAACTATTCTATATTCCTTAGTTTCTTTTTAAACTAAATCAAGAATACACACGAACTCAAGCTCAAATCTCGATGCCACAACTCACAAGTATATCGTATTATATTTTGGTTATCCATTTTTATGCTAGTTATACTAACAAATAATTGAGACTAATAAACTGTTAAAGTTATACTAACACACATACCATCCACTAAAATGTTAGAGGTTTAAGAATTCCTTCCTCTATAAATAGTTTAACTTTTTTTTTAAAAAAAAATATTGAGTCTAATAAATCGAAATAGAAAAATAAAATAGCATTTCAAAAATATGTATTGTTGATGCCAAAATTTAGCCAAGGGACGCACCTGACCTTCACGTGACATCAACGGGGAATTTGTAGAAACGGGGGAAGACATGACCTGCAAGACCAGCAAAAACGGCTGCACACCGGCGTGGTGTAGGCCACACCGCCTCCGATGCTTAAGTCAGAAAACGGAAGGAGAGCAGGAAAGTAAGAGAAGAGAGTCGATTATTCAGTTCGGGTCCCGACGAAGAGGGGTATAAATACCTGCTCATGCTCCTAGGGTTTTTTAGGAGTTCAGAGGCGTTTCGGGACAAACCAGACGGATCCGGGGCGGCTGGAGACTACAGGGACCAAACGGGACCCGATGGACTTGGCCCGCACGAGCAGGCCGAGGAAGGCGTCGGGCCGTCCCGCTCGTCGGTTTTGCCTCTTGGGTCCATCTTCCGGTCTGATTTCTGCTCGGTTGTCCTTGTCAGCTCCTCGTGCATCTGGGTGGTCCAAAATTACCTATAACATGTATATAAGAAATTAAATATAAAGTATATATATATATATATATATAAACAATAACTTCACCAAATACCCAGTCAAAGTGTATGTGCATCTTCCTGGCAAATTGCAAGTCAACTAAAAAGTCATTTTAAAAAATAATAATAAAATAAAATAAAGAAGCAAAGTCGAAAACCCTTGTTCAAAAAAAAACGCGTGGTTGTCCGGCTATATATCTAAATCTTTCTTCCGCTCTGAAACCCCAACGGCAACGACGATGGCTCCGGTGCCGAGAAACACCAAATCCCATTTCACGCATCCAAACCACCCTTTGCAATATCACTCCGACGACCAAGATTACATCTGCGACGGCTGCAAAACCTCCGGTTCCGGCAGCCGGTTCCGATGCCATTCCTGCAATTTCGATCTCCATGAATACTGCGCCGATTGCCCCGAAAAAATGTCCTCATCCATCCACCACCACCTCCTCACTTTGGTCCTCCGTAAACCCAGCGGCGCTCGCCTCAACGAACGGATCTGCGACATCTGCCGGGACTCCATCGACGGCCTCTTCTACCGCTGCAAAGACTGCGATTTCGACGCCCACCCACTTTGCACCCAACTCCCCGAACAGCTTCGCCATGTGGCTGACACCAACCACTCCTTGAAGCTCCAAAAGCTGCGGCTCGGAAGCTGTGCCGTCTGCAAAAAGGATTGCTCATCTATTTGGGTCTACGGATGTGAGATTTGTAGAGTCAACATCCATCCCGACTGCCTGTTTTTGCCGTTCGACTCGCCGGCCACTCACCGGAGGGAGCCACCAGTTCCGCCGCCGGGTCTAGAGCGGAGTGGGACTACCTCACGTGGGATTCCGTTCGCACCGCCGCCGTGGGCAGCCGGGCCGGCTCCATTTCCCGGCGGCGGTTTCCCGTGGAATGGTGGGTATTCCGGCGGGGCGTTTCCTCATGGTTTCGACGCTAAGCCTTACCCGTACGGTAATTTTGGTATGGGAGGGCATTCCGGCGCTTATGGCTACGCCGCCCCTTACGGCGTTCCTGATAATCCTTTTGTGTATTCTAATTATGGATCTACGCAGAGTAATGTGAACCATCAGGCAAGTGAAGCTGTAAATGCAGCGGCGGCGTCGGGAAAGCCAGGAAAGTCAATGTTTGCTTTGGTCGGCAAACTGACACTTGGTGTGATGTCTAGTGTTATTTTTGGGTTCCCTATTGCTGGTTTTTAGTCCTATTGCGATTGTAATTCATAAAAGCATCGTCTTTGTCGTTTGTTTTGTTTAGTTGTGAGGCGTGTAATTGAAAGTTGTGGGTCTATGAATGAAAAGTTATCAATAATATCTCATCTCATTCTCGTGTTTGAATAAAAATAAAAAATACTCCATTTGAAACACAGTTAAGATTAAAATGAAATACTTATATTTAGATTCGAGAGTATTTTTAATAATTTATATCTTATTAAAATTTGGCCTACCAAAACTATATTTTCTATTATATATTTAGATAGATACTTTTTGTATATTTTCTTTTTCTTTTTATTCAATGTCAACTATATTTGCGGATTATTATCTTAAAAAAAAAAAAAGAGGTAAAAGTCTTTCTAAACTCAATGGCTCCAAATAAAGTCAAAACTTACACAATTATTTCTGATCATTAAAAAAATATATCAAAACTACCAACATCCCGCGGTTTAAAAAACACCCAAACACTCGTTTGGGTTCCCATTTTTAGAAAGACGTGTTTTCCAAATTCTCACTTCACAAATCACTTTCCCGTTTCCCGTTTCCCGTTTCTCTTTCCATGTTGCTAGATCACACGTTTTCTTTTTCCCTCTGTGTTCTCTCTCTCCCACTTTCGTCTCTCTCCCTCTCCGTTTCATCTCTCCCTCTCTGTTTCGTCTCTTTCCCTCTGTGTTCTCTCTCTCCCACTTTCGTCTCTCACCCTTTCCGTTTCGTCTCTCTCCCTCTTTGTTTCGTCTCTCTCCCACTTTCGTCTTTCACTCTCTCTGTTTCGTCTCTCTCCCTCTCTGTTTTTCCATCCCCTTCACACTCTCTGTTTTTTTTTTCATTTCCCTGTTTCTTTATATTTCTTTCTCATTTTTTTTTTGTTTCTCTTACTCTGTTTCGTCTTCATTTTTTTCCCTCTCTGTTTCTATGTTTTTTTTCTCCATATTCGGTTTTGAAACACAAAAGGAGATGGGTTTTCTAGTTTTTTGTTGGGTTTTTTTTTTTTTTTTGTGTTCTAGGCGGCAAAAATGGGATAAAGAGAACGAAATCGAGAGGGGGAAATAGAACGAAAGAAATCGAGGGAGGGGGGAGGAAGATAGAAATCGAGAGAGAGAAAGGGAAGGGAAAGACAGAAATTGAGAGAGAGAGGGACGAGAGAGAAAGAAATCGAAGGAGAGAAAGAAATCGGAAGAGGGAGAGGGGAAGAGAAAGAAAGAAGTTGAGAGAGATGGAGAAATCCCAACGGATTGAGTTTGAGGTTTTTTTTTTTTAAATTATAATTTAAAGAAAACGTAAACGTAGGGATCTCCCTGCATACCACTTGACAACTAAGAGATTAAAAAAAATTCTCAGATTTTCTCATTTTCTCCCTTCCTCTTTCTTAGTTGTCAAGATTTTAATGGGATATGTAGGGAGATCCGTACCGGTATGCAAGGAAGTTTTGTTCTTTTCAAAAGTCAAGCTAATTTTGGAAAGAAAAAAACTTGTTTTTAGAATTTATTTAGAAATTTAAATGCAAGGGAAATGGAGAGAGGCAAATATAATTTGGTGACTACATTTGTAATTTAAAATTTTTAATAACTAAGAGGGGAATGACAAGCCTGAAGATCAAAGATGAATACTCAACCTAAACATTCAAATTACATTCAATGGCAAAAGAGTTTTGGGGTTTTAACCAACGCAAGAGAGGAATGTGTAGACTTTTAACATTAATACAAGAGAGGCAAGTATTCGTATTGAATGAGATTCTAATAATTGCACATAAATATGAAGCTCAACTCGCATAATACTTATATAATGTCTCATAATACCTATACTTATATTAAAAAAGAAGAAGAAGAAGACGACGACTCCACTTGGAGAGAGGCAAATAAACGGAGCAATTATTTTGTAGTCTTTGTTATTATCAGCACAATCAGAGGGAAGAGAATGCAGGCAATTCTCAGATGATGAACAAACAAACGAGCCATTAGAAGAAGAAGAATCAAAGACCAATGGAACCGAAAAGAAAATCAGTAATAGCACCTGCCGCTAAATTTTCAACCAGACCAAACATTGTACCCCCAAATATTGATCCCCAAATCGACGGCGACGGCGTATGTCCACCATAATTTGGCCGAGGAGTGGCCGGATTGTTTTGTGCCAATTGAACAGATCCATAATAGTTAGGTCCAGGAGGATAACTAATATGATAATTCGGATATCCCCAAGGGGAAGCATGGCCGTACGAAGAAGAATGGCCTCCTCCTCCATAATCATAACCACCATAATAACCATACGGGTAAGCCCCGCCGGAAAACCCACCATGAAAATTAGGTTGTTGCGCCGTTGTCCACCACGGCGCGTGTGGTATCCCGCGAGATCCCGACAGTGGGACGGCCGATTTCTCACTCCGCCGCACACCGTACGGCTTGAGAAGGCATTTGGGGTGAATATTCACTCCACAGACATCGCACTCGTAGACCCAGAGAGAAGAACAGTCAGTTTCGCAAACAGAGCAACGGCCAGAGGAGAGCCGGTGGAGCCTGAGCTCATGGTGGTCGTCGATGACGTGGCGGAGCTGCTCGGGGAGTTGGGTGCAAAGTGGGTGGACGTCGAAGTCACAGGCGTCGCACCGGTAGAACATGCCGTCGATGGATTCACGGCAAACGTCGCAGCATCGATGGTTCATACGGGGTACCAGAGCGAGGCGGTGGCTGTGGAGGAAGGAGGATAATTCCTGGGGGCAATCGGAGCAGTACACGTGGACGTCGACGGTGCAGGCGTGGCATCGGAACCGTGCGCCGGAACCGGAGGTCTTGCAGGCGTGGCAGGTGTAATCACGGTCGTTGGAATAATGCATCAGAGAGTGGTTTGGATGGACATGGGAGAATAGACATTGCTCTGTGGATTTTCTGGGCACCGGCGCCATGTTTATCTGATTAGTGAGTTCCTCGACGTTGAGGTTTATAGGGAGAGAGAGAGAGAGTCGTGTAGACTTGGGGAAGACAAAGACTTGGTCTTTTTTTTTTTATTATTATTTATTTATTTATTTATTTATTGTTACCGTCAGATGGGTTTAAGAACTGTCAGGTTAAGAAATAAGAATGGTTGACTATTAAAACAGTAGTGATCTTCTCCAGTACTTTTTAATTCATCTAATTCGATCTCAAGCTTGGATTATTGTTTGGTCACAGTATTCATCTTAAAATTAAATTAAACAAGCATGCCAAATTTAATTTATGCAATTTCCTCTTTGATATTTATTTATTTATTTGGTTCATCAATATAACCCTAAGAAGAGGTTTGTGAATTCAAACCTCTTCAATGTTAGTCAATAAAACTTTATTTGTATCGAGTTATGTGTAGATTACTATTTTTTTTCTTGTAGCACCAATATATTTTAGATATTATTTTATTTTATATTTTAATTAATTAGTTTCTATAAAAAAAAAAAAGTTCTTGTAGATTTTGAGGTTTATTTAAAAAATAAATATAGAAATATAGTTCTAAATAGTGTGACGGTTTGTAGTTGAATAAGTAATTAATTTCAGTTATACATATATTTTTCTTCAATGAGATCATTAGTTTGTATCTTTGACGAAATTCATATTTTATGCTTATAGTTCAACAAATGATTACTTTTCATTATTTAGAATGCTCGTTGATAAGTATCATTTATCATCAATTTATATGGGCTATTTCTCTGGTATTTCTAATGAAAAGTTTGTTATTTCTTGAGTCTATTGTATTGCTCCATGTGTCCCTTTGTATTTCTATATATTGGGTTCTATTCATTGCCCTAATTAAGACAATTACAATTATTGAACAGAATCTTCTTTCTTCCCCTCTTTTTGCACTGTTTATGGTATTAGAGCTAAGCTCATCCTCCTTTTTTTGAAAATGGCAATTGAAGAAGGCTCCCCATCATCCTCTTCGTCCTCTAGTCACCAAACTACTCCTGTGTCTTGTAGTAACACCCTCTACTTCGATTACAACACCAGTGGTGACTCCCATCTAAAATCAGGTACAAAATCCCATTATTGATACCCCTACTCTGGTTCGGACCCATGATCAACCAAAACCGGAATAGAAATCAAACTCAACCTCCTCTATGAGTCGTTAAAGTATGCATAGTTTAGTGGAAATTGATCACATGTACTTTCGACTCGACTAAGAGATTACAAATTTGAATCTCCTTCGCCTCCAAATGTTGTTGAACTTAGAAAAATCATGATTGTTTCTTTTTATACCCATCCCTCTATTAGTGGAAATTTTATGTGTGTTCCTTTTCTTTTCCTTTACTATGAACAAACCCCCTTGTTGTCAACATGAGAATTTCATCTCAGGAAAAGGATACCCAACTTCAAAAAATCTCCACCATAGGGTATTCTAAAAAGTCCTTCTTTTTCTCTAATAAAATTCTAAACTTTAAAAAAGTTTCTAATACGTGGTTGAACTTTCAATTTTTTATCTAATAAGTCTTCAAATTTTCATGACAATGAAATTATGGAATATATTCAGTAAAAATTGAATAAAATGTAAAAATTGCAATATTTATCTAAACAATCTAACGTGTAATTTAATGAAATTGAAAGTTTACCGCGAAAATTAATACACGTTACCAAAGTTCAAAGTTAAAAATTGATTTCTTTTTCTGTAAAAAAAAAAAAGAAAAGTGAAGCTCCTTTTGTTGGAATGTATGCACCCCTCTCTCTCAATTAATGAAAACAATGTGCGTGGGATAAGTCCACTTTAGAAACCATGAATTTGAAATGGTCTTGAAATAATGTTTATTTTCAAGCCAAAGTTGAATACAATAATATGGACAAATTTGGAATCAATTAGGAGTTTGTGGTCAGTGCTCACATGCCCAAAATGACAAACGATGATTGCTGCATTATTAGAAAATGGTTAAAACTAGTAAGGAACTGTATTGTAGAAGAGTTTTGAGGAAACCCTAAGAGCAAACGTGTCTTTCAAGAGGGAGGTATGTAGCAAAATACAAGAAAAAAAAGGGAAATGTTAAAGGACTAGCTGCCGACATATCTCTAATGTCACAATTGCTATTATATTTTAGAGAAAATATCATTTTCCTTTACCACATGATGTGGGAAGATTCGAACCACAGATCACCTCTTGGTCATTAGTATAAAGGCTTATGTCAATTGAATTATGTGTCGAGAAAATATTAATTTATAACTCCTAAAATTTGGAGTTGTAATAATTTAAAAACATCATAAGAATTGTATTAATTTAAACCGGCAATTTGCTTCTTTAAGATTTTGGCTTCTTTAGTGGATTTACAAGTTCTAAGAAGATGCATAAAGACTTTGGCTCAATTTTAGGATGATAAAATTTTGTGTTTCTGTTTTTTCCCTTTTAACAAGTTTTCTATTGGATTCCCCCATGAACATATGAGTCATCTCATTAAAAGAAGAATAATGCCCAACTCTTGAATTACTTGCTCCCAAAGATTTCCACCATAGGTATATGTTGAAAGTGCATCTATATTCATATATCCTGTTGTAATTCATTATAATAGTAGATATATATTGATGACGACTTAGAGGTATGTGGTTCAATTTCTCTCACCTCACATGTTGTCAAAAAAAAAAAAAAGACTTAATCAAAAGGATTTTTTTTTTTTTTTAAAGTTTTAACAAAAGCAAGAGGAAAATGTGATTCATAGCATTGATACAAGAGAGTTACTTATCGAATGAAGAGTATATTTGAAATAGCTTTTAGTTTAAAATTTGTGGTCAATTTTATCAGCATGTGATGGTGTCGCTTTTACAATCATGGCAGACTCACTTAAAAAATTCGTAGCGACAACTCTTGGTTTTATTTGCAGATTCTTTTTTGAAAAAAATACATTTTTGATCCCTGAGGTTTGAGTTAAGTTACACTCTTTGGTCCATGAGTTTTAAAACTCAACAAAATTACTCTTGAGGTTTGAGATAAGGAGCAATTTGGTCACTGTCATCCATTTTGTCGTTAAATACTAATGACTGACGTGACCATATTTTTTTAATTAATTTTTTTTTATTTTGAAATAAAAATAAATAAAAACAATAAAATATTATTATTATGTATTATTCTATTATTATTAATTATTGTTCAATCTCTCTTCTTCTCCTCTTCTTCATCCTCTTCCTTCACCATCTTCCTTCTTATTGATTATTTTATCAAAATGACTTGAAAAATAAGAAATTGTGGCTTGTTTGAAGCTGAATATATTTCTACCATGTCAGCTGAAAATCAAGCAATATGTCTTAAAAATTACTTAAGAATTTTGGATTTGAACTAGAAGGATTTAAAAAAGGTTTTGTGACAACAAGTTTGTTAGTGCCTTTAATCCCGTACAACATGGTAAGACTCACTCTAAAAATTATTGTTTAAAACAACAGTAACAAAACTCATATAATTTATTGGGATAATGCATAATAAACTTTCGGTTAATTATTAATCAAGACAACAAGATGAAAATAACACGGAAACAGAATTCGTGATAGTTTAGTTGACGTTAGAATGATTAAAAACTAATGGAACCGAAAAGAAAGTCATTGATAGCACCAGCTGCTACGTTCCCAATCAGAGAAAAAATCGTATCTAGGAACAGTGATCCCCAATGTAGCGGCGGCCGCGGCGGAGGCGGAGGCGGAGGCGGAGGCGGCGGCCAATATCCACCAGGGACATGGTTGTAGTAATATGGAACCGCAACAGGTGGTGGCGGCGGCTGCGGTGGCAGATTAACAGGTCCCGGATACCAAAAATGGAAATTTGGCAATTGAGCCGGCGGTCCATAGTGATGGTAAGGACGGGCAGCCGCTCCTGGAAAAGCAGGTTCTTGCTGCCCCGTCGTCCACCGCGACGGTGCATGTGGTATCTTGCGTTGGTTTCTGTAATCGTATTGCTCTCGAAGGCACTTGAGATGGATATTAAAAGGTTTTAGAAAGAGAATATTGTGTACTGTATTGATGTAATGAAATCCAATACTGAACAGTGCAAATACAAGGCAAATATAAAGCACTCCACAAGGACACCTGGAGCAACATGATAGGAGAAAGAAATAACAAACTATCAATACAAAAAATACAGAGAAATAGCCTTAGAAATAATGCTGAGAAATGGTATTCTTTCATCCCCCCGCAAGCGCAACTGGGCGACTCTGTACCGTGAGCTTGGAACGCAAACATAGAAAGCGAGTAGAAGGCAAAGGTTTAGTGAGGATATCTGCCAATTGATCCTCGGACGGAACATAACGAATAAAGAGTTGTTTACGCATAACCTTCTCTCTTATGAAGTGGTGATCTATCTCGATGTGTTTAGAACGACTGTGAAGAACCGGATTGGCAGCTAAATATGTTGCACTAACATTATCACACAGCAACAAAGGAGCCGACAATGGAGGAAACCCAAGCTCATTCAAAACAGATTGAATCCAAACAAGTTCAGCAGCCGCATTCGATAATCCCCTATACTCGGATTCTGCACTGGAGCGAGAAACCACTTTCTGTTTAGCTGAGGACCAAGAGATTAGATTACCTCCAAGGAAAACACAATAACCACTCGTGCTTCGTCTATCGTCCGGACAATTAGCCCAATCAGCATCTGTATAACAAGTTAAAGCATGCGGACCAGAAGTTGAAAAAGAAAGACCAAGAGAAATGGTTGTCTTAAGATACCGAAGGATGCGTTTAACTAAGAGCCAATGGGATGTAGTAGGAGCATGTAAAAACTGACAAGCTTTATTAACAGCAAAGCTTAAATCCGGCCTAGTAAGAGTACAATATTGTAAAGCTCCAACAATACTCCTATATTCTTTAGGATCCTTTAACAACTCACCATCATGAGCTGACAAAACCGAGCCAGCAGCCATAGGTGTAGACATGGGCTTACAAAGCAACATATCTGCACGTTTTAAGAGATCTGAGAAGTACTTTTGCTGACACAAGTGTAAAGAAGAAGAATCCCGTTGAACTTCTATACCCAAAAAATAAGACAGAGGACCAAGATCTTTCAAAGCAAAAAGCTTGTTCAGAGCAGTAATAAAATGCTGAATAAATCGAGAATCATTGCCCGTAATTAAAATGTCATCAACATAAACCAACACCACAATAAAAACCGAGGGCTTTCTGAAAGTAAACATTGAAGTATCAGATTTTGACGCCACGAAACCCCAGTCGAGAAGGCAAGTGCTTAGCTTAAGAAACCATTCTCTAGGACTCTGTTTTAAACCATACAAGGCTTTCCTAAGCTTACATACATGTGTTGGTTTATCTTTGTCTACAAATCCGGGCGGTTGAACCATATAAACATCCTCGTGAAGGTCACCGTTAAGAAAGGCATTGTGTACATCCAATTGTTTTATCACCCAATGAAACCGAACAGCGAGAGATAAAACAATACGGATAGTGGTAGGCTTGATTACCGGACTAAACGTCTCAAAATAGTCAATACCTTGTGTTTGATCAAAGCCACGAGCAACAAGCCGGGCCTTGTGCCTTTCAATAGAACCATCCGGTCGTAACTTGAGTTTATATACCCATTTACATCCAACTACAGTGTACTTAGGAGAGTATGGAACAAGAGACCAAGTTTGATTTTGTACCAAGGCTAAATATTCTTTGTTCATAGCATCCTGCCATTCAACACATTTAATTGCCGCCTTAAAACTAGTTGGTTCAGTTATGGAAAGAGGTGAGGTATCTGTGGTAGAGGTAAGCCAACATTTGGGTTTAAAAATACCGGCTTTAGCTCTAGTTATCATGGGATGAGCATTAGATGGAACACTGGAAGTAGGTGGCAAGACAGATTTATGGGTATTTAAAGTAGGAGAAGGTGAGGAATGCTGAGCAGAAGAAGAATGCTGAGAAGAAGGTGAGGAAGAGTCTAATAAGCCAGGAGAAGGTTGGTCAATGCAAGGAGTAGGAGAGCTTTGAGCAGGGGAAGTGAGTTGCGACAAAGGGGAATGGTGGTGGTGAACAGGAGACGAAGGAACAGCAGCTAAACCAGGGGGAATAGAAAGAGAAGGAGACATAGAAGGAGAATCAGCAACGGAAGGAGAAAGAGAAGACAATAATACATTATCAGCCGTAGCTAGAATAGGAAAAGGAGAAGGACAGTAGAAGGAATGATCAGAAGTGGGAGACTTAACCGAGCCAAAAGAAAAAGATGCATTAGCACAAGGAAAGACAGCCTCATTGAACACAACATGACGAGAAACATATATACGACCAGAAGAAGGTTCAAAACAAAGGTATCCTTTATGATTCTGACTATATCCAACAAATATACATTCAGTGGACCGAAAAAGGAGTTTATGAGAATTGTATGGACGAAGAAAAGGAAAGCAAGAGCAGCCGAAACTGCGAAGCAAGGAATAATCAGGATGCTTACTATATAATGCAAAGTAAGGACTCTTAGACTGGAGTACAGGAGTAGGAAGTCTATTAATAATATAAACGGCTGTTTGGAAAGCGAAACTCCAGAAGGACAAGGGTAAATGAGAGTGAGCTAACAAGGAAAGCCCAATCTCAACCACATGTCTGTTCTTTCTTTCTACTCTACCGTTTTGTTGAGGTGTGTATGGACATGACACACGATGAACAATACCATGAGAGGAAAGAAGAGCAGAAACAGACCGAAACTCCCCACCCCAATCGGTTTGAAGAGCCTGAATAGAAGAGCCAAACTGAGTTTCAACAAGTTTCTTAAAATTTAGAAAACAAGGAAGAGTTTCATCTTTTGATTTCAATAAGTAAAGCCAAGTAAACCGAGAATAATCATCAATAAATAAGAGAAAATATCTGGCTCCATTGATAGAAATATGAGGGGAAGGTCCCCATACATCCGAGTGCACTAATTGAAATGGTTTAACAGACTTTGACTCAGACAAAGGAAAAGGTAAACGATGACTTTTCGCAAGCTGACACTCATTACAAAACTCATTGACACTATTACATGAAACACCACAAATAGCTAGAACTTTCTTCAAAGTAGCAGTGGCAGGATGTCCCAGCCGAATATGCCAATTTGGTGCAGCTTTAGAAGACACAAGAAAGGCAGCAGAAGATGCAGACCGAGAGAAAACAGGAGAAGCCAGAGAGGACAGTTTGTAGAGGCCATCTTCAAGCTTGCCCTGAAGAAGAATGTTCTTGGATTGGAGATCCTTGACAAGAAAGAAAGAAGAATGAAATTCAACAAAGGCCTTATTATCTTTACATAACTTTGCTACACTAATAAGTTTTTTTGTAATAGAAGGAGTGTGCAAAACAGAATGTAAAGTGATAGGTATTGAATGAGTAGGAATAGAAGATGAGCCAATATGAAGAATAGGTAGTTGCTTACCGTTACCAACAGTGACCTGTTCACCACCATGATAAGGAGTTGGATTGCACAATGAAGCCATGTCCGGAGTCATATGGTGTGTAGCCCCAGAATCAAGAAACCAGGACTCATCCGGATGAGTAAATTCAGGAGGGACAATAGAGGAAGAATCAGACATGGGAGTTGATGAAGTAGTGGTGTGGATAAGAGCTTGGGGAGGAGGGGTTTGGTATGCAAGATTGGTACGGTGATGACAAATGAGGGCAGTATGCCCTAGTTTTCCACAGATTTGACATTGAATACGAGGGCCATTTGGTTTAGAGGGCCATTTCTGTTGCTGTTGTGGCTTACCGAGAATGCCAGGAGAAGAATTAGGAACGGGGGATTGAGGTAAAGAGTTGAAGGTTGATTTTGAAAAATGATTAAATTGAGGTTTCTGAAAAGGACGGCGATTAGAATTATGTTGAACAGTAAGAGTGCTAAGATTAGCCTGAACAAGATTCAATTGATCTACAGTGTTCTGTTTCTCTAGTCTAGCTTCATATGCTAATAGCAAGCTTCTAACATCCTCTAAAGCTGGATTATCAGGCCGATTTTGAATAGCAGTCACAAAGGGATTATACTCACTACCTAAACCATCTAGGATATGAGCAAGATGATCCCTATATGAAATCGGCTCCCCAATAGCAGAAAATTTATCTGTAACCTCTTTAATTTGAGCAAGATATTGACTGACTGAGAAACCATCTTTTTTAATTCTTTGCAATTGGGACTTAAGACTCATAATCCTAGCAGTAGTTTTCGAAGCATAAGAACGTGTAAGAGAACTCCAGATATCAGCAGCAGAATCAAGGTTAATAATCTCTCCCATTTTTTCTTCAGATAGAGAGGAATACATCCAGCACATAAGTAAACGGTTGTACCTTTCCCAGATGAGATATTCAGGGTTGGGTTGCATTTGATTTTGATCGAGAAATTTCTGTGGAGCAGAAATTGAACCATCAAGAAAAGCAGAGAGGCCGTTTGCAAGCACAGCGTTGAGAAGTTGATTCTTCCACAAAAGGAAGTTAGAGTCATTGAGCTTAACAGCGAGCGGCTGTGGTAGGGTAGGGTAAGGGTTGGGAGTAAAGAAATTTTGAGGAGCTGAAGCATTTAATTGATTTTGCGCCGGAAACAGAGGACGCGGATAAAATGGCTGAGTAAAAGGCTGAGGTTGGGGAAAAGCTTGAGGATAGAAACCAGGTTGAGGGTACCCATTTGGATTGAAGGGAGCAGTGGGTTGGATCGCCGGAGGTTGAGTAGTCGGTCGGGCTCTGGGTTGAAGATTCTGAGGAAAAATAGTAGGTTGGGGATTGGAAGTATTCTGGGTTGGATTTTGAATAGGTGAGACAACTGGAGTAGTAATCGGTGTACCTGGAGTGGCCACCGGAGACGTCAACGGAGCAGAAGACGAATTAGAGGAGGAACCTTCATCAATTGCCATTTTTTAATCGGAGAGAAGGAGAAGCCGTAGCTCTGATACCATAAAAGGTTTTAGAAAGAGAATATTGTGTACTGTATTGATGTAATGAAATCCAATACTGAACAGTGCAAATACAAGGCAAATATAAAGCACTCCACAAGGACACCTGGAGCAACATGATAGGAGAAAGAAATAACAAACTATCAATACAAAAAATACAGAGAAATAGCCTTAGAAATAATGCTGAGAAATGGTATTCTTTCAGATATTGACTCTGCAAAGACCGCAGCCATAGACCCAATGAAAAGAACAGTCATTTCTGCAAACGCCACAACTTCCACCCGACACCCTCTGGAGCCTCAACTTATGGTTGTTGTCTATGACATGGCGCAACTCCCTCGGAAACTGGGTGCAGAGTGGGTGGACGTCGAAGTCACAGTCTTCGCACCTGTAGGACAGGCCGTTGATGGGTTCGCGGCAAAGATCGCAGTTCCGACGAAGATGGGTCTGAGCCACTTGAAGCAGGCGGTGGATGTGGAAGAAGCACGGCAACTCGCGGGGGATATCGAAGCAGTACCCGTGGATGTTGACGGCGCAGGGTTGGCACTGGAGTCGGGCACCGAAACCGACGGTCTTGCAGATATCGCAGATGTAACCTCGGTCGTCGGAATAATACAATAGACGGTGGTTTGGATGGACATTGGACAAGTGTTGTGCGACCACACTGCTCGGTGTCGGACCCAAAGCCATGTCTCTCTCTCTCTCTGATGATGTGATAAGTTTTAGAGGAAACGCCGGAGACTCGAGAGTTTTATAGAGACCAAAGAACTTGTGTTTGTGTTCAAGGCTTTGAATATCAATGTTACGTTGGAATATAGAAATCTCAAATGGATTTTTTTTTAGTTCCAAATTGTAATGTTGATTGTTTTATTTCATTTTTTATTTTTTGAAAAACATAATGTTGATTATGAAATGTTATGTAGATATATTGTATTGTATATAGTTGACCAATATTTTTTTTTATTGGATTAGAAGTTTTATATGGAACGGTATATAGAAATATTGACTGAGGTCTTATATTAATGTAAATCTTGGAATACATTTGTGTCAATGGAAATTGGGTCGTGCAGTTAGGATTTGAAAAACACAGGTAATTAGGGAGAGATAAGACTCGATTTCTTATTCATCCAAGGACACTGGAGGAACCATATATACAGTTGAGGAAATCACGCAATTTCCAAATAATCAAGGAATAAAGAATAACAGAATTTACAGAGAGGACAGATGTACATAAACCATTGGATTGCAAATAACAGAAAGAATCATTTTGAAGAAGAGCTGGATGATCGAACTTTCTGGATTGTTGATGACGCTAGGGTTGTGTCCTCTCTTCTCATGGGCTGCTTGGACTTAGTCAGTCGGCCCACATTGTTGGTTTCCTCCTCATCAAGGCCCAATGGCCTGTTATCCTTGATACCTCCCCTCAAACGAGAGGGTAGCTCAGCTACACCAAGTTTGGACCTCAAATAAAAGAACTGAGAGTGAGATAGTGACTTAGTAAGACAGTCTGCTGGCTGTTCAGTAGACGGAATATAGCGAACTTCAACCTTTCCTTTCAATACCAAGTCACGGACAAAATGAACATCGACTTCTATATGTTTAGTTCGGGCATGGAAGACAGGGTTTGCAGCCAACGCTCCAGCACTCACACTGTCACACCATAGAATCGGCTTACTCACACACGGAGATCCAATTTCAGTAAGGAGTTGTTGAATCCACACGAGTTCAGTAGATGCCAACGCCAGTGCCCTGTACTCAGACTCTGTACTAGATCTTGCCACTGCATTTTGTTTCTTAGAGGCCCACGAAATAATATTATTTCCTATGAAGACACAGTATGCTGCAACTGATTTCCGGTCATCCAGGTTGGATGCCCAATCCGCATCAGAATACGCTGTGACTGACAAGTCATCACTCTTCTGTACATATAGACCAAAGTCCTTCGTGCCACTTACATACCGCAGTACTCTTTTAACAGCTAACCAGTGTTGATCGGTCGGTGCTTTTAAGAATTGACTTAACTGATTCACAATATAAGTTATATCTGGTCTCGTGTTTGTTAAGTATTGAAGGGCCCCTATGACACTCCTGTACATAGTCGGATTATCAAGGGGATTACCATTTTGGACAGACAGCTTTTGACCTGTGACACTCGGTGAAGGGGCTGGCTTTAAGGAAGTCATTTCAAGTTTGTACAGTAAGTCATCAACATACTTACTTTGATTTATGAGAAGGCCATCTGGTAAGTAATGAACTTGAAATCCTAAGAAATAGTCCAGCAACCCGAGATCTTTTAAAGCAAACCGCTTGTCCAACGCCACAATTAACCGATCTACAAGAGTCTTATTGCTACCAGTGACGATAACATCATCCACATATACTAACAAGAGAACAACAGCATATTGAGAGCGATAGATAAAAAGTGAGGAATCAGACCTGGCATTGACAAAACCCCATGACACAAGAACAGTCTTTAACGTGTTGTTCCAAGCCCTCGGGGCCTGTTTGAGGCCATATATGGCCTTATTGAGCTTGCAAACATGTGAAGGGCATCTCTCATCAACATAGCCCGGTGGTTGGTCCATGTACACCTCTTCATCAAGGTTACCATTGAGGAACGCATTATTGAAATCCAACTGTCGAAGTTGCCACCCTTTTGTAACTGCTAGACTCAAAATTACCCTTATGGTTGAGGCTTTGACCACTAGACTAAAGGTCTCAAAGAAATCCACACCGGGGCTTTGATGAAATCCCTTTGCTACCAAGCGAGCTTTGTATCGTTGAACCGAGCCATCAGAATTCTTCTTTATACGATAAATCCACTTGTTGCCAATTACGTTAAGAGTAGGACTGAAAGGCACTAGAGTCCACGTTCTGTTCTTTATGAGGGCCGAGTACTCAACATCCATAGCATCACGCCATTGTGGGGTAGCTAGTGCGTCCTTCACTCGTGTAGGTTCAGTAAGAGACCAATCCGTCTTAGTGTGAGACAACCATAACTTAGGTTTGAACACCCCAGCCTTGCCCCTAGTAACCATGGGATGAGATGGTTGTATGACAACCGGTTCCTCTATTGCAGGACTTGGGACGATAGGATTCTCAATTGGTGAAGGATCGGGTGATATAGACCGAGCTGGAGATGTAGCAGGTGAGTGAGTTGGGGTTAGTAACGGTTCACTTATGTCTGGTTGAAAGACTGTTGGTGGAGAGGCTTGGCATGCTGCTGCAGGTGAGGAGACAACTGATTGAGGCATGGGGGAAGCAACTGTTGCGCCTGCGGGATTGCTACTACCTTGCAAGTGAGCAAACCACTGAGCTACACTGGGAGCTAACTGATCTCTCGAGACAGACTTATTAGATTGTTGAAAACTGGCAAGGAATGGAAAATCTTCCTCATTGAATACCACATGGCGAGAGATAAATATTCTGCCCTGAGCATTGACACATTTGTGTCCTTTGTGGATTGGACTAGGCCCAAGATAAACACACCTCTCGGTGTGAAATTGGAACTTGTTGGACTGATACTTGCGTAGGCATGGATAACACGCACAACCGAACGTTCTCAATGCTTCAAAGTTGGCTGGTTTGCCATACATGAGCTCCATAGGTGAAGATCCATTTAATACCTGCGATGGAAGACCATTTATTAGAATCACAGCAAGCATAAACGAGTCCCACCAGTACCTAAGGGGCATAGACGCCTGTGCAAGCAATGTTAGGCCCGTTTCGACCACATGTCGATGTTTGCGCTCAGCTCTTCCATTTTGCTGAGAAGTATATGGGCATGACAGGCGAATCTGAATACCTAATCTCTCACATTCCCGATGAATAGGAGCATATTCTCCCCCGTTATCCGACTGTAAAGCTTTGACTGTACAACCAAATTGATTATTTACCAATGCAACAAAGTGAGTGAAAGCAACTATAGCATCGCTTTTGTGTTTCAAGGGGTACATCCAAGTGAACCGACTGTAGTCATCCACAAATAGTATATAGAATTTAAAACCATGAATAGAATCAACAGGTGCAGGACCCCACAGATCAGTGTGAACCAGATCGAATTTGACAGAGGCATGTGACACAGAGCTAGGGAAAGGTAGTGCATGAGACTTACCAAACTGACATGCCTCACAAAATTTAAGCTCTTCATTCAATTTAACTGACAGATTACATTTTCTGACTACTAGATCAAGAACTTTGATAGAAGGGTGACCAAAACGTCTATGCAAAATGTTCTTGGACACCACTGAATGCACACTATGAGATAAGGTGAAAACAGACTCATCAACTTTATTGACTCCACATTTCTCTTTGGTATGGTATGACTTGGATATATCTACTGACTTCGCTTGAACTCCATCAAAACGGTACAATCCATCACTGAGGACCCTTTTCAACAGCACCGTGCCCGTAGCCTTGTCCTTAACAAGACAAAAACGATCATGAAATTCAACAAAGATATTATTATCCTCTGCTAACTTAGAAACACTAACCAGATTCTTGGCAATATTTGGCACACACAACATATTTTCTAAACTCAGAGACTTATTTCCATCCGTTAGACATGCATTTCCAACATACTGTATTTTTAGCTTGTTACCATCACCTATAGTAACACATTCATTACCTTCGTACTCAACTGGATTGGCCATTGAGTTGTAGTCAGCAGTTACATGGCTAGAGGCACCACTGTCAGCATACCAGTTAGGGTCGATCACAGTCTCAGGAGTGGCTACAAATGAGTTTGTGCTTTGGTTGGTGACAAATGCCGATGGTGGAGTAGAGTTTTGATGTATATTTGAGCGCCCATCACTTCTATTTGATGCCTGAATTTGCCCTCCAAATTCCTTGTTAAAGCGTTGATAGCACATCAGGGCAGTATGCCCTACTTTCCCACAAACTTGGCAGATAGGTTTGTTGTTGTGGTTGAAGTATCCATATCCTCTTGATCTTCCTCGACCACGACCACCACCTCCTCGTGAACTTCCTCTTCCAAAGTTAAATGGTCTGCCATTTCCTGTGGTGTTTTGAGTTCTTTGTTGATTTCCAGCATCCTTAGCATTAGCTAAATTGACTGAAGTCCCGTGGTTGAGGGTTAACGAAGTCTTGAGATTATTCTGTAGTTCTAGTCTTTTCTCAAATACAAGTAGCTCGGCTTGCATTTCTGACCACGTAATCCCAACTCTCCCTTGTATCATTGCAACTACCGGATTATATTCCTCGTCAAGACCCAGAAGAACTTGTGAAACCAGCGCTCGATTTGTAATTGGACTTCCGGCTTGGCCGAGATTATCGGCATGAGTCTTCATCAACCGTAAGTAGTCAGGCATTTTCATACCTCCCTTCCTGCATTGCTGAAAAATTTGTCGAAGATAGTCCTCCTCGGCGCGTGACTGCACTCCAAACAAATCTTGTATCGCTGTCCAGAGACCCTGAGCATTCTCAAACCCCATGACCTGTGTTGCGACTTCAGGTGTCATAGAATTATATAACCACCCCAGCAATAGTTGGTCCACTGCAACCCACGACTCATATTGTGGATTTGCTTCTTCAACCATTGATGCTTCAGAAGCTCCTCTTGCACCAGCTCCTGAGCTAGTTTCACCTGCTCCTTCGACTGAAGGAAAAGCATCTGTTCCAGCTGCTGGAACACGAATTGATTTTGGAGGGCAGGGCTTCGTCCCTGTCAAGTGCCCTTCCAACTTGTAGCTGCGAAGTATCGGCAGCGCTAGATTTTTCCATAAAAGGAAGTTACCTCTATCCAGTTTGATTGAGGTTATCTGATTGAGTAGTTGATTCAATGGTGGACTGCTGAAGTTGGTTGGTCCGGTGACTGCAACGGAGCTCCCGGATACTGAATTGACGCTAGTCATCTTTTAGCTCTGATACCAAGTTAGGATTTGAAAAACACAGGTAATTAGGGAGAGATAAGACTCGATTTCTTATTCATCCAAGGACACTGGAGGAACCATATATACAGTTGAGGAAATCACGCAATTTCCAAATAATCAAGGAATAAAGAATAACAGAATTTACAGAGAGGACAGATGTACATAAACCATTGGATTGCAAATAACAGAAAGAATCATTTTGAAGAAGAGCTGGATGATCGAACTTTCTGGATTGTTGATGACGCTAGGGTTGTGTCCTCTCTTCTCATGGGCTGCTTGGACTTAGTCAGTCGGCCCACATTGTTGGTTTCCTCCTCATCAAGGCCCAATGGCCTGTTATCCTTGATACGTGCTATACCTCCCCCTCCAAAATTAAACGTATAATAAGAATAAATCATTTGAATTAGTAGGGAATATGTGTTTATGAAAAATTTTAGTATTAATCATATCCCGTCAAAATCCAGACAAAAGACTCCTCTGACCTTTACGTGCCACCAACAGTGAATTTGTTGATGACGGGAAAGACATGACCAGCAAAACAAGAGAAACGTGTACACCGGCGTGTTGCTTGGCACACCGCCTCCGATGAATGTAGGAAGATAGATGGGAAGCAATTAGAGAGCAAGAGTAAGAGAAGAGAGTTCAGTAAGTTATCCTCAATTTCTTCAAGGTTGAAGAAGGGTTTATATATCTTTTCCTTTTAGGGTTTTTAGGCATTGGAAGACGATTCCGGCTGAACCAGGTTGAATCGGGACAACGAGGAGTTGCGGGTCGAGGGTCGGCCTCGACCTTGGCCCAACCCTATGGCCTATTTCTCCTTTAGGGTCCATTTTTGGGTTGTGTCTTCGATTTCGAGTCGTGTTGTCATCGTCTACTCCTTAGATCCTGAGATGGTCCAGAATTACCTATAACAATATCATACACCAATTTGATTAACTTAATTGATTAAGACATATATATTCAACTAGATGGAAGGTTTGACTTGAACTAAAAAAAAAAAACAATATAGATTTAGTTAAATATAGCATTTAATTGTGTCGACAAATATTTCATTAAAAGAAATAAACAACGCGAACACCACCTTAAGAGACAAAAAGAAATATAAAAGCTAACGAATGCAAATCCTTAATTAATGTCTTGGATCACTTGAAAATATTAGAAGAGACATGATCTTTGAATCGATTTTAAATGATCAAATTTCATTACGATTATTCTCTAATTCAATTTACTAGGAAAAAAGTTGAGTCATTCTTTACGGCAAGAGGGAAAAATTGAAATAATTGATCTACAAAAATATAATTTTTATAAAGAAAAGAAAAGATGTGTTAACCTTTATAATTTTTTCAACACAAAAAATATTGATCGATCTCTCCTTTATTTAGACTTTCATTCTCTCCCACCAACTTGATAATTATCTCACCTGCATCTTTTTATCTTTTCATTTTCTCTTCAACGTTTAATAGGTTTTGGAGTGATTTCGCGAACGTGTCAAAAATGATTTTAGCAATTTTAAAACCACTTTCAAATATGCGTTAGGTTTGATATCTAGGTTGTATGCCCAACTGCTTTTTTGGTTCTTTAATCTAGTATTTTCATTCCATTTGATAAAGTCCCTAGTGTTTTTGTATTAGCTAGTGGGAAACTTAGCTTCTTATTGATAAAACTGGTACGAACATTTTTTTTTTAAGTCGTCGGTAGTTTTTTAATGCATAAGATTGGTGAGAACAAAGTGGACTTTTTTTTTTTTTTTTTTTGAAAGTAGTGGATGATTATTGAGGGAAAAGAAATAGTCGATGGTTTTTTTCACAAATAATCTCACTTATATATGATATAATTCAACTTGCTCTTATGGTTTGTTTGATAGAAAAATCTAAAATTCTTTTGGACGAAGATTTGGATTACCTTGTTTATTAGAGAGTAATATAGGATATCAATATAACTCAACCATCAATAATCGTCACTCCTAAGATTACAAATAAACCTGAGTGATTTGAGATAAACTTTTTTTTTTTTTTTTTAAGATGTTGATGGTCAAATTTGGACAGGGAGAACACCTGACCCTTCACGTACCACCAACGATAAATTTGTTTGAAGGGAGAAAAGATGTGACCGGCAAGACAAGGAAACCGATGTGGTGCTTGTCACACAACCTCTAATGCTTAAGTCAGAAAGCGGAGAGCAAGAGAGCAAGAGGAAAGGGTAGAGAATAGAGTTCGGGATCCTTTTCTTTAGTGATGAAGAAATGTTTAAATACTTGTTCCTGCCTCTAGAGTTTTTAGGTGTTCGAAGGCGATCAAGTGCTGAACCAAGTCAAACCGGGCTGACCTGCGACATCAGGGACCAAACGAAGGAGAGAGAACCTGACCCGCCGAAGCGGGCCGAGGGTCGGCCTCGGCCTCGACCGCCAAGGTATTAGGCCTTGGTCCAATTCCTTTTGGCCTACCTCTCCTCTGGGATCCACTTCCTGACCGTGTCCTTGGGTTAGTGTTGCATTGTCCTCGTCGACTCCTTATATCTTGGAATGATCCAAAATTACCTATAACATTAGATATTTGAGATAAAATTTGGAACTTCACAATTAAAAAAAGATCATAAAATTATTGAAAATGCATATCTGTTATTACTAAAGTCTCATATTACTAGCTATCAACTTCTTAAAATTTTGCAATATTAGATAATGAAAAAAAATTATAATTAAACTACTTCAGAAGTATTAATGAACTTAATTAGAATTGTGATTTTTTTTAAAAAAAAAAATTACAACACGTGGAGTAGAAAATTTGAACCACGAACTTTTTAGTCACTAATACAAGTTTTATGTTAGTTGCGCCTATGCTCGTATTGGCTTCGAATGGTGAGTTGTTCCAAATGTTTATGTAACGTGAAATAATGTTAGTAACCATACTAGGAGTTATTTCCACGAAAACACAATTTCATCTGAAATCAATCAAACCAATTTCCTCTCTTAGTTCAAATTGAATTCCCAATCTCTCAACCTCATCAAATTTCATTCGTTCTTCTTTCACTTCTCTCTCCACTCCCTTCTAATTTTCTATACCATCACTTTTCCATATTTATATTAAGCTATATATGTAAATATTTTTATCCTTGTATGCGTTTGTGTAAATATATATAAAACACACAATGAAATGATCATATTTGTTTATTTTTAGACTAATTTTTTTAGTTCACCCATGTGGAGGTCAAGATTTGACCCGTAATTAACATTTTAGGTGAGATTATAAAACCAATTAGATAAGTTTAGGTTTACCATCCAAGACATAAGCCTTCAAGACTTTGCTTATAAATTTAATTCAAAGGATCTCACACCATTAAAGAAAGTTATAACAACAACAACAATTATTATTATTATTATTATTTTGAAGGAAATGAAGATTAGTTATTGCGTAACTTGGTTTTCTTTCAACCTTATTGGTAGTGGAAACTCTAGACAACTCTGTTATAGGCAATTTTGGACCACCCCGATACACAAGGAGCTGACGAGGACAACCGGGGAGAAATCGGGCTGAAAGATGGACCAAGGAGGCAAAACCGACAAATGGGACGGGCCAAGACCGAAGGGGTCGGGTTTTCGGCCCGACCCCCTGCTCGGCCTCGGCCATGGGCCGCCCCCCCCCCCCGGCCCGCTCGTGCGGGCCGAGTCCGTTTGGTCCCGTCTGGTCCCCACCGCCTCTGGATGCCCCGGTTTCGCCTGGTTTGACCTAAAACGCCTCCGAAACCCTAAAAAGACTAGGAGGATGAACAGGTATTTATATCCCTCTTCGCCACTGAAGAGGGGATCCCGAATTCTATCCCTAAACTCTACTATCAATTTTCTCTTTTCTGCTCTTGCTCTTACTTTTCCACGCCCCTCCGTTCTGCTTTCTGACTTAAGCATCGGAGCCGGTGTGGCGAGCACCACACCGGTGTGCAGGTTTACTGTCTTGCAGGCCACGTCTTCCCCCCTCAACTACAAATTTACCGTTGGTGGTACGTGAAGGTCAGGTGAGATCCTCTGGCCAAAATCGACCATCAACAGTTGGCGCTGTCTGTGGGGAAGAAAGCCTGTTAATCTGCACATCGGTTATTCCATGAGTAAGGGTATGGAAAAGAAAGACCAAGACGTAAACATAGGGGATTCGGATGGTGACCGCCACCAGCGGAGGTCACGGGACGATGACAGCATCCGGGGGTCACCGAGACAAGCAGGCCGAGGCCGAGCAGAGGATGCCGACACCAAGATTGCAGCCCTTGAGGATGAGGTGAAGGGAATGAATCGGAGTTTATCCAAAATACTCCAAATCCTGGATAAACCCGGCCCTAGCACCAAAGTCCATGAGGGGAGCTTGATTAGAGACCCGAGGAAGGGGAAGGAGCCTATGGAGCACACTGCAGAGTCGGGGACGAGGTCAAGAGGAAAGAAGACTGACAGCATGACCAGCAAGGTCAGGGGGCTCAAACCCACTGATCGCACGATTTTGAGGAGCCCAGAGTCAAGCACACTTAAGGGGCGTCACTACACAGTTTCTACCCCAAGCTACGGTCATACTAAGACAGACCTGAGGAATCTGATCGTTGAGAAGCGCAGAAGTGCCAAAACTGTCGAGTCCGAGGCCAAAGCCGCCGAAGCTGAAGCCCGGGCTGCCGAGGCCGAGGCCAGAGCAGCCGAGGCCGAGGCTAGGTTGGCCGAGGCCGAGGCCAAGAAAGACGACCTCCCTTGGAAGACCGAGCTTCTTAATGCACTAAAGGAGCTCGGAAATCCTCAGGGAGACCAGCAGAGGTCAAAGAACTTTGGAGATCAAAACTTGGAGGAACTAGCCGACCAAGTCGATCCGCCCTTCACAGAAGAAGTCATGAAAGCCGAGGTGCCTCAAAAGTTTAAGGTACCCACGTTCAAACAGTACGATGGCAAGAAAGACCCCGTGCAACATCTAAATGCATACAGAAGTTGGATGGACTTCCACGGCGTCTCAGATGCAATCAGGTGCCGTGCATTCTTTTTCACCCTGACAGGATCAGCTAGGCATTGGTTTGAGAGGCTGAAAAGGAGATCCATCAGCTGTTTCAAAGAGTTAGCCCAAGCATTCCTTGCACAGTTCATGGGAGCTAGAGAGCAGCGCAAGCCTCACATCAACCTCTTGACGGTCAAACAACAACCAGGTGAGAGCTTGCGTGATTACATAACTCGTTTTAATGATGAGGCACTACAGGTTGAGGGGTACAGCGAGGGAGCAGCCCTGGTAGCCATAACAGCCGGTCTGGAAGACGAAAGACTGCTCAATTCAATAGGTAAGAGCCAGCCTCGAACCTATGCGGAGTTCGTCTCCCGGGCACAGAAGTATATGAGCGCAGAGGAGTTACTGAAGTCAAAGAGGTCAGAACGAGAATACAAGAGGTTTTCTTCATCTAGCTACGACAGTAAAAAGGACAAAAGGCCGAGGCCGACCAGAGATGGCCGAGGCCGACCAGACAATGGCCGAGGCCGACCAGACAATGGCCGAGGCCGACCAGACCAAGGGGACTACTTGAAGAAGTTTGAAAAGTACACCCCTACTTCAGTCCCACAGGAGCAGATCTTGATGGAGATAAGGAATACAAACCTCCTCAGCGCACCCCGGAAGTTGAAGTCAAATCCTGACCACAGAGACAAAAGCCAGTATTGTCTCTTCCATCGAGATCATGGACATTCAACCAGGAACTGCATTCAGCTGAAAGACGAGATCGAAGCGTTGATCCGAAACGGATACCTAAAGGAATTCACTGCAAAGGCCGAGGCCGACCAGAGATGGCCGAGGCCGACCAGAGATGACCCGGGCAAAGATGGTGGTGGACCACTTCTGGAAATCCGTTGAGGATCAAGAGAGACTCTCCTATGGCCATGGCCGAGGCCGAGGCCGAGCCCTACCACACCTCTTGCCAAGGTCAGGGACAGCATTCTGGAGAGCACACTAAGCCTTAGTTAGGGAATTCTAGTTTTCTTTATTTGCACATTTATCATGTAATCAGAGCACTGTCGCTCATTTTACTTTTGGTAGGTAGGAGTAGACTTTCCCTTTTGTTTTGCCATTCAAGGCAAGCGTTAGCATTAATGATAGGACCTAGATGTTCCCTTGTCAAGGCTTAGAGTATGTTTCCAGGAACGTGATAAGACGTCATGCGAGCCCATAGAGCCCACGCTTCAGCGAGCCTATGGTGCCCACGCCCACATGCGAGCCTATAGTGCCCACGCTTCAAGCGAGCCTATAGTGCCCACGCCCACATGCGAGCCTATAGAGCCCACGCTTCAGCGAGCCTATGGTGCCCACGCCCACATGCGAGCCTATAGTGCCCACGCTTCAAGCGAGCCTATAGTGCCCACGCCCACATGCGAGCCTATAGTGCCCACGCTTCAAGCGAGCCTATAGTGCCCACGCCTACATGCGAGCCCATAGAGCCCACGCTTCAGCGAGCCTATGGTGCCCACGCCCACATGCGAGCCTATAGTGCCCACGCTTCAGCGAGCCTATAGTGCCCACGCCCACATGAGAGCCTATAGTGCCCACGCTTCAAGCGAGCCTATAGTGCCCACGCCCACATGCGAGCCTATAGTGCCCACGCTTCAAGCGAGCCTATAGTGCCCACGCCTACATGCGAGCCTATAGTGCCCACGCTTCAGCGAGCCTATAGTGCCCACGCCTACATGCGAGCCCATAGAGCCCACGCTTCAGCGAGCCTATGGTGCCCACGCCTACCTTGCGAGCCTAAGCTCTTCAGCTTAGCGCCCACGCCTGCATGCGAGCCTGGACTGCCGAAGTCTACCTCGCCTCATCCAAAGTGAGACCATGTGAGCCTGGACCAACGAGTCTACCTCACCTCACCTGACATGAGTCCATACACTTCATCTAAGTCAAGCTCACCCTGCAGAAGCCAGGACCGAGCACCTCTTGCCAAGGCCGAGCACCTCTTGCCGAGGCCGAGCACAAACTTTAAAGGTATTCTCCTATTTATTCAACTATACTTTGTGTTTTAATAAAGTTTTTCTTGAGATTGGGGGCTGTAAAGGGGATATGCACTCCCTATTAAACAAAAAGCACCCAGGTTGAAGTTAGCATATGGATACATGTTCAAACCTATTCTCTTGTTATTTCCCTACAAGGACTAACATATGGATGCAGGGAGCCAAATCTTAGGCTAACAGGGGGCTTGAGGTCGAGGCCGACCCTAGCCTTTCCCCTAACTTTTCTCTTGCAGACACGAACCTGAAATGAAGCACTCCGAATGACCCAGTACGGGGGTCTCGCTGACCGAGTCGGGGTCCAGGGGCGAAGCGCCCGGTGGGGGTTCGGGGGCAACGCCCCCTAAGCAAAATTACAAAATATGATGCTCGGCCTCTTCCCGAGGCCGAGGCCGACCAGGCAAGCAGAAAGGGAGATAGCTGTGCTCGGCCTCTTCCCGAGGCCGAGGCCGACCAGCACCACTTTTGTAATCTCTCACCCTTTTTCATTTTCATTTCATCTAACCCCTATTCAGGGAGTGTCTACTTCTATCCTACTTTGCAGGATGACAACAAAGCTACACGTAAGCCAGCCCAAGGCAAGGGTCATTACTCTTAAATCGGGCTTAAGGAGCTCAACTTATAGCAATAAGTCACCCCGAATCCCAATTCAAGAGTGGGGGCTTAATGTTATAGGCAATTTTGGACCACCCCGATACACAAGGAGCTGACGAGGACAACCGGGGAGAAATCGGGCTGAAAGATGGACCAAGGAGGCAAAACCGGCAAATGGGACGGGCCAAGACCGAAGGGGTCGGGTTTTCGGCCCGACCCCCTGCTCGGCCTCGGCCATGGGCCGAGGCCGACCCTCGGCCCGCTCGTGCGGGCCGAGTCCGTTTGGTCCCGTCTGGTCCCCACCGCCTCTGGATGCCCCGGTTTCGCCTGGTTTGACCTAAAACGCCTCCGAAACCCTAAAAAGACTAGGAGGATGAACAGGTATTTATATCCCTCTTCGCCACTGAAGAGGGGATCCCGAATTCTATCCCTAAACTCTACTATCAATTTTCTCTTTTCTGCTCTTGCTCTTACTTTTCCACGCCCCTCCGTTCTGCTTTCTGACTTAAGCATCGGAGCCGGTGTGGCGAGCACCACACCGGTGTGCAGGTTTACTGTCTTGCAGGCCACGTCTTCCCCCCTCAACTACAAATTTACCGTTGGTGGTACGTGAAGGTCAGGTGAGATCCTCTGGCCAAAATCGACCATCAACACAATATAAATATCTCTCTTCAACTTAGAAAGGGTAGACTTCTTTCTCATTCTAAATACTTGCTACATACTCACTCTCTATGTTAACTTAAGCATCAGAGTCCGTGTGACAAACACCAAATGGGTGTGTAGGTTTTTCTCCTTTCTTATAAGTCACGTCTTTCCTCATCAAAACAAATTCACTGTTGTAACACGTAAAAGTTAGTGCATTTCCCTTGTTTGAATTTTGGCAACAAAAAACAAGACTGGTTAAGACATTATAGAGTTTTACGTTAAAATTCTCATCTTCATACATTTAGGTTAAAAAAAACATTAGATGCATAACCACATTTTTGTCTTTTCGAGGAAGAAGAAAGACAAATCCTTAAAAATGGCCAAATATTTTGAAAGATGGTCAAATACATTTTTTCAATGAAAAATGGCTAAACTGTTTTTTAACCTAATTCGTCACAAACTATTCTTCCAATTATACCCCTCTCACCCCTGATTTCATCTCCCACTAGGGGTGCAAGCAAAAACCAAAAAACCGACAAATCGAACCGAACCAAACCGATCCAATGGTTTGGTTCGGTTATTTTGAAAAAATATGGACATATCGGTTTCATTTTTGGGAAAACCGAAAATTTTCGGTTCGGTTCGGTTTTCATTCAAAAAATCAATAAAAAAAGTGAACCGAACCGACTATATATATACCACTTAAAAAAAACTCTAACCTTTTGCATATTGCCTCTTTCCACATCTCACTTTTTTTCTAAATTGGTTGGAAATCTCTTTTTTTCTATGTAATTTAAAGTATAAATTATGATATTATTTGTATGTTTATCTTTATTATGTATATTTATTTACAATCAAATATTTAAAAATTGTTATGCACGGATTAGTTTGAGAAAATTAAGTCATTGTATTGAATAAATAAATTAATTGAATTTTATATTGAAAAAATGGGGTACAATGGGTCATTGGGCCAATTTTTTTTTTTTTTTTTTTTTTTTTTTTTGTTTTAAAATAAAAAAAGAGCTGAAATTAGAAGAGAAAATTGGTCATTTAAAAAAAATAAAAAAAGTCCACATTGGGTCCAAAACCGAAAACCGATCCATTGGACAAACCGAAAACCGATCCATTGGACAAACCGAACCATTGGACATGTCTCATATTGGACATTGGTTCGGTTTAGAGTTTTGTAAAACCGATTGGATCGGTTCGATTCGCGGTTTGGTAAAAAACCGACAAAACCGAACCGAGTATCACCCCTATCTCCCACCGCTAATTTCATGGTAGAATTAAACTACTTTTTTATATAAAAAAAATCATTCAATTTTTTTTATTTACGAAATCTAGTTAGTTTGTTATATCTTAGGATGTTTTTCAAATTTCAATTTCAAATTATGATTTTATCTTTTAAATCCCGAAAGATAAACCTCTATTAAGATTTTCCTTTTTTAATCTCCTCAAATCAAGCATATTCATTATCAAAATCGACATCTTAATTATCCAACTCAACATCTTCATCGTTCTAACAACCGAGAAATCATAGCCTTCCCCTCCAACCCAGAAATCATTCTAATAACCCAAAGGGATATCAATCTTGAAACATAGGTATGCTAAATACTTTATTTTGTATTTATTTATCTCATTATTTTCCTCCTCGTATCCTCATTTTCAACCTAAAATATTTTTCATTTTTTTTCAAGATCTTCAACGGTTTCCGAATGAAAGTTTTTGGAAGGAGATTAGAATGGAGAAATGTGCCTAAGTTAAAAAAAAATTTGAGTTTTCTCAAGAATTTCGTTTGTAATTGTTGGGAGAAGATGATAATAGAAAAAAACAGCAAAAACACAAAAGATGAGAACAATCTAAGGCTTTTAGAAAAAATTTGAAAAACAAAGTGAATACTAAATCTAAGCTGGGGAAATAGTGAGTCATGATTTCTTCCATTGTTGCAGTGTGTTCTACCATAGTGAAATTATATGCATGTTGTCTAATATGTTAGTTTTACACGGTATTTGCATAATTTGTTTATTGAATACATCGTATTTGCATAATTTTTCTTTTTATAAACTTAATTATTTTTTATCGTTATAGCAACATTTGTTTCAAATTTCACTTATTTTATTAATTTTAAATTTGAATACGGATTGAATTTATGTTGTTAAGATATATTATAATGATCATAATTTTATCTTAGGATTATATGGTAGTTTAGATTTAACTATAAATAGATATTGTTTGACTTTATCAGACTTACATTTTTTATTTTAAATTTTGTTGATTTAATTTGGGTTAAATTAATCTCTAAATCCTAGATTCTTCGGTGGTATTCTGGTTTTGTTGCTAAAAAAAACTTACTAAAAATAGAATTTGGTCATTTTTCAAATGAAAAATTCAGGGTCATTTTACAGAACGGCGAATTAAAAATAGTAATTTGGGTAGTTATCTCAGGAAGAAAAAGAAAAGAAGAGGAAAGAAAAGGAGCTATGGTTGTGGATAATTGGGCCTTAGATTCCATTGAGGCCCAAAAAAATGATTGGGGTGAGGCCCAAAAGGCCCACGACCGTTAGTCTTAGAACGGAGGTAGTTTCTCTTTATATATTTTTTTTAATTAGAATCTCAGTGTGTATCTCCGCTTAGATCGCGCGGAATCGAATCAATATTCATTCATTCATTCACTCCCACGAATGGCTTCGTGTTGGTGCCGCATAAATCTTCTTCCTCACCGGTGTTCTCCCGGAACGCCGCGCTTTGCCCCCACTTCCTCCCTCCGAAACCCTAATCCTCCTCCGCAATTACTTTCTCCCTTTCCCTCTTCTCTCCTCAATTCCAATAAGGTAACGCCTCTTCCCTCCCTCTTCTTTTCCCTCCCCCGATTCTCCCAATCTTTTACTTATTTCTCTCCAATCTTTGTTTTACCATTAGTTATCCTATTCCAGAATCCGCCGCCGAAGTTTTACTGCCATGAAAGCTCACATGGCCACCGAACCCAAGCCTGTCTCTGAGGATAAAATGCTTGTTAGTCATTCTTTACTCTTATCTCTCGTTTTTCCATTTCTGTGTTTTGCTCAATCTGAGGTTTGCTACGTTGTAAACTTACTAGAAGTTGTAAATAAATTTTTCGGAGGAACGATTTACTTCCTCTTTTGTTTTTCTTTTTAATTAATTGACTAATTAAACGGAGCCGATGGATTTACAGGTTTATGTTCCGCCTCATCCGTTGATCAAGCACTGGGTTTCAGTTTTGAGGAATGAACAAACTCCTTGCCCCATTTTTAGTGAGTTCTGTAATTCTTGAAGATATCTTCTTCCATTTAGGAAAACCATTGATATATTCTTAAAAGTGGTTTTTATTCCAGTTATTCTGGTCGTGTTTTGGTTATACTGTTATTGTAATCAACCTCTGTTCTTTGTCCACAATCCTCAAGTTAATGAAACTGTTCTTCTGATTTGGGCAATGCTTATTCTTTCCTTTAGTTGTCAATTAAATATTTCATCTCTGAGCATGTGAAAGCCTCCAGAGGTGAAGTTTTCAATTGAAGAACTGTTGGATAATCGAGTTATAGTTGAGTTGTGTATTTTGGAGTAGTGGAGGGCAGTTTTCTTTATTGAACTTCCTTTTTTTGCCTTTGCCATCAAGAATTTGTGAAGAAGATTTATGCTTTATTTATTGCAGAAAGTGCAATGGCAGAGCTTGGGAGGCTACTTATTTATGAAGCTTCAAGGGATTGGTTGGTTAGTTCTTATACCGCTTTGAATATTGTATTCAAGCTTATCTAAGTAAAGTAATCATGAACTAAATGCTTAGATAAATACAAATAACTGACTTAGGATTGTTTATTGAAATCTTGGAGTTTATTTTTTTTGTACGTGTATAATAAAAAAACTATTCTGACGGAAGAAGTTCAAATCTTCAACTCTTATTGAATAAATGTCAGTTTTAATTTATATTTGTAATTCACTTGCATATTTGTTGTTCTATCCATACCAGCCTACTGTAACGGGGGATATACAGTCACCCATGGGTGTTGCTTCAGTTGAATTTATTGATCCAAGAGAGCCGGTGTCGGTTAGACTTTTTTTCCCTATTCTCTTCTGGCCTATTAATTAATGTTTATACTTCCAGTTTATTGGTGTCTTCTTCTTCTCTATAAAAAGGGAAAAAAGGATAGCAATACAGTTTTTCTATTTTTATAATTTTCTTTTGGTGGAATTTCTTCTATTATAACTTATAATCGTTCATTTTACTTTTTCCTTTTCAGATAATTCCCATCCTCAGAGCTGGTCTAGCTCTGGCAGAACACGCATCATCTGTATTGCCTGCAACAAAACTGTACCATCTTGGTAAGGGAAGTAATAGAATGCAGTGAAGTTCTGAACAGAAAAGATATTCATATGAACATTTACGTGTTGTTTTGTTTAATTGTCTTATATTTTTTAAATCAATTTGTTTAGTTACATTAATTTGGCCCCAATTTTCATCCTTTTTTATTTTTATTTTCATCTTTTCTTTCAAATTAAGGAATAAGCAGGGATGAGGAGACTCTTCAGCCAACTGTATATCTTAACAAGTAAGATTTCAAGTCATTGAAAATATTACTTTCTTACTGACACCTGTTTGATGGATTATGCTTTTCTCCACGTGTAGTTAAAATTTTACTTCATACTGTCATCTCTGTTTTATGACCCTAAGGTAAAGCCGTGTCAACTTTCCCTTGCACTCTAGATGAAGAATGAGGCATCCCTTGTACAAGAGTTTTTGTTTTTGTTTTTTGTTTTTTATTTTTTCTTTTTTAAATTTCAACATGTGAGGATGGGGATCAAACCTTAGACCTTTTGATTGAGGTTATGATTTCTTAACTAGTTGAGCTCTCAAGAGTAATTTTATACTGTTTTGGCAGGTTACCTGAAATTTTTCCTGAAGGATCTAGAATCTTTGTGGTTGATCCCATGCTTGCAACAGGTCAGTATTCTACTAATTGATGGAACTTTTTTCTTCCTTCTTCGAATAACCATGGTTGCTTAGTTTAGTTGATGTGCACCCCACTTATTCCACGAGATAACTACTTGAGCCACCAACAATTGGTATTATAAGGCTGATTGAATCATTTGTATTGGTTGCCGCTGCAGTCTATTCATAGCTCTATAGGGCATGTGGATTTACAGCTTGTCTCTGTAATCATAGGGCCAATTTATGGTTATTTCTTCTTTGTATTGGCTTGGTAGTGCTTCGACCCACCAGAAAGTAATTCTGATTTCTGTATAACTGAACCCTTTTAACATTTTCCTTTTGCCTTTTTTTTCCTAGTATTACATGTTCCCCTTTCTTTCCTTTCTGGTCGTACCTGTCATAACCTCATCTAGAAACTATGTTGTTTTAGAATGTTATAGCATCTTTATAACTTTTTTTTTTTATAAAAGATCAAGTTTCATTGAGAAAAAATGATAGAATACATGGACATACAAAACACCAAGCCCACAAAATTAGTGTAACTGCATTGCACTTGTGTGTAAAGTTAAAGGTTACGTGAATCATCATTCAATATAGTGGTGAATGGCGCAGTTCTTTTATTTACTTTAATATGTTTTTCTGGTCAACATCACAATTTCAGGTGGCACAATAGTGGCAGCTCTTGACCTTCTAAAGGAACGTGGAATTAGCAACAAGCAAATAAAAGTGGTATTGAAATTAGCGGATCTCTTGTTTTTATCAAGTTTTGGGAAGTAGTAATAACCGTAAATGTAATTGTGTGCACACAAAAATCCATCATGGCTTTGCACTGCTTCAGCAATGAGCTATCTAAATAAATCTCACGATATCATAGTCAGCTTTTAATCCGCTCATTGGGAATATCTGAAGTTTCGAAGTCTATTTATATACTAAGATAGGATTGTTATAATCGCAGATATCTGCTGTTGCAGCCCCTCCCGCCCTTCAAAAGCTCAGCGAGAAGTTTCCAGGGTAATCACCTATTCCACTTGATTCAATCCCAACTCAAAGTCAAAAGTCTTCCACTAATCCTTTGCTGTCTTGTGATCTTCTTCCAGGCTACACGTATACACCGGAATTATTGACCCGACAGTTAATGACAAAGGGTTTGTTATTATTACCACTTGATTGAATCTTTAGCAGTTAAAATCTAGGTACGGTATTGAGGTTGACTAATTTGGATGCTTGCAGGTTTATAATTCCTGGACTTGGAGATGCTGGTGATCGCAGCTTCGGCACATGAAATCGTTTCATCAAGCTTCAGAAATTCTCATCTCTTATTGTTGCTTGGTATGATCTACTTGATTATTAGGCAATTGTAAGATTGCTTATAATCATGGATAATTTATGAAAGTTACGGCAACGAAGGCTAGGAGAATTAGGTGAAAAGGTATTTGTTCTCTGGATTATTTATTGTATTTACTCAAATCTTCGCCTTTGATATCATAACGTACAATAAAAGATGAGTTCAATTAACATGATGTTCAAACTCCATTTCTGGACCTAATCTTCTCTCATTTGAGTTTATCTTTAGTTGTGTCTTTTTGAACTATTATGGTTGTTTACTTATAATTATCGATTTTGTTACAGCTTTTGACATGATCTTGAACTCTTTACAAAATTGTAGAACTGAAGGCAGGTTTCTGAAAATTAATGTTGTCCTATTTAAAATATGATTAAAATTTTGTGAATGCTAGATTACAAGGTATTAATGGACAAGCTTTTTATTTTTAACAAATAAAAGAATTACGATATAGTTTCTGTATATGTAATCTTTACAAATAATCTACTTCCCTGACGTGGTCAACACCCAGTTGAACCTCCACCGCCGCCACCTCCTCCTCCAGTATCGCCGCCACCTCCTCCTCCGCTAAAGCCGCCGCCACCGCCACCGCCACCATCATATCCTCCGCCCCCATTAAATCCGCTGCCGCCACCACCTGCATCATAGCCCCATCCACTGTTGTCATTGCCGTTAAAACCCCAATTGACACCGTCATCTACAACTCCATTTCCAGTCTCCATATCGTCCCCATCATCAATACCTACGTCAACTTGGCCCCCATCGTAAGTGCCACCGTCGCCGTTAACTTTTCCATTATAAACTCTCTTTCGGCAAATGATATTCAACACACATATGGCAATAAAGAGGGAAAAGAAGACGACAGGTAAGATGATGAATGGTGGTTGAACCATCTTGTCTCTGAAATGGAAATCTCTTGCGTAATATGGAACTGTGGGTTGTAATTTATAGGGACGAAACATATGGGGAATGTTTGACTTGTTAAACCGAAGCCAAATGGTTTGATCATTCAAAAACTTGTACCTTTTGGCCACAACCTTTGACCTATCTTAACATTAAACTATATGGGTGTTTTACTTGGTTTCTACATAATGAGATTAGACCCATTCCAGATTTGTGTACAAACGCGCTTAATAATTGTGTTGCTTGACAAATGAATTAATCAATTTTGACACTCAACTAATCCGTTGTTAATTTCATTCTAAAAGGCAGTTGCTACTCTTAATATTTTTCTTTATTTGTGTTATGAAAATAGTATTAGACAACTGTCTACAAGAAATTTTCTAAATAGCTAGTTACCCTTTTAATTTTCTTTGAATTACAAAGGAAAGAGAGTACATATCACAAAATTAGAACTGAGGTCACCAGAAAGATGATCCTCCACCACCTCCAAAATCAAAACCCCCTCCCCCTCCACCACCTCCAGAATCAGAAAACCCTCCACCACCACCGCCATCTCCACCATCGCCTCCAGTATCACCTGTTCCTCCACTAAGGCCACCACTTCCACCTCCGCCTCCTCCGTCGTGAGAACTCACTCCACCACTGCCTACGTAGTGAAAACTAGCTCCACCGCCATCTCCGCCATCGCCTCCGCTATCACCTATTCCTCCACTAAGGCCACCATTTCCACCTCCAACCTCACTATTCCCTCCACCACCAGAATCCCCACCACCTCCGCCATCACCGCCACCTCCGACATCACAGCCTCCTCCAACGTTGTTGCCGTTGCCTGTATCTCCTACAGTACTAAAAGTCCAATCCCAACCCCAACCTCCATAACCGCCCGAAAACGTGGTGCATGTACCCACATAACTCCCATCATCCACAACTATGCCAATTCTATTTCCACCTTCAACATATCTTCGACTTCTTCTCTCAGTGGTAGCTTTTTCCTTTGAAACTTTCCTCCGGCAAACCACATACAACAGAAATATAGCGACAGAAACAAAAGAAACCCCAAAAATGGGCAACACAATGTATGCTGTTCGAACCATCTCAAAGAAATTCAAGTCCTCTCTTGCTTTAGGTTGCAGCTCCGTCTGTGTTATATAGCCAATAAGAAGACGTGGGGAATGGCTGAGTTGTTGAAGGAAGCTCAAATAGTTCAGTCTTTGAAAAACATGGTTTTCTTTTCTACACAATCTTTGACCTTCTGTTTCCGTTCTGACAATTTTTTTTTTTTTTTTGGAAGAAACAATAGCGTTTGTGCAATGGTTTTAGACAGATTTCATTATGGCTGATTTCATTGGTTTAATTAACTTTGTTTCTGTGTAATGGCATGGAATTGAAACAATTACAAGGTTTCGTTTACTTTTGAGAGTATGCCATGGCAAGTGGCCAGCCATGTATACTTCAAAATACTTTTTAAGTTTCAAGATTTTTTAATCAGCGTGAGCATATAGTTAATTGGCATGCTTCCATGGAGAGAGTACATGTTTAAATTATCTAATCCACATATAATAAAATACGCTTTTAATTAAATACCTATTTAGTAAGTTTTCTAGAATAGAATGATGAAACAATAACCGTGTAAGAATATTAAAGACAATATATATCATGTTATTGTAAATGGTACGAGATCTATTATCCTTAAAACTCACATATAATTATAATTTAAAGTTTTCTTTTTAAAAAAATATAATACTTATTAGATCATTTAGTTTTTTTTTTTTTTTTTTGAGTACTATTAGATCATTTTAGTTGAGTAGATATAAAGTGTTGAATAACAATAATTTATGGAACTAAAAGAAAAAAAAAAGGTAACAATAATTTATTGGGTAACTTCTTTTTAAAGCTTTATTATTATTGGGTGAATTTTTAAAGGTAGTTTTGAATCTTTGATTGCTCTTTCAAAAAACAATAATAATAATAAAAAATAATAAAATATTGTACAACATTCTCTTCTTATCCAATTAATATAATTAAAATAATCTGGTTAGGTTTTCTATAATGTGAAAAATATCTTCCATATTGTGAGAAAATGGATATCCCAATCATAGGTTGACAAAATTAAGGTTGACAGATTTTTTTAATATTATTAATATTATTTTTTATTATTATTATTATTTTTTTGAAAAAGGAAACTTCATTAATAAAAAATCATGGGTCAAACCTAGCCCATAGTCTCATGGTTGTTCCGGTGTTCCAGAAGGGTCCAAAAAAGTGTATATCATCCAATTTTTCACACAGACCACCACAAATCAGTCCAAAAAAGGCCTAAGAGTGTGAATCAGATCATATAGAATAATTCAACCAATCAAACCCTTTAAAACAATCCAAGACTCAAAAAATAAAGTCTAAGCAATATATACCTAAAACAACCCAAATCGGTTCAAAATATACCTAAAGCAATATATATCTAAGTCCAAAACTCAAACAACCCAAATTAGTCCAAAAACGACCCAAATCAATCCAAAAATAACCCAAATCGATTCAAAATAATCCATAAACCTACACAGCATTCCATAAACCACCAAAGCAGTCTAAAATAGTCCACAAACCTAAAATTAGTCTAAAATATACCTAAAACTTCATTAATCCATAAAACAAACTAAAAATCTATGTTCTTATATAAAAAAAAACCCTAAATGTCGCCGATGGTGGACTGCAGCGACGACGGAGGCGAAAACAATGAAGTCACTGGACGATAGCAACGAGGAACGGTGGCGAGCGGTGGTTTGCGGCGACTTTCGAACACAGTGGAGAGAAAACCCGAGGGGGCGGGTCTGCATTTGTGGCGTGTTCACGAAAGGCGTGGGGTAGGGTTTCATGGACCACAAAATCGTGTATGTGTGGTACACGAGTCCAACGTGGAAATCGCTTACGCGGTACTCGAGTTTACTGGCGCCACATCACCGCCAACCAGGTGCCAACAAAGAAACCACATACTTGGTTTGTGATTGCACTATGGAATCGCGTACCTGGTATACGCGATTTACCCCCGGAATCGTGACCATCGCCTACGATTAATGGAACTCATGGTCCACGTACACGATTTAGCTACCCTACTTTTGGAATTACTTTCAGAACTCCTCTATTTTTGTTTTTTTTTTTTAAAGTACATTATTTAAAAAAAAAAAATCCCGGGCTTGACCTCATCTCTATTTTTGTTTTTTTTTAAAGTACATTATTTAATATATATTCATGTTTTCTTTGTAAAATGTTACTTATTGATTTTTTTTTTTGTTTATACACATAATAATTTTTTGGAAAAATATTGATTTTAACTCTGAACTTGATATAAGGTGTATCAATTTTCACCATAAACTTTCAATTCATCAAATTACACCATCTCAATTCTCAACCCTTAAACTTGAATGGAATGGGTGTGTAAATTTTACTTACTTCCATTTGAAAAAATGTCAAATAAAAATATTTCCATGTCCAATTAATGAATATAAAACATATATGTAGTGCAAAATTAATGAAGCTTCAAATAAAATTAACACTAAGAATTTGATTTTTGTATCAAGTTAAGGTTTTGATGCACAGCCCTCCTCCGCCGTCGTTA
Source organism: Luffa acutangula (assembly GCA_036850905.1). Lineage (NCBI taxonomy): Eukaryota > Viridiplantae > Streptophyta > Magnoliopsida > Cucurbitales > Cucurbitaceae > Luffa > Luffa acutangula. Next base: position 49,189,336 of record CM072087.1, on the reverse strand, counting down.
CATGTCTCCGTCTCTTACCAAAAGTCGAATTCCAACTCCAACTTCCATAACCTTTCGAAAACATTTTTCTAGAACTAATAATGAAACAGTAACTGTGTGTAACAATACTTTATTAATTAAATCATTTTAATTGAGTAGATATAATGTGTTAGATGATAATAATTGATCAGTAGATAGCATTTGGGCCGTTCGCCCGTCTAGTAATTCTTCTCGGTGTTTGAGATGTACGCAGGTTATGTCTGTTAGTATGTTTAGTGATTGGTGATGGATGTCGTTGCTGTTTGTGGTTTTATTTCATAGCAAAACTACCTCGACTTTGTATCCAACAGCTATTAGAGACAAGTAAATTTGGAGATTTACATCCGACGGATTTAAAAAAGAGGTCTCATTGCATCGGAAACAACTAATAATTTTTCCTACTCTTGATCTTTGGCTTCCTTGTGTTTCTAGTAGTTTCTTTGGATATTTTTAAGATATTTTGATTTATTATTTTTTATTATTTTCCATTACTATTTTTAACTAGTCAATTCACTCTTGAGGTTGAATAGCTAGTGGTTTAACTGACTTAACTAACAAATTTCCCTATTTGTGAAGTAATTCTGGTTGACTCATGTAATGGATCTTTGGATTGTCATTTTCTTGTAAAACCAAAATGCTTTGGTTATTGATTTCTTTTATTTTGAGCATACAAGCAATCGGGGATTCGTAAGGGCTTAGCTGCACACAAGTTCTCTTGAAGGATTGTTGTATCTTTGGAGTGGAGTGTCAAATAACTCAGTGCTAGTGGGGGCACATCTTCTCTATGGACAACGTTTATTAACGTGCCTCAATCCAGATATTATAGTCTTCTTTTATCTCTTATTTTGTTGGTGTTTAATTACTAATGTATTTACGTTGATTATTTCAAAAATTTCTATTCCCTAAATATTATTTCTCAATAACCTCTGCTTGAAATTTGATTTATCCTAAACATCCTGTGTGATGCCTTGGTATAAGTTCTTGTGGTTTGGTGGGAACATTTCCAAGTAGCCGTTCATGGCATATGGCTTGTTGTTTATGATAGACTTTATGCATGGGATCAGATTCATTGTTGGTGTAACGACCCGACTTCTTAATAAGTCTTAAAGGAACCGTTACGACAATGCATGTTTGGAGGCATTTTTAAATGAAAACAATTTGGAACAAACACACTAGTTTAAACAAAACTTTAAAGAAAATCTTTTATTCGGGATCCCTTGTTTCAAAGATTTTAAATGAGCTTAGATAATTTCTAAAACATAAATGTACAAGGCCTCTAAAAATTTTCTTAAAACAATTTACAAAAGTAAAACATGGGTCTTAACGCGGAATAAAATAAATCATGAACTCGAGTCCTTCCATGGCCGTCTATCGATTTCTCATCATTCGCCTTTCATCTGCCCTTGTCCTTACCTGAAAAAAATATTTTTGAAAAGAATGAGTATTTTAAATACTCAGTAAGTGACCCTACTATTGAGGTTGGGTCACGCTTTAAAAACATTTTAAAAATAACATCAAATACAATTTTGGTGACTCTAAACTTTATTTGCAAACTTAGGATATACATCAATTTCATGCATAACCTAAAACACATCAATTTCATGTGTACTTCTAATGAGAGAGAATATGCATCACTTTCATACATATTCTAGACACATCAATTTCATATGTCTCCTACAGAGGCCGTCAATTTCACGAAACCTCGAGGGCGTCAATTTCACAACCCTCGACTTAGGTGCATCAATTTCATGTCCCTAAGTCCTGCGTAGGCATCTCTGAACGCACATCAATTTCATGCACGCTAATTTAATCTTATAAATAATTTAAACTAATTCCTTTAATGGAATTTCAAGAGACCACCATCTCAACTATTTTAATAAGCAAATACTAATTTTCCTGCTTTCGATAATTTTCATAAACTCATGCATAATAAACATACATTATGCATAATTCTCATGCTTTTAAACAATAATAATAATTTCAAGAGCAACTCATAAACACGAATATTATAGAAAATCAATTATTCTAAACACAAGAATTTTAGGAACTCAAATATTCGCACCCAATTAAAAGGGTTCAATAGTAAGTTCACTTACCTTGGCTTAAAGGCTCTTGAACCGCACTAATCACCTTAACTCCAAGGCCAAAACAGAGGTACACTTGCTGTCCGAGGTTTCCAAAAACGCTCCAATCCGACAACTAAACTCTTAACGCCAAAGGAACCTTGAAATCGGAAGCTACAACTAATGGGTAAACTTGATTGAACGATAAATCAACCAACAAAACCATAAACTAGCTTACCCAACACCAAAATCAACCAAAAACTCGCTGAACATACACCTTTAATTGCTGGAACTCGAAACCCACACCCACAGCCTGAAACCGCCTCTGGAGTTCGCACCGAAACGCTGGAAAACTGCTTACTGCTGCTGGAAGTAACTTCTACCGCTGGAGTCCACCCAATCACGCCAAAAACGAACACAGCTGAGGTAGATCTGGTCGGACGGTTGCGCGAACGAGACCCACACTGCTGCTTGCTGCTATGCCGCCACGAACAAGACGTCACCGCTGCCGCCGTTGAGATTGCTGCACTGCCGGAACGCCGCACGCCGCACGACGAAGGTTGAACCGCGAGTTGCTGCTGAAGCTCGGGTCTGGTGGCCGGAGGAGAGCTTCACGATTGGGCTGCTGGTCGGAGCTTTGTTTGACGAAGAAGATGGTGTTCCCCCTACCTTGAGCGGCTGCTCGTGGAAAAGAGAAGAGGGCTGAAAAATTCCCCTCACCTAGGGCTGCGTGAATGGCTTAAATGAAAGCCTAATGGGCTTGGGCCTGACTCTTATTTCACCTAAATTTCAAAAAATGCCACTCCAGCCTTGAATTTTGAATTTCACCAATTTTTCAATTCTTCTAATTTCCCACCAATTCCAAATTAACCCAAGCTAACTCCATACTAATAAAACATGAGATTTAACTCAAGTTACGGGCGTTACAGTTGGAACCTCTCTATCCCGATTGTTTGTGTTCTCTCTGTTGTTGAGCGACTCTTGTTTTTTTAAGTGTCCCTTTAGTGTAGTAGATTAGTATGAGATATTGGCTACTTTCTTGGAACTGTTCATCCCATCTCCTGATATCTTCTTGGCCTATGGAACTAGCTTGGATTTGTCATTTTTGTGTAGACAAGCGTTCTCGTTGTTGGGTTTAGAAGGTGACCGCCTAGTGTGCAGTTATTTATCATCTTTGACGAGGGCATAACCTTCGAGTTTATGGTTGTCCTCCTCAACCCCCTCAGGTCCTTCTGCATGTATTGTAGTCGGATGCATTCCTCCATCGTTCCACTTGGTTGAGGACGTTATCTTGGTTTTAATTACTTGGTCATATAACTTTCGAACAAAGTTATTTGTGTTTGAGTGTAATAGAGTATAAGGGTCTGTTTGATTAGTGATCTAAAAACAGAAATTTGAAAACAAGGGATTTAATGAAAACAGAGTTGTATTTCATGTTTTCAGATATGTGTTTGGTAGCATATTTAGAAACTGGATATCAATTCAAACAATTATTCAAAATGTGTTTGGATAATATATTTATAAACCATAAACTATGTGTAGTTATCCACTAAATACTAAGTTGAATATAAACTATTATTAATTAATTTATAAACATGTTATGTGCTATAATTTTTTTATAATTATTTTTTTACAATATCATATAATTTATAATACATTATATTATACAAATTTTAATTTCACCAAAATAAATTGACCTTATAACGTGAAATACTATATTTATTAAAGTTTTTATCTTTTTTAATTTAATTTTGCATTTAAAAATTTCAAATTCAAAATCTGGATACACTAAAAACATAAAAAAGTAGTTTTTTTCAAAATTTCCACTATTTGGATCATAGAATCCAAAAACAGTTTTAAAAAACACACATTTGTCAGATGCATATTCACTGAATTCAGTGAATCTGAAAAACATAAAACAAAATTCGAATTGCCTACGAAACAGACTCTAAGATTCTTTTGAGAATATTAATATGGTTAATTATTCACTTTTATTGATGACTATGTTCCTCGAAACGAGAAGATTGGATATTTGTCTCTTTAATAATAATTAAAGTCATGTTTAATTATTTTGTTTTTTGTTTTTGGCTTTGGAAAATTATGTTTGTTTTCTCTCAAGTTTACTCTTATAATGATTTTCATAATTGGTAAGGACACAGTTGAATTTATAGCCAAATTCCAAAAATAAAAAAAGATTTTGAAATTTATTTTTTAGTTTTCAAAACTTGATTTGATTTTTTAAAACACGGGAAGAAAGTAGATAACGAAACAAAGAAATTTACAGGTGGAAAAGTAATGTTTATAAACTTAATTTTCAAAAACCTAAACTAAAAACCAAATGGTTATCAAATGGAGCATTATTATTATTATTATTGAAAATTGAGTTTATAAACACTATTCTCACCCATAAATTTTTAAATTTCTTTGTTTTGTTATTTACTTTTAAAACCGTTTTCGAAATTCAAGTCAATTTTGAAACAAAAAAAAAAAGTTTTTAAAACCTTGTTTTTTTACTTGGAATTTAACTAAGAATTCAAGCATTTCTTTTATTAAAAAATGAAATAATAAATAAACAAACATAAATTTCAAAAACATGGAAAAAAAATCGTTATCAAACAAATCCTTAATAATTGAATTTCACAACTCACCAAATCATGATCAGAAAATAATACACATTATCTCTCAATTCAGGTTATTTTTTTTTTAACATGTGAGGAGGTGTGGAAATTTGAACCACGGATCTCTTTATCATTTAATAAAAACTTTAGATTAGTCGAACTATGGTCATATACATGGGACTCTCAATCCATGCTAATGGTTGACCATTGAAAATAATATTATAACATATCTTGAGTTATTGTACTTCTAGCATTGGTTTCTCTATTTTCATACCTTTATTATTATTATTATTATTATTATTATATATATATATATATATATATATATATATATATTTGAAACCTATTATTATTATATTTTGAAGTATAACAAACGTTGGATTGAAGATTTAGAAGTTTAAAGAATATAGAGATTCCTTTACTGCTAATTAGTTATGTTCATCTGGTCAATTCTCACCCCTTTTATATAAACCCTAATTAAAAGGCTAAAAAATGTCATGATCATTTTTCTTTTTTCAATGATAAAGAAATGAAGAGGATCAAAAGCTTTTGGCGGGAAATGGACCAAAATAACAAATTAACAACAGTAATAATATAACACACAAATTTATTTCAACAAAAGGAAAGGAATTACAAACACAAATGATTTACTACAATTAATTTCTATTCGTATACAGGAGAAGTTAATTATTCCTAATATAGATGTCGCGCGCTAACATAACATCTACAAAGGTATCATCAACAGGCAGAGCCACCGCCGCCACCGCCGCCGCCACCGCCACCACCTCCACAGCCACCACCGCCTCCAAAATGGGCACCTACGTGTACGTGGTGGCCGGCGCCACCAAAATGAGCGCCATTATTGGCACCACTACCAGCTCTCCCCTTGCAAAGAAAACTCAAGATGATGCCAACAACAATAATGGAACCAAAAACTACTAAGATTATTATAATAGGCATCATTTTTTATTTTGCTAGGGACTTGAACCTTGCATTGCAAATTGGATTTCCAGCTTTTATTTATAATGAGATCAAACGAAGAGAGAGATTGGATGATAACTGTGGAATTGAAATTTCCAAATGGGTTATTGCCTTTTACACGTAAACTGAATTGTTTTTCAACGAAAAATTCAATTCAACCATCGTTTTAGAAATTTAAATCATCACGTATATAATTTCTGAAATATAATGTTGACCTTAGCTTCTCCGAATTTTCTTGGAAAAGAATACGCTAACCATATATCATAAAAATCGTCCCTAACTTTTAAGATTTTATTTCTTTCCATGATATCCTCACCTCAATGTACTAAAAATTATGAATCAAGTCCTTTAAGAAAATATTATCAAAATTTGTTGCCATGAATCTAATTTGTTATAAAATTATTATTTTACTAACCTATTTAGACACATGAATATACTATTTGTATATGTCATTAGGAAAAAATAGATTGGTTGGGTTTTTTCTAATCGACAAATTAGGTTTATGTGCCAAAGTAAACCTAACATAACGGTAAGAACAAAACTTTCCTGCATACCGGTATGTAGGGATCTTCCTACATACCCCATTAAAATCTTAACAACTAATGTACCATCGACCAAGAGGTCAGAGGTTTGAATCCCCTACCTCCAAATGTTGTTGAATACCTCAAAAAAACAAAACAAAACAAAACAAAACAAAAGTTAGGTTTTATGTGTGAATTAAACTACAAACCCACGTACCTAAACATGTTAACAAAACAATAATGATATATCAACTTTATTGTACCGTTGTTAACAATTTCTTTTTATATAAAATGACTTAACTAAAAGGGAAATTGCAGTGGGTGGCAAATTGGACCAAATTAATAGCAAATATAGCACTATGTAAAAAAAATTGCAAATATAGCAAAATCTATCCGAGTCTATTTGATAGACTTCAATTATTAGAGTTTATCAGCGATAGACTCTGATTAATCAGAATCTATCAGTCTACTGATAGACTCCGATTATTCAGAGTCTATCAGTGTCTATCACTGATAAACTTTGGTTAATCAAAATCTATCAGTGACTATCACTGATAGGCTCTGATTAATCAAAGTCTATCAGTGATAGTCACTGATAGATTTCCACTGATATACTTTGAATAATCAGAGTCTATCAGTGATAGACACGGATAGAATCTGACAACAGTTTTTTGGTCTTATACAATTAATTTTGCTATATTTGCAATTAGTTTGCAACGGTGCTATATTTTCTATTAATTTGGTCCAATTTGTCATCTATGCAACTGCCCCTAATTAAAATTATTTAATATACGCTAAGAGAAAAATTAAGGATCACCATCCAAATTTTCCTCAATCAAAATTGAAGGAAACCCATATTTCCATAAATTTCATATGGGAGGAAAAGAAAACATATCAATCTTTGAAAGGTGTTACGTGTGTCGCAACGTCATCGCGACGCGGAGCGGCCGACGTCCTTTCCTAAGGATCTCTTTCGAGGTGAGAGGTTTGGAGTCGCCACCAATCATCTTGGGGTGTGATTGGTCACCCATTTTAAAAAAAGTGGTCTTTGAAAACCAAAAATTAGGTTCGGGGATCAGTTGTGTGTAGGGAAGGTGTTAGCACCCTACAACACCCGTTTGAAAACATTTTATTTTATTACTCAAATTCATTAAACAAAAGGTCCGTGTCGAAAATAAACAAAAAAAAAATGAAAATTGAAAATTAATTGTCTCACTAATTTCACCTTATCTTTAAATAAAGTAAGGATTTAATTTTGTGAGTCGGGTTAACCCATGACTTTATTATCATGTAAAAATTTCCTAATTAAAGAAAATCTTTCACCTCAAGAATTTGAAAATTATTTCAACTCCGTCATAGGCTATACATGAGCTAATTTGTCTCTCAACTATTACCTCACATTTCAAAAATAAAATATGAAGTAATAATCATGAGTGGTATGACACCATTCAATGGAAAAATATTTAATTTTAAAATCAAATTCAATTAGAAATTCATTTGGAATTACCAAAGTAAAACTATTTTGAAGTTCATTTGGAAAATCCAATTTAGAATCAAATCGAAGTTGATTTGAAAATTTTCTAATTTAAGATCCAATTGAAATTTTGATTGCCAAAATAATTGATTAGTTAAACTTTAGGCTAATTTCCAGGCAGGGTGTTCCCTTTCGGTCAGCTTAAATACCCGTTCTTAGACAAAATTAGCATTAAAGTTTTCATAATCAATCTATTTTAACCATTCAAAATATTAAACAATGTTTTTGAAATTTGATTTAACCTTTCCAAAATCGAAATTGATTTCCAATTTAGTTTAAAATTGAAATTGATTTTCAATCTAAGACCAAAAGACATTGACTGGAAACTTTAATTTAGAACCAAATTGACATTTACTGAAAAATTCCAAATCACTTTGAAACTCCATGAATTCAAGATTAAAACCAATTGAGGGTGAAAATTCAAATAAAATTCCAATTGAAATTCATTTGGGCAATTCCAAATTAAAATTCATTTGTAAATGTCAAAATGAAATCAAATTAAAAACAAACAAAAGTTGAAATCCCAAATTAAATCCAATTAAAAATTTATTATAAAATCCCAAATTAATTATTGAAACCAATGGAAGGAAAGTTTAAGATCGTCTTTTTTTTAAAAAAAAAAAAAAAAAAATCAAGTGAAAATCAAATTGAAAATCTTAGTTCAAATGTCATTTGTTTGAAATTCATTTGAGCATTTCAAAACCCTTTGAAATTCATTTGAACCATTCAAATTAAAGTAAAATTCAAAACATTAAAATTTCCATTTTAAAGAAAATTGAATTTTCTAATTACAAACTAGTGAACATTTATTAGGAAAATACAAATTCAAATTCAAATTAGAAATTTTATGTTAGAATCCAACTAAAATTAATAAGAAAGACAATTAAAGTTGAAAATGTCATATTAAAATCAAATTGAAATTGGTAATAACAATTCAATTTAAAGCCAATTAAAATTAGTTTGGAAACTCCCAAATAAACTCTAATTGAAATTAGATAAAAAAAACTTTCAACTAATATCCAATTAAAGTTCTTTAGAAGTCTAAAATAAATCAATTTAAATTTCTAATTAGAAAATGAAATAAAATAAATTGCAATTGATTTGGGAAACTCAAATTCATAGCCAAAATGAAAAATGGAAAAATTTGGATACATAAAAAAATAATAATAATAATAAAAGAATTTAAACATGTGGGACCCACCTTATTCGCTTTACTCTTTCTTCTTCCCCAACTTCCTTCCTTCTCTTTTTCTTTTTTCTCTTCCACTTTCCCTCACTTAGGAGCCTTGTTGGAAAAAAAAAAAGCGGCGGCACGGTGGCGGCGGTGACAGTGGTGAGTGGCGGCAGTGAGTGGCGGCAGTGAGTGGCGGCAGTGAGTGGCGGCGTTGGTACGGCGGTGAGTGGCGGCGGTGGTACGGTGGTGAGTGGCGGCGACGGCAGTGAGTGGCGGCGTCGGTACGGCAGTGAGTGGCGGCGGCGGTACGGTGGTGACGGTAGCTTTGGTTTTTGGAAAATCCTTCTCCAAACTCTATTTTCCCTCTCAAACTCACTTTCTCTCTCTAAGCTCTCTCACTATTCTTCTCTTTTTTCTTGTGTCCTTGTTGTTCTTTCTTTCCCTCCATCCTCCATGAGCTCTCATTATATAGTAGAGCTTGGAGGAAGGGGTTGAGAAAAAGGGGGAAAGAATGAGAGGTTGGGAGAAAGAGGAGGAGTGAGTTGAGAAAGATGGGGAAAGAATGAGAGAGAAAGATGGGGAAAGAATGAGAGGTTGGGAGAAGGAAGGGGGGAGAGTTGAGAAAGATGGGGAAAGAATGGGAGGTTGGGAGAAAGAAGGGGAGTGAGTTGAGAAAGATGGGGAAAGAATGGGAGGTTGGGAGAAAGAAGGGGAGTGAGTTGAGAAAGAGGGGGAGTGAGTTGAGAAAGATGGGGAAAAAATGAGAGGTTGGGAGAAGAAAGGGGGAGAGTTGAGAAAGATGGGGAAAGAATGGGAGGTTGGGAGAAGGAAGGGGAATGGAGAAGAAAAAGGGAGAGGGAGAAAGAATAGGAGAGGTTGGGAGAATGAGGGGGGATGGAGAACGTGGAAAGAGGAGTGAAGGAAAAAAAAATGAATAAAATAAAATAATAAAATAAATAAAAATAAAATAAATAAACAAAAATAAAATAAAATAAAATAAACAAAATAAAGAAATAAATTAAATAAAACAAAAAAAAAAAGAAAATAAGATGAAAATGAAAATAAATCATGAAAACTAAAAAACAAAATTTGATAATATGCAAGGAGAAAGATTCGAATCGAAGACCTTGTGATTGTTAATACGACTTTATACCACTTGAGCTATGCTCTTGTTAACATACTAAAAACAAATTGACTTCCAAATATTGAAAACTTCAAACATTATTACTAAAATCAAGCCGGACCAAATACGGTGTCTACAACGTGTATTAATTTTTACTCTAAACTTTCAATTTCACAGAATTGTTCCTCAAACTTTTATAATTGTTACAAATGATTTTAAAATCAAGCTTACTACTTAAGTCACAACTTTAAATTTCATTATTATTATAGGAATCTAACTAACCACTTAATTATGACATTTAACTTTGATGAATGTTTTTATCATATGGATTAAATTGTTACAAAAGTGAAAATACAAAGATTAATCCGCTACATATTAAGGTTCAAGGACTAAACTGTTACAAAATAAAGTTTAGGAACTAAATTTCTATTTTCATTAAAGTTAGGGACCAAAAGTATTTTTTCGGGTGGAAAAATCAATGTTATCCTTCCATGTATATGTAAAAAATTAAAAAAAAAATTGTCTGAGCCCGGGTTCGAACCGGGGACCTCTAGTGTGTGAGACTAGCGTGATAACCAACTACACTACCCAGACAATTTTTGAACAAATCATGAACGTTAATTATATTTTATATAAAATATAATATTTGCTTTTCGAGAGTACATAAGAGAGAAAGTAGAGACAGGAAAAAATGTGAGAGACAGACTAGCAGCTTTAAAATCACATTTAAAAAAAAAAAAAAAATCATATTGTCTAACAATTTTGTTTAGTTCCAATGTTATCCTTCCATGTATATATATTTTTTACAATGTTATCCTTCCATGTATATATTTTTTGGAAACTCTCTTTTTAATTCCAATATTCACTGGCCAAATATTATGTTTATGATTTTCCAGAGTGAATTCGATTAAATATTAAAGTCTATCACCAATAGACTGATATTTCTCTCTAATAAATCACATATTGAAGTCTATCATTGATAAATTTATATATATATATTTTTTTTATGGAACTGGTATTGAAATTTATTATTGATATACTAATATATTGAGTGTTTTTTTTCAGTAATTTTAAATTATGATTATTAAGGTCTATCATTATTGAATTAGTATATAGTTCAGAGTTTCAAAAAACACAAACTTCAAAATTAGCGAGTTTTGAAAACCAGAACTATAAAGTAGCTCATTTCTTGTGTTCCACATTTATAGATTGAGAGACATAGACGAAGTGAAGTAAGCTGTTTTGCTGACGATGAACCAAAATACTTTGAGGTCTTGATTTAAAGACTTCCGAACGTCTCATAGCAAAACGCCATGTGAGTGGAATTTTCCAATGCTCCTCCCACTAAACCCTTTGCACTTCGGATTCTCTTCTATCGAAGTCTATTGAATAAATGACATTGCTTTAGATGTCGCAGACATTGAAAACTTTCAATTGGTATTGCATTGACAATAAAAACATTAAGCCGCCCATGAATCTAATGAGAGGAAATAAAGATTTATCAGTCAAGGAAGCTTTCAAAATATATAACAATAGACATCTTCGGATCTTGATTGCCTCTCTTTCTCTTTCTTTTCCTTTTTCTTTTCTTTTTCTTTTCTTTTTGATGCTTTCAACACTCGAGAGAAATTGTATGTGTCAATCAAAGTTGCTCGACCTAAAAGAGATCATGTATGTTAATCAAAGATTGCTCAATCATATAGAGTATGGTAGGTTTTTTTAGAAGTGTCTCATGTGCTAGCTTAGAGAGCTATCAATGGTAATTCATAGCATCAAACATCTTACCTGATTCAAACGCTTCATAACCTTAGCCTTGTAGTGGACAAAAAAAGGTTCGATACAAGAAGATGAATTTGGCCTAGAGACAAATGGGAATGGTAGTCAACAAAGAAAGAGAGAAATGACTGAAGGAAGAAAACATGGGTCAAAAATGCCTTCATAAGAAATCTCTTGAACAATAAGAGATTAAACATAATTCAAATGAAAATATTTGTTAAGGTGACCCCAATTCCTTGGACAACCACTACGAGAACAAGGAGTAGCTCCTCAAGGGATTATCTCATATATCTCTTCCTTTCTTTAAGTCAGCTCGAAATCTTTGATGAAAAACCCACATTACTGTGATTGTCATTTATCTGCATGTGATTCTTCTATGAACATGTGATTCAGCTTTCTATTCTTGAATGTAGAGAACTGCTCGAGATTGGAAGATTCTTCATAAGAGAAGCGTGATTCTCTTAACTTGGCTCTTGCCCCAGTCTAAAACAGTTTACATAATGACTTTACTGTAGTATAGTGGTGAAGACCTTTTGTCCCAATTTAATAATAACGGTTTTGCCCCAGTATAATGATGAAAGCTTTGCCCCAGATGATAATTGACAAAGAAAATCTCCAAATCGTTTGGAGGTGTGACCTCTTGATCTACATTGATTGCCCCAATCATGCATTTCAAGAATTATCTTGGCCTTGTACATTTCTTTTCCTTTTTCTTTTTCTTTTTTCTTTTTCTTTTTTCTTTTTTTTCTGTTTTTCATAACTCCTTTTTTTAGGCCAAATACATGCTTTCATGACTAGCAAATGATACAATCACATGTAGAAGATCAACCATTTGTTAAGTCATCACTCTATTTTGTTTCTTTGTCAGCGCTCCTTGATAACATGATAGAGTTATTTCTCACGCAAAACTTATTGAAAGGATTTGAGACTTCGAGACCCCTTCTCAAGTTACTAAGTCCAAATTCTCAAGATTATCGTCTTTAGTCTTGGAGTCACCTTCCAATAAAAGGAGAGAAGATAAACGATAGAAATGGTAGGAAAAGTGTAGACTGAACAAAGTTGAAATATAGGAATACTCAAAGAACTACAAGTCTTAATTATGAAGCATTAAATCATAAGAGTTTAATCCCTATTTCATTACTACTGAAGGTCCCTTGGTAATATTGGGTGGATATTTTGAAATGTTTGCCACATGGTTAGATGTGACAGGCTTAGCAAAAAAGCTCTCAAGTGGGTAGACAAATATGGAGATTCAACGCAGTTATACGCGATGAGTTTAGCAAAGGGTTCAATTGTCAGTAATTCATGTTGGCCTACCACAAAAATCACGCGTGGTGGGCTAGGCTCAAGGTTTCATAGTAAGTAATTTTGAATTCTTACTTCACGAGGGGGTGCTTTGCCCTAGTATGATAATTGGAACCTTGTCTGGGAAGAAATGGTAATTTGAAACTTTGCACATGAACGACGGTCAAAATAAAGGTTGTAGTTGATTGAGAGTATAGCTGATAACAACGAACATACTTTCCATGAAAAGGGTAAAATAGGCAAGAATTGACCAATTTTCCTCAACGATTATAGTGAAAGCATCTATTTTCTTTCTTTTTCTTTTTCTCTTTTTCTTTTCTCTTCTTTCTTTTTTCTTTTTTTTTTTTGAAAGAGAGTGGAGAGGCTGGACAATGAAATACCCGAACTTGAGATGTAACATGCATAATTTGCATTTGTGATTGACATAAAAATAATAACTATACTGGTCAAAATGGAGGAAGCAAATCTTTTATTAATCAATAAAGTACGCAATGAAGAAAAGAAATATCTCCAAATTGAGAGGGTGGAGATGGTGAGGGATAAACAACCCTTTTTTAAACAAAATACTGAGACTGAAATGAAACTTTCCAAAACACTTATTGAGTACTCTGCAACTTTGTTTAGCCTCCTTAGGAAGGGTAGTCAGGCAATCTATGCATAATACTTCCGAACATAGTCTGAATTGACTGGGCTTGATAATTCACAGCCATCCATATTGGTTAAGATTAATGCCCCACCAGAGAAAGCCTTTTTCACCACAAATGGTCCTTCATAATTTGGAGTCCATTTTCCTCGATGATCCTTTTGAACTGGAAGGATCCTTTTCAGCACCAGATCTCCCTCTCTGAATCTTCTTGGGCGAACTTTCTTATCATATGCTCTCATCATCCTTCTTTGATAGAGCTGACCTCTACTCAATGCTGTTAATCTCTTCTCTTCAACGAAATTGAGTTGTTCATAACGATTCTGGACCCATTCAGCCTCTTCCAATTTAGCTTCCATAAGAACTCTTAGTGATGGAATTTCCACCTCAATTGGGAGCACAACCTCCATACCATATACTAAGGAAAAAGGTGTTGCCCCAGTTGATGTACGAACTGACGTGCGATAGCCGTGTAGAGCGAAGGGGAGCATTTCATGCCAATCTTTGTACGTTATAGTCATCTTTTCAACAATTCTTTTTATGTTTTTGTTTGCAGCTTCAACAGCCCCATTCATTTTTGGTCTGTAGGGGGTGGAATTGAGATGTTTAATCTTGAATTGTTCACATAGCTCACTCATCATCTTATTGTTCAAGTTTCTAGCGTTATCTGATATTAGGGTCTCAGGGAGGCCGTATCGACAAATGATCTCCTTCTTGATGAATTTGATCACGACCCCTTTTGTCACATCACGATAAGAGGCTGCCTCCACCCATTTGGTAAAGTAATCTATAGCCACCAAGATAAATCGATGTCCATTTGAAGCTTTAGGATCAATGGGTCCAATCACATCTATTCCCCACATAGAGAAAGGCCAAGGAGCAGTTAAAATGTGTAACTCGGATGAAGGAGCATGAGTCTTGTCTGCATAAATTTGACATTTATGACATTCTCTTGCATACTTAATGCAATCCGTTTCCATAGTTAGCCAATAATAACCAGCTCTCAAAACTTGTCTAGCCATCATATGCCCATTTGCATGGGTACCACAAATTCCCTCATGGATTTCTTTCATAATCTGGTTAGCCTCTGTGGCGTCCACACATCTTAATAGTACCATGTCATAGTTTCTTTTGTAAAGTATCTCCCCATTCAAGAAGAATTTCATTGCCAACCTTCTCAGAGTTCGCTTGTCATTTTCTAATGCATTAGGAGGATAGGTTCCACATTTCAGATATTGTTTGATGTCTTGAAACCACGGCTTTTCATCTGACTCATTCTCAATATTCATGCAGGAGGCGGGAACATCTCGTTTTTCGATTTTAATTGGCTGGACCCCTTCATCAAAATCCACATTAAACATGATTGCTAGAGTAGCCAATGCATCTGCTATCCGATTATTCTCTCTTGGGGAATAATCAAAAGTAATTTGATCAAACTGTTGAGATAATCTTGTTATAAGTTGCTTGTAAGGCAATAATTTAGCATCTCTGGTTTCCCATTCCCCTCTTAGCTGATGAATCACTAGCAAAGAGTCCCCCAAGACCTGAAGCTTTTCAATCTTCATATCTAGAGCAGCTTGAATGCCCATTGAACAAGCTTCGTATACAGCCATGTTGTGCGTGCAATCAAAACACAGCTTAGCAGTGAGAGGGAATAATTCTCCTCGAGGCGATATTAATATTGCACCTATTCCGTGACCCAATTCATTTGAAGCCCCATCAAAGAACATGGTCCACATATCTGGATTCGATATTTCTTTCTCTGTTGCTACAGTGAGGATATGCTCATCAGGGAAGTCGAACTTCATCGGCTCATAGTCCTCTATAGGTTGTTGTGCCAGATAATCAGCTAGAGCACTCCCCTTTACTGACTTTCGAGTCACATATGTGATGTCATACTCGGATAAAAGAACTTGCCACCTTGCAATTCGTCCCGATAAAGATGGCTTCTCGAAGATGTATTTCACAGGATCCATTTTTGAAATAAGCCATGTCGTGTAATACAACATGTATTGCCTTAAGCGACGTGCAGCCCAAGCAAGAGCACAACAAGTTTTTTCCATCGAGGAGTACCTGGTTTCACAACTGGTGAACTTTTTGCTCAAATAGTATATAGCTCGCTCTTTCCTACCAGAGTCATCATGCTGCCCCAGTACACATCCCATTGCACTTTCTGTTACAGTGAGATACAAAATGAGCGGACGTCCAGGCACTGGTGGTACGAGAATCGGTGGATTTCGTAAATACTGCTTAATTTTATCAAATGCTATTTGACAATCTTCATTCCAAATGCCATCATTGTTTTTGCGAAGCAATTTGAAAATAGGCTCACATGTTGTGGTCAATTGCACTATGAACCTGGCAATATAATTTATCCGACCCAAAAATCCTCTAACTTCTTTCTGTGTTTGCGGAGGCGGCATTTCCAGAATTGCCTTAACTTTGTCAGGGTCGACCTTGATACCTTCTTGGCTAACCACAAATCCTAACAATTTACCAGAGGTTGCCCCGAATATACATTTGCTCGGATTGAGCTTCAGCTGGAACTTTCTCAATCGATCGAACAACTTGCGGAGAACGATTGTGTGTTCTTCCTCCTCTTTTGACTTGGCAATCATATCATCTACATACACTTCAATCTCCTTGTGCATCAAATCATGGAATAAAGTAACCATGGCTCGCTGGTAGGTGGCCCCAGCATTTTTCAAACCAAACGGCATAACTTTGTAGCAAAATGTTCCCCACAATGTAATAAATGTAGTTTTTTCCTGATCTTCAGGTGCCATTTTTATTTGATTGTAGCCTGAAAAACCATCCATAAAAGAGAAGGTAGAAAAACCAGCAGTGTTATCTACCAACACATCAATGTGAGGGAGTGGAAAATTATCTTTAGGGCTTGCTTTGTTTAAATCCCTATAATCCACACACATCCTAACTTGCCCATTCTTCTTTGGCACAGGAACAATGTTTGCAACCCATTCAGGATAATTGGACACAGTCAGAAATCCAGCATCAATTTGTTTCCTGACTTCATCCTTTATCTTAATTAACATGTCTGACTTCATCTTTCGCAACTTTTGCCTTACCTGGTTTGCACTCAGGTTTGAGTGGTAAATGATGCATTACAATATTCGTGTCTAGTCCAGGCATGTCTTGATAGGACCAAGCAAAGATATCGACATATTCTGTGAGCAAATCAATAAGCTTTTTGCGAGTTTCTGTAGAGACATTAGCGCCAATTTGAACCTCCTTGACTTCTGCTTGTGATCCCAGGTTAATTATCTCTGTTAACTCTTCATGGGGGCCCAACGCTTTTTCCCCTTCCTCTATCATTTCTAACAACTCAGCACTAGGTTCAAAATCTTCTTCTTCCTCGTCAGACTCAACATTGTGTATAGGAATATCAAGTTCGTATTGAGAATCGTTTGCACATTCAATCTCAGTATTACTGCTTAAGATGTTGATAATTTGGAAAAAAGAAGAAAAGAAGAGTAAATATTTTGCCCTGGAGAGTGTAATTATGCAATAGCAAAAGGAAATGAACTAAAACCTTCATTGAATGATGAAATTTACTATTGAATGAAGAAATTTACTTGAACACATAGAAAGAAGTCTGGAAAATGAAATGAGTAAAATGACTAACCTAACTTGAAATTGAAAATTGAAATTGCAAAAAACAATAAAAAAGTGGTCAATTACTTTGACATCTTAACAGCAAATGACGGTAATTCAATAGTACTCCAATTGTTGAGCTCGAAGTTTTCTGGGCACGGGTAGATCCATGGACCAAATTCTTCCTCTTTAGTCACTACTGCAACTGCAAAATCTCCTGGACGAATTATACCAGCACTTTCAAATGAGTGGTAGAGATGAGGGATGACTTTTTCCCCATATTCTGGTTCACGACTTTCAAATCTGGCCAAACGCCTATCTTTTTCTCGCTTCTGTACCCTGATCATATCTGCTTTATCCGGCTTATACCCAAGCCCAAATCTTTTTGTATTTTTTGATAGGCTTAAAACATCATCTAAACGACTGTTGCTTTCTTTGAACGTCTTGACTGAAGATCGAGATTTAGATTTTTTGCCTTCCCCATATAGTGTTGTAGCACTTGCCACCTCGAATGTTTGAAATGATGACTCAAAAGCTTCCTCTGCTGCATCAATATATGGCATTGAAGCTGGCCTAGAAACCAAGATATCCTCCTGACCAGATACAATTACTAGGCTCCTTCCAATTGAAAATTTAAGTTTCTGGTGCAGCGATGATGGCACAGCTCCTGCAGAATGTATCCAAGGTCGCCCTAATAAGAAACTGTAAGCAGAGGGGATATCCATAACTTGGAAGGTTATGTTAAATGTGCATGGGCCGATTTGTATTGGAATCTCAATGTCACCCACCACCTGACTGCGTGCCCCATCGAAGGCCCTTACTACTACGGTACTTGGCCTCATATGGGACATATCCACTGGCAATCTTTCGAGCGTTGATTTTGGCATTATGTTCAAAGAAGACCCATTATCCACCAGGACTTTTGCTACTAAAAAGTTCTTGCACTTGACTGAAATATGAAGTGCCTTCGTGTGTCCTGTGCCTTCGGGCGGTATCTCATCATCAATGAAAGTTATGGTGTTGTGAGCAGTTATATTCCCCACGATATTATCTAGACCATCTGGAGTGATGTCTTTGGAAACATATGCTTGATTCAAAGCTTCCAATATCGTGTCTCGATGCGAATCAGAGGATAACAACAAAGATAATATGGAAATCTTAGCAGGCGTCTGAGCTAGCTGTTCCACTACTTTGTATTCACTCTGCTTAACCAACTTTAGAAATTCTTGAGTTTCTTCTTCAGACACAGTCTGTTTGCCCCTTGATTTCTTCATCACTGTTGTTTCTTTAGGCTTGACATTGCTACCTGTGTTACTTTCGACTTTCTCATTTTTCTCTTCTATTGTATTCTTTGAGCACTTCAATAACTGATCTGGAGTGTAGGATTTCCCACTCCGTGTTACGCCTCCCGTTCCGGAAATGTTGTCAACTGGAAGTGAGGGCGTTTCTGAGTTAATAGTTACTTTGTACTCATAATTCCATGGTACTGCCTTAGAACTCTTGTACTTGAAAGGAGTCGGCACCTGAATGGTGATCGACTTTGGATCATGAGTAGTAGTTTTCTCACGGTAATAGATCGTGAGTGGCTTTAGTTTGAAAGATGGATTCAAATTTTCTTTAGGCAACAATTCTTCCACGACGCCTATTTCATTATCCTGGTGATGGGCTTGGGCAACCACAAGAAATTTTGAATCCACCAGTTCTTGGATCCTTTTATGAAAACGATGACATTGTTCTAAAGAATGTCCCTTTGCCCCAGCATGAAATAGGCAAGTCAGATTATCATCAAAATCTTCTTGAACAAGGTCCTTGTGTGCATACTCAATTGATACATATCCGTTAACGAGGAGAATCTCAAAAAGCTTCTCCTTGGGAGTCTTGATCTCTGTAACATCTGCCTTCTTGATAATATCCTGACACTGATCTATTGCATTCACCTGGTGGTTTGGTAAAGGATTATTATCAACATTGGGCCCCTCCTCCTTTTTGAAATTTAACCATCCGGCCTTAATGAGCTCTTGCACCCTATACTTCAAAGCAGTGCAATTTTCTGTAGAATGCCCAACAGCACCTGCATGGTAATCACACCTTGCATTGGGATCATACCATCTTGGATAAGGGGGTTGCAGTGGAGCAACAGGCTTGGGTGCCAACTGATGGTTCTGAATTAACTGAGGCAAGAGCTCAGTATATGTCATCGGAATCGGATCAAATTGGGCTTGCTTGTAAGGTGCTCGATTATTTTGCTGACCTGGAGTGACTGGTTGTTGTTGCCTTCGAGACTGAAAGTTTTGATTCATTTGGGGTCTGGTATCTTGGCCATAAAATGGGGAGTACTGCGCTGATGCATTATTCACCTGGTGTGGATAATATCCGTACGTAGGTAAATAATTCGAAGGATATTGTGTGATGGGTTGGTGGATTTGTCGATGGGACTTATCCACCTTCCCTATCATCTGTACTTCTCCCTCCTTCTTTTTTGAAGTATTGCTCTTCTTCGTGCTTGAGGATTCAGAAGTTTTGGCTATCCTACCATGTTTGATCCCGTACTCAATTCTTTCTCCAATTGTCATGATATCAGAGAAATTGGTTGACGCACTTCCAACCATATGTTCATAGAATGGGGACCTTAAGGTATTGATGAACATGGCAGAAAGCTCCTTATCCGTTAAAGGGGGTTGGACTTGAGCTGCCGTATCCCGCCACCTTTGAGCATAATCTTTAAAGTCTTCAGTACTCTTCTTTTCCATCCTCTGTAAGTCCAATCGGTCGGGAGCCAAATCAATATTGTGCTTGTACTGTTTGAGGAAGGAATCAGCCAAGTTCTTCCATGTGACAACATGTGAACTATCCAACTGCATATACCAACGGGCAGCTGGACCCTTTAAGCTATCCTGAAAGCAATGTATGAGCAGCTTATCATTATGAACGTGCGCTGCCATCTTCCTACAGTACATAACAATGTGACTTTTAGGGCATGTTGTCCCGTCATATTTTTCAAATTCAGGAAGTTTGAATTTTGGTGGGATCACAACGTCTGGAACTAAACATAATTGAGTGGCATCCATGTTTCCAAAAACACTAGTGCCCTCAACCGCCCTTAACCTTTCCTCTAGAACTTCAAGTTTTTCATTAGAGGGTGTGGCTAACTCGTTT
The DNA here is from genome assembly GCA_036850905.1 of Luffa acutangula. Lineage (NCBI taxonomy): Eukaryota > Viridiplantae > Streptophyta > Magnoliopsida > Cucurbitales > Cucurbitaceae > Luffa > Luffa acutangula. Next base: position 49,168,812 of record CM072087.1, on the reverse strand, counting down.
TTTACTTCTGGGTCATCCAAGTTGGGGACCGCAAAAGGTATTTTTGAAAATTCTGGCTTGAAATAAGAAGCACCAGCTTGGCTTGCCATGGGTAATTGGGGAATTTGACCTTCTTTAAATGATGGAAAAGGGTATTGCCCAACAGGTATGTCATATAAGGGGTTGTAGGAAGTATGTTGTGGCATGGACGTTTCTGCTGTCGTACGAATATGTGAAGCGAAACTGGGTGGAAATGGTAGGCCAGCTTGAGGGTTTCCAATCGGAGTGTCTGGTGCAGTTGTATCTGCAATCATTTTGCCCTTTTCCAAAGCGGCAATGATTGCATCAACCTTTTCCCTGATTTCCTCGATGTCCCGCTTAGTCTTCTCTTGTTCACCCTTTTCTTCCATAATCCTTGTTCTACGCCTAGTGTGGTAGACTCTTGTTGAACGAGCTATTTTATTGTTCTGTTTTTATTTTTAAAAGAAAGGTCTTAGAGAAAGTAAAAAGAAATAAGAAAAGTATGAGATGCATGAATGAATGAAATTTTATTATTGAAGGAAAAAAAAACAATGAATATATCTACAAAATAAACAATTGGAGAATTGGAAAACAAGAAGACGGGGAACATTAATGAAAGTGACCAAAGTACCCAAGGTCTCTACGAATCATCCCTAAAAACTCAAACAACTCTTTCGCATTAGAGGCCATAGGTGATGTATTCTCTCGCAGATCCCTTGCCCATTCTGAAAATCCTCGGGCTCTCCTAGCCATGATCTTGATAGTGTTCATGGTTCGACTTACTTTCCCAAGAATTATCTGCATGTCATCTCTCATAGTGGCATAATCTTCCCTTAATGAGGAGTATTTCTCCTCTAATTGTCCTCTCTCTAGTGACAACTGTTCGCTTGCCCTTTGAAATGCTTGGAGCTGACGTTCCAACGAGCTTGAATAACTTTTAAAAGCTTCAGACTCTTCTGACTGAGCCTGTATATTCACGCGTAGATTGTCCAGCGTTCGCCTTAGAGCAGTATTGGCCTCTTCAAACTCGATAAGTTGTGTTTTCTGCTTGTTGATGGTTTCGTTTAATTCCGCAACTAACTCTAAGAGAGTCTCTTTGCCTCTTGAAAGGTCTTTGATCTTATCCTCTTGTGAACGAGTTGCCTTTCGCAATGCAGTATTTTCATTCCTCAAAGCGTGATTATCCTTAATCAATCTTCTATTCTCCTCGTCCAATATATCATAATCTCTTTCCCGCTTGGCTCGGTTTTTTGAAACTCTCTCTACTTTTTCGAGTTTGCCACTAGCTTGAGTTACCTGGTCCATCAAATGTTTGACCTCTTGCTGTAATTTTTCATTTTCTAGTTTCAATGTTTGATTTCTTCCCACTAACTCATTTCGCTCTGTCGCTAGCTGGCTAGGCTTATCTACTGCTCTACTGGATGATTCTCCCACATTGTCACGAGTCGTAATTGGGATCTTACTTCTCTTAATGCGCCATTGTAGATATTCTGGAGTAACTCCCTCAGAGTGACTATTGCCATTTATCCTTCTAACTGTTCTCCAAGAAGTCAGCACTTGTCGCTTCTTCTCGTTAGAATCCTCGCAACTGTAGGAAAATTCTAATTTATGCAGACCATGAGTTGTTGGTATGAATTGTTTAAACCAACTTTGTCGCAAGGCCAACAACGGAGCATAATGGACGCATCCCCAAGGGCCTACTAGAGGAACTGTGTGGAAGCTCCCGCATCTGTAGATTAAGGCTTTTAGGGGCATCCAATGTGCCTTCCAAATCACATGCTCTAATTTGGAATTCGAAAAGAAAGACACTCATGCTTCTTTCCTCGGAAAACTTGAGTTCCATGGGGCCGTGCCAAATTCTGCAATTGTACTCCTTGTTAGATTCCACGTGCTGCTGAAGTTGATTTTTGGACAGCCAAAATTTTCTGGGAACTTAAAATGACTATGCACCCAAATATAGAGTAAGGGCACACAGCATCTCAACTTCCCGCCTTTGTTGGACTTACAGTAATTGAGCGCCCGAACCGTTTCCGCTAGAAGAGGTATGGTTGGATCCACCCCTTGCTCAATGCCGAAGAATAACTTCAAAACATCACCGTCCACATATCCTTTAACTTTGGGATACAAGACCATCCCGTAGATGCACAAAGCTAACAGCACCAGGCCCCTTTCTTCATTTATGTGTTTGCGAGCGAGTTCTGTTAGATAATCTGCAGATATAGACTCTTCAACCCCTTTCACTTTCACATTTTTCTGCACTTCCTTTAGGTGTACAGCTAGAAATCTGGATAAAGTTCTCTTTGCAGTTAGTTGTGGGTTGAAACAATAGATCATTTCTCCACCTTTTTCTTCAATGTTCAGCATCGTATGGTATTCTTCAATGGTCGGGACTAAGTCGAAATCTTGAAATACGAAACACCTGTAGGCCGGGTCCCAGAATTCTAACACAGCCTGGACGGTGAACCGATTAACTGGAATATACATGAGGTCTGCAATATGGCCGTATCTCTTTGAGAACAAAAATCTTCTTTCTGGCGTTAAACCTTCCCAAATGGCTTTCAGCTCCCCTAGCTCGTTAGCAATGATCTGAACTTGACTTGAGAAGGATGACGACACAGGGCTTTTAAAAGGCAGATTATCCCCATGCTTTAGTTGTGTCTGCTCTGCCCATTGTAGCACAGTACTCAATTCATCATACTCAGAGGAAGATGACCGTATTGACTCTATGGGTACGTTGGCATTCATTTTGTTCCTTTTTGGAGAAAAAGAAAATGTAAGGAAATAATAATTAACTACCGCTTTAAATTAAAATAGATTTTTCATGCGCCTACACGGGAGCATTCGCAATCCCCTCGAAGGTCGACATTACTTCATCCAAAAAAGCAAGATAGTACCATGAAGAAATGAATTTAATTTGAAAATGTGAGAAAACTACTTAATGTCATGAAAAATGGGGAGGACTTTTCATGTGCCTACACGGGAGCATTCGCAATCCCCTCGAAGGTCGACACTACTAATTCCAAAACATGATGCAGGACCCAAACTAAATGGTATGGCTAAACTAAATACTAAATTCGACTTCAAATGGAGTAAAGGGAAAAAAAACGCTTGGGATAAACTCTTTTTAGGGAAAAAAAATAATAATAAAATAAAAAAAATAAAATAAAAAAAAGAAAATGGAGAGTAAAAATCTAAAATGGAAAGAATGTAGAAATATTTACTTCTCCAATTAAACAAAATAGAAAGACTTTTTTAGAAAACAAGTTTTTCCTCCTAAAGAAAGTTTTTTGTTTTGGCAAGACTTCAATCTCTTAAAAACTCTTTTTAAACAACAAAAAAAAAAAAAAAAAAAAAATTGAACTCTTTAACCAATCTTACAAAAATTTCGTTGTCTTGTCAAAATTAAACTTTTTTATTAAAAGAAAATCCCTCTTTCAAAACAAAAATTAAGCTAAAAAAAAAATAAATAAAATTCATGTAAACAAAACTTGAACTTTTATTTTGACAGAACTTTTAACTCTTTAGAATTTCAAGCAAAGTCTTAATTTTAAACTTCAAAGAATTTCTATTCATGACAAAACTTCAATTTTTTTTTTAAAAAAAACAAAGTTCAAATTTAGTTTTCAAAGAATTTTTCTCTTGACAAAACTTAAAATGCTTGAAAAGAAAACAGTTTTTTTTTAAACAAAGTTAAACTTTTTTAAAGAATTTTATTTGAAAAAAAAAAAATTTAATCCTTTAAAAGAGAAATTTTTTTTACAAAGTCTAAGCTTTTTTTTTTAAAAAAAAATTTATTCTTGACAAAAACTTAAATTCTTGAAAAGAAAACCTTTTTTTTTAAAAACAAGTTTAAACTTTATTTTTCAAATAATTTTTATTCTTGACAAAAACTTAAATTCTTGAAAAGAAAACCTTTTTTTTTAAAACAAGTTTAAACTTTATTTTAAAAGAATTTTCTTTTACAAAACTTAAATTCTTGAAAAGAAAACTTAAAGTTTAAGCCTTTTTTTAAAAACAAGAAAAAAACAAGTGACACCTAAAAGAGTGGACTTTGAAACCTATGATAATACAAAATGATGACATGAATATGAAGTGAGGTAGAGAAATTCTAACCCTAATGGATAAAAAGGTCCCCAAATTAATCCAAGTGTTATAAAATAACAAATGAACTAACTTGAGTGAGGATTTTTCATGCGCCTGCACGAGGGCAATTATGTCCCTTCGAAGGTCGACACTACTACATCCTCGATCCTAATCCTAAAGGTAAAGCCCGGGTATAGAGCTGTGGTTGTGTGTGATATGCATGACAATATAATATGAATTAACCATGCATTCATTAAAGCACAAAATATATTCACACAAGTCACTCCAATAATAACTATGCATAAAATAAGATGGACCACATAATAAATAAATAAATAACAAAATGAATCGAATAATAAATAAAAAAAAAATGAAAACGGCATTGACCCTCTTAAAAAAAAAAGTCCCCAGTGGAGTCGCCAAGCTGTCGCAACGTCATCGCGACGCGGAGCGGCCGACGTCCTTTCCTAAGGATCTCTTTCGAGGTGAGAGGTTTGGAGTCGCCACCAATCATCTTGGGGTGTGATTGGTCACCCATTTTAAAAAAAGTGGTCTTTGAAAACCAAAAATTAGGTTCGGGGATCAGTTGTGTGTAGGGAAGGTGTTAGCACCCTACAACACCCGTTTGAAAACATTTTATTTTATTACTCAAATTCATTAAACAAAAGGTCCGTGTCGAAAATAAACAAAAAAAAAAATGAAAATTGAAAATTAATTGTCTCACTAATTTCACCTTATCTTTAAATAAAGTAAGGATTTAATTTTGTGAGTCGGGTTAACCCATGACTTTATTATCATGTAAAAATTTCCTAATTAAAGAAAATCTTTCACCTCAAGAATTTGAAAATTATTTCAACTCCGTCATAGGCTATACATGAGCTAATTTGTCTCTCAACTATTACCTCACATTTCAAAAATAAAATATGAAGTAATAATCATGAGTGGTATTACACCATTCAATGGGAAAATATTTCATTTTAAAATCAAATTCAATTAGAAATTCATTTGGAATTACCAAAGTAAAACTATTTTGAAGTTCATTTGGAAAATCCAATTTAGAATCAAATCGAAGTTGATTTGAAAATTTTCTAATTTAAGATCCAATTGAAATTTTGATTGCCAAAATAATTGATTAGTTAAACTTTAGGCTAATTTCCAGGCAGGGTGTTCCCTTTCGGTCAGCTTAAATACCCGTTCTTAGACAAAATTAGCATTAAAGTTTTCAAAATCAATCTATTTTAACCATTCAAAATATTAAACAATGTTTTTGAAATTTGATTTAACCTTTCCAAAATCGAAATTGATTTCCAATTTAGTTTAAAATTGAAATTGATTTTCAATCTAAGACCAAAAGACATTGACTGGAAACTTTAATTTAGAACCAAATTGACATTTACTGAAAAATTCCAAATCACTTTGAAACTCCATGAATTCAAGATTAAAACCAATTGAGGGTGAAAATTCAAATAAAATTCCAATTGAAATTCATTTGGGCAATTCCAAATTAAAATTCATTTGTAAATGTCAAAATGAAATCAAATTAAAAACAAACAAAAGTTGAAATCCCAAATTAAATCCAATTAAAAATTTATTATAAAATCCCAAATTAATTATTGAAACCAATGGAAGGAAAGTTTAAAATCGTCTTTTTTTAAAAAAAAAAAAAAAAAAAATCAAGTGAAAATCAAATTGAAAATCTTAGTTCAAATGTCATTTGTTTGAAATTCATTTGAGCATTTCAAAACCCTTTGAAATTCATTTGAACCATTCAAATTAAAGTAAAATTCAAAACATTAAAATTTCCATTTTAAAGAAAATTGAATTTTCTAATTACAAACTAGTGAACATTTATTAGGAAAATACAAATTCAAATTCAAATTAGAAATTTTATGTTAGAATCCAACTAAAATTAATAAGAAAGACAATTAAAGTTGAAAATGTCATATTAAAATCAAATTGAAATTGGTAATAACAATTCAATTTAAAGCCAATTAAAATTAGTTTGGAAACTCCCAAATAAACTCTAATTGAAATTAGATAAAAAAAAACTTTCAACTAATATCCAATTAAAGTTCTTTAGAAGTCTAAAATAAATCAATTTAAATTTCTAATTAGAAAATGAAATAAAATAAATTGCAATTGATTTGGGAAACTCAAATTCATAGCCAAAATGAAAAATGGAAAAATTTGGATACATAAAAAAATAATAATAATAATAAAAGAATTTAAACATGTGGGACCCACCTTATTCGCTTTACTCTTTCTTCTTCCCCAACTTCCTTCCTTCTCTTTTTCTTTTTTCTCTTCCACTTTCCCTCACTTAGGAGCCTTGTTGGAAAAAAAAAAGCGGCGGCACGGTGGCGGCGGTGACAGTGGTGAGTGGCGGCAGTGAGTGGCGGCGTTGGTACGGCGGTGAGTGGCGGCGGCGGTACGGTGGTGAGTGGCGGCGACGGCAGTGAGTGGCGGCGGCGGTACGGTGGTGACGGTAGCTTTGGTTTTTGGAAAATCCTTCTCCAAACTCTATTTTCCCTCTCAAACTCACTTTCTCTCTCTAAGCTCTCTCACTATTCTTCTCTTTTTTCTTGTGTCCTTGTTGTTCTTTCTTTCCCTCCATCCTCCATGAGCTCTCATTATATAGTAGAGCTTGGAGGAAGGGGTTGAGAAAAAGGGGGAAAGAATGAGAGGTTGGGAGAAAGAGGAGGAGTGAGTTGAGAAAGATGGGGAAAGAATGAGAGAGAAAGATGGGGAAAGAATGAGAGGTTGGGAGAAGGAAGGGGGGAGAGTTGAGAAAGATGGGGAAAGAATGGGAGGTTGGGAGAAAGAAGGGGAGTGAGTTGAGAAAGATGGGGAAAGAATGGGAGGTTGGGAGAAAGAAGGGGAGTGAGTTGAGAAAGAGGGGGAGTGAGTTGAGAAAGATGGGGAAAAAATGAGAGGTTGGGAGAAGAAAGGGGGAGAGTTGAGAAAGATGGGGAAAGAATGGGAGGTTGGGAGAAGGAAGGGGAATGGAGAAGAAAAAGGGAGAGGGAGAAAGAATAGGAGAGGTTGGGAGAATGAGGGGGGATGGAGAACGTGGAAAGAGGAGTGAAGGAAAAAAAATGAATAAAATAAAATAATAAAATAAATAAAAATAAAATAAATAAACAAAAATAAAATAAAATAAAATAAACAAAATAAAGAAATAAATTAAATAAAACAAAAAAAAAAAAGAAAATAAGATGAAAATGAAAATAAATCATGAAAACTAAAAAACAAAATTTGATAATATGCAAGGAGAAAGATTCGAATCAAAGACCTTGTGATTGTTAATACGACTTTATACCACTTGAGCTATGCTCTTGTTAACATACTAAAAACAAATTGACTTCCAAATATTGAAAACTTCAAACATTATTACTAAAATCAAGCCGGACCAAATACGGTGTCTACAACGTGTATTAATTTTTACTCTAAACTTTCAATTTCACAGAATTGTTCCTCAAACTTTTATAATTGTTACAAATGATTTTAAAATCAAGCTTACTACTTAAGTCACAACTTTAAATTTCATTATTATTATAGGAATCTAACTAACCACTTAATTATGACATTTAACTTTGATGAATGTTTTTATCATATGGATTAAATTGTTACAAAAGTGAAAATACAAAGATTAATCCGCTACATATTAAGGTTCAAGGACTAAACTGTTACAAAATAAAGTTTAGGAACTAAATTTCTATTTTCATTAAAGTTAGGGACCAAAAGTATTTTTTCGGGTGGAAAAATCAATGTTATCCTTCCATGTATATGTAAAAAATTAAAAAAAAAATTGTCTGAGCCCGGGTTTGAACTGGGGACCTCTAGTGTGTGAGACTAGCGTGATAACCAACTACACTACCCAGACAATTTTTGAACAAATCATGAACGTTAATTATATTTTATATAAAATATAATATTTGCTTTTCGAGAGTACATAAGAGAGAAAGTAGAGACAGGAAAAAATGTGAGAGACAGACTAGCAGCTTTAAAATCACATTTAAAAAAAAAAAAAAAATCATATTGTCTAACAATTTTGTTTAGTTCCAATGTTATCCTTCCATGTATATATATTTTTTACAATGTTATCCTTCCATGTATATATTTTTTGGAAACTCTCTTTTTAATTCCAATATTCACTGGCCAAATATTATGTTTATGATTTTCCAGAGTGAATTCGATTAAATATTAAAGTCTATCACCAATAGACTGATATTTCTCTCTAATAAATCACATATTGAAGTCTATCATTGATAAATTTATATATTTTTTTTTATGGAACTGGTATTGAAATTTATTATTGATATACTAATATATTGAGTGTTTTTTTTCAGTAATTTTAAATTATGATTATTAAGGTCTATCATTATTGAATTAGTATATAGTTCAGAGTTTGTTGAGTTCTATTATTTGATTACTTGCTATTTATAGGATATTGTTTTCAGAGTTTGTTGTGTTATTTGGTATCCTTTGGCTATTTAAAGCCTTGCTATCAATAAGATGAGTTGAGCAAGACTTATTCACTTTCAAGATTCAATATGGTATCAGATGAAAGTATTTAATTCTTCTTGAGAGTCTGATCTTGTATCTCCAAAATTTGTGGAATTCTTCTTGCCTAGTTCCATGGCTGACGACACTGTGAACGAGACGACAACCATTCCCTCCGGTTCATCTGTTCCAGTATCTTCTTCCACGATTCAACCCACCAGTTCTTCCGTTGTAGATCTATACATCAACCCATATTATCTTCACCACTCTGATGGCACCAATCTGGTTTTGGTTTCAAAACCCTTAACTGAGTCCAATTACGCTTCTTGGAGTCAAGCAATGATCATAGGCCTAACCGTGAAGAACAAAATGGGATTTGTTGATGGTTCTCTGCTACAACCTACTGGCACATTGAGACGATCTTGGATTATTTGTAATAGCGTGGTAACCGCCTGGATCTTGAATTCCCTCTCCAATGAAGTTTTCGCCAGCGTCAATTTCACCGAATCTGCTCGCGAAATCTGGCTTGATCTCCAACAGAGGTACCAGAGAAAGAATCGGTCGCGTATCTTTCAATTGCGGCGCAAAATCTCAAATCTCGCTCAAGATCAACAAACTCTTACTACCTATTTCACCAAACTCAAATCTATATGGAATGAACTCACCGCTTATCGACCGTCATGTTCCTGTGGACGGTGTTCTTGTGGGGGAGTGAAGGAGTTAAACACATATTTCCAGACCGAATACGTGATGGCCTTCTTAATGGGCCTTAACGACTCTTTTGCTCAAGTTCGCTCCCAACTCCTACTAATGGAACCCGAACCACCATCCAACGAGTTTTCTCCCTTGTCGCACAAGAAGTGGACCAGAGGGCTTCGACAACGCCCTCTTTCTCTACATATATCCCTGCTACTGCTCTTCTGGTCAAGACCAACTCTGCTAACCCAAGTTCTACTCGAACCTCGAATTCGAACAAAAAGAAGGAGAGGCCTTACTGCACCCATTGCAATATTCAAGGCCATATTGTCAATCGTTGTTACAAAATTCACGGCTACCCCCTGGGTATCGCAATCAGAAGGTCGCTTCATTCAAGTTAGAGACACCCGCAACATCAGCAAATGTGTCTCTCAGCGATCAGTTGTCTGGTTTGAATGTCGAGCAATGTCAAGGACTGCTCACCTTACTACAGTCTCATCTTAATAAAGTCAAGACTGATCCTTCTGATGCTTCGAGCAATACACACATCGCAGGTACCTATCTCTCTGACATATCTCCTAATTTTATGAAAAGTGCTTGGGTTCTTGACTCTGGAGCTTCAGCTCACATCTGTTGTTCAAAAGATTTTTTTGTCAGCCTTAAGACTGTTTCTAGGATGTCTGTGTCTTTGCCCAACCGAGAGAGAATTATAGTGAATCATGTTGGCACTGTCCGGGTTAATTCTAACCTTATACTTCAGGATGTCTTGTTCATACCAACCTTCAGATTCAACCTTATTTCCATCAGTACTTTAGCTGCCAAATTACCTGTTATGGTTAAATTTGTTGCTGACTCTTGCATCCTTCAGGACAAGTACTCTTTGAGGATGATTGGCAAAGCTAAGATATGGCAAGGTCTGTATCTCCTTCAAACTGATGTTGTGGTTGACTCAAAGCCTCTCTGCAATAATGTTTCTATTAGCAAAAAGTTTCATAATTGTAAAAATCTTGCTACTTGGCATGATAGACTAGGACACCTATCTGATAAGCATTTAGATGTCTTAAAGGGTTCTTTATCTGTACATCCCCTCAAAGACAGTCATTCCCCATGCTTAGTTTGTCCTTTGGCGAAGCAACGCCGTCTATCTTTCCAATCAAATAATCATTTTTCTGCTCAAATGTTTGATCTTGTTCACTGTGACACTTGGGGCCCATATCAAACACCTACACATGTTGGTTATAGGTTCTTCCTGACCATAGTGGATGACCACTCGAGATACACCTGGATTTTCTTGATGAGTAAAAAGTCTGAAGCATTATCCATAGTTCCAATTTTTTTCCGGTATGTCAAAACTTAGTATGGCAAATCCATCAAAGGGTTTCGGTCTGATAATGCCCCGGAGTTAACATTCACTGATTTTTTTCTTGCTCAAGGTGTTACTCATCATTTTCTTGTGTGGGTCGTCCCGAACAGAACTCAGTGGTTGAGAGACGACATCAACACTTACTCAACATTGCTCGTGCCTTACTTTTTAAGTCTCGGTTGCCTATTCAGTTCTGGGGAGAGTCCATTTTAACAGCCGCATATATTGCTAACTGGACTCCTTCACGCGTGCTCAACTGGCAAACTCCTTATTACAAACTTAATCAACAACATCATGATTATCATCACTTGAGAGTCTTCGGCTGCCTTGCCTTTGCCTCAACTTTTCCAGGACACCACTCTAAATTTCACCATCGGGCCATATCATCTGTCTTTGTTGGTTATCCTCCCGGAGTTAAAGGTTATAAGCTTTTTGACATTGAGAACAAAAAGTTCTATATTTCAAGGGATGTTGTATTTCATAAGAGTGTTTTTCCCTTCCATAATATCACTGAGCAACAAGATGTACCCGATCCATTCCCAGACTTGGTGCTTCCTGTTTCACCAAATTTGTCTGGTGTTCCTAATAATCTTGTTGATTGTGATTTTCAGTCGACAGGTACAGGTGAAGTTCTACCTTCACAAGCTGATGGTGTAGAAAACAGCAGCGATATTCCTACTGCTGGTAATGGAAATACTGAACTGGTTGAAGCTAGCTCTACTGAGAATCATTCCAGCTCCACTGTTGCTGCTGACTCCCACACATCAGCCACTCTTGAGCAACAAGATACTGTTGTTCAATCTTCGAACATCAGACATGTTGATGCTAGTCTATGACGATCCTCTCGAGTTGTCAAACAGCCCTAATATTTTAAAGACTATCATTGTGCATTGTTGCAGGCTCAATCTTTACCGGGAACCAATTCAAAGTTTCCTTTACATAAAGTTATGTCTTATGACAAGTTATCACCTGACTTTCGAAACTTCACCTTAACATTTTCTTCTGTCTATGAGCCGCAGTTTTATCACCAAGCCGTCCCATTCTTGCATTGGCGTGAAGCTATGAATGCCGAGTTACAAGCAATGGAGACAAACAACACTTGGACAATTGTATCTCTCCCAAAAGGTCATCATTCAGTTGGTTGTCGATGGATATATAAAGTGAAGCATAAAGATGACGGATCCATTGAGCGATATAAAGCCCGTCTTGTAGCGAAGGGATACACACAACAAGAAGGCCTTGACTTCATAGAGACATTTTCTCTCGTTGCAAAGGTTGTCACTGTCAAGGTACTACTTACTCTTGTTGTTTCTTTCAACTGGCCATTATTGCAATTAGACGTAAACAATGCCTTCTTACACGGTGATTTAGTTGAAGAAGTGTACATGGATCTTCCTCTAGGATATAAACATAACGTTATTGTACCTAAGGGGGAGCGTCTAGTTTGCAAGCTGAATAAGTCAATATATGGCCTAAAACAAGCATCTCATCAGTGGTTTGATAAGTTTTCGAAGGCTCTTCCCACCCTTGGCTTCAAGCAATCCAAGTCCGACTACTCTTTGTTCATTAAAGGCAGTGGCTCCAATTTTATAGCCCTTTTAGTCTATGTTGACGACATAATAATCACCGGAGCATCTCTTACGTCCCTAAACCTGTTGAAAACTCATTTAAACACTGCCTTCAAGCTCAAGGATTTGGGTCCACTGCGTTACTTCTTAAGCATAGAATTAGCTCATTCATCCAAACGGATCCTTTTGTCTCAACGACACTATGTTCTTCAGCTTCTCGAAGATACAGGACTATTGGGATCTAAGTCCTCCCCTGTTCCTATAGATCCACTTCTAAAACTTAATGCCACTGATGGTGCTTTGCTAACCGATGTCACTGCATATAGAAGACTAGTCGGCCGCCTTCTATACTTGACTGTCTCCAGGCCCGATATCACTTTTGTCGTGCACAAACTGAGTCAGTTTGTAGCCAGACCACGTCAACCACATTTAAATGCTGCATACTCCCTTCTGAGATACTTGAAAGGGACACCTGGGCAAGGAATTTTTCTCCCTGCCACCTCCAACGTGTCCCTACGAGCGTTCTCTGATGTCGATCGGGCATCTTGCCTCGGTTCCACAAAGTCAACATCAGGCTTCTTCATTTTCCTTGGGGATGCTCTTGTTTCTTGGAAATCAAAGAAGCAAAGCACTGTTTCAAGGTCCTCTGCTGAGGCAGAATATAGGGCATTAGCAGCAACTACCAGCGAATTAATATGGTTGACACAACTTCTCAAAGACTTGCAGCTACAGACCTCTTCTCCAGCCGTGATATTCTGTGATAATAATGTTGCCATACATATCGCCTCTAATCCCATCTTTCATGAGCGCACAAAACACATCGAGCTGGATTGCCACTTCATTAGAGATCATATTTCTCGGGGACATGTGAAGCTGCTACCAATAAGAACTCATCTTCAATTAACTGACATTTTTACTAAAGCCTTACCCCATTCTTCTTTTGAGTCATTACTATCCAAGATGGGTATTTTGAATGTTGTATGTCCATCTTGAGGGGGAGTATTGAATTAGTATATCAGTTCAGAGTTTGTTGAGTTCTGTTATTTGGTTACTTGCTATTTATAGGATATTGTTTTCAGAGTTTGTTGAGTTCTGTTATTTGGTTATTTCCAGATTTTGTATCCTTTGGCTATTTAAAACCTTGCTATCAATAAGATGAGTGAGCAAGACTTATTCACTTTCAAGATTCAATAATCATCAATTAGAGCTAACTTGAGTTACATACTAAATGACGTTGAAGGCAAGGTGAGGACAGTGTAAGTGAGACACTGAAGGATGTTGATATGGTCAACTATTAACTTTATGGGTGAAAGTTTGAAGAAATAAGAAGATTGAAAATAACAACATTGAGAATGCAATTGTTGAAAATGAGAAATAGATTGAACAAAAGATTTGACATGTGAGAAGAGAGATGTATACTATTTATAATCAATATAATTTGTTAAATTCTTTTTTTTAACCTTATATCTAGCTATTTTAATTAATTTTAACTTTAAATTTTGATTTAACCCATTGGTAGCACCTTAGTTTTTTTTTTAGCTAATTACACCTCAATTTAATAAGGTATGGGATGAATACTATAGCTCTTTAATGAGTTGATCTTCTTTTCATTTGGAGATCTTTTACTAGATTCTGCTTAGTGACCTAAAATTCATAAACTAATTTTGTTGGACTTTGTCGAGATCTCATATGGAAAAGATGTGAAGACTTCACAATTTTTATAAGATTGATGAGTTACTTCTCTTATTGTCAATTAACTTTGAGAAAAAAAAACTCATGTTTATCTAATATGGTATTTGAACCCATAAAGCCTAAACGGATATTCGGTCCAAGAAAAAAAATGGGTTCTGATCCAAGAATGTTGAACCCATGAAAAAGTACACCATTTTGAGGGGGCATATTGAGAATTTCACAATGATGAGACCTCATAATCTTTTTACAAGATATGTTGACGTCAAAATTTGGTCAAGGGACTCACCTGACCTTCACGTGACATCAACGGTGAATTTGTAGAAACTGGGGAAGACATGACATGCAAGACCAACAAAAACCGTTGCACACCGGCGTGGTGTAGGCCACACCGCCTTCGATGCTTAAGTCATAAAACGGGAGGAGAGCAGGAAAGTAAGAGAAGAGAGTCGATAATTCAGTTCGGGTCCCTTTCTTTAGTGGCGAAGAGGGGTATAAATATCTGCTCATGCTCCTAGGGTTTTTTAGGAGTTCGGAAGCGTTTCTGGACAAACCAGGCGGATCCGGGGCGGCTAGAGGCTACAGGGACAAAACGGGGCCCGACGGGCTCGACCCGCACGAGCGGACCGAGGGTCGGCCTCGGCCCATGGTCGAGGCCGACCATGAGACTCGGCCTCGGCCTTGGGCCGAGGTCGAGCAGGGGGTCGGGCCATAAGCCGGTTCGTAGCCGGGTTTCAACCCGATTGTAGAGAGCGAAAAGAGCCTCTTCGTTCACAGGAGATGAATGAGAGTGCAGGTTTAGCGCCATTGCCGTAGTGCTTTTTTATTGTGGTAAGGAGAATGCTGTCCATTAGTTTTCCAAAGTCAGGGACTGGTCTTCCGGTTGGAAAAACATTGCCTCGCTTTCTCGTATTAGCTGAATGGGTCAGCATAATAGCATCGTCAATTTCGCGATCCGACCCCTTCGGTCTTGGCCCGTCCCGCTCTCCGGCTTCACCTCTTGGGTCCATCTTCCGGTCTGATTTCTGCTCGGTTGTCCTTGTCAGCTCCTTGTGCATCAGGGTAGTCCAAAATTACCTATAACAAGATATATACATGACTTACTTCTCTCATTATATCAATTTTGTTCTTGAGATGGACCCATGTTTATTTAATAGACCTAATTTTTATGGTTGTGATATGTTTTCGTTTTCGTTTGAGTTTAAGTATGTAGGGTTTGCCCCCTTCTTCTTCTTCGGTTAAGCAATTGATAAGCCCAACTGGGTTTGATTCAACCGTAATTGGAGGGATAGATGGGACCCAAGTCGAATTGAAGTAAACTTTTCAGCCATGTGTTTTAGATTTGCAATATAATGTTATTTGTAAAAGAATTTAAGCTTGTAAAATTATTCCTTATTAAGGATTTTAAATCCTTAAAAAAAATCTAGAATTAATCTTTTTCTTTTTTGAGTTCAACAAAATTTGAGGGTAGGAAATTTGAATCTCAGACCTATATTGGTTAAGAGTACATGTCAATTACCACTAAGCTATATGTTACAGGTAATTTTGGACCACTCTGATACACAAGGAGCTGACAAGGACAATCGGACAGAAATAGGATCAGGAAACTGACCCAGAGGAAGAACAAACCAGAGGGTTGGGCCAACTTGGCCCGACCATTCGGCCCGCGCGACCCCCGTACTTGGTCATTCGGAGTGCTTTTTTCCAGATCCAGGGCTTATCCACAATAAATGAGAGAAACAGAAAACTTCACAACCTGCATTGAAGAGTTAGTTTCTGCGAAAGAAGAATAAATGAGGTAGCTAGGGTCGGCTTCAGCCTTAGGCCCCTATCAGCTCAACACTTAGCCCCCTGCATTTATTTGTTAGTCCTTGCTGGAAAATAATGAGTGAATAAGCTGAAATATGTACTTATTGGTTAGACATGTTAAGCTAACGTTCCTTTTGTTTAATAGGGAATGCATATCCCTTGTTACTTGCTTTTTGTTTAATAGGGAGTGCATATCCCCTTTGCAGCCCCCATTCTAGGGTAAAGCTTCATTTAAACACAAAGTATAGTTGGATAAAGAGAAGAATACCTTTAGGGTTTGTGTTCGGACTCGGCAAGATGTGCCCCACCAGATGAGTTGAGATAACCTGTGGCCCTGAGGAGGTTGTGGAGATGCGTCAACCTCTCTGCAGGAATTAGTCTTTTCCCAAGGGTGCGTACACTCTGTTGGGGAAAAAGCTTGGGGAGGCCTAGGAATTTTCTGAGCCTCTCTTCAAGCATCGTGGTCATCCCAGGGGTGCGTACACTCTTCTGGGAAAAAGCTTGGGGAGGCCTAGGAATTTCCCGAGCCTATCTTCAAGCATCGTCGTCATCCCAGGGTGTGTACACTATTTCGGGGAAAAGCTTGGGGAGGCCTGAGAAGTTCCCGAGCCTCTCTTCAAGCGTGGTGCTCATCCCAGGGGTGCGTACACTCTTCTGGGGAAAAAGCTTGGGGAGGCCTAGGAATTTCCCGAGCCTCTCTTCAAGCATCGTCGTCATCCTAGGGTGCGTACACTCTTCTGGGGAAAAACTTAGGGAGGCCTGGGAATTTCCCAAGCCTCTCTTCAAATGTTGTATTCTTCCCGAGGGTGCGTACACTCAGTCGGGGAACAAAGTATGCTTAAACTGCCTTCTATCATATTTCCACACAACTTTGATGGCACATGAAGCAACAAAGTATTTTAAAGGGAGAAACTGTACTCAAAATCTTGAAGCTTGAAAATAGCCAGAAATAGCCAAGCAACAACCATTGCAATATAACTCATGATTATTCTCAATCCCCACTCAAAAACATGTATTCAACACGTAAAACATGCATTTTTTGAGTAAGGAAAGACTTACCTCGTGACCGGGCTCTTGAAGGTGGTGATCGGCCTTAGCCTCTAGGTGGTCGGCCTCGGCCTTGACATGAGGCCGACCAACCCCTCTGTGTCATCTGCGTGCTCAGTCCATGACTCGACTTATGTGTAGAGCACCTCCCTTTCGGCTCGAATCGCTTCAGCTACGATAAAAGGTCAAGTGTTGTGGTCTTCCAGGGGTGCGTACACTCTTCTGGGGAAAAGCTTAAGGAGGCTTGGGATTTTCCCAGGCCCCTCTACAAGCTGATGTGTTCATCCCAGGGGTGCGTACACTCTCCTGGGGAAAGCCTGGGGAGACCTAGGAAGTTCTCGGGCCTCTCTTCAAGCAGCTGTAAACTTCTTGCCCTTCGGGCTCTCGCTGTGCCTCCCGAATCGTGACCTTTCGCTTTCTGCCTGACTCTCCACCGGATGGTCCACCTAAAATTGTTCGTATCTCGAGCGGTGGGTTGACACTGCCTTTACCTTGATTTGCTGGTAATGGCCTCTAGCTTCTGTCATTCCCCACAAACTCCTTGAGGTAACCCTCTCGGATTAGGGCTTCTATCTCGTCCCTCAACTGTATGCATTCCTGGGTTGTGTGACCGTGGTCTCCGTGAAACATGCAGTACTTGTTCTGATTCCTTCTGTCTGGGTCCGACCTCAATTTTTCTGGGCACTTCATTAGGTTTGTATCATGTATTGTGGTCAGCGTCTGTTCAAGTGGAGTTGTTAGTGGTGTACACCTGTCAAACCTGGCTTTTGGTTCTGCCCGACTCCGAGGCTCCCTAGTCTCTGGTCGGCCTCGGCCATTGGCTGAGGACTGCTCTTGCCGGCTTCGGCCTCTCTCTCTTCTTGTTTGGACCTCAGCAGTTCCTCGACGCTTATGTACCTTTGTGCTCGGGTCATGAATTCCGCGTATGTCCATGGCTGGCTCTCACCGATCGAGTTGAGCATTCTTTCATCCTGCAGACCTGAAATCACAGTAGTCAAGGCAAATCCATCGTCATAGCCTTCTACCTGCAAAACTTCGTTACTAAATATGTTAATATAATCCTTCAAGCTTTCTCGAGGCCCCTGCTTTACTGTTAGCAAATTGATCTGAGGCTTCTGTCGGCTCCGGGCCCCGAGGAATTGCGTAACAAACACTCCGGCCAATTCTTTAAACGAACCGATTGACTTCTGTGGGATCTTACTAAACCATTGTCTTGCCAAACCTGTGAGTGTTAGCGCGAAGGCTCGGCACCTTGTCGCTTCGTCTTTTAGCCATTTGGATAGCTCTCGCCCCTTTTGGCCCTACTCGGCCTCGGACTTTGCCCGAGCCTCCGACTTTTTCCTATCATTATTCCTTGTGTACGTACCTGACGCTGTCTTTAGCGATGAACTTTTGTGGGCCTTTTTGCGATTAGGCTTCTGTTCGGCCTCGGCCATCGACCGAGGAGTGCTCATGTCGGATCTGGCCTCCATCTTCTACCCGGCGTCCTTTTCCTCTGTCTTCTCGATGCTGGTCGGATACAGAAACTTCCCGGCTCTCTCTCTCCTTCTGCTGGTTGTCCTCTTGGGTTAGGTCCACTGCATCGTGGGCACATGGAACCTTACAACAGTCTCCGAAGTTAGG
This sequence comes from Luffa acutangula, assembly GCA_036850905.1. NCBI lineage: Eukaryota > Viridiplantae > Streptophyta > Magnoliopsida > Cucurbitales > Cucurbitaceae > Luffa > Luffa acutangula. Next base: position 49,150,431 of record CM072087.1, on the reverse strand, counting down.
GTCGGCCTTTTCCATACCGAGGTCGACCCCAGTCTGGTTCGACACTTTCTGCTCATACCCGAGGTTTCTTTTTGGTTTCTTAACCCGATCCATCCTGCAGACCACCACCGATGCGCGGTTTGAACTGGCAAGCACTCTTCCCCACAGACGGCGCCAACTGTTGATGCTAAATTTTGGCCAAGGGACTCACCTGACCTTCACGTGACATCAACGGTGAATTTGTAGAAACTGGGGAAGACATGACCTGCAAGACCAACAAAAATCGTTGCACACCGGCGTGGTGTAGGTCACACCGCCTCCGATGCTTAAGTCAGAAAATGGGAGGAGAGTAGGAAAGTAAGAGAAGAGAGTCGATAATTCAGTTCGGGTCCCTTTCTTCAGTGGCAAAGAGGGGTATAAATACATGATCATGCTCCTAGGGTTTTTTAGGAGTTCAGAGGCGTTTCGGGACAAACCAGGTGGATCCGGGGCGGCTAGAGGCTACAGGGACCAAACGGGGCCCGACGGGCTCGGCCCATGGCCGAGGCCTAGCAGGGGGTCGGGCCAAAAGCCCGACCTCTTCGGTCTTGGCCCGTACCGCTCGCCGATTTCGCCTCTTGGGTCCTTCTTCCGGTCTGATTTGTGCTCAGTTGTCCATGTCAGCTCCTTGTGCATCGGGGTAGTCCAAAATTACCTATAACAAGATATATACATGACTTACTTCTCTCATTATATCAATTTTGTTCTTGATATGGACCCATGTTTATTTAATAGACCTAATATTTATGGTTGTGATATGTTTTCGTTTTCGTTTGAGTTTAAGTATGTAGGGTTTGCCCCTTCTTCTTCTTCTGTTAAGCAATTGATAAGCCCAACTGGGTTTGATTCAACCGTAATTGGAGGGATAGATGGGACCCAAGTCGAATTGAAGTAAACTTTTCAACCATGTGTTTTAGATTTGCAATATAATGTTATTTGTAAAAGAATTTAAGCTTGTAAAATTATTCCTTATTAAGGATTTTAAATCCTTAAAAAAAATCTAGTATGAATCTTTTTCTTTTTTGAGTTCAACAAAATTTGAGGGTAGGAAATTTGAATCTCTGACCTATATTGGTTAAGAGTACATGTCAATTACCACTAAGTTATATGTTATAGGTAATTTTGGACCACTCTGATACACAAGGAGTTGACGAGGACAATCGGGCAGAAATAGGACTAGGAAACTGACCCAGAGGAAGAACAGGCCAGAGGGTCGGGCCAACTTGGCCTGACCATTCGGCCCGCGCGCCTCCGTTCGGTCCCTGGTGCCCTCGGTCGCCCCGGTTCCGCTCAGTTCTGCCCCGAATCGCCTCCGAACGCCTCGAAACCCTAGAGCAGGAACAAGTATTTAAACTCCTCTTCGTCACTAAAGAAGGGATCCGAAATTCATTCTTTGAACTCTCTACTTCTCCTCTTGCTCTTCCATAAATTTTCTGACTTAAGCATCGAAGTCGGTATGCGCACCACACCGGTGTGCAGTGTTTGCTTGTCTTGCAGGTCATGTCTTCCTCTTCTCATACAAATTTACCGTTGGTGGCACGTGAAGGTCGGATGAGTCTCCTGTCCGGATTTTGGCATCAACACTATACTCATTTTGACAATCTAATATGAATCTTTACTTGGGAATGATATTGAATTATTATTGTATATTATTTTTTTTAAGCAAAATGAACGTGTTAAAAAAGAAGTCATTTGTCTCTTATATATAAAATTCACATAAAATATATATTTATATAAAACTAGCAGTTATCGGTCAATAACCGCATAACTTAATCTGTTAATGCAATGTATCCTCAACCAGAATTGTGTTAGAAGTTCAAATCTTCACCCTCATGTGTTAAACTTAAAAAAAGAAAACGGTTACCCAATAATTAATAGTTCTTAAGGAAAAAAACATTTTATTGGTAAAGTGCAAACTTTCAACCATTAATTCAACTCCGTTTACTTTTCAAGTCCCTAGAACAAAAGATATAGATCTTTATAGAATAGTCATTTTTGCCTTCAACTTGAAGGTTGCATTGCAATTTGCAATAAATACAAGCCAAAGAGAAAATTGTGCATCACGCGCTTGTGTGGAACTGAAAGTTCCAAGTATTTGCATTTTACACGTAAATTAAATGGAATCATTAATTTTGAAAGATTCATTCAACCGCATTTTGGGAAGTTCATTCTTTGGATATTTTCTAAAAATTTTTCCATTCAGTTCATCCTAAGTTTTCTTTTTAAATTTCTTAGTTCCTTACACCAACCCATCTTCCATAATTTTCACACATCAAAAAAAAAAAAAAAAAAAAAAAAAAAAAAAAAAAAAAACATCTCTTATGTTTTGGCAAGTTATTAATATTGTAAGTGTCAATTTTACATCGATCCTTTTAATAATTGGAAGAAATAGAGTGAATATGAAATTTTATTTGGGTGTGGTAGATGGAAGAAACAGAGAGAATAGTAATAATTGCATGCAAATTTACTTCAATAAACCCCACAAATTATCAAAAAAAAAAAAAAAAAAAAAACTTCAATAAAAGGAATTACCAATACAAATTGTTCACTATTTTATAATTATCTAATTATATATAGGGAGATATTAACATCTAAATCCAACTAATACATATATATACGAGAAATTTGGGAGTATGGTCAAAATATGGGGGACGATTTTGAAAGATGGCCAAAAAAATAAAAACATTTAAAAAAGGCCACACGTGAGTTAGGTATGATCAGACTTTTCCTCATATTCCATATGTACCCTTGTTGCAACCTGTAAACCAACAAGCTCCTAAAATTACGTATTTGGACCCTAACAAACTAAATCTTGACAAAAACCTTAAACTTAGACTAAGTGAATCCAACAAACTAAATCTTTTCAAATTTTATATTATAAAAATGTTTTATATTTATTGATAAGATTCAAATTTCTCCAACTTCCTCGCCTATTTCTATCGTTTTCTTCCTCCATAACTTGTCTTCTCTCCCAAGCATGATCGTTTTCTTCCTCGCCTTCTCCTCCAAGCAAGAACTGAGTTCCCACATAGGATTGCAAATTCTCACGGTCACAAAACTTCTGATCTCGAAACCTCTCGTACGAATCTTATCCAAGTAGAATGAAAGATGTCAGGTGATCAACATGTAGTCAATAATTTTATTTTATTTTTTTGGGGATCAACATGTAGTCAATAATTTTATTTTATTTTTTTTACCTCTTTTGTGTTGTAGGGTTGATTCTTTCTTCTACAAAGACACTGTATTTGATGCTCACCTATTTTGTTGTTCTCAAATTGGCAGAGACACTGTATTGTCCCCTTGGTTTAAATACTATAAATTAGTAAAAATAGTATTTACACTCTTGTTATCAAATATGACCAATTATTTTTTTTAAAAGAAAACTTGAAATATAATATGTTGAGAGGATTAATTTTGGGGTTGTTCGAGTGATTATTATGAGAATACACAGTATTTGTGTTACGAGATTACACAGTATTTGTGTTTTAAAAAACACAGTATTTACTTGTCTCAAACTATTAGTAAGTATTTTTGTTGTTTTCAAATACGGGACATTTTTGTATATTGAATTACAAGATTTTAGTGTTCTCATCAATGTTGATTGTTTTTTGTCCAAGTTCCTTTTGATTTTTGATTTTTATTTTTATTTTGTTCGTTGTAAAGATTTTTTTGGTTTATGGAATTTAGGTTTTGATTTTGTTAGTGTGAAAGATTTTGTGTTTTATGGAATTTAAGTTTTGATTTTATTAGTTAAAAAGATTTTTAATTTTAGGGTAAAATACCTTTTTAGTCCCTCATGTTTCAGATCGGTTTCTAATAGGTCCCTAAGTTTCAAAATTGAACAATCAAGTCCCTACTGTTTGGAAAACAGTTCTATTGAGTCCTTCCACCGTTAAATTTTTTAACGGTGCTGACGTGGCACGTTAAAAATATTAAAATATTAATTTTTAAAATAAAACAATAAAATAATAATAATTAAATAATAAAAATTAAAAAATTAAAAAAAAAAATTCCCTCCTTCTCTTCTCTCTTCCCCATCCACGAACTCCCCTCTCTCTTCTGGTTTTCCTTTTCTTCCATTTTCTCTCCTCTTCTCTTTCTCTCTTCTCTCTCCCCCACTTTTCCCCTTCTCGCCGGCGATAGCCCCCGTCGCCGTCCTCCACCTCCCTTCTTAAATCTTAAATTTACAATAAGTTTTAATCTTTTATTCATGTTCTTTAACCCACCGCAGGGCCGTGTCGGTGTCGAACTTCCTCTTCGTCTGCGGCTCCACGTTTCTCCTCGAGGGTCTAGCCGGCGGCGTAAGCGGCATGGTCGGATTCGAAAGGACCAGAATCTCTCTGTCGCCCCAATTTGCAGCAGCCTTCAGCTTCAACAAAAAATTCGCCATTTTCCGACATCATCTTCTCCAGCAACGACCCATACCATTTCCTACCGAACATCGACCTCACCAAATCCCTCACTTACACCCCACTCTTCATCAACCCTGTGAGCACCGCCGGCGAGAAATCCATCGTCATCAACTCCAAAACCGTGCCCCTCAACACCACCCTCCTCAAAATCGACAGCAACGGCGTCGGCGGCACCAAAATCAGCATTGTCAACCCCTACACTGTTCTAGAATCGTCGATCTACAACGTCGTGTTGAAAACCTTCATGACAGAGCTCCGTCAGGTTCCGAGAGTGGCAGCGATGGTGCCGTTTGGGGCTCCACCTCTCTTCTTCTTCTTGTCGTTTTAACGCCGACATTATTGCCCCTTTTCATCTTTTCTTCTTCTCTCTCCATGCCCTTTTGCTTATTTGCTCTGTTCTTCTTGGAACTTGGAAGAGGGGAGAAGGAACAGTGGTGGGGTTTCGTTTTTCTTTCATCGTTTCTCTTGAAATTGCCTTGTTTAGTCTCTCTTCTTCCGTCGTTTCTCCTTGGGAGGTGAATCTCTGTGTTTCTTCCATGGCGACGGGTTGCTTGATGTTTTTGATGCTCTGATCGATTTCCCAACTCGTTATCTTGAATACCCACATCTTGATTTTTGGAGGGCGGCGGCGGCGAAGGCTTATCGCCGGCGAGAAGGGGAAGGGTGGGGGAGAGAGAAGAGAGAAAGAGAAGAGGAAAGAGAAGGGAAGAAAAGGAAAACCAGAAGAGGGAGAGGGAGTTCGTGGATGGGGAGAGAGAAGAGAGGGAGGAAGATTTTTTTAATTTTTAATTTTTTAATTTTTTTATTATTTTAATTTGAAAATTAATATTTTAATATTTTTAACGTGCCACGTCAGCACCGTAAAAAAATTTAACGGTGGAGGGACTCAATAGAACCATTTTCCAAACAGTAAGGACTTGATTGTTCAATTTTGAAACTTAAGGACCTATTAAAAACTGATCTCAAACATGAGGGACTAAAAATGTATTTTACCCTTAATTTTATCAGATTTAGGTTGTTAGATTTGAATTTGAATTTTGTTTTGAATTTGAGGTTGTTAGGTTTTGATTTTGTTTTAATTCGAGATTTAGGTTGTTATATTTGAGTATCAGATTTGTTTCAATTAGGTTGCTTAAAATTAGGATTACACATTTTTTCCATACAGGAGCATTTTTGTCCGTTCATAGCAAAGAGTAGATTTCCATTTTTATCCTTTTGCCATTTTTACAAGAAAAAATATTTTTAGCTCTTTTTCAAATCTATGGTTTATTTTTAGCTATTCTTGCTGTTATCCCTATATATACGGCTACCACTGAAAGAAGAAAAAATGATAGTCAACAGGCAGAGCTACCGCCATGATCTCCTCCACCTCCACCTCCACCGTCGTGTCCTCCGCCTCCGAAATGGTCTCCTACGTGGTGGCCACCGGCACCTCCATGATGCCATCCTCCGCCATGGCCAGCGCCGCCGAAATGAGCGCCCCCTCCGCTGGTATTGCCACCTGATCTCGACGGGCAAAGTAAAGCCATCACCGTGAAAACAATGCAAATACAAACAAAAACCACTGGGATTATAATAAACGCTGGATCGACCATTTTTTCTATGAACACCTTGTCTTATCTTAGATTATACTTTTCTTCTGTGAACATCAACGTTTCAAATATGGATTTCCTTTACTTTCAATATATGCCACTCGGAGAGAGATATTGTATAACGCGTGTGTGGATATGAAAATTTCAAATATTTTCATTTTACACGCAAGTGGAATATTCATTTTTGAAAGATTCGGGTAAATTAAAAATGCTTGACTGAGCCCGGGTCCGAACTGAGGACGTCTAGTGTGTGAGACTAGCATAATACATCACTCAGACATTACTGAATGATTGAGCCATATCTCATATTTTTACAAATCAACTGTGAGTTACATTTTTGCTCTAAAAAAGAACAAATTTGGGTTAAATACCATCAACTTTTTAAATTCTTAAACTTTTTATTTTGTATTTGATAAGTCTAAATTTCTAAGGCTATTATTTTTTAAAATTAAAATTATAAAATATGCTAAATTATAAAAATACCTTTAAACTATGGTGGCTTCAATAATAACCCTAAACTTAAAAAAATAAATAAATAAATAAATAAAAGTATCCCTATATAACCTTTCAAAAACATTTAAAAATATCCTTACCATTAAGTTGATGAAAACATTAAAGTTTGGGAAAAATACACTTTTGGTCCCTGAGGTTTGGGTTAAGTTACACTTTGGTCCCCGAGTTTTCAAACTCAACAAAAATACCCCTGATGTTTGAGATAAATAGCATTTTGGTCTCTGCCGTCTATTTTTCTGTTAAATCTTAATGGTTGCTGACGAGACACTCATATTTTAGTTAAAAAATTATTATTTTTTTAAATAAAAACATAGTAAAATAATAAAATATTATTATTATATTATTTTTTTTTAAATCCTTTCTCTCTCTTTCTTTCTTCTCCATCCATCTCCTCTCCATCTTCTTCCCTTCTTACTTCACTTCTTACATCACTTCTTACATCGTCATTTTCTTCGGTTCAAGTGGCCGGCGGCTTCAGTTCCAATGGCCTGTCGTCGCCGGCCGCCGGTGAACGGCGGCATCACCCGCCGGAATTCCCTTTTTTTTCTCTTTCTTTCTTCTTCTTCCTTTTTCTCTTCTTCTCCTTTCTTTTCTTTCTTCTGTTTTTTTTTTTAAAAAAAAACAACATAGATTTTCTGGGAGGAGGAGTTCCTCCTCCCCGATTCCAGCGCCGACCGATTCTGTCAACCCCATTCCAATACCATTCCGTTGGGGTCACGGTTCCTCTCCATGCCACCAGGATGTCGCGACGGTCGATTTTGGAACTCTCGAACCAATCTGGGTCGTCGACGCGGGATAAAGTGTAGATGTATTTGGTGACTTTGTAGACGTTTTAGGCCAGACCCAGTTCTTGGAAGAGCTTGTGGCGGTTGGATCTACAGCTGCCGCAGAATTCCGACAACGGGACGAAGTAGAAGGCGTCGTAGGCGGCTTGTGCGAACTCGCCGTATTTGACGATCTCGCAGTGGAGGAACGAGTGTAGAGGGTCGATGTCGAAGGCGTCGTAGGTGGCTTGTGCGAACTCTCCGTCTTCAGCGCCGGAGACAGATCCGAAACGGGGAGGGAGGGAGGGACCTCCCCCTCGATTTTTCGGCGAGAAATCACTACAAGAATTTTTAGATACGCCAACGTCATTTACGCTGACGCAAGACCAAACGTCGGCGTATAATGGTCTACGCCGGCGCAACCGCGTCGACGTATATAGTTTAAAATATTGATTGTTGGATGATCTACGCCGACGCAGAAATATGGTCTACGCCGATGTAAGTTGCGTCAGCGTATATAAGTTTAAAAAAATTCCAAAACGTGTGTTTTCAAACATTTACGCCGACACAATAATTGGTCTACTCCGACGCAGTCGTGCGTGACCATTATATTAAAACCCTTGTCTTCCTTTTCAGATCAGTATTTCGCGCCGCAAACCATCGTTTTTTTGCCTTCTCTGCTGGAAAAGAGTTTTTTTCTTCGTTTTTCTTGCCAGGCTTTTCAGGTAACTTTGTTTTCTCACCTCCGACGCTAGTAATCTTGTTTTCTTCTTTTGTTTGATCATTAGATTGATGAGTTCTTCAATCTAAAACTAGGATAGATTAGGGTTTTTTTTTGGGTGAGTTTGAGTAGTTTTGAAGTTTCTTTTTCAATGAATTTGAGGATGATGTTAAGGATTAGAAACTGAATTGCAGCCACCATCTTAGATTGAAAATGAAATTGAAATTACCTCTTCATTTTTGGTTTTTTTGGTGTGGAATTTTGGGTTGTTGGATTGTAAATGTAGAGAGAGTTTGGAAAGGAAAAAAAAATGAGAAAACAAACGTGGTAAGCTGAAAATGTGAAAGAAAATGTTAGGTTGATTTATGTATTCAAATGAGATTTGTTTACGGTTGAGTGTACACATATGGAAGTGCAAATATTTAAGGTGAAACAAGTTTGGTGTAAGTAACTAATGGCAAAGGACAAAGTGGATCTTAGGATGTGGATTTTGGTTGCAAAAGTAGAGAGCACGAATGTAGTTCAAGTGTTGAGCTTGTGTCCGATGTCAGGACAATGATGTCAAGATTGAATTGATTGCTTATTGTTATATGACAATACAACTAAAATTTAATTTTGAGATATTTTTGTATGCATGTTTTGTCATGTATTTGCTTTTGCCTTTGTCTTTCATCTCATCAACCTAAAGCTGAATTCATTTATTTAGAGGATGAATGTTGCCTTTACTCCTATAGATTACGGCTACTGTCTCAGTCGTTTTTGTATGGCATTCTCAAGTTTGGCAACTGTATCTATTTTTTTTTTTTTTTTTTTTTTTGTTGTCATCTGATATTACTAGACATAATGTGTTGAATATTGAAAATGATGGTTGAAAAATAGAAGATCTATTGGATTAGCACGAGCTTAACTTGTTTCTTGAAGTTCCTATGCATACTCAACCTGCCTCTTTTTGTTTGTGTGTGAGCTTAACCCATTCAAGTTCTGATGCATGTAAGGGTATTTCACGAAATGTGTTGTCACATTATAATATGCACATGAAGAGCATTTTTTAAACTAAACTAAATTCATTTATTTAGAGGATGAATGTTGCCTTTACAGATTGTTATGCACACCATTATATACTTGTATATTATAATTAGGAATGCATTGCTATTTTTGAGTATTTCAGACATTCCTATGTACATCATCCGCCTATGTGTTCAAAGATGAAACATAGTTTGTCTCTCAAGTTAGTTTGGATTCTTGCACTCTTTTATGCACTAGAGTGATTCCAACAATTCATGGGCGAACAACAGGGAGGAGGGTCTTCGAACTCTTAGGTATGTACCAAGTTTAGGTGACTTATGTACTATGTTCAATTTAGCTTCAAGTACATGTCTATTATATGAGCTTGTGTGTATGTGGCTATTCTGCAGTTATGGTAACCACTTGATGTCTATACTTTGTGAACTTGTTGTTGAGTATGCTTTGTTTATAAAATTTTGGGTTTGCTTTGTTTGTAAAACATAGTTAATAAAACATAGTTCTTATTTGTTTGTAAAACATAGTTTTTGGTCTAGGGTATAATCCATGATTTGAAATTGGTGAAACACGAATTCTCTCCCTCGTTGCCTTTGTATGAGATATAAGGTCTTGTCATGTTAGTTAATTGTCATTTTGAATTGGTTTTGAGATCTACATCACATGCTTGTGGTAAACTTGGAAGGTCAAACTTACCTTATTTAACACTAGCACAACTTTGTACAGTGGCGGATACAGAACTTTATGTAAGGGGGAGCTTGATATATTTTGATATTAGTTTATTCAATAGAAAATATTATTGACATTTTTTAGGTTAAAATATCATTTTGATGAATGTACTTTAGGTCTCATTTTATTTTAGTCAACTTTTAAATGTCCAAATTTAGTCTACGTGTTTAAAAAAAATTAAAAATATACTAAGAATACGTAAAATTTACTTAAAATACAAGGACTAAATTTGGGCATTTGTAAACACAAGGACTAAAATAAAACAAATCTCAAAATAAAAGATGAAAATGGTATCGCTTACTTATTTTAATAAAAATATATAAAAATAAAAATGGGTCAGTTGCAAGGATAGCAATATGGGTCAAAATAATTGCAAATCTAGCAACCCACACAAAAAATTGCAAAAATGGCAAAATCTAATAGTTTGTGTGTTGCATTTACTAAAATACCCCTCCAGATTTTCTTTCACTGATAGAAAGTTTTTCTATCACTGATAGATTCTATCAGTGATAGAAAGATTTTCTATCAGTGATAGAAATTTTCTATCACTGATAGATCTATGAGTGATAGAAATTTTCTTTCACTGATAGATTCTATCGGCGATAGATATTTTTCTATCACTTGTTCGGTGTTCTATCAGTGTTTGGTTGTTGTTATTTGGTTTTCTATCAGTGTTTGGTTTTTGCTTTTCAGTGTTTGATTTCTATAATCGTTCGTTTTTGCTTTATTTTTCAATGCTCGATTTCACCATGTATCACCATCGCTGATAGAAACAAAAGATCTTCTATCACTGATAGAAAAGTATCAGTGATAGAAAGATTTTCTATAACTCACGAAAAGTTTTTCTATCAGTCTCAGTGATAGAGATAGAAAGTTTTTCTATCACTCATAGAAAGATTTTCTATGAATGATAGAAATTTTTTCTATCACTCATAGAAAAAATTTCTATAAGTGATAGAAGATTTCTATCACTGATAGGTTCTATCAGGGATTGAAAGATTTTCTATCAAGAGTTTTCTATCATTGATAGAATATCTTTCTATCACTGATAGAATAGTAAAAATTTCTATCAGTGATAGAAAGGTTTAAATTTATTTTTTTTTTGTTCACCGATAGAAAAGCTTTCTATCAGTGATAAAAGATTTCTATCACTTATAGATTATATCGGTGATAGAAAGATTTCTATCGGAAATAGAAAGATTTTTATGGGTGATTAGAGATTGAAAGATATTTTATCAAAAGTTTTTATATGATTTTCTATAAAAAGTTTTTTTATCACTGATAGAACCTATCAGTGATAGAAATCTTTTATCACTGATAGAAAAAGTTTCTATTAGTGATAGAAATCTTCTATTCTATCCGTGATAGAAACTTTCTATCACTAATAGAAAATTTTTCTACCACTGATAGAATCTATCAGACATAGAAATATTAGTGATAGAAACTTTCTATCGCCGATAGAAAATTTTTCTACCACTGATAGAATCTATCAGTGATAGAAATATCACTGATAGAAACTTTATTCTATCAGTGATAGAAACTTTCTATCACTGATAGAAAATTTTTCTGCCACTGATAGAATCTATCAGTAATAAAAAGACTTTCTATCAGTAAAAAAAAAAAAAAAAAAAAAAAAAAAAAAAAAAACTGACGAAGAAGAAGAAGATGGACACACAGGGGCAATTTAGGAATATAAAAAATTAATTCAAAAATTTTGCCATATTTGCAAATATTTTTAAAAATTGCTATATTTGTAATTATTTACCTTCATGTTGCCACCCATTACAATTATCCAATAAAAATAATAATTATAGTTTTTCGAATACAACTAATTAATAAAAAAACAACCTACTGGCATTTTAAAATATCACAGGTCTGATTTTATTTTTATTTCCTTAAAAAGTATTGTTTTCTACATAAGAGTAGTAATTATTTTAATCATATACATATGAAAGTTTTATAAGAAAACGAAAACAAAACAGTCAATAAAAAAGAAAAAGAAAACAATTTTTAATAAAAAACGGACTTAAAGCAAAAAAAAAAACAAAACAAAAACAAATACATCCATTTTGAAGGGTTGAACTCGGACAGTGGACGATTTATAAGAGAACAAAAACAAAAATATTATTAAAAATAAAAAATAAAACAGTTTTTAATATATTTTTAATTAAAAAACGGACTTTAAAACAAAAATAAAAAATAAAAAAACATACCTTTTGTAGGCTTCGAACTCGGACACTGGGGCGCGGTAGGGGCTTAAAACGAAAAAAACAACAAAAAGGCATTTGGGAGGCCTCGGACACGAACGTTGGGGGCGTCTTAGGAGGAGCTTCACGCATCATTGCCAACGAGGCAAAGAGGAATTAATGTAATTGAAATGTGTTTTTTAATATTAATCTAATATACTCTAAAGTTCAGGGGGACTCGAGCTCCCCTGGGCCTACTGTAGCTCCGCCACTGACTTTGTATGAGATATAAGGTCTTCTCATGTTCATTGTTTTGATCATTTCGAGTCCACTACTTTAAAAGCATCTTCTTGGTGTTATTTTTCCATTGTTATCTGTCAACTTATAGATAAGAAGAACCGTACGAATTTGTTTTAATGTTTATTTAGATTTTGTGAGCCCTATGTTTTATGAGTATCATATAGTTGTAAATATGTATGAAAAGAGTATCATATAGTTGTAAATATGTATGAAAACAATGCATCCAAGTATTTTGTGTTAAGGTTTTGAAGCATTACTTGAGCTTGGAAATTTTATTTGATTAATGTTTGATAGGAAAATTAAATATTACAGCCTCATATGAACCAAGGAGTTCACTTTATTAGCTAGATGGCCCAAGATTTTATTTTATTTTTTAATGAAACCTGGATTGATATCTTGTCGCTTTGGATTTGGTGTTGAACTTGCATTATCACTTGTCACCTATTGGACCACCACCTCTTCCTCTAGTGACTCTAGTGTGTGTGGTTTACCATAAAGTTTTCAGCGAGGCTCATGAGAATGAACTTGCATTGAAAATGGGACTGTTGGTTTTTGTTTGTGGTTTGAAGAAATGAAAGAATAAAAGCATCTTCAGTTATGCATGTTCATTAGTTGTTTGGTTTCGTGAGTTGAGAGATGATTTACTTAATATAGTTTGTTATATCTTACGTATGTTGGTCATAAGTTTGGTGTTACACTTCTATCTTCAATTGTTCTAGTTCCTTTGTCTGTTTAGTGTTTAACTTTTCAAACTTGAGGGATGAGTTGCTTTTCTAAGTAGTTAGAGTTTGAGTTTCATTAGTTTTGCATGTTGAGCTAATTAGAGTTTGACGATTCATTTTGTTGTTTATTTGGTTTTGTTTTATGAACATGGGGGTGGGTTGTTTTTATGTTCAAATATGAAGTAGTTCTTGTTTAGTTTCGTTATACATGTCCACTAGTTACATTGTTTGGTTTTGTTAGTTGATGGATGATTTACTTAATAGTTTGTTACTTCTTACATATGTCGGTTATAAATTTCGTGTTGCACTTGATTGTTTTAGTTCCTATGCTTGTTTATTGTTTAGTCTTTCAAAGCGGAGGGATGAGTTACTTTTCTAAGTAGTTAGAGTTTGGGTTTTCATTAGTTTTGCTTGTTGAGCTAGTTAGAGTTTGACGATTCATGTATGTCCATTAGTTGTTCGGTTATGCATGGCTATTTATTGTTTAACTTTTGAAACTTGAGGGATGAGTTGCTTTTCTAAGTAGCTAGTTCATATGTTAGATCATTTTTCAGTGTTCGCTTTGATGGCACATGCTTCTTTTGATTTCGTTGACGGTTCATTTCGTTGTTTAATTGGTTTTGTTTGAAGGTTTATGAGCATGGGGGTGGGTTGCTTTTATGTTCAAATATGAAGTAGTTCTTATTTTTTAAACTTTGTGTATGGAATAAAGATTTAGTTCATTTGTTTGCTTATTATATAACCTTTGAAAGTTGAGGGATTAGTTACTTCGAAGTATAACCTTTATTGTATAAGTGTTGAAGTTGTTTTTCTAAAGCTTTGAATTTTTTAGCTTCTCTAGTTCACTTGTTAAAGGTTTTGAGCATGTGAGGGTAGCTTTTCTAGTTCACTTGTTATACTTTTGTTTGAAGGTTTTCTAATGTGGGGGTGAAGTACGTCTCAAAATTTAGATTTGCTTTTTTGAACTAGTTCTTATGTGTGGCTTGTGTTTGGAGATAGTGTGGTCCCTCCTTTGCAGGCTAATTTTATGTACATAGGCTATTTATGGGGTAGATAGTTTTTCTTGGCAATTTGACAATACTAATAGGCACCCTGTTCATGTTTTGCAGGTTTCATCCATCAAGCATGAGAATGGCCATTGAAGAAGCAAAGAAGTTGGATCACTTTTTTTGTGTTCAGATTGTTCATCAGAAAATGATGCCAATAGGTCCTTGAATCCTTTTCCAGTATAGGGTTTTGTTATTTTTATAATTTTGGAGATATTTTGTATAGACCATTGAATTCGCATTATGTGCAGGACTGAAGTCTGGAAGTCCTACTATACGATTGTTTTTTAAACACATTCTATTAAACTCATTATATAAATATTAGTGCTCTTGAACACAATTTCGAATAAGTGACTTATAACTTCATTTTGGCACCCATTTGTCATTGATTGGGATAGTATGGTACTGCACTTTTGTTTATTTGGTTTGTTATCAATAAAATTTGAAATGACATGAACTTTCACACTCAAACTCTCTAATTTGCATGAGAATGTATTTCACTCCAGGACGGCCTAATTCTACAATTGACACACTAAAAACAAACCAGAAAAATAAAACAATGGTGGTCTATACCGACGCACGATTGCGTCGGCGTAGATCATTGAATCCAACAATTTCAGATTATCAAGGTCGACGCAATGTGCGTCGGCGTAGACCTTCTACGCCGACGCACGATGTGTGCGTTGGCGTATACCTCTAAACCGACGCGTCTACGCCGACATCCGTGTCGACGCAATCTTCGCGTCAGGGAGTTGTCTAGGCCGACGTGAGAGGGGTCTACGCCAACGCAACGATGCGTCGACGTAGACCGAAAATCTTGTAGTGAATCTAGGGGGAGGTCTCTCCCTCCCTCTTCCGATTTCCGGCAAGCTTTTTTTAAAAAAAAATTGATTGGTGTGAAAAAAGAGAAAAAGAAGAAGAAGAAAATATGGGGAAAGAAGAAGAGAAAAAAAAAATTGTCGTCGTCCTTCAGCCTCCAGCGACCTACTGAAGAAGAAGGGAAGAAAAAAAGGTTGAAGATGAAGAAGATGGTTGAAGAAGAAGAACAAGAGAGATGGAGGAAGAATAAAAATAAATAATAAAATAATAATATTTTTTATTATTTCAAATATTTTATTTAAAAAAATTAAAAATTAATTTTTTAATTAAAATAATAGTGTCACGTCAGCAGTTTGTTAGATTTAACGGAAAAATAGATGGGAGAGACCAAATTGCTTCTTATCTCAAACCTCAGGGGTAATTTTGTTGAGTTTGAAAACTCAGAGACCAAAGTGTAACTTAACCCAAATCCCAAGGACCAAAAGTGTATTTTTTCCTTAAAGTTTCATTAATACTATTGACATTCAAAAATATTCTTACCGAAAAATGTTTCCCTATATTCATTTTAGACAATAAAATAAATAAAAATATTGTTATATAGTGATTCTAACTCTTATAAATAGAAGAATGTGTGGAGGGAGCCAAAGCGAGCTTAGGCGCTCAACAGTAATTGACATGTACCATCGACCATGAGATCAGGGGTTCGAATTCCCCCACCCCCAAATGTTGATGTATTCAAAAAAAAATGTGTAGAGGGAGGAAGAAGAAAAGACCTTCTCTAATAAGGGTATTTTTAACATTTTTGAAATATTATGGCCATTTTATTTAACTTTTTAAAGTTCATGGGGTATTATATTATTGAAGCAAGACCCATAGTACTTCAGGGATATTTTCTATAATTAGCCTATAAAATATTACTTTCACTTATAAGTTTCTTTGTTTCTGTTATCTACCTCGCACAAGTGTTTTCAAAATGCAAGTCAAGTTTTAGAAACAAGTTTTTTTTTTAATTTCAAATTGGATTAAGAATTTTGGAGGAAATAAACACAATTTTAAAAAACGAAATCATTAATCAAATTGGCCTAAACTTTCGATTTTATGTCCAATAATTAAGTTCATGTACTTTCAATTTGGTGTGCATGGCCTATTGACCATTTTAATAATTCACGAACTTATTTAACACAAAATTCAAAGTCTATATTGAATATGTCATAAACTTATTTGCCACAAAATTGAAAGTCTATATCTTATATGCCAATTTTAAAGTTATGGACTTATTAAAGACAAAATTGAAAGTACACACATTAAGGTTTAGAGATCTGATAGACAAAAAGTTAAAAGTCGATGCAATACTAAACTTGCAATTTAATCAAAAATTTTGAAACATCTTTTGATGTGTTGGATTCCTACTATTAGAAATCCTTCAACTAGAATTACATATGTATTTGTTAGAATTTGGAAAATAGGGTAACTAACTAACAATGTAAGTTTGAGTCATCGTTTACAACTTGGCAGCCTGAGAGATCCTGTCGACAAAGCCTCTAAAAATAGAAACATGCAGCTAAGCGAATAAAGCACATTTCTTAACAGTTGACTGTCCAAATACGACGAGACAAACATTATAAACTCAAGTTTTCGACAAAAGAAAAAATAAATAAAAAAAAAATAAAAAAAAAAAGAAGAGAGATCAGAGAGAACAAAGGGAAGAGAAGAAAAAAATATATGGAGAATGGCAGCCTCGATCATTCTTCGTCGGATCCTCCTCCTTCAAAATCAGCTCACGGCGGATGGAGAGCCGTCAGATTCATTCTTGGTAATTAAATCCATCGATTTGTTTGTTTAATCTATTTGTTTTTTTGGGTTGTGATGATGATGGAATTTTGGTTTGTAAAAAAGCAAATGAGACGTTTGAGAAACTGGCGTCGATGAGCCTCATAGCCAATTTGGTATTGTATCTGCACACAATGTACAATCTGGACAATGTACATTCGGCTTATGTCTTCCAAATCTGGGGTGGCACCACCAATTTCGCTCCGCTCGCCGGGGCGTTTCTCGCCGATGCTTATTTGGGAAGGTTCTACACTCTCCTCTTTGGCTCCATCGCCTCCTTCCTGGTACTTTTCTTCTTCTTCTCGATCATAAGTTTCCTCGTTAAATTCGAATGTGTCTGTTCATACTTGTCTATGAACTTTCTAAGTTATGCCTGTTTGATCTTGTATATTTAAAACATTTCATGAGTTTAATACTCAACATGATGTGGTGATAATACTTAGATGGAAGGATTGTGTGATAGATTGATTTCGGACAAGTGTTTTGTTGGCAGAAATGTAAGCAAATTGAGTTAATGGTCATCGCTAATTAAATATAAGATTGAAAATTCAAAGTATAGAAACTAAATAGATTCATTTCGAAGATTTGAAAAGATTTGTTTCTAATACGGTAACTAGGGTAAGTCACATCTTTGCCTTCTTTACGGAAAAAAAAATAAAAACAAAAGTTTAACAATGATTTTATTCCTTAGTTTTTAAGAGATTAGTCTAACTGATTTTGAAAGTCTATGAAAGTTCTCTAAAATTTTCTAAGTCTCTGTCATCAATTTTATCAGTTTAGTCCTTAAATGGCCTATTTGAGGATTGTATGATAGGTTGATTTTAGACCTGTTAAAACAATGGGTGGGTGCCACAAGTGAAAAACAAACAAACTAAAACCTATTCGACACAAAATTCAATTTAGATACTTTTTCAAAGTTCTAAGATTAGATACATAAAAGAAAAAAGGTTCATTTACCTGTACTAGACTTGAATTTTCATCAAATGGATTCTCAATTCCTCTAAACAGTTTCTTTTGAAAAATTATTCGATGAACCTACATGTAACCTTTTCTGAATGACCCCTTCGATGTAAATTAAAAAAATTTGAATGTCCCTTATAATCTTTGGATACAAATTCAAAGTACTTGTACAGATTTTTTCATACATCCAACGACATAAGACTGCCAGTCACATTGGGCAAATTATTCAATGTGGCTGCCTCTTTAAAACCGTCGGATGTATATCTTCAAATTTGTCTGCTCAAAATCAAGGTACTTTTACAATTTCTCTCTCTTACATCTAATAGTGCAAAGCTACCAACCTCCTCAAATAAGCTCGATTTTTTCTTCTGCCCTTCTAATGTTATGGTCTGAATGTTCTGATATATTATTGATCAATAATAGGGCATGGGAGTGTTAACCCTAGGCGCAGGCTTGCCTCAAATGAGACCCCCACCCTGCACTACTGGCGAATCCAACTGCCCACAGCCTCACCCATGGCAACTCGCTTTCCTCTACCTCGGCTTCGGCCTCCTCGTCGTCGGCGCTGGTGGCATCAGACCCTGCAACATCTCCTTCGGCGCCGACCAGTTCGACACCAACACCGAAAAGGGCAGAGCCAAGCTCGAAAGCTTCTTAAACTGGTGGTACTTCCTCTTCTCCATCGCCCTCATCATTGCCCTAACCCTCGTCGTCTACGTCCAAACCAACATCAGCTGGACCCTCGGTTTCGCCATTCCCACCGCCGCCTTCATCTTCTCCGTCCTCGTCTTCCTCTCCGGCCGCCGCTTCTACATCTGCAAGGCCCCCCAAGGCAGCGTCTTCGCCGACATGGCCAAAGTCATCGTCGCCACGTGTCACAAACGCGGAATCCCAAAACCCTCTCCAGATGACTTACACAGCCCTCCGATGGATTCGGATTCCTCCAAGCTCGCTCACACCGACAGGTTTCTGGTATTTGATAAAGCCGCCACCGTCGTGGATTCGGCAACGGAATTGGACGAAGAGGGGAGGTCGAAGAACGAGTGGAGATTGTGCAGCGTTCATCAAGTGGAGCAATTCAAATGCTTGGTCGGGATCGTGCCCATTTGGGCGGCGGGGATCGCTTGCTTCATTTCAATGCAACAGATGAGTTCGTTTGGGATTCTACAAGCGATTCAAATGAACAGATCTCTCGGACCACATTTCCAAATCCCACCGGCTTGGATGAGCCTCACGCCCATGATCGCGCTCTCCATTTGGATTTACATCTACGAGAAATACGTGGAGTTCATGAAGAGAAAGACCCACCACAACAAACGCCTATCCATGAAGAGGAGGATCGACATCGGGATCGTGATGTCGGTTTTGTGTATGGTGGTCGCCGGAATTCTCGAGAAGGTCCGCCGCGACTCGGCGCTGGAGAATAAATCGTTCGTTTCGCCGCTGCATGTTTCGGTGCTCATACCGGAATTCGTTCTGTCGGGTTTGACGGAGGCGTTCGCCGCCATTGCCGTGATGGAGCTTCTGACGACGCACTTGCCGGAGAGTCTGAGGACGGTGGCCGGAGCTATATTTTTCTTGAGCCTGTCGTTGGCGAGCTATCTGAGCTCTGTTATCATGGGGATTTTGAGCAAAATAAGCAAAAAAAGTCCATGGCTTGGTGGGAATGATCTTAACAAAAACCGACTCGATTACTTCTTCTACGTGGTGGCTGTGATTGCGGGTTTGAATTTCTTCTACTTTCGGTTGGTTGCCGCTAAGTTCTTGCCGAAAGGCGACGTCGATCCTCGGCAGAAGGCAGGTGAAAGGCAGTTAGAGGATGAAGAATCGGGTTATAGTCATAGATGATGATAGAGAAATGTAATGAATTTCCGTCTTTGGCAGTTGTTGTTGTGATTTATGATTCTATATATGATTGTACTTTTAGAACTAGGAAAAGGGTAAGTTAAAAAGATTGAAAATTGTCTCTTTGTAATAATCTTAGTTATAATATCCACTGCTTTTAAAGCTGATCTTAATGTTAAGATTGGTTTGTGGGTGCTTTCAATTGGAGATTGGTTCGCTGAAATTTTGAAATTGGGAAAGAAGTGAGAAGTGCAGCTGGTAGCAAATTAAAGAGATCAGAGCTCAATAGAAAGACGCGTTTTGGGTGAAGATCCAAGATTGGCCGCCCAAGATTTAAGAAATTATGGTTTGCCTCTTCAGACTTTCAAAGGCTTTTCACCTCACCGTGTGTTCTCGCTTGCTTCGTGTCTTTTTTCAAATTTTTTTTTCAAAAAAAGAAATCTATAACTATAACTTATTTTCTATTCTAATTATTAAAAAAATAAATTCAACCATTAGGATATGATAATAAGCTAACATGAATGTAGCTCCATTCACATAAAACGTGTATTATTATCTATAAGATTAGAGTTTCAAATCTCTCATCCCACCATGTATATTAATTATGGTGTGTCATTTATGTTAATGAAGTTTAAAGTAATTGATTAAATTAAGAGTTTTGAAGGAATTAATTATAATAACTCCAATAAAAGATTACTAAAAAAAACTCAAACCCCAATCCAAAAGTGATTAAAGAGGGTTAAATTATTAAAAATGTCCTTTGAGGTTAATTTCAATTATATTTCCACCGCTTTTGAAATTGATTCAAATCTACCTCTAAATTCTTTACGAACATGACTTTTAAAAAATAAACGACAAATGTGATATGTATCGATAATCATTAGACAATCACATTAGTAATTGCCTAATATTGGTCATTATATGTATTAGTTGGCTTTTTTTTGTTACTATTTTGTTCACAACTTAGTAGCCACCTCAGTTTTCATTACTCATTTTAAAGATTAGATTGATTTAGAGGCATATTTGAATTAATTTTAAAGGTTAAGAGTAGAAGTGAAACTTTTCAAAGGATCGGGAGAATATAATTCCAAATAACTTGAATATTAAGAGAGATTTTGGATCGTATTTAGCATAAAAAAAAAAAAAAAAAAAAAAAAAAAAAAAAAGGTCAAACATATCATGTTACTATTTAATCATTTACTTGTCATGTCTATTTATATTGGGCTTTTCTTTTTCTCGAAAGAATACACGGGTCTCTTTTAAAGCATAGGAAACAATAGAAATCTAAAGTGTGTTTGGTTCATCATCTCAAAACAGAAATTTGAAACACAAGGAATTCAATGAAAACAGAGTTGTATTTCATGTTTTCAGATATGTGTTTGGTAGTAGATTTAGAAATTGGATCTGAATTTAAATAATTGTTCAAAATGTGTTTGATAATATATTTATAAACCATAAATTATTTGTAATTATCAACTAAATACTAAGTTGAATATAAAATATTATTGATTAATTTATAAACATGTTATGTGTTATAAATTTATTATAATTATTATTTCACAATATCATATAATTTATAATACATTATATTATACAAATTTTAATTTCACAAAAATAAATTGAGGTTATAACATAAAATACTATATTTATTAAAGTTTTTATTTTTTAAACTTTAACTCTGCAATTAAAATTTTCAAATTCAAAATCTGGATGCAATGAAAACATTAAAAAAAGTTGTTTTCACAATTTCCACGGTTTGGATCACACAATCCAAAAACAGTTTTCAAAAAGACATCTGTCAAACACATATTCACGGAATAAAACATAAAACAAAATTGGAAGTGTCTACCAAACAAGCCCTAAAATTCTAATTTACACCTGGGTCGAAATTGATAAAAGTACTACTAACCTTTTTCATAAGTTGAAGTTTCCACCTCAAAATTGTAATATTATCTAAGAAATCTATATATTTTATTTAAATATTTATTGTTATTATTTTGGCTACTAGGGACAACATGTGCAATCCATCATTTTATTGATTAGTTTATAAGACCATGTGTATTTAGTGAGAACTCTCTAAGATTTTTCTTTTTTAAAAAATAAATAAATAAAAGAAAACAACTAAACTTTAAGGCTCATAATAAAGTCTCATCATGAAATTTTTACGAAAAAGATATTGCCATTTCTGTTTTTCTCTTTTCCATTTTAGAACTTGATTTAAAGAAGTGAAAAAGCAAAGGATCTGTCGTTGGATAAAATAAATGTTCTCAACATTAACGAATATATGTATCCATGATGATATATTGAAAGCTGTTTGACAACTATATAGATTAAAAATTAAAAATTAAAAAAAAAAAAAACTACTTTTATCATTAGATTTGGAAAAAGATTTAAGTATAGTTTACAGTAATTGACATGTACTTTCTTCTCCCATACACACATATATATCGAATAAGATTCCTTTAAAAAAAAAAAAATACAACTTTTCTTTTTACTTTGACCTCCCATAAATTTTCAGGATTGAAAGATAACCTACCTGTGTTTTCTTATTTTTTAAATTAAGTTTATAAACCCTACTTTTACATGTCCATTTCTTGATTTTGTTATTTACTTTTAAAAATATTTTAAAAAATTAAACTAGATTGGGAATTCAAATGTGTTTTTAAGAAAGGTGAAAATTAAAACTTAGTTTCAAAAAAAAATGAAAAACTTATAAAAAAAATTACGAGGAAATAAACATAATTTTTAAAAACAAAAGAATTAATAAAATGGGGTTTAAATTATAAAACTTTGTCTGAGCTAAGAAAATTTCTATTCTACCCTTAAGGCAAAATAAAATTGACTTAGAGACATTATATATTTGTACTAAATGTTAGATATTCTAATCTTGACACTCAAATTATTCCACTAACAAAATTATACAACTTAAAATAAGAGTAATAACATGGGAACTTGATTTATTAAAAAGAAGGATATTTGTAATGGGTGGCAATATCAACCTAAATAATGGCAAATATAGCTTTTTTTAAAAATATTTGCAAATATGGCAAAAGTTTTTAATTAGTTTTTTATATTCCCGTTTTGCCCCTAAATTGCATGCGCTCTTCCTTCTTCCCCATTTTGCTTACTTCCCTGAGGAAATTTTTGAATTAGTTTTTTAGATTGTGCAAACTGGGATTGTGCAAAAAGACGAAGAGCATTCGAATTGTTTAAAGATCAAAACAGTTTCGTAAAAAGGGCAACAAAAGAAGATGTAGCGTTTTCAGAGGTCCCCAAACTTACTCTAATGACCCCAATCTCCGATCCCTTTCCTGTTAATTTGACCGTCAAGAACGGCGGCGGCAGCCGGGGCGGCAGAGCTGCTGTTTCTGGGTTGTCTTCGCCGGTGGCGCAAGTGAAAGGACAGACAAAATTGTCCCAACAGCAACAGACCATAAGAAAACAGAGAAGATGCTGGTCGCCGGAGCTCCACCGGCGCTTCGTCGACGCACTGCACCGACTCGGCGGATCTCAAGGTTCGAAAGTTTTACAACTTTTAACCATCAGAACTTTCAAATCGAAGAATCTAATTATTGATCGATCTATTTCAATTTTGCAGTGGCAACACCAAAACAGATAAGGGAATTGATGCAAGTGGACGACCTCACCAACGACGAAGTGAAAAGCCATTTACAAGTACGATTAACAAAAAAATAAATAAAAAAAAAACAAATTTCTGGGTTCGTTTAAAATCCTGAATGGATTTCCTTGATCATGAATTTTGAGGTTTTCAAAACAAATTTCTTCTTCCGGTCGCCGGATTTCAGGGATCTCGCCGGAAAGAAAATTCGAAAGTTACAGTCGGTTTGGATTTTATCGAAAGGATCTTTCTTAGATTTCACAGTTTGGATCTCATATTTTACCGATTAATTGCAGGTCTGGATTCATGGGTTTGAGATTTCAATATATCAGAAAGGATTTTTTTCAATAGGTTTCTATCAGAAAATATCACTGATAGAACTATTTGTGATAGAAAGTTTTTCTATCACTGATAGAATCTATCTGTGATAGAAAGTTTTTCTATCACAGATAGATTCTATCAGTGATAGAAGTTTTCTATAGTGGATAGAAAGGTTTCAGTGATAGAAATTCTATCACTGATAGAATCTATAACAGATAGATTCTATCAGTGATAGAAAGGTTTCTATCATTGTTAGAAGATTTCTATCAGTATCACTGATAGAATCTATCTGTGATAGAAAGTTTTCTATTCTATCAGTGATAGAAGATTTCTATAACTATTGATAGAACACCGATAGAAATAGAAAACCAACATTTATAGGAACTTTCTATCACTGATAGAAAGTTTTCTATCAGTGATAGAATCTATCAGTGATAGAAAAACTTTCTATCAGTGATAGAAAGTTAATTCTATCAGTGATAGAAGATTTCTATCACTGATAGAATCTATCGGTGATAGAAAGTATCACTGATAGAATTAACTTTCTATCAACTTCTATCACTGGTAGAAAGTTTTTCTATCACTGATAGAATCTATCAGTGATAGAAAAACAACTTTCTATTTCTATCAGTGATAGAAGATGATAGAAAATTTTTTCTATCACTGATAGAATCTATCAGTGATAGAAACACTTTCTATCAGTGATAGAAATCTTCTATCGCTGATAGAATTAACTTTCTATCACTGATAGAAAGTGTTTCTATCACTGATAGAATCTATCAGTGATAGAAACACTTTCTATCAGTGATAGAATTAACTTTCTATCACTGATAGAAGTTTTCTATCAGTAATAGAAAATTTTTTCTATCAGTGATAGAAACACTTTCTATCACTGATAGAAATCTTCTATCACTGATAGAATTAACTTTCTATCACTGATAGAAGTTTTCTATCACTGATAGAAGATTACTCATAGAAACAGACCACCAAATAGACCAACACTAACCAATAGCCAACGAACAACCATAGAAAACAACCAATAAATAGAGTAAATAGAAACTTGAGTAAATAGAAACTTGACTGATAGAAAGTTTCTCTATCACTGATAGAAACTTTTCTATCAGTGATAGAAACTTTCTATCACAAATAGAAAGTTTTTCTAAAATGATAGAAAAACTTTCTATCACTCATAGAAAGATAGAAAAACTTTATATATCATTGATAGAAAAATGCACCGATAGAAATAGAAAACCAACATTTATAGAAACTTTCTATCGGTGATAGAAAGCTTTCTATCACCGATAGAAAGCTTTTCTATCACTTTCTATCAGTGATAGAAAAGCTTTCTATCACTGATAGAAAGCTTTCTATAAAAAATTTTCTATATCATTGATAGAACACCGATAGAAATAGAAAACCAACATTTATAGAAACTTTCTATCACTGATCAGTGATAGAAAAACTTTCTATCAGTGATAGAAATTTAATTCTATCAGTGATAGAAGATTTCTATCACTGATAGAATCTATTAGTGATAGAAAGTATCACTGATAGAATTAACTTTCTATCAACTTCTATCACTGATAGAAAGTTTTTCTATCACTGATATAATCTATCAGTGATAGAAAAACAACTTTCTATTTCTATCACTGATAGAATCTTCTATCAGTGATAGAAATCTTCTATCACTGATAGAATTAACTTTCTATCACTGATAGAAGTTTTCTATCACTGATAGAAAATTTTTTCTATCACTGATAGAATCTATCAGTGATAGAAACACTTTCTATCAATGATAGAAATCTTCTATCACTGATAGAATTAACTTTGTAGAAGTTTTCTATCACTGATAGAAAATGTTTCTATCACTAAATTTTCTATCACTGATAGATTCTATCAGTGATAGAAAATGTTTCTGTCACTGATAGAATCTATCAGTGATAGAAAATTTAGTGATAGAAACATTTTCTATCAGTGATAGAATTAACTTTCTATCACTAATAGAAGTTTTCTATCCGTAATAGAAAATTTTTTCTATCAGTGATAGAAACATTTTCTATCACTGATAGAATTAACTTTGTAGAAGTTTTCTATCACTGATAGAAAGTGTTTCTATCACTGATAGAATCTATCAGTGATAGAAAATTTAGTGATAGAAACATTTTCTATCAGTGATAGAATTAACTTTCTATCACTAATAGAAGTTTTCTATCAGTAATAGAAAATTTTTTCTATCAGTGATAGAAACACTTTCTATCAGTGATAGAAATCTTCTATCACTGATAGAATTAACTTTCTATCACTGATAGAATTAACTTTCTATCACTGATAGACAATTTTTTCTATCACTGATAGATTCTATCAGTGATAGAAGATTTCTATCAGTGATAGAAACACTTTCTATCAGTGATAGAAGTTTTCTATCACTGATAGAAAATTTTTTCTATCACTGATAGAATCTATCAGTGATAGAAACACTTTCTATCAATGATAGAAATCTTCTATCAGATAGAAACACATTGATAGAAAGACTTTCTATCAGATAGAAAGACTTTTCTATCACTAATAGAGATAGATTCTATCAGATAGAAAGACTTTCTATCACTGATAGATTCTATCAGTAATAGAAAAATTTTCTATCAGATAGAAAGGGCATTTTAGTAAATACACATCCCATAACTTAAAATTTTGCCATTTTTGCAAAATTTTCTACCGGCTGCTAGATTTTTATATATTTTGGGCCGGTTTGCTATATTTGCAACCGGCCCTAAAAAAAACATGGGAATTTGAATATATATTGAAACCACGTCACTTAAATTGTTGAGTTTTTTTTTCCCCTATTTCTGAATTTGGATTATTTTTTAAAGTTATGTTTTGAACTTGGATTAGATGATTGGTTATTGAGTGAAAGAAATTGATAGCAAAATAAAAACAACAACTATTTTTTTTCAAGTTTCTAAGACAAATACTTTTTAAACCTAAAATTTCAAAGACTAAAATCAAATTAAAATCTAACAAATCTTAACTCACTAGTAAAAAGGACGACGTGGACCATTCATGAACTGACAAGTGTTGCTACCTGGCAACTAAAATTTAATCCCAACGGCTACTTCAGTTCCCGCGTCAGATATATATATATATATTTCCACAGTCTGTATTTCTGTTTTCTTTTTTCTTCGTTAAATTCCCACCTCTTTCCCAGAAAAGCCTCTCCGATCAGAAACTTATATAAAAACTCCCCAAATTCTCTCTTTTTCAGCCCAAAATCCAAACCCAAAAAAAAATTCATGGCCAAGATCGACGCCCTTCGTCGGTTCCTCCTCCCTTGTTTCTTTCCCCCCACCGCCACAACCGCCGCCGCCGCCACCTCCGCCGCCCCCAAGAAGCGTCTAAGCACCTCGCTTCGTGACGACGTTGAAACCACCGCCACTGCCACCGCCAACGGCGATCCAACCCACGACCAAGATTCCGCCCAAGACTCTCCGGCCACCACTCCAGACAGCGTCACACCCAAGTTCACCACCGCCGCCGCCGCCGTCGTGGCCCCACCGCGGCCTTCGAAAACCATGGTCATCGGAACCATCTTCGGCCACCGGCGCGGCCACGTGTGGTTCTGCGTCCAACACGACCGGCTCCGGACCAAGCCGTTTCTCCTCCTCGAGTTACCGATTCTGACTCATCAACTCGTCAGCGAAATGCGGTTCGGACTCGTCCGAATCGCCCTCGAATGCAATCGGGTCGAACTCGGGTTGTGCCCGCTCCGTTCGATACCCATCTGGGCAATGTCCTGCAACGGCCGGAAACTCGGGTTCGCGGCCAGGAAAAAAGCCAGCGACCCGGTGCGATCGATGCTGAAGACAATGCAATCGACAACGGTCGGAGCCGGAGTAATGCCATCCGGGTTGGGGTTCGGGTCGGGCTCGGAGGAGGTTATGTACATGAGAGCTAATTATGAGCACGTGGTGGGCAGTGCTGACTCGGAATCGTTTCATCTGATCAACCCGGACGAGTGCCCGGGTCAAGAACTCAGTATCTTCTTGCTCAGATCTCGAAATGGGTAATTAATAAAAATCGTAGCTTTAATTTGTTTATCAAATTAATTTCTGTACATCTTTTTTAAAAAAAAAAAAAAAAAACAAAACAAAAATTGATTTTATTTCTCTTATTTTTTGGGACCCAAGAAAGTTTTTGGTTCTGGGGGTTTTAGTTTTAGAAGTAGAGAAATGAAAACTCTTGCGTTTTCTTGTTCTGATAATGTGCAAATTATTTTTTATCAGTAAAGATTGATTCTTCATGTCCAATGGAATTTAAGTCTCTTCTCTTTTGGATATATATTTCCATTTCTAATTCGTACTATTCTACTGTAATTTGTCTTTGAAACTTTGCAGAGAAAATTATTTTTAACTTTGTGTAATCAAGATTTAGGAATTTTGATTTCTGAGTGTATAGTTTGTATGTAAACACTCTCATAAATTCTCGATTTTTTAACTTATGTTTTATGTGGTTAAGTAATTTTGTGATTTGGAATGAGATAACTTATCTATTAAATATAGTTCAACTTTTACTCTGGATTATTTTGTAAAATTGGTTTGTGAAATAAACATTACTTAAGATTATAATCAAAAGAGTGATGCAAATAACTTTTAGCAATTTCAATATATTGATCTTAAAAAATTTGAAAGCCATTGAAAGAACAACTCATACCATAATCAAATTAATTAAGTTTATTAGATCTCATCTCAGGTATAGATTAAAATATATAAACTTTTTAGAATATAATATTCCACCTATGAAGGTGGAAATTTACTTTTGTTTGATAAGGAATGTGTTTTTTTTTTTTACCATATGTATGGGGTGAATAATTTGAACTACAAACATTTTGGTTATTGATATAAACTTTATGCTAGTTCAGTTATGCTCGTGTTATAAATATTTTATTTGATTAAAATTATCTTAAATTGGTCTATATAGACGAAGATCAAACAATCAAAAATATATTTTACATTTAAAATTACTTCAAACGCAATGGTCCACTTTCTGTATTTTAACTTGCATCCCTACAATACCATTATGGCTAAAAAAAGCTGATAAATCAAACTTTTGTGAATATTATTAACTTGTTTTTTTTTCCTCAAGAAGGAAGCTTAAACTTTATTGAATTGATAAATATTCACCTAATGTATTATAATATATGATAAAGGAATCATTTTGGAGCTCTAAATTAAACAACACACTCACAGCTATTATTGCAAGCAAAGCATTCAATGTAACAAAATAAATGTATGTATGCCAAAAGTAGAATAAGAGCTTGAGTGTGAAACTTGTGCAGTTTTTTAATTTACATACGTTTCCTTAATAAAAGTCCATCATGTTGGTTAGGAGAGAAAAAAAAATTGAAAAATTTAACACGCCTAGTCGAACAAAATCAAAATGATGTAAACTAAATATATAATTTACTCATATAGATACAAATTAAACAAAGCTGAAAAGATCTCATTCGATCTAATATGCAAGTCATTTCTTGATTCTTTTGATGATCAGCTCAATTCCGTCAACTCTCAAAAACAATCAAAACCAACTAGTTTTCAGTCTTTCACTTACCGTATTCATTATAAATTTTAATATATACACGATCCATATACAACAAGCTGAGACTTTTTATAACTATATATCTAATTTCAAAATAAATGTCTCCCTAAATATTAAAAGATTCACTATTTAATATTGCATATGATTCGTATTCGAGCAAAAAAGAAATGATTAAAAAAATCCATGAACACCATATCTTTGTTTATAACATTATTATTATTATAGAAAAAGGGATCAGGTTGTAATTTAGTAGAGATATAGAAGAATAAAGTGTTTATATATTCAAATGAAATGATGGATCCAAGCAAACACTAATGTTGGTTTCCAGGAACGTGGGTTTTTCTTTCTGGAATGATTTGGTCTCCAATTTTCTTTAAAAGAAATATAATAATTATTATATTCCAATTGGGAATATACTTTCCACTAAAGATAAAGATCAACTTTTGCTCTATATATAATGACACTCCAAAAGACATTTTCATCTGCAAATTTAGATTTATATTATACAAGAAAAGAAAAAAACTTCCAATCTCTACATTATAAAGTTTAATGTTATTATTGATTTATTGTCGATATATCAAAAATCTATTATCAATTTTGTTTGATAGTTTGTAAAAAAAAATGTAGTTGTTTGAGAAGTTCACCTAATATCACTATGGTGTATATACATCGAAGTGAAATGGCTTGGTATGACAGTAAAAAGGAGGAAAAACTGGACCATCTTTTTATTCACTGTGAGATTGTTTATTCCATATGGGAGCTCTTTCACCATGCCATGGGTTTCCATCTTCCTGTTTCCCTTCATATAAACCAATATTGCATGGAGATCTTTTGATGGAAGCCAAACTCTCATAGACATATTCTTATTCAAGCGTCCTTCGGAGTGACCTTATGGACTTTACGAAACAAAAGATACAGGCACATCTTTAAAGGGATTTCTCACAACAATGCTCAAATTAGGGAGGACATCATTGCTCTTGCTAGGTATTGGGCTTCTTCTTTGAACTTTTTTTGTAATTATGAAGCCTATTCGATCTCCCTTAATTGGGAAGCTTTCATGTAACTCTCTCGAATGTTTCTCACATACATATAAGTATCCATTTTCTAAAAAAAATAATAATAATAATAAGTTTTGGTGTGTGGTCAAGTAACAAATGTGTACCTCAAAATAGTTGTGGAGGTCTTCATTATAGTAATAGGGTGTTTAAACTTCTATCAAACTTTTAAGGTGAATGGAGTTACTTATCAAATAAAATTTAGGGTAAAATACCCTTTTGGTCCCTCATGTTTCAAGTTCGTTTCCAATAGGTCCCTAGGTTTCAAAATCGGACAATCAAGTCCCTACTATTTCAGAAATGTTTCTATTGAGTCCCTCCACCGTTAATTTTCTTAACGGCGCTGACGTGGCACGTTTAAAAAATAAAATATTATTATTTTTAATTAAAATAATAATAAAATAAAAATAAAAATCATTATTATTATTACATTAAATTAAAATAATAAATATTAATTTTTATTATTATTAAAAAAACTTCACACTCTCTCACCTCTCTCTCCCCACCCCCGAAACCCTATCTCTTCCCGATTCCCTTTTCGTTTTTCTCTTGCTCTCCTTCCTCTTCTCTCCCTCTCGTTCATCTTCACGCCGCCAATGGTCGTCGCCGCCGTCGTAGGTCTTCCGAGATCTCATCTGAACCCTCTCGTCGGAATCAATCGAGGATGTATGGCGAGGACTCCTTCGCTTCCCCAGAAGATCGCCTAAAAGCCCTAATTTCTTGTCCTTCCGCGAGTACAAAATCCGGCGAAAATGAAGAGAAATTCAAGAAATCCAGTTGCTGATTGACGACAATCCTCCCAAGAAATTCAAGAAATCCAGCCACAAGGATTCGTTTCTTTGTTTTTTTTTTTTTTTAATCTGAAAACATAGGGCTTTTTCTGTTTGTTGTTGCTTTGTGGAAGATGATGGAGTGTGAGTGGTCTCTCTGGTTCTTGTTGCTTTGTGGAAGGTGGATTTTTGTAGAAGAAGAAGGTAGGGGGAAGGTTTGTTGATGAAGAAGAAAATGGGGAGGGGTGGGTTTTTTTTTTCATGGTTTGTCGAGGATAAAGAAAATGGGTGGAGGCCGATGGGGTTGTTCGGGTGAAGATGTCGTAGACTGAAAACGAGTGGAGGGTAGAAGAAGAAGGCAGCGACAGCGATGGCGTTGGAGGGCGACGGCAGCGAGGTGGGGTGTGGTGGATTTTAGGTTTGGGTGAAGAGGAGGAAAGAAGGATTTGGTGATGAAGAACCCAGAAGAGAAGATCGTGGATGGGGGAGAGAGGAGAGAGAGAAGAATAAGAAAAAAAAGGGAGCGGCGATGGCGGTGGAAGCGGTGGCACCGTCGCCGGAGAAGAAGAATAAGAAAAAAAGAGGCGGTGGAAGTGGCAGCATCGTTGCCGGAGAAGAAGAGTAAGAAAAAAAAATAAAGAATGAAAGAAAGGAGAGAGTTTCGGGGGTGGGGAGAGAAAGGAGAAAGAAAGTGAAGTTTTTTTTTTTTAATAATAATAATAAATTAATATTTTATTATTTTAATTTAAAATAATAAAAATAATAAAATTTATTATTTTAATTAAAAATAATAATATTTTATTTTTTAAACGTGCCACGTCAGCGCCGTTAATAAAATTAACGGTGGAGGGACTCAATAGAAACATTTTCGAAACAGTAGGGACTTGATTGTCCGATTTTGAAACTTAGGGACCTATTGGAAACGAACCTGAAACATGAGGGACCAAAAGGGTATTTTACCCTAAAATTTATCTCCTAGAAAAATCATGGTAAAGAGAATAGGTTTTATGGAGGGCTTGGTCATAGGTTGGTGAAAAAAAAAAAAAAGGTTAAAAATCACTTTTGGTCCCTGAACTTTTATGAAAGTAACAATTTAGTCCCTAAACTTTAGTTTGTAACAAGATTTAGTCCCTATACTTTCAATTTTGTAACAATTTAGTCCTTGTACTTTCAATTTTGTAACAATTTAGTCCCTGAACTTTAATAAGTAACAATTTAGTCATTGTACTTTCAAATTTGTAACGATTTAATCCCTATCGTGAAAAATTAATGTAAAGATTTAATGAAATTTCTTACCTTGATAGATTAATAAACTAATTTGGGATCCAATATGTTAATAAGCTACAAAGTTTAATCATTAAATAATAAAAATCAACATTTAATTTTGATGATTTTTTTTTTTTTTTGCAACAAGGATTAAATTGTTACAATTTTGAAAGTATAGGGACTAAACTGTTACAAATTTGAAAGTATAGGGACTAAATTGTCACTTATTAGAGTTCAAGGACTAAATTGTTACAAAATTGAAAGTACAGGGACTAAATCGTTACAAATTAAAGTTTGGGGACCAAATTGTTACTTTCATAAAAGTTTAGGGACCAAAAGTGATTTTTTTTAATGTGAAAAATGAAAATTTCTACATTTGATGAAATAATTCTACATTGCTTTTTTTGAATTGGTCCCTTATAAATTCTAACTCTTCAATATACAAACAAAACTGAATCATGATATCATTTATTACAATCTCTTTAAAAGCTTCCATTGCTCTACAAAAAAAATTCATTAGTCCCTTAAGTTAACTCCAAGTCCCAAAGATTGGTGAGTACAAACAACTCAATCCATTATTTCAAATTTTCTACCCTTCAAAAATAAATGAATGAATGAATAAAATAATAGTGAGATAGAAATATCTCTTAATTAGGATAAGATAATGGCCAAATATAAAGATTTTCTCTAAACTTTAAAAAAGAGATGAAGAGAATAAGAGAATAAAGAGATTATGCATATAAAGAAGAGAACAAAGTAAGTAAATTGATCAAGCCAACTCCTTGTAGGACCAAATAAACAACATTAGAGGGGTAAATAGCCTCTACCATTTTTTTTTATATATATAAATTGATTTTAATTTTAATTTTAACCAAAATTATCAATCAATTTAGCACCAAAAACAAGCAAAATATGACTAACGGATAGGCAATTGTATCATGCAATCTAGCAAAATAATTTTTAGGAATTTAACATGTAGAAGTTCAAAAGAGAAAATAAGAGATGAGACCAAAAAATTCACAGTGGTTCGATTAGACGCTTTTTTTTTTCCTCCTAAGCTAAAGAGAAACCTCACGGTACTTTTTAAAATCTCAAGATTCAACTAATTTCTTTTTCATACAAAATACACTCACACTTTAATACCATATCAAATTAAAAAAAAAAAAAAAAAAAAAAAAAAATTAAAGAATACTTCTAAGTTGGTAAGTTAAACCGATTTGAACAAGAAAATAACTAAACAACACTCAAATATGTACAAGTAGCCATCAATTATTTAAAACGAATGGGAGCGATTAAGAACTTTAGGCACTTTGAAGAGAAAAATTCATAACCTTTTTTGTGCTATTCTTGGGTCTAATTTCATAATAATAATAAAGTTTTTTTTTTAATGATATGTAGGGGTGGGGGATTGAAACCTCTTGGTCAGGATACAAGCTTTATGTCAGTTGAGTCATATTCTTGTTGGCTAAAAGACAGTATGTTTGGCCTGTAATAGATTTTAGAGCATATTAAAATTCAATGATCGAAACTAGGATAAAGAAATAGAAGGTGGAGATTACTATTATTATTATTATTATATTTTGCAGTTCGAACATTTAATCTCTTGATTGAAGATATATGTTTTAACCGGTTGAACTATATTTAAATTTGTTGGAAGGTGGAGATTAAAAAGTTGTATTTAGAAAGGATTTAAAATTAAAAAAATAATTAGGAGAAGAAAACATTTTGAAAACACCAAACAGACAAAATGTCACCCACATAAAGAGAAGTTAAATACTTGTTGGTCTCTCTACATATCCGGTCAAAATCTTGACAACTAAGAAAGTGAATGCATGCTAGGAACTTACTTATAGTGCGCACTAATAATCTTATAGTGCGCACTTGGAACTTACTAGACGCGCATGTAGTACATGTGCACGCGAACGACACCAATGGGATTATTTGAAGAAGTTGAAAGACTAGCTTCCCCGCGTTGACACTTCATTCGCCAATTTGATTGCATCAACTAACAAGCGTGCTAAACATGATAGGTTGTGTTAGCGTTCACTATACCCCATGTTCTCTATAATTTACCCACTCTACCATTTCATCAGGCTAGCTTGCTTCCACCGGTGGCGGGCGAAGGGTCCAAAGGACGCATAGTCGGGGGCAAGTCAAAAAATCCAGTAGTTCTCTTTTCTTTCTTGTTCATCAATCGAAAATCAAGACAAAAACCGGGCACGATGGTGAGATGTGAAAGCACGTGAAACTGGTGCACCCAATCTCATTCCGACCTCAAGTTGTGGAATCCTATTGTGCCATATGTACTAAGATTGTTTGGGAGATATGGTCCAAGCTCGGTGAAGAAATTAAATGAAAATTTAAAAGAGTTTGTGAGCTAATAGTACCTGAAACTGTTGTAACGTATGTAACTTAGTGCTCTCCCTTTAATTGACTGTCGTTCTGTTATTGTCTGGTTTTTTTTTTTTTTTTGTCAAATCACAACAAAAATAAATCACCTGCCCATCATAAAAGTTTACTATTGAAGTGTCAAACAGCCACCACGTTATCAAAAATATGATTGTTGAAATATCACATCATTTTGGTACCACGTATTATTGCCACGTATGATTTTTTTTACCTTCAAACTTCTTTTGCTCATAACTTTCTCGTTTGGACTCTGATTCGAGTAATTCAAAAGACATTGGATTTGTCTTTTTGAGCTCCACTAGACACATTGAAATTGTTAGTAAAGAAACCAAATATATTGTCAATAAAACATTTAGTTCGATTGAAACCCTAAAGCTAGCCCTGTTGATAAGCCAACTCCGAAATTGTCAATCAGGAAGAGATAATCTGCATCCCAAGGACTAGAGAAACACATCAATCAAGGACACATAAGTAAGTCGATATATGACCAAAAACAAAATCGCTCAAACTGATCACTATCAAAACCAAAGGAGACTTGGATCAGTTTGTTCAGCTTTTTTGTTATTGGCTTGCACCCTCATGCACCCATCATGATATTGAACTCCCTAAACCTCAGGATGCAGATTACCAGATCCCTAACTCAATCATTATAACATAACTCCATGACAGTAATGAAGATTTTGAGAAGAGAAGAAAGCAAATCATGATGACATGATGGGAAGAAAGTGATTGAATTGAAAGCAGAGAAGAAGAGAAAAGTATATGAGAGCTTATGTGCATTATGATGAGAATTTATACAAGGGATTTTAAGGCCATTGATTCCCCAAGAATCTTTGGAGTTTAATATTGCATTAATGTATTATAAGTGGATACCCATGATAAGGTGCTGCTTTGGAACAGAATGATGATTGCTTTTGTTCTATGCTGCCTAAGTGAATGATCATATGGGCCATTCTTTTCTTACACAATCATTGTTCTTCCCTTGACTGCTTTTTCAAAGAGTATCTCTCTCTCATATCTTTTCTTTTTCCCTATAGCTGTCTCTAAAAAGAATCCCTCTAAAGTTTTGTTTTCATGTCCTGTTCTTAGCTAGCTTGGCTGTAATAGTGTGACATGTGTTTTTTTTATCATACACCTACACCCTTTAATGTACAAGTAGGATAGAAGTAAATCCTAGTTATTATCCAAAGTGAGCATAAATTTAACGATAATTGGTATATATTCTTGACCAAAAAGGTTAAAGTTTGAATCCTCCCACCTCTAATGTTGATGAACTAAAAAAAAATATGTAAGATAGCAAATAAAGATTTAAAAAGGAAAATTGAGCCGAGCTCAAGTACCTTATAAGTTCAACTTATTCTTAATCTAGATTAAATTTTATATTTTTAGATTAACTAAATCAAATGAATTCATGAATATCCATTGGATTTTTTTTTTTTTAATTATTTTTGGATTATGTGATGCGAATAGTGAAAATTTTGAAAACAACATTTTTATGTTTTCAATATATCAAAATTTTGAATTTGAAATTTTAAAATGCAAAATTACATTGAGAAAAAGACAAAAACTTTGATAAATATTATATTTCATTTTATAAACTCATTCCTTTTTTATTAAATTAAATATAGTACAAGTTAAATTATTAAAAATATTTATATGCACTATTGGATTGGTTTCAATTGTACCTTCAAACTTCAAAAAGGTTCATTTTAACCTTTGAAATTTAGAGTTTTTTTTTTTTTTTTTTTTTTTTTTTTGAGTACATCAACATTTGGGGGTGGGGGGATTCGAACCTCTGACCTCATGGTCGAAGGTACATGCCAATTACCGCTGAGCTAAGCTCGCTTTGGCTTGAAATTTAGAGTTTGTTTCAAAGCAACCCTTGAAGTCTTTTATTATTAAATTAAACAATATAGTTTTTTTTTTTCTTTTTACTATTTCGCATCAATGTTTACATTTATTTATATTTTAAATTAAACTATAAATTTCACGTGCACAGCACGTGTTGATTACTCGTATATATAAAAGCCTTCAAAGGTTGTTTCGAAACAAACTTAAAACTTAAAGGGTTAAAATCAAACTTTTCAAAGTTGGGAAGTACAATTAAAACTAATCTCATAATTCAAAAGCACTTTTAATAATTTAACCTATAATATATTATAAATTACATGATGCTATAAAATAATAATCAAACAAAATTTATAACATAAAATATATTCATAAATTGATTAAACAAAAGTTAGACAAGTTGGTAACTAAAACTATTTTTATGGTTTATAAATATATTATCTCAAGCACATATTAAACCATTGTTTAAATTTGAATCCAATTTATAAATCAGGTATCAAACACATATCTAAAAAATACTAAAAACATGAATCAAAATTTGGATGGGGTTAGATTGGTTTGAGTCAATTAAATTTGGGTAAACTTTTTGTAATTTAATTAATTAGAGTTAATGATACTCTACTTTAAAAAGTTGTGATTAAATCAAATGGACCCTTAAACTAAGTGATAAATTACAAGTATTTTTTAGTCGAGATGCTAGGTACAAAGCTAAGGTTGCATCTCCAATTAAGCGAAGATGCGTGTAAGTGGCTACCTATTCTAGGAAAGCAAAAGGAGTGAGTGATATACAAGCTTAATAATTAATGTAGAGAACCCATAAAATGTTCAATTAACATGCCTAATCATCTCGGATTCTTCTACTTTTTTTCACCACGAAATCATAAAATGATGGTTAAAATACCATTTTAGTTTCCGTACTTTGTGTTTCATTTCATTTTAGTTTTGTAATAGTGTCTAATTTGAGTTCGTAAGTGATATTTTAAGCTAAAATAATAAAAGCAAAGGAATTGGTGAGGTAATTATATCCTAAGGATAGATTAGATTGTCACGATCAGCTGCCTTAAAAGGCCATTTGATTATTCTATTCTTAGCCCATCGAAAAAGGAGCTCTCTATCTGCTTTGCTTGGTTGCTTCCTGTTCGTCGTCTGTGCCTTCCATCATTGCTCAGATGCCAAAACACAGGGCCTTTGTCCCATTCTCCACATCACCAATCATCGATACACAAAATCTCACCCTGCACTACAACATAATAGCTTTTCAAAATTGTGATCCAAGTAGATTTTTGAACCAAGAACTAGAGATCATTTCATTTCTTGGTTAGGTTGGGTTAAGACTGAGAGAGCAGTCGATAACTACTTGATATTTTAAAAATGTGTTTTCATCCTTCTTAAGAAAGCATGTTATCAAACAAGATCTTTAAATATCGCATATTAATCCAACAGTTCAAGCTGATCCAGTTTGAGCCCAGGTCCAGGACAAGTCACTTCAAGGGATCAGATCCTCCTCAGTACGGCCTGTAAATTAGGATCCAATTCCAGCAGAATGCTCCATGACAGGTTTCCAGAATATATCCAATAAAAGCAAGTTTTGCATAACTTCTTTGTTCCAACAAACGTAAATAGAAAAGTATGGCTGTTTACACACAAGTATTTCCTTTCCTCTGTCTCTCTCTTTTTCCATGCCAAGGAGGGCACAGGTTCTCCATCTCAGATTCGTTTACAACAATGGAGGCTTCTTCCCATATGAAAACCAGGGGCATTGACAGAGATGGGGACTGGGGCTAACATCAAGCACTAGATAAGATCAAACTTACAGTATCTTAGAAAAGAAAAAGAACAGATATAACGCGATAAAATAGCTCAACTTCATAGTTGTGCATTGGTGGAGATGATTACATAAAAGACAAGAAAATTTTAGAGGGTAAAGAAACCTAACAGTCCAACAACACCACCTCCAACCACTGCTGTTCAGTTCAAGTAATGTTAAGATCATGAGACATGCCTGGGCGAGCACGATGAAATCGTTCGATATTTAAAGAAGGCGTCCCATCTAAAATAAGCTGTTTCGTCTAGGAAGCCTCAGCAGCTGGTTGAGTCAAACCAGACTTCACCAACAACTTGCTCAGGGACTCTGGTGAGCAAACTTGATACTTGACGTTTCCAGCAGGTGAGAGGAAAACCTCAGCTAATTCAAGCTTTTCGGAAGTAAGACTTGTGCTGTCCATGGTTTTGCTAAGCACCTTAAGTGCAAGCTGGATGGCCTCTTCCCTAGTGATATCATCCTTGTAATCCTGTTTAAGCATTGACTGTGCTGCCTGGTTGTTAGCACCAATTGCAGCAGCCTTCCAACCACCATAGTTTCCACTTGGGTCACTCATGTATAGCTGGAAGCCGTAGTTTTTATCCCATCCTGCAAAAAGAAACGAAACACCGAAGGGGCGTAGACCACCAAATTGGGTGTAGCCTTGCTTTGTATCACAGAGAGATTGAACCAGTTGCTCAACAGGCATTGGCTCTTGGTAAGCATAAGTGTATCGCTGGGCTTGAACCCTTGCAGTGTTGATCAATATGTTGGCGTCGGACATAATTCCAGCCACGGCACATGCAACATGATCATCAATTTTGTACATCTTCTCAGTCGAAGTTGAGGTCTGCAGGAGTTTGGATGTAACCTTCTTTTCACCTACCAAGACAACCCCATCTTTAGATAATATTCCAATTGCAGAACCCGCATTCCCAATTGCCTCCATTGCATATTCAACTTGGTAAAGACGGCCTTCTGGAGAGAAGATTGTTGTTCGGCTATCATATCTTCTAGACATTTTTTTGATAACCTGTTGTACAGAGGGAGAAAAATAACAGAGAATTAAAGATGGATAAACTGCAGGGATGAAGGTCCAATCTAATTAACATGGATAGTGAGATATGAGGCAAGCATGGTATGGAACGAATATGATGACACTTCATATTTTTTAAAAATTAGGAAAATTTTCACAAATCACCCCCTGTTCTATAAGACTTGTTACATTTTATTTCATTTATTTGTATTCTTTTTTATAGTGTAACAAATGAGGGGAGGAGATTGAACCTCCAATCCAACCACAAGAGAATGAGTAAATGTTTTAACTTCTATATTGACTATCAGACTTGTTACATTTACACCCTCAAATTTTAAATTTGAGCAATTACACCACATAAGTTGCATAAATGAATACTTTGGCCCCTTCCATTATAACTGATGGTGTTTCTATTTAAAACTATCAACGTGCGAGCGTCACATGCTCCATGAGTCTCCATCTTCCTTAAACGTTAGGATTTCACAATTTCTTATGTGGTTAAGAGAAGAGAGAGAGTTATATGAGGAGGCCAAAATGTGGGTATAGGCATGCCAAAATATCTGAGATAGAGAAACTGAGGTAGAGAGAGATAAAGACAGAGATAGCGAGAGTAATAGCAAGAGATAGAGAGATAAAAAGAGAAACTACATTAGAGAGCATGGGATTGAAAAAGAACGAAGAAAATGCTAAAGATAAACTCAGAAATAAAGAAAGAGAAAAACTCCTACAAGGGGAGAAATTATTGGAGTGAATTTCTCTTTTATCTCTCTATCTCTCTCTATATATCTCTCCAGCCCTACAATTTTCTACCACAGTTTCTCTCCTTATCTCTCCTTCACTTCTCTCAACACATTTTCTTTTATCTTCATGTCTCTAACTCACACGGTATCTCTTTCATTTCTATATATCTCTATCTCTCTAAGCCTTTATCTCGTACTTTCCATCTCCCTTCTCTCTATTTCTATGTCTCCACCACATTTCTCTCTTTCTCTTTCTCTACTTAATAGAACTTGACCTCCCTACAACATTCCATCATCCTCTTTTAACCTTTCATCTTCTTTCCAAAAGCATGGAAACACTAACATTTTTGGAAGGAGAATCGTTGGCACATATATATGCTGACAAGTGACAAGTGGAACCTTTAAATAGAAACACTAAGAGCGGTAATGAAAGGGGACAATTTCTTCACTAATGCAACTAGAGGGTTTAATTGCTCAAATTGAATGTTGATGCAATTGTAAGTCGTAACAAGTCCAAGTGTATGGGAAGTTTGTTCGATTTTTCAAAAACAAAATTTTCCAACAAAATGTATGTTACTTTTGATTCTCCCCCATCCTCCATCGAGATACATTGCTTCCAACTCTCTTTTTCTCTCCGTTTTTAGGCTTATCTGCTGCATGCGTTTATTTACTTGTTTCAACAAGTTTAGCTGTTTTGAGGTATTTTAGTAGTATCTTCTTCTAACCTAACTCAGAACAAACTCACCCATTCTAAAAATGTACAGTTTCTTTGTTCAGAGAAAACACTATAAGCAGACAATCAAGAGAGAAAATGATGGATGACTAAAGAATAGGATCAAAAAGGACATTCCCCAGACCTAATGCACCATTACCAACAATCTAAACTTCCATTTACTGGGACTACACCGCATTTGGATTGTGAGCATGATCGGAAGGGATGGATGTGAAATTTCATTTCCAGAAATCAAAATTCGTGGTCCTAAAGCGTAAAGAAAGCTTAGAATCGAAATTATCTAACCGGCTCCATAATTCAAAAAAAAAAAAAAAAAAATCCATAGATTTATCAGTAGACAGTCCTTCGGAAAACAGAAGGTAGAATTAGAGATGAGAAATGCATACCTTCAAGAGAAAATGAGAGAGAAAGGATAGGTTGTGGGCGCTGGTTTCGTCGGAATGGTTGAAGAAAAGCAAGAATGGAGGGGGATGCTTCAAGGGGTGTGAACCTTCATTTACAGAATAGGTTTCCTTTTTCTCCAAGCCAACTTCTTGCTAATGAAATCCTTGAACGAAACTTGGATTTTTTTTTTTTGAAGAATGGATTTTTGCATTTTCTTTCTGTGTATTATTTTTTAAAAATAAAAATAAATTGCCCGTGTAAGAGTAAGACCTGATTTACAGTGTACTAAAAAAAAGATTTACAGTGAATTTTGAATATTATAAAATTAAGATTTAAGAGGGAAAAAAAATAAGAAAAAGATTTTTCAGACAAAATACTCCATCGAGCCGACCTAAATCAACTAGTTAAATACTTGTACGTTGTTGAACTCAAAAATAAATAAATGAATATCCTATTCCTATATTTGTTGAACTAAAAAGAAAAAACATCAAAAAGTAGTTTTTAAAAAAAATCTATTTGGGACAGTGGAAAAAAAACTTTCTAAATATCTGTTCAACATATTTTGGTTTTTTTTCACCAAGTTATTTTTTAAAATATTTACTACTAATATTATATTCTCTTTTATATTGAAGCAACTAATAGTAGTTTGTGATATATTTTAAATGGAGGAACATATGAATCAACCAACTCAATCAATAAAAATGTGAATAATTATAAGATCATGGAGGTATAAATTCATTCAGTTAAAAGAATTAACTATTAATAAAGTAAACGCTCCCTCTTCAAAATTTGGTATGATAGATTTAGCTTAATTACCTCTCTAAACAATATTTATGAAAGAGAAAGAACATGAGTTAAGATGATTTGTGAAGTTGATAATCGATGTTCTAGTCAAGGAGGGCCATGGAAATATTAGGATCTTCTTGGAGAGAAATTTGAACTTTACACGAAAGAATCGTATCTCACTGGTCACACCGCAACAATAATAAATGATGCTAATAATAATAAACTCAACAAGTGACATATAACAGCAGAATTGATAGATTTGGTGGACAATTTAAACACAGTAATAAACGGGGCATAATGCTTAACAAAAAAAAATAATAATCAAGTCAATAAGAACATAGCTCAACTTACCCAAAATTTGTTCCTTCAACTAAGAGGTCATAGGTTCAAATCCTCAACTTTACCACAGAGGTTGTCAAAATAATAATAATAATCATCATCATCATCATACGAAGCTCTCTCAGATAATAGGTATACAAGACCACAAAGCTTTTGAGATGGGAAAACAATGTAAAGATATTAATGGTAACGGAATTGGAAACTCTTTGGGTTAACTCTTCCTGTACAAGATAAAAAATACTAGTTGTCTACTGACAGTAACAAGCAAAAATTTACTGCCACAAAATTTCTCAAAAAAAATTTTTTTGAACGACCTAAAATATCCTATTCACCAATAACCTATTTCTATGTATCTCAAGTTTGTTCACCATTTCTACCTGGAAATAATACAGTGACTCAAATAAGCACTCAAATGGAAGAATTGGACATTTGAGAGCAGCTATGAACTGGTGGAAATCCGTGATAGAAATGTTTTCAGAGCCTCATATGTCATGAAGACGATGCCTACACTTGGGACAACCTTGTAGTACTCTGGCAGAATCCCTCGGTACAGACCTTTAAGACCTTCTGTCTTCACAATGTGTTTAAATGTTCCATATAAGCCAGTCTTATAAACACGGGCCCGACCACCAGCACCTTCCAATTGCATCCTTCGTCTCACAAGATCCAAGGGGAATGTTGCTGAAATAATCATGAACTTCGATTAAAACAGGAAGAAAGACAAGCAAGTTTATCAGTAATCCGGGTAAAACAAAATAGGTAATCAATCATGTTAAGCACATCAGTTAAATGCCTTATTGTAGATTGTAGGTGAATATGATGAACTGGAAACAGCAAATTCTATCGGTTTGATTCAATGGCAAATTCATCTCAAAATTCTGAAACAATACCAAATCATTAGATGAGAAGACATAAGTAAAAATTTACCCGTTGATGATGCTATGCCTGAAAGACTACCACAAGCAAGACTGACCATTACAGTGGAGTCATGAGGCCTGGTGTCAAATCAAATGATCAATATTTATGCCAAAACCCAGAAGTATAGAACAAAATGTACATAACTTCCAAATACAGTACACCCGAATATAACCTATCCACAAAATTTTTACCTTCGAGATTGCCAAAATGATCTCAAGCTCTCATAAACTGAAAAGCTGATGGCTATACTTGGTCCAACACCCTGTACCACACACAGTTTCATAAGGCTGTTTAAGTCAAATTATTGGAGCAAATATGTGTAATGTATAACCAGCAAAATGCATACCAACAAGGTTGCTCCAAGTCCTTTGTACAAGCCAAAGAAACCTTCTTCTCTGCAAATAGTTTGGAATGCATGCCCGATGCCTGTGTAATAAATGGTATTTCTCTGTGGAGTTAAAATATGAAAAGGGTTACTACAAAGAAGGAAAAAAGAGGTAATACAAGGATT
Organism: Luffa acutangula; assembly: GCA_036850905.1. Classification (NCBI taxonomy): domain Eukaryota; kingdom Viridiplantae; phylum Streptophyta; class Magnoliopsida; order Cucurbitales; family Cucurbitaceae; genus Luffa; species Luffa acutangula. The sequence continues at coordinate 49,106,829 of CM072087.1, read as the reverse complement.
GGACGCTTTAACAACAACATGTCACACTAATAGCTTTTTTTTTGGGTGGGGGGAATACAAACATACTTTTCAATAAGAAATTGAAAACTTAAAGAGATATCGTCCCCTCAGGGATAAGCAAAAGCAGAACTCACAAAAAAGCCAAACCAATCACAAAAAAATCACACACCCAAAACAACTTAGCAATGGCTGCTCCCTTCCAAAGGAGAGAGATTTTACAGGTCCTGTTGATCAGAGTCTACCTTTGGTGCAGGGTTGAAAGGAGCAATAAAACCTTCAAAAACAAACCTCCCGAGTCCCGACTATGATAGATTTTTAGAATTTTTTTCTATTAAGGCTCTTAGCTGGTGTACGTTTTTTACACTTTCCTTTCACTGGCTACAGCTTAAATATCCTCATGAAAAACTGGACGGCATTTTTTTGTAAATGCAGTATTCGAATTTTTTCCCCTTCTATATGTTGTTTCTATTTCTTATCCCAAAAAAAAGGTCTACACCATCAACATCAACATCAACAATAACAAAAATTAACCTGTGCAGCGAGTCTGGTCCTAACAAGGTCCAGTGGGTATGTAACAGAGGCAGCTGTTATTCCAGCCAAACCACCGCCAAAAAAATGCACAAGAAGGTCTGCGCTGGCACTACCCTGATATCTTTCCCTAACGATTGACTGAAGAAACTGCAAAGAGGAGGGAAAAGGCAAGAAACGGTTATAAAAATACTAGAATACTCCCTGCCACCAATTACCAACAAAGTTACTCAAATAATATCATAGATCTCACTGCTCACCTTCTTGTATTGTTCATAAGCATAGAAATTTACTGAAGAATAAGGTAGGCGGTGAGCTATTGTGACCAGATTGCCTTTCCAAAATGCTCGGAATCCCTCTTCATGGACAATACGTGAAGCTTCATTCCATATGCTGGCTTTCTTCATTGCTGCAACATCAGAGTGCATACCTTGCACCTGGTAAAGTTAGGTCGTGCAAGTAAGTCAACCGACAAAATTAATTCAAGGACAGAGCAAGAGAAGCACACTAATCTATCAAGTGAAACCCAGCATTCACACATTGGTGTAATCAAGGCTTCTTCCTAGTGTTAAGTAAAGCCAATTCCTGAGAACAATTTAATACCAAATCATTCCTCATCTTCAACCCTCTATTAACAAAACCGAGAGCAACATCCACGATAAAAGAACCCTGAACAACCCGTAAACAAGGAGCAAGGCAATCCTTTTCCTAATCCCTCAAGAATTAAAGAAATTGGCCTCATAATCAGAAAAGACATAAATAAACCCTTTCAAAATGGACTTAAAATGCCGAAAAGTAAGAAGCAAACCTGAAATAGAATAGTGAGGCGAGCAAGAGGCGCCGTACATGTCTTGCTAAAGGCACCCGCGATACCACCGGCCAGAAGCTGCTGCACCGTGCCAATCTGCGATTGCTGGTTGAAGGACGGCTTGTTCTGGGTTTGTTGCTGTAAATATTTCCTGGCGCCACCGTCGACGACGGTGCCGTGAGCAGAATTAAGAGCCTTCTGCCCGCCTTCGACGACAACACCAACTCGAGCTTCCATATTCATACGCCGTTTGAAACTGACCTCGAAGCTGGCACAAGAATGGGTGATCGTGATCTCACATCCGTCTTAAAGGACAGAAAAATGAAGAATTTGGAAGAAAAGTGAGAGAAAAACCCTAGAAGAAGGAAACGAATAAGCCCTAAGAAGAACAGGGTTTGTGGACTAAGGAAAATTGACCTGATGGGTTTATTGGTGGTTTTACAAGTTTTGACGAATAAAACACGCCAATAAATTTCTGCCGACTTTCATTGATACCACCCCTTTTTTATAATTTTTTTATTTTATAAAAAATCAGAATTTAAGCACAATGACATTATAAGATAAAATGTTTATTATTTTCAAAAAGAAGAAGGGAAAAAAATTATAAAGTTTAATCTCTAAATTCCAATATTGATTTAGGCTTAATTTGGGATGGCTACTTTTAAAATAATTGTTGTGCTTCTAAGAAATCAACTATTAGTATTTGGTAAATTTTTGTTTTATCGATGTAAAAGTAGGTTGAAGTGTTTTGGTAAATTAATATTCTATATTTTTTCAATAATCAAATTTAATTTCAAAGTTTTATAAGATTATTTCAAATTTATTATAAGATAATATTTTTTTTTTTTTGAAACATATAAGTTAATGATTTTAAATTTCGAACTCCAAAAAAAAAAGAAATATTTTAAATTTTATATGATTTAAAATATAATGTTGTGTTTAATATAAGATATTTTTATATTTTGCTAAGTTTTGAAAAAATTAAAGATATTATTTTAATTCTAAATAAAAAATAAAAACAAATAATTTCAATTGAGTTAGGATAATAGAATACAAATATTTAACTTAAATTTTAAAAAATGATTGACAGGAATCTCAACCACATGTAAAAAAGATAAATAATTAGTTACAAATTCAATTTTTAGGGAAGTTAAACCGAAAAGCTATGATTATTAGATTTTGCAAATCAATGTATTTGAAAAAAATACTTTTATATAATTTAATTTATAATATATTTTACCAAACATTAAAAACGGTTAAGATTCAAATCCACCACCTCCAAATTTGATGTACTAAAAAACGGTTAAGATTTTTTTTTTTTTTAATATACGTTAAGATTGTTTTTTAATCACTTCAAGTTTCTTGCCAAATCAATACCAAATGCACTCTTAATCTTTTATATTTAAAAATTTTCAATTACATCTTTAAATTGTTTCCTTTAACTTTTAATTATATGTCTAATAAATTATTGTCATTGACTTAACTTAATATATGTACAATATATGTGTAGCATGCATGTAGTATTAATTAGTAAAAATAATATGTCAAATTAAACATAATTTAGGCGTGATTTACATGTAACATTGATTAATCTAAAGTTTGAACAATGACAAAAAATGGAAAAGTATGACAACATGACAATTGACGAAGTATATTAAATGACAACCAAAGATAAATATTTAGATATGAAAATAAAATTTGAATCAAAATAGATTAATTAAACTTAAAGTCAATTATTTCCTTTAAAGAACGTAAAAGTTAATTATTGACTCGACTTTCTAAGAAAATTTAACACAACTTTACACCCTTTTTTCTATAAAAGAAAAGTTTTTTTTTTTTAAATAAAAGAAAAGGTAATTTGACTTAGAAACGTGTTGTCAAGTTTTTTTTTTTTTTTTTTTCTTTTTTTTCTCTTTCTCCAAAATTATATGCATATGAATATGGAGAATTATTTGAATTTCTTAGGGGAAACGTTGAAAGATAGGAATGAGAATTTGAATTCTCAATTGAATGAAAATACCGATGCTATCTAAATCTTAGCTGTATCTTTTCTATTTAAAATAAAACAATTATTTGATAATTATATCTTTAAATATCTTTTATTTGTAAATGAAAGGAACAAAAATAATAAAAATAATATTTTTTTGAAAAATAATAAAAATAATAATTAATATATATATACACACACAATCCTACATGAATGCTTTCTTTCTCTAGGCTCTTTTTTTTTTTTTTTTAAATAATCTTTCTCTAGGCTCTTATTTCTAAATGCTTCTTTTGTTTCTAATACAAAAAGAACAAAAAGAAATAGAAAAACCAAGAAAATGCAAAAATATTACCTTTAAATGCTTATTTCTTTGCAATTATATTGGTTTTCCTTAGTTTTTTCATAAATCGAAAAAAGGTGAAATGGGGGAGTTATAGAATTGATTGATTGCCTTGGACATCCAAGGTTTTGATGATTAATTTATAAAATTTAGCATAAACTGCAATAGACATAATATAAACAAGACAACTATTTATATTTTATCGTATTATTTATTATATTTTTTAACAAAAAAAATTAGTGTAAATCTTGAATAATAAGAACTAAAACTTTTAAATTATTTATATTAGAGGTGTCCTTCTATAAAAAAACGTTTCTATTCATACAAACACATCCAACTATTAGATCATGATGTTTCACATATTTATGGTCTTGATCACACTCATATGCAAATAGACGTAACATTTCTCCGAACGGACATCTTAGACAAACAGTTGTGATCCGTTAAAATCAACTTATTCATGTGACCTAAAAAGTTTGAAGAGGAAAACAAAATATAAATTTACAAAAAGAAAAAGAATAAAATAATTAAATATTGAAAATCCACATAAATAATGTCAACTAAATTAATTTTTCAAATACCAAATCCGTAATTTAAGTACCGGAGATTAATTAATTTTTAATTTTTAATTAATCATTTTTGTATTTAAAAAATAAAAATAACTTTCTTTTTTTGAAAAATACCTCTTAATATTATAATTAGATCAAGCCATCAAAGGCTTCCAATGAGTTAACATCTGTGGGACAGGGACCCCGTCAGTGTAATTAGCTACATCCAAATCAACCTCATTAATAGAAACCAACCAAAAACGAAAGGGCTAACCGCATGGATGGCCAAATAAAAAACGTGGTTTTGAAAAAAGTCCAAAACTCATTTTCGTTGAAAAAATGTCCAAAGGGTAAAATGGGGAAAACACTAATTGTTATGGACTGACGAAAATGCCCCTGAATTTAAAAAGACAGTGTGCTCCCTACTTTCAAGCATATTGTTGTGGGGGTGTATCTCTGAAAACCAAATCTACCTACAGAATCGGGAAAAAACGTTCGATTTTTTTAAAAAATAAACTGAAAACTATATCTCAAAAACCAAAAAATGTACATGATTTCCAGATTCTGAATGCCTCACCAATAACACATTCAAAGCTGATGACAAATTGATACAAACAAAGAGCATTGTGGATTAAAAATACACAAGAATTAAATGAAGAACAGAAAGAATGTAGAAAAATCCAACTTCCCAAATCCTCCTTGCGTCAGCCAGAATTTATTAGAAAAGACGTAAATCAGAAAAGACTGTTTGTCTTCCCAACACTCCTCTAACTTGAAATACACGAAAATTAAACAACCCCCCACATACCTACCTCTTCAACCGACATAACAGGAAAACAGTATTTCCATGCATGTATGGACGCAGAGACACACATGAAAAAGTACCTGAACTTGCCCTCATTGTCAACATCAAAAGCAGTGTATGCACCTGCAAAAAAAAATGCTATGATGTTACACGATCGTACGAAATACTGTAAACACACTGTATGCATGCCCCCCCTCCCGCATTGATGTATGTGCCCCCCGAAGTATATATATCAAAAAATACTTTGTATGCGTGTTTCTTAAACTTAACTTTAAACGTTATCTAAAACCCCAAACCTGGGTTTTTCTCGATCAGGGCAACAGAGAAAACAAGGATTAGTGCATACGTCGCTTCGGGTGACCCTCTGATGGCAGTAAAGTGCAAGTTTCCGCCCCCTCCATACCTTGTCATAACTGATGTTAACGTGGGGTGTCACCCCATGATTTTATTGATATCAAAAAATACTTTGTATGCGTGTTTCTTAAACTTAACTTTGAACGTTATCTAAAACCCCAAACCTGGGTTTTTCTCGATCAGGGCAACAGAGAAAACAATGATTAGTGCATACGACGCTTCGGGTGAACCTCTGATGACAGTAAAGTGCAAGTTTCCGCCCCCTCCATACCTTGTCATAACTGATGTTAACGTTGTGTTTCCTCCTCATATAGTTAATAAAATCATGGGGTGACACTGATCCTTCAACATCGACTTAATCAATTATTGCGTGATTTTTTTTTTGTGATGTTATGCTGCAAAGTTAATCCGTGATTTCCATCTTGTAAATGCACTACATTCCTAGAGTGTGAATCTACCTCACAGTGGTCAGCCACAACGCATATGTCACTAGCCATCCCATCGCCAATGTTGGACATGACCCAAGTAACATCTCTGTCGTCAGTGATCCGGATTATATTAACCTTGTTGATACCATTCCTGTACATGGTTAACCGAGTGATCATGTGCTCGTCCGATGGAAATACCTTGCTTCGGATACATTCATTGAACTCTTGTATTGTGCATCCCTCCGGTACTGGCACACTGTCGGACTTAAACCCATTGTACCGATTGTTTCCATCCCACCTCCCACTGATTAGAACCACAACATTCAGCAAACCAACTGGCGGCATGGAGTGCATCTGCATCTGAAACCCCGAAAATACCTGCTGTATATTGAGCATAGAGTGTGCATCCTCTGTAAACCGAAGATGCAACACCTGGAAATTGAAAATGATTTAGTGTCAAATGAACGATGAACTCATCGATGGAAGAAAAAATCCAGATTTTTGATATCTCCCCCGATTAATTATGAAAAAAAATGGTATTTAGTTATCTTAATATTAATGTAATATATGAAAGTTTGTTAAACTAAATTTGAAAACGATTTGAAAAATCTAATAAAATAATTTGAACCGAGAAAATGGAAAATCTATTGGGAGGAAGTTTGGATACACCGTAGGCATGTAGGCCCCCCTCTGGTGTTTGAAAACGCAATAAGGGTAAATGTGGAAAATAAATATTGACAGTGGTCACGCATACCTCACGTGTGGCTATATTTCGTTTGTTTTTTTTTTTTTTTTGGCTATATTTCAGTTTCGTCCCCCACCAACCTGTCGTATCCCCAAATTTCTCAAAACGAAAATCATTTAGAGATCTTAAATTTACACGCTTGTCGAGCCAAAGTGTGGGCCACCATGTTGTGTCTTCTCTAAACGTGGATGACAACCTCGACATTTCTAGTACAAATTAGGTTTTTGGCCTCAAAGATAAAATTCGCAATCTCTAATTCATCTTGGTCTCTATCATTTAGAAGATTAACCACTTGTAAAGCATCCAACTCAACCCTCACCATTGGGGCATTGTCGGGAATCACTTTCAGGCCATCAATGGCAGCCTGCGATTCAAGCCAAGCTATTTTCCACGAATGGTGTATGACCCGACAACTTGCAACTATCGACGATCCATCCTCTCTTCGAATAATCTAGTCTATTCTGCCTCGTCGATTGGAGTTACACCACGAGGCATCACAGTTCATCTTCCAGCATCCTTTTAGGGATTGGGCTATAATAACTTTACTTTCTCATGACTTTTCCTTTTTATTTTTAATTAAAAATAGCGTTCAAACATTTGATTTTGTCTTTCTTATTATTATTTTAAAATTTTGGGCTATACTTATTTTAAAAAATAAAATAAAATTGGGCTATAATTCAATTAGATTCAAGCCCAAGAGAAAACCTAATCAATTCCAATAGGAATAGAAAAGGGGACATTTGCACAAATAGCAAAAAAAACACTAAACATATTGCAAAAATAGCAAAAAGTAAAACTATTTGTAGAAATAGCACAAATGGCATTAAGTTACAAAAATATCATTTTTATCCGCAGTTATCAGATAGAAAAAATTATCAGTGTCTATCACTGATAGTCATTGATAGAGTTCGATTAATCGGAGTCTATTAATGATAGACACTGGTATAAATGATTATACAAAGTTTATCAGCATGATAGTCTATAAGTGTTATCACCGATAGTCATTAATACACTGAATTAATCAGAATCTATCAGTGATGGACACTGATATAAAGGATTATACGGAGTAACACCGACAGAAAGGATTATATGGAATCTATTGATAGTTTATCAGTGTCTATCACTGATAGTCACTTATAGACTTCGATTAATCAGAGTCTATTAATGATAGGTATTGATAGACTTTGATTATCAGAATCTATCAGTGGTAGACACTAATAGAAAAGATTATACATAGTCTATCAGTGTCTATCACTGATGGTCACTGATAGACTTCAATTAATCGGAGTCTATTAGTGATAGACACTGATAGACTCCGATTATCAAAGTTTGTCGGTGACAAACACTGATAGAAAGAAATGTTCAAAAATTGGTAGGATTTGCACCCGATTCAAAATTAAATAGGAGTAAAACGAGAATTATGAAATTTTATTCCAATAAATTGTCATATTTACAATTAGAAAAACCGTAATTGTCAGCTCTTGCAATTTTCCTAGAAAAATTCTATTAATGCAACACAAATTTCTTCTCCAAGTAAGGGTAGAAAAGGTGTGCCTAACCAAAAGTTGAATTTATATCCGAATATTAGAAATGGGAAAAATATAATATTGAGAATATAAATAGAAACTTTTTAGAACGTTCGAAGCATCTCAAGATACTCGAGAAATGTTCTTAGATAGGTGGGTCAGACATCCTATAAGAATAAGAAATATTTAAAGGATGTTTATAAGATAGATGTGAACAATTATAAGGATTTTGATACTTTAGTTTAAGAGTCAATAATAAGGTCTATACCTGTGGCGGAACCAAGAATTTTACATAGGGGCACAATATACATAAGAACGTAATTTTTTTTTTTTTTTTTGTCATTGATAGAGTGAAAAAGTTCTATCCCTGATAGATTCTATCAGTTATTTTTGTGTTTTGTTTGAAATTTGCTATTGTTTTCTGCTTCAGGAAGATTTAGTAAGGTGATTGGTTATAGTTCAAATTAATTGATAAAAGAAAAAAAAAAAACAAAAGATATGTACAAAATTATCGCGTAATCAAATATATTATTGATTTCTATTAGTAGAATAACCATTATAAAAGGGAAATTGGGGAAAATAAATAAACACTTGCGTCCCACGTGTATCAAATCCAGGCACGTGCAAAATATATCATGCCCTCTTACCAATGAACTAAACGATAGTTTTGATTTTTGAAATGATTTTTATATATTAATATTATAAACGGTCCATTATATTATATTAAAAATATAAAGACGGGATAATTTGAAGGGGCAGGTGCCCCTGGCCGCTTCATGGATCTGCCCCTAGTCTATACTGTGTCTTTCTTAGATTCTCTTAAAAAAAAAAAAAAAAAAAAAACTAATTAGCTTGTCACCATCAATTAATTAACTGATGACTTATGTAATTCGATGTGCATTTAAAATGTATTATTTTAAATTGCTGAATATTTTTTTTTTGAAACAAAATTGCTGAATATTTTTAGAAAGCTACTATAGACTTCTATCGGACTTTTTTTATTAATATTATAATTTTTTAAACTTATTAGAGTAATAAATTTACCTAGAAACTTATTATTTGAATATTGTTGTTTTTTTTCCAGCTGGACTGAAGAGACGACCTATCCACGTGTCAGATTTTGGTTCATTTGTTTAAAAAATATATTTTTTTTGATAGGTCGTCTCTTCAAGAGACGACCTACAAACGGAATTTAAAAAAAAAAAAACGACAAAGCAGGTTGTCTCTTGAAGAGACGACCTGCACACCAAAATTTAACACTTTTGGATTTAGCACAATGGCAAGGGAATGTGGCTGGCATTCACGAGGGCGTGGGTTCAAATCCTGCCCAACGTCAAACTTCTTTTTTCTCCTTTTTTTTTTCCCTTGCCTCTCTCTTTTGTATCTTCATTTAATTTTTTTTTTCTTTTCCTTTTATTTTCTTTTAAAATAATTGAAATAATCTATTTTTTTTCCTCTATTGTTTTTTTTTTTTAAATCAAATAGAGTAATTCCCCTCTTTTTCTTCTTTTATTTTTTTTAAATAAATTTGTTACATTTTTTTAATGTTTTAAACACATTAAATATTATATTGTAATTTATTTTTTAAGAAAATAAATTTTAATTAAGTGTTAATTATTATAATTTTTTCACAATTTGATGTTACTCGTCGTTTATTTATTTGATTTGATTTTTTATTCCCCTCTTTTTCTTCTTTTATTTGTTTTTTTATAAATAAATTATTTACATTTTTTTAATGTTTTAAACACATTAAATATTATATTGCAATTTATTTTTTTTAAGAAATTAAATTTTAATTAAGTGCTAATTATTATAATTTTTCACAATTTGATGTTACTCGTCGTTTATTTATTTGATTTGATTTTAATTAAGTGCTAATTATTATAATTTTTCACAATTTGATGTTACTCGTCGTTTATTTATTTGATTTGATTTTTTATTCCCCTCTTTTTCTTCTTTTATTTGTTTTTTTGTAAATAAATCAGTTACATTTTTTTAATGTTTTAAACACATTAAATATTATATTGCAATTTTCTTTAAGAAATTAAATTTTAATTAAGTGCTAATTATTATAATTTTTCACAATTTGATGTTACTTGCCAAAAAAAAATTTATCGGAGAAATTAAGGTAATTAGGAAAAAAGATAGAGAAGAATTAAATTTCAATTGAAAGGAAAAGAAAATTAAAAATGAAGATAAAAAAGGGAGAATAAACAAGTTTCACGCTGGGCAGGATTTGAACCCATGCCCTCTTATATGCCAGTCACGCCCCTTGCCATTGTGCTAAACCCAAAAATATAGAATTTTTGTGTGCAGGTCGTCTCTCTGCTTTGCCGTTATTTTTTTTTTAAATTCCGTTTGTAGGTCGTCTCTTGAAGAGACGACCTACCAAAAAAAATATATTTTTTTAAACAAATGAACCAAAATCTGACACGTGGATAGGTCGTCTCTTCAAGAGACGACCTGTCCAGCTGGAAAAAAACAACAATATTGGAATAATAAGTTTCTAGGTAGATTTATTACTGTAATAAGTTTAAAAAATTATAATATTAATAAAAAAAGTCCGACTTCTATCCGGCTATTTCAAACTAATAAAAAACATTCTTCATTCAAATAGCATTAATTAGATTTTTATGAGTCGAAATCGTTTCACATTAATAAACATTCCTCATTCAAATAGCATTAATTACTCATTTTATTTATACCCTTCATTGCTCCAAATGTAAAATTTAACTCTGATGACATTATTATGGTCGTATTTAATAATATTTTTGTTTTTTTTTAACTTTTGAAAATTAGGTGTCGTTTTTCTCAATTTTCTTACCATGATTTTCATTTTTGTCTAGGACACATTTGAATTCCTAAAATTCCAAAAACAAAAACAAGTTTTTGAAAACTTTTTTTTTTTAAACTTTCAAAACTTGACTTGGTTTTTGAAAACAGAGAAGAAGATAGTCAACAAAACCATTAATTTTCGGCTAAGTTATAAAAAATACCCCTGAACTATGAGGTTTGTTTCAAAAATGCCCATAAACTTTAAAAAGTTTCAAAAATGCCCCTGAACTTTACAAAACGTTTCAAAAATACCCTTGCAGTTAATTTTTGGATGGGAACCGTTAAAACCGTTAAAAATATTTTGAAGATACCATTGCCGAAAATCTAGTCAAGCTCTTGAGATGATGAATTGAAAGAGAAGAAAAGCTCACAGTGTATGAACACATGAAAAATAGGTACAGTTTCTCATTAATTTTCATGGAAGAAGAATTTACGGTGGGATAGAGGAAAAAAAGCATTTTCTAATAAGGTTAATTTTTAAAATCTTTTAAAAGTTAAAGAGTATTAATGAAACTGAAATTTTTAACGGCGGTTTCCATCAAAAAATTAACGACAATGGTATTTTTGAAACATTTTTTAAAGTTCAGGGGTATTTTTTAAACTTTTTAAAGTTCAAGAACATTTTTTAAACAAACCCCATAGTTCATGGACATTTTTTATAATTTAGCCTTAATTTTCAAAAACTAAATAATTATCATATGGAACTTAAGTAATTAGTTGCTCTCTATTATTTCAGTTGTAAATAAGACTTGTCAAGTAACTAACAGTTGTATTCCAAGTGACTATTTATACAACCTTGCTATCAATGAATGATTATGCAAGCTTTATTTACTCTATGATGTAATATCTGTTGATGGTCGATTTTGGCCAGATGATCTCACCTGACCTTCACGTGCCAACAACGGTAAATTTGTAGATGAGGGGGGAAGACGTGGCCTGCAAGACAGTAAACCTGCACACCGGTGTGGTGCTCGTCACACCGGCTCCGATGCTTAAGTCAGCAAACAGAACGGTAGGGCGTGGAAAAGTAAGAGCAAGAGGAGAGAGTAGAGAGTATAGAATATAGTTTAGGGATAGAATTCGGGATCCCCTCTTCAGTGGCGAAGAGGGATATAAATACATGCTCATCCTCCTAGGGTTTTTAGGGATTCGGAGGCGTTTTAGGTCAAACCAGGCGAAACCGAGGCGGCCAAAGGCGGTGGGGACCAAACGACATCGAACGGACTCGGCCCACGCAACTGGGTCGAATGGTCGGCCTCGACCTTTTGCCGAGGCCGACCATATGGGTCGGGCCATGTTGGCCCGACCCTTTGGCCCGATCTTCCTCTGGGTCGGTCTTTTGGTCCTACCTCTGCCCGTTTGTCCTCGTCAGCTCCTTGTGTGGTCCAAAATCACCTATAACAATATCAATCCTTATTCACTACGTAGATGATATTATCATAGTCGCTCTAATCTTATCATAATGAATTTATTGTATTTAGGTAACAAGGGTCTAAGAATATTCGTCTCACAACACAATTGTACCATTCATCTTTAGGAAGATGTTGGTTTCTTTTGGTTGCAGGCCTGCCACTCATGTTATGGACCCCATACTAAAGTTCAGTTCAGTTCTTTTGATAGTGAAAGTTTTTGGTTTTATGCTTTTGATTATTGTCCACTTGTGAGATGTTTGCTACATATATATATGTATGATTATTACACCCCTATCTAGATAGAGATGTTACTTTTGTTGTCCATAAGTTAAGCCCATTTGTTTTGAAACCACACAAAGCTACATTTGGATGTTGCCACACCTCCTTTTTATGGTACTAAGGGCCAAGAACTTTTTTTCTTTCATGTTCCTTTCAGTTTGAATGTTTTGGTGATGTAGAATTAAAGAAGTTGTCTCTTCACTCTCTTCAAACTTATTTTTGGATGTCATGTGATACTCTTCTATTGGCAAATTTGTTGTATCTAACAAAGTCAAAAAGTTAAACTAGCTTGTCACGTTTCTCTGTTGAGTTTGAGTAATAGAGCATTTGTGCGTGCTGATTTTTGCAAGATGTTGAATCACTGCTGAACCTAAAAGCTTAAGCTAATAGGGTGTTCAGTAAATTTAATTGTATCAATGCTTTGACACTCCCCTCACTTGTGGACTTAAAAATTTATTGAAGGTCGTCCAATAAGTAGAAATTGATATTAATTGGAAAGGAAATGATATTAAAAAGGTTTATGTGAGAGGTCCTCTTTCCGATACCATGTTAAATCCCCTAAAATTGAAAGTCAAAGACGTTGTTGAGATTAAGTTTGAATATATGCTATACGATACTTAAGTGTACCCTTTTACCAGTTCTCTTGGCTGGTGGTTTAATGGTTATTAAATTGATTGTTTTTTTAAATATGAAGAATGACATTCCTCGTATGCATTTTTTACGTGTTAAAAGCGAGTCATTTTGGATTGAATGACGGATTTAACTTTTGTGTCGTTTAGAAGAATCACATGTCACATGTGCTTTCTTTTGTAAATATAAAATGACCAAAATCGTCATTTCAAAGCTTTAGAACATTTTTTTTTATATATTTTTTTAATAATAAGCTTTAGAACATTTTAAAATAAAGGGTAGGTTCCAATCAAAACTAAATTTTCTCTTACTAATGATATTTAGTTATAATACCACGTGAACATATACAGTCAAGTGAACTAAACAACAAAAACTTTTAAAAACAAATTAATTAAGTAATGCGATAAGAATAGGTAATTCATAATTGTTACTTCCAATAAATTAAACGGAATGTGCTGAAAACTTTTTCTTTTCAATTATATTGATTATTTACCAATAAAATAAAATATTTAGTGTCAGTTTTCTTTAATCATGTAATAATTTATTGAGTATGATCCAATAATCATTAAGTGCTATATATATATATTCGTTCCTTTCAAAAAAGAAAAAAAAAGTGCTATATATATTTGTAGAAAAAAAAAATTTATCTCTTAGTTGAGGATACATGTCAATTACGACTGAGTTATGCTTGCTTTGACGGTTAAAAGCATTACTTACCTTTCTCTAAACCATGGAGGTTCAACTTTCACACTCCTATTGAATTAAAAAGAAAAAATAATAAATAAATTAATTTATACTTCCCAACTCTAATTTGGGTTGTATCCAATTTAAAACTCTAAGCTTTCATAAGTAAGTCAATTTAAACCATCTATTAGGAATTTGTTTCAAAACCATTAATGTAACATGATTTTCACGGATAATAACGACTTTTCATTAATATGTGGGATTGTTCACTTTCTCATTTTCCTCTATTTTGCTCTACTTAGTTTGGAAAAAAATATTTAATAAATTTTCGTGCTACTTTTTTTTTTCTCTGACAACATGTGAGGAGTGGGAGATTCGAACCACGAATCTCTTGTTCATTAATACATGTTTTATGTCAGTTGAGTTATGCTCATGTCGACAATTTTTGTGCTACTTTGGAAGGATATATTGAAAGAAGAATAATTTTACTAAGGTGGTTTTGAGTTGATTTTAAATGGAATAGAGTGAAAATAATTATAAATCACTAGCTAATAGAGAGTTTAAATTCATTCACTAACATAAATTTAGGATATGTTAAGGATTTGAATTTAATATGATTATTAGTTTGCAGTTTTAATTGATACGTACTTCCAAGTTTATGCATTTTGGTTTTCTTTTTTTTAAAAAAATCATTTTCTTTTGTCAATGTGAGATGGAATCCTTGAACATTTCTCACAAACCTAATGGATTACTCATTACATTGAATATCAACGAACAAATCTTTGCTCTAAACAAGAGAAAAGAAACCAATCCCCAAAACCCTCTCTACTTGCTAAGAAAAAACTTTGAATTCAACATGACAAAATGTGCAAGCAAATGACCAAAACCAAAAGCTATCTAACATGTTCAACTTTAAATGACAGTTCTAAACTATCATCGTTAACCTTAGACGACACTTCAACAACCGTCGTCTACTCCTCGAACCCGAGTTTGGAGATTGAATCTCTTGAAATGAACAAGCAAACATTTCAACTCATCAAACTGATCCATCACTCCTTCAATATACCAACAAAGTTTACAATTTTCAGAAAGTTTATAATAATGAATACTTAATTGCCTGTGGGCGGATGCAGCCTTGAGAGAAAGTAATTCAACATTACAATGTAATAAACAAATTTGGCTAACTCCAATTTCAGCTGGGATTATAATATTCTTACACGTAGCTCAAAATTTGTCAGTATAATGTCTGAATTAACAACCTAGCTGCCCATGATGTCCAAAAACGAACATCTTCAGCTAACAAACCATATATATATAAATTCTCTCTTTTTTTTTTTAATCTTCATCAATCAAAACCACTCATTTACAAACCCTTCACCGTTGGCTTCTAACCCAAGGTTAAAATGCTGAGCTGCATTGATCGGAAACGGCTCTGTCAGAGTGATCCCGCCGTGGTTCTGGTGGAGCCCCAGAGTTAAGGACACGTTGCCGCCGCCCATTGTGGCGGCTCCGGCCGCCGCATGAGGGTGGTGGGTCGGAAAGAAATTGGAGTTGGATAAGTCCAGTGGGTGGTGATCGTGATTTGAAGAAGATGCGTTGTTGTTGTGCTTGGCTTTCAATGATTCGTTTGTGGATGAAAGATGATCGTTGTTGTTGTTGTTTAAGCCATTTCCATTATTGGCTTCCCTCTGCTGAGATTTTTGAGCTTGCCTTGTTTCAAGCATGTGGATTTCTTCCACCATTGGCTTCCAAAGCCTCACTCTTGCATTGATGAACCAGTTTGATACCTGAACACAAAAGTTCCATCGGAATCTAATCAATCCCTAACCATCTAAACACAACATCGTCATGGATTCTAAATATCAATGGCGATGAAAATATCGATATCAATAGATATTCCTGGATAAGTAATGGAAAACGAAAGAAATCCACTAAAGTATAGAGCACATCGTACTTTTTAAATAAATTTAAATTTTGGGTTGGTGATATAATTTTATTGACGTTATTTTACATTAACATGTGTTGATGTGAAATTCATGAACATATCCAAACAAACCTGGCTACGCGAGAGACCAGTTTGGTTGGCCAGCATGAGCTTGTCAGTGTCAGTAGGATAACTGTAACATGAAAAGTAACTAAAAGCTTAAGCTGATAGGTTAAGGTAATTAGTTTAATCCGTTTATTCATATTCTTAACACGTTACTTACGGATGGAGGAAGTGTTCAAAGAGCCAGGCTCGGAGGACGGTGACGGCGCTCTCAGGGAGGCCCCTCTGCGGCCGCCAGACGGGTTGGTGGTCGAGGAATGCGGGATTGTTGTTGTGAATGGATCTTTGGCAATATGGGTTGTAAGACTGATGATGGTGCTGCTTGTTGAATTGGAGCTGGTCGGCAATGGCGTTCTTTAAGAACCTGAAGTGCTTAAACATGGCTTTTACTGCTAAGTTCACGTAGGGAGCTGCATTGCCAAGCCCTGCAGCGTACTCGAATGTTGTAACCACTGCTTGCATCTGTTGATAGTAAAGCTTATATCTTCTGTAAACCTGTGGAAGAAAATGAACAATAAAATTGTAGTTTTATAGGCTTTGGAATATCTTGGGCTGATTTGATAGAGTTCAAATCCCTAGAAAGCAAAGATTTTGAAACTTTGTAGATGAAAATAATGAGAGTAAATGTTCTGAAAGTTAGACTTGTTTGATCCCAGTTTCTATTTGTTTGCTTGAACTTTTAGCAATCTTTTTTTTTTTTTTTTTGGAATTAGGCTTATATTTTGTCAGACTAAATGCTTAGTTTTGGGAAAGTTTCAATGCTGAAAGAGTGATGAATGTTTTTCCTATTAAATCTATCTTAATTATTAAACTTTGAAATGATTAATAAAAAAAACATATAATAATTTACTTCTTTAAAGAGATACTTCCATTTTAAGTAAAATAAAGTCTACACAAATGAATCCACTGCTTTTCATTACTTCCAAGGAGCTATCCCATTTCATCCATAAATGCAAACAAAGGGGCCAAAAAGAAATTTTTTTTCAATATGGCATTATAAGTTGCAACATGCAAAAAAGGGACATCTAAACAAAACCAAGGCAACCTTGTTTAAGAACAAGAACAATTTTTTTGTCACAAAATTTTATGCCCACATTCAGACACACCTCTTCACTAAAGTTCCATAATTTCAGACCTTCTTTAGTCACTACTCTTACATAGCTGCCCTAAACCAAGCATAGGATATATTCAAAAAAGGTAAATACATGTAACAAAACAAACACCAATACCATTTGCAAAAATCCCTACATAGAAAAAAAAAATGAGATTGGCAAATAAAGTTGCCCATCTAAGATTTCTATCAAAATTTTTAAAAAAACAAACCTAAACATAATGATAGCTCAGCAATTAAAACATTTCTAATTTTTCTAAGAGTTTGCAAGTTTCAAATTTCTATCGATTCATAATATTCCATAAGAAAAAACTAAGCAAATAAATAATTTATAATTGTAGGGCTTACACACCTTTAGGTGGAATATCATCATAAATGCATTGACAATCTCTATCAACTTTGATTCCCTTTTTAATCACTTTAAGCAACCAACTAATTATCCCCTTAAACTTGGTTTAAGAATTATTCAACCCTATTGGGTGGTGGATCAGACACCTCAAATAAGAAACAATGGATGTTTATGCATATATTCCCTTTCATTAACTTTTTCAAAAAAGACAGATTTTGTTTGTCACCAAAGACCACCCATTTCCCCAGCTCCTCAGTACAAAGAATCTAATGCACATAAAATAAGAGAGATAATTACAATCAAAACCCCCATTTAATTTAATAACCAAACAAACCACAAAGCCATGAGAATATATAACATACTCTATGTCGGTTTAACCAATGGCCAACATCAAAATTATACTATGATTAAAAAAAACCCCAACTTTTGACTAGTTAAGAGTCGATCATGGATTCCATTAACAATTCTCCTTTTTTATTTTAATTTTTTTTTTCCAGAATTGAACAGATTAAATGGTAGCTTTAACAGAAATGTTGGGGGGTTGTTTGATTATTTTAATTTAATCCGTTAGTCCAATCAAAATCCGTCACGTCAATCGGTGAAAGTCCTTTGTAATAAGTAAAAAAATCTTTTGTCTACCAATATAGAAATGATTAGAATGCATGTACACAAAAACACAATACATAAACTATTAAACAATAATAAAATAAAATACCAATTCCAAACACAATTAGGAGCGTCGTTCTTCTTGGGGTTTGGTTTGCCATGGAACAATCGAGAAGTAGAAAGATCCACAACAAACAAAGCAATAAAAATTAAAAATTTAACATTTTTAAAGAAACCCCACATCCAAACATTCAAAATAACATCTGGGAATCGAACAAAATGTGTTGTATGATTATTAAAAAATAAAAAATAAAACATGTAGTACCTCGTCGAGCATGGTAATAAGCCTAGATTTCTTCCTCCGGCTGTCGGCTCCATCATCGGCAGAGCTGATCGGGTCATGATCGGCGGCGGGAATATCGCCACCCAAGCTTTCAAGAAGAGGGTCGACAAGGGCGGAATCCGGCGGCAGCTTTTCGGGGTTAGGACCGGCGCAGTCAAACAAATCGTCGAGCAGCTGCTGAGCTGGCTTCAAGAATTTGGAGCCCTTCAAGACGGAGGCGGAGTAGCCAAGAAGAGGGAGGGCGGAAGAATCATGAGGAGCAAAGACGGCGGCCGCAGAGGCGTAGCGCTGCTGGAGGTTGAGCTCGAGGGACAAGGGTTGGTCGGGGAGGAGCGGGGGGACATGGTCGGCGGCGGTGAAAGCGGCGGCGGCGGGAGGGTAATTATTGAGAGAAGGATTGTTGTGAATATGATGATGATGAAGTTGAAAAGAGGGATTTTGAGGAAGTGGGTGGAAATCAAAATCGGAGGAAATTAAAGAAGAAGGATCATATAAAGGAAGCAAACCAGTGGCGATATGGAAATTATTGTTATTATTATGATTATTATTAATATTATTATTAGCAGTAGCACTGGCAATTCCAATTCCCACTCGAAGCTTATCTCTCCTGCTTTGCTGTGGGACATGGTAGACTTCAAAACCCTCCGCCATAGCCAACCCACCAACAAAAAAAAAAAAAAAAAAAAAAAATAGAAAATGAAAGAGAAAGAGTTGATATTATGAGAGAAGAAGAAAAAAAAAAAAGAATATATAATTTTTGGGGTTTAGGGGAAGAAGTGACTGGGGATTGGAGGCATGGGATTCTCTCTATGAGTTGTAAGAAAGAAAGAAAGAAAGAAAAAACACAGAAACACAAGTCCTACACAGTTTCAGAACTTAGCAGCACAGAAATTAAAATAAAAATTGCATCTCTTTTGGATCTGTGATAGGGTTTCAGGAGAGGGGAAGAGGGGAACCGGCTATTTCCGGTAAGGATTGGAGTGTGAGTGTGGAGGGAGGAGGGTATTATAGTATAGTATAGGAGATATTTAGTGTCAGTTTTTTTTTTTTTTTTTTATTTTTTTTTATTTTGCTCTTATACTCAAACCATTCGTCCACTTATCCTTTGTTTTTCGCTGTACTAAGAGAATCTAATTCACTTCAAACTTCAAACACCCTTTCTGTTTCGGTTTAATTTCTATTTCTATTTCCTCCTTTTTCATTTTTTTTTTTCTTTTTTATCTTTAGTTGTTATCTTTTCATTTTTTTTTTCCCATATGACTTATGTATTGTTGATTCCACCCACTTTCTTTTCCTCTCTTTCTTATCCACACTATCCATTTTCAAATGGGTTTTTTTTTTTTATCCTTTGAGTTTATTTGAGTATTACTTTACGTATTGTAGAACGTGTTATGTTTCGAGACGTTCGTTTTTCTTTCTTCACGAGTTAGATTTGTGTATGTGTGTTTTTTCAATCACTGTGGATTGTTTATTCTTTGTAGGGCATTTGGCCCAAAAAATTAGCACACCTCTCAAATAAAAATGTATTTGTTCAGGTTAGATATGCAAAAATGGATTTTAATCTTTTAAGTAATTATCAATTAAGTTGTTTTGGGAAAAAATAAATAAATTTATTGATAGAAGAAGAATGTATATAGGACGACACTAAACTGTTGTTGGATTCATGCATCACATAGAATAAATGAATTTTGTTGATGGGTGGATTAGGTTTCATGTGTGAAGCAGTTTTATCTTCATAAATTTATATGTTAAAATAGGTTGATAATTAAAACAATAATTTTTTATAATACATCGTCTTTAATTCTACCAAGGTGTAATTGAAAATTTTCAATAGGATAAAATAAAATTCAGAAACTTGAAAAGATGAAATACCAAATTGAGAATTGCTATTAAAATGTTAGAGATCATTTTTGTAGATTTAGTCAGAGAGTGCCAAATGAATAAGACAAAGAGATGGGAAAAAATAGAAACATTTCCTAAAGAAATATGCACAAAATTAGTTAGTCTTTTACCATATGAAATCTTTTGCTGAGAGACGTCATTTCTTTTTTCTTTTTAAAAAAATTTTAAGTTTAATCTGTTAACTTTGAAATTTGTGTTTATTTGGTCCTTAAAATTTAATTTTGTGTTCTATAGATCTTTGAACTTTCAATTTTGTGTTCAATAAGTCATTAAACTTTAAAAACTGTCTAATAAATCTTTAAACTTTTCAATTTTAATAGATGTTTGAAATTTTAATAGATGTTTGAAATTTTAATAGGTCATTTTTTTCATAAAAAATTCACGAACTTACTAGACACAAAATTGAAAGTTAATTTTTCCTTAAAAAAAAAATTGAAAGTTTAGGATTCTATCAGAGATGAAATTATATTTTAAATCTAATAGATCCATTAATATTTGAAAATTTTGAAGATGCAAGGACTTGTTAGATACATTTTTCTAAAAAAAAATAGAGGTTAGATACAAAATTTAAAGTTCACATACCTATTAGACATAAAGTTGAAAGTTAAGGGTGTTATTAGATATTTTAAAAGTTAAATGACTTATTAAACACTTATTTAACACTTTTTAAAGTTTAGAATCTTTTATATACAAACGTTCAAGTTCATAAATTAAACTTATACTTTAAAACTTCATTTTTTTAGAAAAGCAAACACAATGGTGAAAATTAGAACCTTTGACCTAGTTGAAAAATAAAAATCAATGTCTTGGCTTTCACCTTTATACCCAAAGACATTTTGTTATGATTTTTTTTTTAAAAAAAAAACATTTGGTTTAGAAAAGTTTTGTCTATTATAGTAATAACATACCTGACATTTTGAGATATTTCATTTTTAGGTATCCTACATGAAAAGGCATAAGTTACAATTATATATATTTTTTAAATTACAATTATTACTTTTTTTCGACCTCTATAAGTAACTCGATTTTGTGTTCTAATTTTGAGCTAATTTTGAACCTACCCAAGCATTAAATTAAAGTTTTAAAATATGGTTGTTTGTTTAATAAACGTAATTAAAAAAAACGAAAAAAAAAAACAATAAATGACAAATTTGAAAATACATCGTACAAAGCCCTCGTTACAAACTACCCCTTTCAAAAATCAAAAGACTCTTCCCCATCAACTCATTTTGACCAATTTTTTTTCCATATAAAATGATGAAAAATCACTTTTTTATATCAGTGACTACTCATTTTTGCAATTGCAGTTTTGAACAAGACTGAGCATATACTTGCTAAAAGTGAAGAAAAAAAAAAGTATTTTCTTTTATTTAAAAAAAAACAAACCAATAGGACAATCGATTATCTAAGATGTGTAAATTTTGATTTTTTTTTTTTTTTCATTTTGATCTAATAGAATTCTATTATAAAAAAAAAACAAAGGGATTAAATTTCATCATCAAAACCCATGATTCAAATGACCTCTCAAACGTACAAAAATGAGGCACAATAAATTTTTTTGGCCCCATGTTGTCTATGCCATCCTTGCAACACCAGAGCATCGTACTACTGTTATTATTTTTCTTTTTCTTTTTTTTTTTCCATTAATTTTCCTTTTCTTTTTTTTGGCCTCATGCTGTCAAATACTATCCTCACAAATAAGTTAAAAAAGAAAACAATAATTCAACAATTTGACAAATTTGTATTAGTCGCCACTTTATTACCCTTATTTTAAATTACTCATCCTTGTTCAGATCTCGTTTCCAGGCGTATTTTTGTCAAACAAAGATATGTGGATTTGATTTCACATCCATCAAATAAAAAAATTAGGTTAAACTTAAAAAAAAAAAAAGTTAAACCACAAATTTAGTCGACAACTTTTAAGATTTAATAGTTTCGAACTTCAAAAATTGTTTAATAAATCTCTTTAAGGCTCCGTTTGATAACTATTTGGTTTTTTGTTTTTGAAAATTATTTTGGTTTTCTCTCAATTTCCTTATCATGATTAATTTTCATTTTTGTTAAGTAAACAAAATCAAATGGTTATCATCAAACGGGGATTAAACTTTCAATTTTAAATTTAATACATCCTTATGTTTTAAGAGTGATACTAATATATCTATGAAGTTTAAATTTTGATGTCTAATGAATCCTCAAATACTCATCTAATATATATATATATATATATATATATATATATATATATATATATAATTCTTATTGATTAAACACGTAATTAAAAGGTCTAGATTTGGTAAGACATAAAATAAAAAATTTGAAGTAGGAACCACTTTTTAAAGTTTAAAATTTTGAATACTTATTAGACGTCATTTTGAAAATTAATTAGTTAAAAAAAAAAAGTAAATGGAGACAACACAATGCAAATCATACTCACTAAAGAACAACTTACAAGTTTTTTCAAAAAAAAAAAAAAAAAAAAAAAAAAAAAAAAAAAAAAAAAAAAAAAAACTTACAATTATTAATATAAAAACCCCCCAAACTTTTGTAAAAAATATACGTAAAAATATATCTTCGAATATTAACAACATTTAAAAGTTGAGATATGTTCAAATACTATCCTTACAAGTTTAATCTTTATATTTTTAAATGCTTTGCTTTTAATTTCAAGTTTTTTTTTTTTTTCATGAACATCTATTTTGTTTAATAAAGGAAAAGTTAGGACCAAAATAAGCTCTAAAGGGTACATTTTTCTTTATAGGAGAGAATTAAACCATTAACTTTTGGAATGAAAATTTGTGTTTTATCCAATAAAATTAGGTTTGAATTGACATCTAAATGTTGCATTAAAACATTTAATTAAATGATTGTAATATGATATATTTGGAGATTTGGTTGAAGTGAAAGCGATTGTATGGTCAATATCCAAAACTGACTGCTTTTAAAAGATCCCAGAGTGGTAAGTTAGACAAAATATCAACAATTTTCCAAAAATGTCAGTCCTTTTTTCAAAGTTTGAAGATTAGATTTGATGGATTTCAGCTGGGTTTTCTTTTTTTTTTTTTTTTTTGTCAATTTTATCCAAGAATGTGATCCATATATTCTCCCACAAAAAAAAAAAAAAAAAAAAATCTGCAATTTGCTATTGCCCAAAAAAAACCAAAAAACAAAAAAACAAAAAACAAACAACCTTCGTACCATAACTTTTAATGGGTGAAGTAGACATAACACGAGAGCTTTGTCTACTCACAGAATTGTTAACCTTTTCGTTAGAGAACAAATAGAAAGAAATTTTACTTTTCAAATACCATTTTCAAACACTCCAAATTCAACAACCAGATTCCCCCACTCCCATTTCCACAACATCCAAATCCTTTAATTAATTTATTTACTATACAAGACATCCATTTAATTTTATGTCTATATGGGTTCACGTTTTCATCAATAATTTTATAATACTTTAAGGAATTCAACATTGATATAAAGAGAGAAAAATGCAAATCAACAATAACAATATCCAACATGGACAATCTATTGCTTTAGAATGGGTAACTTTCAAGTCGTGAATTTAAGTAAATTTTCTAGTGTGTGTACACACACTAGAATTTCCATGCGTGCATTGCACATGGTTTTTCATGTTTTTCATTATAATTCAAATATGTAATTTGAATAGAGAATGAAGAAGAAATGATGAACATTATTTGGTTCCTATCTAGAACTATCTATATATATATAATAATAAATTAAGCAAATAAAAGATATAGGTAATTAAAAGTTTGATAGAGAAGGATCAAATGTTTGAGGAATATTATATATAACGAGGTTATTTACGTGAATGTGTGGTTTTAATGTCTTTTAGTTAGTGATGTGAGTTTTTTTTTCCTAAACGATTAAGATAAAATAAAATAATAATAATAAAAAAAACATTCTCCCAAAATTCTCTTTTTTCTTATGTTGAGCTAGGAAGAAGGCAGAGAGATTGATGTTAGTTAGATGAGTGTGTGAGTTTTTTTTTTTTTATTTTATTTTATTTTTTTTTTTGAAAACTTCAGAAAACACATCAATTATCATAACACCAAGAGAACTGCTCAGAGACCAACATTACAAAAGACAAATCAGATAAGACCACTCCCTCCACACATGGAGGAACGACCTCAAAACAGGTTGAGCCAAAATCACCACCCATTGTGCAGCAATCTTCCCCACACGAAATGCGTGCCCCAATCTAAGAGGACATTCATATGATTTTATCTGCAATTCAGTTAGCTACCAACTCCTCGATCATTTCCACACCAAACCAGTCATTTAAAGTATTAAGACTATCCACCTCAAACACATGCATGTGAGTGTGTGAATTAATATATCTTTTAAGTGAATTTTAATTAGGGGGTGTATGGATTTTTAAAATGTTAAAAAATAAACAGAAATAAAACTAATGTGTAAGTTTCTATTTTTTTTAAAAAAAGTGGGTGCATGGGTTAATTAGCAGGGGAGAGGGTCAACATGCACATAATTCAACTGGCATAAGACAAATACTAATGACCACAAGGTTTGTGGCTCGAGTCCCCCACCCACACATGCATGTTGTCAAAAAAAAAAAAAGAGACAAAAAGTTTTCATTTTATTTTTGTGTTTAATACTTACCATAACATATATATGTTTTTATTTTTGAGCTATATATATATATATTAAAAAAACATTAATTCGCATCCATAGGTTTCTAAACTTTTAATTTTTTGTTTTTTTTTGTCTAATAAATCTTTGAATTTTTAGTAGTTCATTCATCTATTAGATTTTTTTTTTTATGCATAAATATGTTAAAAGATTTGTGAGCTACCAATTTTACCTCAATGTTGCGTATTGGTATCATGGTGTACCTAACTGGTTAGATTCCCTCTTTATTGAGGACAATTGTATCTTCTCTTAGCTTAAATGAATTTCTTCCTAAAAAAAAATAAAATCTCAAACTAAAAAAAAAGTATATGATGTATGGAAGTAGTATTTAAAAGTTTAAAAAATAAAATAAAAAAAGAAAAGGATGAAGTGATGAAATTAATATGGATAATTAAAAGAGATGGAAAAGTATTGAGGATCCCACATTGAAAAAAAATGGTGGAGACCGCATAGTATATAAGCAAGGATGGTCACTCCGCTTACTGTGAATTAGTTTTGAAATGAAAATTCATATAATATAATAAAAAAGAAGAGGAGAGGAGAGGATTAGATCCACGTGGGGAGGGAGGGGATTGGTAAATGTGACAGAAAACGGAGACTGTTGAGGGAGGTGGCGCTGACGTCAGCATCTCACACACAAATCTTTTGCTTCAGATGCTCAGTTTACTCGAAATTACCATCGTTTTTTTTTTTTTTTTGACGGAACGCTTCTTTCAGTTTTTACAGCCTTTTTCTTTTGTCACCACTCATCATTTATCCCCTACCTACCCTCCCCTACCTCAAAAAAAAAGAAAAAAAAGTAAAAAACGTTTTGTCTTTGTATGAATCTTGGAGAGTTACTGTGTGAATATTGGAGAAAGGGAAGTTACTGTGAGGTAAAAAAAGAAGAAAAGTACTTGGTGACGTCATGTGGGTGAGATGAAAAGTGAAAAGATGTGGAGAGAAGTGAGAAAAGTTGGAGAACTTTAGGCAATTAATAAGGGTGTGATCTGATCTCCGATCCTTAATTACCTTCCTTAACCTTAACCGTCCGATGAAATCCTCGAATCGCGGCGGATTCAGACGTCACTGTTGGCGGCTTCCACCCAGCCCAACCCACCTAAATCTACGCTAACCCTTTTTACCCCTTTTACCAAATTACTGTGGTTAATAATTCTCCCTCTTCTCCATCAAATCTCACTGTTTCCCCACTGCTACTATACTACCTATCTTTTTCACCCTCCTTCCTCCCTTTTTGTAATTTCTAATGAAATAGATGGGTATATTCTCTCACTTCCTTTCAAGAGGAAGTTGGATTTATGATTTTAATAATCTACCTAATGCTAGGGTTGGTAGCCGAATTTATCATTTTTTTTAAATTATTTCGTGAATTCGTATGGTGATTTTATGCTGTTTGTGTTGTGGGTAATTTTAGACCACTCAGATGTACAAGGAGCTAACAAGGACAACCCGACGCGAGTCCAGAAATAGGACCGAAAGATGGACCCCAAAGGCGAAACTGGCCAAAAGGTCGGGTCAAGGTCGGAGAGACTGGGCCTTGACCATACCCATGGTCGAGGTCGAGGTCGAGTCCGTATGCTTCCGTTCGATCCCTGCTGCCCATGGCCGCCCCAGTTTCACCTGGTTCAGCCCGAAACGCCTCTGAATGCCTTAAAACTCTAGATCAAGAGAACAAGTATTTAAACCATCCTTCATCACTGAAGAAGGGATCCCAAACTCTATTCTCTACTCTTTCCTCTTGCTCTCTTGCTCTCCTCTTTCCGCTTTATGACTTAAGCATCGGACGCGGTGTGCAGGTTTTCTGTCTTGCAAGCCACGTCTTCTCCCTCACAAACAAATTTACCGCTAGTGGCACGTGAAGGTCAGGTGAGTTCCTCCCGACCAAATTTGACCATCAACAGTTTGTGTCGATGATCAAATTATGACACTAAGGACATGATTTGTTTCTAATTGATCTACCTATAATTGATTTTGAATGATTTATGGCATGTTCGTTTGTGAGTGACTTTAGAATAAATGTTTTAAGTCTAAGGGATTTGAGTATAATTATTTTTGTAAAATTATTCAATTATAAATTATTTTAATACTTGGTTCCAAACTCGTAGAAAAGATTTTGATTTAATTAAGCTAATAAATGATTGATGTTTGTGTTTCAAAAGTGATTGTAAAATCATCAAATTACTAAAATGAACATTATATTTGAGAAAGAAAAAAAACATTAGAGGGAGGTAAACAAAAGTTATAAATTGAGGAAAAATATTTGGAGGGAAATAAAAATTTAAAAAGAAAAATTGAGAGTCAAAGAAAAGTTTCGTAGAAGAAAAAGGTTGGACAAAAACTTTAGGTACGAAAACAAAAATGATAGAAGAGAAAACTTTTTTAATAGAGATAATGAAATTTGAAAAGATGAGAAATAAAGTTAGAGAGATAAAAAATTTTGAAAATAAAGGCTAGAGGGAGGGAAAATTTTTTAGAGGAAAAAAGTAAGCAAAAAAATAAAAGGTAAAAAATTAGAGAAAATAATTTAGAGACACAATAATTGTAAAGAGAAAAAGAAAATAGAGGAACAAAATTTTTAAAGATAAACAAGTTAGAGAGATTTTAAAAACACAGAAAAGAGTTAGAAAAAGATACTATAAAAAATTTAGATTTTTAAAATAAAGTGAAATAGGAAGATATATAAATTTTAATTTAAAAAAATAATTATTTTAAAAACAAAATATATTTTGCAACCACTCGTAAAAAATCACTTGAGAACTGATTCTCAAGTGATTGATCCAAAATCACTTGATTAATACATATATTCATACCGGCTCGAAGTCTTAACACATGTTTATTAGACAAAATTGTGTCTAATTTGTAACCATGCTAATTGTTAAAAAAAAAAAAAAAAGAATATTTTATGGCAACCTTTTTTTTTTAGTTTCTGTTTTATTACGACTTAATATTTAAAATAAACCCTTTGTTATCTTTCATAATTTCACATCTTGCATATAATAATCTGGGCACAACAACACTAATTAATAAAACTCACTAAATTGAGAGAGGAAGATATGGATTCTATTAAACAGGTGCCTATTAATATGTCTACCAGTGATAAATTCATGTGGTATTACGGAAAATATGGCAACTATACAGTGAAAAGTGGATACAAGGTCTTCATCAAGAACAAAATAACAGCGAACTCAAGTACCAATTCTATGGAGAAAGTCTGGAAGAATCTATGGAGTTTGAAGACCCCAGCAAAAGTAAAACACTTTTGTTGGAGGGCCATCCATGATTTCATTCCTGCTCATGCGAATCTGGCTAAAAGCGATGTATTCATCTGAATTTAATGTGTCCCAGATGCAATAGGGAGATTGAAACTACTGATTATAGTTTAATAACATGTGAGAAAGTTCGGGATATTTGGGATCTTACCTTCTCCCATGCTCTGTTAAGAGAGGATTTCAATCACAGCTTCGCTGATAAATGGTTCGAGCTGAACTCAGTCCTCCCCATGGAGCAGTTGAAGTTGGTTGTTATGACCTGTTGGGCAAATTGGTAAGATAGAAATGATCTTGTGCATAATAAGTCGATTCCTCCTCCAACGCTCCATAGCAATTGGATTAAAAAATACTTATCTGATTATCCCCAAGTGAATGGTCCTTCGTCTGATAATTCGATAGTTCCAAACAATGGCAGAGCTCATCCTGTTCAGTGGTCTCCCCCTCCGGTTGATTTTTGGAAGGTCAGTGTGGATGCTGCTTGGAAAGATGGCGATCCTTGCACTGGATTGGGTCTAGTCTGTAGGAATCATAATGGAGATCTCATGGGAGCTTTATCTATTCTTTCTGAGTTATCCTTCCCTCCTCCTATGGACGAATTAGTGGCCATTTTGGAGGGTTTAAAGCTTGCTGAACTTCTAGGGCATAATCAGATAATTGTGGAATCAAATTGTATCTAGGCAATACATCTAATAAATGGAGAAGAATATGAGGAACGAACTCGGTTCTGTGGTGGAAGAAATCAAACGTCGATAATCATCCTTTGCCAATATATATTTTACTCATTTTTCCAGAAGATGCAACTCAGTTGCAGATGCCATTGCTAAGTGGGCGAAAAGAGAGAAGAAGGATATGTTGTGGAATGTCGTATATCCTGAGTGGATTTGTAATCTGGTCAATTATGACCGTTTTTCTGTTGCCCTTGTGGCTTAATAATAGAGGTATTTTTTTTTAAAAAAAAAAAAAAAACTCACTAAATTGTCAATACGAGTATAATTCAGTTGCGTGTAATTGTGATCAAGAGATCCCGATTCAAATCACCCACCCAACATGATGTAATCATAATAATAATAATAAAACCCACGGCATCATACAAATTTTGAAAGATAAAATCACAATTATTTTGAAAACCTACATAGAGATGATAGACTCTTATTATTACTAATGAAAATTGTTACACATATTTAGATAGCAAGTTCATTTTTTTTTTATAAAATACACAATTATACCCATTTACCTCTTAAAAATACAAACTAAAGCACCTCCTAATTTTCCATTAGTTTCCCCCATTAGTCACTAAAGTACAATATACCAAACTCAAAACGCCTCCCAATTATTCTAAGCCATGAGCTCTCCATTTTCACGCGCTTCACCTTCGTAGCAATCGGCCACGGCCACGCGCCGCTGCACGTTCTTGTAAGAGTAGCGGCGAGCGATGAGTACATAGACACACAGATTGGCGGCCGACACGGCGGCCAACAGCCAGTAGAACTTGTCGAGGCGGCTGCTGTTCAGGTCCTTGCCAAACCAGCTCTTACCGGTCCTGCCGGTTACGTCGTCGACCACCGTGATCAGCAAGCTGCTCAGAAAACTTCCGGCGCCGATTACGCTCAAGTAAAATGCGATGCCCAGGCTTCTCATCGAATCGGGAACTTGATCGTAGAAGTACTCTTGAAGGCCGACGATGGCGAAGCCGTCGCCGAATCCAACGATGAGGAACTGTGGTGCTAACCAGAATACCGACATTGTTAAGGAGCCTGTTTTGGGATTTTCGGCCACCACCTGGTCGGAAATTGGGAAAAATGTTGGAATTATCAGTCAATTTTGATGTACATTTAGTAATTATATTTTAAATTGTATTTAATAAGTCTAAATTGTATCTATTTAATCTAATAGATATTAAAATAAGTATGGTAATAAATTATTAATTTATGTTTGATAACCATTTTATTTTTGAAAATTAAGTCTACAAACACCACTTTTACTCACATGTTTTTTTTTTTTTTTTATCCGTAAGTGTTTGGGTCAACTTATGCACACTTCGACTGATTCTTTGTTTTGTTATCTACATTTTTTACATCTTTCTCAAAAACCAAGTCAAATTTTAAAAACTAAAAAAAGTAGTTTTCAAAAACTTGTTTTTATTTTTAGAATTTGACTAAGAACTCAAATGTGTAGTTACACAAAAATGAAAACCATTGTAAGAAAATTGAGAGGAAACAAGCATATAATTTTCAAAAATCAAAAATAAAAAACGAAATAGTTATCAAACGGGACCTTAATGAATGACTCTTATGTTTGGGATTTAATAAAAATGCATTTTAAGATACCTGGAGTCTGCGTTTCTCAACCAAGGCTGCAATGATCATTGTAGCAATGACGAAGAGCATTCCAATGCCAATTCTTTGGAGAATGTTGATGCCTCTCTCGTTGCCGGTGGTTCGCCGGAGCATGGGCACAAGCAGCTTATCATAAATGGTGAGAGAGACGATCATTCCGATGGCGGCCAGGCAGAAGATGGTGGTCGGCGGGAGGATCAAGCCGTCGCCGATCTTCCGGTTCAAGTTGGCGGCTTGTTTTATGAAGAACGTCGAGGTTTGGGCTATGGTGACTCCGAACGGCAGTGTGGCCAACCAAATGGGTATCATGTTCAATATTAGCTTCATTTCCTCCACCTTCGTCACCGTCGCTAGCCTCCATGGACTTTGCTTCTCTGCCGGAGCTCCGCTGCCTTCGTAAACCGCCGCTTTGTCTAGAAATCTGAAATCCAAACAAGTTTGAATTTTAATTTAGAATTGGGTTAGGTTAAATTATAAGTTTGTGAGTTGAACTTAAAAGTTTTTAAAAGCAGCTGTTTGAGTTTAACTTTTATATGTGGTTTTCTATTTACTTTTAAAAGTTTTTGAAATGTGTTATAAACTTTAAAACTTTATGTCATTTTCGAGTCACTATATGTCGATGGGTTATAAGTAAATAATTAATTGTGGTGTGCAGCTCAATTCTTCAATCCAATTTGAGTAACTTTTGTTTTTGGTTTAATTTCTGAAAATAGTATTTAGATTGTGGGTAAGAAAAAATTCCTCTCCTCCCTTTTCTACCTAATAAACATTTAATGGTAGAGATAGGAAATTTCTACCAATCAAGAGAAAAGTATTGGTTTTTTTTTTAATTCTAAATCTACTAACAAATATATAATTCCCCTTGATTGTCCAAGCGAATTTTCTTCCTAACCATTAAAGATCCAATAGCTATTTTTATTTTTTATTTTTTTTAAAAAACCTCTTTTTCATTTACATTCTTCTCTCCAACTTGTCATAAACCCAATGTATTAATTTTTCATCGATATGTCGACATTTTCATCGACATTTCCACATGTCTATGGGTTCGACGTCAACATGTGATGTGAATCGACATTTTCATTATATCGTGAAGAAATTCATAAAATATAAACAAAATAATAACAAAATGTAACTAGTGTGAAGATAATATTTATAATAAGTATTTTATTTTATTTTTAAAATGTAAACATTTATTTGTTAGTTTAAATATTTTTTTTGAATTTTTTTATTTTAAATATTTTTTCCAAAAATACCCATCAATATCGACATTTTATTGATATTTCCATCAACATTTCCATACAATTGAGACTTCGACATTTTAACCCTGGCATAAAGCCGTAAACCTAATTTGTTAGTCTTATTTATTAACTAGCCAATAGGTAAGTATTTTTCTATTAAGAAACTGGGATTTTTTTTTCTTTTTTTAATTCCTTTCTTTCAAATTTTTAAATTTAGATCGGTAATCAAATATCTTTTTCTTTTAGAAGTCAAATATGTTACCTTTTTTTTTTTAAACTAAGTCAAATATGTTACCTTTTTTTTTTTTTTTGAAAAAATCAAATATGTTTTTTTTTTTTTTGAAAACATCAAATATGTTACGTTTAGACTATATTCGTAGCCTTTAACTTTTGTATCTAATACATGTTTATAGTCCATTCATAACTATTTACCTCACATATTTCTCAAAAAAGAAAAAAAAAACTATTTACCTCACATGAATCTGCACTATATTTAAAGGATTGTGGTGGTGGGTGATCTTAAGCCTAATCCATAAATAATATAATCAATAATTAACTTCGGCTAAATAAATATTAGGGACCAAATATAGGATATGTCTAGTTTAACTTTTCAAGTGTTTAATTTTGAAAAAAATTCTAATGTTTAGCAAGAACTAAAAATGACTTATTAAAATCATTTTAAGTGCAAGTTTTTTTAAAAAAAGTTTTTAAGTATATAACGAGAAAATGTAATTAAATTCTAAACTATTTTTATACCAAATGTTTTTTTTAAAAAAATGCTATTATTGAAAAACAACTAAAAGGTTTTATTGCTTACCTGAGCTTTTGGGTGTGGCACAAGAACCTGCCATGGGCGTTATTAGCGGCCTTGGGAAATTCATGCAACAAAGAAGGATTCGAAGGGTGAGGAAGCTTTCTCTTCCGAATGGCCGCCACAAGAACCTGCAACAACGGCGTCAACGGGCTTCCAGACGGCCGCCGGTACCGGTAAAACGGCCGCCCGGCGACGAAAATCACGACGGAAACCACCATCACCGCCGTTAGAATCAAATCTCCGGCTCCCCAGCCTACGTGATCCTGTATATAAACAATGATGGTGACGCCGAACAAGAGGCCGGAACAGAGGCCGAAGTTCCACCAATTGAAGTAAGACATTTTCTTCTTTCGTTCTTCTGAATGGTCGTCGTCGAATTGGTCGGCTCCGAAGCTCTCGAGCGACGGCTTGTGGCCGCCAGTTCCTATGGAGATCAAGTAAATGGCGAGGAAGAAGATGATCTCATGGGTCTTCCTTGGTTCTGGGCACACCTGATCGTTGCTTCCACAAGGTTTGAAACTTGGAACGAATGCAGACATGGTCAACAGAATCAAACCCTGTGTCAAAGAACCCATCATCACATTTCATTAATTAACTATAATTTGTTATATACATTGGAGAACAAAAAAAAAAAAAAAAAAAAAAAAAAAAAAAAAAAAAAAAAAAAAGATTTTGTGTATGTCCCTTAAACTATCTAAAAACCATGTTTTGATTTTTTTGAAAAAGAAAAGTTTCGACTTTTGATTAAAATTCCATGGTGTATTTATTATAAATTTTCTTTCCAAATCAAATATTAAATTCAATGCGTGGTTTTTTTAATAACACTCCATTCATGTGTGATGTGAAGATTTAAACTTTAAATTTATGTCAAATCGAGTAACCTATGCATAGTTTAACTAGTATTTATAATCAATTAAGAGTTCAGAGGTTCGAATTCTCTACTCTTATATGTTGTTGAACTAAAGAACATATGCCAACTCAAACATAGCTGATTAATATACTTATACCTTCTTTTAAAAGGTATAAATGTGCACTCACAGGTTTGTTGAACTAAAGCGAACATGAGCATAGCTCAACCGTCATAAAGTTGTACTAAAGACCAGGTCTATGGTTCGAATCCCCCACCACACATGTTGTCAAAAAAAAAAAAAAAAAAAGTTTGTTGAACTAGAACCAAAAAGAAAAAAAAAATCACTTAAAATATTACTAATATCTTAACTACTAAGTTGAAATATACCCGATTTAAAAAAATAAAAATAAAAATAAAATATACGTGACTTAAAAAGTGAGATTTATATAAAAACAAAATTTATTATAAAGTAAAGGGAAATAAAAACAAAACATTTTAAATTATAACAACCAAGAGTAAGTAGGTGCTCAAGTAAAAAAGGAAAAAAAAAATAAAAAAAAGTAAATGCTAATGTATTAAAATAATTAAATTTACCATAGTTTTAGATTGTTTTCGATTATTTAACAAAACGATCAAGATCACCAACATGAGCATAGCTCAACTGACATTACTAAAAATCGAGAGGTCTATAGTTTGAATCCAGAAAACGATGAAGATTTTTTAAAAAGAAGCATAGAGAGAGTTTTAAGAGTAGTAAAGTAAAAACAAGTAATAAGAAACTAACCAAGATGTAGAGAATGGAAGAGAGGAGAACGGTGGCGTAGCGGCCGAAGTAAGCATCGGCGAGAAAGCCGCCGAGGAGCGGCATCAAAGTGGTGACCCCCGTCCAGTAATTCACGCTCTTCGCCGCCGTCTTCAGCTCTTCATGAAGCACTTTCGTTAGATATATTATCAAACTCGTTGCGATCCCAAAATAACTCAGCCTCTCACCGAACTCGATCGCTGCATATAATCCTCCCAATTTTCATTTTTCATTTCAATTATCAACATAATTATTCTATTCTTTCTTTCTAATCACAATCTAATTAACAATAATTCAATCCATTGCACCTTTTCAAAAAAAAAAAAAAAAAAATCATCCACTTCCACTGCTCATAAAGAACAATATGTGGTGGTGGTTGGAGTGGGACTTGACAGAGATCAATGAGTTGCCTTACAAAACTTGCTTTTTGTTGACCATTATATTATACTCTGCCTTTTTTTTTTTTTTTTTTTTTTTTTTCCTTTTACTCTTTTTTTTTGACATTTTTCTTGAATAATTAAGGCTTCATTTTGTTCTAATTAAGCCATCTCATACATTTAACGTCCCTTAATTAGCTTTAGAAATATATCTTCCATGCTTAATTATTTCAATCCTTTTGATTTGGTATTCATTAAATTGATCCTTTAGCCTTTAGGGTTATATTCTTTGAAAAATTTTCTGAATTTTATTTTTATTTTTTGAAAGTTATCATTGAAATGAATTTATTTTTCATCAACTATATCTAATTTTATAAAAGTCATACCAATTTTTCCAAATGTCTCAAAAGAACCTAACTTCTAAAAGGAAGTTACCAACAGAATTTTTGTAAAAGAAACAAAGAATTGTTTTCAAAATCTTCAAACAATACCCTGACTGAAAAGACTCGATTCATCATAGAAGCTGATCCCACACGTGATAGGGTAGCCAAATCCCACTTTTTTGCATTTTCAAAGCCTCAACGAGGAGAAATTTTTAGATGATCCCAATGCAATGAGGCCCATAGTTTTGTACGGTTGAATGTAAGAGAGAAAATTTTGTATCGAACGGTTATTAGAGACAGACAAATTTGAAGATTTACATTCGACGGTTTTAAAAAGGGGCCTCATTGCACAGGAACACCTAATAATTTTCCCTCAACGAGAGGGAGAGAGAATCTCCCTCAAGAAAAGTTAATGAGGGAGAGAGAAGCAAAAACCCAATTGTTTGAAAAATTATTTCAACGAGCTAGAACAATGTGGCTAATAGTTTTGTACTATTGAAAATAGGAGTGAGAAAAATTAAAAATTATGATTTTTCCATGTCTATAATTGAAGTTTCATCGAGAAAGAGAGAGACTACGTAAAGTAAAGTTGAAGACATATGAATAGGAAAAACACAATATTTCCAATACTCATAATACAGTCTCTAAGAAGAAAGAATTTCCTACTATTCACCACTAACTTTTTTGCAATTCAAAGAGAGACGAGAAGTAACTTCTTCAAAAAAATAGTAAACACACATGTCAAAAACGTAGTAGTAGGGAGCACGAAACTCGTGCAAACCAAGTCAGTAGTCAAGTATGAAGTATTCTCGATAGAGAGAAAGTATCTATGTAAAGTAAAAGTTTGAAAAAGAGGGAAAAATAAGAGTAAAGGGAAGGGGATGATTGATATTATTCCGTTACCGATGATGAAGAGAGAGGCTTTCCAAGCACCAGTGGAAGCTCTGAGAGGAACTCTCCCTTTGTAATCAACTGAAGAATCAGCAACCCATTTCTCATCATCACCGCCGCCATTAACTTGTTCTGATCTCTGCAACTCTCCCCTGATCTCCAAGCTTTTCATCATCACAAAAAACACAAGTTTACTTCCAAAAGCTATCCAACTTGGATGCCCAACACAAAAAATCTTGGATCTTAGTTGCTTCACTTTCCATTCCTTATATAGCCCAAGGTTTTGCCCCAAAGCACACTTTAATTTTTGACCCCCCATGGTAAAAGGGTAAATGAAAGGCTTCAAAAAAAGGAATTTTGTTTTTTCTGTTTTCCCCTTTTTCTTGGTGAGTGTTGTGTAGGTGGTTTATAGAGGGAATAGCTTTCCATGTCAATTTCTGTGGTGGGAAATTTGGGAGAAGGATTATAATTTAACAAAAGAGTATATTGTGTACTTACTAAAGTGAAATGTTTATATTCCTACTATTCCACCATACAATGAATATAATGCAATTTTAAGAAAAATTATCCTACCCTTTAATTGCCTTAATTCTTTTATTAAACATGGTGGGTACCCATTTGATTGGGAAAGAAATTAGTTTAATACATATGTATTTCAATTTTTTAAAGAAAAAAAAAAGAAGAAGAAAAGTTTGTGTAATTTAGGCTTAGTTTTAAGTTGAGCTCTCTAAAATGTTAGAAGTATTATTTTCATCTAGTAATTTAGCTCCGTTTTGACTTTATCGTTGAGTTTCTTTTCAAGACATTAAATCTTTATTAAAGATAATGTCTCTGCTTACTATACACTTGCTTTCTCTAGATATAAGTGATGATAGTAATTTATATCTATTAAGAAATGTATCTTGTGTGGAGACAAAATTTGAAGACTCCACCCTAACCTCTTGGTGTCACAAGGAAGAAGGACTTGGTGTACAAGAAAGAAACTCACCAAACTTGGTGTGCAAGGAAGAAGCGAACTACCTTGGTGCACAAGGAATAAGAAAGATGGAGTCTTGGGCATTAAGGCTCATTGCATATAGATGTGTGTGTTTGTCTCTTGAACTTGAGTAAGAAAAAGAGAGTGATCTTTTCTTCCTTCGTAGTGTGGGAGAGAGAGAGAAAAAAGAGTATTTCTCTTCTCGCATTAAGGGTCTTTTCCTTGTTATTTATCTCATGCTATCGGATTGTGATACTTGTAAGTCAATAGCTATTGTTGGACTATTGAGAGATAGGTTGAGGTGTTATTTTTTTAAGGCTTCTTGTAATCTTCCTGGAGTTCTAATAGAACCTGTATCGGTAGCAGAGAACTAGACGTATCCCACATTGGGTGAACTAGTATAAAATTAAACTCGATGTCAATTTCTCTTCCCTTCTCTTTTATTCATTATTGTTCTTGTTGCTTAGAATTTAGGTTGGTTTATCTATCCTTCTAAGTTCTTGGTTTAATTTCAAACTATTTATTCCGCATTATATTTGGAACCATAACCTTATATGAGAATTGTGATAAATATATATTATTTGAATGTGGTTGATCGAATTTAGATTGGACTATTTTATTGCCTAACAATATCCTTTGATACAATGGAGATATTCAATAAAAAAAACACACACACACATTTCTTGGCTCTAGGTTTCAATTTGCTTTGCTTAACATGTGCAAAGGCTACACAACTTAAAAACTTGAAGGTGGTCTAGTTTTGGAGGACTTCCGGGTGTTGATGGTCGATTTTGGCCAGAGGATCTCACTTGACTTTCACGTGCCACCAACGGTAAATTTGTAGATGAGGGGGGAAGACGTGGCCTGCAAGACAGTAAACTTGCACACCGGTGTGGTGCTCGCCACACCGGCTCCGATGCTTAAGTCAGCAAGTAGAATGGAGGGGCGTGGAAAAGTAAGAGCAAGAGGAGAAAGTACAGAGTTCGAGAGTAGAGTTTAGGGATAGAATTCGGGATCCCCTTCTTCAGCGGCGAAGGTATAAATACCTGCTCATCCTCCTAGGGTTTTTAGGGATTCGGAGGCGTTTTAGGTCAAACCAAGCGAAACCGGGGCAGCCAGAGGCGGTGGGGACCAGACGAGACCGAACGAGCTCGGCCCGCGCGAGCAAGCCTCGGCCTCGGCCAAGGGCCGAGGCCGAGCAGGGGGTCGGGCCAAAAACCCGACCCCTTCGGCCTTGGCCCGTCCCGCTTGCCGGCTCCGCCTCCTTGGCCCGTATCCCAGCCTGATTTCTCCCCGGTTGTCCTCGTCAGCTCCTCGTACATCGGGGTGGTCCAAAATTGCCTATAACACCGGGTTTTAAAACCAAGGGCAGTGGAGGGGCTATGATTTATGATGTATATATATAGTTGACCAACAACTTTCCCAAAAAAAAAAAAAAAAAAAAAAAACAGTTTGGAAGATTAGAATTGGAGAGCATGCATCTAACCTTATCAAGTATGGTTCGATTAAATTTCTCAACGAATCCATTTTGTTGTGGGGTTCTTGGGATGATTATATGTTTATCTATGCTAGACTCCTTACCAAATTTGTTGAAATTTCTCATTTACAAACTCTAATCTTTTATCAATACGCAACTTCTTAATTTTCTTTTCAATCTGAATTTCAATAAGATTTTTCCATTTAACAAACTTTGCAAAAAACCTTAACGCTTTGGATTTCAACATATATACGTTCATAGCTTCCTTGTATGTAATCAAGTTTGCCCTCTGTTCTGAAAGAAGAATATAATCATTAAAAGTCTGTTGGGTAGCTTTCCGCAAAATGCAATGATCACAGAATTCAAGTTCTTTAGGTTTATGCTTTGGTGATCGAAAATGTGTACGCATAAATTGAAAACTTTTGTTCTGAGAAAAGTTCCCAGTCTAGTGCAAGTGCACACTGTCAATAAGTAGTAAAGTAGAAATATTTTGAGAATCTTCCATGGTAGCCAGTAAAATTATTTGGATATGGATGACTATATATTGAAAAGAAAGAGATCAAAATTGTAAAAGAGGGATTCGAGTCAATTTTTGCCCCAAAGTCTGCTATGCGGCCTACTGCCCACAACCTTTCCTCAAAGCACTCTGCACAATCAAACTGAACTTACCTCTTATTCCGTCTTTATTTAAAATGTCTTAAGAACCTAAACAATTAAATATATATTTCTATGGCTAATTTGAACTTAGATAAACAAGCAACCATTCTTTTGGTTATAGGCGTCACCCTATGTCTAGGGTCGAGCAACAAAATCCTATATCTAGGTTTTTCTCCTATATTACTTTTATGAAGATCGTTTAACCAACCCTTTTGGTATTGGACTCCACATGGTAAGTCAATCTAAGTGATCAGTCTAAGTCAATAATAGAACCTAAAATCAATAAAAGAAAACAATACTAGAGGATGAACAAAGTTGTGATTTTCCATATTAGGCTTTCATCCCTTAGGATATCACATCTTTAAATCCCAAAGAAGAGTTTAACCCATGGAAGTAGAAATGATAAACACAACTTGAATAAAAACAAACTTCATATTAAACTTTAGAATTCGAAAAAATACGAAGGCAAAAACCAAAATGAACAATTACACACAAGAGCTAAAATTGAATAAAGCTGGAAAAATAAAAACAAAATGTAAAAGAACGAACCTAGATCAAACTTCTAGATTTGCTTCCTCAATCTAATTCGTTTCTTCCTTTTTCAAGGAGAATCAAATCGTTACGAACCTACTTTCGAGGAGGTGTTCTACTTGAGAATAAAGCACTCAACAGATATATTTTCATTCCTATCAAAACCTAAGCTTCTTCGCTGATGAGGATCAGTGTGACAATAATTTTTAGGCCGATATCTTCATAGTAGCTTCTAATTAAAGGAACTTAAGCTAATTCAAGGATCCTTCCAAAAAAAATTGGTCCAATTCTTTAAACTAATTGGTCAAATTTGAAATACCATTCATGAAAATTCGAATGTAGAAATTAGAATAGATAAGAAAAAATTGCACAAGGTTTAGACTGGTTCAACATTTTTTCTACGTCCACTTTCGAATCGGAGAAATATTTCATTAGTTGCTTATTACAAAATACAGAGAGTTTAATGTACGTAGACTCCAAATGGCACATTCACAACAACTAACAAATCAACACCCTAATTCACGAAGAAAATCATTCTCATCTAAAAGCAATTCCTACTAACCCAACGACTAAATCCATTGGTAAAGACTTTTAACCTCAGTTGAAAAAGAAAAAATTATGACAAAGGAATAACATATGTGAGTCAAACATTGCAATTAACACCATATGTAGAAATCAAATTAAAATTAAACTTAAACCATATAGATGTAATTAGGATGCTTAATTAAAGATCAAATCGAAACTAAACTCACACATTTAACCTAAAAATGGGAACTAATTTATAAGATATGTTGTCATTTAATAGTCCACATTTTAGTAAAAATTGCTTAAAATATTTTCAAGAAATTTGTCCATAATAAACGATTTCCAATATTTTATCTTCTAGGCTCTATCTTTGAGCAAACAATTTCTATAGAATCGAATGTTACCGGAGACAATCTTATTTTTCCAAAAAAAAAAAAAGAAGAAGAAGAAAAGCAAATGACTTTATCCCAAAAAGGATTAAAATCGAAATATAGTTATTGATTTCTTTATTATTTCTTTATTATTGTTTTGTTTATTAGAAGGGTTTATATCCTTTTAATGGATTTGATGGATATTAAGGTCATAATATATCAAGACCACCAGTAGTCTAGCTAGTAGTTGAAAAATCAATGTTAGAAAATTTGTTTAGAAATAAATTGAAAAGAAAAGAAAAGGGGACCATTTAAATTTGGGAGACAAACCAATAATTAGGACTAAATATGAACAAATTATTTAATGAGGCCTGTCCAATAAGGTCTTTTTAAAATGGTTAGACGTAAATTTTAATATTTGTTCGCTCTCTAATAATGGTTGGATACAAAATCGAGGTATTTTTACAATTTTTCTCTTCCATCTAACGGTGCAAAACTATCCATCTCATAATGACAACCTTATCGAATAATTTCTCAACTCCTTTATTTTGTGATTAATTTGAATATGGAAAATAATTTTTCTCTCTTTTTGTTGAGAATCTCATATTAAAAAGATAGGTGGAGACCTCACAATTTATAAGATACATAAGTTACTCCACTCATTGCTAATTAGTTTTGAGATGAAACCTCATGTTATCTAATGATCCATAAATGGTGAATCCAAAGAGGCACAACCTGTATCATTAATCGGTGTAGGATTAAAGATCAGGTCCATGATTCAAGTAAAATCGACATTCCCTTTCATTCAGGGTGAGGCAAGGAATTCCATAATTGGGATACTTTTTGGGTAGATAATTCGAACATCTGACCTTTTGGTTTAGTGTACGGGTCAATTATCAATGAGCTCTACTCATCTTGATAGAAAATACTAGATGTGAAACTTTAGATCAAGTAGGGGTTAAAAATAAAATTGTACTAGACATGAAATTTTGTAATTATATTTTTTTTTTTGACAACAATTATATTTTCTTTAGTACAAAATTCAAAGTTAACATGATGGTATATATATTAATGTAAAACTAAAAGCAAAACATCTTATTCCAATTGAAATTAATTTAATATTAACACTTGCCCATTGATCTAGTAATGTGCTATAGGCAATAAGTTCTTTGGGAATCTATAATTGAAAGCCCTTAGATTTGACCTAGAGAGAAAAGCAAACATATCACTATTTTAAAATATTTTAAAATTAAATATGATTGATCAACCATTTTCCCCACCCAATATATTTAATTAATTAAGAGCTGTCCCCCATGTTATTGACCAACTAAAACCAACTTTTGACCCTTAATTTTCCCATAATCATTCACTCATTTAATAACTTTATATCACATGTGTTTTAATAAAATAATATTCATAAAGTTTAATTGTCATTGAAGGTCAATTTTGTATTAACAAAATCTAGACGACACCAACTATTGGCTATATATTCCTAAATTTTAGGGGTTAAATAAATTAAAACTCTAAATTAATTAATGTATAAATTTAAACTATTAACTTAAAAAAATGAATTAATTTAAACCTTCTTTTGAGATTATATTTTAAAATCGTCAATGCATAATTTATATATAAGGTCTATTTAAATGTAGAATTGACACTGCTTATTTAAAATCATTAAGGAATCAGGTGGGTAATAACAATTTTCTTTAATATGAGTGGTTTTCCTCTCCTCTTCTTTTTCTATTTCTCTCTCAATTTATTTAAGGAGAATGGTGTGATAATTTTTCTTGGTATTTATAGGTATTTGGAAGAAGAATAATGTTATTTAGGTTTTTTTTTTTTTGTTGATTTTAATTGGAATTTGAGTAAAAATATTTATGAATCACTAACTGACCTATGATCTTAATAAATTCACTTATAAAAGTGTAAGGTTTAAATTCATACCATTATTTATTTAAGAGTTTTAATTAATACCACCCTTGCATGTGTGTGTATTTATTTATTTGTAGAACTGAAATCTAGAAGAACAAGAAAGAAATCATGATGTTGTTGTTTTCCTAATTTTAAATGAAGGAAGAAATCATGTTGTTGAGTAAATGTTTTTTTTTTTTTTTTTTTTGTTGAGTAAGGATAATCAACAACATTAGGTTTCTTCATTGAATATTGAAAAAAAATTGGGGATATGATTTTTAATTATTTCCCTCTAATAATATGATGGGATGATGCAAGTATCCAATATTATCTCCAATGATGGTTCAAACTTTTCAAGAAAAAGTAAGTCGAGCAAATTCTTTTGATGAATGACACCTACCAATATGTATGGTTGGATCATTCATTTAGCCATTTAATTCAGGGTGAGCCAACATGAACATAATTTAATTGGCATAAAATTTATATTAATGACTAAGAAGTATGTGGTTTGAATCCTCCACTTCCACATGTGGTAAAAGAAAAACTTAATTTAGGTGGGACAATTCGTTTTCTTGAAAAACAAAA
Organism: Luffa acutangula; assembly: GCA_036850905.1. NCBI lineage: Eukaryota > Viridiplantae > Streptophyta > Magnoliopsida > Cucurbitales > Cucurbitaceae > Luffa > Luffa acutangula. Next base: position 49,063,898 of record CM072087.1, on the reverse strand, counting down.
TACATATACATACATATATACATACATATACTTGTCATTAATTTCTACATTGAGTTTAATAACACTTGAAGTGGGAGATTCAAAACCTCTTGATCGAGATAATTTCTATATTGTTATTATTATGATGGGGATTATACCCCTCCTTTCAATTGATTTTTGACATTTTTTTTTCTAAAAAAATGTAAATAACAAGTTTAGTCTCTAAACTTTTAGGATTGCGTCAATTTGGTCATTGGACTTTAAAACGTGTCAAATAGATCATCAAACTTTCAATTTTGTGTCCAGTAGGTCCTTGAACTTTATAAAGTACATATCTAGTAGATCTTTAAACTTTCACTTTTGTATCCAATAGGTCCTCAACTTTCAATTTTGTATCTATAAGTCATTGGCCTATTTGACATTTTTAAAAATAATTCATAGGCCTACTAGATACAAAAATTGGAAGTTTAGGGTCCCAATAATCATAAAAATCAATTTTATATCCAATAGATTGGCTAATTTCTAAAAATCTCGAATATGTCGGGAACTTATTACACAAAAATTGAAAATTCAGGGACCTAGTAGACACAAAATTTGATAGTTCAGAGATCTACTAGATACTTTTTAAAATTCAAGGACCAAATTGACACAACTTGAAAATTTACCGAATAAACTTGTAATTTAATTTAATTTAAAAAAAAAAAAAAAAAAAAAAAAAACCTAGATTTACATTTGTGTAAGAATTTAGGCTCTTGTTTGAAAAATATCAAAAGTTAGAAGGGTTTTACATCTCTTTTAAATATATATTGTTTTAGAATTTTAGCACTTACTTAAAATTTATAGGTTAAAAAGGACATTTTACTCCAATAGTTTTATTAGACTAATGATTTTGTTAAAGAGTTTTTGTATGTAGCAATTCAATCCCAATACGTTTAAATTTTGTAACAATTCACCCACTGTAGTTCAGTATGTAACAATTCGTGGTTGTCGTCGCTTTTGTTTCTGTTGTTCTCGCCACCACCTTCTACTTCTCCAACTCCAACGTCAACCTCCATCATTCCGCCGTCGCCTCCTCCACCATTTCCACTACTACCTTTGGTTTGATTTTTATATCCTGGGGATTTTTTTGGTCATAGCTTTTCATTTTGTTTTTTTTTTTTTTTTTTTTACAAGTGGGGATCGAGTATCTGACCTCTTGGTTCAGATATTCATGCTATATGTCAATTGAGTTATGCTTTTGTGTTGACAGCTTTTCATTAATTTGGATGTAGAAGAGTACGGAAGTTGATTTATCTGTTAGTGTTAGTTTCATTAACTCTTTTAATTTGCTAGTTCAGGTGTTTGGAGGAAAAAAAGAGTAAGGGGATTTGAAATTATTAAAAATAAATAAATAAATAAAAAAAAAAAAACAGGTTCCAAAATGGTCGGATTTTGTAAGATTTCAAATTTAAAATTTTTTTGAAAAATTAGTGGTGGCAATCTCATCAATTTTTTGGTTGGTAGGCGAGAAACTGATAGCAGTGGCAGCGAGTTTGGGAAGTCATCTGAAGCAACAAGCTGATAGAGGTAGGGGGTGGTTGATAAACAAAAAAATTCTTAAATTGCATAGGACAGTGGAATATATAGAAAAAAAAAATCTAAAGAAAATATAATGTAATCTATTTTTTGAAAAAAAAAAAAAACAAGTAGGTTGTTCTAGATTTGTTAATCAAGTTTATTTTTAATGTATAATAAATATATGGAAAAGCTATAATAAAGATATGGAAAAATAGAAATTGGTTATTTTTAAATTTTAATATGCAATATATGAAAAATGAGAGCTATCAACTATATTCTTTTTCAATATATAATAATATATGAAAATGAAAAAAGAATGATAGTATTATTGTAATGGATGGATTTTGTTTAGAGGTTGAGTTCAATTTATTTTTCATTTGAATTAAGACATTTGTAACTTTTTTTTTTCTTTTTTACAAAAATGATACATTTGCAAATTTTAATTTAATAAGTTGATCGTGTTTTAATTAATGTTGTGTTTTCATGTTTTATGTGCTTGATAGTGTTATCTGATATTAAATACTTTGTTGTTAATTAAAATAATTTTCTCTGCAAAATTATAAGGGTATAACAGTAAAATGATATGTTTTATTTTCATTTTTCGTGAGTATTCAAACATGAGATTTTAATTTTAGTAATTTTAAATCATTTTAGTTCCAAACATAAATAGAAATTTAAAATCATTTCCATCTTTAAAAATCATCCTAGAATTTGAAATCATTTCACCAAACATAACATAAATGTTCAATTAATGAGTTAATTATATTTATTGATTTGTTTTGATAAATTTAGTTGTTATGTGTTCATCAAGATTGATTAAGTTTAGTTGTGATGTTATGTTCATATGTTTAGATAAGCTAGTTAAGTTTAGATCTTTTTTTTTACAACACGTGGGAGAGGGAGACTTAAACCTCTGACCTCTTGGTCGAGTGTACAAGTTTTATGTCAGTTGAACTATGTTCTTGTTGGTATTAAATTTAAATTTTATGTTATTGTAAAAAAAAATTATGTTCACAAGTTTTTGATAAGTTAGATTTTGATGTTGTATATCTTCATAAATTTAGATAAGTTAGTTAATTCTACGTCTCATGTTCATAAGTTTTGATATTATATGCTCATGTTTTGATAAGCTTAGTGGTTTGTTTTTATTTGGCGTTAGTATTCATTTTCATATAATAGGTTTAATTTATTTATATTATGTTGTTATATTTTCAAAAACCAAGTCAATTTTTTAAAACTATAAAAGTAATTTTCAAAAAGTAGTTTTCAAAAACTTGTTTTTGTTTTTTGAATTTGTCTAAGAATTCAAATGTGTCCTTAACAAAATGAAAACCTAAGGAAATAACAGGCTTAATTTTCCAAAACCAAAAACGAAATAGTTATCAAATGAACCTTAGTTGTTTGTTTCAATTCCACGAGCTTAATATTTCTTTTCATGATAAGTTTTTTTAAGTCTTACTGTTATATTTATGTTTTGATTAGTTTATTTATGTGTTTTAATTTGATGAGTTTAGTTGTGAGTTCATGATAAGTTATAACAATATAATTTTCATAATAATTATATTGTTATTATATTGTTATGTTTGTAAGTTTTAATAAGTTGTTTGTGTTAATTTGATTTGATTAGTATTTATATTCCTAATAATTGAGTTTAGTTATTATGTTGATAAGTTTCGATTATTTTAGATTTTACTTTCATAAGTTTTGAAAAGTTAATTAAATTTAGTTGTAATGCTTAAAATTTTTTATAAGTTCGTTAAGTTTTGATGTTATCTTCATTTGTTTTGAAAAGTTTGTTAAATTTAGTTGTTATGTTTATAAATTTTGATAAATTAGTTAAGTTTCGATGTTATGTTGATAAATTTATTTGTTCCTTTTAATTTAACGAATTAGTATTATTATTTTTATTTTTTTTTTTAAATATGAGTTAGTATTCATCATGATAATGTTGGTTTTATTCTTCTTAGATATTTCAGAGTCGATGTTATTCTCAAAAATTACTTTTCAAAATTAGGATGATGATAAAGTGGACATGAGAATGGAGTTTTCTTACTAGATTACTTGGTTTTATTTTATTTTGGTTAATATTTATGTTGTAAATTTTATTTTTATTCTGAACTCAAATGTAAGGAGAAAATTTGCTTGATATGAATTTTATTGGCTAAATTATAAAAAAATAGAACTATGGGATTTGTTTAAAAAATGTCCTGAACTTTTAAAAGTTTAAAAAATACCTTTGGACTTTTAAAAATGTTTCAAAAATACCATTGTCATTAATTCTTTTTATGGAAACCGTTAAAGTTTTAATTTCATTAATACTATTGAATTTTAAAAAAGTATTAAAAAATAACCTTATTGGAAAGTGCTCTTTTTTGTCCCTGTCTCACCCTAAATTCTTGCTTCATGAAAAATAATGAGAAACTTTATTTATTTGTCATGTATTCATAGTCTAGGAGTTTTTCATCTCAACATATCATTCCAAGAGCTTGACTAGATTTTCGTGTTGAAATTTCAATATGACTTTTGTTTTGTTCTTGAAATTCTACATGTGTTTGACTTCATTTTGTCGGTACTTGGTAGCCTTTTCAATATTATTTTCTCATCAATTACTAACCATTAGCTTTCTCTATATTCATTTTATGAAAAATAAATGAAACTATTGTTTTATATTGATTCTAATCATTCGATCTTAAATATTAATACGAATAAAATCATATATAAAACTTTTTGATTAATTAATCTTGTAAGCTAGACCAAACTCATAGTCTTATAAACACATCTTCTTCTTATCACTAAGATACACAAACAGAGAGAACAAAAAATAAATAATATATATATATATGTTGTTTTCTCCCACTTATCTTCTTTACACTTTTTAAAAGAGAAAACTCGATTTCAAAGTCTGTATTCATCTAGTATTGTGTTGCACACAACATTTATAAACAAAGTTTTGTATTAAGTTTCATGGAGGAAGAATTTACGGTGAGAGGAGGAAAAAAGAAAGCATTTTCCAATGAGGGTATTTTTTAAAGTTCAAGAATATTAATCAAACTTAAACTTTAACGACTTTCATCCAAAAATTAACGGCAATGGTATTTTTGAAATATTTTTTAAAGTTCAGAGGTATTTTTGAAACTTTTTAAAGTTAAACAAACCCCATAGTTCTAGGATATTTTTTATAATTTAGCCAATTTTATTTCATATAATTTCATATACAATTATGTTTAGGTACAAAAAGCATCGAATTGTAAAACAATTCCAAAAAAAAAATATGTATTTATAAAAAAAAATTGACAGCAGAGGAATTGTTGATGGTTTTGTCAAAGTCGCCAGCATAGACAACTTTTGCCGATGCTAACAAAAAAGTGTCAGCAGAGACAAGATTTGTTGATGCTTTTTGTTAGCATCAACAGATCTGACCTATTTCGATACTTTGCAATTTTAGCATCAATTTCGATCAACGATCTTGGGAAAATTTCTAGTACTACGATAGTATGGAAAATTTTTCATACTACCTTCATTCATTGTTTGCCATGAAGTAAATATTTAAGAATAGAGTGAGACCCATTGAATAAAATATTATATCATGTTCATTAAATAACGTGTCAAATGCTAAATGGAGGGAGTAACCGTAGTACTAGAAATTTTCCCAACGATCTTTTCTTAACGAAACTTATTTTCGTCGGGAGAACCTTTTTGCCAAAGGTTCTTTGGCATTTCTCAATGATTTTCTGCATTGGAAAAGGCCACTTTGCTATAGTGAAATTTGTAACAACTTAGTCACTGTCCTTTAGTATGTATCAATTAAGTTCTCCTAAAAATAATTCCTATAACAATTGGATATTGTTAGCATAATTAATCAGGTTTATTGTTGTCTAGTTGTGGTTATTTTTCTGTTATTTCATTTGTGTATCCTCCTCTTATTTTAGGACATGTGTCCCTATCTTTCCCTATTTAATACAATGATTGAGGCTCAATATTGTTGAGCTGAATATTCGTTTCATTCTCTTTCTTCTCTGATTTACATCATTACATGGTATCAGAGCTTAGGTAAGAATTTTTTTTCTGATCATCTTCTGCATGGCGTCTTCTTCCAGCACAGTCTCCACCGATAGTGACCGCCTACCGTCTCTCCCGGTCACCTCTCAATCAACCACTGTATCTACACCCCTTTCATCTCAGCGCCTTCAGTCTCATGTTTCGCCCATCCCTTCTCGTCCCCTGAATCCCAATATTCCCCCATTTCTTTCTAATGTCACTCAACAGCAAACCCTTCCTCAATTTCTGCCCACCACCGCTCCTGGCTTTCAATATCCCCATCAAGCTTCATCTTCTCTTCCATTTGTTCCATCATACAACCCTACCAACCCTATTTTTCCGCCGGTACAACCCTCTCCATTTCCAACCCTTACTCCCCCACTCAATGTTAAGCTTACAGATTCAAATTACCTCCTCTGGAAGAACCAATTGCTAAATCACATCATCGCCTTCGACATGGAAGGGTTTATCAACGGCACTCCAGCTCCGCCTCGGTACCTTGATGCTGCTCAAACTCAGGTGAGTCCACAGTTCCTTGTATGGCAGAAATATAATAGGACATTGATGAGTTGGATCTATTCCTCTCTCAATGAGGATAAGCTAGGTGAGATAATCGGTTGCTCTACTGCTTTTGAGATTTGGGAACATCTAAGAACTGTTTATGAGTCGTCTTCTACTGCTCGAGTCATGGGTCTGCGTTCACAGTTACAAAAAATGAGAAAGGATGGGTTGTCGGTTTCCCAATATCTCGCTCAGATAAAAGATGTGGCTGATAAGTTTTCCGCCATTGGAGAACCTCTGTCTTACCGCGATCATTTAGGCTATATTTTAGAAGGTCTCGGTTCTGAATACAACCCATTTGTCACCTCTATCCACAATCGAACTGACCGCCCTTCCTTAGCTGATGTGCGTAGTCTCCTCATTGCTTATGAAGCTCGTCTGGAAAAACAATCCTCTATTGATAGTCTTAATATCATCCAAGCCAATTTAGCAAATATGTCCATGAACAATCCTACAAGACGATCCCCACGCCCATCCTCTGCTCCGAAAAACAATTTTACCCTGCGACCTTCCCCTCCTTTTCCCATCCCACAAAATTTTCAAGCTCCTGTCTCTGGTCCAAGTATTCTTGGTCGCCCTCAATTCTCCCCTCGCCCTTCTCGTTGGCCTTCTACTACTAATTCTCGACCCCAATGTCAAATTTGTGGTAAACTAGGGCACATCGCTCTTGTTTGCTACAATTGTCATAATCCTATGTACCAAGCTCCACAAAATTCTCAAACTCCTCAGGCCTTTTTCAATCAGCTCCTTCCTTCTAACCAACCATCACAACCTGCTACCCCTGTTTCCGCTGATCCCATCTCTTCTACTCAATCTCCTTCTCACCCTGATGAGGCATGGTATATGGACTCAGGAGCGACTCATTATATGACTCCTGATGTGAATTCCTTGCAGCAGTCTACTCCATACTATGGTGGGGAGCAAGTCGTTATTGGCAATGGTAAGTCTATTCCTGTTCACCGTATTGGTTCATCCTCTATTTCATCTTCTTGTTCTTCCTTTCCTATTAAATTAAATTCTGTCTTATACACTCCTCATCTTTCTCACAAACTCATTAGCATTGCAAAATTATGCAATGATAATCGGGCATTTGTTGAGTTTCATCCTCATCATTTTCTTGTGAAGGATCATGTCTCCAAGAGGGTTCTTCTCAACGGTCATCTTGAGGGAGGTCTTTACAAACTTTCGGTCCAGTCCACTTCTCCTACTTCCTCAAATCAACCTGTTGTTTTCATGTCAAAGTTTCAGAATACTTCCCTTTGGCACCAGCGTCTTGGCCATCCGTCCTTTCCCATTGTCCGTCGTGTCCTTTCATTTTGCGGTGTTGAATGTAGCTCGTCTAAGGAGCAATTTTGTAATTCCTGTCAATTAGCTAAAGTTCATCGTCTACCGTTTACTTCTTCAATGTCTCAAACTAGTAGGCCTTTTGAGCTTGTTTACTCGGATGTTTGGGGACCTTCCCCTTTGAAATCTATAAATGGTGCTCGTTTCTTTATACTTTTCATTGACGATTATACTCGTTATTCTTGGTTTTATCTTTTGCAATCCAAGCATGATGTCTTGTCTATATTTCTTTTGTTCAAAGCCATGGTAGAAAATCAATTTAATACTACTATAAAGGCTTTCCAAACTGATGGTGGATCCGAATACCGTCCTCTTACACCAATTCTAATGAAATATGGTATCCTTCATCGATTCTCTTGTCCTTACACCCCTCAGCAAAACGGTACTGTTGAAAGAAAAAATCGTCATGTAGTTGAGGTTGGCCTGTCCATTTTAGCTCATTCTTCTATCCCTCAATTATATTGGTCGTTTGCTTTCTAGGCAGCTGTATATTTAATAAATAGGTTGCCTACTCCAGTTATAAATTCTCATAGTCCCTATTTCGTTTTATTTGGTAAACACCCTGATTACTCTTTACTAAGAACTTTTGGGTGTTCTTGTTTCCCTTTTTTACGCCCCTACAATGATAACAAACTGCAATATCGGTCAAAAGAGTGTGTTTTCTTGGGATATAGTACCTCTCATAAGGGCTATCTATGCCTTGATCCAAGTGGTCGTTTATATGTTTCTCGTCATGTCATTTTTAATGAATTCTCCTTTCCGTTTTCATCTTCTTCTTTTTCTAGTTTTTCGTCAATCAAACAAGTCCATCCCGACCTATTTTATCCTCTTGGTCCTCTTCTTCAGTCAGTTTCTTCATTTCCATCTTATTCCACTCCCTTACCATCTTCATCATTGCCAATATCGACTGCTCTGCCTCCTGATCAATCTGCTACTGCTGTTCCTTTATCTCATACCTCATCTTCTGTCCTTCCTCCATCCCCTGTATCCCCAAACGTACTCTTATCACCATCCCTGCCCTCTCCTCCTTCCCCTCGCTCATCTCCAACTCAACCATCATCCATACAGCCTGCATCTCCCCAACCTTCTCATACCCAATTAACTTCTTCCTCATCCCCTTCTCCCTCGTCTTCCCAGCCACCATCCTCTAACCCGATACCTCAACCTTCCACCAATAATAATATTCATCCCATGATTACGCGCTCCAAAGATGGCATTTTCAAGCCTAAAGCTTGGCTAGCTTCCTCTGTTGCCACTATCCCTTCTGAACCACGCAACTATAAGTTAGCCTTACAAGACCCTAAATGGAAAGCGGCTATGGATGCTGAATATGAGGCCTTACTGCGCAATGGGACTTGGTCTCTTGTTCCATTACCAAATGATCGTAAGTTAGTTGGATGTAAATGGGTTTTTCGAGTTAAACTCAAGCCTACAGGTGAGATTGATAGATATAAGGCACGGTTGGTTGCTCAAGGCTATACTCAAGCTTTTGGAATTGATTATTTCGAAACTTTCAGCCCTGTAGTAAAACCAGCCACCATACGAATTGTCTTGTCCTTGGCTGTTTCATCCAACTGGCAAATTCGACAGCTTGATGTGCACAACGCTTTCCTTCATGGAGATCTCAACGAAGAAGTATATATGAAACAACCCGGTGGTTTTGAAAGTCCAACTCATCCCCATCATGTTCTTCGCCTTCACAAAGCTTTGTATGGTCTCAAACAAAGCCCACGAGCTTGGTTCTCAAAGCTTAGTTCTTGCTTGATTGGATGGGGTTTTGTGGCTTCCAAGGCAGACTCCTCCATGTTTGTGTATAAAGAAGGCTTGCATACTATTATATTTCTCATTTATGTGGATGACATCTTGGTGACAGGTTCCTGTTTTTCTCTTATTCAACACTATATCTCTGCTTTAAATCTTCGGTTCTCTCTAAAGGATATGGGTGATCTTTCCTTTTTCCTGGGAATCCAAGTTGTTCGTTCTAGCAGTGGTGTGCATTTGTCGCAGCAGAAATACATTTATGACATTTTGGCTCGAGCTGATATGCTTACTTGCAAGCCATTGCCTTCTCCAATGGTTGTTGGCAGCCTTTTGTCTCTCTCTGATGGCTCGTTACTTGTAAATGCTTCAGAATATAGAAGCTTGGTTGGTGCCCTTCAATATTGGACGTTGACTCGACCCGACATAAGCTACACTGTCAATCGCCTCTGTCAGTTCTTACATGCGCCAACCTCAGCCCATTTACAGGCTGTGAAGAGGCTGCTACGGTATTTGAAGGGTACTGCTGGACATGGCATTCTATTCTCTTCTTCTCCAGCTTCCTCGGTTACCTGCTACACCGATGCAGATTGGGCCAGTTGCCCGGATGACAGACGTAGTACCAGTGGGTTTTGTATCTTTCTTGGCTCGAATATTGTCTCTTGGCAGTCATCCAAGCAGCGAGTTGTATCTCGTTCAAGCGCCGAGTCCGAGTATAGAGGAATGTCGAATGCAGCTGCTGAACTTGCTTGGATTCAAACCATCCTTAGTGAACTTGGTGTTCAAACCTCTCCACCTCTGTTGCTCTGTGATAACATTAGCGCAACATACATTGCTGCAAATCCTGTCATGCACAATCGCACCAAACACATTGAGGTTGATCACCATTTTATCAGAGAACGAGTTGCTAGGAAACAATTGATCGTTCGTTTTGTTCCTTCAGAAGACCAGATTGCTGACATCTTCACCAAAAGTTTACACTCTCCTCGTTTTATAAGCTTAAGAACCAAGTTAACTGTGGTTTCTAAGCCTTGTTTGATTGGGGGGATGTTAGCATAATTAATCAGGTTTATTGTTGTCTAGTTGTGGTTATTTTTCTATTATTTCATTTGTGTATCCTCCTCTTATTTTAGGACATGTGTCCCTATCTTTTCCTATTTAATACAATGATTGAGGCTCAATATTGTTGAGCTGAATATTCGTTTCATTCTCTTTCTTCTCTTATTTACATCATTACAGATATTTAGGAATTAAATGTATTTAATAAACTACAAGGATTTCTTTGTTTTTTTAAAAAAGAACTACAAGGATTGAATTACGTTATAATAAAAGTGGTTACTTTACCTAGATAAGATTTTCTTACAACATGAAGTAAATCATTACAAATTATAACTAAAAAATAAAATTATTACATACCACTAAAGTTTAAGAATTAAATTATTACTTTAATAAAATTATTGAGATCTCCAATGATTTTTAATGTGTGTATATATAGTATACACACTGAGTCTATTGAGAGAATGTGCATTTGAAATTATTTCACAAACCAATGATTTTCTTGAAAAAAAAAAATCTATTTTTGTGATGATAACTCTGGAAAAATAACTGGACACATATATTTTCATTTTCTCAAATAAGTCCTATGCATTGCAAAGTCATTGGGTTTTATGCCCTAAAACTCGTAGATAGTAAATGTATATTTGACCGAACATTAATAAAGTGATGTATTATTCAATGTTTGTATTATATCTTGTCTTGTTAACCCTAATCCAATAAACTAAACATCCATGGCTAATAGAATGAGGCTTGAACTAGTATGTAGGGACATACGGGGATCAATGTTCAAGTTTTAGCCTAAAGGGTCTGTAGTATAGGGATAAGGCTGGGTACCTTATCCTGGTGACACTATGGATACGGCCCGCTTTGTATATTGATACAAACGTAGTGATCCAACACGTTCATGTGGTTGACATGCGAGTGGGGGTATCCTGTGCAATGAGTTTGCACAAAGACCGGACCGCGAAATAGTTAACCACTAACTATAACACCGTTGGTTAGCTCGGCTTCTATTTCACTAGGATGACCTAGGCAACTTGGCCTTAATCCTGAGTGGATTATGGACTCCTGTCCATGAGGGATTGTCCTTTGATTTGTACGGGTGAGAGTGGCCAGTTCGCCGACTCAATAAGCCTACCATTTTGGGGACAAGACCGAGTGGGGAGCTGGGAACGTAGTCTTACAAGATGGAATTCACTCCTTCCCGATACTAGGGTAAGTAGAGGTGTGTTCCCTTAAGTGGTGTCTCCGGGTCTTGAACAATGGGCCCTACCCTCTTCATGGCACGAGAGGGATTTCTGTTTGTTGGTTGGACCACAAACAGGTTGTTCATTAGAGGAGCACTGGTACTTAAGGACCAAGAGGTAGCCCAGGGGTAAAACGGTAATTTGACCTAGCTGGGGTACGAACACACGTGAAGGGCTAACTTGCTGTTGACGGTCAACATCCGTGGACACAGAAATATGTCTGCAGTGAGAAGAGTGCAGCTGTGGTTCTTTAGTGGAGTGAACCACAGTTAACGAACATTGATTAACTTGGATAATGAGTTTAACCAACTAATCTCATATCGTTGGAGCTTCTGATCTGTAGGTCCATTAGGTCCCACCGGTAGCTCATTTAGGGCGTTGAGGTAAAATTCTAAGGATGGATTGAATATTCGAAGGTGTTCGAATATTATACTAAAATATGAATTTGATTTATATTAAAACTATAGGTTATAATTAATATGCATTGGATGTATATTAATACTATAGTTTTGAGAGAGAAAATAGTAATTGAATATGTGATGTTCAATTTTATTTTTTATTAATTAATTTCGAATTAATTAATTGATTTAGTTTAATTAAATTTGATTTAATTAAACTATAAGATAAGAGGGATATTAATTTAAATTGGATTTAAATTAATGTTATTTTAATTAATTTAGATTAATTAAAATATAATTAATTATAATTTAAAATTATGATTTTAAAAATTATAATTAATTAAGTTATCAGATAACTGATATTTCAGTTATCTGAAATTATCTTTTTCCTTTTTTAAATAAAGAGACGTGGTCAGTGGGTGGTTGCAGATCTCTCTCCCTATCTCACGCCTCTCTCCCTCTCTCTCGCTCTCTCAGTTTTTTTTTGGTTTTTCTGGGAAATCAGTGTGTGTCTCCAGAGAAGAAAAAAAATCCTTAGAATTTTCAAGTTCCCACAAGCTCTTGACGGGTATCCCTTTTGAGTATACTGGTGAAACCTCGTGGTGGTGTTCGTGACAATTCTTTACAGCGGAGAACCAAGGAATTTTGGTGAAGCAATTCAAGAAACCTTCAAGGGTAAGTTATTCTTGAATTCTAGGATCATTAGGATCCAATTTAGATTAGATCTAAATAAGGTCAAGCATGTTTTATTATTAAAAATTCAGTAGTTTTATTTTGATTTTACTGCTGTAATTTTTATTATTTTGCCAAACGTATTGGTATTTTATTCCAAATTAAATTTGAGTAAAGGTTCTGTAAGTTTTCGCTGCGCAAGGGCTTTTATCCCTGCAAACTTGAACATAGCTTAATTGATTTACATATATATCCTTGTAAAAGATCCGAATCTCCATCCCATTGAACTTTTGAAAGAAATCCACACAACCCACTTATTGTATATATATTAATATAATGTGGTGCTTATAACATGTACTTTGTATCAATATATATCACATGTAACATGTTGATTTTTTTTTTTATTTTAAAAAATTATTCAAAGCATAACCCTTTACATATTGATTATTCAATTTTCAAACATCTTTTTGTCACATATTCATTTGAAATGAATTAAAATCATCTCACAAGACTACATTTCCTTAAGAGTGATTTTTTTTTAATGAATTTAAAGTTGGAGTCTACTCCTCTCATTTGTCTCATATATATGTGTGTGTGTTTTGTGGGTTTATTAAGTGGGTATTGGTAGCCAACATGAACATAGTTCGACCGGTATGAAGTTGTACTAACCCAAAAGTCCATATATATGTGTGTGTGTGTGTTTTGTGGGTTTATTAAGTGGGTATTGGTAGCCAACATGAGCATAGCTCGACCTGTATGAAGTTTGTACTAATCAAGAGGTCCGTGGTTTGAATCTCTCACCTCCACATGTTGTAAAAGAAAAGTGAGTATTGGTAAGGTTGAAGAAATTAGGTGGATGTTACTTTTCATTGTGGTTTATACCACTCCCTTTAAAGATCATAATCAAAATGCCAATTAAACTACTTTGAATTTGTAGTCAATTTCTTTTAGAAGAATTTAATTATTATTTTTTAAAATAAATCCGTTCTCTCACCCACCTAATGGCTTAGTCATATGATCAAATTCAGCAGTGTGAGCTTCTATTGCAGCCTTTTAGTGGGGCATTATATGTTGACTTTTATTTTTCTATTGAAGTGAGTAATAATGATAGATACAATGTCAAATATTGGAGAAATTAAATATACATGTATAATAATATAATGTTGACTTTGTTTTTCGTAATAGATAAAAAGAAATTTGTAAATAATTAAGTACTTCAATTCCTATAAAATTATTTGACCATTTGAATGCAAAACAACAGGTAAAGAAATTTTTCTTTGAATTGAATGATAACTTCCATACTCTAAATCACCTAAAAGAAAAATAATAATAAAACTTGCCATAAAACCTATTTTCTATTTAGGTCAAATATGGAGTATTTCTCGAATAATGCAATGTACTAAAAGAGTTTGATTATCAACAATAATCATCTAAACTAAAAATTTTTATAGAATCGTATTATAGTTCATTCTTGAATATTAAATTATACAATAAATTTTGATTAAGAACATACTCTGGTTGCATACCAATGTGTAGTTATCTCTCTATACACTACTATTAAAATGTTGACAATTAAGAGAAAGTAAGGTAAAAAATGAGAATATTTTGATCTCACCTGGTTGTCAACATTTTAATGGTGTTTGGCTTTTGATTAATCAAACTTTTGAACTTTATTAAAAAAAACTATTTGAAATTCAATACTAACATCCAAATGAAACTTACCCTTCCAAGAACTTTTGCTATTTGTCTGACAAAGTTGTCACAAATGAGATTAAGAGTGAATGATCAGCAAGATGAAGAAAACCACTCAAAAGTAATTTATCCAAATATCTTTGCACATAAGGGAGTGTTTGGGGCACTGAATAGGTTATAATAACCCCCTTGTTATAACCTATTCAATGTTTGGGGCACCAACAAAAATAATTGGTGAGGTGGGTTATTTTAACCCCCGATTATTTTATCCATTTTCTACAGTAACCATTATTCAATCCACTACAGTAACTATCTCCTCACTTCTTCCATGCGACTCCTTGACTTTTCCGACGACCGTCGCCGCCGTCAGCCGGTGAAGTTTCCGACGAATTGTCCGACGACCGCCGACGACTTTTCCGGCGATCGCCGATGACTTTTCCGGCCACCAATTTTTTTTTTCCATATTTCTTCTCAATTTCATTTTGAAAAATATAAAAAATAAAAATAAAGAAAAAAAAACATCTAAGGTTGTCGGAAAAGTCGTTGACAACATCGAAGGTTAATCAACTTAAAAAAAAAACATTCAAACGAAATTATATTTACCACACTCAAGTTTATTTCAAATGATTTTATTGATTAAAAAAAAAAAAAACTAATATGATTTTTGAACTAAACATTTACAATTTTTATTTTGGCAATACTAAAAGTTAACTAATATGATTTTTCTATACCAAAACTTAAACTTTTTTGCTTTGTAACAAAAAAAAAAAAAAAACATAACCCTAAATCAAATCAAAGTGTTGTATATCATTAAAAAAAAAAAAAAAAACTAGAAAAAGAAAACAGTCAGTTTAAACCTTTGATTCAGAACCTCATGTTAAAACTGATCAACACTCCAAACACAGATTATTTTATCCCAGATTAAAATAATCTGCACCCCAAACACAGATTATTTTATCTCAGACTATAATAATCTGCACCCCTAAACACAACACAGATTATTATAATTGCCAGATTATTATAACCAATTCAGCGTCCCAAACAACCCCTAAAAGTTTAAGAAAAAAACCAAATACATATGTAAAAAGAAAAATAGAAAAAGCAATAATTAAAAACAAAGGGTCATTGTTATATAGACATGTAAGTAAATGGTTAAGGTTTATTTGTCTTTTTGTTGGGAAAAGGAACAATCAAGTTGCAGTAAAAGGTTAAAAAAAAAAAAAAACAGAAGAAAAGAGTCAAAGGCAAATGGAAGAGCAGCAGCTTTGGTTTTGGCAATGGCAATGGCAATGCGTGTGAGAGATTCATGGAGGTCAAATCCATCATTCTCATTTAGATTCTCTCTCTCTAACACTTTCATTTTCAATCTATTCTCTCTGCATATAATTGGATTTGGATCCCATACCCTAAATTTACTTTTTTTTTTTTTTTACATTTTGATTTTACAAACCCTCTCTCTTTCTCTTTCTCTTTTTCTTTTTCCTTTTCTTTTTCCTTTTTCTTGAGGAATATATTCCAAATCTTGAGAGTTCAGACAAAGACTAGGAGAGAACGTTATCTCCAACCCACATGCCTATGTGATATGCCCTAACCCCTCTACCTACTTCTAACTTCAAAACCAAATAGATTCTCACCTTGTTTTTTTTTTTTTCTTTTTTCTTTTTTGTTTGTTTGTTGAGACGGAGTGTAAGTAACCGTCGAAAAGATAGTAGATCTTAGTAATGTTAATTAGGGTTGATTGATTGATTATATGTAATTTAAGAATTCCTTATGTATTCTGATAGGATATTTCGAAAAAGTGCTGGTTGGTTTAGGTCTGTCTCGTTTTTTTGGTTGATTTTGTGGAGATGGGGATAAAAAAAGGAATAATTTTTTTGAGTTAATTTAAACTTTTTTAAAAAAAAATTATGAATAATTAGATTATGAAGATAAGAATTGGTTGTAGGATGAGGATTTGATTTAGAGAAGGTTGGTAGGTATTTGTAGTTTTTTACTACTAAATTAACCAAAGTGGGCATCTTTGGTTTTGTGTCTTTTCAAGTGAGAGGGAGAGAGTGTGTTCAACAATCAAAATTGCTGTATTTCATTTCAATGTCTTATCATTTTCACATTCTCTTCACTTTTGAAAATGTTCTTTGATGTGCCATTCCATCACTACAACAATTTGTAATTATCTAGTTTCCATGGTACCCTATTATATTCTTTCATAAAAGTTTAAAATATATATTAAAAAAAAAAACAAAGGGCTAGAAATAAACTAGTTTGGTAGCAATTTTTCCCCTAAACCATAGCTAGAATTTCAAAATTAAAATAGTTCTCCGAAGTTTTTTTTTTAAAAAAAAAAAAAAAAATCGTTTAAAATTTTAAAAACCATTAGAGAAGTAAAAGCATGAAAAATGAAAATATTCTTGCCAGAAGTATTTAGGGTCCGTATTTAGCGTCTGTTTGGTAGGTGGTCTGAAAACAGAAATTTGAAAACAATAAATTCAGTGAAAATAGAGTTATATTTCATGTTTTCGGATATGTGTTTGGTAGGAAATTTAGAAATTTGACTTCAATTTCAAAAATTGTTCAAAATGTGTTTGATAATATATTTATAAATCATAAGCTATTTGTAGTTAAAAAACTAAAGTATTAAGTTGAATATAAACAATTATTAATTAATTTATAAACATTTTATATGTTATAAATTTTGTATAATTATTATTTTATAATATCATATAATTTATAATACATTATATTATACAAATTTTAATTTCACAAAAATGAATTGAGTTTATAACATGAAAATACTATATTTATTAAAGTTTTTATCGTTTTTAATTTAATTCCGTATTTAAAAATTTTTAATTTAAAATTCTGATACACTGAAAATATAAAAAAGTTGTTTTCAGAATTTCCACTATTTTGATCACATAATCCGAAAATAATTTTCAAAAACACATATATCAAACGCATATTCACTAAATTCAGTGAATCTGAAAACATAAAACAGAATCCGGATTACCTACCAAACAAACCCTTAATTTTCAGAAATAAAGTAATTATCAACCATTAATTTGATTTATTCGTTTTATTTTTTACTTACTCATCATATACAATTAATATCCAAAGGTCAAATATGGTCCAAAAGAAAAAAAAATCCAAAGGTCAGATTCTTCACTTCATGCATATGAAATGAAATGAAGGGAAAAACTTGACACTGCTTTTCTACACAAAGTCTTTATACTCTATTTGATTTTGATAATAGTTTCTTATTTTAGGTTTGTAACTAGAGTTTTAGATCAATTTTATTTGATTATATTTTCAATTTAATCATCTATATTAGCCATTTCAATCTCTTGAAGAAGCAAACAAAAACTGAACTATAGTATATTTCTTTCATCATATATATATTTTTTAATATTAGATGATAAAATTTTAACGGATAAATACATGACATAATTTCAATAAAGTTAATCTTGCCAAATAGAAATCAAATCCCGATCAAATAAATTTTTATTATTGATTTTGAAGCATAATTAAAAACTCAATCGAATTAATAAGAAAATTTACAATTTACATTTTTATCAAAAAAAAAATTTACAATTTACAAGTAATCAAATATTGTTAAAGTAAGCATAACTCAGGGAAATTGACATATACCCTCGACCAAGAGATCAGAAATCTGAATCTCTCATACCTAAATGTGTTAAAACTAAAAAATAAAAAAGAGAGAAAGTAACCCAAGATTTAAATCAATCTTTTCTTTTTATTTAGTTTGACTGGAATCAATGACAACAAACCAAACAAACAATGAAAAATAACATAACACCAAACCAACATTAAATTTTTTTAATTAAAAAAAAAAAAAAATCCCAACCATACTAATTATTCTAGTTTTTATTCTCACAAGAACTTTAAACTTTTTTTTTTTTTTTTGAACAAAGAATTTTTTTAAAAAAATTATATCATAGACAAAATGCTACCATTCAAAATCAAACCAATGACCTCTCAACTATTGTATAATAATTTGATGACTCTTATTACCTTAGAACTCAATGCGGTTGTACAATCTATAGAACAAATTCGTTCAAGTAAGGTCATTGATGACTGTCATTACCACTAACTAAGGTACAAAGAACAATTACTCCCTAATTTGAAAACGACAACAAATCTAACCAGATAAAAAGGAAAAAAGAAATCCATAATCATGAGACATGCCAAAGGAAAAAGAAAATCTCTTTTAGCTTTACCTGCTATGATTCAAACTATAGATTCGGTTCGATTATGTGCACTTGAATGAGAAATATTAAAACCAAACCATCCAACCACTACAACAAAATAGCTTAAATGTATGGCTACTAGTTATCCCCCAAAAAGGCAACGTTTGGATTAACACCACACAAACCGACAGGGTAATGTATTGGTAGCTGAGTCAGAATCATCTTTAGAGCTCAAAGGAACGTGAGATGTTCATAGTTTGGCCATATATATCCTATCAACTGATACAAGGAGGTGTGCCTGTGCTGTCCCCTCAGTCATCAATAAATTTGCAAAATTTTCCCCCAAGTGGAGGAGACAAATCCTATCCTAAACACAGAATAGTTTAATATACAATGACGGTACCAAAAATTCTACTCCATCTTCATGCCATTCTTCTCGTCCATTCCTAACTTAGATTAGCAAATCTGCCCACAAAAGAGAATAAAACTTTTGGGTCTCAATCATTCTGATAGTAGAAGATGACCCTTCAAAGGAAAAAGGTTCAAAACTATCATAATTCTCTCCAACATTACCTTAACCAAGCAGGAGAAAGAGATGGTGATCCCAAGTAATCTAAACAAGATTGGTCAGTCCATGCCATATCCATACCAATGACTTTATTTGATGGGGTGTCCGTGGAATGTGGATTGGTCTTTGAGTGCTGGTGCTTTAAGCATGAATGGAAGGTAAAGAATCTCTATGGTTCTGAATCTTCTAGAGGCTGATGCTGTAAGAAACAGATTAATCCATTAAATAGAAGTAATTTTAATGGTGCTGCACAATCTATCTTTGTCAAACAAAAGGAAGTTCACTGCTTTACGTCTGTTCAAATATCTTAAACCAATAACAGATGCGGGAACCAGATTAGTAGTATATCTTCAAACAGACCATAAACCTCAACGATGAACCCTAGATCTTACCGATACTCTGAAGTTCTGAACATGTATATAGATCCTAACAATGATTGAGGGTAAGTTTAATATGAAGTTGGGAACAGTAACAGCATATTTATGGTGGAAGCACTTTTCAAATTCTTTCAAGATTTGACTAGATAGTCACAGGTGGTTTTAAAAATTCTAAAAACACTACAAATGAGTTTGGAATGACTTTTGTGTAGTACTCTCACTTCAGAGTGAAACACTTATTTTATTAGTGCTTCTAGTAGAATACACACAAATTAAGTGCTTCTCTAAAAACACTTTAGCTAAAACCAATCTAAGTTTTTAGGAATTTTTAGAGTCTCTTTATTCTGTGTAACCAGGCACCATAGAGAAATTTTTTTTAAAAAAAATCTTTTAATTTAAATAACTATTTTTTCATTACTTGAAAATTATACCACCCTTAAAGTGCTTTTTCTAAAAGTGTTTCACTTGCATCCACCACCTAAAAAATATCTCAAAATCACTCTACATATGAATCAGGACAGAGCTATCATATGATTGATTGTAATTAACTACCAGATAAGAAACTAATAAATTCTATGAGCTGGCATAGTTATTCACAAATAACAGAGTTATAAACTAGTCTACATAAATCTTTCAGAGGATAAGATGTACTTTCGTGCTTATTTACATGGGAGACATAACAAGTGAATATATCTTATTCTTTGTCCAAGAGATCCATTCAGTATTCCTACTCATTTATCATCAGGCCTAAATTTTCATTCTTACGGATTATTTACCATAACAATCACAGACAGGGACAGAGACATGAGGCATAGGCAAAATAGACGCATCACTTTCTAAAAAATCAAGGCAAGGATAAGGGGAAGACATATTTTTTAAATGTATTTGATTATTTGGTAGATTTCAATGATTTTAACATTAAAAGTATGTTTTAGTTTACGATATTTAATATAAAAGACTATGAAAGAATTGATAGAACATGCAAGATCGTTTGGTTTTAGCAAAGGACTAAGATCTAAAAACAAATAAACAAGTATTAAAAAAAAACAATCAAACAAATAAACAAAGTTTTAAATGCTCAATTTCTTATTGAAAAAAAAAAATCAGTTATTTTTTCATACTTTTATGCTTTAAAAAAAAATTGATATGTTTCACTCAGAATTGATTTCCTATATAGATCAATTTTTTTCAACCAAAGTAAAAAATTACAAATTTAACATTTCAATTCGAATATTCAATAATCATCCAAAATGTTTTTGCAAGTGTCAAACACACATGTCCAACGTGCTTAACAAGTGTCTCTCATGTGTTCAATGTATTCAACAAGTATTCCACACGTCTGATAAGTATAGGAGTATTCAAGCATGAAGTATTCAATATGTGTTTTTTTTTTTTTTCTTGTTGATAAAGAACCAAACTTTCATTGAGAAAAAATGAAAGAATACAAGGGTATCCAAAAAAACCAAGCCTCAAAGCAAGGGAACCCAACTACAAAAAGGGTTTCAATCAATCAAAATAAGACCTAATGAGTAATTACAAAAAGGCCTTAGTATCCAATATGTGTTATCCACAAACATGTTATCCCACTCATAGATAGTTTGTGGAATATCCACAAACTAAGTGACGTGATTCTTGTTTATAAAGGAAAATTGAATGAATGGCAAAACTGGTTGCCATATTTGCAAATTTGTAACAAGAAAAAATGATTTGAAAATATGATAAGTTTTTTCCTTGTATATCACTTATTTTCCATTTTTGTATCATTGATATACCAATATAAGTATATACTATCGATATTCCTCATATGAAAAACTTCACAAATGTACTATTTTTGTGTCATTGATAAAGTATCACTCATATACCTAATGTAAAATTAGGTCAGTAATATACATATCTCCCTTGTATATGAGTTCTTACATTTGTGCCATTTGTGCAAATATTTTACTGGGGATAAATCTGGTATTTAGACCACATTTGCTATTATCGAAAAACCCCGTTTATAAAACAGAGGTAAGAAAATCATTAAAAATAGATAAATAAAACAGGTGTAAGAAAGAGTTCTAAACGCCTCTTGCTGATTCTTGTTTCAAAATAATCAAAGCCAAACAATACAACAATTAGGTCATCTCATTTTTCTCAATGATCGTTGATTTATGGTTTCAAATCTAGGCTATGAATTTAAGCTATTGTTTATAATTCTGGGAAAACTTTGTTGATGATTTTGAACAGGCATAGAAGATGGAAAAGGCTTAAACAAGCTTTATTTGATATTACTGATTTTAACACCACATAATGCTTTATCCATCTCCAAAAATGGAAGCTTCTTTTTCTTTCTATTGGAAAAATGGATGTGTTCTTACTTCTTACCACAAGTTTTTAAAGGGGAGAAAAAGAGAAGAAAATCTATAAGAAGGTTATAGAAACAAGTCGAAAGAACCCTCATGAGTTGGCCCTAGCGGTCAATAAGGGCCATAGAAAAAATAAAGGGTTTAGAGGGAATGGGTTCAATCCATGGTGGCCACCTATACCTAGGATTTAATATCCTATGAGTTTCCTTGGCAACCAAATGTAGTAGGGTCAGGCGGTTGTCCCGTGAGATTAGTCGAGATGCGCGTAAGCTGGCCCGGACACTCACGAATATAAAATAAATAAATATAAAAAAAAACAAGCCAGAAGGTTGAAATAGCCGCCCACCTATGCAGAAGTCAACTTCTTATCAAGAAGCCAATGACAAAAACTATTTTGCAACATGCAAATTTCTTATCTAACCATAGCACTATTATAACTGTAGCACTAGTGGCATTTTGTGATAGAACCTAAAATCCACTAAGATTAGATATATTCGAGTGGCTTAAAGAAGAGATGCACAAAAACCCACTATGAGAATACACTTATGTCAAAAATGTGGAAAACAGAAGATGGAAGCGATTATGATGGTTGACTATGTTTATAAACTAAATAAGGGTATTATGACTTGTTCTTATTGGACCAATTAATGAGAAAGAACTATTTCTAAAACCAGTTGAATATATCCTTTCGGCCAAAAAGACAGCAAACAAAGCAACATCAAATGAACCATGGACCTGAAGTAAACGAAAAGGGTTGTCGCTTTGGTTTCATCAACAAATCTACGGCAACTGAAAAATTCTAACAAAGCTTAAAAAAAACCTACAGAAGCTAGAAAAATGTTTTAAAATAACGGTACCTGAGTTTGAAATTACCGTGATTGTGTCCAGTCAAAGCAATTCCATCCCTGTGGATAATGATATCTCCAACTTATGAGAAAAAGAATGTTAAAGTTCCTACATATTGTATTTGACATAAAGTGCATGAGATATGTGCGCCACTAATATTATCAATACAAGTCAATCAGTAGATGCGAGGCCGTTAACTGACTAAAGGTATAAAGGGATTTGCTAGCTACAAAATGTGACTTTGCCACCAATCCATTACTTAGCACTCAATTACAAGGATTGACTATCAGAAAGTCGGATTCTAAATTTTAAGAAATCAATCACAAACTCAGCACCAGTAGTAATTTGATATATTTGTGAATCGTGACCGAGGGAAGCAGCAATTGCATAATTGCAGACAATTTGCTTGGACAAAAAGTTGACAGAAAAGAACAAAAGGATGAGATGCTACTATCATCTGACAAGTACAGCTAGAATGGACGGCTGAAGTGCTCAAATCATCACACAAAATGCAATATCGAACAATTTTTTTTTTTGGATAAGAAACAATTTCATTGATGTATGAAATTTACAAAAGAGGTGATAAGTCAAAGGTGACTACAAGAAGCTATCCCAATGGATAAGAAGGGATGCATATGAATATGAAGCAAATAATTTAGACATTTTACACCAAGATATAGCATAGTAAATGACAAGATCGAAGAACTCTTCAAAGGCGAGCTCAATATCCTTGAAGATGCGGTTGTTTCTTTCTCTCCAAAGGACCCAAAAGAAGGCCCTTATGATATGCTTCCATAGTAAGGCCTTTGCCTCCTTAAAAGGAGGCTCCACAACGACAATGCTGAGAAGGTCTTTAATATCTCTAGGAAATGTCAAATACCATCCAAAACTTTGACATATCGGTTCCAGAACTGCCAAGCAAATGAGCAATGGATGAATAAGTGATTCTGAGATTCATCATTCTTCTTGCATAAAGAAGACCAACCAAGGGAGATAGCCAAATAGAGCATACGCTTCTGAAGGACATCCTTGGTACTAATAGCTCCATGTGATAATTCCCATGGGAAGAATTTAATCTTCTTGGGATAATTGTCTTTCCAAATATCTTTAGTCAAATTGTCTTTCCAAATACCTTTAGTCAAGGATGACTCTAATAGGTATCTAGAGTCGCTCATATCAGAAAGAAGAGATTTAGTAGAGAACTGTCCGCTAGGGTGGATGTTCCAACTCCAAGAATCTTCCTCATGAGAGAGGACAATTGGGGCAAGATCGAGGCTAAGGTCAGCCCATTCAGAAGCCTCCTCATCCTTCAAATTCCTCCCAAATTTGAGATCCCAAAAGTTGCCTTCTATGTTCCAAACCTCTTTAATCGTCTCCTTTTTGCTTTGTGAAAGTCTATATAGGAGGGGATACCGAGAGGCCAAAGGAGGGTTAGTGACCCAAGGGTCAGTCCAAAATAGAGTTGATGCACTATTGCCAACAAGGTGGCTAATCCGGCTAGTTACAAGATGTTGGTGTTTAACAATGGACTTCCATGGGCCTTTGGAAGTAGCTAAGGATGCCCAATTTAAAAAAGTAGATGAGCCATATTTCTCTTTAATAAGAGTCTTCCATAAAGCTTTATCCTCCTGTTTGTATCTACATATCCACTTTGCCAGGAGAGCTTTATTTTTATCTCCCATAGAACGAATGTCAAGGCCTCCTCGGTCCAAAGGATGAAGGATATTACTCCATCTAACAAGATGTTGACCTCCCTCTTTAGATCCTCCTTTCCACAAGAAATTTCTAAAAAGTCTTTCCATCTCCTGAGCCACCTTAACTGGAATGAGAAATAGGGAGAGATAATAAGTCGAGAGGTTAGATAAGGTCGCTTGGAGGAGTGTGAGTCTACATCCTTTGGATATGAAAGAGGACCCCCGAGAGGAGAGCCTTCTCTCAATCTTCTCAATGATAGGAGCCCAAAAGGATAGGGTTCTAGGAGAACCATTGAGAGGGAGCCCAAAATAATTGTTAGGCCATATGCCCATTTTCAAGCCATGTTTATTAGCAACCTTTTCAAGATCCGCTGTGGTGACATTAATGCCAATAATCTCAGATTTATGCATATTAATGTTGTGTCCGAAAACCTTTTCGAATGCCCTCACCACATTCAAAAGGTTCGGAAGGTATGAATCATCAGATAAATCAGAGAAAAGAATTGTGTCATCAGCGAATTGGAGATGGTTTATGCATAATCGCCCATGACCAACCCGAAAGCCATTGATAAGACCTTCATTTCCTGCTTGGCTAAAACTATCCATAATCATGATGAATAGAAATGGAGACAAAGGATCGCCCTGACGAAGGCCCCGTGAGGCTAAAATTTTACCTCTAGGACGATCGTTGATGAGAATGGAGAAGTTGGAAGATGAGACACAACCTCGGATCCATGATCTCCATTTGCTGGCAAAGCCTTTAGCTTCAAGAATATTATCCAAATAAACTCAATCCACCTCATCAAAGGCCTTCTCAATATCTAATTTGATAACCACCCCCCTTCTCTTCTTTCTTTTCCATTCATCAATAAGCTCATTAGCCATGAGAGATGCATCGAGAATTTGCCTACCTTCGACAAAAGCAGTTTGATGATCGAAAATGGTGAGGGGAAGGACCTTTTTAAGCCGTTCTGACAGGACGCAAGCGATAATTTTGTAGAGGCATGTGGTAAGACTGATGGGGCAAAAATCAGCCACAGTATGAGCGTCTATTTTCTTGGGTATCAAACAAATGTATGTCTCATTAAGACCCACGTTAATGATTTCATTCTAAAAAAAAATCCTGAAACACTCCCATGATGTCACTTTTGAGGATGTTCCAACACTTTTTAAAGAATTCTGGTGTGAAACCATCCGGACCGGGGGATTTATCTGTGCCGAGAAGATTAACTGCCTTCCATACCTCTAATTCAGTAAATTCACATTCTAATTCATCCGCTAAGTTGCTGTCAATAGGACTCCAATCAATATCATCTGGGAAGGGTGTCAAGACACCCTTTTTCGAGTATAGCCCTCTATAGAACTCAATGAATTCTGGTACAATCTCCTCTCCCTTCAACAGGCTATTTCCATGAACCGATAGAATTTCCATAATGGTGTTCTTGCGCCTTTTGGCAGTGGAAGAAGCATGTATTAATATCACCTTCTGAGATCCATTTCTCTTTGCACATTTGTTTCCATCTTTGTTCTTCTTGGGCTGCCAAGGATAAAAGCTCAGCTTTCATAGATTTCCGTGAGTATGTTGAACAAGAGATATTTGGCCCGATTCTTCCATATTATCAATAATGGAAATTTCGGATATTAATTGATTCCTTTTGGTCAATATACATCCAAAAACCTCTTTATTCCAAGTTCTAAGCATCTTAAGGCTTTCAACTTCATGATAAAGCCATGTCCTAGCCAACCTCGAAGAGGGGTGTTCTTCCACCCGTAGTCAATCATAAGCAAAAATGAATGGTGATCCAACCACATGTTTTCAAAGCGAAAAGGGGAGGGCCCCCATTTATTATAGCTGCCCATAGATAGAATGAGAGGGAAGTGGTCTGAGGTCGGCCGGTCTGCTCTAATAACATTCGCATTGGGAAATTTTTCTAACAGACCATTAGTAGAAAGAAACTTGTCAATAAGAGTCATCGTGGGGGAGATCGGTTATCTGACCAAGTGTACAAGCCATTCTGAGGAGGGAGATCAATTAAATTTGAGTCGGCGAAAAACTGATTGAAGAACTTCATACTGCGAGTAACTCCGCCTTTAGATTTCTCATGGGACCAACGAGTCACATTAAAATCGCCAGCCAACATCCAGATATCAGAACACAGGCACGATAAATCATATAATTCTTGCCAGAAGGGGGCCTCTATCTTTATATCTGTTGGGGCCATAGACACCTGTGATCCAGAATTGGAATCCATCCGCTAAAGAAAGGAGGAGGGAGAGGGAATACACACCTTTAGTGATGTTAAAGATAACAAAGGCAGGATCATTCCACATAATGAGAATACCACCAGAGGATCCAGAAGCATCAAGAGAAGTCCAACTAATATTTCTCCCACTCCATAAAGATTTGATGATGAGCCGGTCAAGATGAGCCAATTTAGTAGTAAAGGGATTTGCTAGCTACAAAATGTGACTTTGCCACCAATCCATTACTTAGCACTCAATAACAAAGATTGACTACAAGAAAGTCGGATTCTAAATTTTAAGAAATCAATCACAAACTCAGCACCAGTAGTAATTCGATATATTTGTGAATCGTGACCGAGGGAAGCAGCAATTGCATAATTGCAGACAATTTGCTTGGACAAAAAGTTGACAGAAAAGAACAAAAGGATGAGATGCTACTATCATCTGACAAGTACAGCTAGAATGGACGGTTGAAGTGCTCTGTGAATAATATTTCATTTTCCTGTGCAAGTCAGCATTTCTTAAATTGAAATCATCACACAAAATGCAATATCGAACAATTTATACTTCCTTTAAAGCACATGGTTGAAACCAGAAACTACCATGTTCTAAATGAAGCTGACGCAGTTCTAGAGGATAGACCGGGAGTCAGCTCTAGGATCACAGATAAGAAAATGAAGTTCATTTATGTTTTATGGTTAATTTGTAGTATAATCCCCCTAAATGCTGAAACGATACTGTTTCTTCCCCCTGCAATAGTGTGTGATAAGAAACATGGAGTTTCATTGATAATAATGAAATGTACAAGAATTTCGGAATTATAAGAACGTGTTCCCATTGATAGTGATCATACAAGAAGAAGATACATATACATCGTTGTGTGTCCCAAACATCTCCCACCCACACGCTTAGCTTCATAAAAATTCTTCAATTTCTTTCCAACCACACCTAGAAAAAGATAGCTCTGACAGCATTGCACGAAATAAAATTGGTTTTTCCTTTAAAATAAAGTTGCATGAGAATTTGAAGGCCTCATTGTACGGAATTAGGAAGACCTAGGCTAACATCAAGCGTACAAGAGTTTCCACCCAATTTAGGAAGTGAAAGGTAACTCTAGAATTAAGGGATTAGAATTTTCGCTACTTTGCACACATATAGGAGTAAATTTCATTGGGACAGAAGTCGTCCAAACCCTTTTTAATTCAATATCAGAAAGTGACAAAGCACACTGCAACCAATGAGCCAACCAGTAGATAAGATCACATAACTGTTGGTCTTATCTTGCATATATAATAGCTAAGACAATTCTAACAAAGCTAAAAGAACCTACAGAAGCAAGACAAATGTTTATGAATAACAATACCTCTGGGTTTGATCTTACAATGCTTACATTCAGCCAAAGCTATTTTCATCCCTGTTGATAATGCTATCTCCAATTTATCTGGTTAAACACATTTAAGTACCTGTACAAGTATTTGACATAAAGTGCTTGAGATATGTGTGCCATTAATATTATCTCTACAAGGCAATCAAAGGATGTCAACTTGCTAAACGATTAAAAAAAACGCAAAAAATGTGTGACTCGATTACCAATCCATTCCATAACATTCAACCTTTTTTTTATAGAGAGAAACAACTATAATTTTGTTGAGGGGATGAATAACAAAAAGAAGGCAGATTACCATTTCCTCGGAATTATTTTATTAAGAAAAATGTTTCCAATGGAATGTGAGATAAGAGGTAGCAAAATCTGTTAGGAAAGAGTAATTTTTCTCCAAGTAATAGCCAAAAAAACACTAGTGATTCAAGCAAACTATTAAAGGATCTTTCCTTATCACCAAAGATGCGGCAATTTCGTTCACCCCAAATGGTCCAAAAGAAAGCTCTAATAAGATTACACCAAAGAATCTCCTTTTCGTCCGGAAAGGATTGAAGCAGGACGGATGTTAAGAGAGCATTCAAATTCTGCAGATTGACTATATGATATTGACAATTGGATTTTACATTTGACGAAATCAAGAATAAAGTTAGCACCCCTTGAAAAAGAAAACCATAAAGGTAACCCCAGTCATAATTGGATATACTTGTGGAGCCGCATAAAGTACCAATTGAATAAACATTGCATATGATCTGCTTGGGTAAAACAACTAAACAGAAAAGAATGAAAGGATGGGAAGCTACCATCACCAAACAAGTGCAACTCGAATGGATGGCTGAAGTACTCTGTAATAATATTTATGTTGCTGTGCAACACAGTGTTTCTTAAACTGAAAACACCAAAAAGAAGGCAATATCGGACAAATTTATTCCCCTTCATAGAGAGGAAGGAAACGTATTTGTCTTTCTTTCTTTCCTCCGTTTCCTTTTTTTTCTTTTCCATCTGTACCTCTCCTTTTCTTCCTTTTTTTTCGAATAGAAAAAGTGAACCTTCCATTAAATAGAATGAAATCTTGAAAACTTCCGTAAGTAGTCTGAATAAATGTAACAGACTCCCCAAATTTCCCCCAATCCTGAAAATCCATACATGAAAACTCTTATATTCTTTTAAGCGACAACAACAAAAGGTCGCTCTCATAGCATTAAACATAAGGATCTTAGAATTTTTCCAAAAGGTTGGCCATAAAGGGTGGAATACATAATCTGCTTTATTATTATAGGGAGGACAAAGGACATATTGAGGTCTGGAGAGTCTTCAGCAAATTTGTAGTATATAACGTATAAGAACATCCTAGAAAAATATGGTTAGCATTTTCCCACATGGCCTTTACCCAGAGTACATCAATTTGGTTGAAATAGTATGTTTGGATATCAGCCTTGAATTTTATCATTAGTGATAACTGTTAAGGTCTGAGAGATAAAATCGAAAGACAAATTTAATCATCCATTGCTTCGGCAATTTTACTATTCTAGCATTGAAGAAAGTCTTGGGAAAATGGTAATCTTCTTGGAAATAGATATTGAACGTTATCTTGAAAGATAAACGGCAAGATGAATCTGAGACCATAAGGATTAGCCACTCCAAATCTTGATCGTCCAGATGTGTTCTTAGAACCAGTAACCAACCATTGTTTTAAGCATTCCAACACTGAGGTATTCAATAGCTTGGGAAAATTTTGAGCAAGAATGTTATATGAAATCCCTAGATGAGGTCAAATTTACCCTTTTACCAATCCCAATAGTAACAGTGTTCTACTGTTCTTCATAAAATCCTTGAGACTTAAAAGTTGAGATAGACTTCCAAAGGCTTAGTTCGAGAAATTAGTGTTAAATTTATGAGTCCATCCCATCTCCTCCACTTCATGGATGCTGACCCCTGCCACATGGTGGAGGCGACCTTTAAAAATTTGTAGAAGATAGCAGAAAATTGAATTCAAAAGAAAAGAAAAAACAAACTTGGAGGTGATCATTTGAGACATCAATATTTATTGGTCATTTGAAGAAGATGAATTCTATGAAGAAGAAAATAGACAGTTAGAGATGTGGACAACCCAATGCACCTCAAAAAAAAAAAAAAAAAAAAACACTGCTAAAAAGAAGCAAATTTGACTAGTGGCGACGGCTGCCCATGATATCCTGCTAATATTTATTGGTCATTTGAAGAAGATGAATTCTACGAAGAAGAAAATAGACAGTTAGAGATGTGGACAACCCAATGCACCTCAAAAAAAAAACTGCTAAAAAGAAGCAAATTTGACTAGTGGCGACGGCTGCCCATGATATCCTGCTAATATCCGAGATGCCATGAAAAGAGGATGTTTTACTGTTCCCAAGTACCCAAATATGCAAATACACGTGGGCACTGGCGGGGCATAAGTAAACACTAAACGCTAAACAGTATCGGATGAAACATTTGGATGGTCGAACGTCGAAGTTCCAACACAGGCAAAATATAGGAGCTACACCATAATTTTCAGCAAGCTTGTTCAACATGTGTCAAGTGAAACACTAGGAGATTGTTTGGCCTAGGTTTATATCCTTATTGTGGCAGATGATTCTCTATACTGAGATTTTGGGCAGTTGATAAGTGGTGTGTTGCATGATCACTTAGAAAGAGATCTTTTTTGTTTAGCTAAAGTTCATATTAATGTGATAAAGGCTTTTAATAAATAAATAATCATCCATGCATGGGGAAATGAAGCTTCGACAGAGCACAGATTTGCAAATCTTGGAAAGAGAAAATTTTATGAAGCCTATATCTTAATCTTAGTTTGTGATCATTACAGATGTTGTGATAGTGGACAACTTGCAAACTCTGGGAGCATGAGAAATGCTGAATTCTTTAAAATAACTTTAGTTTTGCCTCATCAGTTATCAGTAAGTCGGTTCCATCATCAGGTATAGGTCTAATAGAGAATCAAGGAAACTGGTGATAATTTTACACGTGAATTTCTCATTTGCCGTTTCTATCAGCCTGGTTTCTCTTGTTAATCATGATTTCCACAAAAATTTGCATGTTATGCCCGTTCATGGATGAACCATTCGTCCGTTATAAAATCTCTCCTACTTTTTTTATGCCTTTATAAAAGGAGAATAGAACAAATAATATTTGCCTAAGTGCATTATACAAGACATTATAGGGGATATGCAATAAAGTATTTCTCAGTCATCTCAAGAACTAAACATGTACAATAGAAATGCTAAAGCGAGAATGTATTACATACATACTTTGAAAGGCATCCACCTCAGCTAACCAGCCTATGAAACATTATCGGCCAAAAACTTCCTCTAGTTGGCCTTTCCAGTTCAGCTGCACCGATTCTATTACACAGTCAAGTTGAAATTTTCTTCTTCAGCCAATATGATTGCAACACTAAAATGACTCCTCCCGAGATTTAACTTGGCCATATCATTCAGGTTGACCGACTTTTCATTGGTCGGAATCTGTAACTCCCATCCTGCTCCAAACTCATATCATAAACTTCAGAATGTGAACCCCTGGATCGCCCAGAATCCTTGCCTCTTCCATACTGTCTGTTACCATTATGCACCTGAGGGCCAGGAGCTCTTTGTCTTTTATCCAACCCAATTTTTCCTGGATTCAACTCTCTCTTAGAAGACTCGAGATTTCTTCCATTCCCCCGATTCCTGAATATACCATTGTATGCCTTTCCTTTTCGACCATTACTGCTTGATGGAACCAAGGAACTCTTCGGATAAGAATCCTCAGTATCCGAGTAATCTGAGTTATCTGAGTTATCTTCCACTTCACTCACTGACCCACTTCTCAATTTCCGGTTAGAAGACCTTCGTTGAGCCTCATAATCATCATCTTGGAAACCAGTCGCAATTTCATTTCTAGCTTCTGAACCCAAACTCGAAGAACTCTCCGACCCTGTAATACTCCTATACGGCCTTACACTGTGAACCACCCCTTTTGGAAAAAACCTTGCGGAAGGCAGTTCGTCAAACGTCTCAAACAATTGAGGCCCATCCCTTTCCGTCCACAAATCGAATCCACCAGGCCTCTGAAACCTATCCGCCAAGACCTTCACCTGCTCATCGGCGCTAACAGAGAACAAATTGGGAGCCTTCTCCACAACCTCCCACGGCCTCTCCAGCTCGGACACAGCTGCCTTAAGCTCGGCCCTCTTACGCATCTCGTATATCTGGCGTTCGCGGCACAGCCGGGCCTTGAGCAGCTGCTTAGCTTTCTTAGCCTGCATCCGCTTCCACTGCCACTTCGATACTCCACCTGGATAAGTTCTAGGACCTCCGCCCATTCGAATAAGCGTCGTCATCTTCGTAGCGATCGGCATCCGATTGGGAAGGAACGAGAGGCGGTTTGGACCAGTTAGAGACTGAGAGAAAGAGAATAAGGACAGTCGAGGAGGGTTTGAAATTGCGAATGAGATTGGGAGAATTGGCATTTCTTCGTCGATACTTTGAAGCCGGAGCAATTACGCGAAACGACAAAGCCCTAGTTGCAGATTGCTGGAAGTTGCAAAACCGTGGTGGAGGAGGACTGGAGGAGGAAGTGCCAAGATATTCGCAGTTGCAGAGAATCAGGAATGGCGCATGGCGATACTCGGTGGCGGGTAGAATTTTATGGGCCGGAGGGACGTCTTCGAAATCCTGGGCCGAAAACTCAAAAGCCCATAATGCAAAAGCTCCAATGGACTTGTACTATTTTGAGAATATTTTGGGTTAACGGCAACAATAGCCATTATTAAGGGCCCGTTTGGTAACGTTCTCGTTTCTTGTTTCTGTTTCTTCATTTTTAATAAAGAAAAATAGAATTTCATGACCCTAACATCTATACATTCAATAATACTAAACTTATATTCTTATTTATGTTTGGAAAAAATTGGAAACAAGAACAAAAAAAAAAAAAAAGAGAAACTAGTTTTAGTTGTTCCCAAAAGTTCTATACAAATTTTGGGAGTGTTTCTAAAAAAATGAGAAACAAGAAACATGCATAGTTATTATATGCTTAGATTTCTTAATAAAATTAGAAACAGGAAACAAGAAACGAGAACGTTACCAAACGGGCCCTAAATGTCCTCCGTTTTTAAAATGACAACACAGCTAATTCTTTAGATAAATGGCCAAATTGGATTTATCTATTAATAAATTCTAATTATCGATTTGCCAAAATGCCCTCAATCAATAAAATAAGGGAAAATTACGCTTTTAGTCCCTGAGGTTTGGGTTAAGTTACACTTCGGTCCCTGAGTTTTCAAACTCGACATTTTAGTCCCTGAGGTTTGGATTTCGTTTCATTTTAGTCCCTCCATCCATTTTTCTGTTAACTTCAAACGGAAAGCTGACGTGGATTTTGTTTTTTTTATTAAAAAATATTTTTTAATTTTTAAAATAAAAAGTAATATTAAATTTAATAAAAAAAAATTGTTTTTTTTAATTATCTCATTTTTTTTTTTGTAACCCTCTCTATTCTTCTTCTTCATCAAGTCCTACCTAGCCACCGGTCGGTCACTGTCGTCCATCGCCGCCGCTGGTCACCTACCGCCGGCGGACTTATTTTTTCCTCTTTCTTCTTCTTCTTCCATTCTTTCCTTTTTCTTCTTCTTCTTCCCTCTTCGTCCCATCCCTTTCTTCTTCCACTGGTTAAAACACACCCTCACAATGGCGAAACTTCCCGGTGAAATCTCCACGAACAAACAGACGACGACACCTCTTGAGCGGCGAACGAACTGTGAAATCGCAAAACCCCCACGAACTAACGGACAGCGGCGCGAGGAGATGGTTTAAAATCTGACCAAACCCCCCACAAACAGATGGCGAAATTGCGAAACCCCCACAAAACGAATGGACGGCGGCGCGAGCAATTGGTTCCAGATGGCCTTCTCACGATCTGTCTCCTTTTTCCGTCGTCTTCTCCGACGAGCCCAGCAAATCTTCGACAACTTTCTCTCACGATCTATCTCTCCTTCTTGTCCTGATCTCTCTCATTCGCCTTCTCCAGTCGTCGTAGCCCCACCGTTGTCTGCCATCGTAGCTCCTCCGTCAAAGCTCAGACCCGCGCGACAGATCTGAAAGTATGATGGGCTTCATCGTAGCTCCCTCGTAGCCACACTCTCCGGCGATCCCCATTGTACTTTCAACTTTCGATTTTCTCTCTTTGATTTTGACAGTGGTGGCGGCTCGTGGTGGCTCGTGGCCGGCGACAGTGAAGGTGAAGGTAGGGTTTAGAAGGGGGAAAGGTGGGGAAGATGGAGAAGATGGAAAAAAAAAAAAAAAAAAAAAAAAAAGTCGTCGGCGGCCAGCCACCGACGAGCGGTGGTCGCCGGCCGCCGGCAACATGTTGAAGAATAAGTGAAGAAGACGAGGTAAGACGAAGAAGAAGAAGAATAGTAGGGGGTGGATAAAGAATAAAAGATAATAATAAAATAATAATATTTCTATTATTTTAATATATTATTATTTAGAAAATTTAAAAAAATACTTTTTTTTATTAAAATAATGATGCCACATCAGCAAATTGTTAGGGTTTAACGGCAAAATGAACGGCAAGGACCAAATTGCTACTTATCTCAAACTTCAGGGGTATTTTTGTTGAGTTTGAAAACTCAGGGACCAAAGTGTAACTTAACCCAAACCTCAGGGACCAAAAATGTATTTTTCCCATAAAATAACTAATTTGCTAGAAATACGGTATCTTTAAAATAAATTTGAATTCCTTTATTTTAGCTTAGATAAAAAATACAATCAATTTCAAATACAGAAATTCAAATTTAACAATAAAAAAGAGATCTGAAATTCAAATTTAACTTAAATCTAATATAATCGAATATCTTAAATTATGGTAGTTAAATCAAATATATGATTTAAAATAAACTAAAACAATTTCCTAAATAAAGAAATAACTATCAAACATTTTCAAAAAAAAAAAAAATAACTAT
Source organism: Luffa acutangula (assembly GCA_036850905.1). Taxonomy (NCBI): domain Eukaryota; kingdom Viridiplantae; phylum Streptophyta; class Magnoliopsida; order Cucurbitales; family Cucurbitaceae; genus Luffa; species Luffa acutangula. The sequence continues at coordinate 49,028,954 of CM072087.1, read as the reverse complement.
CTAACAAAAAAAAATTTAACAAATTGGATGGATAAAACGAAGAAAAAAAAAGACGGAAAATATATAAATAAAAAAAATCTTCCTAACTAACGAAATTAAACTCAAATAAAAAATCAAACACAAAAAATAATTCTAAAATCATGAAGTAATTAAAATATAAAAAAAAATTAAATACCAAAAGCAATATAATTACAGTAATATTAAAAATCTTCCTAATTTATTCAGAAAACAATAACATCAATTACTTGGTCCATCTACACAATTTTGACAGTGAAAAACTTTTTTTTAATAAACTTTCCTAAATCGTTGGATTCAATATGTACAACTACATAGTAGAAAACTGTTGAAAATTCTTATTGAATAGAAAATTTCCAACATTTTCCTAATGGGATAATTAAAACAAATCTCAAATTAAAATCAAAACAACCTAAATCCTAAAAAAAAATCTTTCTATTTAACAAAATCAAAAGAACGAGAGATTATCTTTTAGATACACCTTATTTTCAAAAGAACGATGGATGCATCTCATTTGGTTGGAGGGGTAAAATGGGCAATATGGGTCAAAAAATGGTCACGTGCATAGCACGAAATGACTATAATTCAAACATTTTTTTTGTCTATTTTTCAAACCGTGGTATTTTTTTTTTTGGTCATTCTAAGGATTTCCCTTTTTTTTAATTAAATTAATTAAAATCTCATTTTTCTTCAAACAAAAAAAAATAATCTCATTTAATAACCATTTTATCTTCATTTCTATATATATTTTTTAATAATAAAATTGCTTATTTATAGTTTTCTTTATTATTTATTATTTTGTAATCACAATCAAATTAAAGGTTTTTAAAGTTTAAACCAATGTATAAAATTTTCATCGACGTGTCGACATATCCATATTTCCATGAGTTCGACATCAACATGCAGTGTGAATCGACATTTCCATTATATCGTAAAAAAAAATTGATAAAATGTAAATAAAATAATAAAAAAAATGTAATTAATGTGGAGATAATATTTATCATAAATATTTTAACGTATTTTAAAAGGGTAAAACATTTATTTGTTAATTTAAATATTTTTTTTGAATTTTTTGTTTTGAATATTGTTCCCTAAATATCCAATTGACATCGACATTTTAACCCTTGATTTAAACAAACTGGTATAATTATTATTTTAATTTGACTAAATTTTCATTGGTGTTATTATGAAAGTAGATAACACCACAAATACATCATTATCCTCTCGTTTAAATTTTTAATAATATAAAATCGTCGATCGAGAGTTCAGGTTAGAATCCTCACCCTCATATACTAGTTATAGAAACTTTAGAAAAATCATTGTGAGTTTGTTTGGAAGACTATATTATATTCAAAATCATTTTCGACCATTCACAAAACCGTTCTCTTATAAACACATCTCAAATCACTTTAATTTTGAAGGAAATTATGTGAGTGTTGAAGGAGAAATTTCGGCCAATCACAAGTTGCCACGTCATTAATATAAATTAATGATAAAATAAATTTGGGACCAGTTACACATTTACACGTGTGCCTAAATTAAATTAATAGACATTAAAATTCGGCAAATCAAAGAATGCCACTTGTCTATTAGTGATCCATCAGATAACATCAGCCAAGTTCAATCAGATTATGCCACGTGGCAATTGGACCCAAGCCCAAGCCCATATGAGGTCCATCAAACTCTATAAATAGAGGAGGCCACCATTCATTTTGGTGGGATTCAGATTCGAGGGGCGGGTCAGAATTTTGAAGCTCAAAGCCAGAGTCAGAGAATTCAGATAACTTCATCAAGATTGAAGACTGAAGACTCCTTGAAATCCACAAGTTTCAAAGTGCTGAACACTTCTTGAAGACTGAAGACTCCTTCAAGATTTGGAAGACTTCAAGCTCCAAGAGATCAACAAGCCAACCGACCGATCAAGAAGATCAACAAGTCAGCAGGCCGATCATCCAAGAAGATCAACAAGCCAACCGATCGAACAGATCATCAAGCTAACCGACCGATCAAGAAGATCAACAAGTCAGCAGGCCGATCATCCAAGAGGATCAACAAGCTAACAAGTCGATCCAACAAATCATCAAGCCGACAGGCAGATCCAAGAGATCAACAAGCCAACCGACCGATCAAGAAGATCAACAAGTCAGCAGGCCGATCATCCAAGAGATCAACAAGCCAACCGACCGATCAAGAAGATCAACAAGTCAGCAGGCCGATCATCCAAGAGATCAACAAGCCAACAGGCCGATCATCCAAGAAGATCAACAAGCCAACAGGCCGATCATCCAAGAAGATCAACAAGCCAACAGGCCGATCATCCAAGAAGATCAACAAGCCAACAGGCCGATCATCCAAGAAGCTCAACAAACCAGCCCAAGAAGATCAACAAGCTAGAGACCAAAGTTTATATATTTAAGAGAGAGAATCAGAGGATTAAAGTTAGAGATTGTACACCCACACGCATATTACATAAATAAAAATATATTATTTATTCCACGTGTCTCCATCCCCGAAGTTACGTGTGAACAAATTGGCACGCCCAGTGGGACCATCTCTACCTCTCATCTCTCTCTCTTATCTCAAAACACAAGTGTAAACATGTCGTTCAAGACTTCCTCAATGGTCTCTGTCATGAACAAGTCTTACATAGGTTCTACTGCTCATTGTTGCTTCAACGAACTGACGTTGCAAGAAGATACAACTTCTATCGTTGCAGGCCAAGAAACAACCTTGCAGGGGGCATATCCTAATGACAAATTTCTTGTTAAGTATAACCCTCTGTTTGAACCTGATTCTGACGTAGTGATTGTCATGATGACTGAGACAAGAACTATGGAAGAAAGAATGATTGAGATGCAGGAGCATATCGACACCTTGATGAAGGCGATTGAAGAAAAAGATTCTCAAATCGAGCAACTAAAGAGCCAAATTGAGAACCAACATATCGCCGAATCAAGTCAAACCCAAGTCGTAAAAAATCACGACAAAGGAAAGACTATAGTGCAAGATGATCAACCACAGTGTTCTGCTTCGATCGCTTCACTATCCATCCAACAGCTCCAAGATATGATCACAAACTGTATCAGAGCTCAGTACGGTGGACCTACTCAAGATTCCCTCTTGTATTCCAAACCTTATACTAAGAGGATTGATAACCTGAGAACGCCAATCGGGTATCAGCCACCAAAATTTCAACAGTTTGATGGAAAGGGCAATCCTAAACAACATATTGCCCACTTCGTTGAGACATGTGAGAACGCTGGTACTCGAGGGGACCTACTAGTCAAACAGTTCGTTCGAACACTTAAAGGAAATGCGTTTGACTGGTACACTGATCTAGAACCTGAGTCAATAGACAGTTGGGAGGAACTCGAAAGAGAGTTTTTGAATCGCTTCTACAGCACTAGACGAACCGTTAGCATGTTCGAGCTCACAAACACTAAACAACGAAAAGGTGAACTCGTTGTTAACTATATAAATCGCTGGAGAGCTATGAGTCTAGATTGCAAAGATCGCCTCACTGAACTCTCTTCCGTTGAGATGTGCATTCAAGGCATGCACTGGGAACTCCTCTACATCCTTAAAGGTATAAAGCCTCGCACCTTTGAGGAACTAGCAACTCGTGCCCACGATATGGAGCTAAGTATTTCTAGTCGAGAAAACCAAGACCTTCTCCTCCCTAACATGAGAAAAGAAGGAAGGAATAATGAAGAGACTATAGAAGAATCCATGGTTGTAAACACAACTCTTCCCAAGTCGTCTTCGAAAGAAAAGCGACAAACTAATGGAGCGCATCACTTAACTTTAAAGGAAAGACAGAAGAAAATCTATCCTTTTCCTGATGTCGACATCCCTGATATGTTGGAACAACTATTGGAAGCGCAACTGATAAAGCTTCCTAAGTGTAAACGACCAGAAGAGATGGAGAAAGTCGATGATCCCAAGTATTGCAAGTATCATCGAGTTATTGGTCATCCAGTGGAAAGATGTTTCGTCCTAAAGGACTTAATTCTAAAGCTGGCTATGGAAAGAAAAATTGAGCTCGACCTTGATGAAGTAGCTCAATCAAATCTTGCTACAATCAAAGAAAAGAGCAAACATCAAAGAAAGAAGGATCCTAAGAAACTTCAACCCAAGAGAATGAGAAGTAAAAAGTTCTCTCAACCTCAACAACTGGTGATGTTGAATAAATCATTCTCCAAAACTTTCCACAAAAAGACAAAAGAGAACCTTGCGACTTCCTACTGCATCAACGTAGAAGAAGTTGACAATTCTAAGAAGAGTGAACAAAGGACTTCCGTCTTTGATCGCATCAAGCCTCCAACTACTCGTCCTTCGATATTCCATAGAATGAGTATGGCCGCGACAAAGGAAGAAAATCAATGTTCGATGTCCACCTCCACTCAACCTTCAGCTTTCCAAAGGCTAAGTGTCTCCACATCGAAGAAAAATCGATCTTCAACATCTGTCTTTGATCGCCTCAAAGTAACAAACGATCAACCTAAAAGAAAGATGAACAACTTGGAGTTGAAACTTTTCGATGAAGTAAACAGTGACGAGAAGCTTCATAGTAGCATCCCGTCACGTATGAAGAGGAAGTTTTTTGTTCTCATAAATACGGAAGGTTCCTTGAAGGTGAAGCCAAATCTCATTATCTTGACCAATCCTGCAAATGAAGGATTTGATCAAGACCATGACAAAGATAAGAGCTTTTAAATGTAAAAGCTCCTTATCGCAAGAGCCTAAACTGCATGATGCTCCTGCCCACACGAGCTTAAAAAGTGAGAGCAAAAAAAAAAAAAAAAAAAAAAAAAAAAATCCGGAACTACGTTATGACTTGATCCCTATTCCATAAGGGTACGTAGGCAGCTTAAAGAAAACTTTAAGTTCAGTCTCTATAAACAAAAAAAAAGAAAAAAAAGGTTCTTCGCTGCAGTTCCTTCTCTCCAAGTTCGAGGGTCCTTACACCGTACGCTATTGCGTTGTTCCTTCTCCAAGTTCGAAGGTTCTTCGTTGTATCCTGCTGCGTTGTTCCTTCTCCAAGTTCGAGGGTTCTCAGTTGTACAACTGCTACGTTGTTCCTCCTCCAAGTGCGAATGATCTTATGTGGTGCGTTGTTGCATTGTTCCCTCTTCTCTCAAGTTCGATGGTTCTCATGCAGCTTTGCTGGAGTTTCTTCTCCCCAAGTTCGAAGGTTCTCACGCCCTCCGTTGCAGTTCCTTCTTTCCAAGGTCGAAGGTTCTCACTCGCTTCGCTGCAGTTCATTCCTCCAAATTCGAAGGTTTCGAAGGTTCTCAAGCGCTGTGATTCGTTGCAGTTCCTTCCTCCAAGTTCGAAGGTTCTCATGCGCTTCGTTGCTCCTTCCTCCAAGTTCGAAGGTTCTCTCACGCGCTGCTGCAGCTCCTTCCTCCAAGTTCGAAGGTTCCCTCACGCGCTTCGCTCGCTCCTTCTCCAAGTTCGAAGGCGCCTCTCTCCACTGTTCCTTCCTCCAAGTTCGAAGGTTCTCAGGCGCTTCGTTGCTACCTTCCTCCAAGTTCGAAGGTTCTCTCACGCGCTGCTGCAGCTCCTTCCTCCAAGTTCGAAGGTTCCCTCACGCGCTTCGTTCGCTCCTTCTCCAAGTTCGAAGGCGTTTCTCTCCACTGCTCCTTCTCCAAGTTCGAAGGCGCTTCTCTCTACTGCTCATTCTCCAAGTTCGAAGGTGCTTCTCTCCACCCCTCTTTTTGAAGGTTCGCCACTGAGGTTCTCCTTCTCCAAGTTCGAAGGTTCACCGTTGCTCCTTTTCAAATGTTTGGCGGCGGTTGACGTCCTCGTTCCGCTTCATCTTCAAATGTTGGCAGTTGACGGCGTTCGCTTCGCTTCATCTTCAAAAATTGACTGTTGATAACTTCACTTCATATTCAAAAGTTGACGGTTGAAGTCTTCGCTACATCTGCAAAGATGAACAACTTTAGTGTTGCCTTTATCTTGAAAGTGTCCAGACTGGAAGATGCATCTTAGCTGCAAGTTAAAAAAATGCTTGATATCAAACCACAAAAAAAAAAAAAAAAGAAAGAAAGAAAGACAATAAAAGTGTTGTTAAAAAAACGGTGACCACCCCTGCAGGAAACTACAGTCATCAAAGTGACTGGTCTAGACAGGTGGTGAAGTCACTGCAATTGAATCTGATGATGACCGTTGAAGGCGAGTCGGGTCTGGTGACCACCCCTGCAGGTTACTCAAATCACCCAATAAAATGGGGACTGGGTCTAGCAGGAGTGCATGAGGCGAATCTGGTGACTACCCCTGCAGGTTACTCAGATCACCCAATAAAATGGGGACTGGGTCTAGCAGGAGTGCATCGCTGTAGGCGAATCTGGTGACTACCCCTGCAGGTTACTCAGATCACCCAATAAAATGGGGACTGGGTCTAGCAGGAGTGCATCGCTGTAGGCAAATCTGGTGATTACCCCTGCAGGTTACTCAGATCACCCAATAAAATGGGGACTGGGTCTAGCAGGAGTGCATGAAGGCGAATCTGGTGACTACCCCTGCAGGTTACTCAGATCACCCAATGAAATAGGGGACTGGTCTAGCAGGAGTGATATCACTGCAAGCGAATTTGGTGACGACTGTTGCACGAAGCTTACACATTCAAGGAAAAAAGAAACAAATTGCAAAAAAAAAAAAAAAAAAAAAAAAAAAAAAACGAAAATTTAAAAAAAAAAATAAAAATAAAAAAACGAAAAGTATAAAAAAAAAACGAAAATTAAAAAAGAAAAGAAAGTTTCCTACTTGGATCCCTTCTTGAGTGCTCTCTGCAATTGATGTGTGCTCTCCCCTGCTGAGGTTCAACCTTATTTATAGAATGGAAGGTTGGATTCAAATAGATAAATCTTATCTCCAACGATAATCTTTATCAATCTTGGGATGAGTTCAAATATATATCTTATCTCCAACGACAATTTTCATCAATTTTGGGATAAGTTCAAATATAAATCTTATCTCCAACGGAAATCTTCATCAATTTTGGGATGGGTTCAAATATAAATCTTATCTCCGAAATCTTCATCAATTTTTGAAGGGTTTGAATATAAATCTTATCTCCAACAAGAGTCTTTGGTTCAAATTTTAACCCAAAGATATGAGATTTGATTTAAATCAAATTGGGAAATAAATTTTATTCCAAATTCCCACCAAATTTTGGGATGCAGCCTTAAATTTACTTAAATTAAATTTTGGGCACAATCCAAATTTTATCCCAAATGAACCAAAGTCAAAACCTCAAATTCTATTCCAAATGTGAGTTAAAATTGGGTAGGATTTTACCTCAAATCAAAATTTGGGTATAAACCAAATTTTGCCCAAACTTGAAATCAAAGTTTGCTGCCAAATAAAAAAAAAATCAAAATTTTGACCAAAATTCATATTTTGATTAAATTGACGCACCAAATGGAGTCAAAGTCAAGAACAAATACCTCGCATTTTAATTCCAAAATATATTTTTCGAGATTCACTCACACATAACTTGTGCCTAAATCTCGAAAAGGGGGCATTTGTTGAAGGAGAAATTTCGGCCAATCACAAGTTGCCACGTCATTAATATAAATTAATGATAAAATAAATTTGGGACCAGTTACACATTTACACGTGTGCCTAAATTAAATTAATAGACATTAAAATTCGGCAAATCAAAGAATGCCACTTGTCTATTAGTGATCCATCAGATAACATCAGCCAAGTTCAATCAGATTATGCCACGTGGCAATTGGACCCAAGCCCAAGCCCATATGAGGTCCATCAAACTCTATAAATAGAGGAGGCCACCATTCATTTTGGTGGGATTCAGATTCGAGGGGCGGGTCAGAATTTTGAAGCTCAAAGCCAGAGTCAGAGAATTCAGATAACTTCATCAAGATTGAAGACTGAAGACTCCTTGAAATCCACAAGTTTCAAAGTGCTGAACACTTCTTGAAGACTGAAGACTCCTTCAAGATTTGGAAGACTTCAAGCTCCAAGAGATCAACAAGCCAACCGACCGATCAAGAAGATCAACAAGTCAGCAGGCCGATCATCCAAGAAGATCAACAAGCCAACCGATCGAACAGATCATCAAGCTAACCGACCGATCAAGAAGATCAACAAGTCAGCAGGCCGATCATCCAAGAGGATCAACAAGCTAACAAGCCGATCCAACAAATCATCAAGCCGACAGGCAGATCCAAGAGATCAACAAGCCAACCGACCGATCAAGAAGATCAACAAGTCAGCAGGCCGATCATCCAAGAGATCAACAAGCCAACCGACCGATCAAGAAGATCAACAAGTCAGCAGGCCGATCATCCAAGAGATCAACAAGCCAACAGGCCGATCATCCAAGAAGATCAACAAGCCAACAGGCCGATCATCCAAGAAGATCAACAAGCCAACAGGCCGATCATCCAAGAAGCTCAACAAACCAGCCCAAGAAGATCAACAAGCTAGAGACCAAAGTTTATATATTTAAGAGAGAGAATCAGAGGATTAAAGTTAGAGATTGTACACCCACACGCATATTACATAAATAAAAATATATTATTTATTCCACGTGTCTCCATCCCCGAAGTTACGTGTGAACAGTGAGATAATGAAGAAGATATGGAATATGAAACCACAAAGATGTTTAGACTAACCATCTTCCAAAATGATTTTTTTTTTTCAAAACTCTAACATTTTTTTTTTTTTTTTTTTTTTGAGAATTTCAAAACTCTAACATTTTTTTATTAAAGGCACATGTCGATTACATTGAATTATGCTAACTAGTTTTGTACTTTACTTCAGTCTAAACTTTTTTTTTTTTCAACAAGACCATAACTCAACTATACTGATAACTATAAGGTCTATGGTTCGAATCCCTCCACCCATATTATCAAAAAATAATAATAATAATATATATTTTTTGAGATACTTAATTGGTCACTGTTTATATTTCCAATAAGTAAAAACCAAATTTAAATTAAAACCAAAAAAAAAAAAAAATCATTATGAAAACAATTTCTCAACTAAACCCAATATTTTTATAATGATCGGTGCTGTCTCTTCTCCTAGATTGTTGAAAATCTGCACTCTAGCTAATACAGCTCACAATATCAACCATGAATATTGATATAAAATCTGTGCTAAAATATCAAATTGTTGTCATAAAGAAAAAACAAAAATTGAAGTATCAAGTATTCAGACGATTAATTTAAAAAATAAGAAAATAAAACATGTTGCTTCCAATATAATGGACAATCTATGAGCAACATGGTTTGTTAATTATAGAATAAGGAAGCTTTGGTTGCTTAAATAATTATGAACAATGGCAATATGTTTTCAATTTTCAGAACATGATCTGATATGCAGGCTGTAGATTCCAGGTTGACCATCTTAATTCTCTTTTTTCTTTTTTTCTTTTTTTTTTTTTTTAATTTGTAGGTCCCGTTTGATAACTATTTGGTTTTTTGTTTTTGAAAATTAAGCTTATTTACACATACTTCCACCTATAAGTTTTTTAGTTTTAGTATCCATCTTCTACCTTGTTTCCAAAAACTCAGTCCAATTTTAGAAAAAAAAAAAAAACAATAATTTTCAAAAACTTGTTTTTGTTTTTAAAGTTTGGCTAGGAATTAAAATGCAACCTTCACTAGAATGAAAGTCATGGTAAAAAATTTAGGAGAAAACAAGTATAATTTTCAAAAACCAAATGGTAATCAAACGGGACCATAGTAATTCAAATTCTCCACTCCTTTCTCATACACAAGTTATGAAAATTGAAAAAATGTTCGTCTTCTTGGATTCGAACCCATGGTCTCTGGATAATTAGCACATCATCCTTGATAATAATTCATCCTACATGGATGCCATTAATTATATCTTAAAAAAATACCTTATTTTCTGAAAAAATACCTACATGGATGCCATTTAAAAACATTTTGTATAAAAATTGTTTAGAATTTAAATACTTATATGTTTGGTTACATTTACTCGTAGGTGTTTTTATACACAAGTTATTGTATACTAAAGATTATTTTTTTAAAATTTAGTTTCAAGTGTTTCTCTCAAAATAGTTTATTTAGGCCACGTTTGATAACCATTTGGTTTTTGAAAATTAAGCTTGTTTTTCTTAATTTCCTAAAAATGGTTTATTACATCTTTGTCAATGACACATTTGCATTCTTAGCTAAATTTCAAAAACAAAAACAAGTTTTTGAAAATTACTTTTTTTTTGTTTTAAAAAATTGGCTTGGTTTTTGAAAACATGGGAAGAAAGTATTAGAAAAAAAAAAAGAAATTTGTAGGTGGAAGGGGTGTTTATAAGCTTAATTTTCAAAAACCAAAAACCAAAAACCAAATGGTTATCAAACAAGGTCTTACCAACCTCATTTTATAATTAATAAGTCATTTTTAGTAGTTGTCAAACACTATAAATTTTTTCAAAATGATTTTTTTTTTTCAAAACTAAACACTTGAAAAGTTAATCCAAACACATCTTTTTTAAGTATACAATAACTTGTGTATAAAAACACTTACGAGAAAATGCAACCAAACATATGAGTATTTTAATTCTAAATAATTTTTATACAAAATGTTTTTTAAAAAGTAGATTCTTGAAAAACATTTTTTAATAAAATTCATGAAAAAAAATTAAATTAAAATGTATTTCAAACGGACTCAAAATGTCATACCATAAAATTCATTTATAGTTTTGCCTCTAGAGAGAAAAACCTAAGAGGTCATATATATATATATATTTTTTACCATATTTACTAACAAGGATGCATATCAAAAGTTATTCTTTTCCCAAAGCAAATTTAATGTATATTGGCAAAGAAATATATAGATTTCATAGTTCGAGATCAAAACATTGGCAAAAAGAGTAAAAAACAAAAGACATAGGTGGAACAAATTATTTTTTAAGTTGACCTCCTAAATAGGGTGAGCAAAAGAAAATTCGACAAAAAAAAAAAAAAAAATCAAAATTGTGCTTCCATGGAAAGAGACCTATCCCAAATACTACCTCTTCAGGTAATTATTTTAAAATTAAACATCCCTGCGAACCAACCTAACAAACAATAATCAAATTAACATTATCATTACAGATACATAAGTCAAGAATATAATTCACCTAAAATCTAAAGTGAGCATAAGTTAGGGATAATTAGCATGTACACTCCACGAAATCACAATTTTTCATATATAAATATAATTTAAATTAAAAAAATAAACCAAAAAGAATAAAAATAATAACAATTGTTTCATTAATATAAAAGTTAAATATTAAATCAAAATCACAGCTTTACATATAAACACATAAATGATCTTGTTCCCTCAATTGCAATCTTAATTGTATATTTTTATATTTCCAACATCACACCACACGTGTATCCCCCAAAATTTTATGCATTTCCCCAAACATTGCCAATTAATTTTATTAATTTAAAAATCGACCCCTGCTTCTTGGACGAACTTTCCTTTTCCCCCCATCTCCCACTCCAATTCTGGATCTAAAAATCCTATTTATTTCCAATCGCCTAAACTCTGCAAATCGCAGCTCCAAAAATATGCCTCGATTTCTCTTCCTTCTCTTCATCTTCGCCAATGCTCTTCTCAATTCAGTCGCCGTCGGAGCCGCTCCGCCGCAGACCTCCGCCGAACCACCTTCCGCCAGAAAACTCGGGAAGCACCGGAGTGCGGCGGTTGTTTCTTCGAGTCCGTCTGAAGCGCCGCGTAGCGAAATGAAAGTACAGGCGGCGGCGGCGAGTGGCGGAGGCAGTGGGAATGAGATTCAATTGGAGAATCGTGAGCATCGTAAGTCGAGAGATAAGTCTATTGCCGGCGGCGGTGTCATCTTGGGCGGACTCGCCACCACGTTTCTGGTAGCGATTATATGTTACATTAGAGCAACGAGGCGACAGAACTCGGAAGTGAAGTGAGCTTCCGAGACGACATGTCGTTCGCGTTTTTAATGGTTGTAATTGTGATTTTTCTTTTTTTTTTTTTTTCTTTTCTTTTTTTCTGAAAGGAGGTTGTAATTGTAATTAATAATAAGTATAAAAATGAAATGATAAAATATAATGAGCTGTTTTTTTTTTTTTTTTTGAGAATAATATAATGAGCTGTTTTGGTGCACTTAGAATGTACATTTTGATTTGTTTTTCCAATATCTTTAGTTGGGGTGGAATTTGAATGATAATTTGCACCCAAGAAAACAATTTGGATATTGCCATTGGATATTGAATTTTTACTTTGACGAGCTCATTAAACCTAGATTAAATTATAAGTTTAGTTCATGATTTTTTTTTATGTATGTGTATATGCCTTTAATAGGACGTTTTTGAGTTTTCAATTTTGTGTTTAGTGCATTTTTAAATTTTAAAATGTTAAATAGATGGTTGAACTTTCAATTTTATATTTAATTAAGAATCCGACATATTAATTTTTTTTTTTAAATAATGGACCTATTAGATATATTAAACTTTCAATTTTGTATTCAATAGATTTGTGATTTTTTTTTAAAGAAAAACAATGTCAAAAAGGTAAAAAACCTATTAAACACAAAATTGAAAGCTAAAAAACTTATTAAACACCTTGTAAGTTTTTCAGGCTTATGAGATACAAAATTGAAAATTTAGAAATCTTTTAGATACTTTTTAAATTTTAAGAATTTAATTGACATAAATTTGAAGATTCAATGACTAAACTTGTAATTTAATCGTTGAGGCCTCATTTGATAATTATTTGGTTTTTTGTTTTTGGTTTTTGGTTTTTAAGCTTATAAACACCACTTCTCACTTTAAGTTTCTTTGGCTTTTCACCTACCTTCTTCTCATGTTTTAAAAAACAAAAACAAGTTTTTGAAAACTAAAAAAAGTAGTTTTCAAAAGAAAAACAAAAACAAGTTTTTGAAAACTAAAAAAAGTAGTTTTCAAAAAATTGTTTTTTGTTTTTAGAATTTGGTTAGGAATTTAAGTGTGTCTTTAACAAAAATGAAAATTATGGTGATGAAATTTTAAAAAACAAGCCTAATTTTCAAAAACCAAAAACCAAACAGTTATCAAACGGGGACTAAATTATCATCCATAATTTAGAATTAGGTTTTAAAACTTATTTTGGTCATTTTTTTTTAAAGATTTTTTGTATTTAGATTTCTAAACTTTAAATGTTTATTTAGCTCCCACATTTTTAATTTTTTACCATTCTGATTTTTGCTATACTATTTTTTCATCTTATGTTTGCTTAGACATTATTTGCAAGGAGTGAGCTGAGAGTTTTCTTTTCTTACACAATTTCGGAAAAAACAAAAAGTAAATAAATACTTATATATTATAGCCTGAACACCAACAATGAGGATGTAGCTCAGATGGTAGAGCGCTCGCTTAGCATGTGAGAAGTACGGGGATCGATACCCCGCATCTCCAACTTTTTTTTAAAAAAAAATACATAATTTAAAAAAATATTTTATTATTGTTCTGTTTTAATCTCAATCATGTGGGCGTGCCGGAGTGGTTATCGGGCATGACTAGAAATCATGTGGGCTCTGCCCGCGCAGGTTCGAATCCTGCCGCTCACGTTTTTTACTTTTTTTTTTTTTTTGTTCTTTCTTTAATTCCATTTTCTTTTCCCCTTTTTCTGATTTATTCTATTATTTTGTTTAATTTCGCAAGGCAAATACAGTTTCTACTTCTGTCTAAACTAGGCTTCATTTTTTGGTAGTAAAAATAATCACCTCAACCTTTTAAACTTTTCTTAGGACACATGATTTTGTAATCTGAATAAACTAAAAAACAGCCATTCACAAGTTTTCTGGATTTTAATTAACATATCTTATTTGGTTTATTTTTTTTATTTAATTATTTTTTTTTGACATGATATCACTCAGGATGTTCTTCGGTTATTGACTAAATAGAATGATTTTAGATGAACTTATTGAAGATTTGAAGTGGAGGACCGAGCAAATAGTGCTACTACACTAATTTGAAGAAATTCACCATATTCAACGGTTAACTAAGTTATGATATGTGACACATATCTAATGAAAACTTTATTCTTAATTCTATGATAATTTTTATTTCAATTTGCTTCTCTTTGTTGAAAGTTTTGTTTACTCGTAATGGATCTAATTTTTCGTTTAATTCTTCTTTTGATGCACTCATCGACCTTTGATAAGTGTGTGTGAGGTTTTTTTTTTTTTAATCTAAATTTGGATGCAACTATTTTAAAAATACAAGCGTAACTTTGCAATATGAATGCGATAAAAGGTAAATTTCCAATTAGCCTATTGCAATTATGGATTTTCCTTTGGCTATATAAATACAAAAAATAAAGATGCCTGCCAATCAAACTTAACAAACAAAAATCCTCATGCTATAAAGGGAAAGTGATCTTTCATCCAAAAAAAAAAAAAAAAAAAGCAAAAGAAAAAAGAAAGAGAAAGTGATCTAAACTTGGTGATCATCCTTGATTAATATATAGCAAGGGTAGCGAGATAATGAACAAAACAATGTTGTCATATCCCTATTTTTATGTTTGATACAATTGATTTTGAGTAGCACTCAACTCATACCTTATCCAATATTGTCATTGATATTCAATTCACGTTTTTAAATATTTTCACTTGACTTCTCTTTGGGCTCTTCCCTCAATTTTTTTAGTCCAACAACATGTGAGAGTGAGATATTCGAACCTATAACCTCTTAATTGATGACTCATATCTTGACTTGTTGAACTAGTTGATACCTCTCTCATTAAAACAAGTGAACAACTTGCTAACAAGTCCATTTTCAACATCACATGAATGTCTAGGATATTCTCCATACAAAAATTTATGTCTACCTACAAATTATAGTAATATCTTTTTTGCGTTGTTAAAAAAGTGTTTAAGGCGGTGTTGATATCGATTATAGATCAAAACAACAAAAACACCTATGATATATAAATTCAATCTCTCTCACTATTTATTACTAGTAAACAATAATATATTTACATCACATACTAATGGAAAGCAAGTGAGCTATGTAATAAAGAAATCAAGGATAAGAATAAAAACAAATAGTTATGGAAGTTCAAATATTAAAAATAAAAAAAAAATCAAATGAATAGTGAAAGTTCAAAAAATTAGTTTATATTGAATGATATTTTTTTTTTTTGTTTTTTCACAAAAGCTAGATATATGGAGTATTAAATTCTCATTTGAATATTTAACCTAAAGTAATTTTTTGTTGGCTTTATCAATTAATTAATATAAATTAAGATAAGTAGTTTTGTTTATTAATACAAATTCAAAAGCCAAAATTATTGGTAGCTGTGCCTTTAAAGCGTTTTTGTGGCATATTTGGTTGGAAAGAAACACTAGATCGTTTGAGAACAAATCCCTCTAAATTGATTCCTTTTGTAATTATGTTTAAAATAACATGTTGGTGGATATCTTTACATAAGATTTTTTTTTGTAATTACAACCTTTTGATGATAGTTAGTGATTGAAAAGCTCTTGTAGTTTAGTTTGAGAGAGAACCCTACCCCGACTTGTAGACAAAACATACATAGATCAAGTGAGTATAACTTAGCAGTAATGTGCACGACTACGCGTTAGGATAATATTTGAAATTTTTTATAATTTTGAAATAAATCGTAATTTTAGGCCAAAACTAAATTAATAATTTACCTAAAAATTAGTAATAATTCATTATAGACAACTTTTCTTGCTACCGAAGTCATTTTGCTGAGTGTGCTCCATTAGACGTGTCCCGTTGATAGAACTACGAAAACTTGCTCGCTCGCTCGCTCTGTCTCTCTCTTTCTTCTTTCTGGTCCTTTGGAATTCAATTCCAGAAGAACAAAGAATCTGAAATCCAATACAACAATGGCGAGTGAGCAATCGGTAATGGCCGTCATCAGGGCAACTAGGGCTAGCTTCCGCAACGACTACGACAAGGTCGCCTTTGCAGTTCACGCCACATTTCTCGCCTCCGGCTTCGTGCTCACTGCCACCGGACCTTCTGCTTTTACTGACGCCGCCTTTTCCTCTCCTTCCACGGGTATGAGTTTTTTTTTTTCTTATTGATAAACGCTTTAATTTTCTTTCCAAGCTTAGTATTTCTGAGTCTTGGATTGGGGTTTAGATGAAGTTAGTATCGAGGGCTGGAACGAATTAGAGGATGAGTACGCTTACATTTACGCAAACCCTGAGAAGGACTCTAATTGGAAGAAAGTGATAGTGAAGTGCCTGGTGATGAACGGAAAATTGCTTATTGATGCCTTGACCGATAGGAATTCGGAGCCGCTGCATCTTGAAATTGAGTACGCCCTCCCACATCTTTGCGTATTGGCAAATTGGTACTTTTTCGTTTTTGATGATGAGTGTCGCTTTTTTTCCTTTTTGTTCTTTTTAATTTTAGCGTTGAAGAAATCGTCAATCCGAACGGGGGAAGTAACTATACAACGCAGTACAGAAATTTGGATAAACTGGTGAAGCGCTTGGACTTGGAAATGTTGTCTAAATTGGATGGTTCTTCAAAAGCCACGACAAGTAGTCGTTCAAGGTAGTGATAATCAATATGCGAGGTGGTGAATTTGAAACTTTGGCCTCATGGTCAAGATTACATACTTTAATCTCAAGATTACATACTTTAATCTAGTTGAACTATACTCATGTTGTTGGCAGTTTAGATAATCAATACATATGGTCTTTTAATTATTCATTTTTCTTGATGCTATTGAGAAGTATTAAGGTGGCACTCATTGCGCTAACACTTTCTGTCATTCTTATGTTTTGGTGCGTTATAGCTATGGATCAAATTTAACTTAGCATTGTGTTTTCAAATCTACACACAGTTTGCTCATGCTGCTGAATTTTGAGTTCATGTTCGTGGGTTACTTATTTGAAATTATTTTAGGATGTTGCAGTATCATCAGCATCTTAAGTTTTATTTTAGCCATCATGTGGTTGAGTTAAGAATTTGCAACAATTTAGAAGAGAGTTTTTTAAAGCTTCGATCATGCTCTAAGAAGCCCAGACGCTTTAATTTGGCCAGCGTGTCTGTGTCAGACACTTGGACACTCCGATACTTATTGGACACTTGTTAGCATAATTGATATGTGGAAAGCACTAGTTGTACAATGTCCATATAAGTCTATATAGAACCCTTGTTAAATTTTAAGAGTGAAATACGTTAAATTCATTATTTTAAGGATATAAATGCATAAACTTATTGATTTTGAATTTCCTCCTAGTATAAAAATGATATATATTTTGAAAAATGTATATTTTACTAAACGTGTCCTTGCCGTGTCCGTGTCCAAGATTTTAAAAAAATGGCGTGTCTCCATGTCCGTGTCGTGTCGTCGTATCCATGTCTCGTGTCCGTCTTATGGGGCTCAAATGACAGTTTGTTGGTCCCATTTCTTGTATTTATGTGACCTAATGTGGAAAAAAACTATTCCTTTGGCAATCATTCTTTAATTAATTCTTTGCAGTCTATATGCTTTGTGATTTGCAGGTCTGAGAGTAGTGAAAGATCATCTGCAGTTGTAAATGAGCCTTCTTCTGGAATCCCTGAGAGTCGTAGCCCCCCATCAAATATGCCTTCTTTTGGAATTCCTGAGCGTCCTGGTCCACAAATCGATCCTTCAGGGTCTCTCTCTCTCTCACACGTGCACACTCACAAAATATCATACCGTAATTTTTGAACTATGTTGGGTCTTGACTTGATATTTTTAACTATTATATACCGTGTTGGGTGCTATTATCATTGTGTCCAACATTCGGATTTCCTAGTATTTACTTTTCTAACCGTATATTGAATTTCATTTTGCTTTATAACATTTTCTTCATCATACCTTGTTTTCCTCTTCACGAGTAGATCATGATGGGGAGAGGAAAGATTTGTGTGATTTGAGCTTCTTGGGCACCGTGCTTGTGTTAAATATGATACTGGTCACTGGTCATGCTTTCATTAAATGTGATAGTTTTCTTCACCTTCGAGAAACTTAACTGATTAGTTCCATCTTTTCTGTTAGCATGATACGGTTCCTCCCACTCTCAGGCCTAATACCAATATGAAACCACCAATTTGGCATGCTTTTTTGTTATTCTTATGTTGCTGAGCTATATTGATACTTCAAAACAGAACCCGGTCCCTCTTAGTGCTTTTTATGCTACGATTAGTTTGACACAAAAAGATGGTGATACCCTTTAGAGATTGTAGTAGTCCCACTTAACGTGCAAGAGTTGTTTTTACTGAGTTATTGCGATGGTCGGTAATTGGTGACATTTATTGGCTAGCATATTGTGTCTTGTCCAATCCTTTCTTAACAGATGACGTCAACTACCCATTTAGAAACTTGTCTAAGATTCCATGTTACAAATAATTTAGCTATGAGTCTGTATCACATGAGTGAATGGACATAGTCTGAACGTGGCTGATTTTGTTGTTCTCTTAGAGTCATAATTCCTCCTATCAATCCTCTTGGTGGTGGTGATCTTTTCCCTGGACCTGGTGCTGGGATGTACCCCGCTAGGTAATTTATTTAAATTCATTGATCATCTGTGTATATGAGGCTGCGGTAGGTGCAAAATATCAGGCTAATTTTGTTTTGTTTTGTTTTGTTTTTCCAATTAATGACTTCAGAGGTGGTTTCAGCGGTGATGGGAGCATGCTTATAGGTTTGTGAATTGTTTTTTGATAAATATATAGGTTTGTGAATTGTTTTTTGATAAATATATAGGTTTGTGAATTTTTATTCTCTCTTCTAGTATTAGATTGAAAGCAAGCGTAATTTCACTCTTTTATTATGCAGGACCTAATGACCCGCGATGGTTTGGAATGGGTAGAGGACCTGGTTTTCCAGGCGGGCAGCCGTGAGTCAATTACCTCTCTCTCTCTCATACGAACACACTCACCCTTTCATTACAATTGCTGCTAATTCTAAGTTTTTTGAAACAGGGGTGTTCCTCCAGGTGCTCGTTTTGATCCATATGGTCCACCTGGTGTTCCTGGGTTTGAGCCAAATCGGTTTATTAGGTACTTGGAATTTTCCTTACATCGTCATTGCATCTGGGAGGTCCTCTTTGGTGTTCCTGAGGTCTAAAACTTAGATGTTGGATCAATAATTTTCTACTAGCTTTGATCATTTGCTGAATGCTGTGACAACGACTAGAGTTAGACCATGTATCTTAGCATTCTAAAATAGGATTGGTCATCCATGGAAAACAAGACAGGGCCATTGAGAGAAAACAACTAAAGTAAAATAAGAGAGAACTTTTAAGAAACAGTTAGTTTCTCAAAACATTTTGTATAGATCAGCAGGCTAACTTGGCTCCATTTCGTACAGAAATCCTCGGAGACCAGGAGGAGGGACTCATCCGGACCTTGAGCATTTTGGAGGCGGTTCAGATTTCATATAGTCAGGGCCATAAAGCTTCTGAAAGTTTAAAGTTTTAGAGAAAAAATAAGTTTCAGGGATGGATGGTCTTAGTCATCTTGGAGATTGCTTATAGTATAATGACTGTATAGTACTATTGTGAATATGGGAATGGTGTTTACTGAATTTAAGAATGCTTTTTGATTGTTACTTGTTGATGCTATATGTTGAGCTGATATATAATTTCTCAACTTCCCTACACTTCTACTGCCAATTCTCTTGAACCAGCTTTTTAACTTCGAGCTGTTCAAGCTTGCAATTCACAGCTTCCTCTTTCCCTTGTTGTCGGCCTTTTAAAATAAATTCAGAAAGCAAATATTAAAATGTTTAAAAACTGCAAAACTGAAATAAAATTTTGTTCGGGTTTGTAAAAAGAAATCTAGAATAGATGTATTTCCTATGATTTTAAAATTAGAATTTCATAGATGTGGTTTCACAAAATTTCATCTCATCGATATAGATTGAATATGCAGTAGTGACTATCAAAAGGGATGAAATTTTAATTTTAAAACCATAAGGACTACTTTTTGAAATCATGGAGATTAAATTTATAATTTAAATTATTTTTTATGACAATTGTTAATGTCAAAGGGGATGTAGCTCAGATGGTAGAGCGCTCGCTTAGCATGCGAGAGGTACGGGGATCAATACCCTGCATCTCCAATTTTTTTATTTTTATTTTAAAAAAATACATTCTTTTTAAGAAAATTTATTTATTGTTCTCTTTATTTTCAATCTAGTGGGTATGCTGGAGTGGTTATTGGGCATGACTAGAGAAACCATGTGGGCTTTGCTTGTGCAGGTTTGAATCTTTGCGCTCACTATATATATTTGAAATACAAACAAATTGTTATTTTACCTTCTCAAAACAATTATAATAAGTTTTACAAAAAAAATTCTCACACATCACTTGGGGATGTAGCTCAGATGGTAGAGCGCTCGCTTAGCATGCGAGAGGTACGGGGATCGATACCCCGCATCTCCAACTTTTTTTTTAAAAAAAATACATAATTTTTAAGCGTATTTAGTTTTAGAATTAATTATTGTTCTGCTTGATTCTCAATCTTGTGGGCGTGCCGGAGTGGTTATCGGGCATGACTAGAAATCATGTGGGCTTTGCCCGCGCAGGTTCGAATCCTGCCGCTCATGTTATTTTCCTTTTTTTCTTTTAATCATTTTTTCTCTTTCTATATGTTTTGTCACAAACCAAGTTTTTAATTATTTATAAGACAACTCAAACCTTCTGATAACTGAAGGTTAAAATGTCGATGTCTCAATTTTATGGATATATCAATAAAAATATCTACAAAATGTCACTCAATAATCTTTTACATTTTCTAAAAAGTTAAAATATTTATTATATATATTACTCCACATCAGTTGTATTTTGTTGTTATTTTGATAGATTTTTCTATGGTATAATAGAAATGTCAATTGATTGCTTGTGTTGATGTCAAACGTAAATCGAGAGAGAAAATCAAGAAATTCTACAAAAGAAACCCTTCCATTTTATTAATCTGATCTCAACAACTTTACATATTCTAGACAATTGAATATATACGAGGAAGGGAGAACAACTACCGTAAACACAACAAATGAATTACATTGGAAAATAGAGGATCACAACCTCTATATAACGCTAACGTTAAACAGAAAATTAATCACGTGCAAATCTTGTGACTAATGAACACCCATAACACGAACTCATGAATGATGTGGAAATGTCGATGGAAATGTCGACATATCGATCGAAATTTAATACATTGATGATAAGTGATAAGTAATAGCTTCAATCATTTTCTTGAAACCTTAGAAAGGTTGACACAAACCCGAATTCTAAAACTAGAATAGAAATTCACATGCCTGCCTCATTCTACTGGTTTTACTGAATAGTAATTAAATTTTCAAAAATTAATTTAGGATTTTGATGGTTGAGTGCAGATCCAAGTGAAGACATACACAAGCGTAGGCAATCCCGATCCCATGAGAAGTAATCAAAATGCAAAATTTGAGGAAATTAAGGATTCGTTTGGTAACGTTCTCGTTTCTTGTTTCTTGTTTCTAATTTTATTAAGAAATCTAAGCATTTAATAACTAGGTATGTTTCTTGTTTCTCATTTTTTAGAAACACTCCCAAAATTTGTATAGAACTTTTGGGAACAACTAAAACTAGTTTCTCATTTTTTGTTCTTGTTTCCAATTTTTTCCAAACATAAATAAGAATATAGGTTTATTATTATTGAATGTATAGGTGTTAGAGTCATGAAATTCTATTTTTCTTTATTAAAAATGAAGAAACGGAAACAAAAAACGAGAACGTTACCAAACGGACCCTAAGTATATTGAAGGATAAGCTAAGAAAATGGATGGATCCATTTTTATGTTTGTTTTCGTCTCGTTGTTACACCAATGAACACCAATGCTATGACATTGAACAACAATTATACAATTCTACGACATAGTAATCAATATTTATCTAATCAATGGTGTAGATATACATTTTTGGCTTGCAAAACTAGTGCTCTTAACGCTAGGTTTTCATAGACATATATAATTAACTTAGTTTAGGGAATGTCGAGGATTATATAAATATATATCTTTCGAGTTTAAAAATCGAAATTTGAATTAATCCACTACTTAATCCATCACTTATGTATTTTCACTAATTTTTAATCTTGGTGTATTTTCATTATTAAAAATCAATTTAAAATTTACTTACGACTATCAAGTTTAAATAGGAAATAGACATTCAACATCGACAAGTAAACTATTCAACATATGCTTTCACTATAACAAAAGGGGTCAAAATGAACATTATAGCATCGTAAACATTCTAACAATATATATCAAAGTTTAGCTAAATTGGAATTAAAAAAGGAAAATGTGTTCTACAATAAGCCATAACAAATGCTTACAAAAATGCACAAATGTATTCAAGCTAAGAAAAGTTGGACTCTTAAATACAAAAAGAAATACAACAAAAAAAAGATCTCCTCTGATATTATGATTTACCAAGTTGACGTGATGTCCAAATTTGTCCAAATTTCTATAATTCAACTAAGGCTCTACCCTTATAATCGTTTTCATTTTTGTTAAAGATATTAAAATTTTTAGCAAAATTTTAAATAAAAAAATAAAAATTTATAAATTATTTTTTTAAAGTTTCAAAATTTGACCTGGTTTTTTAGAATACGGAAAGAAAATAGACAAAAGCACAAAATAAAATGAGTGTTTATAAACTTAACTTTTAAAAAATCAAATAGTTATCCGACAAAATTAATAAATTAAAGCCAGTAAACTTGTGATGAATTTGTTAATTGTTTGATAAGATTTCATAATATTTTGAAATCATCCATAAATTCATATTTATGTCGGTTTACGATTACTAAGGATTCATAAGAGTGTATCTAAAAGAAAGTGATAAAACTCGGTTTTCTTTTATACAAAGCAATTTTTACCTTCTAAATATAAAAACAATAAAACAAATTTATGAACATCAAATGGGGATGTAGCTCAGATGGTAGAGCGCTCGCTTAGCATGCGAGAGGTACGGGGATCGATACCCCGCATCTCCAAAATTTTTGTGCTTTATTTGAAAGATTAGTATTTAGAATTATTTATTGTTCTCTTTATTTCTCAATCTTGTGGGCGTGCCGGAGTGGTTATCGGGCATGACTAGAAATCATGTGGGCTTTGCCCGTGCAGGTTCGAATCCTGCCGCTCACGTTTTTATTTTTGTTTTTATTTTCTTTTCCCTTCTGATAATCTATTATTTCGTTTTCTAGTTTGACAAGGCATTGCAATTTCTAGTTCTGTCTCCATTTTTGGATTAAGAACATCACCTCAATATTTTATACTAATTTTAAAACATATGATTTATTGGGCATAAACTAAAAAAACAACCCTTCAGAAGTTTTCTGAATTTAAATTAGCAAATCATTTTTTTTAAGAAAATTGTTTAATGAATATTTTTGTCATGATATCATTCACGATTTGAAATTGGTTTGATGAATATTTTTGTCAGGATCCATCTTACAAATAGTGATGCTATAATAATTTGGAAGAGAAATTCACTATATTAAATTGTTGTTATAAAGTTGTACATGTAGGGATGTCTCGATGAGGTTCTTTTGAAAATTGGATGTAGTTCCTAATTCATGATTTCTAGCATGTATAAAATGGAAAACTTCATTTGATTCTAAAAGAATTTTTTAGTTACTTCTCTTTGGTGGAAGTTTTATTTTCTTAGAATAGATCCTCATTTTTTGGCTTAATTCTTTTTTTGACGATGAATTCAACTTCTGATTAGCCTGTTTGAAATTTTGACATCTAATTTAGATACTCTCTTAGTTTAAAAAGATAAGTCACTAAACCCAAACTGAAAACTGAGTCAATAAACGATACATATTATCCTTCAGCCATAGAAATGTAAATTACGTAGTATAATCAATGAGATAATAAACTATAATGTTACTAAACTTACTAGCTTCTTATTAACAACACAAAGTCATAAAGATGAATTAGCTTTTGAAAATCTTGAAACTATTTAACATGAGTGTGATTTGTAATATGAACAAGCAACACAAATACTTATTCATATGTTTTGTTAATTAGCATATTTGCATTTGGTTCATTTTATTTGGTTTAATTGATAACAAGAAATAATGTTCAATAACTACTAAATTAGCCATTGAAAATTTTCATCCTCCAAACATAAAAGTCTTCCAATAGATTAATGAGTGACAATATTACTAAACTAGAAGCTAACATGTACGACATCGAGTCCTAAAGACGAGGCTACTGAGAATTTTGTCACACATCCCTAAAATACTACTAAAGTAGCATGAAAAATTACTTGATTTTTCCTAAATAATTAGAGAAAAATACAAAATAATGAGACGATGAAAAAACCACTCATATTAATGTAAAGTCTCTACTATCCATTTGATTCCAACACTGATATCTAATACTTTGTTAATCTTTGCATTTAAAGAAATATTCTAATACACGTGTGAAAATTATGCATTAACGAAATATTAAGACAAAATCCTAACAAAATTTGATTCACTTATGAATGTTTAGGATTTTTAATTGATACAATTATGAATTTAGAATTTTAAGTGATACAACCCCTTCGAGGTATAGATTGATTTTTTGCCTATAGAAAAACATAACCATTAAGATACAATAGCCTTTGACAATATACTTGAAACTATTTAAAAAACACCGATATAAGTTAAGATACAAATTTAGTTTCTGAACTTTGAGCTTTGTTTATTCATTCCCCATGCAAGTTTTAAGCCTATCTACAAATTGTAATGGTGCCTTTTGATTTCAACTTATATTAAAATAAGGATAACGACACATTGATCTTTATTTTATTTCTTATTACCAAATATTAATATATATTTAAGTCACATACTCTGCGATATAAACCACGGAAAGACTTCAAATTATAATACACATTCTTTATTTTAGAGTTTTTGAATGGAATATTTATAAATTAGGATTTCATTAATTAAGTAAGAGTTATTAATTTAGTATTGTAACCTCAAATTAGGATTTCATTATGTTTGTTATTTTTTTTATTTATTTATTTTCGTACTTGTCTATGTTAGGATTAGTTAAAGCATAAAATAATTAGCTATTTCAAGTTGAGTTTTGAATAAAATTGGAGTGTTTTTTTTACGCTTGAGAACCATTGAGTATTGCTACTTTGCCATCTTTGACTTGAGGTTGCATGTTTGTGTTAGGGACTATAGACCATCCACATATTTTCACAATAATGGTATGATAACGTCTACTTTAATAAACAAGGTTTTTTTTTTAAGTAGAAAGTTTATTACCTAGTTTTTTAGGATTTCATATCACTATGTTTTAATTGAGAACTTAACATTTCTCAAATGCAACCAAGAAATCGTTGATGAGAAGAAAACACATGTTTTTTAATATTTAGATATTAAATAAAAATTCAAAAGATTAAGTATAGACATGATAAGTGTGGAAGTTCAATGGGAAAAAAATAATTTAAACCAAATAACAATAATGAATAATTATATGGTGTGTGAATTCTTATATGAATATATATGTTTTTAGCATCTCATGAATATAATTTAGAGAATAATATTGTTTAGGTGAAGTTGATTGAAATAAAGTAATTTTTTTAATTTTATTTTTAGTACATATCCATTTTTTAAAAAGAGTATATATCAATTACCGCTGAACTAATAATAATAAAAAATGGAGACAAAGACGTAATTATAGTTTTGTTCACTAACTCAAAACACACAAATCAAGTCAAACTAATCAACTCCAATATTGTAATATTACTTTATATATATACAAAATAAATTCATCAACATTCAAGGGGATGTAGCTCAGATGGTAGAGCGCTCGCTTAGCATGCGAGAGGTATGGGGATCGATACCCCGCATCTCCAACCTTTTTAAAAACAAAATACATAATTTTTAAAATATTTAATGTAGAATTACTTACTGTTCTCAAATGTGTGGGCGTGCCGGAGTGGTTATCGGGCATGACTAGAAATCATGTGGGCTTTGCCCGCGCAGGTTCGAATCCTGCCGCCCACGTTTTTTTTTATTTTCCTTCTTAAATTTGCTTTCAATTACATTAATTATTTGTTTGACAGGCGTGTAGAAATTCCAAAAGTAACAATAATAATATGAGCGAGTAAACCAATTGTGTTTTGATTAATAACCAACCAATACCAAACCACGACACAAAGACGAGCCAAAAGACCTAAAAGCAAAACAGAAAGGTCCCCATCAAAAATGATGTCCAGTTTCGTCTGTAAATTTTCCAGATGCAAAAAGACAAAGAGGAAGGAAATTTCCTTAACATTTCCACCGAAATGACATTCTAATTTTTTAAACAAGGAAACGTGTTGCGTATTTCCACTTTCCTCCTAATCAATCAATCAATCCATCCCCTCTTCCAGAAGCCTAAAGCAAAAACACAATAAAAATACCATTCTTGTTTGTGTGTGTGTACTGTTCGTTTCATCATTATTTCAAAACCCAGAAAGGAAAAACCCGAGCTTTCTTTCACCCGATTCCTTGGGGTTGATTGAGAATTGAGATGGGTTTTTGTAATTGCAAGTGTCTGTTTCTGGGTTTGCTTCTGCTCTCTGTTCCTTTCAGAAATGGAGCTGTGGAAGCTGCTAGGCCCTTTTCCATCTTCCCACTCAACCTTCACAAAGGTAATACAAGAGCAAGAACAACTTTTTGTTTCTAATTTAATAGCAATTCTCTTTGTGATTTACTTGTTTTATTTTATGCCAGGTTTTGAGGGATATAATTCACAGATTTTTGCTACCTTGGGAATTGAATGTAAGTGCTGTGATGGGACTGGAGGTGAATGCACTACTCACCTCACAACTTCTTGCTCTAATCTCCATTGTTCTCCTTGGAAACAATATTAAAATCCACCTCGACAACCTCGAACAGGGATTTGAATCTCTTATTTTTTGTTCGATGATATATGTCTTAACCAATTGTAAGGTTGACAACTTTGTCCTCCCCTTTATGTAAAATAGAAGTGATGGGTGTTTTATCTACTTGGACCATGGTGATAGTAATAGTTTCTTATCTCTGAGTTTAATTAGGGGGAATTGTGCTAAATGACTACAAAAAAAAAGCATTTTTGATTTTGGACTGAGCTCTTATATGTTTTTTTTTTCCCCTAAAAAAAATAGGGGATCTTGGGGAAATAAAAATGATGTTTTTATTTATAAAATTCATGATTTTTCTTTTATATTTTTATTGAATGTCATACTTTCAGCAACATTTGTATTTTGTAGCATAAATGATTAGACATACTCTTTAAATGGAATTGGGAGTGGAATAATATAAGGGTCGATATTGATAGATTGATGTAAACTAGGATTAATGTAATGTTGATATATTGATAAAATTGACATAAAATTTCTAGCTGATACAACTTCATCACTATTAGAACAAAAGATTTATATGATTACTTTTGTTGACATTTTAGTTTGAACGAAATACATTCTCAAATAATATTGAAAATGGATAGTAATTTAAAAGAATATTTAATCATTTATGTATAATTTGTCAATCAATCATAGTTTATAATGAAGTTAAACAAACTATTTGCTATATTTAGAAATACAAAATTTTGTTACTACATTTATCATTAATCAAACTTATTTTTATCATGTATATTGTATGCAAATGGAAGTTCCCCTTTTTCTTCCTTCTCTCTTATTTTGTTTTATAAATCTTCAAATTCACATTGAAACTTACAACATGGACAAAAGGGCCTGATTTGAGTGGGCCTGCACAAATCCTGGTGTGATTTTTTTGACCATTTTTCAAAACTACACGGTAATTTTTGGCCATTTCTGAGGATTTCCCTTGCAATTATATACCATTGTGGAGATTCGTGTCATGTCCAGTTCCTTACAATTTTACTAATTTCAATGATTCAATAATTAATGAGTGTTAAAAAATTGACGACTGGACTAACATTAACACCTTGTCAGCAAAAGTTCATTAGGATCTTTGAGAAGATTTTAAAATACAACCGAAATTGAACAGAAATGTGAAAATACAAAGAATAATAATAATAATATTAAAAAAATGTTCACTTTAATTAGGATTGAGATAAAAATGAGAGAAGAAAAGAATAGAAGAATTTATTGCTCATGTCTACACTAAAAATAAACTTTATGTTATATTCCAATATAAATTGAAGATAAGATGATTGATGTTGTTCCTTGTCAACCTATTGGCATATCCCATGGAGATGGGCCATTTTAATTAGAGTCTTAGAAAGGCATCCCATCTTCTTTGGGCCAAAATAAGAAATGGGATCCCTTTTGCTTTTCTTTTATGGAATGCATTTTATTTATACAAAGGAAACAAAATTCAAGTTACCCAAGCCATTAATTCATTCAACCACTTAAAATGCACAATAATTTTATTTAGTCAACAAATCTTATCCCAATATTCTAAAATTTGGAAACATCATAAATTTTGTAGATTTGATAGACCCAAAACACATACTTCTACACTTGCCACCAATCTTTATCTTAAAGAATATTATGTCAAAATAATATATTTTTATTAAGATTATTATGCTCACATTTAATTTTTTTTTTTTTAAACGTGAGGTTGGAGAATTTGAACCATAGATCTCTTGATCATTAGTACAAACTTTATGTCAGTTGAGCTATGCTCATGTTGGTTCACATTTAATGAATTGATCATGATTGTCATTGTTGTCTTACTCTGTATATAATCATTTATAAAACAACTAATGTATATATATCTTTTAATTATCTCTTTTTCTTCCTATTTTATGAATGATAATTTCATGATTGGTTTATAAGACTCTTGTTAGGTGTTTAGGAGTAGTTTAACTACAAGCAAAAATATAATCTAAAATGATTTTTTTTATAAAATATATTTTTTAAGCTAAACCTACGATTATTTTCTTTTATATATATATATATATATATATATATATATATATATATTGAAAAGATATGATGTGTAATCGATGGTCAAATTCTTTTGAATTCAAAATATGATGTGTAATCTATGGTCAAATTCTTTTGAAAGTCTAGGCGAAAAGTGAGAATTCATTTTGTTTTTGTACATCATTAAAACCAATTTTGAGATAGTTCTCTTAAGGCCTACTTAGTTTTTGACCCATCTAATATTGATCATAAACGAATCCAATTGGACATATTGGATGAACAAACAAGCCAAGGAGGAAAAGACCTTTACAAACACACTCTACTTTCAAACCATGCCTTACAACAAATATGAAGGTGAAAATTCGAACATTCAACTTATTAATATCTTAATTATTTGAAGAACGAAAAGATAATATAAGTTAAAACTATATCATCCAAAATTTTCAAAAAAAAAAAAAAAAAAAAAAAAACTATATCATCCAAATAAAGTGGGTATCTTTTTTTTTTTAATCTTTTTTATTCTTCTTTTGTTTTCCTTTGGAACCCCTTTGAGTTCACGGAGCAAACTAGAGATAAACTAAATGGCCCTGAAAATAACATAAAATAATAAAATAGAATATAAAAGTTTTGTTTCAATCTCACACATCAAATATTGTTTGGTGTTGAACAAAGTAGGTTTTGGATCTTCCCAAGTTGATTGTCTTTTTAATATATCAAATTCAAGAATATGCTTCCTATATCAACATGTATATTGGCCCACAATCGAATATTAATATTATTCGTTTAGTTTCTGTGTTGTATTTTTTTTTTTTGTAAAAAAAATCAGTATTTTAATTATCCTAAACTTGGATAAGATTATTAATTTTTATCAAAAAACTTTTAACATCTTCCAAATTACACTTTAAATTTAGATAAGTGTTATAATTTGAATATAAATAAGATTTAAAAAAATATTTTCATGTACATTTAAATGAACTACAAAAACACGTGTTAAATAGGAAAATAATAGAATTTTAAAGAAAAATGACATTATAACTTTTTTTCTACTAAAATGTGTGAATTTGGAAGAGTTATCTAAGGGTCGATTGTATGCATGGAGATCAGAGTTCACTTTTTTTTTTTTTGTTATGTCAAACTTGATTTTCATTCACGTTATAATAGTTTGAAAATATTTCAACCTTGCTTTGGATTAAAATTAGTAGGTGGATTAGCAGAACAAAAAATGACATTTACATAAAATTTGCGAGGCTAATCTAAGTATAAGGTTTAATTTAATGAAATGAAGTGGAAATTGAAATACACCTGTCAAGTTATTCTCCAATGATGAGAAATTTATGATGAGAAGTGTTTGAAATAAGACAAAATTGTTGAGAGTGCAATCAAAGTTTCACATTGGCTAGATAAGAGGATGAATCATGGGTATATGAGGGAGGGTAAGTACCTCCATTGGTATGAGGCGTTTTTGGGTGAACTAAAAAGTCATGAAGACTTATGTCCAAAGTAGACAATATCATACAATTGTGGAGATATGACAATATCCGCCTTTGATTAAAGTTATCATAGAAATATGATATATATATTAGTTAGAAGTGCAATTCTTTTTTAAGAGAAATAATAATAAATAAATAAATAAATACATAATTTACACACATGAACGTCTTTGGAGGAAACTTTAATGTCGGGGTGAGATGTAAAATTTGTTTTTTTAGTTCAAGCATATGTGGGGTGTGAATATTTTAAAACTCTAATCCTTTAGTTGTAATATATATGTGTCTAAACTACTTAAGCTATGTTCAAATTGACATTAAAAGTAAAATTATTTAAGTCCATATCGATACTAGTAAATATATAAAACCAAGATGATAAGTTTATATATTACAATCACTTGACATTAGTTTTGTACGATAGAAGTTTTCTTACTTCCTTTTTTTTTTTTTAAATAATTTTTTTTTTTTTTTTTTTTGACAATATTGAACATTGTATTATGGATATGTGTGGCAATATATCAAACGTGGCAGAAAAAAAGTTTAAAAATAAAGTCAATAGTCTCACCTTTAATGCATTACATTTTGATTCGAGATAAAATAAATTAACCAAAATTGAGACCAAACTTTATTTCAAAGAATAACACATCTCTCTAAATAATTTTATTTAGGTTATGCTCACATTTAAGTATGTTGCTATTATTATTAATTATTATTCTACATGCTAATTCCCTATCAAAAAAATGCTAATTATTATATAATTATTTAATATCACCACTGATATTATTCTTCCATTTTCCTTTCTTTGATGTTAATGAAAGTCCCGTTTGATAATCATTCGATTTTTTGTTTTCGGTTTTTTTTTTTTTTTTTTTTTTTTTTTTTTTTTTTAAGTTTGTTTTCTTCAAATTTCCTTACCATTGGTTTTCAATTCCTAGCCAAATTCAAAAAAAAAAAACAAAAATAAGTTTATGAAATCTACTTTGTTTAGTTTTCAAAACTTACTTGGTTTTGTAAAACATGAAAGAAAGTTAGATAACAAACCAAAAAATTCATAGGTGGAAGTAGTATTTATAAGCTTGGTTTTCAAAACCAAAAACCAGAACTTAAATGGTTATTGTTGTTGGTAATTTTGGACCGTCCCGATATGCAAGGAGCTGAGAAGGATAATGCAAAACCAACCCAAGGAGACAACCAAGAAACGGGCCTCGGAGGAGGAACATGCCAGAAGGTCGGGCCAAGGTCAGAGGGATCGGGCCTTGGCCCAACCCATATGGTCGGCCCACTTGCGTGGGTCGAGTCCTTACGCCTCCGTTCGGTCCCTGCTGCCCCGGTTCCACACAGTTCAGCCCTAAATCGCCTCTGGACGCCAAGAAAACCCTAACTAAAGACACAAGTATAAATGGGGTCGTCCACACCCGGAAGAGGGTTTGAAAAGTTCACTACAGAGATACTTTTTATTGTTGATCTGACTTAGGCATCGGAGTGCATGTGGCATACACCACACTGGTGTGCAACGATTCTTTCTGGTCTTGCAGGTCACGTCTTCCCCGTTCTCAACAAATTCACTGTGGGTGTCACGTGAACATCATGTGAATTGTTTAACCAGATTTTGGCATCAACAGTTATCAAACGAATAGATTCTATGATTGATTTTGTTAGACTCTGACAAGATGTTATAGATAGTCACAAGCAAAAGTATGATCTTTTTTAAAAAAGAAATAGTTAAATTTAGTGTTCAATCACTTTCCTTTTAAGATTCTATAAAAGATCTCATATAAAATAAATAAAATAAATTTCAAAGTAATATGTGATAAGAATTCAACCCAGTTGAATTCATCTCTTTTAAGTTATCCACTAAATTACCATAAAATTCAATTGAACACATTCAACGAATATAAGAAAAGATTCTTAGTAGCTAGGCTGACTCCATTCTGAAATGATTTCCACGGTAATTGTACACCAATGTTGATGGAAACAGTAGGATTATTTTCATTGATAAGAGTGTATGAACATACCATTGAATCCTAGACATAGTCCAATTAATTAATAAATTTATAAATTTGAAGTCTAAGTTTTGAATAACTACCTTTTATATTTAAAAGAAAAATATGGTTGGAAGGATAAACAAAAAAGAAGTTAGAAGTTTACAAGGAATGTCATTGGCAACCATCGGATGAGACTTAAACTAAGTGGGTCCTTTTTTTTTAGTTTTTTTTCTTTCTTTTGGGCCCTCTTTGAGTCACGGGGCAGATTAAACTAAATGGTCCCTACTAAAATTTAAAAAAAAAAAAAAAAAAAAAATCAAAAGAAGAAAAGAAGGATTTTGTTTCAATCTCCCACGTCAAATGTTGATTATGTTAAAGTTAGGTAGTTATTAGATCTTCTAAGTTATTTGTTTCAAAAAAAAAAAAAAAAAAGATCTTCTAAGTTATTAAATTCAAAAGTATATTTTTTCCCTCAAAATCTAAACCAATTAGTTAAGTCCTGGTCATTTGGTTTTTGATTTTTGAGAATTATGATAGTTTTCTCCAAGATTTCCTACCATGACTTTCATCTAGTTAGGGTTATATTTGAATTTCTAGCCAAATTTTAAAAACAAAAACAAGTTTTTGAAAACTTTTTTTTTTCTAAAATTGGACTTAGTTTTTGAAAACAAAGTAGAAGAATGATACTAAAACCAAGAAACTTGTGGAAGTATGTGTATAAACTTAATTTTCAAAAACCAAAAACCAAAAATCAAATAGTTATCAAACGGGGCTTAAGACATCTATCAAGTTGTGTAATAGTTTATGAACCTTTTCTTTATAATATGATAGCAGCATGATGAGAAGTTGTTCTAATGATAAAACTATTTTATATTTATATATGCCAATGAAGGAAGGAAAAATAATTTAATCAATTGGATAAAGGAAAAAATAAAATAAAATAGATGTGTTGAAGATTTTAGGGACAAAAATAAAATCAACTTTAAGTTCAGGGATCAAAATAAACATTACGTGAACGTGAGTTGAGAAACCAATATGAAATAACTCTAAAAAGTCTAGAAACTCAAATGAGATTTAAACTAAGTATATGCAAATAAATATATGGCTCGAGAGATGAGTTTAAAAAACGACCATTTGATTTAAGGTTTTCTAAATGCCTGCGAATAAAGGATGTCTGAAAAAAAGATGGCTGGAAATCAAAGATAATTGTATTTTGTTATGTATGAGAATATCATCACTATTTTATGAAAACTAATTATGTCAGTATTTATTTTTTAGAATTAATCAGGTAAACTTTATGTAATTTTAATAAATTAATCAATAAAATAATCAAAATTAATTAAAAAATATTAATAATCATGAAATAATTTTAATTGAATAAATTATGTTAATTTGACTAATTAAAATTATTTAATTAATTTTTTAATAAATATATTTAATTATAGTACTTTAATATATTTGTATTCATAAAAATTAATTAGATAAATACTTTAATAATAATATGATTATTCATTTATTATAATGAAATCCAAAGATATAATTAATTGATTATAAATAATCAATAAGTAATTAATTATAATTATTGAAAAATGAATTCTTATACTAAATTCATTTAAATAATTTTAATTCAATAATTAAATATATTTTTGATAATGTTAACTAATTAATTATATCCATTTAATAAACTCGGACTAAGTATAAAGTATTTGTTTAAAAAAACTTGATACTATTGACAAATTATCATTTATTTAATCTAATTAAATAATTTTTTATATTATTTTTTAATTTAGTATTAATTAGTTAATTAATTAACTATATTCAAAATAAAATTGCATATAAAAATAAAAAAGAAGAGATGGACAAAGAAAAAACTTATACTTTTGCAAATGTATAGAAAACCCTTGTCCATGGACATAAATGATGTATGATGCTTTATTCCCATGGGCCACAATAGAAAATTTGTACCAAACAAGGGTATTAGAAACCCTTGTCCATTCTCATCTCCAAAATCCTGCACCAAACGACACCTAATAGATTAGCAAATTTAGGTTAAAAACACATTTAGTCCTTACACTTATATTGAGTCAACAATTTATTCTCCAAATTTTAATGTGTCAAATCATTATTCTTATACTTGAAATTTTCAATAAACTACAATAATATGCAACAATTTAAGGCGGGATTTGGTTTAACTTTTCAAGTGTTTAATTTTGAAAATAAATCATTTAAAAAAAATTCTAGTGTTTGGCAACTACTAAAAATGACTTATTAAAAAATGAGATTGATAAATAAACCATTTTGAGAGAAACATTTGAAACCAACTTTTTTAAAAATACTTTTTAAGTATACAATAACTTGTGTATAAAAAACAATTATGAGGAAGTGCAACAAAAAATATGAGTTTTTAAATTCTAAACAATTTTTATACAAAATGTTTTCTAAAAAATGCATTCTTGAAAAACATTTAAATTAAAATGTATTCCAAACAGACCCTTAATTTATGCACACTCATATGTTTGGTTGCATGTCCTCATAAAGTATTTTTTATACACAAATTATTGTATACTTAAAAAGTCTTCTTAAAAAAGTTGATTTCAAGTGTTTATCTCAAAATGACGTATTTAATTATCAATCTCATTTTCTAATAAGTCATTTTTAGTGGTTGCCAAACCCTAGAAATTTTTCCAAAATGAACTTTTTTTTCTCAAATTAAACACTTGAAAAGTTAAACCAAATACACCGCTGTTTGGAATACATTTCAATTTAAATGTTTTTCAAGAATGCATTTTTTAAGAAACATTTTATATAAAAATTGTTTAAAATTTAAACACTCAAATATTTGGTTGTATTTCCTCTAAATGTTTTTATACACAAGTTATTGTATACTTATAATATCTTTTTAAAAAAGTTTGTTTCAGGTGTTTCTCTCAAAATGATTTATTTATCAATCTCATTTTCTAATAAGTTGTCAAATACTAGAAATTTTCATTTTCTAATAAGTTGTCAAATACTAGAATTTTTTTCAAAATGATTTTTTTTTTCTTCAAAATTAAACACTTGTGTTATAGGGAAAATTGTCCAACCGAAGAATAAGGCCCAAACTGGCCTGGCCCGTAATTAGAAGAGGTTGAACCGGCAAGGCGGAGAGAGAACTCCCCCCGACCCACAAGAAGTCCCTCGGCCTCGGCCCAAGGGAGAGGCCGAGGAGGAGGTCGGCCTCGGCCCACAGCCGAGGCCGACCAGGGCCAAAGGCCCGGGATAGCCAGGAGGCTGGCAGCTACGAAAACCCTAACGGGAGCTTATAAAAGGGGAGATGATGCACCTACCCAGGTAAGCCTAAAACTGCACCTAAAGAGTACATTCTGCCTGTTTCCTGACAATAGCTAACTTAAGCATCGGAGCTTCTGTGGTCAACACCACACCGGTGTATAGCGTTTATCTGTTTTGCAGGTCACGTTTCTCCCACTCAACTACAAATTCACTGCTGTCTGTCACGTGGAGCGAGGGATCAAGTCCTGAGCAAAATCTGACCATCAACAGTTGGCGCCGTCTGTGGGGAGAGGCTAACCAGAAAACGCTATTCAGTTGGATAAAGTACCGCCGCGATGGAACACGAGAATGAACCGACGATTGGCGAGGCGAATCCGTTAGCTCAGATCCAAGCCCAAGAGAACGAGATCGCAGCGATTAAGGGAAAGATGAATGAGATGGGACAAAATCTGAGTGAGATCCTAACCTTGCTGAAAAGACCCGAGTCTGCTAGGCGCGAGGAAGAGCATTCGCACAGAGACCCTAAAAGGGGTAAGAGAATAGCTGACGAAGAAGTAGGAGATTCAGAGAGTGTAACCAGCCGAATGCCTCCTCTTGGAGATGACCCGACCCAGAAGGAAGCAGGATTAAGTCGCAAAAAGGCCCACGAGAATTCTCCGCACAAAAGAACATCAGGTACGTACACGGGAAATAATGGCAGGGCAAAATTTGAGGCTGCGCAAGGGCGAAGGGGACGGGAGATCTCTGGATGGTCAAAAGGAGAAGACAGCCACCAGATCTCCCAAAAGAAGGTAGAAAACGAGGACATCGAAGGGTTGATCGGACAGGAGGGGCCAGTCTT
Organism: Luffa acutangula; assembly: GCA_036850905.1. Classification (NCBI taxonomy): domain Eukaryota; kingdom Viridiplantae; phylum Streptophyta; class Magnoliopsida; order Cucurbitales; family Cucurbitaceae; genus Luffa; species Luffa acutangula. The sequence goes on along the minus strand of CM072087.1, from coordinate 48,992,477 downwards.
CACTGACGAGATAATGAAAGGGGAGGTACCCCACAAATTCAGGATACCGAACTTTCCGCAGTATGACGGGAAGAAGGATCCAAAACAACACCTAGATGCATACCAGACTTGGATGGATTTTCATGGGGCAAACGAAGCAACGAGGTGTCGAGCCTTTGCACTCACGCTCACAGGTCTGGCGAGGCAGTGGTTTGGTAAGATCCCACGACGATCGATCGGCTCATTTAGGGAGCTGGCACGGGTATTTGTTACGCAGTTCCTGGGAGCTCGCAGCCGACAGAAACCTCAGATCAACCTGCTGACAGTAAAGCAGGGATCCCGGGAAAGCTTGAAAGATTACATTAGCAGATTCAGTAACGAGGTTTTGCAGGTGGAAGGATACGATGACGGAGTTGCCCTGACCGCTGTGATCTCAGGTTTGCAGGATGAAAGGTTACTCAATTCAATCGGAGAGAGCCAGCCACGAACGTACGTGGAATTCATGACCCGAGCACAAAGGTATATAAGTGCAGAAGAGCTGTTGAAATCTAAGCAGGAAGAAAGAGAAAGTCGGGGAACACCGGTATCAAACCGACACCGGGAAGACAAGGGAAAGAGACATCAACTCGAAGGAAGAGACCGAAGTCGTTCTGAACCCTCCTCAGCCAATGGCCGAGGCCGACCTTCCAAGGAGCTGCAAGGCCGGGCAGAGCCAAAAGCCAGATTTGAAAGGTATACACCATTAACAGCTCCGCTTGAACAGGTCTTGGCTGCCATACAGGATACAAATATGCTAAAGCGCCCAGAAAGGATGAGGTCAGATCCAGACAGAAGGAACAAAAATAAATACTGCATGTTCCACGGAGATCACGGCCACACGACTCGGGAGTGCATCCAGTTACGAGACGAGATAGAAACCCTAATCCGAGAAGGATACTTGAAGGAGTTCGTAGGACATGACAGGGGGAAAAGACCAGTGCAGACAGAGCCAGGCAAAGGAGGCAATAACCCAACACTCGAAATAAGGACAATCCTAGGAGGACCATCCGGAGGAGAATCGAGCAGAAAACGAAAGGCTGCAATCCGAGAAACATGGCAGGAGCACGGAGAGCAAGGTATGTACTCGCTCCTACTCGTTGAAAACTCACCAAAACTGGAGTTTACAGAGAAGGAGGCCGGAGGAATACACCACCCGCACAACGATGCGCTGGTAGTCACCCTAACAATTGCGAACGCGAAAGTTCACCGAATCCTCATTGATGGAGGAAGTTCCGCTGATGTTCTCTCAACAACCGCGTTCGACGCCATGAAGTTGGGAAATGATCGCCTAAAGCCGAGTCTTACCCCGTTAGTAGGTTTCGGTGGAGAAAGAATCAGCCCAAGAGGAAGCGTAGAACTGCCGGTAACATTTGGAGAAGGGATGCAGACGGTAACGCGAATGATCAACTTCCTGGTGGTCGATTGCATCCCAGCATATAATGCCATCTTGGGACGACCCACCCTACACGGACTCAGAGCTGTGCCTTCAACATACCACCAGGTCCTGAAATTCCCAACTGAAAAAGGGATAGGAGCAGTGTATGGTGAACAGAAGATGTCAAGGGAATGCTATTTTATGGCACTCAAGAACGTAGACAAAAGAATTCAAACCAAGTCAGCCCAGGGGGACAGCCAAGGCCGAGGGTTTGAGGGAGCAAGCTATCCCAACTCAATGGATCATTGATTCCTTTTCATGATGTTTGTTCAGTCCATCAAACCAAAACCAGTTTTTTTTTTATGTTAATTCAGAATGTACTCAGTTGATTCATTTGAAATAAAAGCAATTTGAGTTTCGTTTTAAAAGTTTAAAGCCGCTTGAAGAGAGGCCCGGGGACACCCTAGGCCTCCCCAAGCCTTTACCCCAGAAGAGTGTACGCACCCCTGGGATGGACAGAGCCGCTTGAAGAGAGGCCCAGGGACACCCTAGGCCTCCCCAAGCCTTTGCCCCAGAAGAGTGTACGCACCCCTGGGATGAATAGAGCCGCTTGAAGAGAGGCCCGGGGACACCCTAGGCCTCCCCAAGCCTTTGCCCCAGAAGAGTGCACGCACCCCTGGGATGAACAGAGCCGCTTGAAGAGAGGCCCGGGGACGCCCGAGGCCTCCCCAAGCTCGCTTCCTCAACAGAGTGAACGCACTCCTGGGATGAATGGATTGACTTGAAGAGAGGCCTGGGGACTCCCTAGACCTCCCCATGTATCTCCCTCGAAGATAAAGCACAGTAGCTGGGAAATACGGTAGCTGGAGGGACATGGAAGAAATGCTCGGCCTCATGCCCCAACCGAGGCCGAGCATCCTAGTGCCGAGGCCGAGCATCCTATTGCCGAGGCCGAGCATCCTAGTGCCGAGGCCGAGCATCCTAGTGCAGAGATCAAGACACGTCAATCATGGACTTCTTCCTCAAAATGCCAGGTATGCCACCATTCTATTTACTCAAAAAATGCAATTTTAGGGATAATAAGTGCACATTTTGAGTGGGGGCTGAGAATAGGAAGACTTATCAATTGTCATCATCTTGCTGATGCTTGCTTTTCATTCCATAATGTAAGGCTTATGAATTGTCATCATCCTGCTAATTTTGGCTTTTCATGACATAAGTATGTGAGAATAGGAAGGCCTATCGATCGTTGTCATCTTGCTGCCATGATTTTAGTTTCTTGTTGTAAATTTATGGTGAATTTTCTTATGTATATGAGGCCTATCGATCGTTGTCATCTTGCTGCCATGATTTTAGTTTCTTGTTGTAAATTTATGGTGAATTTTCTTATGTATATGGCCTTTTTCTATTCCAATGAATGGCTTGTTTAATAATTCTTGAGGCCAGCTGAGATGGTAACTGATATGGCGAATAAGTTGCTAAAAAGCGGGGAAATCCGATTTGCCATTAATAGAAAAACATAAAAAATACAAACTCATAACGGGAAAGCAGTACGTAAGTAGAAACCGAAAGCCAGAAATACAAAGAGTCAGGTTTGAAGAAAGTCAGAGGCGCCACTAGGGGTCCGTTCAGCGGGCGTCGTCCTCGGAGGGAATATCCATATCCTCCCTTCCGCTCGAGGAGCTATCAGATACCAGGTAGGCATCAGGGTTGGCACACATGCCAGATATCTCACCACGGACGGTAGAAGGATCGAAAGAGGTGTCGTGCTTCTTGGCGCGCTTTAATGCCCACTTGGCTCCATAGGCCCAGATCTCATTCTGCATGAGGATAAACTCATCAGTCTTTCTGTATGCCTCGGCCAAGTACTCCGCGTCGGCGAGGTGGGCCTTGGCTTCGGCAAGCTGGACCTTGGTCCTGCTGAGTTCTGCCCTGTTGAGCTCCAAGTCCACCTTCACGTCCGCCAGGAGCCTATTCGCACGGTCTAGGCTCTCCTGGGCTTGAGCAAGCTCGGAGCGGGGCACACAATGCCTCTGCAGGTCATTAATCCTGTTGGCCATGCTAATAGATGAAGCAGTAACCAAGGAGAAAACCTGTAGAGAAAAAAGAACCTCGAAAGTTAGTAACCGCCCTAGAGGAAGGCAAGACAGCACGTTAGTAAGCCAACCTCACGAAGCTGGCGCTGAGCTACACGGAATCCGCGGGAGGGGTCGTTGAAGCCAGATTCACCATCCGGCTGATGAGAGTGTAATCCTTGCCAGCAGACGAAGTCTTGAGCCAAAGCGTCAGCCTCACTCCCTGCCGTAGAATACCCTCCCGGTAGGTCGAACACTGGAACTCCCAACTCCCTACTGCCAGAAGCAGGGGGAACCGGGGGACGACGATTGCGGTTGGATCTGCGTAGGCCTGCGGCAGAAGACCGTGGAGGGACGTCCGACTCATCCTCAGTAACTATGGTGACATCAGGACGGGATGAACCAGCTTCATTAACAGCCTTCTTCCCCTTCTTGCGTTCCCCAAAAACGGAGCGGGGCGCCATGGCTGCTACGACGAAAAAGAGGGTCGGTATATTAAAACGGTCAAGAAAGTGAGTAAAAGCAAGAGTCGCTAGGGATTGAGAGGTTTACCTGATCGAGGACGAGCAAGGCCGACTGACAGTAAATTTTCCTGTTTGACAAGGTCGGGACCAAAACGATGGACGAGATCGATCTCCTGGATGATTTCGCCAAACTCTCGTGCTTCACTCGAGCGCCGCACCCTTCTCTGAACTGTATAAGGGACAACAAGAACAGTGAGTTAGAAGAATCGGCAAAAAACCCAAAGACAAACAATTCAACGTACCATACTCTCCAAAAACTGTCGGAACATCAAAAGGATTATAATTCGGCCCGCTCTCCCGCCAATTTCCACTCACAAAAAACCAATTTTTTAGCCAATCTTTAACAGAAGTCGGATTATGTACTATGACCCCTTTTCTAGCGCTTATGTAGTAAAACAAGTGTCCTATGTTAGGATTACGATTAATAGAATGAAGAGAAAAGAAACTATCGGTGGACATGGAAGCCCCTTGTTTGCACCAAGCCCATAAAACAATACAACCGATTAGGTGGCTCCACCCGTTGGGTACAATTTGGGCAGGAGCCAGACCCGTAAGAACAAGAAAGTGTTGAAGAAGAAGAGGAAGCGGGAGGCGAACGCCAAATTTGAACATAGCAGGATAAAAAGCAACTTCACCCTCAGGAGGATGAGCGAAACTCTCTTGAGGACCGGGAACCCTTAGGTGCACATCTTCGGGGATGTCATACTCACACCGCATACGCTCAAGTTGAGCAGCGGTTACTGAGGATGACAAAGCCGAAGGATGAGCGGAGGGCCCAAAGTCACTATCCTCTGAGAAGGAAGAATCATCGTCGTAACCAGAACTGTAAGACGCCTCCTCGGGGTAAAATTCACCGGGGGAGGAAGTAGTACCATCGCTGTCCATAATGTAAGAATGAGGGAGAAAGGAAGAACTACCTTGAAAATGAGAGCTATAAAAGAAAGGATGGAGGCAAGGGATAGTGGTCTAAACAAGATGAGAAAGGGGGCTATTTATAGGACAAAAGGGAAGGAAGTCTCGGCAAATAAATAATAATAAAAAAAAAAAAAAAAATGAAAGAAGCGATTGGACAGATCAAAGCTAGGCCTGCCACGGCAGGCCTAGTCTGCTCGGCCTCGGCCAATCGCCGAGGCCGAGCGCGCCTGCTGCGACTGCAGCAGGCGCACAGTCACGCCAGGCAGACGCCTGGCGTGACATGACCGAGGCTGGAACGCCTCGGTCACGCGCCGAGCTAGGCCTGCTACGGCAGGCCTAGCCTGCTCGGCCTCGGCCAATTGTCGAGGCCGAGCGCGCCTGCTGCGACTGCAGCAGGCGCACAGTCACGCCAGGCAGACGCCTGGCGTGACGTGACCGAGGCTGGAACGCCTCGGTCACGAGCCGAGCTAGGCCTGCCACGGCAGGCCTAGCCTGCTCGGCCTCGGCCAATGGCCGAGGCCGAGCACGCCTGCTGCGACTGCAGCAGGCTCACAGTCGCGCCAGGCGGACGCCTGACGCGACATAACCGAGACTGGAATGCCTCGGTCCAGCTTCCATATCTTGTCTTCTTCCCCTTGGCTCCACATGCCAAATATACTCTAACAGGATTCCAATGCCCTTAGTCCGGAACTTAGTTATCAGCTAACTATAAAGTTCCTTCTTTGGAATTAATGGCAATAGTTCAAACATGATAGTTGTGCCTACAACTCCCAAATGGTTGGGCCTTGTTGATAACGGAAGGCAGGAAAAATGTTTTCTCATTCTATTTATGTATCTTTTATTTCCCAATGTATTTATGCATCTTTTGCTGCAGACGAAATTTCCAAAACGTTACTACTCTCCATTGAAAATTGGCAAAAGCCCAATAGCTCCAATGGAGAGTGGGGGCTTAATGTTATAGGGAAAATTGTCCAACCGAAGAATAAGGCCCAAACTGGCCTGGCCCGTAATTAGAAGAGGTTGAACCGGCAAGGCGGAGAGAGAACTCCCCCCGACCCACAAGAAGTCCCTCGGCCTCGGCCCAAGGGAGAGGCCGAGGAGGAGGGCGGCCCCGCCCCCCAGCCGAGGCCGACCAGGGCCAAAGGCCCGGGATAGCCAGGAGGCTGGCAGCTACGAAAACCCTAACGGGAGCTTATAAAAGGGGAGATGATGCACCTACCCAGGTAAGCCTAAAACTGCACCTAAAGAGTACATTCTGCCTGTTTCCTGACAATAGCTAACTTAAGCATCGGAGCTTCTGTGGTCAACACCACACCGGTGTATAGCGTTTATCTGTTTTGCAGGTCACGTTTCTCCCACTCAACTACAAATTCACTGCTGTCTGTCACGTGGAGCGAGGGATCAAGTCCTGAGCAAAATCTGACCATCAACAACTTGAAAAGTTAAATCAAACACGTCCTAAATGTTTCTATTTTTCAAAACTTGGAAAAAATAAATATATATAGAAAGATTATCAAACAACTTTTAAATCATCACACACCGACTTTACAAGATTTTTGGTGAGAAAGTAGATGTACCAAAATATGTTTTTGTAGCCGCAATTTTATTCCAAGTTGATCAAAGTCGACGAATGAAAGTAGTGAGTGATCAAGATATAAAAGTCCAAATTTTCATAACTTTAAAAAAAAAACATAAATAAAAATTTTCATTTTTGGAAGATAGAGGGGCGTCGGTGGAAAAATTTCTAGTACTGCGGTGGTTTGAAAATTTGTTCATACTACCTCCATTCATTGTTTGTCATTTAAGGAGTATTTAAGAATAGTGTGAGATTCATAGAATAAAATATTATATCATTAAATATTCATTAAATAACGGGTCAAATATTGAATGAAAAGAGTAGTCGGAATAGGTACTATTGTAGTACTAGAAATTTTTCGAGATGAATTGATATGTGGAAAGAAGGCAAAAGATGTGGCTCAACATCAGTCACATGGAGCAAGCCATGCGGCGACCCTCACTGGCAAAAACCAACGCCCACGCGGGCCCTTTACCTTTACCACTTTCTCCCTCTCATTCACACCATTTTTTCTCATTTTAATCCCTCTCTCTTTCTTTTACTTTATCTTATCTACTTTCCTTTTAATCTCCTTCACAAAACTACACAATATTTAATATCCTTCTTTTAGTTTTCATAATCTCATCCACTTCATTCTAATTTCATCTTCTCATCTCTCCATTTTGGTACTTATCCATTGCATTCCAATTAATGCTTCAAATAATATTTTGTCGGCTTAGTTTTAGTATTATTTTGAATCAGGATTTTGGTTGTCGACTTTTTTAGTTTTATTTCGTTTTGGTCTTTGAACTTTCATAATATTATTTTGCTATCAATTTGTGTCTCACTCAATGCTCTTTTTGAAACTAATTATGTGACTTCAATACACATCTACATATATACTTTAATACATGTATGTTTATTTGAAGTTAGGTAAATTATCTTTTAAAAACATCGATGACAAATATTAAATTTTTTTTTAAGTGTAAGGATTGAAATAAATATTTTAATAATGCAACAAGCAACTTATATATATGTACACTTTAAGAAATGTATACTTTAAAAATTGGAATGACTGGATCATATGAATGAGCTTTTAATTGGATCACGTTTGAATTTGAATGGTAAGAGAGATTTACACCCACTTGATTTAATACTTATTATGAAATAAGGATGATGAGTTATATGTTTATATCATTAAAAGGAATGGGAGGACATTGACTAAAAATATGTTTGGTCCATTAATTTTCACCAAGATTTCATCCAAAATCACATGGGTTACGTTAAAGCTTTCTCATCCATAGCATTTTAATTAAAAATTATTTTCTTTTCCTTTATCTTTTTGCTAGCGGGCCCTTCTTGAGCAAATCCCAATTGAAACAAAAATAGGAACCAAACATAAACTATTTTTTCTGTCTCTAATCAAAACCTCAATCTCCAAAATGGTATATTTATTGAGAAGAACCCAATTCGTGCAAAAAAAAAAAAGTCACGAAGTCATTTCTGAGTGGAACACCTTATATTAAAAAAAAAAAAAAAGAAAAAGAAATAAAATAGAAGGGTTATAGTAGATAGAAAAGTAAAAGTTTTGGAATTTGGATGCATAGGAAATGGTCAAAAAAGAAAAGAAAAGAAAAGAAATTGGTGAATGGGGTTTGGCAGAAAATGAAATGTGGCGTTTTGTATTAGAACTCTTCAATATCCTTTTAACTTGTAGTCTCTGCAACTGCAACTTCAACTTCAACTTTACTTTACTTTACTTTACACTGCCTCTCACATGAGAGAGAGAGAGAAAGACAGAAAGACAGAAATAAAGGGTTTCATTGAAATAGGGGTTGGAGAAAAAATGGGTGAAGAAAGACTAACTTTTATGGGCCCGACAACATCAAAAACAGATAAGCTCTTCACTCGTGAGCCAAAGCCCTCAATTTCCTTCCTTAATTTGTTTCTTGTATATGCATGCATCTACACAATTTCTACCACTCTTATTAATTCATTTCTTTCGAACGGGTTGGATAGTTGCACCTCTACAAGGGACAAGGACACGACACAAATCTCACACAATTGTATGATATTGTCAACTTTAAACGTAAACCCTGACGACTTTTTTTTAGTTCACCCAAAAAGCTTCATACAGAGATATATTCTAAACCCTCGTGAATTTGACCTCTGGTATAACTAAACCAAAATGTTGGCTCTCTACTTCTCCTATTCCCCCTTCCATTACCGAACCTACATCCTTCAAGGCAGCGGTAAAACAGGTTGAATGGTGTGAGGCTATGGAGAAAGAGTTTGCTGCATTGGTTTCTAATAAGACATGGATTCTTGTTCCCCCATCTTCTGATTATAAAGTCATCAGCTGTAAATGGGTGTATAAAATTAAACTTAAACCAAATGGGGATGTTGAGCGCTATAAAGCTCGTCTTGTGGCTCGTGGTTTTGATCAGGCTTATGGCATCGATTATTTTGAAACTTTCAGCCCAATTATAAAGTCATCTACTATTCGTATTGTGTTGTCTCTTGCTGTTCAGTTTAATTGGGCTATTAAACAGTTTGATGTTCATAATGCTTTTCTGAATGGGGATCTCCATGAAGATGTGTATATGCATCAACCCCCTGGTTTTGTTGATAAAAATCGACCCGAGCATGTGTGTAAATTGTAGAAGGCTTTATATGGTTTAAAGCAAAGTCCCCGTGAAAGGTTTATGAAACTGAGTACTTGTCTTGTGCAGTGGGGTTTTAAGGCTTCTAAATCTGATACATCTCTGTTTGTGCTTAACAAAGATTCGGTTTTGGTGATTATTCTAGTTTATGTTGATGATATCTTGGTGACAGGAAATAATTTAGCGTTTATTCAGAATTTTATTAAGTCGTTAAATGAGTTGTTTGCTCTTAAAGATCTTGGTGACCTGTCTTATTTTTTGGGTATTGAGTTTCGTCGAGATTCTAATTCTTTGCATTTATGTCAAAGCAAGTATTTTCATGATATCCTCCAACGAGCAGCAATGCAGGATTGTAAGCCAATTGCTACTCCTATGGCCAGTGGGACTGTTATGTCTATAAATGATGGTGAGTTGTTGTCGGATCCTAAGCAATATCGTAGTATTGTTGGTGCCCTTCAATATTGTACATTGACTCGTCCTGATCTGAGTTTTGTGGTTAACAAAGTTTGTCAGTTTCTTCATGCTCCTACCTCGGTGCACTGGCTTGCAGTTAAGCGCATTCTTCGTTATTTGAAGGCCACCATTTCTCTTGGACTTTCTTTTACTCGTTCTGATAATACCTCATTGTTATGTTATATTGATGCCGATTGGGCAAATTGTCCAGATGATCGCCGGAGTACTAGTGGCTACTGTGTTTTTATTGGCAACAACTTGGTTTCATGGTCTTCAACCAAACAAAAAGTTGTCTCTCGTTCTAGTGCTGAATCGGAATATCGAGGTATGTCCAATGCTACCCCTGAAATTGTATGGATTCAATCAGTTTTATCTGAAGTTGGTATTGGGTCTTCTGCGGTACCTTTGTTATTATGTGATAATATTAGTGCAACGTATTTGGCGGCAAATCCGGTATTTCATAATCGTTCCAAACACATTGAGATCGATCATCACTTTATTCGAGAGCGAGTTCTACGTAAACAACTTTTAGTTCGCTTCGTTCCTTCTGAGGACCAAGTTGCTGATATTATGACTAAACCATTATCCACAGCTCGTTTTCAAAGTCTTCGTTCCAAGCTCACGGTTCTTAGTCGACCAGCTTCGCTTGCGAGGGGATAATAGAGTGTTATTTATCTTTTATTTATGCTGGTTTATTTTCTTTGTTATTCTCTTTTCTCCTGTTTTTGGTATAGCCTATTATTGGCCTACACGTGTTGCTCTCTCTGTGTATTTGTAGGCTGCTTTTGGCTTTTCTGTTGTATTCAGACATTATACACTTTCCTCTCTGATGAAATATTTTTCCTCTCTCTGGAATTTATTCCTCTTGAGAAATGTTAGAGGATATTCTAAACCGTAATTAAGTATTTCAATAGCTTTCTAATACTATGTATGTATTTGTGTATATCGAAATTACAAGATTTGAGTTGTTTTTGTTATTAGGATTTTTTTTTTTTTAGTTTGTCGTTTTCATAGGTGTGTGGAGAATGGGGATGGATCAAATAATCGTTGATATCATTTTCATTTATAAATTAAGGAGATTTTTAATTTTCTGTAATTGTTTTGATTTGTAATTGCTTTTCATTTTTAATTTGATGTTTTGTTAGCTTGAAAGTTTTTTTTTAAAAAAAAAATTGAATTTTTCCATTTGAATTTGAGATTCTAGGTTTGCTTTTGTTTGAGTATGCTGCTTTTTAAATTTTGGTAGTTAAAAAGATTTTTTGTTTTTATGAAAAATTTGAGTTGTTTTTATAAATTAGGAAGATTTGTTTTTCAATTGGATTGCTAAAGATATTTTAGTCGTTCGATAAATCCTAATAAATATTCCAATATATAGTTTGGCCATATCATATATATATATATATATATATATATATATTTCAAAGCAGATTTTTTTTTTTTTTTTTGACAATTCAAAACAGTTAAATTTGGCCATTTATACATTTGTTTGGGTTATGCTTTGGTTCTTTAATAATAATGAATGTGTTTTTTTTTTTTTAAAAAATATATATAAATATAATATTCATAAAACGAGTAAATTGTAAATATCACATATTTTTTCAATACGTTTCTTAAGAATATTTTTCAATACTTTTATATGTAAATATAATATATATATATTTTTTCTACCACAATATAATAAATAGATGGTTGTTTTATAGATAATGTCGATTAAAGGAAACCATATTAGTCACTAATTGATATTATATTGATATATCTAAGAATTAATTAAGATAAATCATAGTAATTCTTGTACATTTAATCTTTTTTATATATTCTAAAAAAAAAATCTTTTTTTATAAATTTAACTTTGATTTTATAATATTGGACCACTATTATGTGTTTAGACTTTGAATTACTAATAAATCAGTGTTTTGGAGAGTCTCACAAATTTTTCATTTTTTTTTTTTTTTTAGAAAAACAAAGTTTTCATTTAAAACATGACAATAAATGTCTTTAATAATGCCAACATGAGCATATAACTCCACTGATATAAAATTTGTACCGATGATACGAACTTTGTAGTTCAAATCTCCCTGCCGCATATATTGTAAAAAAAAAAAGTCCATTCATGATAGAAAAAAATGAAAGATAAGCAAACTACATTGGCAATAAATATTTATAAAGGGAGTAGTTTAAATCGGTAAAAATCTCATATGGATCATATAACTTTTGAATGGAAATTTATTTAATTCAATATGCAAAGGTCATGTTCTTTAGATACTATTAAGAAAGTAGTTAGCAAATAAGAAGAAAGTTTAATGGTTAAAGTATTAGTAACTTTTTTTTATAAAAAAAAAGTGGATTGTTTGAGTATCCCTTCATCAATTGTAGTATTATATATTCTTTTAAAAAAAATCTATTACAAAAGTTGAGTGAAATAATTAAATTAGCGAAAAATTGAATTCAGTGGAAAAAAGTTTTAAGAAAATGAAGATATTATTTTTGTCATTTTGTTAAAAGGGATTGGTAAGTGAATAAAAATTTTTTGTGGATAGAATTTGTTTTCTCTCTTGGGAATCTTTTGCAAAACTCAATTATAAAATATAAATAAATAAATATATAAAAAAGAAGAGGAAGAAGGAGTAGTTTTGTAGGTAAACTTTGTGAGGATTTTTTTTTTATTACATCAACATTTCGAAGTGGGGATTCAAACCTCTGACCTCATAGTCGAGTGTATGGTCGAGTGTACATGTCAATTATCACTGAGCTGTGCTCATTTTGACAACTTTTTGAGGATTTTTATCATGATCATTCACTTATTTTTATTTTTAAATTTACGATTAATTTAGTAAATACATAACATAAGTAAAAGCTGTAATTAATAAACTTTTAAAAGACTACATTTATGATCTTTATAAAAAAAGATACAAATTAAAAATAGATATATTTTTCAAAACGGCGCCCATTTAACAATTTGATAAAACATGTACTAAAGTTTGGTCATAAAGTCAATGTTATGTTTCTTATGTTACATTTTTTTTTTGGACAACTCTTATGTGACATTTAATTTAAAGCTTAAAAGTGGTCAAATAAAATCTTATATGAGAGGGAATAAAAAATAAATAAATAAAAGAAGCAACAATAATATAATAATGGGACAAAACCTCAAAAGATTGTTTGGAGAGAGGAGAGGAAAAAAAAAAAAAAAACCTCCAAAGACAAACGAAAATAATAAAATAATTTTATTAGAAAAACCAAAAGAAGTCGTGAAAATTTGACATTAATTCTGGTTGAAATAAAATATCAACATTTTAAGTAATATAATAAATGGTCATAAATGATTGATGATTGTAGTTACACGATTAACAAACAATCAAACTAACTTTGATTTTGATGAGTAATTAAGGGTGTGTTTGGTTTAACTTTTCAAATGTTTAATTTTGAAAATAAATCATTTTGAAAAAATTTCTAATGTTTGGCAACCACTAAAAATGACTTATTAGAAAATGAGATTGATAAATAAACCCTTAAGAGAAACACTTGAAACCAACTTTTTTAAAAAAACTTTTTAAGTAAACAATAACTTGTGTAGAAAAACATTTGTGAGGAAATGCAACCAAACATATGAATGTTTAAATTCTAAACAATTTTTATACAAAATGTTTTTAAAAAAATGCATTCTTGAAAAACATTTAAATTAAAATGTATTCCAATCCAAACGGACCCTAAGAACCATGAGATTGATGTTTTTCAAAAAAAAATAACCATGAGATTGATGAATGAATTATCAAATCTATCAATTAATGTTTGTAGAATTTAAAAGATAAGAAAATAACAACAAAAAAAAAATAATAATAATAAAAGACAAATTTTCATTTCACTATAATTTATTATGTCCATCTCAACTCTTACTATAAAAGACACGTAAAGATTGTTGAGTAAAAACAAAACCAAAAGATGCAACGACAAAAACTTGGAGAATTGAGATTGTAAAACTAAAACGGTAGATTTTTATCGGAGACAACAAAAATCTTTATAGGACCTATATTAAATGGAACGGTGAATTCTCATTTAAAACGGGATCAAAGTTGGAAATACAAAGAAAATTTTCTCTTGACTTTTTTCTAGAGATGAAGGAGGAGAAGAGAACAAATTCCCCACTTAGACTCTGGTTTTTTTGTTTTGGATAGAATTAGAAGAGACATTGATTCGAGTTGGAATATTTTTTTCTCTTTTAGAAATTAGATTTCAACCATAGTTTAATAATAATAATAATAAATACTTGTTTGAAAAAGAAACACCTTTTTTATCCTTTTAAATTCAATCAGGTGTTTCAAGTGTAATGAGACTCACTCTTTAAAACCATCCTATATAAATATTTAGACTTTACATTTGTCTGTCCTCTAGTAACAGTTGGATACAAAATCCATTTCTTTTATCTTACATCCAACGGTGCACAACTACCGACCTCATTGCATTCGGAACACTTAAAAAATTCTGGAGAAAAAGGCTTGCATGTTGTGGGGAAGTCAAAAATGGTTTTTTTTTATTATTATTATTAAAAAAAAAACAAGTAATAAACTCATTTAGAAAGAAACTGAAAAAAAAAGAAAAAGAATTGTCGTTATCCAGTCTCGGATAAATCGTGGCAACAAATGATTGGTAGTCATTGTGTGTCCCACAAAGAGGACTTACGACTCCACGTGTCATTGATCCAATCAATTCATTTGACAGGTTGAAAGAAGAGAGAAACGAAATAAGAAATTAAAAATGAAGAAAAAGAGAGAGAGAGAGAGAGAGAAAGAAAGAGCGAGAGATCGAGGCAAATGAGAAATTCGCAGAGATTTTGAGAGAGGTTTTAGTTTTTGAGTCTGTTTCATTTCATTTCAATTTCACACAACCTTCTTTTCGGCCTTATAAATTGGTGGGGAAGTGGCAGTTTCATCATCATTTCAACTCTGCATCCAGCATTCACGTGTTCTTCCCTTCCTCTTCCTCTTCCTCCTCTGTTTTCAAACCCAACAATCCTTTTTTGCTCCATTAAAGGGATTCAGAGGGGCAACTCCGTTTTTCACTGATTACGATCAAAATGGAAGGAAAGAAGCATGTGGGTTCCTCTTCTTCTCTCACCACTGAGCTGTTTGGCTCCAAAGACAGTTCCTATTCTTCAACCACTGGGATTTTTGGCTCCATATTTGCACCTTCTTCCAAGGTTTGTATCATTGTCTTCTTCTCTCAAAGACTGCCTTCCGATTTTGTTTACTTCTCTTTGATCATTGATTTCCAGGTTTTTGTTTGCGTTGTTTGTTTTTCTCTTTCAGTAATCTCCGTGGATTGTGATTCTTCTTGATCTTGTTTCTTGTAATCGTTCTTTTTTCAAATGGGTTTCGATTATGTAAATGGGTGACTGATGAATTTGAGCAAATCAGTGGTATTTCTTTAATTTTGAGCGTATATTGACTCATGCTTGAATGCATTGCTTCCCCATTTCCCCCATAAAGTGGAGAGTTGAAGCAATAGAACACGTCAAGTTTTTTGTTCAATGATTTGATCATTATGCATTAATTATTAATCTCTAAAATTTATATCTGTGTTGCTTTTTCAGGTGTTGGGGAGAGACTCTCTGCTCTCTCAGACCAAGGAGGGAGAGAGGGATTCTGTAAATGAGCCATGGATCCCCAACGCTGAAGCTCAAGGTTTGTACATCATTTTAATTTCTTGATTGTTTTGATTATCTATCCAAGAAGAAGATCGAGCATTAGGCTTCTTCTTTTATCTCCACTTTGAGGCTTCAATCTGAAAATTGGTTGTTCTACCTCTTGATTTTGTATGGTGTTGAAACTGATTCGTTGAACTTAAACTGGTCTCCTGTTCCTCAGATAATGATTTTTCTAAAGAAGAAAAAGACCAGAGAATTATCATTTTGAAGCTTTTTCTGTTGTGTGAAATGTTTCAAGTCTTTCTTATGCCATGTTTTCTTCAAGTATACAGAAAGATTTTAAAATGATTTCAAGTGTTTTTTTTTATTTTTTTTTTAAAAAAGGGATTGTAGCCAAACAGCTTGAGAATCAAGAAAAGTGCTTTTAAGATATCGAAAAAGAAACACTCTTGAACACACTTTGAAGAAAATATATAAATAGGTTCTCGTAGAAATCTTCATAGGAGAAATTTTAGGCTACAATCCACAACCAAGGCTTGATATTTGCAATATCCAGCGACTCTAAATATATAAACCAGTTTCTGATTGCTTACACATGAACTTTGTTCTGGAAATTGCTTGATAATATTCTCTTCAAGAGATATCCATCTCAATAAGCAAGACATTGAGATCTAAATTTTGTTATGAGAAATCATCTTTATTGATATCTTTTTATCTCTGTAGATGATACTGCTAATCATAGACAAAAGGAGAGTCAGGAGATGAAGAATAAAGATATGAGTTCAATCTATCAGGACCAAAGAGCACAACCATGCCATCTTAGCTCATCAATCTTTTATGGTGGCCAAGATGTTTATGCTCATCCTCAGAATTCCCAAAATTCCGGGGTGAACTCGGCGGTGAGTATATTCAACACATTGGTTCATAGTTTTATTTCTTATAGCATTGTAAACTCAATTCTTTGTCTAATTGAAGATTCAACCGATTTCGATTCTTTTCTCTTTTATTTGAGAAGTACTTGAACTGCTTGCCCCTGTTCAAACAATGGTTAGATGTAGCTTATTCTGGTGATATGTTTCAGTTCAAGAAGGATGGGGGAGAAGATGATTCTGGGAGTGCTTCAAGAGGAAATTGGTGGCAAGGTATGAAATGCAGGGTGCCGCTTATGACAAAAATACTGAAAGTTACCTTTCTTTCACATACTCATATTTTATTGCAAATCCTTTTTATTTGCAGGGTCTCTCTATTATTAGTACTAGATCACTTGCCAAGGTTTATATACTTTATTAAGGTACTTTTAGTTCTAAAATGTTATTAACTAAGTTCTTATTATTTTACCTAAAAAAAAAAAATCCTTGTTTTCCATTTTCATTTGAAGCATTTGGCTGATTATTCTTTCTTCTACGTTCTGAAATTTCCCAATCAATTGATCATTTGTTCCCTTGGATTCATCTATAACTCAGATCCTCCTTGTGCCTTTCATCTGCCTTCAGAATTCAAATTTGTAGATCCTGACATCACCCAACTCCACAAGCTTTCCTTAGAATTTCAGAGTTTAATGGTTTCTTTTGATGTTTAGCTTGGAGTAGCTTATAGTGGTTTCCTTAACATTCATTCGAATTTGATTTGATTAGTATCTTTGTTCACGATTTCGTGGAAGATGCAAGATTGAGTTGTACATTTATTTGTGACCGTTAAACGTGCAGGTACATAGGATCATAGGTCTGCAGCACTCCTTCTACTTCACCTCTTTATTATATGAAGCTAGACGATAGCGAGATCGTTGTGAGCAAAAGCTGGTTGATCCATTTTCCAGCCAAACACAACAGAATCTCTTTAAGTTAAAATTAATAGTTTAAGCATCTTTCTCAATTTTACTGTAAAGAATGCTGCTGCTGCTTGTTGTTTTGTTTAAACCTTGGTGTTCTTAGCATAAAGGAAATCCGGTTTGCTGTTTGCTTATTAGTATATATCATATTGGAACCTGAATCAAAATCTTGAGTATTATATATCTCAAAATCAACAGGACTGTTTGGTAGTCATAAAAAATCATTCATTTTCTCCCTAACTTGACCAAAAAGTTAGATGTCCGAATCCCGACCTCAAGTTATGTGAAAAGTCAAAGAAGTTGGGAAGTTGGAAGTGTCATTTTCCAATCCTTATCCGAGTTAAGGATATCTTGACAGGTTGCATGGCGAAACCAAAGCAGTCATTTTCTGTGAAGGAGTTTATGGTTCTTGCTTTTCCATGGTGGTTAAGTTTGGCCGTTAAAAAGAAAATTATTGAAAAGACGGTGGGATGGGGACAGAGATTCTGCAGCCACAATTCTTGCCAATGTTTTATCTGATTTTTTTTTCTTTGTTTGATGTTACTTTTGGTTCTGTTGTATCTTGTATTGTGAGGTCTCCATCAATCTTTCCCTCTATTTGATGATTGCCTTTTTGTTTGGTTAGTTTTCTGAAATGGACTTGTTTGTTAACTTTCTTTCTAAAAACTTTTTAATCTAAACCAAAGGAAAAGAAATTCACCAACTTTTATTGAAATACACAAACAAAAAAAAGCTGAAAACATGCAAATGATTCAAAAGGGAAAAGGAAAAAGAAAGAAAAGAAAAAAAAAAAATGTTTACGTATGGTAGGGAAACAACCTTGTTGGTTTTAAGTGTTCGAGAAGCGACTTGATTGACACGTCGCCAAAGCCACCAGCAGGCTGTAGATTCACTATTTCATTGCCGGAGACATTGGCTCCGGCGTCCTGCGCGGCGGCGATGTAGGGAAAATGCTTAAAGGCGACGGAATATGGAGTGGAGTTCCCACATGGACCCAAGCCCCTCCGTCACTTTGAGCTTGAGACCTTGAAATGTCGATGACTATGGCAACCACAACCAGAAGAAGCCCCACCACCATAACCAACTTCTTCATCTTCATCAACCTTTCATTTTCTCTCTCTTCTCACCCCACCCAACTTTTTTAAATTAATATTTTTTTATTCTATTCTAATATTGAATGGTTTTTTAATTTAAAAAAATAAAAAGTATTGATTTTAAAAAAATTGAAAAAATAATATAAGAGTCTGGTTGCAAGGATAACAATATGGGCCAAAATAATTGCAAATCTAGCAACCCACAAAAAAAATTGCAAAAATGGCAAAATCTAATAGTTTGTGTGTTGCATTTACTAAAATACCCCTCCAGATTTTCTTTCACTGATAGAAAGTTTTTCTATCACTGATAGATTCTATCAGTGATAGAAAGATTTTCTATCAGTGATAGAAATTTTCTATCACTGATAGATTCTATCAGTGATAGAAATGTTCTTTCACGGATAGATTCTATCATATGATAGAAATTTTTTCTACTACTGATAGATTCTATCGGCGATAGATATTTTTCTATCACTTGTTCGGTGTTCTATCAGTGTTTGGTTGTTGTTATTTGGTTTTCTATCAGTGTTTGGTTTTTGCTTTTCAGTGTTTGATTTCTATAATCGTTCGTTTTTGCTTTATTTTTCAATGCTCGATTTCACCATGTATCACCATCGCTGATAGAAACAAAAGATCTTCTATCACTGATAGAAAAGTATCAGTGATAGAAAGATTTTCTATAACTCACGAAAAGTTTTTCTATCGGTCTCAGTGATAGAGATAGAAAGTTTTTCTATCACTCATAGAAATATTTTCTATGAATGATAGAAATTTTTTCTATCACTCATAGAAAAAATTTCTATAAGTGATATAAGATTTCTATCACTGATAGGTTCTATCAGGGATTGAAAGATTTTCTATTAAGAGTTTTCTATCATTGATAGAAATCTTTTATCACTGATAGAAAGCTTTTCTATCGATGATAGAAAGTTTTTTCTATCACTTATAGATTATATCGGTGATAGAAAGATTTCTATCGGAGATAGAAAGATTTTTATGGGTGATCAGGGATTGAAAGATTTTTTATCAAAAGTTTTTCTATCAGTGATAGAAATCTTTTATCACTGATAGAAAAAGTTTCTATTAGTGATAGAAATCTTCTATTCTATCAGTGATAAAAACTTTCTATCACTGATAGAAAATTTTTCTACCACTGATAGAATCTATCAGTCATAGAAATATTAGTGATAGAAACTTTCTATCGCCGATAGAAAATTTTTCTACCACTGATAGAATCTATCAGTGATAGAAGTATCACTGATAGAAACTTTCTATCACTAATAGAAACTTTCTATCACTAATAGAAACTTTATTCTATCAGTGATAGAAACTTTCTATCACTGATAGAAAATTTTTCTACCACTGATAGAATCTATCAGTAATAAAAATACTTTCTATCAGTAATAAAAAAAAAAAAAACTGACGAGGAAGAAGAATATGGGCACATAGGGGCAATTTAGGAATATAAAAAATTAATTAAAAAATTTTGCCATATTTGCAAATATTTTTAAAAATTGCTATATTTGTAATTATTTACCTTCATGTTGCCACCCATTACAATTATCCCTTTTTAAACTAATTTCTCAAAAAGGATTAAAAAGGTTCCTTTTGAAAACTTATGGACCTTTTAAACCTATTTCTTAAAACTCAGGGACTGAAAATGTCCGCTTTGAAAACTCATGGATCAAATGCACTTATTTCCTAAAACTCAAGGACAAAAAAAAAAAAAAAACTTTTCCCTAAAATTAAAGTATGTAAGTAATTTATCTCTACATCCTAATGGTTTTGGTTGGAATTTTTTTTTAAGGTAAAAATACTATTTTGAAATTATCATCCTCTTTTCCGTGATAACCATCAACATAATTGAATTGAAATCTATTATGATTAGAAAATAGAAATTACTCAAAATCATGAGGTTTCAAACCGAACATAAATATTTATCAAATTTTTAATAGTGCACCAATCAATAAACAAGTATTATTTATGTAAGGTGGAGCTAGAAATTTTATAAGTAAAATTTTACGTTTTTTTTAAGTACATCAACATTTGGAAGTGGGGGATTTGAACATCTGATCTCTTGGTCAAATGTATATGTCAGTTACCGCTAAGCTAAGCTCACTTTGACAAAAAAAAAAAAAAAAATAAAAATAAAATAAAAATAAAAAAAAAATAAATAGTGAGAACTCAACTCATGAATTTGGGTTGGTTAAAACTATAACACGTTTTAAATTCAAATCTTCCCTTCGCACCCATTTCTACCTTGGTTACATTAAAATCTGTTTAAACAATCATCAATCCAATCCATTGATTAAATCTTCTTTTATATAGTACACCATCTATTCAAAATAACTCTACCATGGACTACAACCTTGTCATAATGATGATCGACATTACTAAGATTATGGCAGGACCATGTCATATAATTAAAGGTCGTTCTAAGATTTCATTGACATAACTAAGATTATGACAGGACACTATAGTATCTCTTCTTAGGACAACTTTATATTTCTACATTAATATGTTTCAAAGCTTAATAAAACATCAGATAAAAGCTGAGCTGAACATTTCGATTTCTGAATGAAAATTTACTTTCTTTACACATTCACAGTCAAACAAGGGTTAGTCAGGAAAGATATGAAGCTTTTGATTCCTCATATTGACAGTCAGTCACACCTCATCAACACAAATACAAGCCAATCTGAAGACAACCTTCCCCAATATCAAATATACATCCTATGCCTACAAAAAGAAATGCAGAAAAGTGCCAATTCAAGTGGAAAACATACAGCCATGAATCTCAACTTCTTGAAAACCAAGCTTGGATTTCACTCTTCCACAACCGATCCTTGTCTGGGTGAGCTCGCTATTCCTTCCCTGTACTGAGCGGCTTGCTTGTCGAGTTTCGAGTTTGTGACCAGTTCTGGTTTCTCAATTTTATTGCTGAATTCTTTTCCTCCTCTTGTTTCAACACTAAGATAGTCGGTCAGAACCTTTTTTACACCGAACCCGCGTTGGGGGATCTTGGTTCCTGGATAGAACGGTGACCTTTCTCCCTTGGTAGGGCTGGCTGCTTGTGCAGGTGAAAAGCTTGGAGTGGCAAAGGGTGTTTTATATGGAGTGCCAGAGATGGGCACCGGGAAATGCAATGGGCTATTCTTGTGAGAAATCACACCAAGTTTGGACATGGATGAGAGCTGATCCGAATGCTTGGTGAGATCATCCACGTAAAGCAAATCATCGATGCGTGCAACGACATTGAATGCTAGACTCTCCAAAACTCGTGAGTAGCTCTCTAGGATGGATTTTCCTACGTCCTAAATGAAAAACAAGTGTTATCTACTTAAGTTTCTATGGGCTAATTGAGTACAAAGCTTAAGAAGTTTCAGTAGAGACGGACCTTATTGTACTGGATCTTGCTCATATCTAGGGCTGTCTGTGGAAGACCAGGAAATCGTTGCTTCAAGCAAAGTAATAGAGTTTCTGCTCTCTCTGCAAGCAACTCCCTTTTCTCCGAGTCGACCATCAGCTCCTTGACCATTTCCCACGACGATTTTGAACTGTTTTTGGTGGAGTTAGTGGCAGGTTTTGAGTTTGTTCTTTTCCGCCATACATAGATTGAAGCCTCAACCCGGTTAGCGATCTCCGTAGCTTGATGCTCAGAAGACATTTCAAGGCAATCAAGTAAACATTCAGGAGAGAACTGATCCGAGGAAATATATCGATATATAAGATCTCCCAAACAGGCTCTTCCATTCTGAAACCAAGTAGGATCAGAGATAAGAAAATCACAATGATTTAGAAATCAGAAACATAATAATTTATGCATCTTATACCTTCGGTAAGGCTTCTAGATATGGTTCAGGAATTTCCAGATCAGCCAAAGTAGTACTGTTAATTGCCATTGCAGCTTTTAATATCTGGTTTGTGCTCTCACGCTTGTGTTGCAATTGCCTTCTTGAGTCTTCATGGAGACCACCGGGAGGAACTCGAGGCACGGGAAGCCACCATTTTTCTTCTTGACGCTGTAGCACTCTTCGGAAAGAGGAAGACCCATCAGTCTCATGGGCTAGTATCCCTTGATCAACATACCAGAATTCACAATCTTCAAAACTATCTAATATTTCCTGCAAAAAGTTTATTTTAACAAATTCAGAACAGATCTCACAATTGAATGTAACACAGACTAGAGAATGTTGGTGAATCATACAAGAAGCATATTGTCCAGTTTTCGAAGAGCGGGAAGATTTACATAAAGATCCGAGCGTGGTCTGCATGTCATAACCTGAAGGATCATAAAAACACCATCAGAAAATTGATACTTTACAAATATAGAGGCATATAAATTCTCCCGTTTCACATTCTGGATGCAGGTATGTACTTCCAATAGCAGAAATCTTATGATGGTATTGAACAAAAAAAATCCAACTCTAACAGAGACTCGAAAAGAGATAATTGGTTACTCAAGCTTCAGATTTTGCTTTCAATATATCAAATCAAAGATTCAGCCTATTGCAAACACACATTATACACTTTATGTTTATATATGTATGTATTCACATAGCATTCTCAACAGTACTGGCATTTAATCCTACGACAAAAGGTCCAACGGCAATGAGATGAACAGTGGGATCAATGACAGGTAATTCAAACAGGCACAAACTTCATATTTAGAAAACAAAAACCATGGATTGCCTGTTTGAAGTCATTCAGTACCTCAAGCTTGCTTCCATCAGGAAACGTTTGCCAAGTAGGCGTCAACTCGACAATGTGATCGCTAACACAAAGAAGCCAATCCATCTCCCTTCGCCACATCACTTTCTTCTCTGATGGAAGAGGCTCTAATCTCCACAGTTGCCCAAACAGAGTGGCTATAACAAAACAATGGAGGAAGGCAAACAACATTAGACACTTTAAGCAATGCCAGTCCTTGATAGAATTCAGGCAATGAATCAAAGGAGACAAAGCATACCACAAAGATTTGTAATGGCATTAGATATAGCCAATGCTGTACAAACCCCATTTCCACAGCCTGACATATCTTCTCCAAGCAGCAGTTTTGAAAATCTTTCCTTCATCATCTCAATTTCTACAGCCCCAGACAACAGAAACATATCAATAAAGTTTATAGGGAGAAACCCCAAAAAGGAAAGAAGGTCTAAATTACCTGATGATGAGGACACTTTCTTCTCCAGCTTCCTATTATCAACATGGTTTTTTTCTCCTTTATCAACACCATTAGCTCTGATACAATCGGCTGCCTCAGCTTTTCGTGTGGACCAACTCGATGAAGAAGGGGAAGATGAGTCCTCAGAGCCACTGTGACTGTGCTCCTCAAGCCCTGTGGTCTCTGATGTAAGAAAATCAGAGCTCGAGCTACTCTCACGCCCATGTTCTTCAATCAAATGGCCAAGCGTCTCATTTTCAGGCACAATGTGACCAATGCCTTGGCTCTTCCCAGCCACACTTCCCTCCATTACAATTTCCCTTCCTCAATCACAACCATAGCACAAAATCAAAGCAACCCACTTCGACACCACCCACAAGAAGCCTTCTCAAGCAAAACCCCTCTGCAAATCAAGCTGAAAACACAAATACCAAAGGAGATTCCAACACCCAGAAAGCCAAATCAAAGAAAATGGGGCTCGAAATGATTTAGGGTCACTCTTCGAATTGAAGGGTCGATTTCACATCAACTTGGGTGGCTTTCGTTACATAAAAGCTCTATCCAAAAGGTTTCATCTCAAATCAAATCAAACATGCCTGATAATGTAAAGGGTATGTATAAACGGTTAAAACAAATAAAGAAAGAGAGCGGTGAATTTAAATGGAGGTGGCAGTCATGATTACTGGGTGGATCAAACACATGAAGTGAGAGAGACAAGGAGAGGCGCTGTCCGCCATTGATATTTATGAGAGCTCGACAATGCATCCATGGTCCTAAGGCCGAGACTTTAAGCAGACACTAAGATGGCGGTGAGGCTCTGTGTGTCCAAAGACTGTAGCTTTGCTTTCCTTAAACGAGGGTTCTTGAACGATAGATGTAGTGCAGTGATTAAATTAGCTTTTTGGGGTTTCAAAATTATATTCATAAATATAATATGTGCCACGGGAATCGTGAAAGAGGGAGTACCGTTTTAAATCAATGGAAAAAAAAAATATCATAATCCTTGGATCCCTTTAAAGTTTTTTCTTTTTAAATAATTCATTTAAAAAAAAGAATCGAATTTTATGAAATTATAATTTGTAATGAGTGTTTGATGCATAGAATATTTCAAATTACAACTCCAAATCAATCTACAACACTTATGCCAGTTGAACTTTGTTCATGTTAGTAATAAATTATTATTCCTATGTCATAACCAAAATATATTTTTAATTTTTTTGAAAAAGATACATAACTAATGGACCATCACCAACATATACAATTACTTTAAAGTAACTTCTTTTAACTTCCATTTACCATTTTTTAAGAAAATGACTTAGCTATGCTTACTTTTTTTTTTTTCCTTATGGACTTCTTTCCTAATATTTAGTTACATTTTTCACTCTGTGAAACGTAGATTTTTTAAAATAAAAAATTAACTATAAATTTTAAAATAGACTACAAAACAAAAAGAAAATGTTATTATAAAAATAAGATTTTTTAAAAGTAAAAAGGCAAAGAAAAAATATGATCAAATGAATTTTCTATATAAATATTATTTTTTTTCAATTCAAGTGAATGATTCGAACTTCTAACATCTTGGTTGATAATACATACTTTATACCAAATAAGTTATCTTCCTATTGTTTTCTAAAAAAAAAAAAGTAAGTTATCTTCCTATTGACTTTTTTTTAGAGTCTCTATCTTCAACTTTTAACCATTTTCTATTTTAACTTTTAAAACCTTAATTTTCATCTTCCACGTTTTTTTCTTCAAATTTCACATTTGGTCATTGGCTTTAAAGTAATAACCGTATAAGTATAACATAGGAATAACCAATACTTTAACATCACAATTTTAATAAGTTAAAATGAACCTATTACGACAATGAGTAAACCTGAAGTTTCACGAAAATTGAATTTCTAAAAATCAAATAACGGAAATCAAACATAAACAAAATGAGAAAAAAAATGTTCAAAAGTTAAGGTCTCGTTTGATAACTAATTGGTTTTTGATTTGTTACAAACACTACTTTTACTCACAAGTTTCTTTGTTTTATTATCTACATCTTTCACTTGTTTTCAAAAATCAAGTCAAATTTTGAAAAGAAAAAAAAAAAAAAGTAGTTTTCAAAAACTTGTCTTTGTTTTTAGAATTTGGCTAGAAATCCAAATGTATCCTTAACAAAGATGAAAACAATTGTAAGAAAATTGGGAGGAAACAAGTATAATTTTCAAAAACCAAATAGTTATCAAAGTCAAACGGGACCTAAAAAATTAAAACAAAAGGTAAAGTTCATAAACGACAATAATATATGAAAAGAAAAACTGAAAATCAAGAAAAGAATATAGTTAAAATCTTAAACACAAAGCAACCAAATCATTTGGTAAGTACTCTAGATATCAAGCAAGCAAAGCCCAAAAAGAGGAAGAAAAAAAGAAGGTCGTTGTTGAAGTTGAAAAATGGAAGCATAGTTTTTTTTTAGCATTAAATTTGGTACTCCTTTTTGGTAACTTTCCTTGTAAGATTTGTTTGGCTAAAAAAAAAAACCACTTCCCATACTTAACCAAAATTTTGATTCCATTTCTCTCATTTCTGATGATTTTGCCGGTTGTTCTAACTGAAAGACGTAACTTTCACAGCCTTCTAATTCCCCCAACGGCTATCACTTGTGTTGTTTTGTTTGATTTTGACTCCAAATTTTAAAGCCCATAAGAGGGAAAAACCAAACAAAGCCTTATCTTCTTCCTCAAGTTACTTCTTCTTTCTTTCTATAAAACTTCATTCTTGCTTTTGCTTTTCTTAATTCCTTGCTTTTGATTTATTGATTCTTCCATTCTTCTATCACTAAATTTGAATGGATGTCATTTGAATTTGAATCACCATATGTAATAACTCTTAGATCGTCATTCTTGTGGAACTATTATTTGAGCGTGTCTTATTGTGACAACTCAACTGACAAAGATTAGTTGGTGTAAAGAATCCATCAAAAGTTCGAATCTTGTCACTTATAATTATATTTGGTATGTTATAAGTTTGTTGTACGGTTAGGTTGATTGTTATATTATGTTATAGCAATTTGGAAGTGAGAAAAAGTTGTTTTGGTATTTTAATAATTATTCTATTCTATTCCATAGCATGCTTTGAATAATTCTTTTATAATATATCATTAAGCAAATGATTAACTTTTCTAATCATTGTCATATCTCATCAATTTGATTATATTATATTGTTTTTAACATAAAATATATTAATTTAGGTAGTAATGTGTTAGCTATGATGAGATGCCTTTGAGTTTTGATGTCATTTTATTTCTTATAAATAAATTAATAAGATTCATCAATAATTAAAATGTTATTTAATAACATTTGGAGTGGTATAATTGTGGAAGGGTAAATAACTACTATTAAGTAATTATAGTTCTTTTATGGAAAAAAAGAAAAAAAAAAAGACATTTTTATTCCGAAACCTCTTAGCCGTTGAATCAACTATCATCTTAAACTTTTAGTTTCATCAAATTGGACTTTAGACTTAGTTAACATGTTGTAATTTCTACTCTCTATTCAATTTTCATTAATTCACCCACTTATTTTGATAAAAAGTAATGCCAAAATCATAATCTTCCCCCCAATTGAACTCAAAAAAAAAAAAAAAAAAAAAAAAAGTCTGTTCTGTGTCGACTTACATTATACCAAAACTACCAATTTTACCCATGATTTTGGATCAAAGTCTCTCTCCTCTTTTTCGAAAATAATGTGTATCTCGAAGTCGAAATCTCATTGTCTCCAAATCAAATATCATCTCTTGTTTTTCGAAGAATGGTGTATGTGAAAATACTCTCCCCAAATAATGTGTATCGAGAAATAACTTCTCCCTCCAAATCATATATCATTCTTGTTTTTCAAAAGGAGGGTGCACTCTCTAGATACTGTGTATCTAGAAACAAAACTTATCTCCAAATCAGATATCATCCCTGATTTTTCGGAAGGAGGTGTATTTGAAAACACTCCCCCTCCAAATCTTATCTCAAATTTTGAATTTAGTATCTGTTATGAATTCGAAATCATTGTCAAAGATTTTGTGTTTATTCATGGAGTGAACTTGAATTTATATAGAATAAGTGTAATACAATCTTTAATTTATGATTCTCTAATTTTTTTCTCTTGGATGTATACTTGATTAAAGGGTTAAAGCGCTCATTCTCGAGCTTATTGATCTTCTCGGACTGGTCTTGGGTTGTTAATCTTCTTGAATCGACTTTGACTTGTCGTTCTTATGGGACCAACCTTAACCGGTTCATCTTCTTGAATGATTGACCATTGACTTCTTGATCTTCTTAAAAAATTTGATCCTTCACTAGTATTCTTTAATTATCAATCATTAACTTGTTGATTTTCTTGAAGAATTGATTGAAGTCTTGAATATCTAGATATCTTTAACTTATCAAAATTAAAGTTTTGGGGTTATCAAAATGAGATTTTGGTCTTTAAAACTTCTAATCTTCAAGTCGGTTTTCAGAAAGTCTTTGGAAGAGTGTTCAACCTTCTAGTATTATTATTATTATTATTATTTTTCTGAAATCTCTAAATCCTGAATTTTTTGAAACTTTGAAATGAAGCTCTTTTGTTTCCATAGCTTTTCGTGGTATATTGTGGACTAGGACTTTCATGACTTTTGGACCCAAACATTTGGGTTTGAGTTTTATTGATTTTTGGTCTAACCCTTTCAGCCTAGACTTTGTTGGCTATAGGCCTAACTCTTTAGTTACCCCTTTAATTAACTTTTGGACTTATTTAATCTTGGGCCCAATTTTGGTAGGGCCAATTTGACCGGACTAATTTTATTTGGGGTAAATTATAAAAAAAATACCTCTCAACTATAGGGTTTGTTTTTAAAATGTCCATGAACTTTAAAAAGTTTAAAAAATATCCCTGAACTTTACAAAATGTTTCAAAAATACCCTTGCAATTAATTTTTGGATGGGAACCGTTAAAACCGTTGAAAATACCCTTGTCCAAAATCTAGTCAAACTCTTGGGATGATGTGTTGAAAGAGAAGAAAAACTCCTATAAAGAAAAAAAAAAAAAAGAAGCATTTTCTAATAAGGTTATTTTTTAAAATCTTTTGAAAGTTGAAGAGTATTAATGAAACTGAAATTTTAATTGGTTTCCATCAGAAAATTAACGACAATGGTATTTTTGAAACATTTTTTTAAAGTTCAGGGGTATTTTTAAAACTTTTTAAAGTTTAGGGGCATTTTTTTTTAAACAAATCTCATAGTTCAGGGGCATTTTTTTATAATTTAGCCTTTTATTCTAATTAAAGCTAAATATAGGGGGGGTTAAACTTTTAATTTGAACAATTGTCCTAAAGGTACAAACTTGAAGAAATAATAACCTTTTTTTTTTTTTGGATAAAAATGCAACAACCCAATTAATTTAAGAACAATTTTAGAGTTTGATTGTAGCAATTTGACGAGTAGTTTGCAATTAATGGAGATATAATGACCAAGATTGATATATTAGATTACATGGGGTTCAATTTAAAAAACAATTGACAATGAGTGGGGTGACTTTTTTAGGCCCTCTCAAGATGGTGTCTCTTTGGGTTCACCATTCTTGGATCGAATCCCAAGTTTGAGTTTTATGGAATCTGGAGTACCATATTAGATTACATGAGTTTTCATCTCAAAACCAATTAGCAATGAGTGGGGTGATCCTTCTACCTTATAACTTGTGAGGTCTCCAATAATTTTTTTAATGTGGGATCCTCAACATACCATGAATATAGTTTGATGAGTAGGTATTACAAGAGTATTATAATTATTTTCTAAATTTGAATTGCAAATTTGAATATGCAACCGTACCAACTCTATATTCAAATGTAAATTTTGCACTTTTTCATAGAATTACTATTCAAATTGAATATTGCTTGCTCATATACTTATATTTAGGGCTCGTTTGATAACCATTTCAGTTTTTGGTTTTTGGTTTTTGGTTTTCTGTTTTTCAAAAAAAAAAAAACAATATATGTTTGATAATAGTATTTTGTTTTCTGCTTTCTAAAAACACAAAACCAAATATGTTTGATAATTTTTTTTTTAAAAAAAAACCAAGAAGTCATTTGATAATGACAATCTTCTTTGGATTTGCAGGTTAATCGGTGTAGATGGCAGCCGCCTCCTAGTGGTGTTTTTAAGCTGAATGTTGATGCATCGGTCCGACCTGATTCTGGGTTTGCTACTGGTGGGTGTGTTCTGCGTGATTCCTCCGGTGTAGTCCTTTTATCGGCATGCTCAGTTTTGCCACGATGCTGGAGTGTTGATTTGGCGGAAGGGTGAGCTATGTACAAAAGAATTACCCTTGCGTTCCAAATGGGGTTCTCATCGGGGTCTTTCATTGTGGAGTCTGATTCCTTGCGGTTGGTGAAGATCTTTCAGGGTGAAGTGCTTGATGTTTCGGAAGTGGGTCTGTTGATGGATGATATTCGTCGGCTTCTCCACCCTGGTGGTAGGGACAAGGTCCTGTTTACTCCTCGTCGGGGCAACAAAGTGGCGCATGCTTTAGCAAGCTTGGCCTTTTCGCTCTTGGATTGTGTTTGGATTGAAGAATGGCCTGTTGAGATCTCTAATGTGTTGTTGTGGGATGCTCCTCTATCCCAATGATGTTTGCCTCTTCAGTGTTGTTCGAAATGTGGATATGGCAGAAGGATATGAATCGGTGACTCTTGTGCATGGAGACATGTGTTGGGGGATCAGGCTAAGCCGACTTCGTTCTCCACTCTAGTCGAAGGTTTTGCAATCAGGGGAGGTTTTCTGTTCCTTTCCTTTGGTTTTATGTTTGGTTGTTTCGATTACTTTGTGGAGATTGCATGTTTACGTTGGGGGTCAGTGGTTTGCATGCTAGTGGCTATGGTTGCATCTGAGCACCAGTTCTCTATTTATTCATGTTTGTTTTATTAGGGTTGGTTTGAGGCCTTGCAACTGAGC
This sequence comes from Luffa acutangula, assembly GCA_036850905.1. Lineage (NCBI taxonomy): Eukaryota > Viridiplantae > Streptophyta > Magnoliopsida > Cucurbitales > Cucurbitaceae > Luffa > Luffa acutangula. The sequence continues at coordinate 48,962,205 of CM072087.1, read as the reverse complement.
AGTGGTCCTGTTTTGCTGTTGGAAATATTGTGTTTGTTAGAATTCTTATGGCTGAGTTTTAGGTGTTTGGGCTTTAGTCATGCTTCTGTCTTCTAGCTCTCTTTTACTCTTTCTTTGGTGTATGGGTGAAGTTTGCTTGCTAGTTTAAATTTGCGACCTGTTTAAAGTTTTCCTGAATTTCTTGCACTTATGGATATTTGGCCTATCCTTTTGGAAGTCTTGAAGGACCAGATCTGCTTTAGGGGGTGCATAAGCCTGTTGTCACTCCGATAGGGGTAAGGTGATTCTAGGGAGTCTTCTGTTTTTCTGCAAGTTAGTTTGTTTTTTTGTATTTTGGCTTGGGGTGTAGAGAGTTTTGGAAAATTCAAAAAAAAAAAAGATCCAAAAAAAAAAAAAAAAGGAAAAACATCATCTGTAGGGGAAAAGTAAGAAAACTCAAAAAACAAATAGCAGAATGATTATGGAGATGGAAATCAGTGATGGAAAAGCCTCTGGTAGGCAGGCACTGTCAGATAGTAGATATGATTCGAAATGTATGGGTTGGCTTCCTATTCTGGCCTCCTTGGTATTGAGTTTCCAATTTTGTCCCAGTTGGTCTTCCTTGTGTCACCTTAGTTTCCAGTGTAGGGGGAAGATAGGTGGAGGATCCCATAAATCTGTTCCTGGTCCATTAGAGGCTTTCTTCAGAATGGCCTAGCACACACACACACGAGGTTTCTTGGAAAGTTTTGACTTGTTTCATATTTTGCTAGCTGTGCTAATTTCTCCAAGGCTAAAGGCTGAGTAGCGGTAGTGCCGGGATGTGAGCATGATTAATTCACCTGAACCTCTGTTCTTGGTGTTTCATTCATTGGATTTGATTTATATGTGTTTGATGGGCTTAGTTTAGGGGTGATGAGTTTGCGCTTTCTCTCTAGGCTGCTCACCTTATTCATGCTCTATTATGATCTATTTGAGTGATATGTTGATGCAGGTGGCATGCCTAGGCTTCAAGCCACTATGGAACAAACCAACTATTATAAGAGGCATGTTGGCGGAGGTTTGGAAGGCTAGATGCATTCTGATGTTTTCCACTGATTGTCTGCCTAGCGTTTACTACACATTCTTCAGAGAGGGGATGATGTTTTATCGAACTGGCGGTTTGGCTTAGTGAGATGATGGTTCTCCGGTTGTGGAGTTTGATTTTGTTGTTGTCTGTCTTTCTGTTATGTTTGTTTCAGAGCATTTTGCCTTTGATATGTAAGGTTGATGTTATCAAAAAAAATAATAAATAATAAGAAGTTTAAGCCAATTTGATCAAGTGATCGAGAGTATATGCAAATTATCGTTGAGTTATGCTTACTTTGACAATTATCATTCAAAAGTTGGTAACTTAATCTTTCACCCAATAATTGTTTTTTTTTTTTTTTTTAGAAGAACACCCAATAATTGTTAAGTTAAATAAAGGATGATCTGACATTTAATAAGCTAAAGATAGGGGACCAAATCAACTTATGCCACCTTCATGACGATTCCCAAATTCTTAATATTCTAATAATCTTTTTTTTCCCCTAAAGGACATTAATTTAGGAGATAAAATACTTTTTCTTTTTTGAAATAAAGGAGATAAAATAGTTATTACTACCTTGAAGGTGGATAATCATTCAATTATCCACTCTAAGAAGGTACCTTCATGATGATTCCCAATAAATTCTATATTTTATTTTAAAAAATCATTTTTCCTGCTAGCAAAAATTTTCTATCTTATCAAATTGAAATATAAATATAAATTTGAATAAAGGACGGGATTAATATCTTGAAAGAAAATGAAAACTATCTTTGAATCTTCACTAAATCATGCAAAATTCAACCAACACAATAACTAAAATGCTTAATTAAATTATGAAAATATATGAATGAGTCAACAAGAGCGTATAACTCAACCGATATAAAACTTGTACTTTTAATCGAGAAGTTAAAGGTTCAAATATCCTCATCCCACATGTTTGACGTACAAAATCACACAACATTTGAATTCTAACTTTCTTAAAAATTTGTTATCTTCTCTAACTAAATTTTAAAAAATCTAAATTTATTCTTTCATTTTCTTTTTCACGTTTGTTCTCTTATATCAACCAAATCCAGATTTAATTTTTCTAATAATTTCTTTTTCTAAACTTTTATCAAATAATTTAGATTAAACAAAGTTACTTACCATTTAAATTATATAAATTTTTAAATATTTATCATATAGTAAATTTGATATTATATATCAATATAAAAGTAATTGAAATAATATGCCTACTTTTTTTTTACTCATAATAATATGCCTACTTTAGTCCTTATAGCCAAACCAAAACAATTTAGTAGTATTAATTTACTAAACACAATAATATATTTTTTCAGGTTTAAAATAAAAATTTACCAAACACGATTTTTACTTCATGTCACAATTGATTTTTCTAACGACACAGTTACCAACAATTATTTTAAAAGCTACAACAATCCAAACTAAGTCTTTAGTTCATTCACGAGAGCTTGACATCATTAGACTTCAATTTTTTTCTTCTAATCTTTTTAGTTAGATTCTCAATTAAGTTATTAGTCTTTTATAATTTTTAATTTTACTTTTAATGTATTAAAATTCATAATTAAGTGATTGGATAAAAAAAAGTCTATTAAATTTTATCGATATAGTACCCAATTATGTCATTAAATTATTGTTTAGTTAACATATTTTGGACATGTTGACATACCACTCGCAATAAATTTTTTTTTTTTTTTTGAGAAGCACAATAAATTAATTTGGTTGAATCTTGAGATTTGTTCTCATATATATTGATTGAATTTCATTGGTCAAATATTAACATTTGAGTGATATGTTTATGTATTGAAATGTATTAATATATTAATATATAATTATAATATTTTAGAACGTGTAATATAATAGCAGTAAAATTAAGAATTTTAAAAGATTTGAGAAATACTTAAAAAATTAGAGATCATTTTGCATATTTATTTATGGGAGAAAAAAAATAAACTTTCACCTCTAAATTTGATAAGATGAAGCAATTTTCAATTCTACACTTTCATAAAAAATTACATAAACTTGAAAAGGTATCCAATATTTATCTTAAGCTTGAAGACGTGTTAAAAGTTTTACCTTCTAATATTTTTAGATTTGGAACTTTATGTCAGTTGAGTTATGCTTTTGTTGGCGTCTAATATGATATGTACAGAATTTCAAGTAACAAAAAGTACATTAGTTTTTTTTTTTGGATAAAAAGTACATTAGAGTTTTTCCTTAAAAAAAAAAATTGTAACGTCCGTAATTTAAGGTAAAATTCAAATTTATTTAGTTTGGGAGTTAATTTGGGTTAAGAGGAAAATTTAAAGATTTGAAAATTTGTGAAATTTTAAAAATTTGAACTGGAATGACAAGTCCTAGCTTCTTCTTATAAACCTGCACGCAACCCAAGGACAGGCATCAGCCAAGCCATCAAGTCTCCATTCTTCTTCTTCCTTCCTCATACTTGACGACTGAAGCAACCTCAAGACCCATCTCCAACAGTTTTTTTTTTCGGCCAGCATCTCCTTCTCTCTCTCGTCACCGACGTCTTCTCCGACAAGTAGCGAACGACGACAACTGAGGTCCGGCGGCATCCCTCCTTTAATATTACTAATCATAACTTAAATTTGTAAGTAAACTTGGTTTTTATTGAAATTAATGAATTTTTAGAGATTTTTCATTGTTTTTTTTTTTTTTTAATTAAAATTAGTGAAGAAATTAGTCGAAATTCAATTTAAGAAAAAAAAAGATGTATCTAAGTCGGGAGTCTAATTTGATAAGATTAAAAGTTTATAGTATAATTTGACACGGGACCAAGTCTAGAGTAAAAATTAAAATTTCCCCGTAATTAATTAATTATTTATTACGATTATTAATGGTAATGCTAGACTGTAGCTTCATTAAAAGAGAGTAATTTATTGGGGCTTTGGGCATTAAACTTATGTTTCCTATATAAGAACACACCACAGCAATCACAAACATATACCAAACTCACCATTAATTTACTCTGAAATCTGGAAGCAGCTTTTTTTGCAGAGAAATGGCGGAAGGGCTGCAGGTGTTTGGTTCCTGGGCAAGTCCCTTTAGCCGGCGAGTGGAGTTGGCTCTCAAACTCAAAGCCCTAAGATACCTATATATTGAGGAAAACTTGACCAACAAGAGCCATTTGCTTCTGAAATACAACCCACTCCACAAGAAGGTGCCTGTCCTCGTCCACAATGGCAAACCCATTGCAGAGTCTCTTGTCATCCTCGAATACATTGATGAAATTTGGAAAGCCAACCCCATCTTGCCCCAACATCCCCATCAAAGAGCTCAAGCAAGATTCTGGGCCAACTATATTGACGACAAGGTAAAAGATCAATTTTACATTTCTTTTTTTTCTTTTTTCTTTTTTTTTTTTTTGAAACATATGTGTTGATTTGATATGGTATCAAAATAAGAGATCATGGATTTGAACCGATCAGGACAAAGGGAGTTAGGATAATCACTCAAAACTTTAAACTTTATTTATTAGTTTGTTAATTTTATCTTATTTTTATGATTATAATTCTACCTTTAAATTAGTTTTGTTTGATTTTTGTAAATTAATTTTAATCCTGGAGTTAATTTCTTTTATTTGAATTCAAATGGTAACTATATTCCCTTTTATTAAAGAGATGATAGTTTGTATGGAAAGTTATATAAAATTTCTTTCTTGATACAATTTGCTTAATTTATTTATTGTAAAACAGACACCAACGCAGATCCACACAATGGTATGATATTGTTCACTCTGGACATAAGCTCTCAAGGCTCTGCTTTTGGTTCACCTCAAAAGACCTCACAATGGTTATCCTCCCTTATATATCCATGATCCTCCCCTCATCTAATCAATGTAGGATTTTGGTCGCACTCCCAACCATTATCTTTTGGCCCCTCCAATGTATTCTTTAAATCTAAATCCACCCTCGAATCTAGCTACTAGTTGGGTTCCGGCGGCTAAGCCTCTCCCTAAACTTTCCAACGTTTGTAAATTATGGGTCGTAGTTGAACATTAAGTTCATCTCATAGCTTAGTGGCATAAGTCCCTTTCCATTCTCTACACCCGTGTTTGAATCTTCACACTTGCAATTTGATCTCTAGAAAGTATCAAATAAATTTTCGAACTTTAGTATAATAAGTCCTTGAGCTTAAAGTATCTAATAGATTTTTAAACTTTCAATTCAGTGTCCAATAAATCCTTCAACTTTTAACTTTATGTAAGTCTTTGACCTATTCAACATTTTTTAAAATTCACAGCCATACAAAACACAAAATTGAAAGTTTAGGGTCTCAACCATCTTAACATTCAACTTCATATCTAATAAATTAGTTAATTAAAAAAAAAAATTAAATATGTTAAAGATCTATTAGACACTTTTTAATGTTCAACTCTAAAGTTAGTCCCTAGAATTTAACCTCATCTTTTTATTGGTTCAGTTTTTTTCTGCGTGGCGGAAAACTGTTCGAAGTCAAGGAGAAGAGAGAGAGAAGGCGGTAGAGGAAGCATGTAAGGCGTTGGAACCACTTGAGAATGAGCTCAAAAGCAACAAGTTCTTTGGAGGAGACAGCATCGGGTTGGTGGACATTGTTGGCATCTTCATAGGCTACTGGGTTCCTGTCATGCAACAAGCTCTTGGGTTTCAGATTCTGAGCAGCCACAAGTTTCCAAACCTAACCAAATGGAGTGAAGAGCTTATGAACCACAGCGTCGTGAAGGAGGTTCTGCCTCCAAAAGATAGCCTTTTTGCTTATACTCAAACTCTTTATAAAAGAAATGTCGGTTCTAAGCTGTGAGATGGGGATGGTGAGTTTCCAAAACATGGTTATATTTTATTTTCTGATCAGAACAAAATTACTATGACGTCTCAGATATGATAAGAGTGTGGCCTTCTATTCGAGTTCAAGAATAAATAAAGATATATGTTTAAATATATGTGTTTTGATTATATATTTTCCCTTTGACGTATAATTTTCCCTGTAATATATGTATGCAATATGTCAATAATCATATTTGCCTGTGGAATAGTCAAGAAGGAAAGGAAAAGTTAAGGATGAAATGAAATCTTTTTAGAAAATTCTATGAAAGCAAGTTGAGAGAAATGTCAAAAGCAGAGATCAGAAAGCAAATTGAGAGTAAACCACTTAATGGGTAACGAATTTAATTTAATTTAAAAAATATTTATGTAGAAAGTCAATATTTCTACCTTGTGCAATGTTGTTCACTCTGAACGTAAAATTTTGCTTTTGGTTTCATATAAAAAAGCCCTTATATATCACAAATCTTTCCATCTTCTCGTTGATGTGTGAAAAGTTAGGGTGGGTTTTGGTTTAACTTTGAAAATAAATCTTTCATTTTGAAAAAATTTCTAGTGTTTGGTAACCACTAAAAATGACTTATTAGAAAATGAGATTGATAAATAAACTATTTGGAGAGAAACACTTGAAACCAACTTTTTAAAAAAGGCTCCTTAAGTAAACAATAACTTGTGTAAAAAAACATTTGTGAGGAAATGCAACCAAACATATGAGTATTTAAATTATAAACAATTTTTATACAAAATGTTTTTTAAAAACTGTATTCTTGAAAAACATTTAAATTAAAATGTATTCGAAACGGACCCTTATTCACATTCCCAATAACTTTTACTTGTACCTATTTGTGCATTCCCAAAACCTTTGTGGGGTTTTCTTGAACTGCTTTGGTAAAATCATTTTGTCATATACCATGCCTTTGTCGGGAAAATTTATAGTACTAAGGTAGTATCTACTCTCTCCATTCAGCATTTGACACGTCATTTAATGAACATTTAATGGTCTAATATTAAATTCCATGGGTCCCACACAATTTTTAAATACTTCCTTTATGGCAAACAATGAATGGAGCTACCGTAGTACTAGAATTTTTTTCTGTCTTTGTCATCTTATATCCTATAAATGTGTGCATCCACTTTCCACAATCAGAGGGGTACAAGAATGCAAACTGCAGCTGTGCAGCCTCAGCAGTCAAACCAAGATTTTTTAATTTAGATTTTACACCTAACACCCTCAGTATTCCTTTGCATCCCTTTGTGACATGAACATATGCTGCATGCCTACTAGTGTTAAACTGATTGCGATTGTCAAGTGAACGTTGTGCAAAGAGAGAAAGGTGCACACACTTGAATAACAAAATTGCTCAGCACTGAATAGCACAACACAGTGCACTACATAAAGGAATGTCTGAGGGACACGTGTAACACCAATAACGAATACAAATGAAAAAGGGAGAAAGCCCAAACAATAACACAATCGGGTAAGAGAGCAAAGATAACGAAAAGGGCCCAATATAGACACAGAGCAGAAGCCCACTAACATCCCCCCCCCCAAGCGCTCGAGGTTTAGAAACCAAGGAGAGTGATGGCAAGCCTTTGGTCATAATGTCAGCTATCTGCTCCTCTGATGGAACAAATCGAACAACAAGCTGCTTCCTAGCTACTCTTTCTTGAATAAAATGGTGGTCCAATTCTATGTGTTTTGTTCGATTGTGCATCACTGGGTTGGATGTAAGAAATGTTGCACTCAAGTTATCACACAGGAGCAGGGGAGGTGGAGAAGCAAAGCCAAGTTCCTTGAGTACAGATTGAATCCAGGCAATTTCGGCAGCTGTGTTGGACATGCCCCTATACTCTGATTCGACACTAGATCTTGATACCACCTTCTGTTTTGCAGAGTTCTAGGACATTAAGTTTTTGCCTAAGAAGATGCAAAATCCACTTGTACTGCGTCTGTCATCAGGACAGCTGGCCCAGTCGGCATCCGTGTAGCTTGTTATTGCAGTGGAAGATGAGGAACTAAAGAACAAACCAAGGTGAGAAGTTCCCTTGAGGTAGCGGATAAGACGCTTAACTGCTTGCAAGTGAACCGTTGTTGGTGCATGGAGAAACTGACAGAGCTTGTTGACGGAGAAGCTGATATCTGGCCTTGTTAACGTACAATACTGCAAGGCTCCGACAAGACTTCTATAATCAGAAGGATTAGACAGAGGTTCACCATCACTGAGAGACAACGAAGGACCAGAGGCAGTGGGAGAGGCTACTGACTTGCAATGCTCAAGTTTCGCACGGGAGACAAGATCAAGAATGCATTTCTCTTGAGACAAGAACAAGCCATTTCGATGTGAGGAAGCTTGCACTCCGAGAAAGTAGGATAACTCCCTCAAGTCTTTGAGCGAGAACTGAACATTCAAATCTGAAATAAACTTTTGCATAAGAGAACTAGAGGAACCAGTTACAAGAATATCATCTACGTAAACCAGAAAAATAACCATTGTGGAGCCAAATCGATAAATAAACATAGAGGTTGAGCTGAAGTAGATGAAGCTTGATAGAGAGGGTTGTGTCTATTATAGCAGACAAGAGCCGTATGGCCTAGTTTCCCACAAATTTGACACTGTGGACGGGTTTGATTGTTATGAGGCCAACGATATGGGCGTGGCGATGATTGGGGGCGACCAAGAACATTGGGATTAGATGAGGGAATCATTGAAAGGATAGGAAACGACTGAGGTGGTCTGGGAACAGGGGAGGATTTTGACTGGTTAGAGGGGTGGGTGGATTGGTTTCGTCTCTGATTATTGGAAGGAGAAAAATTAGCTAAATTAGCTTGTACCATGTTCAACTGGTCTACAGAAGTTTGCTTCTCAAGCCTAGCTTCATATGCAATCAACAGACTACGGACATCAGCAAGAGAAGAACGGTTAGTGCGATTCTGAATGGACGTAACAAATGGGTTAATATAACCTAAATGGTCTCTATAGGATAATGGTTCCCCAATGGCGGAAAACTGATCAACGATATCCTTAATTTTGGCAAGAAACTGAGACACAGTGAGACCATCTTTGTGGATTTTCTGTAATTGAGACCGTAACCCCATAACACGAGCAGTAGAAGAAGATTCATAAACGATTCTAAGGTGATCCCAAATCTCAAAGGCAGTAGAACAACCAATTATTTCACCTATCTTATCCTCAGTCAGAGAAGAATAAATCCAACTCATTAACGTACGATTATATTTCTGCCAAACGGGAAAGAGAGGATTTACTTGGGTTTTCGCGGCATCCAGAAATTTAGGGGGAGCAGGCGTACCATTTATAAGACTTTCCATGTCGAATGCAAGAATGTGGTTGAGCAGTTGGTTCTTCCAGAGGAGATAATTTGAGTCTGTGAGCTTGATATTGAGAGGCGGGGTGAGAATGAGAAAAAGATTTGGTGAAGGGTGGGGAGCTGGGAAAAAAAGGGGTTGAAGCAGGGTAAGCCGACATAAAAGGATAAGCCGGAGTAGCGGGGGGTGGATACTGAAATCCAGGTCGAGTCGTATTATTTGGAAAGGGAAACGTAGAAGAGATTGGGGGAGGCTGAAACTGGGATTGAAAGGGGAGAGTATTAGGGTTTAGGGGTCTTGTATGAACAGTAGTTAAGGGAGTGAAACCTCTGACCTGAGTTCGATGGGAAGAGACAGGCGTCGAAACAGGGGTGGTGGTGATAGAGGTAGAGGTAAGGGAGGGAACTGATATAAATATCGAAATAGTGGGAAGAGACGGAACAATGTCATGGCCGGAGGAGGACGAGCTTGAGGTTGATGCCATTGAAGAAGAAGAAGATGATGATGCCCAGAAAAAAAACGATGAAGAGCTTAGAGCTCTGATACCATGAACGTTGTGCAAAGAGAGAAAGGTGCACACACTTGAATAACAGAATTGCTCAGCACTGAATAGCACAACACAGTGCACTACATAAAGGAATGTCTGAGGGACACGTGTAACACCAATAACGAATACAAATGAAAAAGGGAGAAAACCCAAACAATAACACAATCGGGCAAGAGAGCAAAGATAAAGAAAAGGACCCACTAACATCAAGACCAACACAGGAATAAAATCTCATAACATATGAATCAAATAGTGTAAAATACTCTTTAAACCTCTATACACCATAAATAATACATTTTTGCTAAAATCTAAGCCACATGTAAATCCTCCTATTAAACACTCTTTAGGCTACTTAGGGTCCGTTTGGAATACATTCCAATTTAAATGTTTTTCAAGAATGCATTTTTTAAAAAACATTTTGTATAAAAATTTTTAGAATTTAAACACTCATATGTTTGGTTGCATTTTCTCATATGTGTTTTTATACACAAGTTATTGTATACTAAAGACTCTTTTTTTTTAAAAGTTGGTTTAAAGTGTTTTCCTCAAAATGATTTATTTATCAATCTCATTTTCTAATAAGTCATTTTTAGTGGTTGTCAAACACTAGAAATTTTTTCAAAATGATTTTTTTTTCAAAATTAAACACTTGAAAAGTTAAACCAAACACACCCTTAATTAAGTGTTTGTTTGGAATGACTTTTTAAGTGTTTAAAAACTTTTTTTTTTTTCATAAAAACACTTAAGCCCCGCTTAATAACCATTATGCTTGTTTTCTATAAGTTTTCTTACCATGATCTTCATCTTTGTTGTGGACAACTTTGAATTCTTAGCCAAATTCTAAAAATAAAAACAAATTTTTTAAAACAATTATTTTTTAGTTTTCAAAAATTGACTTGTTTTTTAAAATATGAGACGAAGGTAGACAACAAAACAAATAAACTCAGAAATAGAAAAATAGTATTTATAAGCTTAGTTTTTAAAAACAAAAAACCAAAAAATTATCCCATGTACGCTAGAAAGTCATTCCAAACAACATTAAATTCAAACTTGTGATGCAGAACCCACGTCTCAAATGCCTCCCGTAAATTCCACTTTTTGAACAATATTATATTATAATGATACTAAGAAATGGTTGTTTGTCCTATTGGACAAAAAATCATTTTTATTTATTTATTTATTTTTAAACAAAATCATTTTTATTTTCATACTATGAAGTAAATCAACTTTAACATTTAATTTTTAATTGTATCCCAATTAAGCCAAGTGTTATAAAAAAAAAAAAAATTGCCCAAATGCCAATTTAAACATAACTTATAGGGATTCAAATCTTCCAATTCTATATATTGTTAAACCGAAAGAAACTAGTTGGATTGGTTGGAAATATCGACTAGTGAACATTCAAAGTCGTCCCAATACTTACGTAGCCGCTTACGATACCATTAGCCTCCAACCTCAAGAAATCAAAATATCTCCTGTCTGACCTTTCCGCATTATACTAATCTTTCCATCACATGGTTTCTCCTCCTTTTCCAATAAAGGACCCACAGGCCATTCCCATGGAAACATACTCTCACCATGTTAAGGTGTGGAGCCCAAAACAAACAAGGTCCATCAAATCATTGTTGCATGCGGCAAGATCATGTGGCGAGAATGCATGCGGCGAGAAATGCATGCGGCGAGAATGCATGCGGCGAGAAAGTCATGCGACGAGAAATGCATGCGACGAGAAAGTCATGCGGTGAGAAATGCATGCGACAAGAAAAGTCACTGCAGCAGTGTGAACACAAGAAGAAAATTGCGGCTGTCTTACTTAATTAAGAAGGAAGGAAATTGCGGCTGAGGCTTTGATTGGCTGAGAAGAAAAAATGAGGCGGTGGATTTTTTTCCTATAAATAGGAAGGGGGGCTGTTTCATTCTTTCATCCCAACAAAAGGGATCAGAGGAGTGACCTTGGGTGTGCATGAAATTCTCATGCAGTTGAATTTTTTGTGTGGCAGTGAGTTATTAGCAAGAGAATATTTTTATTCTCTTTGTTGGGTTTGAGGGTTATTTTTATTGTTTATCCCAAGTTACCGGATTGTGGTTCTTGGAAGTCAATAGCTATTGTTAGGCTATTGAGGGATTGTTTGTAGTGCGTTATTTTGAAGGCTTCCTGTAATCTCCCATCATCTTAGTAGAACCTGCAGTTGCAGAAGACTGGACGTAGTCCCGAGATTGGGGCGAACCAGTATAATTCTTCGGTGTCATTTTTCTTTTTCCCTATCTTTTATTATTCGTGACTATTGTTATTGGCTTGTGTTGGCTTAACCTGTGGAAGGGGGGATAATTATAATATTATTGATTGTCGTCATTATATTATAATTATTATTATTATCATTTTCTCCCAACAAGTGGTATCAGAGCTTTTGGTTCAGGAGTCATGGGTTTTGTAGAGCCAAGAAATTTTGATTGAGTCACGAAGTTCAATGGGAAAAGTTTTGGATATTGGAAGATGCAAGTCAATGATTATTTAACTTGCAGGAAATTGCATAAGGCACTGAAGGAGAAACCGAAAGAGATGACGGACGACGATTGGGAAGCTCTGGATGAAGAGGCAGTTGCAAGCATAATGATGTGCTTATCAATGGATGTGGCAAGTCTAGTGGCCCACGAGACAACTGCGGTTAAATTGATGGAAGCACTTACAAACAGGTATGAAAAACCCTCTGTATCGTTTTTACTGCCACAAGAAAGGTCACTTCAAGAGTCAGTGTAGAAAACTTAAAGAGGATCAGAAAAGAAAACACGAGGCAAATACAGTGTATGATGCCTTAGTTTGTGTTGAGAATGACACAAACTGTAGTAACCATTCATCAGATTGGATATTAGACAGTGCAACGTCTGTACACATAGCTTCAGATAGGAATTTGTTCACATCATTCACAGGAGGACATCATGGTCTAGTGAGGATGGGGAATGGTAGAACCTCCAAAACCAGTGGGATTGGAGATGTTAGTCTGAAGACAGAGTGTAGAGATAAATTAGTACTGCGAGATGTCAGGTTTGTGCCTAATATCAAGATGAATCTTATTTCTATTGGTAAATTGGCAGATGATGGTTACAGGTGTGAGTTTGGTAGTCGCCAGTGTAAACTCACGTTCGGATCCCAGGTAGTGGCAGTTGGTCACAGGAAATCTACACTGTACAGATGTCAGTTGGATGTTGCCAAAAGATCAAGGAGACAGTGGATGCCGGTTAAAGCTGCAGATGGTTGTTGTAGAGGTACAGTTGAGCCAGCAGCAAAGATAGCCAATTTCGATCAGTCCGATCACGATCCTTCAATTCAGAAACAATTGGGAAGTCCAGGAGATGACTATCGTGAATCCCCAGTTGTCAGACGCACGAATGAATTGAAGAAGTCGCTTAGGCGAGTTGAGGCATCAAAGTGGAAGGCCAAAGCAGTTGGTCAGGTCTCTAGCTTGGTAACAGGTTTGAATAAAGGATTCAAACCATTCTTCTTCGGGAACAGTCGTTCAAGTTGGAAGAAGATAACAGGAGTCACCACTTAGCTGAAGTGGGAGTACGTGTCTGTCTTTTTCGTCTGGGAGACAGGTCCACGTAGCTAGCCCATACCTCGGGGCGAGCACAGATAAGCTATAGTTATATTTTGATACTTGCCTGTTTTTGTGAGTTTTTTGCTTTTCAGGTATTTTGAGCCTTGGAGTTTTACCAAGAAGATCAGAAATAATAGTTGTAGTGGGAGTAGATCCTTGGAGTTTGCCAAGATGATTAAGGTTTTGTTGAAGTAGGAGACATGTTGCTTGTTTTGTCTCCAAGTGGGAGATTGTTAAGGTGTGGAGCCCAAAACAAACAAGGCCCATCAAATCATTGTTGCATGCGGCAAGAAATTCATGTGGCGAGAATGCATGCGGCGAGAATGCATGCGGCGAGAAAGTCATGCGACGAGAAATGCATGCGACGAGAGTCATGCGGTGAGAAATGCATGCGACGAGAAAAGTCACTGCAGCAGTGTGAACACAAGAAGAAAATTGCGGCTGTCTTACTTAATTAAGAAGGAAGGAAATTGCGGCTGAGGCTTTGATTGGCTGAGAAGAAAAAATGAGGCGATGGATTTTTTTCCTATAAATAGGAAGGGGGCTGCTTCATTCTTTCATCCCAACAAAAGAAGGGATACCTTGGGTGTGCATGAAATTCTCATGCAGCTGAATTTTTTAAATATTTTTATTCTCTTTGTTGGGTTTGAGGGTTATTTTTATTGTTTATCCCAAGTTACCGGATTGTGGTTCTTGGAAGTCAATAGCTATTGTTAGGTTATTGAGGGATTGTTTGTAGTGCGTTATTTTGAAGGCTTCCTGTAATCTCCCATCATCTTAGTAGAACCTGTCGTTGCAGAAGACTGGACGTAGTCCCGAGATTGGGACGAACCAGTATAATTCTTCGGTGTCGTTTTTCTTTTTTCCTATCTTTTATTATTCGTGACTATTGTTATTGACTTGTGTTGGCTTAACCTGTGGAAGGGGAGATAATTATAATATTATTGATTGTCGTCATTATATTATAATTATTATTATTATCATTTTCTCCCAACACACCATTGCTGTGATCATTAAAAACTCGTAAAAGATGGTGAGAGTCTGTTTCTAGCTTTTTGCAGAGAGACATAGAAATGGCGGAAGAACTGCAGGTCTTTGGTTTGTGGTCAAGTCCCTTCAGTCGCAGAGTGGAGCTGGCTCTCAAACTCAAAGCCGTGGAATACAGATACATCGAGGAAGATGTGCTGAACAAGAAGAGCGATTTGCTACTGAAATACAACCCAATTTACAAGAAGGTGCCTGTCCTCGTCCACCATGGCAAACCCATTTCAGAGTCTCTTATCATCCTCGAATACATCGATGAAAACTGGAGAGACAATCATCCCAACTTGCCCCAAGATTGCCATGAAAGGGCTCTTGCCAGGTTTTGGGCTGCGTATATCGATGACAAGGTACCAGACAAATTTCTCCTTTTCGATTTTGAATGTTTAATTAAGAGGTAAATTAGAGAAAGAACAAATTAAATCGTAACTCTCTTTGTACTATTTCTAATTCAACTAAGATGATCAGTTCAAAGGCAGGAAAATTGGGTGGTAGGGAGATTTAGAAAAAGAAAAAAGAGTTGGAAAAACCAGTAGTTCAAAGTTATTCAGCAAAATATGTCTTTTTGTTCATCGGATAAAGACGTATTTCAAATTTCACCTAGGATTTTTGTTCGAGTAAAAAAGATAAATTATTGAATGAGATCTCTACCCACTATTAGATAATATGGATTTCATCTCAAAATTAGTTGACTATAAGTGGAGTAACTCATATATCTTAGGGCTCATTTGATAACCATTCGATTTTTGGTCTTTAGTTTTTGAAAATTAAGCTTATACAAACATACTTCAATCTATAAGTTTCTTATTTTTAGTATCAATCTTCTACCTTGTTTTTAAAAACCAAGTCCAATTTTCAGAAAAAAAAAAAAAATAGTTTTCAAAAACTTGTTTTTGTTTTTAAAATTTGACTAGAAATTCAAATATAACCTTAACTGGATGAAAATCATGGTAGAGAATTTTGGAGAAAACAAGCCTAATTTTCAAAAACCAAATGGTTATCGTTGGCTTTTATAATTGTAATTGTGAGGTCTCCACCTATTTTTACAGTGTGGGATCCTCAACGCACACTAGACAAATATTGTTTGTTGGAGAGTGAATCATTGAGGTTGAGTGTGAAAAGGAGAAAACTGAGACCCCGTTTGTTACATTTGGTTTTTGAAAATTAAGCTTATAAATATTACTTACACCTACAAATTTCTTTGTTTTTCTAATCCCTTCTTTCCATGTTTTAAAAAACCAAGTCAGTTTTTGAAAACTAAAAAAAGTTGTTTTTGTTTTTTGGAGTTTGACTAGGATTTCAAATATGTCATTGACAAAGATGAAAACCATGGTAGGAAAATTGAGAAAAAACAAAAATACTTTTCAAAAACTAAAAACAAAAAACTAAGGCCCCATTTGATAACCATTTCAGTTTTTGGTTTTTGATTTTTTTGTTTTTGATTTTTGGTTTTCTGTTTTTTAAAAACAAAAACCATATATGTTTGATAACTGTTTTTTGTTTTCTGTTTTTAAAAAACAGAAAACCAACCTTGTTTGATAACTGTTTTTGGTTTTCGGTTTTTTAAAAATTAGAAAGATGAAAAGATGTTTTAGAGAAAGAAAAATGTGTAAAGACGTTGAAATAAAAATTTAGAGACACAAATATAAATGTTTTCAAGATAAGTTTTTTTTTTTTTTTTTTTTTTTTTTTTTTTTTTTTTTTTTTTTTTTAAAGACGAGAAAAGTTAAACATAGAAAATTTAGAGAAATGAAAGAAAATATTTAGAGAAAGAATATTAGTTAGACTCGAGAAAATATATTAGTTAGAAAAAAATAAAAACAAGTAAGAGTAAAAGCGATAAATTTTATATTAAAAAAATTAGAGAGATAATAAGGTTAAGAGTAAAAGATATGTTAAAAAAATAACGATAAATTAGAAAAATAAAGAAAAGTTGTAGCGATAGAAAATTTTGGTGACTTTTTTTTTTCAAAAGAAAAATTAGAACATGTTAATTAAGGAGAGAAAAGTTATTGATAAGTTTTTAGAAATAGACAAGATATAGAGAAAAAAAGAAGTTTTGAGAGAAAATTTTAGAGAGAGGAAAATAAATTTTGTAGAGTAAAAAATGTTTTAGAAAAAAAAATAGAGAAATGAATTTGTTGGAGAAAGATAGGTAAAAGAGAAGAAAATTAAGCATTAGAAGAAAAATGAGTTTTTGAAAAACAGAAATCTGTTTTTAAAAACTATTTTTTTTTGTTTTTGAAATTTACTTATAATTTAAAAAACAGAAAACAAAAAACAGAAATGGTTATCAAACACGCCTGTTTTTTTAAAATGAAAAACAAAAACAGAAAACGAAATGGTTATCAAACGACCCCTAAATAGTTATCAATAAGAGTATGAGTTTGACTTTCAGGTTGAGTCTGCGATACTAAAAGCTGCTGGAAGCGAAGGAGAAGAGAGAGAAAAGGCTGTAGAAGAAGCGCAGAAGACGTTGGAACCACTTGAGAAAGAGCTTGAAAGCAGCAAGTTGTTGGGAGGAGAAAGAATTGGGTTTGTGGACATTGTAGGCACCGTCGTGGCCTACTGGTTTCCTGCCATTGAAGAAGCTTTAGGGATTGAGCTGCTGAGAGCCCACAGGTTTCCAAACCTCAGAAAATGGAGTGAAGAGCTTACGAATCACGACGTGGTGAAGGAGGTTCTCCCTAAAAGGGATCAGCTTGTTGCCTATTTGCAAGCTATTTTTAGGAAACACTAGGCGATGCTTTCTGGGTTTATTATTTGTGTGATCGTGTAACCTTTCTCAATCACTCACGAAAGCCACTTGGAAATGGCCTCTCAAAGTGATTTATAGGAAATTAATTTTAAAAAAATTAGATGTAATGTTTGTTCCCAAATTACTTATGTACTATTTTTAGACCATACTATTTTAAAATAAAAGTCTATATGCCGTTTAAGGTAGAGTTTAATTGACTGTCATACACTATTCCAAATTACCTTGTTTTTAATTTAGGACGTGACATGCTAACAATAGATTCCGATTTAAACTATGGAATCCATTTTGTTGAACTTATAAAAACTAAACACATTTTGAAGAAAAAGGTGATTAGTGAAACTTCATTGAAACCAAAGTTCGTAAAAATTTCAGCGGTGAGTTTTTCCTAAAAATTTGATCAAAACATACTTAAAAAGAAAAATGTATACACTCCCAATATATTTTATTTCAAACTTCAGTTCTACCATAAAGTGTGACTTATTACACACAAATCAGCCATCAATTCGAAAATCCAATAATCAAAACATAGCCAGAACGACAAAGGGGCATATATATACTCTAGAAGGTCCGTCGAAAACTCAAATACTACCTACATAAATATTTAATTTCAAATCATCATTCAATTTCAAATGATATAATGCCATCAAAAAGTGCTTGCCAGTCTAGTTAAAAAGATGCTTCTAAGGTAATGCTAAGTACAAATGGTCATACAAACCTATGGATACTGGTGGCATATATATACTCTAGAAGGTCCGTCGAAAACTCAAATACTACCTAGAGAAAAACTAGAAAAATGGTGAACTAAAAAGCTCAATGAGTGGTGAGAGTTTATAATAAAACAATTTTAGAAAAAATATTAACATAAACACTAATTTGTAGTTCATCACAAGTATCTTTAAAGAAAGATAAACTAGAAATAATTGTAAATTCTATTACATAATGAGTAACTTTAGATATTATTTGTTAAATATAGAATATCATTAGTAAACAAAATAGGGGAAGATACACCAACGTCACTTAACAATTAAAGACATTAACCACAAAAGAACACCGAGGACCCAAAAACAATTTTTTCTTCTTGGGTGGAAGAACGCCTTTGATTTGAAATAAAATCACAAGGAAATTTCTCAAAAAAAAAAAAAAAAGTTGATTTCCATGCCAGGTTATGAGCAGCAAGATCACAGTGCTTGGAGGAAAGCACTCCCACTTTCAAGGCAAAAAAAAAAAAAAAAAATGGTGGTATCCACAATAATGTTCTTAACTTCAAACAAGATCGAGTCTTCATTGATTAGAATTCTCACAACCTTCCATAGAGTCAGATTTGACTTCTAATTTCAGGTTATCACGACAAGATTTTGCAGGTAAGGATCGGATCTTAATAATTGAAACACAGAGTACTTTAAAATACAATTACAAAGCTACAAAAATCATCACTAAATATGTCTCTAGCTAAAATTAGTCATACTCTTGTAGAGCAATCTCAATATGTATAGAGCGAACCAGTCATACTATACAAAAGGTAGACCCCTATACAATAAAACAAATCTAGTCCTACTATGCATAAATTTAGCCAATTTTCTTTGTCTAAAATAGTATTTGCAAATTGATATTCCATTTAACTAAATATCCAAAAAAAAAAATAAATCAATGTATATTAAAACAACTAATACTCAAAATTAAATAATAAAAATGTAGCTATTAAATAACATTATATTCCATTGATTGATTTAATACAATTAAATGAAGATCTAAAATGGATTTTAGATCAAAGTTAAAATGGAAAAACAATAAGTCAACATGAACGAAAAAAAAAAATTGTGATTTAAATCTCCTCACTCCTCACATGTTGTACAAGAAAAAAAAAAGAAAATAATAGACTTAAAAATAACTTTACATTTAAACAATTAATTTGATAATATATATTTGAATTAAATATTAGTTTTTTTATAACAATAAATATTAGTATTTATTTTAAATATAAAAATATATTTTATTAAGAGAATAGAGAAACACATACATCAAGCCAAAGTGAACTTAGCAAAGTTGTAAGCGGCATATATCCTTGACCAGGAGGTCACATGTTCGAATTTCTCCACTTCCAAATATTGATGTAAAAAAAAAAAAATAAAGTAATATCTCACTCTTGCATCCAAATAATATTTTGGAAGTACTTTTTTTATATTCTTAAAAATTCCTCGAAGCTTAAAAAGTTGTGCCCGCGCGGAATTCTGTAGTGCTCGGCTGCCTTGATAATGACAAACAATGAATGAGATGGGGGGCTACTTAATAATTCAGACCAACTTACGTAAGAGCTTACGAAACCATTATCTTTCACCTCAAGAGAATTCAAACAGTATGGTTGACTTTTCCTCCCGATCTAAGCAGACTCACCATTCCTCTGATTAAAAACTCCCCAAGCCCTTGAGGAAGATTTGCAGCTGAGAAGAAATCAAAGAAATGGCAGCTGAACAAGTGCAGGTCTTTGGTTTCCGGTCGGGCCCCTTCAGTCTGAGAGTGGAGTTGGCTCTCAGGCTCAAAGGCGTGGCTTACGAACACATTGAGGAAGATTTGCTGAACAACAACAAGAGCGATTTGCTTCTGAAATACAACCCCATCTACAAGAAGGTGCCTGTCCTCGTCCACCATGGCAAACCCATTTCAGATTCTCTCGTCATCCTCGAATACATCGATGAAACTTGGAGAGACAACCCCATCTTCCCCCAACATCCCCATGACAGAGCTCTTGCCAGGTTTTGGGCTAAGTATATCGATGACAAGGTACTCTACTGACTGGGAATTTTATTTTTTTAGTTTTGACTTTTCTTTATGTGTATGTGATTTTTCAATTTTGGGAGTTCAGGGATAAATTATTAGAGAAAAAAAATTATAAATTGTGACTTCTCTGTACTGTTTCTTTAATCTTAGACTCAGTTGGGGATCTCTGTTTGGACGAGAGGTTAGATAATTAATTTAGTTTAGTCAGTACTAGTTTATTGTTAGTTATTTATTTGTTTTATTTTAAGACTATAAATTAAATAGCCCCTTTTTAGAATTAGTATGGAGCTTTGATATTATTGATGTTGGAGAGAAGATCATGAATGTCTTTTTGGGTGAAATTAAAATGAAGCAGAGAGTAAGAGAATGGTTTTGGTTTTCACTTTTCAGGTTCTGGCCGCATTACAGAAATTTCCTTCATGCAAAGAAGAAGAAGAGAGAGAGAAGGCTATAGAAGAAGCACAGGAAATATTAGAACCACTTGAGAAAGAGTTAAAAGACAAGAAGTTCTTTGGAGGTGAGAAAATTGGATTTGTGGACATTGTCGGGCTCGTTTTAGCCCGCTGGATTCCTGCCTCTGAAGAAGCTGGAGGGTTCGAGCTGCTGACAAGCCAGAGGTTCCCAAACCTAAAAACATGGAGTGAAGAGTTTGTGAATCACAGCGTGGCAAAGGAGGTTCTGCCTCAGAAAGATGCGCTCGTTGCCTTTTTGAAAAACGTTGCGTTTAATCGAAAAAACTAGCAAATCAAATATCAAATATTGGGATATATATCCATTATCAATGAGAAGTAAAATGTTATTGTTATCTATTTTGTCATCACCCGTATAAATTCAAGTGTTACAGTACTTGTCATCTGTGCAATGTAACTTTTGTGGGGAGTGTTTCTTCTGAAGTACTTTACTATATACCTAAATAAAAGTCCTCTTGAATAAATTTTAGCATTTTCATTTTCCTTTATTTTCTTTATCAACTTTAATTTCTTCTTTGATTTTCTCCCGGGTATTCTCTCTAATTCACATTTTATTATATTAAATTTTCCACTACATGGTACATGGGTCAAGTTGATTTTATTTACAGGTAACTCATAAACGTATTTGCGAGTATCTCTATATAGTTGAAAATACAAAAGGTCAAGCGTTAGCCGTTGCTTTCTTTCACGCGGTTACACCATAATCCAACAAATTCACAACGTGGTAAAGGAAGGTGTACCTTGTTAATATAGGTATAGTTAATTATCAATATTCTTTTAATCTTATCTTGACCATACTTTCGTGTCATCAAGATCCTCCTCATTCGAATGTGGTCTCGATTCATTCATATATACCTCCTCTATCCTCGGACGTCACGAGATCTTAAAGACACCCGGGTAAATATGCATTTGACAAATAGACAATGAATTTATTGAAAAAATGACATTGCCTCAAGATATGAGGAAGGTTTCGCTCATTTTCCACCTTGCTAGGGAAAAAAATGGAATATTATCGTATTATAGAAAATTTTCATTATTTGTCATATTCTAGGGTGGGACCTATGAAACAAAATAGTCTATCCTTCATTGATATATGAAAGGGAAAAATACACTTTTGGTCCCTGAGGTTTAGGTTATGTTTCATTTTGGTCCTTGAGTTTTCAAACTCGACATTTTAGTCCCTAAAGTTTGGATTTCGTTTCATTTTGGTCAATCCATCCAATTTTCCGTTAAATACTAACAGATTGCTGATGTGTAGTTTTCAAACTTGACATTTTAGTCCCTAAGGATTGTCGAGTTTGAAAACTCAGGGACTAAAATGAAACCTAACCCAAACCACCAAACATGTATTTTCTCCCATAAGAAATCATGGGTGAAAGAAGCAGGTAGTACCATATATAATTTTAATTAGTTTTAATTAAATAAAGAAATGAATAATAAAAGATTAAGATCAATATATTTTTAAACAACCAATATTCAAAATCAAATTATAAAAAGCAAAAAAGAAATAAACAACTTTACATTCCATTCATTGATTAAATTAAAGACATCATGGATTTAAAAAAAATACATGAAAGTAAAAATAATAATAAAATAATTGATTCAGTACACTCAAATTAAATATTGGATTTTTTTTCAAGTGAACGAAATAAAAAAATATCGTTAAAAAGTTAGGAAAAAAACGAACTGATTAGATCACTTCCTAAATAAGGTAGAGCTCAACCAAAGAGGCATTCCTGCCGTACAAAAAAAAAACATCTTCCTGGAAAAATCCAAAAGAACTTCGCCTAAACTACCCAGAGAATAACAGGCAGAAGCAATTCACGCTAATGTTTGAAGGAAAATCGACTTCTCCCACGAAATGAGCCGAACGTTTGACTTACTCCACCAAAGGCTTCACCTCCGACCAATCCTTCGAATCGCTATTGAGAATGGAGATGATCTTACCTGAGCTACCTTCAATGATGATCCTCCAAAACTAGCTTCCAATTCCATCGAGTAAGCTCCTTAAACCCTCCGCTATAGCTTTCATTTCAAGGCATTTGATCGGCCATTTACGCCTCATTTTTTTTTAATCCTACACAGGTTAGACAACTTTTGGAGTCATGAGTTATCCAAAAGGGGTCTGAGTTAATCTTCCAGGCGTTTGGAGGGGGATCAACACCCTTTACTTGAATGGTTCATTATTATTATCTCTATACTTGACTTCAAATTAATTATGATCTTTAATTTTTATCTTATCATAATCTAATAAAAAGATATGTGATACCATCCAAAAGATGGATAGTTTGATAGTCCCACCCTACAATGGTTTAACTCTTCCATCATACTAAACTTCATCAAAATAAGTTTTGCAAAATTTTATATTTGATAGAGGGAAAAAGAAAACAAAAAACAAAAAACAAAAAAACAAAACTCAGCCGCCTTGTTAATGAATAATGAGATGACAACTAATAAATTCAAACCTGGTTGGCTGGTTTCTATATATTTGATAATCTTTTCTTCACATGCATTCTCCTCCTATATAAGGAACCACCAGCCATTCCCATAGAAACAGAAACTCACCATTCCTCTAACGAAAAACTCCCCAAGTCTTTTAGTTTGCAGAGAAATAAATGGCAGCTGAACAAGTGCAGGTCTTTGGTTTCCGGTCAGGACCCTTCAGTCTGAGAGTGGAGTTGGCTCTCAGGCTCAAAGGCGTAGCTTACGAACACATCGAGGAAGATTTGCTAAACAAGAAGAGCGATTTGCTTCTGAAATACAACCCCATCTACAAGAAGGTGCCTGTTCTCGTCCACCATGGCAAACCCATTTCAGAGTCTCTCGTCATCCTCGAATACATCGAAGAAACTTGGAGAGACAACCCCATCTTCCCCCAACATCCCCATGAGAAAGCTCTTGCCAGGTTTTGGGCTAAGTACATCGATGACGAGGTACGCAAAAATGACGGGCAAAACTTCAAGTTTTGAACTTTTTTTCAATTAAAAAAGTGTTTTTGGTTTTCAGGTTTTGCCTGCGCTACAGAAAGCTGCTCGAAGCAAAGAAGAAGAGAGAGAGAAGGGTGTAGAAGAAGCACAGGAGACGTTGGAACCACTCGAGAAAGAGCTTGAAAACAACAAGTTCTTCGGAGGAGAGAGAATTGGATTCGTGGACATTGTCGGCCTGGTTTTAGCCCGTTGGATTCCTGCCATTGAAGAAGCTGTAGGGTTTGAGCTGCTAAGAAGCCAGAAGTTTCCAAACCTAAGAAAATGGAGTGAAGAGTTCGTGAACCACAGCGTCGCGAAGGAAGTTTTGCCTGAAAAAGATGCGCTTGTTGGATTTCTGAAAGATGTTACGTTTAATCAAAAAGACTAGGAGATAAAGTTTATCCAAATAAAGGTGAAAGTCCTCATGAATAAACTTTTAGCATTTTCTTTGATATATATGATAGATGTATCGTTTTCCTTTTTCTTTTCTTTTTCAAGTTTCTAGATCTCCCTTGATTTCTCCTTTGGTATATACTCTGAATCCATTTCCATCATATAAAATTTCCCACTCTCTTGTGTTTTTTTAGTATAAAGAAGGAAACAGACAGAAAGAAAACGAAGAAGAGAAAAAACTAAACAAGCACACACGTGTTGACAGAAAATTAAGGGGGCGAGTGATGAGGCAAAATCCTGCATGTGTTCTCTTTGTGCTGACACAGGTGGCTTAATGGGTGGGAAAAAATTAATGTTAACAAAGTCCCACATTTGCGAAAAAATCATTTGACAATTATCTCCTTGAGTATAAACTTTTTTTTTTTTTTTTTTTTTTTTTAGAACTAAAGTGACATGTGTTTACTTGTTTCGAATTCGGGGTTTTTTTTTTTTTTTTTTTTTTTTTTTTTTACATGTAGGGGTGGAGATTGAACCTTTGACCACCTAGTCAGGTTAACAAATTTTATGCTAGTTGAGTCAAACTCTTGTTGGCTCGAATTCAGATACTTACCACAAGTATAAAGTTGTTTTTTTAATCAAAATTGGTTAAATGATAACCATAATTTCAATAGAAGAAAAGACACAATGTGAACATATTTCACCAATATTGACATAACTCAACTGACATAGAAACTTGTATTAATGATTAATAGGTTTGGAATTCGAATCTCCCACTCCAATATGTTAATAAAAAAATGTGAACACATTTCTAAAATTTATAGAAAATAGAGACTAATTTTTAAATTCAATGTAGAAACCAATTTTTAAACTTTATTAAAAGTATATAGATTAAAAAGCTTGCATCTATTGTGTTATTCATGAAGTCAACGTTCTATCCAAAGGCTTAAGGAGGCAAATCTTTTTTGTAGGAACTGTTGGCACCCTTTGCATAAACACTCAAGGAAACACGAAAGATCAAATCAATCCGAACCCAACGATAGCGTTGTTTCCTTAGGACAATTTTGTTCCCTCTATGGTGCTCAAGGTATCACGAACAATTGTCTCTCAGGATAGGACGGATTACCCACCTATGAATGTAGCACTCCAATCACAGGACTCTTGAACACTTATATTTAAGTAATCATAAAGAGAAAAGTAGGCGAAGAGTTTTTGAAAAAAGAGTTTGTGACTTGTTCTTGTATATCAAAACTCAAAATGAATCACATATTTATAGACTATTTGTGGCCATTCAAATAGTCACATTTTTTCGTGTAAGGGTTGTATTTTTTGATAAATGGACACATCCATTCATACGGGGTTGTGTCCTTTTTCAAGAGACACACCATTTCACATAGGGTTGTGTCCTTTACAAAAACATACCCTTTCACTTGTGATTCTTTATTTTATTAAAATAATTTTATTCATAAATCCAACGGGAACAATGTGAATGGTAGATTTGACTTAATTAGTAATAAATAGATTTATCACAAGATAAAATATGTTGTGCACAAATTGCACAAATCTAAGAACGTGTATGATATAATATTTTCTCTATTAAATAAATATTACATATAATTCCAGAAAAGAAAACCATTTTAGTAACTTGTTACTCAACATCATCTCTGTCAAAAAAAAAAAAAAAAAAAAAAAAAAAAAAAAAAAAAAAAAAAAATCACTTCTCAATACAAAGAGAATAGAGTTCCCGAAAAACACTGAGAAAGATTCTATGCATCTTTTGAAGATCTTAAGCTACTTTGTTCCTGATCATCTTCAACATATCATTATCTTACTGGCGAATTTTCATTAATTGAGTTTGCACATTCTTACTTGAAAATTCTATCAAGCAGAGAGATTGTTCGGTAAGGCCGTCACAATGATTATCATACTTGTAGTTTTGCACCATTGAGTATAAGAGAATAAAAATGGTAAAAATACTTTGACTTTGTATCCAACGATTATTAAGGTCAGACAAATATTATAATTTACATCTAACGATTTCTAAAGAGGCAGCCACATTACGGTGACCTCATTGAATAATTTATCCATCAATTGGGGCATGAACCTAATATGAGATTTTTGTACGGATGACCTTCTAAAATATGCGGAAATGATAAATTCACCACCTTTTCAAAACAAGGATACATGCCCTTATGATTGTGACAACATCCTAGTAAAATTATCCTTTTACTCTCTACTCTAACTTCACTCTCCCTCCTTACTCTCGCTCTAACTTCTCTCGCTCTCTCCAATCTCTTGTTCTCTCTCCAATCTCGCTCTCGCTTCTCACTCTCACTCTCACTCTCAATCTCACTCTCTCTCTCCAATTTCTCTCTCCAATTGCTTGTTCTCTCTAATTTCTCTCTCTAATCTCTTGCTCCATCTCCAATCTTGCTCTTAAATGCTTTACATGTGTGTTTTCATATAGGGAGCAAAATGGTAATTTTGCTAGGATGATGATTAAGGAAAAGAGTATATATCCTTATTTTGAAAAGGTATGACATTTTTCATTTTGGTCTCTCAAAATCGATCATGACGCAATTATCTCACCTAATATATACACATGAATGCAACGTTGACTTATCACATGCAGAGAATTTGAATAAACCAAACGTAGATGTATTTTTCCAATATATGCTAAAGTGAATTTGAAAGTAGAGTTTTTTGGAAGGGAGATGCAAGTAATCTAAAGTGATGCTGCCCAAGTAATTAAAGTTCAATATCAAGTCCACTTCAGAAATTAGAAATGTGAAAAAACGTGCAAAGCCACAAGACTCACATAGTGACATTTTTTAAAACACAAACAATTTCCACCACTACAATTCTTTCTTTTCTTCTCTCTCTTCTACTCCTCTTCTTCAACAATAACACCACCACCACCAGCCCCCTGCCGCCGACAGCCACCGTGGATGGCTCAACCTCGGGTGGTGCTGTTTCCTTTTCCGGCACTGGGCCACGTGAAGCCGTTTTTAACTCTGGCGGAGCTGCTTTGCGATGCCGGGTTAGACGTCGTCTTTCTCAGCACCGAATATAACCACCGCCGAATTCCCAATGTTATTGAAGCCCTAACCTCCAGATTCCCGTCGCTCCATTTCGAAACCATACCCGACGGCCTGCCACTGGATCACCCGCGGTCTCTTGTTGATGGCCCATTGTATTTCACCATGCGCGCCGGAACTAAGTCGCGATTCCGGCAACTGATTGAGTCTTTTAACAGTTCTTCTGCAAATTCTCGGTCGATTACCTGCATTATCAATGACGTAATGCTGTCTTCTCCGATTGAAGTAGCAGAAGAATTTGGGATTCCTGTAATTTCCTTCTGTCCCGCCAGTGTTCGCTGCTTATCGACTCACTTTTTCTTGTCAAAGCTGGTCGAAGAAGGTCAAATTCCATACGCGGGTCAGACTCTTCTGCCCTTGTTTCGACTTTTCAATATATTAGTTTAAGTACTTTTTTTCTTTTTAATATTTTCAAAAAAAAAAAAAAAAAAAACGTTTTTGTATCTCATATTTTTTCAAGAAAGGTACCATTAAAATCTTGAGAATTAAAAAAGAAAAAGATAGAAAATGAAAAAAAAAAAAATTATACTAAACACCTTAAATCGTTAAAAGAGCTAGGCTTACAGAAAATTCAGTTTTGTTTAAAATGCATTTTTCCCCAAAGTTATTGGAACCACATTATTATCATTTGAGCCTAGTTTTTTTTTTTTTTTTTTTTTTTGGGTGAAAGAATCCCTCAATGCTCTTTGTGGAAGAATTGATATTGTTGTTTGACAGATTATTTATTCGAAAACTCACAAGATATATAAAATCTAACTATGGTCAAAGGTTTTTCAATCCATGACAGCTTGTTTGAATTAAAAGGACATGTTGCCATTATATAAAATCTAAGTACGACCAAAGGGTTTTTAATCCTTGATGGCTTTTTTTCAATTACAAGGTTATGTCACCATTATATCAAATCTTGGAAATGTTAGAGATTTTGATACTCATGGTCTAGCATACCATTCAAATTTTGTATGGTCTTAGTTTCTTAATTGGTATAGAGGAATCCATTTATAAAATTTTGTTTTTATGACATGATTACTAGTAATGATGATACAATTATGATGTCAATGGGTATGTGCTCTTTTTTGTATTTTTTTTTTTACAATAAGATATAAATATTACTTCCACTTCTATACACTTCTAAATCTTATTAATAGTCTTGCTACTTGCTTATTAGTGTCTATCTTTACTAAGAACTTTTGAAAGTAGAAGACAACTTCTTGTGGGCAAGCCTCAAATTCTCGACAACTCTCTCTTACTCGTCGATCATTGTCCATTTACTGTGAGTTCCCTCTCCCATTGAAATCTCTTCTCGTCGATCACATCCCATGGTTTGAGTTGCTCTTATGTTTGTTTTGTATTTGCTTTATACATTCCTGAACTCAATACTTGTTAATGTTAAGTTCTTTATGATTTTGGTGTGTACTTTGATAACGGAAGTTGTTTTTTATTCACTAAACTTCTTTTCTTGAATTACACACTATACTCTTATATTTTTTTGTAATAATTAGATTAGCAAAACATAAGTGTTGAACTCATTAACTCATTAACTCGTGTTTGGTGTTGGTTTGTTTTTATTTAATCCTAAAGTCGTGTTGTACTCTTATAAATTTTTACTTTCTTCGCTTTCATTCATTTTTCTTTTGAAGTTCTTCTGTTGGTTGGTTTGTTGCTATCCTGCAGTTATGGTAGCACGTTGCATGTATTTTGTTTGTAAAATTAGAGAAATTGGACTAATCACGTATTCGAAAGGTATAGAAAATTAGGGATAATTACTATCCCTAATTGCCAGACTCAAAAAACAATACCTACTGAAAACAAAAGACTTCAAATGTGATGTATGACTACGGATAATAGGATAATTACTATTATCCCTAATTGTCATACTCACACCAAACAAATAAAACGAAGCCTTAAGTTCGATATATACATATCATTACTAATTTTTAAAGACTTAGTAAATCAGACTAATTTTTGTTGCTTTCATTGTTTTGGTTCATTATGTTCATATGGATTGTGTAATTTTGGAAGTTAGTTTAAAGTTTTGTTTGTTTTTGTTTTTGTTTTTTTTTTTTGTTAGGTTTCAATGAGTTTAATTGTGAACATGATATAATTTCTAAGTTTAAGGTTGGATTGTTTTAGTTATTTATAAGTTAGATGATTTAGTTGGTATATATATATACTTCAGTAGTATTAGCGATGTCTATAAGTTAAATTTTTGGTTAATGTACATGTTTGTGTTTTTGGTTATTTAAGAAAAGTTACTTACCGTTTTGTAACTTTGTTTTACTTAATAAAGTTATATCAACTTGGTTGTTTTTCTTAAATTTGGTGTTTTGCTTGTATAGTTTTTGTAACTTCATTAGTTAAATCTTAACTTCATTAGTTATGATTTGAATTAGTGTTTTATGCGAAATCTGAATCGTTTGTATTTGGAGATTGTGGTGTTGCCCAGGTGTTATGAGGGTTGTAGTTGAGTGTTTCTAGCTATATTGAAGTGCATTTCTCTTGTTTAGCAGGTCTAAAAAAATATGGGTTACTCTTATCTACGTCGTTATGCTGCCGATTTTTTCGAAGCATCTAATTAATAATTTAGATGGCTTAAATTAGTTTAAAACTTAGTGTATAATTTAGTTTCAAGTTAAGACTTTTGCTTCTAGCTTCTTGGATGGTTTAAATTTCAACGAGTGTAGATTGATTTTATTCCTTTGATTTTTTATAGATGATTCGACTCAACCTTGATATGGAAGGACACATCTGCATTATATCGTTTGGAGGCCGCCACGAGTTTGTTAGATGTTTTTTCTGTAACTTAAGACTTTCACTTCTAACTTCTTATTAGAATTATGTGTAACGAACAATACTTTTAATTTCGTGAATTTTTTGTCACTTTAGTTTTCTGTACTTCAATTTATAATGCATGATTTTATATCTCTCGACTTTCATGTATATGTGTAATTAACTTTTTGATTTTAATTGAATGCATTTTGATTTTATGTATATGTGTATCTTGAATGTATTTCTTTTAGACTTTCAAAACAGAAAAAATAGCAAAACGAAAAAAAAAAAAAGATAAATAAAGGCTCTGTCGACGCGTATGTCAACGCGTCGATTGAAATTACCCCGACAAACTTTTCTGCCGACGCGTTGACTTCTGCGTCGTCAGAGGCCATTTCTACCGACACATAGCCAACACGTCGGCAGAAAATAGAGCCAATCGCTTTCTGCCGACGCGTTAACCCGCGTATGGAATTTGACCTCGGCAGAGATGGTCTATTTAACACGTCGGCAGAAAGCGATTGGCTCTATTTAACACGTCGGCAGAGATGGTCTCTGCCGAAGCATGAAAAATACGCGTCGGCAGAGGCTCTGCCAACACGTTTCTCCCGACTATTTTTCCGACATCGGATTACGCGTCGGGAGAACCTTTGCCGACGCGTATTCCGATGTTTCCCGACGCATATGCGCTTCAGAAAAGACCTTAATTGTTGTAGTAAAACAAGAAAAACTTACATTCCACGCATCTTTTGAACATCGATCTTAAGCTATTCAAAGGACCTTTGATTATGTTTGTGATCATCTTGAGCATGAATTTCATTTTTTGAGTTGCATCAAGAGAGATTCTCGAAAATCTCATCAACTGGGGACATGAAGATTTGAGCAGAAATTTTATATATACACATCAATGCAACAATGACTTATCATATACATGGGGCTAATATTGTCTTCAATAGTATTGTCTTGACTTGCTGAACCGCGTAAATTCTTGTTTTCTTCTCCTTATAGTTTGATTACTCTGTTTTTTAGTCTCTTTGTGTTCTTCTTCTTCTTGAATCTCTAGTTTTTGTCCTGCACCTAAGCAAAGAGAAGACACATACCAAGGCTTAATTATTACGTGGCAAATCAATTTTGACAACACATTGCACACTTTGCAATTTTATCAAGATGCAACTAAGATCCAGTTAGCCAAATAATAGGTGTGTATTTGCTTACAAATATAAAAGGTAATACTAACATCTGTACACAACCAAAAACCAACATCAAAGAGGGATTTTTTTGTCCTTCGTTCTCTGTACCTAAAGTGATGCTGGCATGCTGCCTAATTAAGTTCAATATCAACATCATGCTACCAGTCCACTCCATAAGTTAGAGTTATGAACTTTAAATTTTGTTAAATAATCATAATCTTTTCGACTTAACTCGATTATGTAATATGTTAAGAGTGTTAACAAAGTCTCACATTGACTAGATGACAAAGGAAGGATTATAAGTATATAAGTGAGATCAATTATCTTTATCCGTGTAGGATCTTTCAGGGTGGAACCAATGATTACATAATTGAGGTCAATACATGTACTTGATATTGGCATTTCTTTTAAGCAAAGCTAACTTATTTTTAAAGTTGACCATATACCTTTAAAGATATGTTTGTGGAGGGTATGTTGTTCTTAAACTAGTATATACTCTAAAAGGTATGTGTCTTATTATAGTCCTCCAAATAAAAATTAGTTATAATACAACCAAAAACATAGAAAAAAATTAGTTATAATACAACCAAAAACATAGAAATACACAAATTTGAACTCGTAAGCAAGGACAAAAACAAAAACGACCCATAATACATTATTCAATTGAAACAGTGATTCAAATATATAATACTAGACAATGAATCATAACCCATAAAAATAAAGAAAAAAATAAGGTCAAATTACCAAAAATACCCTTAAATTATGAGGTTAGTTTCAATTATACCACTGAACTTTCAAAATTTTCATTTTAATCATTGAAATTTGAATTTTGTTTTAAAATGACCCTTAGAGACATTTTTCATTAAATTTATTGACAAAAAATGATGTGTTTGTGTGTGTTTTCATTGGTTTTTTTTTCACATGTGTGTTCAAATCTATTCACATAAGCAACAATATGGAATGCAAACACACCATTTTCAATTTAACGAAAAAAAAAAACCTTCTAGAGTAATTTTGAAACAAACTTCAAACTTCAAGGGTTAAAACGAAACTTTTAAAAAAGTTGAAGAATATATGGGCTAAATTATAAAAAATACCCCCGAACTATGGGGTTTGTTTCAAAAATGTTCTTGAATTTTAAAAAGTTTCAAAAATACCCTTAAACTTTACAAAACGTTTCAAAAATACCTCTGAACTTTGAAATTTTTAATGGTTTCCATAAAAAAAAAAATTAACGACAAGGGTATTTTTGAAACATTTTTTTAAAGTTCAGAGATATTTTTGAAACTTTTTAAAGTTCAAGAGCATTTTTTAAACAAACACCATAGTTCAAAGACATTTTTTTATAATTTAGCTGAATATATATGATTGTAACCAATCTCATAGAGTATTTTTTATAATTCAACCCCAAAATAATTATATACTTATATAAAAAAAATCGAATCAAATTAAATGAGAGATCATCGAGATCCGCCCGGCGAAAGCATAGAAATTAGAAATGTGAAAGACGTGCAAAGGCAGAAAACTCACATGGTGACATATTTTTAAAACACGTAAACAATTTCCAAGAAATTTGTATTCAATTGATCATCTCTTCAAAGGCCCTCTGCCTCCGGCAGCCGTTGATGGCGAAACCCCGGGTGCTGCTGTTTCCTTTTCCGGCGCCGGGCCACGTGAAGCCGTTTCTATCTCTGGCGGAGCTGCTTTGCGATGGCGGGCTAGACGTCGTCTTTCTCAGCACCGAATACAACCACCGCCGAATTCCCAATGTTATTGAAGCCCTAACCTCCAGATTCCCGTCGCTCCAATTCGAAACCATATCCGACGGCCTGCCACTGGATCAGCCGCGGTCTCTTGTTGATGGCCCACTGTACTTCACCATGCGCGACGGAACTAAGCCGCGATTCCGGCAACTGATTCGATCTTTTAACGACGGTGGTTCTGCAAATCCTCGGCCGATCACCTGCATTATCAATGACGTTATGTTGTCTTCTCCGATTGAAGTGGCAGAAGAATTTGGGATTCCTGTAGTTTCCTTCTGTCCCGCCAGTGCTCGCTACTTATCGACTCACTTTTTAGTGCCAAAGTTGGTCGAAGAAGGTCAAATTCCATATGCAGGTCAGACTCTTCAGTCTTGTGATTCAATAATTCGTTTTTTTTTTTTTTTTTTGTGGGGTAGATTTCAATTTTTCTCGGTTCGGTTTAGTTGAAGTACTTTTTTTAAAAAAATACTTTCAATAAAATTGTTTTTATATATTATACTTCTTTAGAAGAGTTTTAAACAATGAATATAAAATTCTTTTTTTTTCAAAAGTGATCGCAAACACATTAGTATTGTTTGAGCTAGTTTAATTTTATTCTAGATCTTATCTAAGTTTATTTATCATTTTTTAAAAGATTTATCATATTAAATACATGAAGAAAAAAAATCTTCAAAGAAAAATGAAAAATTGTAATAGGTGGCTAAGTTAAAAAGGAAATAGCAAATTTAGCAACTTTTGAAAGAAATTGCAAATATGGCAAATATTTTAAATGATTTTTTTTTTTTAAATATTTGTTTTACCACTCATTTGATTTTAAGGCACATTTCCTCTTCTTTGTTTTTCCTTTTCTCTAGTAGATTTGATAGAATTCTATCGTTGATAGAATGGTATATGGGATAATGTAGACGGTCTGGTCGTAATTTTTTTGTCATTTTTGCAATTATTTTTCTTGATTGTTATATTTGCTAATATTTTTGCCTATTTTATTATCCATGCAACCGACCCTAAATACATTACACCATAGCTCAAATAGTATAAAGCTCGTACTTTTGATGAGATAAAAAGTTCAAATCTCCTACCTTAGATCTGGTTGGATATATATATATATATATATATATATATATATATAGTTACACTCTTTGTATTTATATTACCATGAATTTATGTTTCTACTTCACGTTTTTGGGTTAATTTTTTTAAAAAAAAAAAGTTTATGGACAATTTGTAAAGCATAATTTGATGAGATCAAACTACAACTTCAAATCGAAGCTAAGCTTACAAAATATTCTGCCTTATACTAAAATATTTTTGTAATTTACAAAAAATTATTTTGGTTTAGATGACAATCCAGCTGGAGAGATATCGGGACTACCTCTATTCGAAGGTCATTTGCGACGAAATCATTTGCCTGGTTCTTGGTCTCTCAAGTCAGACGATATATCTTTCTCTCATTCATTGATCAATCAAACTCTTGCAACTGCTCGAACCTCTGCTCTTATACTCAACACCTTCCATGAGCTCGAAACCCCATTTTTGACCCATCTTTCTTCCATTTTCAACAAAATCTACACCATCGGACCCCTACATGCTCTCTCCAAATCAACACTTGGAGACTCCTGCTCCTCCCCTGAGGCCCTCGCCCGGATTCTGGAAAGAGGATCGGGCCTACATGTCTTGGCTCGACTCTCAACCACCAGGATCGGTGATTTTCGTCAGTTTCGGAAGTACGATGAAGATGGAAGCCAGTGAATTAACAGAGTTCTGGCATGGATTGCTCGACAGCGGCAAGCGCTTCCTCTGCGTCTTGAGACCCGACATTGTTTTCGGCGGAGAGGCGGTGCAATTGATCGAACAATGGGTGGACGAGCAAGGGGAAAAAAGGGGCATTGTAGTGGAGTGGGTAGCACAAGAGAAGGTTCTGGGCCATCCTGCAGTTGGTGGGTTTTTTACGCATTGTGGCTGGAACTCGACGCTGGAAAGTATCGTGAGCGGAGTTCCGATGATATGTTGGCCGATTCTCGGGGACCAGCCCAGTAACGCTACATGGATCGACAAAGTGTGGAAGATTGGGATTGAAAGAAATGAGAAATGGGACAGATCAACGGTGGAGATGATAGTGAGAGAATTGATGGAGGGCCAAAATGGAGTGGAAATTAAGAGATCGATGGAGAAGCTTTCAAAATTGGCAAACGAGAAGATTGTTAAAGGTGGGTTGTCTTTTGATAACTTGAAAGTTCTCATACAAGACATAAAAAAAATTAATTAGGAAAATACTTGGTTGCGTATCTTCCAACAGACCAAAGTTGACAATTAGGAATAAATTTCTCATTTTTTATCTCCCTCCTAATGGTCAAGAGGTTAACAAAGTACGTAGGAGATCCCTACAAACTGTTATGCAGTCAAGTAAGGTCTAATAGGGTGTGAAAGAATGTTGATTCGGTTGAATTGGAGATTTTTTTAGGGGTCAGCAAGGGTTCCTTAGGATTCTATTTCGATTTTGCTTTATTAAGGAATAAGAATAATCCCATTGTGTTGTTGTGGATGATCCCAACGGTTGGTCACACAAACGTCTCTTGTGGTCATGAGTTACTCCCCTATTTGTCAATTAGTTTTGACATGAAACTCTGTGTTTATCTAATATGGTATCGGATCTCATGTTTAAGTTAATGCTCATGTTGGCACATTTCTTATTTTTTAATCTTAATGCTTATCATAATACACAATTTTCTTTTCCAAAAAAAAAAATATATACACACTTTTCTCTATAAATATATAAAAGTAGTAGCATTACTATTAATATATATTTTTTGCAACCCAGTAGACTAATAATTATTATTAAAGAAAGAGTAATTGCAGTGGGTGGCAAATTAATTACATATAATCGCAAATTTAGCACAAGGTAAAAAGAATTGCAAATATGGCAAAAAATTAGAATACATTTTGATAATTTTCATTTTACCCTTATTGTTTTAAGTGTTCCTCTCACAACTATCACTGATAGTCTCATAGATATAATTTTATCAGTGTCCCTGATAGACTAATCTTATTTATTATAATTTTATCCATTTTTTGTCATGGCCACTGATGAAAAATGCAAATGAAGGAATCCAAATGAAAAGACATTGAAATGCTCAAATTGAACTAATTTTCTATATTAAAATCTACCGATGACATTTTCAAAAAAAAAAAAAAATCTATCAATGACTATCACACATAGAATTCTACTTTTATTGAAGTCTATCGATGACTATCACTGATAAACATCAGAAGTAGTGACAACATGCACAAAATGATATACATCTAGTGATAATTAAGCATCAATAGAACTATCACTAAGTAGGGGTGATCATCGGTCGGTCAGCATCGGTTTTGAGCAAAAACCGATGCCGACCACCGACATGTCGGTTCTGATCGGTCGGTGGTCTCGGTTTTGGGAGCTATTACAAAAATCAACCGACCGACCATAAGAAAAAATCGGTCGGTTTCGATCGGTTATGGAAGTTTGTATGGAGAAAAGAGAAAAAAAGCTTCCTTTGTAGAGAAAAAAAAAAAGGTAACGTCCGATAACGAGAAGAAAAGAAGAAAGAATCGAAGAGAAACGAGAAGAAAAGAAAAAAATGAGGAAAAAAATGCTCGACAGCTTGTAGATGGTGTAACATCGTCTGATAACACTTCCTTCGAGCCTTGGAATGGTTCTGTTTGAACCAAAAAAAAAAAAAGAATTCGAAGAAAGAAATGGAAACGGACTAAGGGAGAAAGGAAGAGGGAAAGAGAGAAGGGAGAGAGGAGAAGATATGTCTTTGATGGAGAGAGGATAAAGAAAATGAAGGAAAAAAAAGAATCAAATAATAAGTGTTTAAAAAATAATAGGTAATCATTACCTAGAAACCAGCTGGTGGTTTTTAAACCACCGGCTGGTTTCTCCATTTCTATGTGGTTTCTTTTTATTTTTTTATTTTATTTTTATTAATAATCAGATAATCACGTCTTCCTAAGTCCCATGCGTTTTCCCAATAATCTCACACCCACAATCTCACTTTCTCTGATGTGATAAGTGGCTCGCGTTTTTCCATATTCTTTTTTTGTTAATAATAATAATCAATTTCGGTCGGTTCGGTCGGTTTGAGTTTTTTTGGGCTCGCCGACCGACCGACTGGTCGGTTTTTCTACCAGAAAAACCGACCAGAAAAACCGACCCCGACCAATTCTCAACCAAAACCAATCGACCGAAGTCGTTTCGGTCGGTCGGCTCGATTTTTCGGTTAATATTGCTCACCCCTATCACGAAGCATCCATAAAACTTGAGATGATAGAAATCTATCAATGATATGTCTACATCGGTGATAAAATCTATAAGTAATAGAAACATATCACTGATAGATTTCTATCAATAATACAAATAAATCATTGATAGAATAGTAATT
This sequence comes from Luffa acutangula, assembly GCA_036850905.1. Classification (NCBI taxonomy): domain Eukaryota; kingdom Viridiplantae; phylum Streptophyta; class Magnoliopsida; order Cucurbitales; family Cucurbitaceae; genus Luffa; species Luffa acutangula. The sequence goes on along the minus strand of CM072087.1, from coordinate 48,925,210 downwards.
TGATAAATTTTGATAGAATAATATTCCCCACTTAAATATATAACTAAATTTATAAAACTATCACTAAGCATTGATAGAAATTGAGATGATAGAAATCTATCAATGATAGGTCTCTATCAGTGATAGTGATAGAAACCTATCACTGATAGATTTCTATCAATAATACAAATAAATCATGGATAGAATAGTAATTTGATACATTTTGGTGACAAAATATTCCTCACTTCAATATGTAATTGAATTTATAAACAAAAGACAATTAGAATATAAGATAAACTATTACCGATAGAATTATATCGTCGATAGATTCTATCAGTAATAGAATTATATCGTCGATAAAGTTCTTTCAACGATAGAAATAGAAGTCACACAAAATGTAGTCGTTGTCATTGTGTTGGTCAATCATCTATCACTATAGGAACAAAAAAAGTGTGAATATTAACAATCACCCAAAAAGATGTACCAATATATAGCGTTGAAATGATATAATTCTATCAGTGATAGATTATATCGGTGATAGACTTCTATCACTGATAGAAACGAAAAGAGGGAAAAAACCGGATTGAGCTGAAAATTCGGGCTGAATGGAATGGGTATTTAAATGGGTTGGATAATCACATGAGATGGATTTTTTTGTAATTTAAATGGGTTGGGTATTAAATTTTTCTATTTTTGCAAATACTTTAATATGTTACTAATTTTGCTATTATTTTAATTGGATTTGCTATATGTACAAACAATCCTAAACTCAAACCTCACTAGGTCATTTTAGCCTTTCTTAGCGAGAGCATCAGCCATCAAATTAAATGTGCTTGGAATAAAATTGAAAGAAATATCATAAAACAGAGCATTTTTTGCCAAATTGCATCCACTAAAACACCTTCTTCGTTCCAATACTCTGATTTCTTCTGAATTAGATTAACCACACAAAAGTTGTCCGATTCTACCATAAAATAAAGGTTTGATTACTCTAGAATTTTATAGAAAAATATTAAATATTTTAACACCGTTGAAGTATTCTATATTCAAAAATAATTTTATATGTAAGGTTTTATGCGTAAAGTTTTAAAATAAAGCTAATGATAATTTGTTATGGAACTTTGATGTTTTAGGATTTTATTTTTATAGATGTACTAAATTTCTCAATATAAAACGAGATTTATAATATTTATTGAATGATAAATCTATGGAATATTTTGTTGTAAAAAAAAATCTATGGAATATTTTTATGTTATTCAAATAATCAACTTCCAGGTGTTAGAAAAAAAAATAATTTCCGAAAAAAAAAAAAAACCAATGGTAGGGCACTATTCATCTATATCAACGGAAATATTCATGGGAAAGATGAAATTGATTGTATCTTTCAACAAGTTGCGTCGATAGAAATATTCATTTCAAAGAAACTACGTTGTGTCAGTAGATATTTATTTTATCGACAAAGTGGTTTTGGTTTAATATAAATGTATATTTACTGACGTAAGATTCTCACCGATACAAACCTTGAATTATAGTGACGTAACTTTACAACGAGAGAACTTCCTAATTATGTGGTGTATATTTGGAAGTGATTTTAAAATTGTTAAAAAAATCATTTTTTTTCATATTTAAAATTACTTTGAAATATGTCTTTAATAATTCAAAATCGATTTTGATTATATAAACATTGCGTTTAAAAGTATAAAACTAAATATTACATTCATTTTGAATTATTAAAAGTATGTTTTGTAATGGTTTTGAACATGACAAGCAGTGGCAAGGTACGTAAGGCTTGGGACTCCCATTGGACTCAGAAATAATATATTACTTGTATTAATCACTGCATTTCACATGTATTTTAACAAAATAGTCCAATGGCACGAGCCCTAGCTCTGCGATCCCTCTCACCATGGTGCAACTTTTGTCACACGCTTAAATAACTTTTTTGTAACCGTGCTTTTAAAAAACAACTAATCTATCATTTTTATGAAAGGTAAAAAAAAAACTTACTTGTAAGATATCAATTTCATTATTTCTCTATTATATTTATATAAAAAAAAACTTTTATATATACTTCTTATTGAACAAACTTAATTGATTAAACTATAAGTTTGATATATGAACTTTGAAAATTTATCTCGCTTCTATATATATATATATGAATAACGTGTGTGTATGTGTGTGTGTGTGTGTATATATATATATATATATATATATATATATATATATGTGAATAACGAGTAAAGGATGAGCCTTTTCAAAAAAAAAAAACAACGAGTAAAGGAGGAGCCAACAATAATATAATTATATATATTCGATGAAAAAAAAAAACTTAGGAAAGTTTGAAGTTCGAATTTGTGTGTTATTAAAGCAAGATAAATAAATAAAGGGAAGGTATTTCAAAAAATAAAAAATAAATAAAGGGAAGGGGAAAAATTGAAGTGGAATCTTTTTCTTGGAATTTGTGGTGAAGGTAGTCCAAAGAATGGTGCTAATTGTTGACCTGTCCAAATTTCTGTATCTCCTAGGCAATTACAGATGAGAATCAAATCCACTTTCTTTTAACCATTTTGTTATAAAAACAAATGTTTAAAATATCATTTTGATTTTCCAACTTTTTAATATAATAAAATGGGTTAAAATATTATTTATTTATATATATATATATATATATACATTTTAGTTTATGTATTTTTAAATTTCTAATGTATAAAGCTTAAAATATTTGGTCATGTAGGTTTAAAGTTGTTTTTTTAATCAAAATTGGTTAAATAATAACAATAATTTTCATACAAGAAAAGACACAATGTGAACGTGTTTCACCAACATTAACATAGCTCAACTAATATAGATCTTGTATTAATGACTAAGAGGTTTTTGTTTGAATCTCCCACTCCAACATGTTGTAAAAAAAAATACATATTTTTAAAAATTTTAGAAAATAGATACTAATTTTTAAATTCACTGTTGTGTTCTTCGAGAAGTATAAGGCCAATTTCTCTCTTTAATAATGAAGTCAACGATCTATGGAAGGCTCGAGGAGGCATTTTTTTTATGAACAATTGTGAATGGTAAAGTTGACTAAAGTAACTATAGTTGATGATGGTTTCATGTGATTGTTCTTAATTGTTCTGGATGTATTTGCATTCAAAAAATAAATAAAATATTTATCACAGGATAACGATAAAATATGTTGCACAAATCTAACGAGTATGATATAATATTTTGTATTAAACAAATATTTCATATAAAACAGATAAACAATAATTTCCAGGAAAATTGTATTCAATTGAAAGACGTGCAAAGGCAGAAGACTCACATGGTGACATATTTTTAAAACACAAAGAATTTCGAGGAAATTTCGATTGAATATTGATATCTCTATAAATTTGCATGCACATACATTGATATCCATGTTGAAAAGCCCTGTGCCTCCGGCCGCTGTTGATGGCTCAACCTCGGGTGCTGCTGTTTCCTTATCCGCTGCCGGGCCACGTGAAGCCGTTTCTACAACTGGCGGAGCTGCTTTGCGATGGCGGGCTAGACGTCGTCTTTCTCAGCTCCGAATACAACCACCTCCGAATTTCCAATATTATTGAAGCCCTAACCTCCAGATTCCCGTCGCTCCAATTCGAAACCATACCCGACGGCCTGCCACTGGATCACCCGCGCTCTTTTGTTGATGGCCCACTGTATGACACCGTGCGTGACGGAACTAAGCCGCTATTCCGGCAACTGATTCGATCTTTTAACGACGGTGGTTCTGCAAATCCTCGGCCGATCACCTGCATTATCAATGACGTAATGCTGTCTTCTCCGATTGAAGTGGCCGAAGAATTTGGGATCCCTGTAATTTCCTACTGTATCTTCAGTGCTCGTTACTTATCGACTCACTTTTTTGTGCCAAAGTTGGTCGAAGAAGGTCAAATTCCATATGCAGGTCAGACTCTTCAGTCTTCTGATACAATAATTCGTTTCTTTTTTTCTTTTCTTTTTTTTTTCTGGGGTAGAAAAAATAATTCTTCTACAAAAAAAAATGAAAAATTGTAATGGATGGATAAATTGAATAAGGAAATAGCAAATATAGCAACTTTTAAAAGAAATTGCAAATATTTAAATGATTTTTTTTTTAAATTTCTGTTTTACCCCTCATTTGATTTTAACGTGCATTTCTCCTTCTTTGTTTTTTCCTTTTCTCTAATAAATTTATATTGTCAATAGAATTCTATCACTGATAGAATGGTATATTGGTAATATATGTAGACGGTCTCATGGTAATTTTTTTTGTCATTTTTGCAATTAATTTTCAGGTTGCTATATTTGCTAATATTTTGATCTATTTTGTTATCTATGCAACCGACCCTAAATACATTACACCATAGCTCAAATGATATAAACCTTGTACTTTTCACAAAGAGATAAAAAAGTTCAAATCTCCCGATCTGGTTGGATATATATATATAAAAGTTACACTCTTTCTATTTATATTACCTTGAATTTATGTTTCTACACTTCACTTTTTTGGGTGGGTATTATATTGAATCGTATTAAAGTTATTTAGGATTAATTTTTTTAAAAGGAAAAATTATAGACAATTTGTAAAGCATAATTTGATGAGATAAAACTACAACTTCAAATCGAAGCTAAGCTTACAAAAGTTTGAAAAACTATGCCCACGAATAAAGAAATATTTTTGTAATTTACAAAAAAATATTTTGGTTTAGATGACAATCCGGCTGGAGAGATATCGGGACTACCTCTATTCGAAGGTCATTTGCGACGAAGTCATTTGCCTGGTTATTGGTCTCTCAAGTCAGACGATATATCTTTCTCTCATTCCTTAATCAATGAGACTCTTGCAACTGCACGAACCTCTGCTCTTATAGTCAACACCTTCCACGAGCTCGAAGCCCCATTTCTGACCCATCTTTCTTCCATTTTCAACAAAATCTACACCATCGGACCCCTCAATGCTCTCTCCAAATCAACACTTGGAGACTCCCGCTCCTCCCCTGAGGCCCTCGCCGGATTCTGGAAAGAGGATCGAGCCTGCATGTCCTGGCTTGACTCTCAACCACCGAGATCGGTGATTTTCGTCAGTTTCGGAAGTACGATGAAGATCGAAGCCAGTGAATTGATAGAGTTCTGGCATGGATTGCTCGACAGCGGCAAGCGCTTCCTTTTCGTCTTGAGACGCGACGTCGTTTTCAGCGGAGAGGCGGTGCAATTGATCGAACAACAGGCAGAGGAGCAAGGGGAGAAAAGGGGCATCGTAGTGGAGTGGGTAGCACAAGAGAAGGTTCTGAGCCATCCTGCAATTGGTGGGTTTTTTACGCAATGTGGCTGGAACTCGATGCTGGAAAGTATCGTGGCCGGAGTTCCGATGTTATGTTGGCCGATTTTCTGGGACCAGTTCACTCACGCTATATGGATCGACAAAGTGTGGAAGATTGGCATCGAAAGGAATGAAAAATGGGACAGATCAACGGTGGGGATGATGGTAAGAGAATTGATGGAGGGCCAAAAGGGAGTGGAGATTCAGAGATCGATGGAGAAGCTTTCAACATTGGCGAATGAGAATGTTGTTAAAGGTGGGTTGTCTTTTGATAACTTGAAAGTTCTCATAGAAGACATCAAAAAAACTGGAACCGTATAATTAGGAAAAATTAATTTATGTTTCCAAAGTTGACCATTAGAAATAAATTTCTCATTTTTTATCTCTCTCCTAATTATCAAGAGTTTAACGGAGTACGTAGGAGATCCCTACAAACTGTTATACAGTCAAGTATTGTTTGTTTAATTAAGACTAGAATAAAGTAAAGTCTAATAGGGTGTGGAAGTGAGAGTATAAAAAAAAAAGGTGTGGAAGAATGTTGGTTCGGTTGAATTGGAGTTTTTTTTTAGGGGTCAGCAAGGATTCCTAGGGTTCTATTTCGATTTTGCTTTATTAAGGAATAAGTATAGTCACATTGTGATTGTGGTGTTGTTGATATATGGTCCCAACGGTTGGTCACACAACCACCTAGTGGTCATGAGTTACTTCTTCTATTGTCAATTAATTTTGAGATAGAACTCCATGTTTATCTAATATGGTATCGGATCCCATGTTTAATTTTTGGTCATGTTAGCACATTTCTTATTTTTTTAATTTTGATGCTTATATACACGATTTTCTCTATAAATATATATTTAATATAAAAATAGTAGCATTACTATTCATATATATTTTTTGCAACCCATTAAAATTAATATTTATTATTAAAGAAACCATTAATGATAATTTAATATATTTAATATAAGTACAAACCTAAGAAAGAGACGAAAAACATAAAAATAAAGGTTTGTTTGTTTTTTTAATTTTATGCCACATGGGCAAGAAAAAAAAAACGGTCCAAATTGACCAAATTTCAAATTCAATCAGGAAAATAATATAAACTCAAACCTCACTAAAATGGATCATTTTAGCCATTTTAGCAAGAGGATCAGCCATCAAATTAAATGTGCTTGGAATAAAATTGAAAGAAATATCATAAAAGAGATGCATTTTTTTGCCAAAATGCATCCACTAAAACACCTTCTTCGTTTCAATACTCTGATTTCTTCTGAATTAGATTAACCACACGAAAGTTGTCCGATTCTACCATAAAATAAAGGTTTGATTACTCTGATTTCTAGGCATAAAAGGAAAAATTATAAACAAAATGGGGACTTTCCAATATTGAGCCACAAATTTGTCACATTTATGGCATTCCAGATTTTCCAAAGATGTCTTCATGATTTTTCCATTGTTTATAATTTCCTTTTATAAGGGTAATTAACCACACCAAATTTGTGGATTCTACAAATCTTTTAAGGGTAGAATTCAAACCATCAACATTGTTTATAATTTCTTTTTATGTCTTTTTTTTTCCTCTCTCCCTCTCGCAAAAGATTGCATGATGTCTGTGCTTAATTCAATAACATCGGTTTTAGAGTGAGCATAATTTGGTATAAACCATCGAGCACAAGGTCCGAGGTTCGAATATCTCTATCGCAAATGTTGTTGAACTAAAAAAAAAAAATAGTTCAAACAATATTTGAGGAGGAATTCGAATCTCTAATGAAAGTATTTATGTTTTATTTGGGATAGACATAAGTTGTGCTTTCCGACAACTTTCATCTAAAAGACCTCATAGAGATGTGTTTCTCCTTCATATAATCATGTTCCAATTCCTCTTCCCTAATCAATATGTTAAGATTTTAGTTGGATTGATTACAACTCTTTGTCCCCAAAAAAAAATTCTGTCCTTTTCTTTTTTTGGAAAATCATTAAAACTTGTCTGTGTAGTAATGAAGTTTATAAGAAAATCTTGGGAGCATAGATGATGAACAGCGGCTGAAATTTGCACACATTGATTCTTCCGGCCCTTCAATATTTATCACAAGATCCATCTCCAAATCCCCACCGCCTCCGGCCGCCGTCAATGGCTCAACCTCGGGTGCTGCTGTTTCCTTTTCCGGCGCCGGGCCACGTGAAACCCTTCTTAACTTTGGCGGAGCTGCTTTCCAACGCCGGCCTCGACGTCGTCTTCCTCAGCACCGAATATAACCACAGCCGAATCGCCGACATTGAAGCTCTAGCCTCCCGATTCCCGTCGCTTCATTTCGAAACCATACCCGACGGCCTGCAGCCCGATGAGTCGCGCTCTCTTATAGATGGCCGTCTGTATTTCACCATGCTCGACGGAACCAAGTCGCGATTCCGGCAACTGATTCAATTTTTTAACAGCGGATGTTCCGCCAACCGTCGGCCAATCACCTGTATTATCAATGACGTAGTGTTGTGTTCTCCGAATGAAGTGGCGGCGGAATTTGGAATTCCTGTAATTAGCTTCTGTCCGTACAGTGCTGGGTATTTGTCGTCTCATTTTTTTATACTGAAGCTGCTTGAAGAAGCTCAAATTCCATACACAGGTCATTTTCTTGCCCCCTTCTTCCCTTGTCATCTCATGATTCTTTGTGGTTCACTTTCTACTTTGGAATATGAATTTTGCCTTTATATCTATTTTTAAAATTTTCTTAATATGTCTTCAAATTTAAGGATTACATCACTAAATAAATGAAGTTATTGTTCGAAATTAAGAAATATTTAAAGAAGCATACTATGTATAAATGTTTAAGAGTTTTGCCTTTATTAAAATTTTTAAAAATTAAAGGTAATCTCTTTAGAGTACTAGAGAAATTTATTCAAAATATTTGAGTTAAAATACGATTTTGGTCCTCATAATTTGAAACTCATTATATTTTAATGAGAAAAATATCTTTTTAGTTCCTGAGTTTTGAGGAATAAGTGTGTTTGGTTCCGAGTTTTCAAAATAAACATTTTTAGTTCAAATAGGTTTGAAAGGTCTCTAAGTTTTCAAAATGGATCTTTTTAGTCCCTAAGTTTTGACAAATTGGTTTAAAAGGTCCCTTATATTATTCTTTTTCAATTTTTAAAATTAAAATTTCTAAATTTTTAAAATTTTAAAACCATTCAATATTCGAAAATAAAAAATATATATCAATTTTAAAAAGTTGAAAAAATAATAGGATCTTTTAAACCTATTTCTCAAAACTACATTTTGTACATTTTGAAAACTTAGGGATCTTTTAAACTTATTTCTCAAAACTCGAAGGACTAAAAATATCTATTTTAAAAACTCATGAATCAAACGCACCTATTCCTTAAAACTTAGGATCAAAAAGGTTTTTTTTTTTTCCTATTTTAATCCATGTTATTTCTTAATTTGCATTGTATTTCAAATGTCTAACTTAAGTGTACATGTAATTTCAATAAATTTTAGAATTAGTCTTCGTTATTAGCTTTGAAGTTAATTTTATTCAACTTGATAAATCAGTATTTTCAGTCAAGAAAAGAATCAATGTACTTCACCCCTTTCCCCTCCCAAAAAAAAAACGTGTGGTGAATATTTTCTCAAAATTCAGAGAGAATATTAAGAGACCAAATATTTTTTTTTTTTTTTTTTATAAAAGTTAACCATAAACTAATAGGAGTTATTAATTTTAGGGAAATCCTCAGAAATGGCCAGAAATTACAGGGTAATTTCGAAAAATAACCAAACCGCATTTTTTAATGAAAAATGGCCAAACCGTATTTTTAACCTAATTTCACTTGTTTTATTCTTCCAATTATACCCCTAAGTTAATTTTCACGCCCTACCCTATATTTGAGGAAGCCATTTAATTTTTTTTTTTTAAAAAAACCAATTATCCCATGAATCAAGCCATTGTTAGTTACAACATCTATATTATCTCTTATCATTTGAAATTCAAATCCAGATTGCTTCATCGTCTTTTCCACTTTTATTTTGTAATCAACAAACCAGATTGCTTCATCTTTTCCAACCATTCTGATTGATTATTGGTCTTCGTCGTTCCTTCGGTAAAGCTATTGATCATAGGTATATTTCAGCATTTTTTTTTACTGCTTTCATGTTTTATGTTTTCTGTTACTCCAAAAGTAAGCGTTCGGATTGATTATTGCTTTCATGTTTTCGTTCACCTGAGTTATTCTCTCATTTGAACTTTCTTCTGAATTAGTCTCAATCACCTTTGAATCTTCCGTCTCCTACAAAAGTAAATAATTTTTGGAAGAAACCCTTACCCGTTTTCATACACACTGTAATTGTGATTAAACAAAGATCACAACTTCAGTGATTTTTCTTCAATTTCTTCAATTTGCATGATGAATTCCAGCGGTAACATGTATGATTTTTTTTATCGATATATTGATTTTGTTATGTTCTCCTATTTTTTCTCCATAAATCGTGATTTGAATTTAGTAACAAATTTCTTAATTAAAATTGTTGTTTTCAAATTATACTGTTTAAATTAATATTAGACTTATCTTTTTTATTTTGAAAATATTTTATTGAATTTAACATTAAATTAACCTGTAAATCCTAGATTCTCTCATTTTTTTTATAGTATATTTAATTTGCATGATGAATTCTAGCGGTAACATGTATGATTTTTTTTTTTTAATCGATATATTGTATTTTGTTATGTTCTCCTATTTTTTCTCCATGAATGGTGATTTGAATTTAGTAACAAATTTCTTAATTAAAATTTTTGTTTTCAAATTATACTGTTAAGATAAATTAATATTAGACTTATCCTTTTTATTTTGAAATTATTTTATTGAATTTCACATTAAATTAACCTGTAAATCCTAGATTCTCTCCTTTTTTTTATAGTATATTTAATTTAAATAATATGGATTTAGATTTCGGTTAGGGTCATTCTTATACATTTTGTTACTAACTGTAAAGATTATTCATATCATAAGTATGTTTCCACATATTTGTTATTGCTTTCATGTTTTATTTCATCCCCAAAGTAGCGTTTTTGGTTACTGCTTTTATGTTTTTGGCCATCCAGGATTTTTTCTCCCGTTTGAATTTGAATCTGTTGTTTCAATTTTAATTTTCCAGATTTATTTGTTTAATTTGTAGGGTTGTTATTGATTTGGTTGTTGAATTAATCTGTAACAATCCTAGATTTTCTCCCTTGTATTTTAATTTAATTTATTTCTGAATTAAGATTTGGGTGGGGTATTTATGTCCACTTCGTTGCCAAAAAAATTTACTAAATTTAGCTTTTGGCCATATCTCAAAATGAAAACACGAAAGGCTCTTTTTCAAATCAACTATTTTAAAATGGCCATTTAGCTGGTTGCCCCTTAATTTTAAGACTTATTGAAAGTATTAAAACTAAACTTAGACCTTGAAAATTAATAGTTCAAATCTGATCTCACCCTACATGCTAGAGGAAAAAAAAAAAAATAGAAAATTACACCACTAAAATAGAATAACTAAGGAGAACAAAAATGGTATTTTAACAAAACACTTTTCATGGACTAAATATGAAAGTTTTGAAAATGAACAATATGTTGGGAAGTGAAATGAAGGGGAAGCATCGTTGAATTTAGAAACCAATCTTACCATTTAACCATTATTCTTTAATTTCCATATTCAAAGTTGAAAAACAAATAACATTTTGGTTTAGATGGGAATCCGATGGAAGAGATCCACGGACTGCCTCTGTTCGAAGGGCTTCTACGACGGAATCATTTACCTGCCTTTTGGAATAATGCCCGATCTTCAGACATATTTTTCTCCCATACCTACATTAATCAGACCCTTGCAGCCATTCCAACCTCTACCCTTCTGATCAACACCTTCAACGACCTCGAAACTCCATTTCTAACCCACCTTTCCACCATTTTCCACAAAATCTACACCATTGGACCACTCCACGCTCTCTCCAGATCAACACTAGGCGACTCCTCCTCCTCCGCTTCGGCCCTCTCCAGATTCTGGAAAGAGGACGAAGCCTGCATGTCCTGGCTTGACTCCCAGCCGCCGAGATCGGTGATTTTCGTCAGTTTCGGAAGCATCATGAAGATGGAAGCCACCCAGTTGACAGAGTTCTGGCATGGCTTGCTCGACAGCGGCAAGCGCTTCCTCTGCGTCTTGAGAGGGTCGGCACAATTGATCCAACAGTTGGTGGATGAAAGCGGGAAGAAGGGCATCGTAGTGGAGTGGGCAGCGCAAGAGAAGGTTCTGGCCCACCCTGCAGTCGGTGGGTTTTTGACGCACTGTGGCTGGAACTCGACGCTCGAAAGTATTGTGGCTGGAGTTCCGTTGATATGTTGGCCTTTTCGAATGGAGGAGCTTTCAAAATTGGCAAATGCGAAGGTTGACAAAGGTGGGTCGTCTTTTCATAACTTGGAACTTCTCGTAGTGGATTGGCATACTGTTCTACCACAGAGGGATTGGTTGGTTGAAGAGTAGTCGAAGAAGAAATAGCAGGAGCAGAAGGATTGATCGTGTCGCCAGCCATTTGAAGAAGCAAGGGAGAAACGAAAAACTTCAAAAAACTTCTGATACCATATTACACCAGTAAGGTAAATAGAACTTGCTTGAATCCATTAATGAAATAGCAAGGTATAAATAACCAAGCTTAGTTAGTTAGTACATAACCGATAAACTGAATAATAAACTAACTAACTCTAATAATAAATTATAATTGAATGTAGAATAAGGTAAGCTCTAAGGTACGTAGGGAAAATTCTTCGGTGTTCCCGATGCAATGAGGTCTCCCTTTTAAACCGTCCGAGGTACTTTTGCTATTTTTCTCTCTTATATCTAACCGTGCAAAACTACAAACTTCATTGCACAAGAGCATCTAAAAATTCCTCTCCTAAGGTCAATCAGTTCGGTTTTTTTTAGTCATGGAATAATTATTAGGGAGTAACCCTATTGTGTGATCAGAAGTTAAATAATTTTTCGTTTTTGTTTGAGTTGCTGAGTCCGTAGAAGTTAAATATTTCCCTAAATGGGTTTTTGCATTGAATGCAAATGCAATTGGATGTTTTTTTATCACCTTGTTAAAGTCCAAAAGAATGTTGCACCAGTAATTACATGAAAAATACCATTTTTAAGCCTTAAATTCTAAATAACCCTTTATTTTATAAACTAAATAACCCCTAATAATTCTTAAATTAGAGCTTTTGAGATGAGTGTCTTCGGGTGCGTTTGGTTTAACTTTTCAAGTGTTTAATTTTGAAAAAAAAATCATTTTAAAAAAGATTATAGTATTTGGCAATCACTAAAAATGACTTATTAGAAAATGAGATGGATAAATAAACCATTTTGAGAGAAACACTTGAAACCAACTTTTTAAAAAAGAGTGTTGAGTATACGATAAGTATTTATGTATAAAAACATCTATGAGGAAACACAACCAAACATATGAGTGTTTAAATTCTAAACAATTTTTATACAAAATGTTTTTTTTTTAAAAAAAATACATTCTTGAAAAACATTTGACACACCCCGCCCCAGCTCTCTCTTAACTACCTAGTGACGTGGTGTGCCGGCAATGAATCCTAACTAACTATAGGACACGTGGCCATCTACATACTCTTAACCATGCTTAGGCTCTCAAGGGACCAAAAATTTGGGCAGAGTTTCCCCTAAAACTTGGCTAAAACACACCTGAAAAGAAACAACATATATATTTATCCCATAAACTACAACACATCCAGAAACCAGATGGGAGACTCAAGCGTCTCAACCACGCATTCAGTCCAACACTTCGAGATATAAATATTTACAGCCAACTACTCTCATCAATTCTAACCTTTACATAACTTCCATCTAAAACATCAAATACATACAAAAGGTACTCTAAACACGGTCTCGAGTGGCAAGATCGGCTTCTGTAGGCTTGTCAAAACTCAGTCGCTACCTGGTAGAAAATTTTAAAAGAAAAGAATGAGCTAACGCCCAGTGAGTGGTATTTACTTTCTACTACAAAAATAGTTCCCGAAAATGTTTAACTCAACTAAACAGAATATCGCGAAGAACTCATAACTCAGTAACTCATAAACATTTAGCTTGTAAAACGGAAATATGGTAAAAACTCTTTTTAAACATAACTAAAGGATTAACAAAAACTCACTAACCCCGCACCCTTATCTCTAGTCATACTGGCGCAGAGCCTTCTCGATACGCACAGCATAGCAAACTCTGTCATACTAAGCATGGAATACGCTCCACACTTAGTAGAGCGAATCTCTAGTCATACGTGCACGCAGATCAATCTCTCTCAGGCTAACCATCCCCAGCACATGGCCCGAAGCCTTCATGCATTGGAGTGGATCCCGAGGCTCTCTATATGTACTATGGAAACACATTCTCATAGCACATGGGCAATCACCTAGGGTACGTAGAGCTAGCGACTTGAAACTGTTTTTCTAGTGTAAACTTCTTTACTCAAAACTCTTCTAAATCATTTCCTCTTGTAACATAACATTTCATAAACTCAAACAATGTTTCCAAATAACGAAATCATTCTGAAAATCTCAAATAAGCTCACAATGTACCAAACGCTGCTGAAATACATAATTCAACTAAGGAATCATAAAGCAATTGAAACATAAATCATTTTCTTTCAAAAACATGTTCAACTCTAGTTTTTTTTTTCCAAACTCATAAATGTAGTACTTTTGCTAGCAGAAAAATAATTATTAAAACCACCACTCACAGTCCTATTGTTGAGAGAAATTCGGGTCGTAGGCCGTCCCGATCTCCGTTTGACCTGAAATATTTATTAAACCAACATATAAGTTCCCATTTAACTAAAATAACTAGTTTAGCTTAAGCACATATTTAAAAAATTTCATGAATTCCAACTTCCCCTTTTCTTATCTTAAGGTACATTTTGTCCTTTTCCCCATTTCAATATTACTTTTTGCTACCAAAAGAGTCCATACCCACCACTCTTTTCCTTTTCCCTCTCTCTTCATTTATCACAAAGGTACAACTTCTTTAGATTTATTACTTCTCTTCTCCATCCATCCACGTTTCCATGCCCTTCATCCATTTTCATTATTTCAATATATAAATATCACTTTTTTTTTTTTTAAAACACACACAATTTTTCTCTCTCTTCTCCCATCATCTTCAACCTTAGACCACTCTCGGTTTTCCCTCTTTCTTTCTTCTTTTTTTTTTTTTTTTGTTTCTTTTTGGTTCTTCCTTCAACAACCAACAAAACCTAAACTAATTTTCCTCCTTCTTTTCTTACCCTTAAATATCACCAAACATATCTACCCATAATCAAAACTTCAAGAAACCGAAAACAAAACTTCCTACAGAAGCCGATCTTGCCACTCGAGACCGTGTTTAGAGTACCTTTTGTATGTATTTGATGTTTTAGATGGAAGTTATGTAAAGGTTAGAATTGATGAGAGTAGTTGGCTGTAAATATTTATATCTCGAAGTGTTGGACTGAATGCGTGGTTGAGACGCTTGAGTCTCCCATCTGGTTTCTGGATGTGTTGTAGTTTATGGGATAAATATATATGTTGTTTCTTTTCAGGTGTGTTTTAGCCAAGTTTTAGGGGAAACTCTGCCCAAATTTTTGGTCCCTTGAGAGCCTAAGCATGGTTAAGAGTATGTAGATGGCCACGTGTCCTATAGTTAGTTAGGATTCATTGCCGGCACACCACGTCACTAGGTAGTTAAGAGAGAGCTGGGGCGGGGTGTGTCAACATTTAAATTAAAATGTATTCCAAACAAACATTTTATGTTGCCTTAAAAAGCTTCTTTCCCCCTTATTCTCCTTCCTCCTAAGCTTGACAGTCCAAATATTGAAATGGAAATTTCCGTCGGTTGGTCCATATATGGCATGATGTGCCTTCTTTGAAGCAAATGAAATTTTCTCTTTTCTCAAAAAAAAAAAAATGAAATTTTCTCCACCTTTATGGTTGGAGACATTCATCCCAACAAGAATATAGCTCAACCAACCTAAAGTTGTACCAATAACCACGGTTTGAATCTCCCACCCCACATAAAAATTAAAAAAGAAACTTTCATGAAAGTATGAAGTAACAATACCATTTTTGTCATATGTAAGAAAATCCCTACATACCGATACGCTAGTATTGTTCATTTTAACTTCTGAGTTGGTATGAATTTATGATGAATGAACTTTATGAAAATTGTTGTCAATGAGACTAAAGTGAATCTTCTTAAACAATGACCATTCAATGGAAAAAGTTCTCCAATATTAAGGATTATTGGCCGTCTCAGTTGGAATATTCTGAAAAGAAGGCAAATTTTTTTTTTTTTTTTTAAAAAAAAAAACCCTCTATTAAAACTAACGAAAATCCTTCAAAACGCCAATTGTCAAACATTGTAAAAGTCGACTGCAACTCCACAAAAACCATTTTCAATACACTTTTAATAGATGTGATATAGAATCAAATCGAAGCTCATCATCCATTTCCATGGAGTTTTCTCAAACCGATCATGTCCTCCTTTTTCCCTTTCCGGCCAAAGGCCACATCAAGCCCTTCCTCTGCCTGGCTCAGCTCCTCTGCAACGCCGGCCTCCGTGTCACCTTACTCAACACCGACCACCACCACCGCCGCATCCACAACCTCCGCCGCCTCGCCGCCCACTTTCCTTCGCTTCATCTCGAGTCCATTTCCGACGGCCTCCCGCCGGACCAGCCCCGAAATCTTCTCGACGGCGAGCTCTTTGCATCCATGCGTCAATTTACCACATCCCTCTTTCGAGAGCTTCTCATCTCCCACACTAATGGAACTTATTCTGGCCGGCCGCCGATCACTTGCGTTATCACGGATGTGATTTTTCGTTTTCCGATTGACGTAGCTGAAGAATTGGGTATCCCTGTATTTAATTTCTGTACTTTCAGTGCCCGCTTCTTGTTTATTTACTTCTGGATTCCCAAGCTCCTTGAAGATGGCCAGCTCCCGCACCCAGGTAACTCACATAACCACACCAATTTATCCGAAGATTCAATTTTTTGGTCGGATTAGAAATTGGAACTAAAACCCATTTCGCTTCTCTGTTTCTAGTCGGAAATACAAACCAAGAACTCCACGGCGTTCCAGGGGCGGAAGGGCTTTTAAGATGTAAAGATTTGCCGGGATCTTGGTCTGTCGAACACGTAGCGAAATACGATCCAATGAACTTTGTGAACGAGACAATTGCATCATCTCGAACCTCTGGTCTGATTCTCAACACATTCGACGAACTCGAAGCTCCATTTCTGACGAGTCTTTCCAAGATATACAAAAGGATTTACACCATTGGACCCGTTCATTCTCTGTTGAAGAACGCCCCCTGTGGACTTTGGAAAGAAGATCACAGCTGCTTGGCCTGGCTCGACTCGCAGTCGCCGAGATCCGTCGTGTTCGTGAGCTTCGGGAGCTTGGTGAAGATAACGAGCTCGCAGTTAATGGAGTTTTGGAATGGGTTGGTCGACAGTGGGAAGCCATTTCTGTTGGTGCTGAGATCAGATGCAATGGAAGGCGATGATGAGAAACAAGTGGTGAGAGAGATTATGGAGACGAAGGCAGAGGGGAGATGGTTGATTGTGAGTTGGGCTCCGCAAGAGGAGGTGTTGGGCCATGAAGCAATCGGTGGGTTTCTGACACATTCTGGTTGGAACTCCACTTTGGAGAGCATTGTTGCTGGGGTTCCTATGGTCTCTTGGCCACAAATTGGAGACCAGCCCAGTAACTGCACCTGGGTCAGTAAGGTGTGGAAGATTGGGCTGGAAATGGAGGATCGGTACGACCGGTCTACAGTTGAGACGATGGTTAGGTCTATAATGGAACGGGAAGATGAGAAAATGGAGAAGAGAATTGTGGAGTTAGCAAAACGAGCTAAGGATAGAGTTAGTAAAGATGGGCCATCGTATCGGAATTTAGAAAGTTTAGTTGAGGATATTAAAAGGGTTAAACTAAATTAGGGTTCCAACCTTTCCTTCAAATTTCGATAAGATTGAAAGGTTGAAGGAACCTACTTCGTTCAAGAGTTGTTTTCGTTTGTTTCTATCGTCATCGTCATTTTAGCAGCTGCATGAGTAATTTGGTTGCAAGATTCGAGACCCCACAAGAAAGAGATAGGTAAGAAAGATGTCCTTACTTCATTCACGATTAGATCGACTAGAGAGTCCTTAGATTCTTCCTAAACAATGTTGTAGTCCTATGATCTAGGATACCACATAAACCACAAGAGTTGTTTTTCTACATTGTTTTGTTCTCATAATTATAACTCAATTGATTTTCATGTTTTAAATTTCAAATTATTTTAATAACAAAATTGGTGAAATTAAACCACTAAATTTGCACATCTATTTTTTTTTTAATTCTTGTGTTATAAATATAATATATAGTCTATAAAGTAATATTAAAAAAATTTAAATTTACCTATATGGGTGATATTAACCAATTCGTGATATGAGATTCAATCACACACAATAGTAAAGAATGATTTTTTTTTCTTTTTTTTGAGAATATAAAAGTATATTGATATAGAGAACTTCCCCTTGGGGATACAAAGAGTGATTTCTCACTATGAACTTTGGTTAAAAGCGATTACCCTCCAAAGCATCAGGTTGGCATATAAACCAACACGAGGTAAAGAAATGCTCTATCCCATTAAAAAAACGACTAACATGAATATAATTTACCTCCTCAATATCCCAAATTATAGGATAAACTTCAACCATATTTGCCAACTTTTTCATTCAATATGGATATCAAATTTGCTGAATCAGAAACCAGTCCAACATGAGTAAGCTCCATTCTATGAGCCATGCAGGCACCAACCTTCCAACATAGTTTTTGCTTCTGCACACATAGGGAATGTGAAAGATGGACCTTGTCCGTGCATAGCCGCCTTCAAACTACCATCAAGTGTCTCGTATAATGACACCAAAACTTGTCTTATATTCTTTAAAATTAGAGGCTGTATCCTATCCACATGAATGATACTTCCTTGTACTATCAATCTCAAATTATCTCCTTTCTCCTTAGCTCCCACATTCACTTGCTGAGACTCCAGATAGACTGGTGAATCCAATCACATCGTTTGTTTAGATTCGTTATGCACCATCTTATTTCGGTCATACCATACTGCATGCCCACGCCCCCACACGAATTGATTCAAGGATTCCCTCTTGGTGGCCCTCCAACAAATCCCACCATCTATCTTTGATACTTGGAAAATTATATCCACAAATGTTGATTTGTTAAGGGTAATGAATGATATTACCACTCTATAAATAATGTTTTTAAAATAACCAAATAGCCTCAAGTTGAGTTTAAAATCTGCCGAATGCAAGTTTTGTAATGGGTGGCTAAATTATAATGGTTATTCTACAAATAGAAATCAATAATGCATTTTATTACGTAATATTGTCCACTTTGGGCATACACTCTCATGGCTTTGCTTTTGGATCACCTCAAAAGGCCTCATACCAATGGAGATACTAGTCCTCCCTTATATACCCATGATCATCCCCTTATCTAGCCAATGTGGGACTTTGGTTGCACTCCCAACAATCCTCCCCTCGAACAAAGTACCACCGAGCCGACTTTGGTTGCACTCCCAACAATCCTCCCCTCGAACAAAGTACCACCGAGCCTCCCCTCAAATAGTCATCTATCCGTCCAACTCTCTAGGCTTCACCGCTTTACCGAGAGAGTTCTTGCTCTTATCTAGGACGACTCCTCTTCTCCGGAGTATACCCGCCCACCCAGAGCTCAACCACGGACCTCCACCATGACTATTAAGGCTCACAACTTCTTTGTTCGGAACCCGAGGATTCCACCCAACACGGCTACTCCCGGGGCATGGCTCTGATACCACTTGATAAGGGACTACCGGACAACCACATATCTCCACAATGGTATGATATTGTCCACTTTGGGCATACACGATAATTTTGTACATATCTTTTGTTTCAATAGTATATTTGATTACGTTATAATTTTGTACAAAATTCTTAATTTTAACTACAACCAATCACCTTACTAAATCTATTTGTGACAGAAAACAATAGCAAATTTCAAACAAAACACATAAATAACTGATAGAATTTATCGGTGATATAATTTTTTCACTGATAGAATCTATTAGTGACAAAAAAAATTTATTACATTCTTATGTATATTATGCCCATATGTGAAATTCCTGGATCCGTCACTGCTCAAGTACATGACTGAAGAAAAAAAAATAAATTAATGATGTAGATCTTATAACTGTCAAACCACTCAAAGTTCTCTCAACATATCCTATTGTTACCATTGAAAAAATTATTGAATGAGGTCACCACAATGTAACGGTCTCCAACAACGATTAAATATATATTTGCAAATCTACAATTCTGATAATAATTAATGAATACAATTTCGAAATATTTTTCTAGTTTTTCTCTCATATATCCAATCGTGTAAAACTTTCAAGTGTGGCAAACTCCGATGTTTTCTAAGTAATGTATTAAATTTCCATCGACATTTCCACATTTCCATGGGTTCGACATCAACATGTAGGGTGAATCTACATTTCCATTATATTGTAAAAAAATTGATAAAATGTAAACAAAATAATAACAAAATGTAACTAATGTGTAGATAATATTTATTATAAGTATTTTAAATTATTTTAAAATTGTAAAACATTTATTCGTTGATTTAAATATTTTTTTGATTTTTTTGTTTTGAATATTTTTCTCCGAATATTCAGACATTTTGTCGATATTTCCAACATTTCCATTAAATTGAGACCTCGACAATTTCATCGAGCTCGACATTTTAACCCTTATTTTTAGGTTGAATTGAAATTATATATATATTAATCATTTTGTTTTGTTTAGTCGCTAAATACACAAGATTTAAATGATGATATGAAACATATTCATTTATAAAATTTAAACACACATTTCCACATATTTATTCAAGTCCATCATCACACGACAAGCAAGCAAGACAATCGAGAATGATTCAAAGGGAATCCAACGGTAATCAAGTCGAGTTCTTCATCTCTTCAGCCGGAGATTTCAACCGATTTGATCGCCGGCTTCTTCTCCGGCATCTTCGGAACGATGACAGTGAGAACCCCATTCTCCATCGACGCCTTGACTTCATCCACTTTAGCATTCTGCGGCAGCCTAAATCTCCTCATGAACTTCCCTTTGGCCCTCTCAACGCGATGCCACTTCTCATTATTCTCCTCCTTCTCGACGCCCCTCTCGCCGCTGATCTGAAGCACGCCGCCGTCCTCCACCTCCACTTTCACCTCCTCCTTCTTCAGCCCCGGCAGATCCGCCTTGAAGATGTGGGCCTCTGGAGTCTCCTTCCAGTCGACCTGCGCGTTGGCGAACGAGGACACTTCGTTGTTGGTGCCGATCGGTGCCCAAATATCCGACAAGAATGGGTCGAACACGCTCCTGGTGCCAAACAGACTTGGAATCAGAGACATTTTGGGTATTTTGGATCTGTTTGATGAAATGTGTGAAAGATTTCGGGATGCGCTCTATCTGTTCGATGAAATGTGTCTAAGAGAGTTTTCACTTCTCTGTTGGTATGAGCATCATGGGGATATGGAGGTTTCTTAAATGGGGAAAGATGAATCGACGGGGAGTTTCTGGGACGTTCTTCTGCTTTCTTTAATGGGTAATTGCTGGCAGTGTTCTTCATCCTTCCACAACCTTCCTCCTCTGCGTGGCCATGGCTCTCTTTTGTATTCCATGATGGGTCAGCGACTCAGCATCATCGAGGAGCTTCTGGTGAGTTCACTTCGCATCTGCGATTAAAGCTTTTGAATTTCTCTTTCAATGGAGGCAGCCCAAATGGAACTTGGATGGGGTTGAAGTTTGGGCTTTCCTCATTGTTATTGGATCGTTTTCGGGCCTTGTTTTATTTCACATGAATGGAAAATCCTTTAGCAAAAAGATACCTAGATAGACCAAATTGAAATCGAAATTTAAAAAATATCTGTCAAAGCGAGCATAGCTGTAATTGGCATGTATCCTCGACCATGAGGTCAGAGGTTTGAATCTCCCCCACCCCCGAATGTTGATGTACTAAAAAAACATCGCTTGAACGCGAGTTTACTGTTGTGCAAACATAGTCATCGGACAAGAACTTTACGATTTCACTCTCCCTCCTTGACGTCAATTGAAGTTCCTTAAGGAATGAGACTATTACATATAAAAATATATGCAGTGGCAGATCCACCTCAGGCCAGCCCCCTCTGAACTGAACCTGATATTTATATTACTATAACATAATTCATCAGAAATGCTAATCTGTGGAGCTACTCGATTGGTACACATGTTCTTAATTCTAAATTTAAATTATAGATTATATTTTCTAATAAAAAAATTTATGTATAAATTATTTCCAAATTTCAAATAATAACTAATAGTTTAAATTATAAATTTCAGATTTAGTTAAAGTTATGGGCCAGTTGCAAAAGTAGCAAACCGACCCAAAATAATTACAAAAATAGCAGCCGTTGAAACTATTTGCAAAAATGGCAAAATATTGTCATCTAAAAGGTAAAATTACTAAAATGCCCTTTCTATTGGCTTCCATTTCTTCTCTACTTTTCCGGTCATCTCCATCGGTCTTCTTCTCCATCTCCCGTCTTCTTCATTCTTCCGTATTCTCCATTTCATTTCCCTCACGATAAAATAAGCCTATAAAATAAGCCAAACAAGGACTCTACCTCTCCCCTTCCCGTGGCCTCAAAGAAGCTTTGATCTGAAAATTTCCTCTTGCTCACAACTTTCCGCTTTCTTGGCGTCGTCGGGCAGCTTCGCACGGTCGGAATTCGATGTCGGAGAGATGTCGGAGTTCGGCAGCTCTCTCCGCCACCATTGGGTGCCACCTGAAGGGCTTCTCGACCGTCTTCGTCGTCGCTCCGATCAGCTTCTTCCAGTGGCTTTTGAGTTTGTACTGACTTTTGGAGATCGGATTTGTGAAATTCAGACATGGGGTTGAGAGAAAAAAAGAGAGCTGAGTTTTGAATTTAAGAGAAAGGGAGAGAGAGGAATTCACTATTTATAGGCTTTTTTTTTTTTTTTTGTGTTTCGATCAAATCTTGTTAGGGAAGGTTTAGATGAGAATACAACATTTATAGAAATTTTTTCTATCACTCATAGAATCTATCAGTGATAGAAGATAGATTCTATCAGTGATAGAAAGTTTTTCTATCAATGATAGAAAATTCTATCACTGATATAAAGTTTCTATCAGTGATAGAAAGTTTTTCTATCATTGATATATTCTATCAGTGATACAAAACTTCTATCACTAATAGAAAGTTAATTCTATCAATGATAGAAGATTTCTATCACTGATAGAAAGTTGATAGAATTAACTTTCCATAAGTGATAGAAGATTTCTATCACTGATAGAAAATTTTTCTATCAGTGATAGAAAAGTTTTCTATCACTGATAGAAAAGTTTTCTATCACTGATAGAATCTATCAGTGATAGAAAAAATTTCTATAAGTGATAGAAAACTTCGATAGAATTATGATTTCTATCACTGATAGAAACCTTTCTATCAGTGATAGAAGATTTCTATCACTGGTGTCATAGATTCTATCAGTGATAGAAAGTTTTTCTATCAATGATAGAAAATTCTATCACTGATAGGAAAGTTAATTCTATCACTTATAGAAAGTTTCTATCCGTGATAGAAAGTTTTTCTATCACTGATAGACTATCAGTGATAGAAAAACTTTCTATCAGTGATACAAAACTTCTATCACTAATATAAAGTTAATTATATCAATGATAGAAGATTTCTATCAAATCTATCACTGATAGAAAGTTGATAGAATTAACTTTCTATCAGTGATAGAAACTTTTCTATCAGTGATAGAAAAGTTTTCTATCACTGATAGAAATCTTCGATAGAATTATGATTTCTATCACTGATAGAAACCTTTCTATCAGTGATAGAAGATTTCTATCATTGATGTGATAGATTCTATCAGTGATGGAAAGTTTTTCTATCAATGATAGAAAATTCTATCACTGATAGGAAAGTTAATTCTATCACTGATAGAAAGTTTCTATCAGTGATAGAAAGTTTCTATCAGTGATAGAAAGTTCTATCAGTGATAGAAAAACTTTCTATCAGTGATACAACACTTCTATCAGTGATAGAAGGTTTTCTATTAGTGATAGAAGGTTTTCTATCAGTGATAGAACGTTTTTCTATCTCTGATAGATTCTATCAGTGATAGAAAATTTATATCACTGATAGAAAGTTAATTCTATCAGTGTAGAACGTTTTTCTATCACTGATAGATTCTATCAGTGATAGAAAATCGTTCTATCAGTGATAGAAAACTTCTATCACTGATAGAAAGTTTTCTATCACTGATAGAAAGTTAATTCTATCACTGATAAAAAACTTCTATCACTGATAGATTCTATTAGTGATAGAAAAACTTTCTATCTTTTCTATCACTAATAGAAAGTTAATTCTATCAATGATAGAAGATTTCTATCAGTGATAACAAAAAACTTTCTATCAGTGATAGAAAACTTTCTCTATCACTGATAGATTCTATCAGTGATAGAAAAATTTTCTATCAGATAGAAACCTACCAAAACAAAAATAGAGGAGAAAAATCCACCAGATGCGCGCGCAAGGCCAAAATAGGGATATAAAAAATTAATTCAAAAATTTTGCCATATTTGCAAATATTTTAAAAAATTGCTAAAATTGCAATTATTTACCCTAATTTTGCCACCCATTACAATTATCCTAAAGTTATATACTCTTTTAAATTTTAAAATTTGTGTTTAATAAGTTCTAAAATTTTAAAAAATGTTTTGACCTATTCGAATTTTTTTGAAATTTATAAATTTATTGATTATAAAATTGAAAGTTTTTCACTATACAAACCTGTGAATATGTTAGGATTTTTTTTTAATAGATGACAGTAATTTATTAGACACAAAATTGAATGTTTAAAAATCTATTTGACATTTTTAAACTTTAGGGATCTATTGACACAAAATTGAAAATCGAAGCTTATTAGACACACAAGCATAAAAGTTCAAGAACTAAACTTGTAATTTAACCCAACAAACATACAATATTATAATTTTTGTCTTAACTTATTCATTAAATTTCGTTTTTTATATCAAATATAAATGAAATGGATAAAAATATTTTTAAATTTTTATTCGACTATTTTAAAAAAATTAATCCTATAATATAAATACTTGTAGAGAACAATTACGAAGGATGAAATTAGTAGTTCAATTTCATTTATGAATTTTTTAGATTGTATACTTGTAAATTACTTTTACGAAATTGTAAGTGAACTTAAGCCCCCTAACAAAAATTCTAGACCCGCCACTGAATATATGACGAATATATAATAAAGTTTATATAATATACATATGGATGCAATAAGTTGCATGGCCTATATTTATCTATCATTTCAAAATTTCACTTATGAACTATATAAATCATGATATATATATACCATATATATATAATGAGGTTTATATATAATATACATCTAAGTACATATAAGATTATATAATATATTGCCTAGTACATATTTATCATTATGAAATTTTACTTATGAACTATATAAATAATGACGAATATATTCTATAATTGTTTATATATTATAATGTATGATATATATTTATCGTATGAAGAAATTCTACCAGCAATTGGGTGATTAAATGTAAATAGGGTTAATGTGAACAAACAAAAATATTAAAAATTACAAACATCTTATGTCATTAGATATTAAAAACAAAAACAAAAAAAAAATGCATACCATATGGTTGGATGGTCTTTTGCAAAACAAAAAAAAAAATAATAATCTTTTTGACAAAATCAAACCAAAAATGAAAGAAAAATATAAACATATTGTTTGACATAAAATGGTTGTATTAATTAACAACTCCCAATAAGAATGAGTGAGCAATATTGTTTAAAAAAAAAAAAGAATGAGTGAGTAATATATATATATATATATATATATATATATATATACTCATATTGTTTGACCAAATAAAACAAAAAATAAAAATAAACATTGGTTGGCAACTTCAATTTGACTGCAATTGGTTGAATTTTTTTTAATGTATTTAGGATTAGAGTTGGATATTAGTAAATCTTAATAGTAGTCTTTATTATGGAAAGAATCAATACAAACCAAAATTTAATGTGCGGACAAAATAAGGAAGATTTAGTTAGAAAATCTTGAACCAAGACAAAGCTGAATTTTTTTTCATAACTGGACATTTGTGAAATATTGGTTCCGAAACCGTCTAATTCCCATAATTCTTTATACAAAAATGGTGGATGGGCTCCTTTAACCCATTAATTTCAAATTTGTCAAAATCTTTTGAATTTGTCAATGGTAAGATTTCATGCATTAATTCAATTTTTGTTCTTCCCTAAATGTCCTTATTTAATTTGGTAACTCTTATTTTATTGATTTATTTTAGTATTAATTTTTTGGGAAAAATACACTTTTGGTCCCTGAGGTTTGGGTTAAGTGACACTTGGGTCCCTGAGTTTTCAAACTCAACAAAAATACCCCTGAGGTTTGAGATAAGGAGCACTTTGGTCCCTGCCGTCAAATTTTCTGTTAACTTTTAACGGTTGCTGACGTGGCACAATTATTTTAATATAAAAAATTATTTTTGTTTTATTTTTTAAATAAAAAATATTAAAAAATTAATATTTAATTATTTTTTTTATTCTTTCTCTCTTTCTCTCTCATCTTCTTCTTCTCCATCTTCCTTCTTCTCCATCTTCTCCCTTCTCCTTCTTCTTCTTCCTAAGTTCGGCGACCGGCGACCACCACACGCCGCCGCCGCCGCCGGCCGCCGGCGACTGAATTTTTTTTTTTTCTTCTTTCTTCTTTCTTCTTCTCTTCTTTTTCTTCAATGTTTTTTTAAAAAAAAAAAATAGAAAAGGGAGGGAGGAGGGACCTCCGCCGGAAACGGAGGAGGAGGGAGGAGGGGCCGGCGGTGATGCCTTTGCTCGACTCTATGCCACCGTCGAAGCCGACATTGAAGCCACTCTCCAGGTTTGATGTCGATCCCTTGCTCAATTTCTCAGTTCCTACTCGTTCTGTTGCTGGATAGGGCATTGATGATTGTCATATTATGTAGCTTGTTGTCTTTTCTGATCTAGGTTGAATTCGGTGGATAACTTGTGGTTTTGAGTAATTCGTAGATGATTTAGCGTTTTAGTTTGACGGCGAGGAGATTGGGTTCTATTTTGAGTGTTATTTTGTTGTGCAGAAAGCGGATGATGCTTCTAAAGAGAAGAATAGGGCGTCGGTGGTGGCGTTGAATGCAGAGATTCGTCGTACCAAGGCTCGATTACTGGAGGAGGTCCCCAAGTTGCAGAGATTGGCTGTAAAGAGGGTTTGTATTCACTGTCTTTACTAAATTTCACTTTCATTACATAAATTTCGTCTTAATACCTAGGTGTTTCATGTCAATTTTTGTGAGAAGATCGTGGTGAAAGGACTGGTTCCATGAACTCATTGTGCATTTAGGATGATTTTGGAATTTTTATAGTCTATTGAAGCAGAGCCACTGGATTTGAATTGTATGGCTTCTACCTATATTTTGCATTGGATGGTTACATAATTTATTCACAGGTAAAAGGACTATCAACTGAAGATCTTACCACTCGAAATGATTTGGTGCTTGCATTGTCGGATCGGATTCAAGCTATACCAGATGGGACTGCTACTGCAGCGAAGAAGAATGGTGGTTGGACATCCTCAGCTTCACGTACTGAAGAAAGAAGAAAGAAGAAAAAAAAAAAAATTCAGTCGCCGGCGGCTGGCGGCGGCGGCGGCGTGTGGTGGCCGCCGGTCGCCGGACTTAGGAAGAAGAAGAAGGAGGAGGGAGAAGATGGAGAAGAAGGAAGATAGAGAAGAAGGAAGATGAGAGAGAAAGAGAGAAAGAATTAAAAATAATAATTAAATATTAATTTTTTAACTTTTTAATATTTTTTATTTAAAAATAAAACAAAAATAATTTTTTATATTAAAATAATAGTGCCACGTCAGCAACCGTTAAAAGTTAACAGAAAATTTGACGGCAGGGACCAAAGTGCTCCTTATCTCAAACCTCAGGGGTATTTTTGTTGAGTTTGAAAACTCAGGGACCCAAGTGTCACTTAACCCAAACCTCAGGGACCAAAAGTGTATTTTTTCCTAATTTTTTTCTGTCAACCGGTAAGGACAAATACGTAAATGAGTTTCTTGAACTCCTTTAATATCTAGTTGTATACAGTTGTGAGTTGACAGAAATGCAAAATTATAACAAAATAGACACTTTTGAAATGAATGAACTATTGTTGGCCCATTTGTGTAGTTACCATATGCAAACAAAACAAAATAGAAGCAAATGCGACCTATATATATATATACACACTTTTGGTCCCTAAGGAAAAATACACTTTTGGTCCCTAAGGTTTGGGTTAGGTTTCATTTTGGTCCTTGAATTTTGAATTTCGTTTCATTTTAGTCCATCTATCCAATTTTCTGCTAATATTTAATAGATTGCTGACATGGCATTGATTTTTTATTAAAAACTTATTTTTTAATTTTTAAAATATAAATATATTAAAATAATAAAATTATTATTATTTTATATTATTTTTATTTCTTTTTCCCTCTCTTTCTTCATCTTCTTGTCTAGCCACCACCTGTCGGTGAACTGTTTTTTTTTCTCCTTCCTCTTCTCTTACCTCTTATTCTTTCTGTTTTTTATTTTCTCAAAAAAAAAATTGAAGAACTTAGAAAGGGAAAAATCTCCCGTCTCCGACATCCTCTCCGACAAGTACAACAAGTCGGACCCGAAACCTGGCTGCGATGTAGGTCTTGTTGACAAAGAAGAGGGAGGGACAAAACACAAGAAGAGGGAGAGAACTAGGTTGCGGTGTGGGTCTTGCTGCTAAAGAAGAGAGAACTCATCGAGATCGTGGTTAGTCACAAATTGACACCGCTGCTCGAGCTGAAAGGGAAAAACGAGGGAGCAGAAGAGATGTGCACCGTAGGTCTATGGGTTGTAGTGTAGAATCGAGAGGGAGATGATCTGGAGAAGAAGAAAACCGTGAGAGGAAGCAAACAGATCTGGAATGAAGGCGAGAGGGAGAAGAAGAAAACTAGGGGTGCTGGAACGGCGTGCGAAGGCGAGAAGGAGAAGTCGAGACTCCAAATCGGGAACGGGTTTGGAACAATTCGTTCCAGTCTCGATTCGAAGGGGGTTTTTCCCCTTCGTTTTTCTTAACGTGAAAGAAAAGAAGGGAAAGGAGAAGAAGGAAGAAAAGAAAAACATATGGAAAAAAAATTCTTTGGCGACGACAGTCGGCCAACCATCGGCAGTGGCGATGATGGGCGGTGGGTGATGGTGATCGGTGGGAGGTGGCCGAAGAAAAAGGAGAAGAAGAAGGAGAAAAATGGGAGGGAAATGAAATTTATAAAAATATATATTTTTAATTATTTTATTATTGTTTTATTTTTAAAATTCAAAAAATTAATTTTTTTAATTAAAAAAAAACAGTGTCACGTCATCAAACCATTAAGATTTAACGGAAAAGTGGATGGACGGACCAAAATAAAACTAAAACCAAACCTAGAGGCTAAATTGTCGAGTTTGAAAACTCAGGGACCAAAAGTGTATTTTTCCATAGGAAATACAAAGCTCCTCGACCCAATTGTTCAGGGGAAGAAACTAAGAGCAATGGGTTTTTTTTTTTTTTTTACAATATGTGTGAAGGATTCGAATCACAAATCTATTGGTCATCGGTACAATTTTATACTAGTTAAGTTATGCTCTTGTTGGCACCTAAGAACAATAGCTACTCTTGAAATAAGGATATTTGACAATAGAATAAGCAGCAATGTTCAAAGAGTGATTCTCACATAAAGGAAAGAATAGGCCAGAAATTAAAAATTGTAGTAATCATCTTAATAACACCAACCTCACATCTGAAAGATTGGCATGGTCGAAATGTTCCACATATTTTTTTCTTATTACCAAAACTCGTTTGATAACCATTTAGTTTTTTATTTTTGGAAATTAAACTTGTTACTTCTACCTATGAGTTACTTTGTTTTGTTATATACTTTTTACCAATGTTTTCAAAATCTAAGCCAAGTATTAAAAACTAAGATTCCATTTGATAATCATTTGGTTTTGTTTTTCGGTTTTTGAAAAGTATTCTTGTTTTCTTTCGATTTTCTTATAATGATTTTCATTTTTGTTAAGGACACATTTGAATTACTAGCCAAATTTCAAAAACAAAAAAAAAAAATTTGAAAACTAATATTTTTAGTTTTCAAAACTTGACTTAGTTTTTAAAAACATGGGAAAAAGGTAGTGATGTTTAATTTATAAGTTTAATTTTCAGAAACGAAAAATCAAATGGCTATCAAACAATGTCTAAAATAAATAGTTTTTTGGAATTTGGCTAAGAAATCAAATGTTTTCTCTTTTGTCAATCTGAACATAGTTCAATTAAGACATATACCAAAAAGTCAAATGTTTAAATCTCTACTCTCATATATATTATTAAACTCAAAATAAATAAATAGATCCTCTCTCTCAAGTTCAATGATCTCTTCAATCAACACATGGTCATGGAAAGCTCCTCCTAATAGATGTCAATATCAAAATTTTCTGAAGTTGACATCTGGATTCAAGAAATCAAAGAGCTTGCTGCTCATTATTGTCATATTACTTCATTTTCTCATGTGAGGAGGGAAAGTGGTCCACCATTTCCTTCTTTTAGCTTCTTCTTCAACCTGAATGAGTTCCCTTGCTTCTGACTTTATTGTTCTATTCATTAATGAAGAATCAATTAGGTTGTAGCCATTAATGGAATGGCTTCCCTGATTGTGTTTAAGGAGTTCCTTTCCTTCTAATTTTCCATCGTTATTCCTTTTTTTTTTTTTTTTTACAACATGTGGGGGTGGGAATTGAACCTTCGACCTCTTGGTCGGAATACAAACGTTATGCAAATTGAGTCATGCTCTTGTTGGCCATTGTTATTCCATACCATACAAAACAAACCTTGAAAAAAAATAAATAATAGTAACCCATCTTAAGCAAAGTTGTATTAAAATAATTATAGAATAAACTGTATTCTTAAATGCACAAATTTACCTCCATGTGATAGCACCTCCAATCAGAAAAGGACTATAAAACAAAGAAATAAAAGTGTAACTTTCTCAAATGACATAAAAGATTGATACAGCAAATATAGTCAATAAACATATAACTAAAAAAAAAAAAGATTAGTGTGATTTAAAGAAGCACAGGGCTCTATTATATATATATATATTCTCCAATTTCATCACTTGCAACTGAAGAAAGTTCAGAACCAAACAAACACTACACAACAAAACAAACCCCATCAGTCTTTGGGCGGACAACCTAATGACTTTAAGTTAATTTTTAGTTAATCACAACATTAAACTTCTCTAATTAATCATCTCCAGTTTGGCAGAGCCCTGTCTCTGTTTCCACTGTTATATATAGTATATACTAAGCAGCCAAATCCCAGATCACTCTTTTTCTCTCTCTCCCTAAGCAGTTCAGATATGGAGCCTATGTCCATGTCTCCTCCTGCCATGGATGGCGACACCACCATGAACAACTCGACCGGTGATGATCCGATGGCGACGATGTCGACGAAGATGCAGATGAGCTTCTACTGGGGCAAAGATGCTGTGATTCTGTTTTCTGGATGGCCTAAAGAGAGCCTTGGCCTGTACATATTGGCCTTCTTCTTCATCTTCCTGCTGGCCTTCGCCGTCGAGTTCTTGAGCCACACGCCACCGAACAAGCTCGGCAAGACCCCCGTCGCCAGCGCCTCCGTTCAGGCCGTTGTCTATGCTTTCAGAACCGGTTTGGCTTATCTGGTCATGCTGGCTGTTATGTCTTTCAATGTTGGGATCTTTATAGCGGCTGTGGCAGGCCACACTCTTGGATTCTTTGTAGTCAAAGTTCGTGCTCTTACTGTTGCAAAGAGGACTGATTCTAATGAAGTTTGATTGCAGTTTGAGCTCTGTGGATTTGATATGTTTTTGTTTCTGTCTTTTTGGACTGATTGTTTTCATTTCGTTTATGTTGATTTTGTGTAATGAAAAAGCTTCGCCGGAGAACACAGGGTTCTCTTCGCTGTTCAGTCTCCATATCTCTGTGTTAATTTGTAAGTTTGTAAATTTAGCCTATGCGAAATCTTTTGGTAGCAATGATATCAGATCCTAGGTATGAAATCTGCTATATAGTCACGGGCTTAGAGGAAGAAGATTTTTAAAAGAGAAAACAAGGAGTTGAAGTTGTGAAATCAATGGGTTTGTCTTTAAAGTTTAACATTTTTTAAAGTATCCATTTTAATCTAATTGATTTATAGAATCTATGACATGACATTGATGATATCTTTAAAAAAAAATTGTATCAAGGAAAGTAATTACTTTTAATAGTCGAATCACTACTAAATCTCAATAAGGGTTGAATGATGGTATGTTCAAAATAAGGGTTGAATGATGGTATTGTATTTGAACATAGTACAAGATCACGAAATTTTGCATTTAAAATCTTTGCAATATTATTTGGTTGATATTAATCTAGAAATTAGAATTTTTTTTTCAACTTGGCGTAGAACATAACTTGATTGGGAAAAGGTTAAGGCATCTAGCATTTTGCACTTTGGATGAGATGCAAAAATTCAAAAGCCAAAGTCTATAGCGACAACACCAAGAAAGGATACCAAAAATTAAAGGAGAGAAAGGAGAGAAAGGAGGGAAGAATAGAAGCAAGGAGCCAAGCAAGAGGATAAAGGTTTCCAATTTTATTTGTATTCATAAAACACTACTTTAAGATTTTTACCCTAATAATAGAAAACATCTTATATAATACCCACACATCAATACCAATCAAAAAAAACTTGGTTGCATACCGATACATAGAGATCTCTCTACATACCAGCATTAAAATGTTGACAACTAAGAAAGACAAAAAAGTTTTTTCATTTTTCCCCTTCCTCTTTCTTAATTGTCAAGATTTTAATGAGTATGCAAGAAGATCCCTACATACCGATATGCTCGTCATTGCACTTTCATTACAGTAGCCTCCCTTTGGTCTAAATTCATCAAAAGTAGATTGTAAAAGAGTGTTTAGTATTTTTCATGGTAGTAAAAATATTGACTCTCATTTCATGAATAATATAAACGACACCATTCCAACATTGACAAATATTCTATTCTAATACTTCATCTAATCAATTCTTGTGGGTACGGATAACTCTCCTGACAGTTTTTGCTAATGTTCGGATACTATGTAAAGGTGTGCATAAAAACATTGAAATTACTAATTAAAGTTGATATTTGAATAATCTTTTAAAGATTTTAAGATTGCGAAGAGTACAGAAACAAATCCATGAAGAATCAGAATCCTAAAAGACATTTCATCATCAAGGATCTTATGATTACAGGTGATGGAGCTAGTATGAAAAAACTACTAAAGGTGATTATTCAAATTCACTACTCCAGCCAAACTTCCCTAGGATCTCTCCTAAAGTTTGAGGTTGAAGATTGAAGACTCAAGAAAAATATGGAGTATTCTTTATCCTGCATTTCTGCTTAATCTTAATGTACAAAATCCAATTAGATTATTGTATCTCATAATGCCCTTGAAGTAAAGCTGAGCTACCTCTAATATGTTCACTTCTCTCTTCATAATCTATAGTATGGAACATCTATTCAGCCCAAGGGCTGCAAATATTCGTCTACCGGCAGGCCAGAAGCGGGATAGCCAATCCCTTGGATGGTCATCTGCTATACTATCATCACTAAATTCAGAGGATTTGTCATCCTCGTTTTGTTCTAATTTATCAGAGTTTTCCTGGGTTTCACCTGAGTTCTGGTCTTCTCTATCTCCAGCACCAGCCTCTGAAATTTCCCCTGGTTTTTTGTCAAATAGTCCTTTGAACTGTTTCCTTGCTTTCTTCTCCAC
Organism: Luffa acutangula; assembly: GCA_036850905.1. Classification (NCBI taxonomy): domain Eukaryota; kingdom Viridiplantae; phylum Streptophyta; class Magnoliopsida; order Cucurbitales; family Cucurbitaceae; genus Luffa; species Luffa acutangula. The sequence goes on along the minus strand of CM072087.1, from coordinate 48,891,822 downwards.
TTCCTATAGATAGAATGGTGAAGCAGAAGAGAAAAATGATAAAGTAATTTCGCTTCCATCTCTAATGGTAAATTAGAAATGATGATGTTATTCTGACCTGTTTCTTTTGCTTCAGTTTTAGGAGGGCTGCTGTGGCATCGGCTTCAGATGATTTATCAACTTTTTTCATCTATTGGTTTGAAGAATACAGTTTAGAAATGGGATTAAAACATCTAACGCCTAACATGGAAAAAAATTAGTTTTTTACCATTTCAAAGTCGTTTCTTGCTTCCTCAAAATCTCCGAGGGTCATGTAGGCCATTCCTCGACGGTACAAAGCCTTTGCATTTGCAGGGTTTGCATCTATAACCTGCATTATTCCACTTAAGAAAACATTTGAAGGTCCAATATGAAAGGAAACATAGTAAAAAACATGCGATTATTGTAACCAAAGAAAACCATTCACAGTCAGTTCATCAGCTTGTCAAGACTCATTCGTAAGTATTCTTCCAAATGGGACTTTGTAAATGAATTAGGGTCTGTTTGGAATGACTTTCCAAATGCTTAAAGATATGAACATTTAAAACCTTTCTTTATTGTTTTTTTAAAAAAACACCTTTTTAAGCATTTAACCCATTCCAAACACTTGATTTATTCTAACTTTAATACTATTTAGTCTTTAGTCCATGTTAACGATACATGTATTGGCCTTTAAAAACAAAATCAATTTTCAACCTTACACAAGGAGAGCGTTGAAGAATAAACTAAAGAAGATTAGAATGACTCTAGCGTAACAAGCACTTGGATCTTCCATGGCTGATTTAACTGCCTTTAAAATATAATTGTTCTTTATATTTTAAAATCCTGCTGCTCAACCAAAAAAAATGAAAATCCATTAAAATCCCAAATGCACCTCTGCTTCCCCACGCCCCCTTTCCCTCTCTTTGTTTCGGGGTGGGGTGCAGGACACAATCATGGCTCAGAAGAATACAGACTGAGAATCCTGTTAGATACTGCAGATGGAGGTACTAGCGACATTCAGATTCAACCATGAATAAACTCACATGCATCCATTTAGTTGCTAAGAGCAAATGGTGATTTCGTAGAAAAGTGGGCTAAAAAGGTCATAAAACATACCTTGTTACACATCTCAATAGACTTCCTGCATTCTCCCAGTTTCAAGTAGCATGCAGCGACATTCAGATTTAACAAATTCTTGAAAAATCAAATATGAAAGATAATAAATAAACGATCTTAAATGGACTAGTGGACTACGTTGGAGACAAACCAGGTAAAATGTTCAAATTTAAGACGACTCAACATCACATGCTAGCAAGTACTTACTCGGGCATTAGAAAAAACTTTTCCTTCGTCATCATCTTGTGGATTGACATGATTGAATTCACGAAGCACCTGCAGAATCACAGATGACCATTATAATTAAAGACAGTTAACATAAGTAGCTTATAGATTGTTTGCTTGATTCCTCAATCTAATAAAGTGATGTGAGAAAAAGATGTGGAAAGTCGTAATTTCTAGTTTAAAATATACACACTAATAGCTGAAACGATTCCTATTTGCAATAAGAGGTGTCCTGAAGCAGTCACAACGCCTTCAACCTGACTGACAACAGCACTAACTGTTCGAGAGATGTATAGACACATAACTGCTGCCGCAAATACTCAAAAATTAAGTTTGAAAAATATCCACGAAAGAGCAAGTGTTTTGGCCTGACAGGTCTTATTATTGTTGCATTTCTTCTACTGGGTTAGCAAACTGATTTAATGAAGAAGTCTTGGCCTATGTGTTAGGATCAGTAAAATGATATCGATTGAAAATTAATGAAAAAGTTACACTAGGCAGAAGGTGAAGAGAGTACGAGCAGAATAGATTGCCTTCTCATACTTGGCTTTAGCAAGTTCAAATTTTCCTTCTTTGAAAAGTCTGTTGCCCTGGAAAGAAAGTATACAATAAATGCCATTTGGAGTCATCAATACAGGAAAAACTGCAGGCTGCCAGCAGAATAATGTAGCATAATAATTGCCCAATACTATCCAAGACAAACAGAAAGGATAAGATACCGTGTTTCTGATCTTCTCTGCTTCATCCATTATGCTTTTGAAGTCCAGACCATCCCATTCCTGTGATTAATGAGCAATTCTTCATATGCTGACATTTTGAACTTATAATTCACGGATGAAGGTATTGACAGGATCAGATATCATAAATGGAGATTATAAACACAGAAATATATGGATGACCAACTATTCAAAGACGAGATGATGCAACATTTGTCTGAAATATACTGCAAAAAAATGTTGACATCGTGAGGATGACTATTAAGAGTTTAGGATTAAGAACGCGTGCAAAGAGTTTGATGCTAAGCAATAACAATAGTACTGACAACAATTTCATTGATCTGCACCTTTGGCATCTCAAAACCTAGAAGTTCGATTTCCCATTGAACATGAGCACCTGCTGGAACATCAGCTGGCCTAAGCACATGGTACAAAGCACAAAAGAGATTGTTATGCTTCGAAAGACTGAGAAGGAGGAAGAAAGATGATGTAATGACAACAACAATAGTCAAAGACTACACTGATTAAATAAAAGAGTTGAACATCTAATCATTTTGGAAAACCAAGATACAATTAAGTTACTAAAAAGAGAGATTATGGAATAGTAACCTTGGAAACTTGTCATATGCATAATCGGGAGGGCAAGTAACGAGGGCTATTTCTCCAGGCAGCATCAGACGAACAGACATTTCAAATCCCTCGGGCACCTATTACACAAAATGGGCCATAACCTTCACCAGTTATTATCTTTCCACATGCAGGTTAGAAAGCACAGACCTTTGACTCAAAATCCCAGACACAATCAATTCGAAACTTGTTGGAACCCCCTCAGACAAACCACCCCAAGAAACCATGGAAGGTAAATGCAAATATCAGTTGGTAGAAGACACTACTTGGTTTCTAGAGACAAGATCTTTGTTAGGTATCCAATCTACTATTTACTATTAATGAGCTCAAAAGGCATGCAAAATGCACCTTACAGACACAAACGCCTAGCGAATTCCAAACATCTAGAACTCTTGATCATGTCCTTCCTAACGATATATAACCTGAATGTAGTGTGCTAATTAATTGATCTGGAAGATATTTCCCCTTTTTCCTTTTCTATTTACCATAAAAATCTTTCTAATCGGTCAGCTCTCATCAACAATAGAATTCACGGGCTGAGAATAGAATTACTGTCAGTAAAAGGGCAAGGCAACTCACCAGCCCTTCTCCAGATTGGAATTCCAAAGGCTGACCATCATTATCAACTTTTGTATCATAGAAAACTCTCTTATCTTCACTCAGCATGGCCTTGTAATGAACTTGTAGAAGACTGTCATGAAGGGGGCAATCCATTGGAAAATCACCTGATTATTCCAGAGAATATGGAAGTTTGATCATTGATGGACTAAAATAAAGTTGACTGATAGTAATATATTTATGAGATACAAAGCTTAAGTGACTCAAATTAAATGTAACATAAAATGTACACCTCAGAAGCTGAAATAAATTTAGCTTCAAGTACAAAATGGAAGATGTTATTTTATCTACACTTGGCAAGTATGTCACATACTACAAACATGGAACTTTCATCAAATCCATGGCTATAGATATGTTCCTGATAAATGCCAATTTGAATGAGAATGAAGTTCTGAACCCACACCTTTTCCATCACGAATTCGACGTTTGATCAGGCGTCCATCTCCAAGCATGTCTCTTACCTACTCATTTAGTACTAGAGGGTTAAGCTCAAAGACTGTGAGAGATACATAGGTTTAGCAAAAGCAAAAAAATAATCATCTTTTACAATGCAGGTTAATGACAGAAATAACCAATATAAACAAGGGTCTCATAAATGCCCCTCCAAACAGATCAATGGAGCAATAATCTAGTTCTACAACGACTTCACTAACCTGAATGAAGTGGACTAGCTCCACTTCAAAATGAACTTCTTCAATACCATCCTCCACCGTGATTAGAGGAGATGGAGTTAAATACTGACTAGTGACAAATATTACTGCCTTTTCTCCTCGTGTCATTGTTCCAATTCCCATTTCTAGACCTTTAGGTACCTAAGATGCATGCAATGAGAGTGAGTGAGGAAATAGACAAATAGAAAAATGGATAGAAAATTAGACAAGGACTTGATCATTAACCTCGGACTTTCCAAAAGTGAAAAAATATGGCTCTTCAGTTGTGTGTGATAGAATCACTTTACCGTCTCCTGTCTTCGCAGAAATCCTAGAAGCACCCACATTTTCAACAAAGATAGCAAACTCAATTTGGTGCTCAGCATTAACAGCAGATATAGAAGATAAAAGAGAACATAAGGAAAATGCTACCAAGCTTTGATCTCGTAAGGCTCCCTTGGTGATTCCCAACCTTGCCCCTCATTTATAACCTGTTTAAAAAAATCAGAACATAAAAATCGTAAACCCGCCTTTCATATTCTTCAGAGCACTCTACATAGTTTTCCACAGGTTAAAATATAAACTTTCCCAGCTCCCCCTACATTCAACGTCCTATCTTAAACTCTCTTACTACTCATCACCTGCATAGCATCCCCTGAAGTTATTGTCTAATATCACTAGATATATTTGAATCAACAATTGTTCCATTAAACAGCAATGCTAATTGCAACTATTGGAAATTCCACTGATGTATCCAAGTTTGTATACTAGAGAGTTGAAATTATTTGTTCTAAAATAATATTGACTTAAAATGTATAGTTCTACTCTAGAAGCGTTATAAATTACTCGATAATGCTCATTTTATTTTTTTTCCAATACCTTCTTCACGACGCCAAAATCATTGCTTACAACCTGCAAATATATCAAAAGGGAAAGTTAAATAACTACCAGATCATGATCAGACACAAGCCAAGATCTTTACAGTTGAGGGGATAAATCAGGCAGGCAAAAATATATATCGAGAAGGTTAGGAAGCGAAAAGGTGCATACACATTAATGAGCCAGTATCACTAGATTTCATCTATGGTCCTGAAGTAAATATCATTTACCACATGAGTCTTATATTTGAGAAGATATTATTGACATTCAAGACTTTTGCGTGATTCACATGACAAGAAAAACTTTTAGCTTTGACATTTCTTGCCTTGGCCTTAGAAAAATCTATCATCTCAATCTCAAAATGCAGTTCATCTTCCTTCGGGAAGCTGCTACTGACTGAAAGTGGGCAGTCCTCCTCGCCATAGTGCATTTGAGGCTTCATCTTGAACTGAAACAGCAGTAAAAACAGTTCATTGTTATAAATGTCCAAGAGATGTTACTTTTCTTCCCCTAAGGGAATACAGATGCACCAAGTTCAAGAAAGAAAATTACCATAGCCACTTCACCTTTCAACATTGTTGGAATACCTTCTAGTAATCCCAGTATCATTTTGCTTTTGCCTAAAATATGCCTCGTTGGAATGCCCTTCCCTGATATGTTAAAAGATGACATTAGCAACTACACAATTGAAACAACAATGAAATTTTTTGCTTTAAAATCCAAATCACTATTATAGTGATTCTTCTAGTTAAAGCCAATAAATGTTCCATCCAACAGTTTCCACATTCATTAGAGGTCGTGATAAATGGAATATGTTCATGACTCCAAACAGAAATCATCAGCTTCAATGTCATAACTTCTGGAAGTGTTTGATAAGCAAATGATTGAAAACAATTTTGTTATTTGGTCAACCGCTGAGGCAGTATGTCACATAATTTTTCGTATAGTGAGCTCCACCAAAAATTCAAAGATGTATTCCTTAAAAGTATATTATCAACTCACCTCCATATTCTGATCGAGTGGATTCAACAACAAATCCATCAAGTGTCCGTATGGTGCAGTGATAGACAACCTACAACACCAAAGCACACAATCTCATTTCTCTTATCCTATTTACTCTAAGATTCAACACGTGTCTGAGAAACAAATGAAATTTGAGACTCAAACCCAGGTCGTGTGTTGCATAAAACTTCGAATTTAAGAATTTGATCTAAAATAACCAACACAGTGAACATGTTAACAAGTCTCAACGACAACAAAAAAAAAAAAAAAGTAAAATTAAAAAATAAATAATAAACAAAAAATATAGAATCGTGTATATGAGCAACCTGATCACCTTCCGAAGGAGTCAATTCACCACCTCCGGGTCTCATCAAGGCTTTCATCAAGCTTCCCGGCACAATTTTCGCCTTCCTTTTAGTCCAGAATTAAATACACAAGCAAAAAATGAAGAACATCAGAAGCTCTGATTATTAAGAATTATTGTTATGAAACGGAGCTGGGAGGTGAATGTGTGAAGAAGCCAGCATTTCAGGGCAATAAGGGATACCTCTTCTCATACTCGGAAGGCTCTTTGTTTTTCTGAGGTAAGAATTCCTGCTCCATATCAACTGCCATAGCCGATTAACTTGGTCTGGAAACTGGAATGCAGCAGAATTGTGAGTGGTCTGGATTAGTTCAGGAAAATTACATATAATTAAGCCGAAAAGCAGAAGTAGTTGTGAGCGATCATTAATGGCCGACGGGAACTAAAGAAAACAGCAAACTCTAGCCTTCAAGCGGAAAAGTGAGAATTCATAGTAGAAATTCAATCAACCTTTCACATCTTCGTTTTATCAGAGCATTAGGAAAAAGAAGAATAAAAAAAAACTTGCAGTAAGACTGATCTCAATTCTCAACTCAACAGAAGAAGATGTTGACTAAGCTGAAACGAAAATGGTTCAGGGCCAGAGAAGAATCAAACGTGAAAATTACCTGAAAAGTAAGGGAAGAAGAAGAGTTTGAAGCTCGCAGAGCTAATGGCTGAGAATCAAAGAACACTTGAACCTCGTTTGTTCTTCGTTGATCTGCTACCAGCCAACAGTCCGGCCTGGCCTGAAGAAGGAAACAGGTACGGACGGCGTGCCCGAGCAAACTTGAGGCCTGGGCCTGAGTCGAGTTGGGCTCATCAAATTGGATCCTACCATTTTCGACCATTTGCAGGCCATTTAAACAACTTTCATACATTTTTCCTTTCTACTTGAAAAAAAAATGGAGGATTTGTCCTTTGTACTCTAATTAAAAAAAAAATATCATTTTAGTCCATATGTTTATTTTGATTTTAACAATGAATAATTAAAGGTTGAGTATATATATTAGTATATACTAATACTTATACTTATGCGAGCATATATTCAATAATATTGTTTAAGACAAGTATTGAGTGAGCACATATTATGTGACAATATAATAGAAATAACCCAAATAACTAAGTCTAGAATCAAAATTTTAATTTTTGAATAACTAAAATAGTTATTTTTAAGTTCCAATAAAAAAAATCAAATTTAAACTTTTTTTTTCTTCTTTTTATTTATTTATTCTTTGCCAAAGCCAATCCATCCCTAAAATAATGTACAAAGATGTTAAATGTAAAACAAATTACTTGTTAAATATACGATTTTTGCATTCATAATTGAACAAATCATATTTCAATTAAGAAAAAAATAATAATTATCATTACTACAATAAATTGCTTATGTTATTACCGATTATTAGTGATTGATAGTGTTGATTTTGCTTCTCCAAGTTAGTTCAACAACTAATTGACTAGGATAACAACCATGCCACCATCAATACCACTTTGGAGTAGTTGAGGTTTGTTGATAAATTTGAAAAGTTGACATTTTTTTTCAATTTCATTCAAAGATTTTAAATTTGAAATAAAATTAATTAAATAGTTTTAGTACCTTAGACATAAGAAATTGAAAAGTATTTAATTACAACTAAAATTAAATTTAAAAAAAAAAATAGTTAGCATAAAGAAAGCCTGTGAGCATCTACTCAAACAACACAACTCACAATCAAAACGACACCACGTCAGATGACTATGTATTGACCGTCACAACAACTCAACATGACTTAGTTTTCGACCTTGTCAAATTCATGAGTTCCTCGCTTCAATACTTTCAACAACCGCTCAATCATAAAATCCCACCTTGTAAGTACAACATCCTCAAAAGACATCCAATCCTTCCCGCTCACAATTCCTAACATTTTTGGTATGATTTGATAAAGGGATATGAATGGGTCCATAGTTTTGCTTGAAATAACGAATTGGGAAGAGGCCAAAATTGTAGAGAGAAACGAAGAAGAAAACAAAAAAAAAGAAGTGAAGTGGAGAAGGAATCAAAATAAAAGAAAGGAAGAGAGGGAATCGTTGTGAAAGTGACTTTGATTAACCGCAAAGTGGGAGTGGTGCCTTGTGTTGTGTTGTGTTGCGTTGCGTGGGGCGCAGACACGCGCGCAAGCACGCACCCAACCAAGCCAGAACGTGCCACGCTACGACCGGCAGTGGGCGCGCGCCTTGTCCATGTGCCTCCATATCACTCGACCACCACGCTAACTGTACTTTCACCCACCAAAGTACCTTCCCATTCTCATTATTATTTCAAATCATATTGCGATTTTTTTATTTTTAGTTTTTGAAAATTAAATTTGTAAGTTTTTTTTTATCAACTTTCTACGCATATTTTTAAAAATCAAGTCAAGTTTTGAAAACTAAAAAAAAAATCAAAAACTTGTTTTTATTTTTGGAATTTGGTTAAGAATTCAAATGTATTCTTTAATAAAAATGAAAAGCATTTTAAAAAAAATTGGAATAAAATATTCAAAAATCAAATGGTTGTCCAACGAAGCCTAAACTTATAATTTTGAGTTTATTGGGTCATTAATTTCATTTTTCACTTAAAAGTAATGTGGTATGAATCGTATGATGACTATTTTTTTTTAGTTCAACAACATCTGGGGTTTGGGAGACTTGCCTCTAATCTCTTGGTTGGATGATACATGTCAATTATTGTTGAGTTATGTTCACTTTGGCAATGACTATATTATTTATGGATTAAGTGGTAGACTTTATGTCAAGTATGTTATTCAAGGTTAACTTGAACATAACTCAACTAATTGAGACGTGTACTCTCAAGTCTCGATCCAAGAGATCAAAGGTTCTAATCACTTCACTCCCATATGTGATTTAGTGCAAAAGAAAAAAAAATATATCTTTTGGTGACTCAAATGTCAACTAGAGTTTTTTTCCTCTATATAGTTGGTATGTTATTGTCCACTTTGGACATAGGCTCTCATTGTTTTATATTTGATTTCACTCAAAAGATCTCATACTAATAAATATTTCTCACTTATATACGCATGATCTTCCATTTCCTAATCAATGTGAAACTTTGGTAGCATTTTCAACTATTGACATAATAACTTTTGTAAATGGAATATATTTTAAGATAACAGAATGACTTAACTTTAATTTATTCAAAAGAAAAATGAATGACTTAACTTTAAAATATAAGGGGAAAAAAGGCATAATACATAAAAGAAATAAATTTTTAATATCTTGAGATATTAGAGACAATTAAAATATAGTACAAATATTGAGGGGCGAGAGGATCTATTATTAAAGCTAGTTCCAATTTCAAACAGTTTGCGAAATTTAAAACTTCGAAACAAATAATAATAATAATAATAATAATATAAATATAATTATTTAAAAAATAATAATAATAATAATAAATATAAACCAGCCTTATCTATTTAAGATATTATTATCACTAAATTCTAAAAGATTATTTGGAAAAGGAAACAAAGAAGAGGAGAGGAAAAAAGAAAAAAGAAAAACTGACAAAGGATATAGCAGTCCACGTGCTCAGTCTTGACTTTTGCTGCTTTATATCTACATTATTTTGAACCATATTGATTTTTATTGTTATTCTTGAATTCAAATTATTATTGGTACTTTAAATTTACCTGTGGAAAGAAAAAAAATATTTAATTTGACATTAATGTCATTTATTTTTTTGACTACACATTAATGTCATGTGACATGTTGATTGATATCAATAATGTTAATTGAGACAAAGTATAATTATTTGTTTATTTTTGGAAGAGGAGACAAAAATATTAGTTTCAACAATAATTTCTTAAAATAAGTTTGATATATTAATGAATGTTAAATTACTAAGTTAAAATATATAGACCAATCCCTAAGCAAATTATTATAGGTTTAAATCTTCACCTTCAAATATTGTTGAATTAAAAAATAATAATAATAACAAACTTGAAGATTCTGTTTTTAAAAAGGTATCATATGGATTTCAACTAATGTTTTCAAAATTGATAAGGAAACGAATTCAATTTCAAAACATAATTAATAACAAAGATGATAGGGAAGAAAAAGTTTAACTTATTAATTAAGGTTTTGAGTAACTATTTCAAACTTTCAATTAATTGGAATGAGTTTACCTTAACACAATTGATTGAGGTTAGACATATTCAACATGACATGATCTAAAAAAGTAGAGGCTATAGGGGCTTTCTCTCTTTAATGTAACCAAGAGAATAGTTTTCAAATTCTATGATATATTTAAAGAAATGTATTTAATATATCTAATCACACACAATACCCTACTTCTCCATGCATGTGGTCCTATCAACTACTTTTCAATTAGACACTCAAATTTGAATTTGAAAAAAAAAAATTGTGATTCACTTTGGTAAATAAATGTAAACCTAATATAAAGTATTCATAAAATAAAAACAAATCTATGTTGTTTTCAATTGTTTTCTTTAAACAGTGTCTTACAAGGAATGTTTGAAAAGAATAGACATTAGAATCAATATAAAATATTATTATGCTTAAATATCTCGATGTATTTATTTTATAATATTTTGAATTGAAAGATCATTACTAAAATATATTGTATGTACTTATAATTTTATGTTTATATCAATTTCGTTTTTGTACTCCTAACAAAAATCTCAATTCCCAACCTTATACTTTTACAAAATAAACCAATGGTCTTTGTCGTAAATGGATATTAAAAGAAAAAAATAGTTCATCAACATTAAGTAGGGGGATTCAAATCTATAACTTCTTGGTCGAAGGTATATGTCTTAACTTAACAAGTTTTTCTTTTTTTTAAAGAAAATTCATTCAATAAAGAGAGCTAAGAGGCATCGGCTGGGTCGTGCATGATTCAGACGGATCCCTAATCTGTTTTAGCCTGAGGCAAATTCACCAAAAATTGTCCATCAAGACGATGGAAGCAATCGCAATGTTAGAAGGGTTGAAGGCGATAGCTGATACCTGTCTTCAGAAGCACCTGGCGCTGGAGTGGAGTCTGATTCCATGGAAGTCGTCTCATTGCTTGCAGGTGCAACCGAGGACCTTACGGAATTGAAGTTGTTCACGGACGAAATCAGAAGCATCTCCTTTCGCCTGCCTGAAATTTCCTTCAGCCATTGTAGTCGAACAGCCAACTCAGTTGCCCACTGCGTTGCAAAAGTTGCTTGTAATCATTTTTTTGTTGTTCAACGGGAGTCTTCCTCTTTGCGGGGAAATGGGCAAATCTTTTGGGCTCCTGATTTCCCCTTTTGGTTATTTCCCTTTCTTTATGAGGGTCTTAACTTAACAAGTTAAGTTATACTCATGTTGACAAAAAGATTATTGACTATACCAATGTCACATTAATTTTTGTTTTATTACATTTAGTCTCACTTATCCATGACAAGAACTAAAAGTACAAGCGTAAAATTAATACAAAATGGATGAAAGTATGATATAACGAAAAACAATATGAAATGAAAAGAAAACACCGGCCTAAGTTTAAAAAGGTCTAGAAAAAGGAAGAAAAGCTGCCGGATTTGAAAGACAAGAGAAAGAGATTGAAAATAAAATAAAAGAAGAAGTTTTGTAATAAACAAGAGGGAATTTAGGGAAAGGTCAAAATGAACAAGTTAGATGGAGAAATTAAAGATGAAATAGCAAATATTGGAAAGAGAGTTTTGAAAAAAAAGATGCCAAAGCCAAACAAGGCCTAAGGCTTCCCTTCAAAGCAAAAGACTCTAAGTGTCAAAAATACTTCACATGCCCACCACTTGCTATTCATAGAAACATAATAATGGGCCTTCTAATAACCCTACATTCCAATTTGTGCCTTTTTTTTTTTTTTCTTCATCTCTTCAATTAAGAAGATGGGATTAAGTGAGATTAACTAACAAAAAAAAACTTCTATTTTCAAAAACTATTTTTAAGTGTAGAATGAATGGTAAAAGTCAATAATATTATGTATTTAGGAATTAGGTTTATATTCAATTTTGCCTCTAAATTTTAAAAATATCTATTTTAACTTCGGAACTTAAAGAATGAAAAAGGCTAAATCTAGTTTTAGTGTTTGAGTTTCCTTTTTTCTTTTCCAAGTTTAATCCATGTGGTTTAAAAAGTTTAAATTTAACATCTCATTATTGTTGAATGTTTAAATTGGTGGGTAATAAACTTATATGGCCCAGTAAATTTGCATAAATTTAAAGGGAAAAAAACTTGAAATTTCTACCAAATTAATTTTCGGAATTTTAAAGTTAGGGATTAGAAACTTTCCTCTCTTAGATTATTTTTTCTCCCCTAGAGTTTCACTAATTCACTAAATATAAATTCATGTAAATTTATCATCGGCCAATTTTAACATTTTCTAATGATAAAAAGATTAGATTTGTGTATGTATTGATTTTTTTTTTTTTTTTTTTTTGACTTTTGAATTCATATGTATTAAAGTTGAAGCTAACATAGGTTTCATGAGACGGGTATAAATTAGTACAAAAAATTAAAACTATAAAATAAATATTCATTAAACTCTGCTCCAAAAAAAAATTATTTTTGAAGTTACGTACTCCCCTTTCAGGGGCAAGGCGATCATAAAGTGAACGGAGTATTCTCCATTATTTTGAAAATGTAGGACAAATTTCATTAGGGTCTCCGAAAATAGTTCAGTATAAATTTCCCATATATATTATATAATTCATAACAAATTAAAGTTTATTATCTCAAAAAAAAAAAAATTGAGTTTAAAATGGAAGAGGAAGGAGTAAGAAAACACAATAGAGGCAGCGCTGCAACTTTCTCGGGGAAAGCAAAAGCCACTTCACTCTCTCTCCCTTCCAGACGAAATCTAAGTGTCTTCCTCAAATTTTTATTAACTTTTTCGTTGAATTATCATTTTAATTTTCAACTTTAATTTCCTTTTAAACTTCCCATGCTAATGTTTTCTTTTACTCTTTTTTACAACTCAATTTTATTAAAATAACTAATCATATCATTTTTAAGCGGCTACTTGGTCCCTTTTTTTTTCTTTTTAATTTTTAAATGATAAACACAAACATTTGCTAAACTGTTTTTATATTTTCGTTTTGATATTTAAAAAACCCATCTATTGAATTTATTGTCATAATTCATAAATAACCTCTTCATTTCCAAACAAAAAAAAAAAAAAAAAAAAAAACATTAATAACCTATTGAACGGACCTCAAATGATTTTCTTATCTTTGGAGGGACAAATTAGTTTCTTTTTAAATACCATTCACATAAACATGATTAAATTATATTTAGGAAAGAAAATCAATTTTTATCTATCCATTTTGTAAATTTGGACAAGTATCACAAATTTTACCCTATAATTAACTTGTACATTAATAAAATTTAGATATTATTAGATTTTTTTTTTAAAAAAAAAATGTGAATTGGAGCAAACATTATTCAATAACTAATTAGTTAGATTAGAAGTAGAATTGAATATTTCCCTTCTATTCATAAATCTTGTAAAAAAACACTAAACAAGAACTAAAAGTAAGAAATAGTGGAAGAGTCAAGAGAAGAAGAAAGAAGAAAAAGGGAAAGTGAGAATTTGTTATATATATATATATATAATATTTATTTTATTAGTGCATGGGCAGAGGACAAATTGGAATCCAAAACAGAGTTCCTAATCTGCCCTTTTACAAAAAAAAAAGGGAAGCCAACTTAATAAGCCCTTCTCTTTTGCAGAATTTTAACACAAAACCAAAAGAAAAAAAAGGAAATAAAAACCCCTTTTCCTTTTTTCCCATTCCTATTCCCATTACATTCATTCATATTCTAAGTTGGCCTTTCAGCCCCAATCAAAAGAACAATTAAAACCCCCACTTTAACACAAGTTTATTTCTTCTAAAATCTAATCTACTAATCTAATCCAACCCTAATTCCAAAAAACCAAAAACCCTTTTTCTTTTATCTTTTCCTTTTCCTTTTCCTTTCTTTTCTCCCAATAACCCTTCCTTCCCCTATTAAACCAACCAATTACTCTATTCCTATAATAACCCATTAATCTCTAACAAACCTTAATTAACTTTTCTTTATCTTCATCTACCCTTTCAAATCTCTAAAATAACACAGCAGTTAGTAAATCTAATCACATCCCTCCATTTTATTCTTTTGGTGCTGTTCACTGTTCAACCTTCAGTAAGTCCACTCCTGTGGAAGCCCAATCTCATGGTTTACTGCCGCCACCGCCGCCGCCCGGAGATTCGCCTTCTGCTGCGCTACAAAACTTTCACTCCGAACCCTGACGGAAATATCTGAAATATACAACGACAAAAAACACACTATAATCACCATAAATGGCGGAAAATAATGATGGGGTTTGAAGGAATGAGGATTTTATGAGATGACCAAGATTCATACATACCGTTCTTCCCTGCCTTGAAAACTGGAGGGGAACGAGATTGAATCTGTTGGGGTTGAATCCGCTGCACGTACATGTCGTCCAAGTTCAGATTCAGAGCCTGCATCACTCTAGCAGGGACTAACACGGTCGAACAAGCTGTTGAAGGAACAATCCGCCATTAAAATGTGAACTAAAGAACTTGGATGGGAGACAGAGAATAGAGATTCAGAGGTGAATCTGTGAAAGACACTTGTTACTGACCTGGCTTCTTGCGGGTTTCAGAGACGGCGCCGACTTGTCGAGGCAAGAACACACCGGTGCCGGCGCATTCCCTCTTGCCGCCGGGAACGCCGAGAAAGACTGCCCTCATGCCGGAACCGTTCGGCGGGGGATTCACAGTGTGTTTCCGTGGAGGAGCCCAAGTGGGTTGGGACGTTAAGGCAGTGGCAGAGCGACAGTTTCTGCCATTGAAGAACTCGCTATTTCTTCCTCTGTTCTGTGGCATTTGGGGCTGAGGGTGTCTAACAGAACCCTTTGTCTGTCCCACACGAGCCGCGGAGTTCATTTGCTCGATAAGCTGTTGTCGTCTCAGGTGTAAAAACTGTACAATAAACAAAATCTCATAAGCGACAAAGCAGAGACCACTGAAAGCTCAGGGAATGAAAGACGGTACTAATGGTGTACTTACTTGGGAAGCCTGCAGCTGCTGGTAAACTCCAGCGTCGGGCTCGCGGTTTTTGAGCGGCACAGAGACGGGAGAGGGCTTTCTAGGCGGAGCGAGATGTCCACGAGAGTTAATGAAACCGTAGGCTTCTTCATTCATGCGCATCTTCGAGACTTCCCCAGCAGCGGCATAGAGTAGATCCAAAGTGAGTTGTGGATGAGAACCTTGGGAATGGCCATTGGGGCTTCCCCTGCTCGAGCCCTGTTTGCAGCCGCACCCACTTCCCACAGCGCACAGCGTTGACTGTGGAGAACCAGAAGAGCCCCAACCCTGTAAAAAAAAGAGTTCACAAAACCCCCAAATCAGAAAAGGAAGCAAAAATGAGGGATGGGAGATTAAGAAACCAAACATATATTCCATTTCATACATGAGAGTTATCGAGTCCAAACCCATCTTCCAGAGTGGAGCGAGCCATTTGATTTGTCAATCCAGCGATGTATTCCTCTTCATCACTCTCCGTCTCGCTCGAACCAACCAGAGATTCAACCGGCGAACCAAGATCAGAAGCAACCCGAAAAGGGCCGAATCCAAGAGGAAACTCAAACGGGTACAACCCAACTCCATCTCTCCCATTCTTAACATCCTTACCCCCACACTTGTCCTCCACAAACAAGTCCTCATCGTTAAGGAACTTAGGAGGAAGCCAAAACTCGCCATCATCCAAACTCTCAGCCATTTCACAAAGGTCGAAAAAGCCCCAAAAGAAAGAGAGAGAAGCAGAGTATGTTTCAGCGATTGCCGCTGGGTTAAGGTTTAATAATAAGAAGAAGAAGAAAAGAGAATGAGTAGGGTTTGAAGGAAGTGCAGTGCAGTGGCGCCCCCCGAAAAGGGCCCCAGTCAAATCAGAAGAAAAAGAAAGAAGATTAAAACAGAGCAAATGGGGTCAAGGGGTTTAAGCGCACAGTGACAGCCCTAAAAAAAGGAAGCGAAACTGAAGAGGAGAATATAACATAACACAGCGATAACGATAAGAAGGGGAAGGAAAAAGCCAGAAAGCAGAATAGAAAAATACAGAGAGAGAGAAGGAAGAAAGAAAGGGGAAGGAAGAAGAAGAAGGGTCTGAAGGGGAAGCCTCGGAGTACGTTTTAAAAAGCAGAGGAAGTGGAAAAGTTTATAAAAGAGAAAGAGGGGGAGGAAGAGAGCTTGAGAGTCACGCGCCACTGCACGGAGCGTGGAGGTTACGCGCAAGCGTTAGTGGGGAGACGGTTTCCTTGGTGGCCGGGCAAGTTATGGTCCATCTGGAAGAGGGTGTGGGGCCCATCCTGGCAAATGGAGGCCACTCGCTCCACCATGTGACTAGGGCCCATATTTAAGGGTTTTTTTTTCTTTTTTGAAAAAAAAAGAAAATAGTAAAATATAATTAATAATTTTATATATTTTTTGAAAGAGGGGAACGGTGCATTGAGAGGAGAGTGGGTGTCCCCAACAAAATCGCAAAAAACCCTACACGACGTGAGTTAGTGGGCCAATGGGCCTTACTTGTTCCGTTTGCGGTGGAAAGAAATCCGCATTTTAAGTCAGCGATTTCTAAATTAGCTAACATAATTTAAATTTATACATATATATAATGATACTTTAAGTACTTAATCCTCATCCATATACTTTAAACAAAAAAAAAAAAAAAATACTTAGTGATTAAGTAAGATTTCAGTGGGTTTTGTTCTTAGCGGGTTTGGTGTTATCTTTTTTTTTTTCTTTTATTTAAAGATGGGTGGTTAACATTTCAACTAAAACAAGTATTACTATGTCAAATATGAACATATTTTAACTCGTTCAGATATTATAATTTTGTATCAAATTTCTACCTCATGTATCAATAAGAATATAGTTCATTAGCATATAGTGTGTGTTTATGACTGAAACGTCATGAGTTCAAACCTCATGTATGGTTGAACTTAGAAAAACAAATATCAATAAAAAAATGAATTCTTTTTTAGTTTTAATATTTTTGTGCTTATGTTATCTTATAACCTTTTAATGTCTAATTTTAAGTGTTGTTCAAACTCATAAATTGATATTGACACTACTTTTGTGTTGAGTAACTCTTCGATCAAATTTACCTAATCAATAGAACTGCTCCTAACATTTGTTTAAGGTAATATGACATAGATTGATAGGTATCTTTATAAACATGAAAAAAAAAATGTTGTAGTTCTTTTTTTCAAAATAAAAATAAAAATAAGAAATAAGAAACTCTCATTACATTAAGTCAAACAATTACGAGATGAAATACATTTGCAATGAGTATTGTTACCCATTGACACAATCCATTCTTGAAAGTTAGACAACCACACAAGGTGGATCATCTAAAATGTAGTGCTTCTTTGGTCAATCTATCGGCTCTTCTATTCTTATTCCTAAATATATGGATAATACTGAGGGAAGAAAACGTCTTGCACATACCACGAAGTTGCATGATCCAATGACATATATCAAATATAATCGGTTGCTCGCCATTGATCATCATCACTACATTCAGAGAGTCAAAGGTTGTATTTCAAGTTTTAGATAAGTTTAAGCTTTTGTTAAATCATTAATGAGAAAACAACTATAAGAATAAAAATGTGATTTACCTTTTTCTCAAAAAAAAAAAAAAAGTGTTATTTACATTAAAATGTTTAAAAACTAAAATAATATCTCTCTTATCATGAGTAGAAGTACAACTCCATGATTGAGACATAAAAAACATTTCTTTTATTTAAGTTAAATTATTAATTTAGTCTCTTATAGTTGAAAATAGTGTGTGTAAACTTAATTTTCAAAAACCAAAAACCAAATGGTTATCAAACGAGACCTTAACTTTTAGAGTTGTGTTATGGGGATGGAGGGATTTGAACCTCTGACCTCATGGTTGAGAGTACATGTCAATTACCTGAGCTAAGCTCGCTTTGGCAATTTTATATCAATTGGAATTCTAAACTTTCAATTTCGTATATAGTAGGTCTATGGATTTTAAAAATTATCAAATAAGTCAAAGACTTACTAGAATGCATAATTGAAAAAAAATAATGATGCTCATATCGGTAACCGCTTTGAATAGATAAAAAAAAAACAAAAGTTGTAGGACATACTTGATACTTTTACGGTTAAAGATTTTATTAAATGGAAAATTGAAAATTCGAAAACTATTTAATACTATTTTAAGTTAAGAGGGCAATTGAAATGTGGCTCAAAGCTAAAAAAATTAAGCTTACTTTATATCTAATGGTTTCAATTTTCACCCGCACGGTAGTAATCATGTATTCTAAATATATATATAGATATAGGATATTGAAGATTGAGAAATATGTGTGGTCGTGTGGAGTTTCAAACGAGATAAAGAAGATTTTTTTTTTTTTTTTGAAAAAATACATATTTAGTCCCTGAGGTTTGAGTTAGGTTTCATTTTGGTCATTGAGGTTTGGATTTCATTTACTATCACCATAGCCACCATCACCATAGCTGCCGGCACTGACCGCCGCCGTCGCCGGCCACCGGAGATTTTTTTTCTTCTTTCTTTCTCTCTCCCTCTCTCATCTCTCCCTCTCTTCATCTCTCCTCTCCCTCTCTTTACCATTCCAGAAACTCAGATCTCCGAAAACCACAAGATCTCCGAAACTCGACTGCCGGAGAAGTGACCCACAAGATCTCCGAAAACCTCTGGCGGCGATCTCCGACTAGTACCCGCACTCCAGAAACTCGGATTTGCGCTCCACGCTCCAGCAACTCGGATTCACCCCACGCAAGATCCACGAGATTCGCGCTCCAACAACCTCCAGATCTGAGTTTCAAGCTGAGTTTCAGATTTGGGCTCGAACCAGAGAGATCGAACGAGGGCGAACAAAGAAAAATCCATGGGTTTCGTTCCAGATCTGAGTTTCAAGCTGGAATCGGCGCGACGGCTTCAGGCGAACGACGACGAAGTTGCTGCTCTACTTCAGGCCCTTGTTCGTGACCAAGAGAGAGAGAAAAAACATGGGTCTTTTGCTGTTCGGGCCGACGAGCAAGGAGAACGAAGCGCGACAGCAGCAGAGGTGGCCGGGGGTTGGTGGCTGGACTCCGGTGGCTGCACAAGAAGAAGAATAAAGAAAGAAAGAAAAAGAAGAAGAGAGAGAAAGAATAAAAAAATTATATTTGTATTATTTTAATATAATTTTATTCTTAAAAATTATATTTTTTAATAAAAAAAAATAGGTGCCACGTCATCCTGCAGTTAGTACTTAACGAAAATTTGGATGGAGGGACCAATAGTGTAATGAATTGCAAATCTCAGGGGTGAAAATGAGTTTGAAACCTCAGGGACCAAAATGAAACCTAATCACACCAAAAGTGTATTTTTCTTTTTTTTTTTTTATTATTATTTTATAAAGAGAGAACAAGAATTAGAATGTAAAAGAAAAAAGAGAATAATAATAATAATATATATATTTTTACTAAATTATAAAAAATAACCCTGAATTATAGGGTTTGTTTTAAAAATACCCTTGAACTTTAAAAAATACCATTGTCGTTAATTTTTTGATGAAAACCGTTAAAGTTTCGGTTTCAAAAATACCCTTGAATTTTCAAAAAAAAAAAAAAAAAAAAAAAAAAAAAAAAAAAAAAAAAAAAAAAAAACCTTATAGAAAAATGTTCTTATTTTTTCCTCATCTCACCATAAATTATTCCTTCATGAAAATTCATGCAAAACTTTGCTTATAAAGGTTATGTGCAACACAATACTAGATGAAAACAAACTTTTAATTCGAGTTTTCTCTTTTAAAAGTATAAATAAGATAAGTGTGAGAAAATAACATTTATATGTATATATATTATTTCCTTTTTTGCACTTTGATTTGTTTGTGTATGTTAGCGATAAGAAGAAAAAAAGGTTTATAAGATTGTGGGTTTGGTCCAGTTTATAAGATTGATTAATTAATCAAAAGTCTTATATATGATTTTGTTCTTATTAATATTTAATAATTGTTAGAACCTATATACAACAATAATTTCATTTATTTTTCATAAAATGAATATAGAAAGAGCTAATAGATAATGGTTGATGAGAAAATAAATACTACCGACAAATGAAGTCAAACACATGTAGAATTTCAAGAACAAAACAAAAGTCATCTTGAAGTTTCAACATAAAAAATCTAGTCAAGCTCTTGGGATGATGTGTTTAAAGAGAAGAAAAACTCATAAACTATGAATACATGACAAATAAGTAAAGTTTTTCATTCATTTTCATGGAAGAAAATTTGAAAAAAAAAACATTTTCCAATAAGGATATTTTTGAAATTTTTTTAAAAGTTCAAGTGTATTAATGAAACTTAAATTTAACAGTTTCCATCAAAAAATTAACGAAAAATGTTTTTTTTTTTAAGACGAAAAATGATATTTTTGAAACATTTTTCAAAGTTTAGGGATATTTTTTAAACTTTTTGAAGTTAGTGACATTTTTTAAACAAATCTCGTAGTTTAGAGGTATTTTTTTTATATAATTTAGCCTCAATTCTTTTTTTTAAAAAATGCTGAGTTGGCGGACGGACGACAAAACGTTTCCGGTAGGGGGAGAATGACGTATTTGCCCCCATATAGTGTGCGATATTTCTGTCGGAGTGATAAGGACGTGATAGAGCGATCAACTGAGTTAAAGCCTGCGCCAAGATTTGCGTGCAGGACAACATATTTCCGACCACGCCATTTTCCTCCATTTTACTTTTTTCTTTTCTTTTTCTTTCTTTTTATTTCTCTTTCTTCTTCTTCTTTTTTTTCCCACCTATAATTACTATCAACAAAATTAAATAATAACAACAACTACTGATAATGTTTCCAATTTCTAAACTACTACAATTTCACAATATTCAATCGTAAAATTTTTTGATACAAATATTGGGATTTAACGAATATGAGTATAGTTCAATTGACATAAAGTTGTACTAACGACCAAGAGGTCAGTGGTTCGAATCTTCCATCCCACATGATGTAAAAAAAATGGAATTTAACAACACAGTACAATTTAAAGAAAAAAAAACTTTCAATATCATCAAATTATATATTTTTTTTCTTTTGATAAAGAAAAGTTGTAAAATTACATAACTCGTAGATCATTAAAATGAATGTGGCGTTCGTGTTTATTTCAATTGTCCCATAATGGTGATTTTCATGGTTACAACTTTTATTTTCGATTCAATTTTTGTTTATTTGACAATTCATTTGAACAAAAATCAAGGTTGGCATCTCACAAACACACAATTTTCAATTAAAAAAAACTAACAGATTTTGCACAAAAATTATGCTTGAATCAGGTAGTAAATTGACTATTTAATAAATAAGTCAAAAACTCACATTTTTTAATTAGTTGTCAAGTCATTTTTTTGATAAATCTTATGAGTTTTGTGTCAAACATATATGTTGTTATAGGCAATTTTGGACCACCCGATGTACAAGGAGCTGACGAGGATAACCGGGGAGAAATCAGGCTGGGAGATGGACCCAAGAGGCGAAACTGGTAAGTGGGACGGGCTAAGACCAAAGGGGTCGGGCCATGCTCGGCCTCGGCCCAGGCCGAGGCCGAGCCCGTCCGGCTCCATTTGGTCCCTACCGCCTCTGGTCGCCCCGGTTCCGCCTGGTTTGTCCCGAAACGCCTCCAAACTCCTAAAAACCCTAGGAGCATGAGCGGATATTTATACCCCTCTTCGCCATTGAAGAAAGGGACCTGAACTCTCTACTCTTACTCTCTAGCCCTCCTACTTCCGTTTTCTGGCTTAAGCACAGGAGTCGGTGTGGCTAGCACCACACCAGTGTGCAGGTTTTCCTTCTTGCAGGCCACGTCTTCCCCCCTCATCTACAAATTTACCGTTGGTGGCACATGAAGGTCAGGTGAGTTCCTCCCGACCAAATTTGACCATCAACATATGTTATAATTGAAGGGAATAAAAGTCCCCACGCAGCGGAAGCGCATCGATTTGGACATTACGCCGTATATTAATTAACATTAAAATACCGTTACGATAACTCAAACAAAACTTTAAACAACATTTAAAGTCGCTGTAAAATTGGTTTAAACATGCTAAAATAAATCTAAATTTATTTTTAATACTTTTCTAAAGAAAAGAGGAAGAACCGTTACAAACCTTCGTTGAAGACTTGACCGTTCTTCACCAACGATGCTCCACGATCGAAAACGCAGCAGCCGCCTTTGTTTTTCTTCGCTGGAAATTTCTTCTTTGATTGGCACAATCACCACAGAGGTTACACTGGTATGTCTCTAAGTCTAGGAGGCAAAAGACTTGCGGGAGTCTTTCTCTAAGAGGGAGGCTAGAGAGAATTCTAGGTCTTGTCTTTCAAGAGTGTCAAGTGTCATGACCAATTAGGTCTAGTGTTCTATTTATAGAAGAGAGGTCATGAATAAAATATTCAATTAAATCAATCTTTTCGATAATTGATTCAATCTTATTCCTTAATTAATCAATCATGATCAATCAATTCCATAATTGATTAATCTTTTCCACAAGTGACTAATTACTTCCATAAGTGATTAGATCATTTCCATAAATGATTAATCACTTCCTTAAGTGATTAATTATTTCCATAATTGATTAATTCCCGGTTAATGAATTCTTTAATTAATTAACCACCAATTAAATATCACATATTTAATTCCCGGCCTAGAATTAATTAATTTGCCCAAACACATTTTAGGCCTTAAATTAATTAATTCATTATTTTGAACTCTTTCAAACTTCCATAAATTTATATTTGAACTTTTCAAATATTAATTTCTCTCAAAATAATATATCAATATATATTATATTTGTTTCCCTTAATAAATTGAACATTTTCAATTTACTTTTATTACTTAGTTGTCTCAAATTACTTTACGAGCTACTAGTGGGACCTAATGGACCTGCAGATCAGAAGCTCCAACGATGTGAGATTAATTGGTCAAACTCATTAACCACATTAATCAATATTCGTTAATTGTGTGTACATTCCACTATAGACTCACAGTTGCACTCTTCTCACTGCAGACATATTTTCTGTGTCCACGGATCTAGACCAATATCGACTAGTTAGTCCTTCACGAGAGTCCGTAACACCAGCTGGGTCAAATTACCGTTTTACCCCTGGGTTACCTCTATTTCCTTAAGTACCAATTCTCCTCTAATGAACAACCTGTCTGTGGTCCAACCATCAAACAGAAAACCCTCTCGTGCCATTGAGAGGGTAGGACCCTTTGTTCAAGACTCGGAGTAACCACTTAAGGGAACACTCATCTGCTTCCCTAAAGTCGGGAAGGAGTGAATTCCATCTTGTACGATTATGTTCCCAGCTCACCATTCGGTCTTGTCCCCAAAGTGGTAGGCTTATTGAGTCGGCGTATTCGCCACTCTCACCCATACAAATCAAAGGACAATCTCTCATGAGCAGGAGTCCATAATCAACTCAGGATTAAGACTAAGTTGTCTAGGTCGTCCTAGTGAAATAGAAAACCAACTAGTTAACGGTGTTATAACCAGTGGTTACTATTTCGCGGTCCGGTCTTATGCAAACTCATTGCATAGGATACCCCCACTCGCATGTCTCCTACACGAACGCGTTGGATCGCAGCGTTTGTATCAAATACAAAGTGGGTCGTATCCATAGTATCACCAGGATAAAGCACCCAGTCTTATCCCTATACTATAGACCCTTTAGGCTGTTTCTTGAACAATGATCCCATATGTCACTACATATAGTTCAAGACTAATATTACAGCCTTGGATGTCTAGTTTATTGGATTAGGGTTATTATTAGGCAAAGACAAATATAAAATAACTAATAACAATTAATGGAAAAATATATCAATATTATTTCATTAATATCCGGACAACGGTTACATTCACTATCTACGAGTTTTAGGGCATAAAACCCAACAATAATTCGTTGAATACATATG
The DNA here is from genome assembly GCA_036850905.1 of Luffa acutangula. Taxonomy (NCBI): domain Eukaryota; kingdom Viridiplantae; phylum Streptophyta; class Magnoliopsida; order Cucurbitales; family Cucurbitaceae; genus Luffa; species Luffa acutangula. The sequence continues at coordinate 48,867,625 of CM072087.1, read as the reverse complement.
AATATATATATAAGAATATTCAAATCACAAAACACTTATTTAAGTGTATGGGAAGGTAAAAATGAATATATAATACTGGTTCAAATTTAAGTTACACAATATAATTAAATAGAAAGTTTGAGACTATTTCAAGAAAAAAAATGGAAAAATACACTTTTAGTCCTTGAGGTTTGAGTTAGGTTTCATTTTGGTCCCTAAGTTTTCAAACTCAACATTTTAGTCCCTGTGGTTTGGATTTCAGTACACTTTCAGTCCCTCCGTCAAATTTTCTGTTATACTTAACAGATTGATGAGGTGGCATGCATTCTTTTATTAAAAAAACATATTTTTTGAATTTTTTAAATAAAAAAAAGATTTAAAATAGTATTTTATTATTTATTTCTTTTTATTTCTTTCTTCTTTTCTCTTATTCTCTTCCTTATTTCCTTTTTTATTTCTTCATTTTTATTTCTTCATTTTTATTTCTTATCTTTCTTCTTCTTCAATCACATGGTCGTCTTCTTCAATCAGACCAACATCTTCAAACCAGTCACTGGCTGGCCGCCCGCAACTGCCGTTCACCGGCGGCTGGTCGCCGACGATTTTTTTTCTTCTCCTTTTTTTCTCATTTTTCTTCTTCTTCTCTTTTCTTCCTTCTCCAAACTTTATTTTTTTAAAAAAAATCGAAACAGAGGGAGGATCTGGGCGTTTGAAGAGGCTTTCGACCGCAACAAACTCTCCCCGTCACTCGTCTTCTCCGTCGGCAACCACAGACCCACGAGTCGCCGCTCATTCACTCTCTCTCCGTCACTTGTCTTCTCCGTCGGCAACCAGAGACCCGAGAGTTATCGCTCGTTCTCTCCCTTGCGCCGCTCGTTCACTCTCTCTCTCCGTCGGCAACCAGAGACCCACGAGTCGCCGATCGTCTGCTCGTTCAATCTTTCTCTCTCTCACGCTGTCCGTTCTCTCTCCCTCGTGAACGGACATCAAGTGGGCGATTGCGAACGACGAGCGTTGTGGTTGGGCGAGATTCACGGATCTTGGCAAGATTTGCGAGATCTGCGACTTCGGTTGGGCGACGGCGTGGCTAGCGGAGGAGAAATGAAAGAGATAGAGAGACAATGGTAAGGCTAAGATACCAGTGAAAAGAGGAGAAGAAAGAAGAGAAAGAAGAAGAGAAAAAAAAAATTCCGGCGGGGTGCGGCGGCGGCGGTCGGCGAACCGCAGCAGAAGACAGCTGCTAGTAATGGAGGTAATGGAGGTGTAATTAGGTTGAGGGAAAATGGAGAGGAAGAAGATGAAGGAAAAATGAAAAGGAAAATAAAAATAACAAAAATAATAATTAATATATTATTTTATATTTAAAAATTAAAAAAAAAATATATTTTTTTAATAGAAAAATACTTGCCACGTCAGTATTCCGTTAACATTTAACAGAAAATTGGATGGAGGGACTAAAATGCTACCAAATGCAAACCTCAGGGACTAAAATGTCGAGTTTGAAAACTCGGGGACCAAAATGAAACCTAACTCAAACCTCAGGGACCAAAAGTGTATTTTTCCTAAAAAAAAAAAGTTTGAAACAAAAATTGATACATTTGGTTAAGTTTTTTTTTTTTTTTTTTTTTTTTGAAACCACATTTGGTTAAGTTTAGGGACAATAGTTGATTTTCCAACCTATTTTTAAATAGGATTTAGCAATTATTGAAACAATACTTGTTAATTTATTGGAAATAATTTAGCAAAATATTTAGCAATGTACATTGGTTACTGAAATAGCGTTCCATAATTTAGTAATAATAATTCAATAATTATTACCTAAAAAAAATCAATAATTATTGAGTCTTGTATTTATGAAGAAGAATTTAACTTATTTGTATAATAAAGAAATAAATGAGTTACAACTTAGAAGGGGAAGAAGTTATATATCTACAAATTTTCTTTTTCTTTTTCTTTTAATTAACTTTTCACCATTATTCACTATATTTGCAACTTTTTATCCAATTATGTTGCCTTTATTTCTGTAAATTATTATGTAATATATATAAAGCTTTTTTGTATCATCAAGGGCAGGCATGATGGAGTTGTTTCATAACTAAACTAACAAAATAGGATCATTCTGCTAAGATGGCAAAATAAGTATTGGCTGGACACATCCATTTTTTTTAAAAATAAATAAATAAATAAAATAAAAAAACGTCTCTTCTTTACATGCTTCACGTAACCGGGTTTTTTCTTCTTCTTTTTTTTTTTTTTTTTTTTTTTTTTTTTTAGATATAAATATAAATAATTTATTATTATGAAAATTCTATTACATTTTTAAAAAACAACATTTGAACAAGTTTAATAAAAAGTTAGATGGGAAAAGGAAAAATAATAACTTTGTTGTTGCCGATATCTGAACAAGGGAAAATGCTGATAACACTAATTTGTTATAGAGTTATTTCCTCCTATTTTAGTTATATTTGTTGCATTCGATGTGAATTTTTTTTTTAAATGAGTATAATATTGATGCACGTCTAAAATATGAATTCGGGACCAATTAGGAGCTAATCGAGCCCAAAATTGAAGTCAAAAAGATAAAAATGCCAATTGGTTAAAGCAATCAACTTTTAGGCGAAGTTTTAAAGTGCAAGATAGAGGACTTGGCGTCTTCTAAACGTTCTGATTTCTTTTTTTTTTTTTTTTTTGAAGCATGATATCATCACATAACAAAACGAAAGAGTTGGAACATCAACAAAAACAAAAAGAACTATGCTTGAAGGACACTCCTCCATGCACATTACAGACACTATCTCGGCCAAAGACATTCGAGCAAGCTGGTGGGCCACCTCATTTCCCTCCCTTTGCATAAACTTGTAGTCGATTGACCATACCGTCAACACTTCACACTTCACCACGACCAACAACTCCCTAGTTTCCAACAGGTCCTCCTCCATGTTCTGCAAACATTGGAAAACACTTTGATTAAAAGCTTTCAACCCCGTAAATCAGATTGCTCAGTTTCGAGACTCTGGCCCTAGCATTGAGACACTAGGGGACCACATATAATGCTCACTCTGTCCGAAGCATCGAGACATTGTGCTTGTGCACGCTTGTTTTCTATTAAGAAGATTTGAATGATTGAGACACTACGCCTAGAGTTATGTATACTTAAATTCTTTTCTGAATTAGGTCATTTTATGTTTGAATTTAGTCATTTTATAGTAGATTAGGGTCGGTTAATCAAGTCTCGAGCTTGGATTAGACTTGTCCATAGTCGTCTAAGCTCGGATTGTTGTAATCGGGACCTTGGTTAGTAAGTATGAATTTATAATGAGTTGTTATTATTTGCATGATTTATTCTATTGAATGTTATTTAGACTCAATGCTTATAATTAGGATTGTTAGGAGGGATTGTATGACCCTGACCACCACTTTCTTAATTAATTTGCTATCAAAGTAGTAAATATGTCTAAACATGTAGCGGTTTGCCGATTATCCAAAACTTGGAAATGACATGGAAGATCTAGGGACTAAATATGTGCTTGAAACTAATTTAGACTTTTCCTAGTTAATGTAGAGCATTCTAATCATCCTCAATCTTAATGCAAATGATTAGTAGTTAATGTGCACGATTAGCTTATTAATCGGTTAGGTCTAGTCTCAATGCGGCGGTTGGACTTAGGAATGGGATATCATGGTTTTATGGCTTTTCCAATTTAGTTGATTAGACTTTCAATTGATAAATTAATCTTTCAATAATCAAGAAATGGAATTAATCATATTGAAACCCAAGCATCCCCAATTACAGTAATAATCTTTGTGGTAAGATCGACCTGCCCATATTTTTTATTTTTGCAATTTATTTTCTCGCACTTTATTTGCCATGCCTTTATTGCTTTCTCCATCCCCCCTTCGGTTTCCTTAAAACATAAAAAACTTAGAAATAAACCAACTGTTTCTTGCATTTGACCCCGTCCACTACCACTGTAAAGTAGTTTAGATAGCTGGTGATTATAAATCTATTTGGTCTAAAGCCTCGATAACTTTAGTTTATCAAATGCACCTAACTTTCACATGGCAACAAGAGGAAAATTGCACACTGGTGTGGTGCATATCACACCGACTTTGATATTTAAGTCAACAAAGAGGTTATGGAGTATGACAGGTAAAGAGCAAAAAATAGAGTTGGGAACCCATTCTCCAAGGTTGAAGAAGAGTATTTATACTTCGTTTTAAGGTTTTACCCGTTTGAGGATGATTTAGGGTTGGAATGGATCAAACCGTGCCGTTAGAAGACTCCAAGAGTTGGGGCAAGTGCGAGACAAAGAAGCCCATAAAGTGGACCTAGGGTCAGCCTTGACCTTTCTCTCTTTTGGGGTTCAATTTCCTATGGCCTTTCGTGTAGTTGGGTTCGATCCTTTGTATTTCCTCGAATTGATGTTGTGCTGGCTCTACTTGTTCCTCGATAATCGAAATAGTTCTGAATTGCCTATAACATGCCTAAAAAGTTGGATTGATTTTTTAAAATATTAGTTAGATTGACTTTATCATTTATGCAACTCTGATATTAATATAATCTTACAACCATATGAATATTTTATTAAAGTCATTGTCAATTGCCGATCACAATTTATATTTATACAAGCTAAGACATATATTTTAAGGGAATGTAGTGTAAATATGGTATTAATACATCTATTTTGTTTAACAAATTATTGATGGGTTTGGACAGTGTGTACAATGAAAGGATACTTCCATATATACGTTACAATGTATATGAAAATGAGTATATATTATGGAATTGTTTTGTATCATTCGGTGTAAAGGATTTGTAGATTTTTTTTAGTTAAATTTTAAGTTTGGTTCATGAAATTTGTTATAGGTGATTTTGGACCACTCCGATGTACAAGGAGCTGATGAGGACAACCGGACGAAAATAGGACTGGAAGATGGACCCTAGAGGCGAAACCGGCAAGGGGAATAGGCCAAGACCGAAGGGGTCGGGCTTTTGGCCCGACCCCGTGCTCAGACTGCTTGCGCGGGCCGAGTGCTTTTGGCTCCGTCCGGTCCCTACCGCCTCTGGCCGCCCCGGTTCCGCCTGATTCAACCCGAAACGCCTCCGAACTCCTAAAAACCCTAGGAGGATGAGCAGGTATTTATACCTCTCTTCGCCACTGAAGAAGGGGACCCGAAAATCTCTACTCTCTAGCCCTCCTACTTTCGTTTTCTGACTTAAGCATCGGAGTCGGTGAGTTCCTCCTGACCAAATTTAACCATCAACAAAATTTTAAAATCATATTTTATAGGTCTCTAAATTTTTAAAAATAAATGTTAGATCTTTTAAAATTTCAATGTTGCATTTAGTAGACTCATAAACTATAATAAGTATTAAAGCATGGAGTTTTAAAAGATTGTTTCATAGATTTAAGAAGGTTAAAAATCTTAAAAAAAAAAAAAAAAAAAGTTAAAAATCACTTTTGATCCCAACTTTCATGAAAGTAACAATTTAGTCTCTGAACTTTGATTTGTAACGATTTGGTCTTTGTACTTTCAATTTTGTAATGATTTAGTCACTGTACTTTTATTTTTGTAACAATTCAGTCTCTGAACTTTAATAAGTAACAATTTAGTCTTTATACTTTCAAATTTGTAACGATTTAAGAATCTATATTAGACATAAATTGAAATTCATTAGACATATTTTTAAGAGTTGAGACTCATCAAACACTTTATAAAATTTAAAGACTTATGAGACGACCCAACTTTTAAATTCATGGATCAAACTTGTAATTTAATGGTTTTCAAACATGTTTTATCATTTATAATAAGTATTTAAAGAGGGAAAATATATTAAAAGAATAAAATTATTATTCACTTAAAAAAGGATGTAGTATTATTCAATAATATAGTTGGTTAAAAGAATAAAATTATTATTGTTTTTTTTTTTTTTTTTTTTTTTTGAGATGGGATTATTATATGTTTTTATTATTTTGCGGGAGGGTAAAAAATAGAAGTACCGGTGAAAAGGGGAGGCAGCCACGTTGGCATATTAATTACATAGGAAGGAATTTAGTGTTGGTGAGAGCCAGGTGGGCAATGGGCATGCATATTTATGAATATCATGAATAAATGATGAATATTACAGGACACGTGTCCTACTCCGCATACTCTTAGAAAAATTCTGTACGAAGTTAAATATATTTTCAACTTATTTTGATAAATAAATAAATACTTCTCAACTTTTCCAACTATACCCCGACTCGGTCAAACCCACTGCAGTTTCCAGCTCTACTAATTTCGCTCGCTCTTTCCAAATCCTGTTTGTTTTCCACGTCATCACAAACAAAATTTTAAATTTCAAATACTTGTTGACTTCATTATAACTTTCAGGTCGTCAATAATAAAATAAATAATAAGAAAAGAAAAAAACACACAAAATCTCATGGTCGGGGAAAACGGCCGGCGTGGGACGGCGGAATTTAATCGGCTCCGTCGTGGACACCAATACCAATCCATAAACTAAATTTGATTAATTAATTTAACGTCCGGGAATTAAATAATTACAGCCATTATTGTTTTATTCTTTCTTTTTTGGAATTAAAAAAACAAAAAGAACAGGTGACGTGGCGAGGACGTGGGAACCTGGGGACAAAGAGTCGCAGTCGTTTGGAATTGTTGGACACCGCCGTTTCGGCGCGTGAGAAACGTGAGAAGCTGAAGTGGGTCCGACCGGTCGGCATGGTGCTCTCTGATTTTCTGCGTGACTCTGTAGTCTGTCCCCGTCGAACCAGAGATTTAAAAAAAAATAAAAAAAGGAATTTAATTATTAATAATTAATAATAAACTGTGGAAAAAAAAAAAGGTTTGGATTTATGGAAAAAAGCACCAACTCGTGCCTGCTTTTTGTGAAATCTATATATATTTTTCTCATTTAACCGCACCGAAAGACGTTTATTATTATTATTATCATTATCATTTATAATTTTATAATTTGAAACTTATTTTTCTTCCTGTTTAGATTATCTTGAATTAAAAAAATTGATTTTACTTTAATTTCTTCATTTGGTAGTACTTTTATGAAATAAGAAACATAATCCATCAAAAAAGTATCAGGCACTCGTATTATGCATGGGCAATTTTTTCTTTTGTATGTAAATTGCTCATTTATGAACTTATTAATTAAAATTTAAACAAAGTCAACTATAGAAAAAAATTGAATTTCATTTTCTTACATGTTTATGCTTATTCTCCTTTGACATTCGTACTTATAAAAATACTTCCATGTTCAACTTGGTTGAAGAAGTGCTTGCCTTCTAATAAGCCCAATTTTTTAACTCTAAATTTGAAAAACTATAATTGTTTGGATTATGTAAAATAATATCAAATAAGCTTAATTTTGTATAGTATATATATTTTTTTATTAAGTCAACCTGTATTATTATACATATAAAAAAAAGTTTCACAATATTAATTCGAGTAGTTTCAATTCCTAAATCTCTACCAAATTCAATGTATGCAATTGTAAAAGTCCATCAACTGAAATTAAGATTTAAGGTTTAGATTAAAATATATATATATAAAATTATAAATTTTTAAAAAAAAAACCAAAAAATTGATTTTTTTTTTTTTTTTTTTAAATGAAAATGGATAGATTAGGGCTAGGGTTTGTCTTGTGAGATGAACCGCCGCCGTCATCGAGAAAACAGGGCAAATGGAAGAAACAGAGGATGCCGGCCGCCGACTTAAGAGAGCCATGCAAATTTATGTTTTTATTTATATTTATTCATTTATTATTTTATTTTTTTTGTAATTAATGTCTCAGCCACTTTGCTTCTGTCGTTTTTGCTAACTTAAATGTTCAATAAATTAAGGAAAGACATTAATGAGCAGCATACCAACAACGTGCCTCCCATTTATTCTTCCACTCACTCACTCTCTTTTTTTCTTTCTTAAGAAATAATATATAAAAATAAAAATAAATAAAAATATCTACTTATGGGGATGGTGAGGCCATGATTATGGGTAGCATGTTTGAATGATAAGGGGGAGAGAAAATTATATAAAATCATATTAATCTAACACATCATAATTATTATAATCATGGGATGCTTAAAATTTTTATTTATCTAATTCATCTATTTTTATAAATCTAATAATTTTGAAGATTCATGTAGTTTATGATATGTCTGATGTATCGATTTTGTTATAATTTAGAGTATAATGAGAACTATATGAGTATGTGTTTGAAATAATTACTAAAATGTAGGAGGTATGATTTGTAAAATAGAGAATGGATGGAGATGTAATTGTAATTATTTCAATTATTATTGTTGGTATGGAGATTAAAAAGGGGACAGCATGTTGTGTTGTGTGTTAATCCCACATGAAATTATATTGTCAATTCTGTTCTTTTTTCTCTTTAAAATATTGATTTTTTTTTTTTTTAATTTTTTTTTTTGATGCTTATGTTTGAAGTTGTCGTTGTAAAGATGGAGAGAGAAAGATAGATGAAAAAGAAGACATTCCTCAAGTGAACATCATTGTAGCCCATAATCAAAATGCCAACCCCACATGGAGGGAGATCGAAAAAGGGATTTCAGATTTGATCTATTTTAAAAACTAAAGAAGTTTTTTTTTTTTCCTTTCAATAAAAATATAATATAATTTGTTCATATTTGGGGTTTTTTTTTTAGTTTAATTTTTTTTTGTTATTCACAATTCTAACACAAAGAAATGGGTATTCATAAATCAATAAATCAATTTCGTACGAGGGGGTTTATTTACCAATATCTTGATTAATTGTACTATGTTAATTATCTAAAAACATTTTTTTTTCTCTAGATCATCAATATGCGAAGGTGACGATTTGAATCTTTGACATTTTAGCTAATGATATAATGTCTTTAATTAAAAAATATGATATAATGTTGCAACTTATTGAACTATATTCAAGTTGAGATTGTTGAAAACTAGTTTGGTCAGATAAATATATTTTTTACTTGAATAACAAAAAAGATAAATAGTTTTTTAATATTACTCTAATTTTAACTTTAAAGTATACATATATATATTTTTTAATATTTCCTAATGCTTTTTCTCAAAGACTAAAAGCGAACATAGATCAATAGTAATTGACATGTACTCTTGACCAAAAATTCGAATCCCACATCTCAAAATGTTGTTGAACTAAAAAAAAAATGCCTTTTATCCTCAAAGAAAATAACAAAACCAAAAACATAAACATCGTTTGCAACAAACTCGAAACAAAATAATTGTTATAGGTAATTTTGGACTATCCCGATATACAAGGAGCTGACGAGGGCAACCGAGGAGAAATCGGGCTGAGAGATGGACCAAGGAGGCAAAACCGACAAGTGGGACGGACCAAGACCGAAGGGGTCGGGTTTTTGGCCCGACCCCCTGCTCGGCCTCGGCCCATGGCCGAGGCCGAGCACATGGTCGGCCCGCGCGCGCGGGCCGAGCCCGTCCGGCGCTGTTAGGTCCCCACCGCCTCCGTCTGCCCCGATTTTGCCTGGTTTGACCTAAAACGCCTCCGAAACCCTAAAAATCCTAGGAGGATGAACAAGTATTTATACCCCTCTTCACCACTGAAGAAGGGGACCCGAACTCTATTCTCGACTCCCTACTCTTACTCTCTAGCTCTCCCTTCCGTTTTCTGACTTTAGCATCGGAGGCGGTGTGGCTAGCACCACACCCGTGTGCCGGTTTTCTGTCTTTCAGGCCGCATCTTCCCCCCTCGTCTACAAATTTACCGTTGGTGGCACGTGAATGTCAGGTGAGTTCCCTCTGACCAAAATCGACCATCAACAATAATATTCTACAAATGATAGAGAGAAGCCCCTTTGATAACTACCAAAAATGAATAAAAAAATATATAATGTCATCAAATAGAAGATAATTAAAGACAGGCCTAGAAAAACAACATAATTAATTATGTTGAATAAGTAAAATCTTCATGGCTTGATGATAAACAGGAGTACCTTTTGTTTTTGACAACCAAAAAGAGAAATTAATTTTAGAACATAGTGACGACACTAGAACTAGAAATTAATAATTGAATTGAAGTAAAACACAAAAACAAAATTTGTAAGCTAGCTGTTAAGTTTCATAATTGCAGCCGTGAGTGGCGGAGGAGAGGCAGTGGTTTCCAGGTGGCTGTGGCCCTCCACGGAGGCTCCCTCATTTTAGGGTTTTCTTTTTTCCACCACCCATATAGAAGAGAGAGAAAAACCCTAGCTTGATATAGAGGTAATAATTTTAATGTTTTTGAGTGAGTCTTAAGATTGCCTAAGCTACTTGCCTACCCATCCATATTAATAATTTCTCCTTTCCTTATAGCTTCTTGTTTTCTTTTTTGAGTTCAAAAACTATACACACACTTCAAAAAGAAAATACCCACATCTATTATTTTTATTTTTATTTTTTTTTGAAAGTTCAATGGTGAAAAAATAAAATGAATTTGAAAGGATAGAGAGTGAAAAAGACATTTTGAAAATTTTAAAATAAAAAATAACGGTTAAAATTCTCGGATCTATTAGATTAAGACATATTAATCAAAAGTTAAAAAGAGACAAATTATAAACTTTTTAAAGTTAAGGGAATTATTAGATTGAAAGTTCAATAACAGACTTTAACTTCTTGAGGGGTCGTTTGTTTGACAGTAATCCAAGATGTCCATGGAATATATGGCACTACAAAAAATCTCACCTTTAGCGTCGAAAAAATTTCGTCGCTAAAAGTCAAAATTCGACGCAAAACATCTTCTGCGTCGAAAAAAAATTGGTCGCAAAAAACGTCGCTAAAGCACCGTCGCAAGCTGGATTTTGCGTCGAATTTTTAAAATGCGTCGCAACTTGCGACGAAAAGGTAAATTCGTCGCAAGTTGCGACGAAACGAGGAAAAACGTCGCATACTTTGTCTCAAAATATTTGCGACTAGAAGGAACAATTCGTCGCAAGGTCTTTGCGACGAAAACCCGAAATTCGTTGCAAGCCTTGCGACTAATTTTTTATTTCGTCGAAAACACCTATTTCATTGCGTCGAAAATTGTTTATTTCGTCACAAATTTCAATTCATTTGTAACAAAAACCCTAAATTCGTCGCATAAATGATAAGCAATAAATATATATATATATATATATGTTCAGTTGTGCCATTTAAGGGTTCGATTTCATTTAATTTGTCCTGATTTACATGTTATACAAATAAGCATTGAACATAAGGAATAAATATTTTACCAAAACATTCATCACTTCATACAAATAAGCATTTAACAAAAGTATGTTTCACATATGAACATTTTAGCCAAAGCCTTGCTAAGTTTAAGAGTTACAAAAAAATAAAAACCAAAAAAGTATCCAAATACAAATATAGACATTTACTAAGTCTATGTTAGTTGCAAAAAAGTAATGTTCATTTGGTCATTGTTGTCGTCAACGAAGTTTACTTCAATCCTGCAAATAAACAACAAATTATATATACATAAGTACACATGAACAACAAATCATCCTTAACCCCATTCACAAAAAGCATCACAAAAATAATGACATATTAAGTAACAATTGTAACATAAGATTTTCGTTGAAACTTTTTCACCCAATCTCACATGGACAACTTAAGTTAAAAAGTCATTTCTCAAGAACAACCACGTGGACAACTTAAATAGAACCTCAACCACAAGTCTTCTCAAATCATTCTCAAGCACAAACACTCACAACTAGAATAAAACCTCTCAACCTCAACCACATGGACAACTTAAGCTAGAAAGTCATAGTTCTAATCACCAATATTACACCCCCTCCTCAAAACACAATAAAACCTCAACACATGTCTTCTCAAATTATACTAATGTTAATCAGTAAAACAATAAATAGAGTCTATTGATGTCAATCTATAATGTACAACCTAAACAAAAACTCATTCTCTCCACCAAAATCAAAGACCAAAAAAGTCATCAACTGTTCTCATTCCTTTAACACAAGTACAATACAAAATATATGAAAACAGAGTCTTAAACAGAATCAGAGTCCAAATCTATAAAATAAGTCATAACTATAAAACAAAAAATAAGTTCTAAGGTTTAAAAATTATACCTTACGAACTAATGGTTGTGTTCCTGTGAATCTTTCCATAAGTTCACTCATTTGTCGAAACCTTCTTTCATAATCATCCCTCTGCATTTCATTCTTTTATCCATTACTTATCCCTAGAAACATAAAAGAACGACTTATCATTAACTCAATGGGTCTAATTTGATGTAAATCACATACTATGTTCAATAATCTTTAAAATATAACTTAAACAATGTTCAGTAATCTCAAAGTTTAAGAAAAAAACATTATAGCCACATTATAATATGTTCCATGGACACAATATTCACCTTTCAAATCATAATTTACATCTAAACAAAGAATAACAAAGAAGTTTTGAATCAACAATTCACTTGTTCTTGTACCTATTGTAATTATCTCTAAATGTTTCACCAACCAAATCCACTTCAAGTCACAAATATAAACAACTCCTCCCCCTCAAATCCACATTCACTAGAAGAATGTCAAACTTCATTAAATAAAACCCTCCCCTTAAATCACAAATATAAACAACTTTGAATCAACAAAAGACACAATATAGGTACTTTAACACATTCCTATTGAACAACATTCTTTGAACAAATGAAACAACATACTTTCACAAATATAAACAACCACTCTCTCAAATCCACATTCACTAAAAAAAAGTCCAAGCTTCAACAAATGAAACAACACCCCCCTAAAATCAACAAATATAAATATGTAAGTACCTCCCCCCACCATATAAAAAACAACTCCCTCCCAAAAAAACTACATTTATTCAACAAATATAAATATCTTTCCTTTCCCTACCTTCATTCAACAAATACAATGTACCCCATCCAAAAACCACATAACAAATGTACAATATAAGTTCTTAATAATAAATTTCAATTAAGAAAAACAAACGAATATTTGAACCAACCATAAGAATTAGTTAGAACTAGATCATTCCAAAAAGTTCAACACAATTTAAATCTTAAACAAACATAGGAAAAACATAATGGAAGTATTTTACATACCTCTTAAAGCTTGTCCCAAGAACTTTATCTATCAACAAAATTTCTACATGACAAAAGTAACAAAAAAAACTTTTAAAACAAAATTTAACACTAAATAAACTAGAAATGGAGAAAAAAAACTAGAAATTGAATCAAAAAATATATCACACACTTTTATGTGAACGAAATCTAGGGAAAGGTGGTCTAGTCTAAGCAATCCAACAACATTTCTAACAAATTGAATAAAAAATTGTTCCAAACAAGAAAAAAACCCAAACAAACTAAAAGAAACTTGAAAAAATCATACACTCAATTTCTTCAAGTTTCTCCAAAGGCTTCTCCAACAATAAAGTCATTCCACCTTACCCACGGTCTCCCCTAGAAAACACACAAAGCAAAGCACAAAAACTCTCATGGAACATTAACAAGAAGCTAATTACTTTCTTTTGATTCTTTGGAACATCAACACTAAGCAAATCCATCCCAAAAAAGAACCCAAGTTTTAGAATGCAACACAAAGAACCAAAAGAAAGTGAAATGAACTTTAAGAAAAACCTACCCATGAAACCCACGAGCGTTTTCCGGCGATTTGAGGTACCCACGCACCCTTCTGCTCTGTCGAAAATCGAGAGGAAACGAAGAAAATGGTAGAGGGAATGAAAATGCGGAAATGAAAACATTTGGAGGGAATTTAAATGGATTTGCGACGAAAATAACAATTCGTCGCAGGATTTGCGACGAAAATAACAATTCGTCGCAGGATTTGCGACGAAAATAACAATTCGTCGCAGGATTTGCGACGAAACATAGATTTTCGTCGCAAGTCCTACGACGAATTGCTAAATTCGTCGCAAGTCCTACGACGAATTGCTAAATTCGTCGGATGGATAATTGATGTTGTGGACTAATCGAGGTTTGCGACGAAATGCACTGTTTCGTCGCAAGCTACATGCGACGAAAAGCTAGTTTCGTCGCAAGTCTGTGAGACGAAAATATGATTTTCGTCGCTAATGGTGTTTCGTTCATGCCACCATTTTGGATATGCAACGAAAGTTCAAAATTCGTCGCAGACGTTGCGACAAAATCTAGGTTTCGTCGCAAGCCTTGCGACGAAACTGGTTTTTCGTCGCTGCTTTGCGACTAATTTTACATTTCGTCGCTAATTTTGCGACGTTGGCATTTTCGTCGCTGAAGTTTCATCGCTAAAACCCTTCTTTTTTGTAGTGTGGGCATCTGGATTACCTCGTTTGTTTTGTGGTAATGTTGGATACCTAAGCAATTCGGGATGCCCATACGGGAGGCATCCGAGGAGCTTTTGATGCCCTCGTGAGAGATGGGTTTCAAAGATTCCCATGTCGAGGGCATCTTCGGATGACACTTTTACCCCTCCATTTTACATTTTGTATTTTTATTTAAAAATAAATTAATTTATTCATACACTAAGAAATAATCATTTGTTTTTTAAATTTTACATTAAGATGTAAAATAAATGATAGTTATATTGAATAATATTTTAATTTATTTTTTATTTATTCTCTTAATAATAATAATACTAAACTATATTAAACTAATAGCTAAATTAGCTAAAAATTAGTAAGGACATTATTGGTATTATACATAATCTAAGAACTTTCCCGTATAAAAATCCTGCAAAACAAACATAGTTATCTGAATATTCTCATATATTCTTATAAATTATTCCTTCAAACCAAACACGGTTATCTAAAATGTCGGGCATCTATATTTCCGGGTATCTATAATTCCAGGCATCTGAATATTCCAGTTATCTAGAAATTCCAAAAAACAAACGGCCCCTGAAAGTTCAAATACCAAATCATAATGATTTTGAAATTTTGAGGACCATGATGAGATTTAAACTTAATTTCTCTTTTGTGCACAACTATCCATCCATGATATAAAAAATCTATAGATTTCCTAGTAACTAAGTATTGCAAAGTGTCGTCCTAAAAAATTAATCGTGATATATGTAAATTGGTTTGCCTAGTTATGGATAAAAAAAATGTTAAATTACAAGTTTAGTCCCTAAGCTTTCAGAGTTGTGTCCATTTCGTTCATGAACTTTAAAAAGTTCTAAATATGTCCTTGAACTTTCAATTTTGTGTCCAATAGGTCCTTGAACTTTAAAAAATATCTAGGTTCTTAAACTTCTACTTTTGTGTCTAATAGATCCCTTAACTTTCAATTTGTGTTTCTAATAAGTCCCTTGATCTATTTGAATTTTTTAAAAATTAAGATACAAAATTGGAAGTTCAGGGTCTCAAGAGGCATCAAATTCAATTTTATATCGAGTAGATTGATTAATTTTTAAAAATCTCGAGTATGTCAAGCACCGATTAGACACAAAATTGAAAGTTCGGAGACCTAATAGACATTTTTAAAGTTTAGGGATCTATTAGACATAAAATTTGAAGTTCGGTGACTCAAATCGACACAATTCCAAAAATTCAGGGACTAAACTTGTAATTTATTTTATTTTTTAAAAAGGAGAAGTGGTTGCTTTGCTTAGGTTTGCTTGCATAATTAAAAGCTTCCATTCGATTTGTGTTGTTTCCAAGTTCACTTTATATTGCAAGAAAATCTTTTTGTAGGGACGAACAAATGAGAATGGGATTTTGTTTCCCCATCCAATGATTTTTTGGTAATGTGTCAAAATATTCTTTCTTTTCTTTTCGTTGCCTTTAAACTTGTTAAAACCCACACCCTTTCACATGCTTGGGTATATGCTTTGCTATGCATAATTTAAAACAATCCAAATTCCAAGCATTATTATGTAGATTCTGCATTATTTGCTCGAATATTTCACCGTCAAATCTCTCTAAAAGAAGATAAAATTTAGATTTTCTTTTCTTTAATTTTGATATTCCAGTGCTACTTCAATTTCAATATTTTTAAAGGCTAGATTTATATTTGCCCATGTCTTTTGGGGAATATACTATTTTTAATTCTAGTTTCAATTATTTTAAAAGTTAATTTTGGTTCTTTATGCATTAGATTTTTTTTTTTCATGCACTTAAGTCTAATTACCACCAAATAAACAGATGATGATGTTACAATTTTGAGAATTAGAAAAAAAATGTTTGTGATTCGAACCTCACGACCTCTTAGTCGGGAGTACTAATACTTTTTGACATGAATGATCTAATATGAATTTTTCATTCATATTTTTTCAGTACAATAACGAGGCATGAAAAATTGAATCTTCAACTTTAGACAAGTAAGAACTAATAAATACATTTATATACTCAATTAGGGTTCTAATCAACAATTTTACTTGGTAGAATCTAATCTAGAAACTTTTAATATCGAGATATCAAAAGAGTCAAGATTTCGTAGATTTTATTTTTCGGTTAACAATTGAATAAGATTTGTGCCTCTAATCAAGTTGAACATAGTTCAATAAATAGAACACCAATTACCACTTTAAAAATTGATAGTTTGATCTAGCACCCTTACAATGGTTGAATTGAAAAGAAATTTGAACATCTCTCACCTTTAAGAAGGTATTTAACTTTTTATTTTTTTAGTTCTACAACATTTTGGACGGAGGATTTGAACCTCTCACCTGTTCGTTGGAAGTGAACTGGCTAGACAAAGGGATGATCATGGGTATATAAGGGAGTACAAGTATCTCCATTAGTATGAGAGGGCTTGGAGATTTGTGTCGTGTTCGGTTGTCCCTAAGAATGCCAATTATTACTAAGTTATACTCACTTTGGTGGATTGATTTTTTTTTTTTTTTTGGGCTAAAATCTTCTTTCTTAAAAAAAAAACAAAAAAAAAAACCTCAATCGGACCAAATGATTGTAGTGCTCAACCAAATTGAGTGAATGAAGCCAATGCAATGAAATTTGGAGTTGCACCATATCCGAGAACATTAAATGGAAAAAAGATTGAAGATAAGGCGAATGAGAGAAGTGAAGAATCCAAAATTTGGAAATAAAATAGAGAGATATATATGGGAATTGGACAAAAATCCCCAATCCCAAATTCAACAATAATCTACTCACTGCCCCCTAGCTTCTTCCCAATTCCACCTCCATACCACATGATCTCCGCCGTCCACGGTGGCCTCTGGACTCTGCTCCGCCGTGGAACCAGGTGCCCTGCCCTGCCCTGCTATATATAATTACTTATTATTCTTGTTTCTATCTGCATTAGGGACATCTTCATACACTATTGGGCCCCTTATTCCTAGACTATGTTTGATTTTTTTATTTGTGCCTGTGGATATGCATGCAAATTAAGATATATTCTTTTTCAGTTTGTTTTTGACTTTCAATTTGCATGTTCTCATTCCAAAATGTTTTACACATATTTGATGTTCAATATCTTTGACTATGCCAAAATATGGATGTGATATTGGGTATGGTGTGTGGGAACCAAAAATCTTTCCTTTCATTTCGGATATGTGATGTGTATATTCCATTTTTGTTTCAAGTGGTCTATCAATTTACTAACAATTCATTTTCATATAATTCTATCTCAAAATGCTTAAAGTATGTATACTCATTAATATTTAAATGGTGGTCAAAGCAAGTATAACTCACCGGTAATTGACATTACTTTAGATTTGTATCCATCATTTTATTCTATCTATTATTGAGTGGGCTTCAATAATAGATTTAAGTCAATGATTAGAAAAGTTTCTTTTCCTTTTATCTTGATTCACTTATTGATTCAAATGCTTAAAAATATGCCAATTGATATTTAATTATCTCGTTATTTATATAGGTTGAAAACAAAAATTAGAAACTTTAATTTTACTACGAGATAATGGAAGTGTGTTGAAATTCAATATGTTATAAAAAACACTAGACGAGAAGGACATTTATACGGATGAAAGAAAAAAAATAGTTCTTATTTCTAAAATTTTTAATCTTACCAAGTTTTGAATACTAACTTGAATAAATGGGTAAAACCAATATTATTTATAAGTCGATATTTCTAGAGATTTTTTATTAGACAAAGCGCTTCATGTTCCATTTCTTTTTAAAAAACTATGTTTACATTTTTTTCCTCATGTATTTAAGTTCCGTTTTGTATATGTTTGACTTTGTAGCTAAAAGACGCGCTCTAACTACTTTTTAGATGTTAATTAGTTGGATTTGGCCAAATCTCTTATTTGATCTTCGAAGGGGAGAGTATTGTTTTCACCTAACCTAATTAAATATTAGGGTTAGGCTTAGGATTATTGGCCAAGAAGCACATCCTACTAAAATAAATCTAAGAGTAACATAAAAGTACTTAAAAGAATTTTGATGAAAATTACGACAAAAAAAAAAAAAAAAAATCATTTAAGAGAACATAGAACCAAACATCAAAGTGATTTTCTCATTAAAAATGTATCTCGAGTTCAAATACTTCTTCTAAAAACACTTATTTGGTCAAATTTGGACGGGAGGAACTCACTTGACCTTCACGTGCCACCAACGGTAAATTTATATGAGAGGGGGAAGACGTGACCTGCAAAATAGTAAACCTGCACACCGGTGGTGCTTGCCACACCGCCTTCGATGCTTAAGTTAGAAAACTGATGGAAGAGCTAGAGAGCAAGAGGAGAAGTCGAGAGTAGAGTTCGAGATCCTTTCTTAAGTGATGAAGAAGGGTTTAAATACATGTTCTTGCCCTAGGGTTTTTAGGAATTCGGAGGTGTTTCGGGGTACCCTTCTTGCCCTAGGCTTTTAGGAATTCGGAGGTGTTTCGGGCTGAACCAGGTGGAACCGAGGCGGTCAGGGGCAGCAGGGACCGAACGGAGGCGGAAGAGCTCGGCCCGCGCAGACCATATGGGTCGGGCCAAATTGTCCCGACCCTCTGGTCTGTTCATCCTCTGGGGTCGGTTTTTCGATCCTATTTTTGTCTGGTTGTCCTCGTTAGCTCCTTGTACATTGGAGTGGTCCAAAATCACCTATAACAAAAACGACTCTCGAATTTACAACAAATAATTCTAAATCAAACAAGGAGATGGGTAAAATAAAGAAGAAGAAAAAAGAAAACCACTCGGCCCCTAAAATTGAAAAGAAAAAGAAAGATGAGGGAAGTGATTAAAGAAATATGAAAAGGAAAAGGTGGGAGGGGAGCATGTGAGCTTGATTAGCGGGAAAGGGTTTGGGAATGGGCTATAGTTGTTTTGTTTGTGTCGTTTAGCTTTGGGGTTTAGCTGTCAATACAAGTGTGTGTTTTTTAGCATATTCTTATTCCTAAACTTTGACCATCTGTCTCTGTTTCTTTCTCTCTCTCTCTTTTAGCTTTTTTTAAGACACACATAAACAAATAATAATAAGCATTGGTGGGATTTCAAGTTCCCATTTGTTTATAATTTGTTCTTTTTCTCTGTCATTTTCTCTTTCAAACACTTCCACAGAGAGAGACGTATGCTTGCACTTGCATGCCACATTTTGGATTCTTCTTGTTTTTTCTTCTTCTGATATTGTTGGATTTTCAAAGTACTCATTCATACAATGTTGTCTTTCCATTCTGTTTCAATGGTTTTTCTTTTTAAACATCTTCCAAGTTGTTCGTCGTCCAATACACACACAGTACATCATCGGCAGTTACAATGTTGGGGTTTTTATTTGTCGACAAAATTCCGTTCGTTTTTGTTATGATTTTTTGTTTTCTGGTCAAATGTTGCTGTTTGTATGTCTATATTTTGGGGATGTTTGAATGTCTATGAAATATCTTGATTTTTGGTTTTTTTTTTTTTTTTAATGCTACTTCTTCGAAACATGTGGGGTTTCTCCCTTTTTAATGCGTATGAAAGTGGCTCAATTGATGCTAATTAAAGATAGTTTGAGTTGGAAAAAAAAATACTAATTTTAACGCAAGAATAAACAGTCAAATCTTTATACCGCTCATTCTAAAAAAAAAAAGAATCTTTATATCGTTCCCACAACTAGTTAGTATACCAGACTTGATTCTAATTGAGATGATTTGAAACCTCACTCATAGAGGTGTTTAAAAAAATCAACAATCCAAAAAACTCGACAAACTCAACCCAAATTATAAGGATTAGGTTGGATCAAGCTCTTGGTTTGGGTTTGGTTATTTTTAAGAACCAACTGGTTTGGTTCAATTTTCGGGTTGAAGGAAAAAAAATCTTGTTCAACCCGAACACACAGTACAACTCGTTCAACCTCTCAACATTTAGCCAATAAGTGACAACACATAGCACACAACATAACTCATTGACCGGGTTGATTGGGTTAGAGAATCAACCAACCAAGAAATTCGGGTTGGTTCAAAAAACCCCTAACCCGACCTAACCCAACCCATGTACACTCCTACTCACTCATATATTTGTGATGTAATATTATAAAAAAAATTGCTCGAGAAGAAATTTCTCTCTTCATTGGTTTTTAATTGGTAAAAAGTCACTATATTTTCTTTGAATGTAATATATAAGAAATTGCTCTTTGTTTAGAACATTACATCATAGACACGAGGTAAAGACTCAAACTATCAAAATGAACCTAGCTCAACGATAATTAGCATGTACTTCGACTTCAAATCCTCATACCCCTATTTGTTTACTAAAAAAAAGTGAAGATGGAAGCCTATAAAGATTAAGTTGAAAATGTTAAAATTATATGTACAATATAGAGAGCAAACACAAATTGTAGTGACTAAAGTAGTAGTTTAACCCAAATTATTTGTTTCTCAAAAAAAAAAAAAAAAACCCCCCCAAATTATTTGAAGCTTTTATTTTTTTTTTTTAATAAAAGTGAAGAAAAATAGATCACATTCACATGGCACCGGACTAATGTGCTACAAGATGTTGGAACCGGAAAATACGGACTGGGCTTTAATTTCGTAGTTGAAGAAGCCCAGTTTGAGAAACATAACGAGCCCACTACCCGCTCAATTTAGAACCAAACTAAGCAAAACAAGAGTCCCGTTTGATAATTATTTCGTTTTTTATTTTTGGTTTTTAAAAATTGTGTTTGTTTCCTTCCAATCTTCTTACAATGGTTTTCATTTTTGTCAGGGAGACATTTGAGTTCACAGCCAAATTTAAAAAACAAAAACAAGTTTTTGAAAACTATTTTTTTTTGTTTTAAAAAATTGGCTTGGATTTTGAAAACATGGGAAATGATATAGATACAAAACAAAAAAAGTTTGTGGGTAAAAATAGTGTTTATAGACTTAATTTTCAAAAACCAAAAACAAAAAACGAAATGGTTATCAAACGGGACCTATTAAGGTTTTTTATTCACATTTCTCATTTTTAAGAAACAGAATCGATAACTGATCCGGTTTCTTGTTTTTCTAGAAAAGAGACAAAATTTGAGAAACAAATTTAGAAATTCTATTTCTGTTTTTTTCATCTTTCATGTACCCATCACTCTCCCCTTCATACACTCATCTCTCCTCTTCATCTCTCTATTTTTTACCACTTTTTTTTCTCTCTCTCTTTTTCGTTATTTATTTCTCTCTCCTTTTTAAAATAGTTTATTTTTTCCGTTAATTATTTCTCTTTCTTTTTTTTTAATTTTTTTTCTCTTTTCATTAACGAACTTTTAGTTATTATTTTCTATTTAAATCTCTATTATTTTTTTCGTTAATTTTATTAGGTTTTTAATTTATTTATTAAATAAATCAATTAATAAGATATTTCACATTTGCTGTAAAAAAAAATATATATATTTTCTTTCTCCATTTCTGATCTTACATGTCGAGATCATTAGCTAATGAGAAATATATTCATTTTTAAAGAAAAATAAATAAATTTTATTATTCAATTCAATAAATGTAGGTATGTAAGATCGATTGTTTAACCTTAAATAAATGTCACACTACCACAAACACACACAAAAGTATATATCAATAGAATGTTGTGCAATAAATTAACAATCATTGAAAATTTACAAAGTTTGTAAATAACAAATTAGTCTGATTGAACTAACTCGTCTAAAGCAACATCCTTAAACATAAATTGGTTAGAGTGAAAGATGACATTGCAAATCAAATTCGAACACCATTTGAAAGATAAATTTTATTTTTTATTTTATTTTTATTTTGTGTTAGACTTAATAAATACTATAAACTCTATATAATAATTTTATATTTATTTTAATTTATGTTATTTATATTATATGCAAAGATAGTTATTAAACAAGTTCTGTTTTTTATTCTTAAAAAAAAGAAACAAATAAACAAAAAAAACGAGAAATGATAACGTTATCAAACATGTTCATTTTTCTTGGTTCCAAAGTGGGAGGACATCCAAGCGAGGAGTTGAGTTTTAGGAGAAAGAGTCTGTTTGACAACGCTATGTTCAACAAAGTCATGGCACCATTGGCGTAGCCTGGGAAGCTGCTGCAACTCACTGCTCAGTAGTTGCACTCCCAAAGCTTCTTCCATGGCTGGTGACCAATACGCCACGAAGTTGGCCACAATGTCCACAAACCCCAATCTCTCTCCTTCCAAGTCTCGTCTATGTACTGAAGAATCACAATCGACTCTGCAATGGGTTTTCCCCCATGGACGAAAGCAGGCACCTTCTTGTGAACGGGGTTCAATTTGAGTATCGAATCGCTCTTCTTCTTCTTCTTCTTCTTCTTGTATATGTCTTCTTCGATGTAATCGTATTCGATGCCTTTCAGTTTCAGAGCCAATTCCACTCGGCGGCTGAAAGGGCTGAACCATGCCCCAAAAACCTCCACTTTTTTATCTCCCATTTCACAACTTTAATTTCTGCTCTGCAATTTGCTCTTTCTTTTCTTGAATTCATTCTTTTTATACCAACTTGATTCATGTCGTAAGCCAATGCGACATCAAAGTGTGGGTATTCAAATTGGGCTTGTCTTCAAAGACCAATTGACTACTATTTTATGTGCAAATTTGTGTTTTGGGTGGGTTTATAAAATTAAACAATTATTCGATTCATCCCTATGAAGTTGACATTTTGGATTTATAAAGATTTCAATTAATTTATGCTAATAATTGGGAATACTTACTATCTCAACGATATCAGCAAATGTTAAATGGAAATCAAATATATGAAGATTTACGGACATTTATATATGGTCAAGCGAAAACTCATCTCAAACATCGTACTTGGAAATTAATCTGATGTTAATTTGCATAATAGCAATGACTGCAATGACTCAACTTGGTTAGTTGAAGGTAACCTAAATGAAATTTTGTGGGATCATGAAAGCACAAGTGATGGACTAAAGAGCCTTATTTAATCTCCAATTTTCGAGATGCTGATTGTAATTTACAAAAGAGGTATTGATGTTTGCTCTGCAAACTTGAAGAATAAATTATATGTTTTGAGACCAATTGAGTCTAAAGCTATTTTAAATCACGAGATGTTTAAAACCGCTGAGACTCAACCTTATAAAAAGCGAAAAGTTTCTCAAGTTACCTATCTCTGGCACTTGAGGTTAGGCCATATCAACCTCAATAGGATTGGGAGATTGGTCAAGAGTGGACTTCTAAACAAGTTAGAAGACGACTCGTTGCCTCCTTGTGAATCATGCCTTGAGGGCAAGATGACAAAACGACCTTTTACCGGAAAAGGTTATCGTGCCAAAGAGCCCTTAGAGCTCACTCATTCGGACCTCTGTGGACCAATGAACATTAGAGCTCGAGGAGGGTACGAATATTTCATCAGTTTCATTGATGATTATTCGAGGTATGACTATCTCTACCTGATGCATCATAAGTCCGAAGCTTTTGAAAAGTTCAAGGAGTATAAGGCCGAGGTTGAGAACCTATTAGGTAAGACGATAAAAACACTTCGATCCGATCGAGGTGGAGAGTATATGGACTTAAGTTTTCAAGACTATTTGATAGAGCATGGAATTACGTCCCAACTCTCAGCCCCTGGTACACCTCAACAAAACGGTGTATCAGAAAGGAGAAACAGAACCTTGTTGGACATGGTTCGTTCGATGATGAGTTATGCTCAGTTGCCTAACTCGTTTTGGGGTTATGCAGTAGAGACTGCAGTTTATATCTTGAACGTAGTTCCCTCAAAGAGTGTTTCTGAAACACCATTTGAGCTCTGGAAAGGTCGTAAAGCTAGTTTACGACATTTCAGAATTTGAGGATGTCCTGCATACGTGCTAGAAGCAAACCCAAAGAAATTGGAGCCTCGTTCTAGATTTTGCCTATTTATAGGCTATCCCAAAGAAACGAGAGGTGGATACTTCTTCGATCCAGAGGAAAATAAAGTACTTGTATCGACAAATGCTACATTCCTAGAAGAAGACCACCTCAGAGATCACAAGCCACGTAGTAAAGTCGTTTTAAGTGAACTATCTAACGAAGCTACAGAAACATCAACAAGAGTTGTTGATGATACTGGCACCTCGAGTCAATCACATCCTTCTCAAGAAATAAGAGGACCTTGACGTAGTGGGAGGGTTGTTAGACAGCCTGATCGCTATTTGGGTTTAACTGAAACTCCAGTCGTCATACCTGATGACGAGATCGAGGATCCATTAACCTTTAAACAGGCAATGGATGACGTTGACAAGAACGAGTGGATTAAAGCCATGGACTTAGAGATCGAGTCCATGCATTTTAATTCAGTATGGGATCTTGTAGATCAACCTGAAGGGGTTAGACCCATAGGGTGCAAATGGATCTACAAGAGAAAACGAGACGCTGCTGGAAAGGTACAGACCTTTAAGGCACGACTTGTGGCAAAGGGTTTTACCGAGCGGGAGGGGATTGACTATGAAGAAACCTTCTCCCCTGTTGCCATGTTAAAGTCGATCCGGATACTTTTATCCATTGCCACGTTTTACGATTATGAAATATGGCAAATGGATGTCAAGACTGCCTTTTTGAACAGTAATCTTGAAGAAAGTATCTACATGTCTCAGCCAGAGGGGTTCATAGCTCAGGATCAAGAGCAAAAAGTTTGCAAGCTTAAACGATCAATTTATAGATTAAAACAAGCGTCTAGATCCTGGAATATAAGATTTGATACTGCGATCAAATCTTATGGCTTTGAACAAAACGTTGATGAGCCTTGTGTTTACAAAAGGATCATCAACAGCTCTATAGCTTTCTTAGTACTGTATGTGGATGATATCCTACTCATCGGGAATGATGTAGGTTAACTAACTGACATTAAACTATGGCTAGCAACTCAATTCCAAATGAAAGATTTGGGTGAGGCACAATTTGTTCTAGGAATCCAAATTGTTCGAAACCGAAAGAACAAAACGCTAGCCCTGTCTCAAGCGTCTTATATCGACAAATTGTTGGTTAGATATAAAATGCAAAATTCCAAGAAAGGACTATTACCTTTCAGGCACAGAATTAACTTGTCTAAGGAACAGTGTCCTCAGACACCTCAAGAAGTTGAGGACATGAGACGTTTTCCCTATGCCTCTGCAGTAGGTAGCCTAATGTATGTCATGTTGTGTACAAGGCCTGACATTTGTTATGCAGTAGGGATTGTCAGTAGATATCAATCCAATCCAGGATTTGATCATTGGACAGCCGTTAAAAGTATCCTCAAATATCTAAGGAGAACGAGGGACTATATGCTCGTGTATGGTTCGAAGGATTTGATCCTTACAGGATACACTGATTCTGACTTTCAAACTGATTAAGATTCGAGGAAATCTACATCGGGGTCAGTATTCACTCTAAATGGAGGAGCAATAATATGGCGCAGGATCAAGCAAGGATGCATTGCAGACTCGACCATGGAGGCCGAATATGTAGCCGCTTGCGAAGCAGCAAAAGAGGCAGTATGGCTCAGGAAGTTCCTAACTGACTTGGAAGTCGTTCCAAATATGCATCTGCCTATCACCTTGTATTGTGATAATAGCGGCGTAGTTGCAAACTCAAAGGAACCTCGCAACCATAAGAGAGGCAAGCATATCGAAAGGAAATACCATCTCATTAGGGAGATTGTGCACCGAGGAGACGTGATCGTCACGAAGATAGCGTCGGAGCACAACATTGACGATCCATTCACGAAGGCTCTCACGGCTAAAGTGTTCGAGAGTCATCTAGAAGGTCTAGGTCTGCGAGATATGTACGAGAAATAATCTAGGTCAAGTGGGAGAATTGTAACCGGTATATCGATACCTTAGTATACTGGGTATTTAGATGCCCTAGTTTATTGTATTTTTACTCCGTTATTAATACAAGTATTTATTCATCCACTGCTGTTATAGATTATAGTACATCTCACTAAACTAGAGTTTTAGTTCAAGTGGGAGATTGTTGGGATTGGTGCCCTAAAACTCGTAGATAATGAATGTTAAACGAATTATATACTTATTCGATAAAGGTGTTATCGAGATTGATTCAGTAAAAGTCATTACTGAATAAATTAAATTGCACATATATAACCCAAATCCAATAAACTAAGATCCATGGCTATAGGATGAACACTTGAGCTTTATGTAGAGACATAAAAGTGGATCAAGCTTGAGTAATAGCCAAAACGGTCTATAGTATAGGAATAGGGTTGGGTACCTTATTCTGGAGACACTATGAGACGCGACCCACTTTATAGATGGTATAGACGATGTGATCCTAAATCGTCCATGTAGAGACATGCGAGTGGGGGTGTCCTATGCAATGAGTTTGCATAAGACCAGGACTGAGAAATAAGTCGCTCTCGCTTTATAACACCGTTTACTGACGAGACTGA
The DNA here is from genome assembly GCA_036850905.1 of Luffa acutangula. Classification (NCBI taxonomy): domain Eukaryota; kingdom Viridiplantae; phylum Streptophyta; class Magnoliopsida; order Cucurbitales; family Cucurbitaceae; genus Luffa; species Luffa acutangula. The sequence goes on along the minus strand of CM072087.1, from coordinate 48,840,920 downwards.
CTATTTCATGTGATGACCTAGGTAACTCGATCTTAATCCTGAGCTAACTATGAACTCCTGTTTATTCGGGCTTATCCTTAGATCTGCATAGGTGAGAGTGGCTCAGTATCGCCGACTCAATAAGCCTCCCATTTCAGGGATAGGAACGGGTAGATAGCTGGGGACATAGTCGTGCAAGAAGGAATTCACTCCTACCCGAATAAGGGATAGTAGAGAGGTTGTTCCCTTAAGTGCTGACTCTGGGGCTTGAACAAAGGGATCCCGCCCTCTCATTGGCCCGAGAGGGACTCAGTTTATTGGTTGGACCATAAACCAATTGTTCATTAGAGGATCAGTGGGACTTAAGGAACTAGAAGTACTATAGGGGTAAAACGGCTTATTGACATAGCTATAGCTACGAACAACCTGTGAAGGATCACCTACTAATCATGGTTAAATCAAGTGGACGGAAATATATCTATAGTGAGGGGAGTGCAACTATCGGGCTATAGTGGAGTGTCCCGATAGTTAACGAATGTTGGCTAGCTTGGACAATGAGATTAGTCGGTTAGCCTCGAATCGTTGGAGCCCATGATCTATAGGTCCATTAGGTCCCCCTACTAGCTCATATCAGAATTAAGCCTAGAACAAAAGATAGGAAGCTTTGAATCGTTCAAAATCGGGAAAAAGGGTATTATCGTAAATTGTGTTTGACACAATAATTTAATTATGAATTAAATTAGAAAATGAGAGATGAAGTATTTAAAAGTGTTTTGAATACTATATATATTTATTAGGAATCATATATACGGAATTGCACAAGATAACAAAGATTAATTAGATTAATCATATCAAAATTAATTTGAAAATTTTCAAATTAATTACCAAGCAATCAATTTCAATTTAGAATTGAAATTGGGGGTAATTTGCAAGCTTGAAATTTGATTTCAATTTGAATTTAGTGGATTTAGTTGGAAATCCACTTAATGCATGATCATTCAAAGTGGAAAGACAACTCACTCATGCATTGTTGCATGTCTTGTGTAATGTACACCTAGAATCCACTTGAGCTTGCAAATACACCATGTGTCTTGTGTCTTGAGGCTTGGCTTTGCATGGAGAATGTCTTTAAAAGGAGTTTGAATCATATTCAAACACAAGAGAGCCATTTTCCTAAATGTTATGCTGCTGGAATTTGGACTCAAAGTTCTCTCATCTCTCATTCTTCTCCATTGCTTGATGCTTCAAGCATTCCCTTCCCATTCCCTATCTTATATAGACTCCCACAAGTCGTTCTTGGCCCGGAGTATAGTAGGGAAGACTCTAGAGGTTGTCCAAGGAGCATAGGAGAGGCAAACACCACAAGGAGTTCAACATAAGTGAGCTACAAAGGTTGGTGTTTTCTAAACTCTCTATTCTGTCTTTTCTAGAACATGCATGTTTTAGGAGTAAAATTGAATGTCTTAAGTGCTTTCGATCTTCAATTGCTTCCGCATGTGTAATATGTACACCTTCAATATTTAGGCTAATTTCCAGGCAATAAACTCAGAGGGGATGAGATCAAAATCTCCGAAGCGATAGGACAAGTCATGGTGATCAATGGGAAAGACGCATTGCCCCCGAGCTCGGCAAGAAGCACCTGAAGAACCACGAAAGGAGGAACATACTTCGGAATACTTTGAGTAGAGGGAAATGATGTCAAGCGGATCGGAAGAAGCCCGAAGAATCAAACAAAGAATTCATGAATGCAATGAAGCAAGCCAAGATCAATGGGGGGGCATCCAGTCAAGTACCCACATTCCGATTCCCAATCATGGATGAGCCTCCTCTACGGATGCAAAGAACTCCTGCACCTTATTTCATGAATGGGCAATCCGAGAGGCCTCGAAAGCGATTCGCTTATGAATCTCCTATGGAAGAGTTATACTATGATCGCTCAGTGGTCCCCATGGAGAAGCCTCTCGGAAAGATGGAGATTGAGGCAATCCCTTTCGATCAGCTTAAATACCTTTTTTAGACAAAATTAGCCTAAAGTTTCCCTAATCAACTTAAATTTTTTAAGTTTTCAAAATAATTAAGCAACCTGAAAACTGGGCTAGACCCTATTTAAAAACACACATTTAAATTTTTTTTTGTTATTGAAATTTGATTTTACCTTCTAACAATTGAAAGAGAAATCAATTATTAAAAATCCATAGAAATTGATTGATTTCTGATTTAATTAAAATTGAAATTGATTACTAAAAGATATTGATTTGGAAACTTAATTTAGAACCAAATTGATATTGATTTTGAAATTCTAAATTAAAACCTATTTTGAATTTTACTTAGAAACCCCAGGTTAATTAGATACAATTTGAAATTCATTTGAAAAATCGAAAATCACTTTGGAACTCTTTGAATTCGAGATTAAAACTAATTGAGGGGAAATTGAAATTCTAAATTAAGTTCCACTTGAAATTCATTTGGAAATGTCAAAATGAAATCAAATTACAACAAAGAAAAGTTGAAATCCCAAATTAAATGTCAAATTAAGACCAAACCGAAATTGATTTCGAGAAATTCTAATTTAAAATCAAATTGAGATTATTTGGAGATTTCAATGTAAATTTGAAATGAATTTTGTTTGCGAAATGGAACAGTTAAGCCATTTTGAAATAAATTTTAGAAAATCCAATTTAAAATAAAACAGAAATTGAATCAATTCATAACCAAATTGAATTGAATTCAAAATTCAAATTTAAATTCAAAATGGAATTGAAACCAAAACTTCAAATTAAAATTAATTTAGAATTGAATTGAGATATCCAAATCGAATTCAATTTAAAATTAATTTCAAAATTCAAATTATAATTTTTAAATTATAGTCAAAGTGGGGGAGAAGAAACACCTAAAACTTAATTTTAAACTAAAGGAGAGAAAAAAAAAAGCTCCTATGCAAATAAGAACAGAAATAATAAATACCAAGAAGAGGGAAAAATAAAATAAAATAAAAGAAGCCTTTACATTTATTTAAAAAAATTGAATAGCTCAAAAAATCTTTCAACGTTGTTTGGGATTAAATATAAAGTTGGAAAGAAATTTGTGAAATTTTTTGGGTATAAAAGTCATTTTACACTCCAAAATTTTCTTGATGGCATCATCTTGTAAGCAAGGGGTCCATAAAAACAAGTTTTAAAAAATGGGATCCTTTTTACAAACCCTAGACTGAAAGGGACCATTTTTTTTCAATTGGCCGTGAGTGGGAGTGGGGCCCACCACCTTTACCTTCACCTTCTTCCTCACATTCTTTCTCTTCCAACCTTTCCTCCCACCTAATCTGTGAGTCAACTTGTCGGAATGAAATCGTGGGTCATCAGAGGTTGTGTGTGCATGTTCGTTTTGACTAGAAGTATAGGTTCGTTGGATCGAGACCGTGATGGTGGTGGCGATGGTCTTCGAGTGGCAGTGATGGAGTTGGGAGTTCGTTGGAATCTCCTAAAACTTCTAAAATTTTCTCTCTTTCTCAAATTTCTTCCCTACTTTTCTCTCTCACCTCCCATGAGTACCTCCTCTCCAATTCTTCTTCTTCTTCCTTTTTTTTTTTTTTTTGTCCTCCTCCCCTCCTTTTCTGTCTTGTTGCTCTCCTCCACAAGCTCTCCGAAGAGAGTGGTTGAGGAGAAGAAGTGTGGGGAGTTGAGAAAGAGGGGAAAGACTTGGGGAGTTAAGAAAGGAGGGGAGAGGGAGAAGGGAGGGGAAGACTTGGGAAGTTAATTAGGGAAAAAAATAATAATTAAAATAATTAAAATAAAACTAAAAACTAACTTAACCAAAAAAATAAAATAAAATTCAACATCAAATATTGGAAAAATTACAACTTTATTACTAAAATTTAAGCCGGACAAAATACGTTGTCTACACAGTCCGATTGACATTTACCAAAGTGTGTCAAGAATGCAAAATGAGAAAACGATGTAGATTTCAATTGGATGAATCTTGGAGTATGCACAATGAATGTAGACAGATTATACACCAAACTGGATCCTGAAATTTGAACCTAAAATATAATTTATCACTTCATGATAATCTTAGGATTTGTGTCGAGACCCTAGGGAATTGGGATAGGATGGTGAATATAAATTTAGGCAAAAATACCGGGAAACAAAGAGAAAAATTGCAGGCGACTTTATGAGCAACCCCACCCCTTAAATTTGAAGGTGATACATAGAATTCAACAACAGCTAAATTCTTTCTTAATTAGGAAGAGAATATTTATTGGAAATAACAATCTCCTAAACTAGCTGCGTTGAGAAGACATAAAAATACCAAATGGTTTCATCAACCGCAGCAAAAGCCAACAGAATCATGGATATATTCTTGATGATAGGGAAATTGGCAAGAGGAGGATGGAAAGTTTTTTTTTTTTTGGTACTATTTACAAAGGAGTAAGTAAGAGGGTTGTTAAAGGCTCCAAGTCAAAATAGTGGATCCGAATATGGTTGATAATTATCTTCAAATTTTGAATAGAAAGTGCTTCATTAAAGAGTGGAACAAAACTAACATAATGTTGATCCTAAAGACCTGAGTCCTAAAAAGGGTTTCTGATTTTAGGCTAATAAATCTATGTAATGCTTCCTATATAAGATTTTTACTAAGGTAATTACAAATGGGTTATTAAAAGGGTTTTGGTAGCATTATTTCTCCAACCCAATTTGCCTTGTTCATCGAGGAAGTTGGTCTATCAGTGATTTGAAGAACAAAAGGAAAGGTCATAAGGGTTTTGTGACACTTAAACTGGACATGAACAACATATATGATCGAGTGGAATGTTCCTTTCTAAACCAAATAATGTAAAAGTTGTGATTTGAAGAGGAATGGATAAACTTGATAATGGAATGTATATCAACCGTCTCCTTTTCAATTCTTATTAATGGGAAACAACCATCAAAATCTTTCAACCTATCTAACGGATTGAGAGAGAGTGACCCACCCACACCTTACTTTTTCCTTCTCTGTGCAGAGGCCTTATTAATCATTCAACTAATCAAAGATCAACACTCTCATCATCTTATTGGATTATAATCACTGGGGAATGAGGGGTTTGGTCCTGAGTCCATTATTTCAACCAAGCAATTCATTTTCAACACAAAAGAAATTAAATCAAGAGAGATGTCTTAATTTTGACACATGGGGTTTTGTAAGCCAATGTTAAATCAAAAGGAAAATCCTTTGGCAGACAAAATCACCGTATGTGGATTCGATGTGGAATCCATCTTCAAAAAGGTCTTTGACTTGAGATGTCTGCTTTTTGAAAAATATTCAGACACCACATGTACGAATATTGATATTTCAAGATATTATAGAAAAAAGAAAAACATAAAAACATAAAACAAAAGCCAAAATAATAATGATAATTAAACAGATCCTTAATTTATTTAAAACAAAACACTTCCTATAAAGTTACACCACACAAATAATAAACCCAAACATAACATCTAAGCTAAGGTACATATAATATCATTTACTTTTCATAATTAATAATCCCTGTTTGTTTAAGAAAAGGAAAACCAATTGTTCTAGTTTCTTGGAAGAACAGTTTGCAAATAGGCCACAAGCTTAGGCTTTGGAGGCAGAATCTCCTTCACGACGCTGTGGTTCACAAGCTCTTCACTCCATTTGCTCAAGTTTGGAAAGTTGTTACTGGTGAGCAGCTCAAATCCAAAACCTTCTTCAATGGCAGGAACCCAGTAGGCTACTAGAGTGGCAACAATGTCCACAAACCCAATTCTTTCTCCTCCAAAAAACTTGCTGCTTTTCAGCTCTTTCTCAAGTGCTTCTAATGTCTCCCCTGCTTCTGCTACAGCCTTCTCTCTCTCTTCTCCTTTGCTTCGAGCAGCCTTTAGTACCGCAGGCAGAACCTAAATGTGTAAAAGACATACACTTTCTTACTTTTCTTTTGACAAAAAAAAAAGTGTTGGATCCAATGGTTTATATTGATATTTTTAAGAAATAAGAATGAAGTTTGCGTACCTTGTCATCGATATACTTGGCCCAGAACCTTGCTCGAGCTCTATCATGGAGATCCTGAGGCAGCATGGGGTTGGCTTTCCAGTTTTCATCAATGTATTCGAGGACGATGATGGACTCTGCAATGGGTTTTCCACAGTGAAGAAGAACAGGCACCTTCTTGTGAAGTGGGTTGTATTTCACAAGCAAATCACTCTTCTTCTTCAAGTCTTCCTCAATATATTCGTATTTTACGCCTTTGAGTTTCAAACCCAACTCCACTCTGCGACTGAAGGGACTCATCCATGCACCTAACACTTGCACTTCTTCCGCCATTTCTTTCTCTGCAAAATTACCAAAAAAAACAAAACAAAACAAAAGCTTCGATTTTTAAAAGCAATTCGTGATCAGTTTGGTTTCAGAACGACAAGTGGGTTACGTTGTTTTTATAGGAACAGAAAAGTGTTGTGTTGTCAATATAAGAAAGGTCTAGAAATGTTTGGATTTCTTGAGCTGGAGTTTAATGTTGTCGTAAGCCACTATGTAATGAAGGGCTTTATCGTCAGCCCCGGCGTCATGTTTATCAAATATTTTAACCAAAAGAGGTTTGAATTTGTTGGTAGGAAGATTCATTAGTCTATGGTAGAAACAATTAAATTGTGACTTATCACATAAAAATCAATAATCAATTCAACAAAATCCTACAACATAGTCAGAAACCACTAAAATGAACCAACATAAATGGATTCTTTTTTTTTTTTTTTTTTTGAGAAACAAATTAATGGATTCAATTTTAACATTGAAAGAAATTTCAAATGGTATAGGACATGTTTGGGAGTGATTTTGGCCATGCCAAAATCTATTTTGTCATTGTCAAAATCACTTTCCTTTTCAATATTGATGATGTTTGGCAAATGTTGAAATTAATTTTAGAAAAATCTAAAATCATTAAAAATTGATTTTCCAATAATTAGGTGGGAGGTGATTCTTGGTGGGTGATTGACCGGAATCACTCCAAAAATTTGCCCTCATTTCATTAATTTATTGAAATACCAAATTTACCCCTGTATTTAATAAGAAATTTTCAGCTCTAATCGTCTCTCGATTTTGCTCCTCTCATCTCATCTTCTTCGATTCAATTTTGCTCCTGTCATCTCTTCACGCAAGCAATGGGCGCGTGGTTCTATTGGAGATTATTTATATTCCGTATAAAGTATTGTATTTCTTTGTTTAATTAATTTCATCCAAATTGGAAATAGCTAAAAGAATTTTTATAGGTTTTATTTTATTGTTAAAACCTAACAAAAACACATGTATTTGAAAGAAATATTTTATTTTAATTTTAAGCACAATTTGCTAAAAACAAAAAGGAACCATGTATATAGTTTATTTGTGTAATGGTAATGTTATAAACATATTTTAAAAGCTATTTCTAAGATATTAGGAGGAACATTAAATTTGAGCATAATTTGCAGAAAATACAATCAAATAACTCTGTCTTGTGAAAAAGGAAAAAGAAGAGGTGAATATTTGTGCGTTTGACTTGTAATAACTAAAAAAAAATCTTATTTATAAAGAAATTTCCAGATATTTAAATAGAACTATTGTTCTAAATCAAACCGTTTAAAAGAGTGTTAGTTTGTGTCTCTACTTTGAATTATTCTAATAAAATTATTTCATATTTAATCTTATATACTTTTGGAATACATACTGTGTATATTTAGAAAGATGATTATGCATTTTAAGAATAGTAAAAAGTTTAAGCTTGAATGGTAAAATATTAAGAAATATTAACAAAAAGATAAAATTTGCCTACTTAAACCTTTTTTTTTATAATATAACATAATTATTATAAAATAATAATATAAATATATATAAATATATATATAATTTGATATTTATCCTAATTATTTAGTTAATTAATTTCTTGAAGGTAAAATACCCTTTTTAGTAATTTGGTAATTATAAAATCACTTTTGAAAACATATAATATTTCAAAATCACTTTTAAATATATGAAAATCACTTTTAAAAATTTGGAACCAAACATAAATATGATTGTATGAAAATTAATTTTATAAGAAAAGATGCATCTAAAGCAATAATTCAAATAATACAAAATGGTATTTGCATGCATTAGTGGTATATATATATCAAATTTAATGGACTCGTCGAAGATTCAAATATTACTTGATAGAAAAAATTAGGAAAAAGCGTGAGCTAAAAAATCCAATGAGGGGTGCGAGTTTATAAGGAAAAAGTTTTTAAGAAAACTATTAACATAAACATTCATAAATGGTGGTATGTAAACACTATAAAAACATTTGCATGTAAAACCCTTGAAGTCCTTGTAAATTTTCTTTGCGATTAAACAACTAAAAATATTTTGAAAAATACGAAATTCTTATATTCATATCTAAAACATAAAGCTTCAAAATATGGTCCATTACTAAGAAATTGTACTCGAAATTAGTCATACTAACATTGAGATGTTAGAGTAATCTCAGTATATGCACAACTGTCATATAATCTTTATTGTTCGAAGATTTTTTTAAAGAAAAAGCAAAATAATTGTGTTAGAGTTGGGTTAAAAAATATATTTGGGTACTTGTAATAGGTGATGTAATCTATGAATCTGTGTATCAATTTAGTAATTGTAGTTTAATATCGTTAAGAGTTCGCTCCATAATATATAGTTGTGTTGGAGTTGGATTTATAAATATTTTAATTAATTTATACAAATGTTATTTTTAAAATAAAGGATTTAATAATATGAACTGTTAAGGTTATTGTGTGAAAGATTTCCAGCATTGATTGCGTGAAGATTTTCCTCCCTTGAATCATGGAATATGGTTGAAATATGATTTAGAGTTATTTCCATTACTGTATCATTATTTCCATTACTGTATTATTCTATAATCATTTAGGAGTCTTTTTTATTCTTTCCTTTCATGAACAGTTTCTTTATATGAGGCTTTGTACAAACAAATGAATCATTGAGCAATTACAGAATAGACAAGCTTTCTCTTCTTCCTCATTTTTCAACTTGGTATCAGAGCCACAAAGGCTCACGCCACAATGGCCAATAACGGATCCACCTCCTCAAACACCACTCAAAATACTGTCCAACCCACCACCCCCACTGTTGTAACGATTCCAGCCCATACTCCTTTCAGCAATCCGCTTAGCACCGTGTTGACTGTCAAACTTGATGAGAAGAATTATATTCTTTGGAAATCGATGGTTTTAGCTGTGGTTCGTGGACAAAAACTTACAGGCTATCTCATGGGAACAATAGCCCAGCCGCCTGAAGTTATTACAGGAACAGTAGATGGTGTTTGTGCCTCAAATCCAGCCTATGAATCCTTTGTTGCAACTGATCAATCACTCTTGGCTTGGCTCTATGGATCCATGACACCATCAGTAGCATATGACATAATAAATCTAAAGACATCAAAAGACGTGTGGAAGGCTCTTGAGGATCTATATGGTGCTGCAAACAAAGCACGAATCAATCAACTCAAAAGAAGCTTGCAAACAACAAGAAAGAATCAGATGAAGATGACTGAATATTTGACAACAATGAAGCAACTTGGAGATAGTCTTAATCTAGCAGGTGAACCTATTACTGAAAGCTCATTAATTTCAAGTGTGCTAACTGGTCTTGATGCAGAATATTTACCAGTCACTTGCCAAATAAATGGCAAGGAGAAAATATCATGGCACGAGCTACACGCTACCCTTGTAACCTTCGAACAAACACCGATTCACTTAAATCAGGTAAATCACAACAGTGATCTCTCCAATCCTTCTGCAAATTATGCCTTTAACAGGAACTTCAATCAAGGAAGAAATCAATACCACAATCAAGGGAGAAATCAAGGAGATAGAAATTTTCAAAGAGGAAATGGAAGAAGCAGAGGAAGAGGTGGAAGATTTAATGGCCAAAGAGCAAATAACAGCAGACCAACATGCCAAGTTTGTGGAAAATTTGGCCACTCAACAACAATTTGCTATAATCGATATGATGAGAACTATATGGGAACAAATCCACAAGAGGGCAGTAGCAACAAAAACAAAAATGGTGCAGGTGCTTACTTGGCTACTCCAGAAATTACTTATGATCCAAGTTGGTTAATTGATAGTGGAGCCTCAAACCATACTACAAATGATGCTGAAAATCTGGGGCAGAAAACTGAATATCACGGTAATGAAACCATGACAGTAGGTAATGGCTCCAAACTCAGTATTGCACATGTTGGTTCTTCAGTTGTTAGATTTAAAAATAAAAATTCTGCTCCTATTTATCTCAACAATATACTACATGTGCCAAAGATCAAGAGGAATTTACTTAGCATATCTCAATTAACTGCTGATAACAACGCTACTGTTGAGTTTGACTCTAATTGTTGTTATATTAAGGACAAGGAATCGGGAACAACACTGCTGGAAGGGAAACTTAAGCATGGCTTGTACCAGTTGGATCTTCCCAAACTCACAAGTCCAAGGTCCACTTCATCCCTCAACCAAAATAAAAGTGTCAAAGCATTGAAGCCCCAGAATGATTTTGCACCATTGCATTCTGCTTTAAATTCTTCTTTGAGTCATGTTTCAAATTCTGTTTTAAGTTCAAATATTAATGTTGCCAACAAAAACGCTTCTCTTGCAAATGTATGGCATCAAAGACTAGGTCATCTTTCCAATCGAGTCTTGAATATTGTTTTGAAATCTTGTAACACAAAAATTCCTATTAATAATAGTAGAAGTTTTTGTGATGCGTGTCAATATGGCAAGTCTCATTCTCTTCCGTTTCACAAATCACATTCTCACACTAAGGTACCACTTGAACTCATTCATTGTGACCTTTGGGGACCCTCACCCATACCCTCAACCTTTGGCTACAAATTCTATGCTAGTTTTGTAGATGACTTTACCCGTTTAACCTCTATTTATCCCTTGAAACAAAAGTCAGAAACTCTCCCAGCCTTCATACAATTTAAAAGCCTCATTGAAAACAAGTTTGAGAAGAAAATTAAAATCGTTCAAGCTGATTGGGGGGGTGAGTTTAGATCCTTTGTACCTTATCTAAATGAGAAAGGAATTGAATTTCGACACCCATGCCCACACACTAGTAAACAAAATGGAATTGTGGAAAGAAAACATAGACACATAGTAGAGATGGACTTAACTCTCTTGGCTCAAGCTTCTATGCCTTTACGCTATTGGTGGGATGCCTTTTATTCAGCCACCTATCTTATAAATAGACTTCCAACACCCGTGCTAAATGACATCTCACCTTGGGAAAAAGCCTACAAAATTAAACCTAATTATCATTTTCTCAAAGTTTTTGGATGTGCTTGCTTTCCTTGCCTAAGACCTTATCAAACTCATAAGTTCCAATTTCATTCAACCAAATGTGTTTTTCTTGGGTATAGTGACTCTCATAAAGGGTATAAGTGTTTGAGTTCAAGTGGTCGTGTCTATATCTCTCGAAATGTTATATTTAATGAAAATGAATTTCCTTTCAAAGATGGGTTCATAAAACTTGTCTCAAATTTCTCCAATCCAAACTCTTGTGACACCATACTCACATTGCTAAATCCTCCAACTCCAAATATTTATCCATCTCATATCAGTAGTACAAATATTTCAATACCCAACCAACCAAATTCTACTTGTGTACACAATCCCATGAGTTGTCCAGATCCAACTAGTACAACTCCATGTGCAAGTATTCCCACGGCAGAAGCTTCTCCAAATCAGGTTGGTAATTCATCTGACATTCATGTTGAAGTTGTTAGTAATATTGAATCTGGTCCACCGATTGAAAGTGCACCAACCAGCAACATTCCACCTTCTGCTTCTAATTCCATCCACTCAATGCAAACAAGGAGTAAGAATGGAATATTCAAGCCCAAAGTTCGCACTTTCCTTGCTCAATCACAGTCACAAGCTTCTAAGTTCTCTGAACCTCGTTCTGTCAAGGAAGCTTTGTCAGTTGTTGAATGGAAGCAGGCTATGTCTGAAGAAATGACTGCATTACATAAGAACAATACTTGGACTTTAGTTCCTTATGATGAGTCATATAATTTGGTGGGTAACAAGTGGGTGTTTCGGCTGAAATACAATTCTGATGGTAGTGTTCAAAGACATAAGGCACGATTGGTAGCAAAAGGATTTCACCAAACACCAGGAGTTGATTTTGTTGAAACCTTCAGTCCAGTCATTAAGTCTTCAACTATTCGGATTATTCTCACCATGGCTATCTCTCACAATTGGTGCATTCGCCAACTTGACATTAATAATGCCTTCTTAAATGGTCACTTGGAAGAAAAAGTTTACATGGCCCAACCTGAGGGATTTGTTAATGAACAGTGTCCCACCTTTGTTTGTCAGTTGAATCGCTCTCTGTACGGACTCAAGCAAGCCCCACGAGCCTGGTATGATAGGCTTAAAAATGTCTTACTTGGTTGGAACTTCCGCAACTCGAAGGCCGATACCTCATTGTTTTTCCTCAAGTCTGGAACCATTATTATTTTCTTACTTATCTATGTTGATGATATTGTTGTAACAGGAAATGATCCTCTTGCTATTAACAAATTCATTAGTGAATTGAATCGCTTATTTGCCCTAAAGGATATTGGTGACTTGAGCTTCTTCCTTGGCATTGAAGTACATCGAACTGCAGAAGGTCTATTTCTCAGCCAAAGTAAATACATCTCTGATTTGCTGCACAAATTAAATTTCCAGCACCTTAAGCCTTGCCCCACACCTGCTGTTGTTGGCAGAATGTTATCAGCTTATGATGGAAATCCTCTTCCGAATCCAACTGAGTACAGAAGTCTGATTGGTGCACTCCAATATCTTACACATACACGACCTGAGATCTCTTTTATCATTAACAAGCTAAGTCAGTTTCTTCAACGCCCAACAACAGCTCATTGGCAGGCAGCAAAACGTGTTCTTCGTTATTTGAAAGGCTCCATTCATCATGCTCTTCTTATTCAACCATCTTCACAGCTTAACTTGGTTGCCTACTGTGATGCTGATTGGGCTTGTTGCCCTGATGATCGAAAATCCACCGCCGCATATTGTGTCTTCTTTGGTAATATTCTGGTGTCTTGGACCTCTCGAAAACAACATGTTGTGGCTCGTTCTAGTACCGAGTCAGAATATAGAGCTTTAGCTCTCGTTGCAACAGAAATTTGTTGGCTTGAATCCTTACTCACAGAAGTTGGCCTTCGTCCTTCGCGCACATCCATCGTTTGGTGTGACAATATGAGTGCTCTTTCCTTGGCTGCCAATCCTGTTTTTCACTCTCGAACAAAGCATATTGAATTAGATGTTCATTTTATTCGTGACAAGGTTCTAGCACGTCAACTTGATATTCGTTATGTACCTTCTAGTGACCAACTTGCTGATTGTCTAACAAAACCACTCTCTGAGGCAAAATTTGCAGAACTTCGTGGCAAACTCGAGGTTGTCATCTCACCCGCTCATTTGAGGGGGGATGTTAAGGTTATTGTGTGAAAGATTTCCAGCATTGATTGCGTGAAGATTTTCCTCCCTTGAATCATGGAATATGGTTGAAATATGATTTAGAGTTATTTCCATTACTGTATCATTATTTCCATTACTGTATTATTCTATAATCATTTAGGAGTCTTTTTTATTCTTTCCTTTCATGAACAGTTTCTTTATATGAGGCTTTGTACAAACAAATGAATCATTGAGCAATTACAGAATAGACAAGCTTTCTCTTCTTCCTCATTTTTCAACTTGAACCAATAATTGGAGAAATTCTTTGATGAGAGCGGTAGTCTTGCACAGTTGGATGTAACAGAGAGAATTATAAAATGTACCTTGATTTTATATTCAGTAATTATTAAGAGGAGACAGATTTGAAGATCTATATCTTATGGTTTTAGAGAGATGATAGTCACATTATGGCGACTTCATTGAATAATTTATCCAATAATTAGATTGAGAATATACATTTCAACCATATCAACCATCTTGTTGACTATGATCACCAGGGAATGAGGGTTTGGTCCTGAGTTCATTATTTCAACCAAGCAATTCATTTTCCGCACAAAAGAAATCAAGAGATGTCTTATTTTGAAAATGGGAGGGGAATTTGAACCACAGACTGTGGTTATAAGTACAATTTTATGTCAATTGAGCTAATCTCTTGTTGGCTCTCTACCTACCACTATTGAATTATTGACAATTAGAATGAGATATTTTTTTCCTCATTTTCTACCTTTCTCTTTATTTCTTAGTTGTCAAGATTTTGATAGAGTATGAAGAGTGAAATTCTTACATATCGATAGGGGTGAAGAAAACCGAACCGAATCGAGTCGAGTCGGTTCTGTTCGATTTTTACATATATCCAGATCGAACCGAACCAAGTTCGGTTCGGTTCTCAACTTTTACTTGAATAGAAATTTTAGGGTTCTCAACCTCTCTCAGTCTCTTTTCATCTAAAACTTTTCATGAACGTCGCTTCCTCTCAGTCGCTGCAAACACCGCCTCCTCTCTCAGTCACCGCCTCCTCTCTCAATCACTTTCTCAGTCACCGTCTCCCTCTCTCTCTCAGTCGAAGTTGTAGCATGGAGTTCCAACAGTTCTTCTGATTTGATCAAAGAAAAGTGACTCGACCGGTTCGGGTCTAGTCGGGTCGGGTTGTTCATACAATCGACATGTGTTGGGTTAGGTCGGTTTGTCCGTACAACCGACCCGACCCGATCTTTTTACGCCTCTACATACCGATATGCAATCAAATAGTGTTCTTTTGAAAATTCTTTGGTAGGAAATTTATTCTTAAAAAAAGGACATCCATCATTTGAATTAGATATACGGAGACTAGTCCATCTTCAAGAAAGTCTTTAAAAAAAAGTCTTTGACTTGAAATGCCGATCGTTTTATAGTTCGTAGAGGCTGCGAATTTTTTTTTAAATAAAAAATAATAATATTATTAAGTATTACTATTGATTGGTTAGGCCCCGTTTGATAACCATTTGGTTTTTGTTTTTTGTTTTTGAAAAATAGGCTTGTTTTCTTTAAATTTTCTCATCATGGTTTTCATTTTTGTTAAAGACACACTTGAATTCATAACCAAATTCTAAAAACAAAAACAAGTTTTTGAAAACTACTTTTTTTTAAAAAAAAAAAAAAAAAAAACTGGCTTGGTTTTTTAAAACATGGGAATAAGGTAGGTGAAAAGCCAAAGAAACTTAGGGTTGGGAGTGATGTTTATAAGCTTAAAAACCAAAAACCAAAAACAAAAAACCAAATGGTTATCAAAGGGAGCCTTAATTTTTGGACCATCTACTAGTTTGATTTTGAAGGTATATTTTTACAATTATAAGTCGATTTAGATATGCAAAAAAAAAAAAAATGTTGATTTAGAGTTCCATTTAATGTGCCAAAGTGAACATAACTTAACAGTAATTGAAATATACTCCCAACCAAGAGGCTGATGTTAAAAAATAGAGTTCCACTTGATGTAATTAAAACTTTTAACACTAAAATTATTTGCATGGTAAATGTTCAAATGAGAATTCAAAAGAAATTTTGTTTGTATAAAATAAACTAGATTTTATTTATTTATGTTTGGCCGGCTTGGATATATATCCTCTGTTTCTTTCCCTCTAAATTTGTCTAAAGGCTTCAAAATTTGTTCTTAAAATTGAATTTTCAATCCATTTTAATTTTTGTAATATACCCTACTAACATAAAATTAAAAATTGAGAGACGTATTAGACACAAAATTGAAAGTTTAAGAACATATTTAATACTTTTTAAAATTTAAGAATCTTTTAAACACAAAACTCAAAATCTAGCGACAAAGCTTATAATTGAAGCACCTTCCAGAGAGGGAAAAACATACAAAATCCAGATTCAAATTTGTATTTAACCTAAAACAAAACACTTCTCATAAAGGTTCATAATCCCAATTTATTAAAGAAAAGAAAAACCATGTCCTACTTTTGAAATTTCCAATTAGCTTGGATAAAGGCAGCAATCTCATGTCTTGGAGGCAGAATCTCCTTCACCACGCCATGGTTCACAAGCTCCTCACTCCATCTGCATAAATTTGGAAACTTGTCACTTCTCAACACCTCAAACCCAAAACTTTGTTCAATGGCAGGAACCCATTGGGCCACGACAATGCCAACAATATCCACAAACCCAATTCTCTCTCCCCCGAAGAACTTGTCGTTCTTCAGCTCATTCTCAAGTGCTTCTAACGTCTCCCCTGCTTCTTCTACACCCTTCTCTCTCTCTTCCCCTTCGCTTCCAGCAGCCTTCACTACCGCAGACACAACCTGAAAATTCAAACACACACAAAAATTATTTGGCCCCTTCGCTTGGAAGTTTATAATTCCCCAGTTCCCGGCCGGATTGTAATTAATTTGTGCGTAGCGTACCTTGTCGTCGATGAACTTAGCCCAGAACCTTGCGAGAGCTCTTTGATGGGGATGTTGCGGCAAGATGGGGTTGGCTTTCCAGTTTTCATCCATGTATTCGAGGATGACCAGAGACTCTGCAATGGGTTTGCCATGGTGGACGAGGACAGGCACTTTCTTGTGAATTGGGTTGTATTTGAGAAGCAAATCGCTCTTGTTGTTTGGCAAATCTTCCTCGACGTATTGGTATTCGAGGCCTTTGAGTCTGAGAGCCAGCTCCACTCTGCGACTGAAGGGACTTGTCCTAGCACCAAAGACCTGCAATTGTTCGGCCATTTGTTTGTCTCTGCAGATTCAGATTAAGAAAAGAAAAGCTTGAGTAATGGTGAGAGTCTCTGTCTCGATGGAAATGGTGGGTCGTTTTATATGGGAAGGAAAGATTAGTATAATGTCCAAGGGTCAACCTTTGTTTCAATTTCTTGAAGCGGAGGCTAACGGTTGCCGTAAGCGACTACGTAAGCGGTGGGGACAGTATGGACTCCATTCAAAAAATGAAATTAGTTTCTAAGTATCAGTTTTCAAACTCGACAATTTAGGCTCCGTTTGATAACCATTTCAGTTTTTAGTTTTTGGTTTTTCTTTTTTTGGTTTTCTGTTTTTAAAAAACAAAAACCATATATGTTTTGTTTTTTGTTTTCTGTTTTTTAAAAAAAGAAAACCAACCTTGTTTGATAACTGTTTTTGGTTTTCAATTTTTTAAAAATTAGAAAGATGAAAATATGTTTTAGAGAGATAAAAATGTGTAGAGACGTTGAAACAAAAATTTAGAGACACAAATATAAATGTTTTTCAGATAAGGTTTTTTTTTTTTTTAGAAAGACGAGAAAAGTTAAACATAGAAAATTTAGAGAGATGAAAGAAAATAGGGAAAAATACACTTTTGGTCCCTGAGGTTTGGGTTAAGTGACACTTTGATCCCTGAGTTTTCAAACTCAACAAAAATACCCTTGAGGTTTGAGATAAGGAGCACTTTGGTCCCTGCCGTCAAATTTTCTGTTAACTTTTAACAGTCGCTGACGTGACACTATTATTTTAATATAAAAAATTATATATTTTATTTTTTTAAATAAAAAATATTAAAAAAATAAAATATTAATATTTAATTATTTTTTTATTCTTTCTCCCTTCCCTTTCTCTCTCTTCTTCTTCTTCTTCTTTTCCATCTTCTCTACCTTCTCCTTCCTCCTTCTTCTTCTTCCTATGTCCGGCGACTGGCGACCGGCGGCCACCGCTCGCCGCCGTCGGCGACCTTTTTTTTTTTTTTTTCTTTTTCCTTTTCTCTTCTTTCCTCTTTCTCTTCTTTCTTTTTCTCTTTCTTTCTTCACTGATTTAAAAAAAAATAAAAAAAAAAAAAAGGGGAGGGAGGAGGGACCTCCCTCCTCCGTTTTCTGCGTCGGAGACGGAGGAGGGAGGTCCCTCCTCCCTCCCTCGTTCCCTCCCTTTTCTGTTTTTTTTTTTTTTAATCCAGGGAAGCAAATGTAGGGAAGAAGAAATAAGAGAAAAAGAGGAAAGAAGAAAAAGGAAAAAAAAAAATCGACGGCGGCGAGCGGTGGCCGCTGGTCGCCGGTCGCTGGACATAGGAAGAAGAATAAGAGGAAGGAGAAGGTGGAGAAGATGGAGAAGATGGAAAAGGAGAAGAAGATGATGAGAGAGAAAGGGAGAAAGAATAAAAAAATAAAAAATATTAATATTATATATTTTTTAAATATTTTTATTTAAAAAAATAAAATAAATAATTTTTTATATTAAAATAATAGTGCCACGTCAGCAACCGTTAAAAGTTAACAGAAAAATTGACGGTAGGGACCAAAGTGCTCCTTATCTCAAACCTCGGGGGTATTTTTGTTGAGTTTGAAAACTCAGGGACCAAAGTGTCACTTAACCCAAACCTCAGGGACCAAAAGTGTATTTTTATTAGAGAAAGAATATTAGTTATTAGACTCGAGAAAAGATATTAGTTAGAGGAAAAATAGAAAACAAGTAAGAGTAAAAGTGATAAATTTTAAATTAAAAAATTAAATTAAAAAAATTTGGGAAAAATACACTTTTGGTCCCTGAGGTTTGGGTTAAGTGACACTTACGTCCCTGAGTTTTCAAACTCAACAAAAATACCCCTGAGGTTTGAGATAAGGAGCATTTTAGTCCCTGCCGTTAACTTTTCTGTTAAATCTTAACAGTTGCTGACGTGGCACTATTATTTTAATAAAAAAATTATTTTTTTTTTAATTTTTTAAAATAAAAATAATAAAATAATAAAATATTAATTATTTTTTATTTTTTTATTCTTTTTTCTCCCTTTCTCTTTCTTCTTCTTCTCTTTCTCCATATCCTTCATCTTCCTTCTTCTTCTTCCTAACTCCGACGACCGGCCGCCGCCGTCCGCCGCCGTCCGACAACCGGCCGCCGCCGCCCGAAATTTTTTTTCTTTCTTTCTTTCTCTCCTTTTCTTCTCTCCTTTCTTTCTCTCTTTCCTTCAATTTTTTTTTTTTTAATAAAAAGAAGGGAGAGGGAGGAGGAGCCCTTCTCCCTCTCCGGCGCCGGCGCGAAACGGGGAGGAGGGAGGGCCCCTCCTCCCTCTCGGTTTCAGATCTGAAACCGAGAGGGAGGAGGGGCCCTCCCTCCTCCCGTCGCCGGCGCCGGAGAGGGAGGAGGGCTCCTCCTCCCTCTCCCTTCTTTTTATTAAAAAAAAAAATTGAAGGAAAGAGAGAAAGAAAGGAGAGAAGAAAAGGAGAGAAAGAAAGAAAGAAAAAAAATTTCGGGTGGCGGCCTTTCAGAGGGACTAGAATTGTCAATGTAAGGATGTGGTAGAGAAGGGTTGGTGTCAGCCTTTCAGAGGGACTAGAATTATCAATGAGTCGTTGGTTGAAGTCTGGCATGAGAAAGTGAGAAATTGTGCTTCTGAGTTGTCTAGTTGGGGCAGATCTAAAAGGGGTAACTGTGGGAAAAAGATCTCTTTGGCTCGTCAGCAGGTGCAGAGGGCGCTGAATAGCCGAGGGGATGTTGGAGGGGCTAGAAAGCAGTTGGAAAATTTGTTGGGTGAGGGGATGTTCGAGGTAGTGCAAGGAAATTTTGTTTCCGTTTTGAGGAGGTATGAACTTAATTTGATGAATGTAAGGATGTGGTAGAGAATGGTTGGTGTCGGCCTATCAGAGGGACTAGAATTGTCAATGAGTCATTGGTTGAAGCTTGGCATGAGAAAGTGAGAAATTGTGCTTCTGAGCTGTTTAGTTGGGGCAGATCTAAAAGGGGTAACTATGGGAAAAGGATCTCTTTGGCTCGTCAGCAGGTGCAGAGGGCGCTGAATAGCCAAGGGGATGTTGGAGGGGCTAGAAAGCAGCTGGAAAATTTGTTGGGTGAGGAAGAGATCTATTGGCGCCAGCGGTCTAGAGTGGACTGGTTGCAGTGGGGTGATAGGAACTCAAAATGGTTCCACCAGCGGGCAACTCAAAGGAGAAGGCGTAATAGGATGGAAGGGTTGGAGGATGGTTTTGGTAGATGGGTAACAGAGGAAGAGGAGATGGGTCAAATTGTTGAAACCTATTTTCAAGGCTTGTTTACTTCAAACAATCAGCAAGAGAGTGGAAATTTGCAAGAATTCTTAGCTCATGTTCCACAGTGTGTGGGGAGAGAAGAGAATGAGCTGCTAAAACGGCCATTTACTAGAGAGGAGGTGTTGGGTTCGCTGAAACAGATGGGTCAATCTAAAGCTCCAGGTGAGGATGAGTTGCCAGCCCTGTTTTATCAGAGGTTCTGGAGTGTTGTGGGGAATGAGGTAATATCTCTATGCCTTAACATTCTAAATAATGATGGTCATATTGAGTCAATTAATCGAACTGTCATTCTGATTCCTAAATGTAGAAATGCTCGGAAAATAGAGGAATATAGGTCTATTAGCTTATGTAATGTTATTTACTAGCTTATCTCGAAAACAATTGCTAATAGGTTGAAGGATGTGTTGGATTGTTTTATTTCTCCCACTCAAAGTGCATTTGTGCCAGGTCGGAATATTACTGATAATGCCATTTTAGGCTTTGAATGTTTAAATTATATTAAACAGAGGAAACAAGGTGCGGTAGGTTGGGTTGCTCTAAAGTTAGACATGAGTAAGGCCTACGATAGGGTGGAGTGGTTTTTTCTAGAGAAGTTTATTCTTGCTTTGGGTTTGGATGGTC
Source organism: Luffa acutangula (assembly GCA_036850905.1). Taxonomy (NCBI): domain Eukaryota; kingdom Viridiplantae; phylum Streptophyta; class Magnoliopsida; order Cucurbitales; family Cucurbitaceae; genus Luffa; species Luffa acutangula. The sequence goes on along the minus strand of CM072087.1, from coordinate 48,820,313 downwards.
AGTTGGTTAGGTTGATTATGAAATGTGTAAGGACGGTATCTTATTCTTTTGTGTTGAATGGTAAAAAAATGGGGGAGATAATTCCATCAAGGGGCCTAAGGTAGGGTGATCCTCTCACACCTTATCTTTTCTTGTTGTGTGCTGAAGGATTATCACGAATGTTATCTTGGCTAGAAGCAAAGAACAGAATCTGCGGGCTTAAGATCTCACGTTTTAGCCTTTCGATATCCCACTTGTTCTTTGCAGATGACTGTTTTTTATTTTTCAGGGCCAGGGGCGGAGGCAAGTATGATTGCTAGATGCCTAAAGGCCTATTCCATGCTGACGGGTGTTGGGTTTCCAGAGTGAGTAAAAATAAGATATAAAAAGACTCTAGAGCTCTGTGCAAGTATACACAATCCGCAGCAAGTAATAAGTATTTATCGAATCCAAGGTCTGAACTAGCTTTCACTTTATTTATTTTGCTTAGTTTTTCAATGGTTTCAAAAGTGGTTAAAATGATTGGTTTTTATAGAATGCTGAAACAAAAGAAACGACAGAACAGAAAGTAAACAAATAGGCAGACATATTAGAAACATGTGCTGGTCAGGATTTAGTAATTGTTTTAAAAGATGCTCTAGCAATATTATTGATCATGCAAAACTCTCGCAGTCTTATTAGCAGATTCCTCCCGAAACTCTGGATTTTTTAGAATATGTTTCAACTCCAATGAAACACTACCGATCAAACACTAGGCAACTGGCTATCCCTAGCTCAGTCATTGGCGTTCACCAATACATAATGATCTAGTGTGATTAAATGTCACACACTCTCTAAATCATCCCTGAAACTAGATAGTGGTATTCATACTGACTGGCCAAGCGGGCATAAAATAGAAATGAGCACAACAATTAATCAATATGCATTAAATCAATATTTATTGCTAGAAATTAAGCACGACAACTACATCTTCCCTAACCAACACCTAAGGTTACTTAGTTCATAAAATGCATAGAGACACACGTTACAATCTGAGTAAGCATATCATAATCACAAAATAATACAAGGAAATATTAATTCCCTTGATCAACTTGCAATTGATGGTCTTCTTGTAGGTCTCCAATCTCTCTCCTCTATTCAGCTCCCAAAATGGAAATGAGAATGATCTCTTCCCCAAAAGTGGAATGAATTTGACTTGGGCGGCCATCTCCTTTTATAGAGTGATAGGAGGTTTGCATTAGGTTGACCTAGACACGTGGATGGCTCTCCTTGCTCCTTTATTCTGAGAATAGTTTAACAGAATTCAGTTCATTCAATTGGCTAACGAGCTGTGACGTGGCAGTTTTGCTCCTAGCTTTGCTCCAGCACAGATTTTGCTCCCTCTAGTCGCTCAGCAATACATTCTGCACAAAATAACTTCCAAAGCATCCATTCTTCCAAATGGGTTAAAACATATAATATATAACTAAAAGCAACCCTATTTAGCACAAAAGACACACAAATCCATATAGAAATAAGGTCTAAATAACTCCCTTTTGGAGAGTTATCAACGGGGCAGGAGGTTAATTATGGGAAGTCTGGCATATGCGTAAGTCCCAATGTGGATGAGCATTTGAAGCAGTCTATTGCCTCGATGTTGGGGGTGAGGCTTGTTACTTTTCATGATCGTTATCTAGGCCTTCCTGCTATTTTTCCAGGTCGAAAGGTTATGTCGTTGAAGTTTGTGAAAGATCGAATGTGGGCCTATATCCATAAATGGAAGCATTCTTTCTTCTCAGCCGGGGGAAAGGAGGTACTTATAAAAGTTGTTCTGCAAGTCGTTCCTACTTATGTCATGTCATGTTTTCAGCTGCTAGTGAGCCTAGTGAAAGAATGCAATCGGATCATGGCTAGATTCTGGTGGGGTAGTGAGGAGGAAGGGAGGAAGGTGCATTGGGCTTCATGGAAGAAGTTGTGTGTGCCTAAAGGTAGGGGAGGGTTAGGCTTTCGGGACCTACAATTATTTAATAAAGGCCTGTTGGCGAAACAAGGGTGGAAGTTGGTTGAATCTCCAGATTCTTTGTTGTGTAGAGTTCTAAAGGGGAAGTATTTTCGTGAGAGTTCCTTTATGGAGACAGAGCATAAGGGGAATGGGTCTTTTGTATGGCGGAGTATGATGTGGGGAAGGTCGTTGTTAAAGGAGGGCTTGCGGTGGAGAGTACGAGATGGGAATCTAGTCAATGTTACTAGGGATAGGTGGATTTCGAGGAGCTCAACTTTGAGGATTATTGATGGCAATGGGATTGACCGTGATATGAGTGTTAGTATGCTCCTGTGCCCAGATAACTCATGGAATGTGGGCTTAGTCCAGTCATTATTTCAAGGGGTTGATGCTGAAGCCATTCTTGAAATACCGAGGCCACATTTTTCCACCCCTGATAAGCTTGTGTGGCATTATGAGAAGCATGGGATGTATACGGTTAAAAGTGGCTATAATTTGGTATGTATGTTGATGGGTAGAGCGAGTAGCTCCAATGAGGATTCGGTTAGGCGGTGGTGGAAGTTTCTTTGGAGTAGGCGGATTCCTAGTAAGATAAAAAAATTTTGTTGGAGACTATATTATGATTATTTGCCTACAGTTGCTAATCTCCAAAAGAGAGGGGTGGAGGTGCCTACTGTATGTCCTAGATGCAAATTGGCTGAAGAGACTACCTTCCATGCTCTTTGGGAGTGTAAGTGGGTGAAGAAGCAGTGGCGTTTCTCCCCTTTTTACCCATTACCTAGCCCTCAATCTGTTAGAAATGATGCACATTTGCTATGGTGATGCAGCTTGAATATGAATGTCGATTGCTTTGAGAATTTAGTTGTTATGTGTTGGTGACTGTGGAATAGGAGGAATAAGGAGGTTGTCGGTAGTGGGAAATTTGGAGGGGGTGATGAAAATGGCTGGATCTGGGTCTCTGAGTATCTAGACCATTTTAGGGCTTTCAATAGAAAGAGGGTGTATGGGGAACTTGTTCGAAGGGAAGGGGTTCGGTGGTTGCCACCAAATTCAAATAATTATAAACTTAATACAGACGCAACAGTATGCAAAGCAACAAAGTCCTTCAATTTAGGAGCAATTATTCGAGATGCCGAAGGGAGAGTAATGCTTACCTTGATGAAATTAGTCCACTATGTGCTAGATGTGGATGCTCTAGAGGCTATGGCGATTCGTGACAGCCTGCTTGTTGCTAGGGAAGCTGGTCTTTTGAGATTGGAGGTGGAATCAGACTCAGCTCGCGTTGTGGCCATCATTCGGTCGAAACAGAGGGACTACTCTGAAGTTGGGGTCCTGGTGCAAGAAATCATCCAGATCTTGAAGGGTTTGCAATACCGCTCCGTGAGTTGGTGTCGGAGGGAGGCAAATCTTGTGGCGTATACAGCGGCATGTCAGGTGGTGGAGCTGGGTATTCAGGGCGTCTAGTTAGAGGAGACGCCGATGTCGTTGGAGGAGGTCTATTGCAATGAAATTTTGGACAACTAAAGAGAGAGGTCGAGTGTTTTGTTCGAGGGTTTTGTTTAGTTTTATCTAATGTATACCTCTTCAAAAAAAAAACACTAAATAAAATAAAATAAAATAAATTTAAAAAATGGGTTGAAAACCAATGATTGATTTGACAAAGTAATATGAAAATAAAAAAATATAAAAAAAAAAAAAGTATGTCACGTGACAATCCCTATTTTTTCTCCAATTAGTTTCAAGAGTCCTTGTTTTTTCTAATTTTTTTCATTTTTTTACGTTACGTTTCCAAAAAAACCCCTATTTTCCTTCTTCACGTGGCAATTCCTCTCTCTTCATCATTTTTTTTAATCTTTTTTCCAATATGTTTTTTTCTCTATTCCCTCCTTCTCTCTCCTTCACCGAGTGGCCATTCTCCTTCCTATTTCCTTCCATTTCAGAAGTTGCACATATTTGACAAATTCCATCTTATTTCTTCATTCCTCCCCTTATTGGTGAGATATAAAACCAATGAAATTAAGCTTATTCCATTCATTTGAATGTTACTATCACCATAAATCCCACTTCATTTCTCTCTTATGTCCTTTCTCTTTTCCCCTTCCCCAAATATTTCCTCATTCACAAATCACAACTCACAAAATGTCGACACACATGTGTTTCACGTGAATCACGAAGGGCTTTTATCTACATATCTACCATGGGAGAGAAAGGCAGAGGTCTCTTCATTTAAATTATCTCTTTATAGAACCACACATACCCAAGCCGACTCCAACTCCACAAACGTCTTTTTTCATTTTAAACAAAAGTTAAAGTTCAGTTTGTGAGTATTCAATTTGTAACGTTTTGCAGTGCCCAATAACATAAGGAACTTTCAGATCCAAGCTTCTCATTTCCATGGAACTTTCAGAAAATGGCCATGTTCTTCTCTTCCCCTTTCCGGCCAATGGCCACATCAAGCCCTACCTCTGTCTGGCCCAGCTGCTCTGCAACGCCGGCCTCCGAGTCACCTTCCTCAACACCCACTACAACCACCGCCGCATCATCCACCACCGCCACCGTCTCGCCGCCCGATTTCCCTCGCTCCATTTCATATCCATTTCCGACGGCCTCCCGCTCGACGAGCCCCGAGATATTCTGAGCGCAAAGTTTCACATATCCATCTTGAAGACGGCCGTGCAGGCGTTCCCAGAGCTTCTCCGCTCCTACACTAACAACGAAACTTCTTCCGGCCGGCCGCCCATCACTTGCTTGATTACAGATGTGGTTTGGCGTTTTCCGATTGACACGGCTGAGGAATTGGGTGTTCCCGTGCTCTGTTTCTGTACTTACAGCGCCGTTTACTTGTTCCTTCACTTCTGGATTTCGAAGCTCATTGAGGATGGCCAGCTTCCGTACCCAGGTGACTCAGCGTAATAATTGTAATTCCAACATGTTCGCTCATTAGATTTTTAATCCATTTGCTTGTCTGTTTTTAGAGGGCAAGAAGGACCAAAAGCTCCATGGCGCCGGCGCGCCTCCAGAGGTGGAAGAGCTTTTAAGATGGAAAGATTTGCCTGAACCTTTTGCCTTCAAAGGGGAAATAAAAGACGGCCAACTTGAACGTTTGCGGCAGACAACGAGCACATCTCGATCCGCCGGTCTCATTATCAACACATTCGACGACCTCGAAGCTCCATTTGTGACGAGTCTTTCCAAGATATATAAAAAAATTTACACCGTCGGACCCATTCATTCCCTGTTGAAGAACAACTCCGACTGCGCCGGGCTTGGGAAAGATGAAGAAGAGGGAGATCGCAGTTGCTTGGGCTGGCTCGACTCCCAGGCTTCGAGATCCGTCGTCTTCGTCAGCTTCGGGACCGTGGTGAAGATGGCAAGTTGGCAATTGATGGAGCTTTGGAATGGGTTGGTCGACAGTGGAAAGCCATTTCTGTTGGTGTTGAGATCAGAATCAATTGAGGGCGATGATGGAAAGGAAGTGGTGAGAGAAATCATGGAGACGAAGGCAGAGGGGAGATGGGTGATTGTGAGTTGGGCTCCTCAAGAGGAGGTGTTGGGGCATGAAGCTGTGGGTGGGTTTCTGACACATGGTGGTTGGAACTCCACTTTGGAGAGCATTGTTTCTGGGGTTCCTATGATCTGCCGGCCCCAATTTGGAGACCAGCCCTTTCACCGCATCTGGCTCAGTAAGGCTTGGAAAATTGGGCTTGGAATGGAAGAACCATATGACCGCTCTACGGTTGAGACCATGGTTAGGTCTATAATGGAACAGGAACAGGAACAGGAACAGGAAGGAGAGAAAATGAAGAACAGAATCGCGGAGTTAGCAAAACAAGCTAAGGATACAGTTGGTAAAGATGGGACATCGTTTCGAAATTTACAAACCTTAATTGAGCACATTAAAAAGATTCACCTCACTTGAGGGTTTTCAACTTTGTCACAATTTTAGTGATTCAACAAAGGTCTTGATTCCGCCTAATGTGCTCAATAGCTTATTTTTTCCACCAAGACTTCAAAAATTTAGGGTCGTTTAATAACGTTTTCTGTTAAAAAAACATGCATGTTCCATAACTCATATTGTTTTTTGTTTCTAAATTTCTACAAACGTCTCCCGTTTCTTGTTTCCTGTTTCATGTTTGATAAGAACAAAAAACATAAACATGTTTGAAGTTTCTTGTTTCTCTAAAAAAGAAACGGAAACAGATATGTGTTGGATAACTGTTTCTTGTTGTTTTATTTTTAGTTGACAAAAAATTTGGTACGTATAATATAAAAATTATATATAACATACATTCAAATTATAGTCAGAGGTTGTCGGTGGTGGTTGATCGACGGAAGTCAGCGATGGCAAATAGTCTGAAGTCGATGGCAAGGAACTTTGATAAATTCTTACAAAAATACCCTTTTTTTTCTACACTTTAAGCATAAATTCTATATTTTTAAGATTTCAATCATGATTCGTAGTTTTTTGCTAATATTGACTATAAATGATATGAATTCAAACACAAAGTCATTTGTTTCCCTAGCAATAACTTTAACGCTAAATAACACACATAAATGAGCGTTATCAATTTACTCTTTAAACCGACCGACCAACCAACGTCGTTTCGGTCTGTTAAGTCGGTTTTGAGAATTCTCTTGAACACCCATAATAGCAGGTTGTATTGGTTTCATCAAATTGAACTTAGTACATTGTATCAATTTTAACCTCAAACTTGCATAAGTGTTGCAATGTAGATCTTCGATTAATTTTCATCTGAATCACCATTAAAACATGTGATTGACAATTTCCTACATTTAAAAAATATATATATATCACATGACACCTGAGTTATATTGATTTCTTATAAGAAATTTGCTGGAAAAAACCCTTTATTTTAAGAAATCTAACTAAACAAATTCTTCTTATTGTTATTTAACCAAAAAAAATCATGAAGTTATTACCAACCATAAAAATCCAAAAAATATAAGAAAAAAAAGGACATGAAATTTCTTTCTTTTGGTTTCCTACACTCCGGGTGAGCATCGGTCGGTCGGCATCGGTTTTGGACTCAAACCGACGCCGACCACCGATACCTCGGTTTTAGTCGGTCGGTGGATGTCGGTTTTGGAAGTTTTATGGAACCGATCGACCGACCACGAGCAAAAATCGGTCGGTTTCGGTCGGTTTTGGAAAATCCGGTGAAGGGATTGCTTTGTTGTTCCGGCAACGTGAATGAGAAAGAAAAACGGAGAAGTGAGGTCAATACTTACAAGAAGAAAGAACGGAGAAAGAGATGAGGGAGAAAGAAAAAACATCATAACGGTCCGTGTGGCGCTAAGTTCCGGCGAAGAAACGGCGACATTCCGGGGAGGTGAAGTGTGAAGATGATGGCCGATATTGAGACTGAGAGAGTGAAAAGAGAGTTGAAAAAAGAAAGAAGGAGATGAAAAGAAAAATGAAGATAAATGAAAGGGCTTGAAGAAGAAAAAAAATAGAAAAGGAACTATTAGAGATCTGCAAAGAAATTGAAAAAAAAATTAAGAAAAAAAACAATAATTATTTACCTTGGGAAGACCATGACCCTCGGTCTTCCCAAGGGCTGCTGCAGGCAGCGCATTAATGCTGCCTGCAGCAGCGTCAGCCGTCAACAGTAACACGTTTTTTTTTTTTTTTTTCGGTCGGTTCCTTCGGTTCTCGCCCTTTTGGGCGAGCCGACCGAACGAAAGGTCGGCTTTTCAGAATGAAAAACCGACCCCGACCGAATTTGTGTAAAAACCGACCGACCGACGTCGGTTCGGTCGGTTTCGGTCGTTCGGTTCGGTTTTTCGGCTTTTCTTGCTCACCCCTACTCCCATGTTCTAATTAGCAAGAAAGAAAAAACGAGAAAAAAAGTCATGATTGCACCTGCTCCATGTCCACACACACTTCACAATGTAAGTCTTCTCAAGTCATTTCAACTTGCTTTTTCAAAAAAGTCAAGATCGCTTTAAAGTTTTATTATTTTTTGAAAAAAATACAATTTTGGTCTTTGTTGCTTAGTTAAGTTTTATTTGAGTCTCTGAGTTTTCAAACTCAAAATTTTAGCCTCTGGAGTTTGGATTTCATTTTATTTTGGTTCCTCCATCCAATTTTCTATTAATTACTAAAACAAGTTGCTGGTGTAGCAATTTTTTTTTTTATTTTTTAAAATAAAATAATATTAAATTAATAAAAAAATTATTATTATTATTATTTCATTTCTCTTTCATTTCTTCTTCTTCTTCCTTTTTTTCCTTTTCTTCTTCTTCTTTAGACCATCACCACCGTCACCGGAGTTGCCGTTTGCCGTCGTTCACTATCGTTGGAGCCACTCTCCGTCGTCGGAATCACCTTTCTTTTTCTTTTTTTTTCCTCTTTTCCTCTTCTTCCCTTTCTCCTTTTCCTTCATTTCTTCTTTCTTTTTCCCTTCTCCTTTCTTCCTATTTGCAGATTTGAAAAATCAACATCAACGCATGAGAACTTCACCCCTGCACTGGCGCATTCACAACAACATCCAATCACCGAATCTGCAAAACACCCAGTCATCGGCAAGCCTACCTCGTAATTCCGAAGATAACAGTGCACGAGGTGATATGGACGACAGTTTGGCCTTCCACATCTTGGTTTTGATAGTGGTGATACCGACGACGATTTGGCCTTCCATTTCATTTCAGCCCAAATAAAAAACGAGAGGAGGATCCCCTCTTCCACATATAGGTTGCCGAAATCAATGACAGGAATGGCAAGGGTTTGGCCTTTGACAGTAGTGATACCGGGCTGCTCGGTCTCCAGGCAGGAGATTCCCGGAGAAGAGCACTGCTGAGCTGATGTTCTGGACTCTACCAGATAAGAGAACTATGAGTTTATCTTTAATTATAATGAATAATGAAATTTCAAAAGTTTGAAGTCTCAAAAGTTTTGTAAATTTTTGTTGAAAAAAAAAAGATTTTGTAAACTCATTATCTTTTTTTTTTTTGAAATAAATAAACTCATTATCTTTACAACTATATAAATAGTTATCTCATACTTTTTTTCCACAAAAACTTAATGTCATTTTTTTTTTAATTTACTCTTTTCTTTGTTGTTTTGTTCTAAGTTATAACTTTTTAAAAAGAAAATTAGTTCAAATATCTTTTTTTACTATCTTAAAAAGTGGCTAAAGAGGAGAATCATTTTTGGACCATTTTATCCATTTGTCAAATCTTAACTTTACAAAATATGCCACTAATCTTAAAAAAGAAATGGACAATATTATCTTTTGTTTTTAAGATAATGCAAAAATTTTCTCTATTAAATTTATTTAGCATAAAAAATGATGATTAAAACAAATCTACTCACCACTCGTACGGATAGATTTTTAATTTATTTACTATATATTTTTTATTATTTAATTTAATTATAATTAAAAAAATTAATATGGACATTAACTAATTTTCTTCTCACATTCTCACCTCCATACATAACCTATAAATATTCAAGAGAATAAGATGTTAGAAATGGAATATGAAAAAAATTATCTCTTTATTTTATAATTTAATTTCTAAAATTTATGATTTTATCTTTAAATATATTGAATGATGGGATTTCAAAGGTTTTGTAACTTTTATCTCTTACCGTTATAAAAGAACCATCTTCAATTTTTTTTTTTTCTTTTTTACAAACATTTGAGCATTCTCTTCTAATAGGTTTGTTTTTCTTCTTTAATTCATTGTCTTGCTTTGCTTCGTAACTTTTATTAAATTGCTCAATATCTAATCTTTCTCTTTAGTTTTACTTTTTTTTTTTTTTTTTGAAATGAACTTTAGTTTTACTTTTTTGTTGCAATGCTAATATTTTGTATTTTAAGAAAATACTTGAAGATATGTAAATAGGAAAGCTTGAAAATGATAGGGAAAAATACACTTTTGGTCCCTGAGGTTTGGGTTAGGTTTCATTTTGGTCCCTGAGTTTTCAAACTCAACAATTTAGTCTCTGAGGTTTAGTTTTAGTTTCATTTTAGTACCTCCATCCAATTTTCCGTTTATAATTAACGGATTGCTAACGTGGCATAATTGTTTTATAAAAAAAATATTTTTTTTTGAATTTTTAAAATAAAAATAATATTAAATTAATAATATATATATATATATATATATATATATATATATATATATTATTTTTTAATATATTACTTTTTTCTCCCTCCCTCCTTATTCTTATTCTTCTTCTTCACCCTCCACCTACCCCACAACTACCATTTGTAACTGTCGGCGGCAGTACCGACGACCACCGCCGGCGACCATCGTTGTCGACGGAGTTTTTTTTTTTTTAATTTCTTCCACTTCCTTTCTTTCTTCTCTTTTTCTTGCTTTTTTTTTTTAATCCTTTCCCCTGTTTTCTAGCCAACGATTGGAAGAGAGGCATGGAGTTTCCTACCGAGAGAGAAACCCACTGAGCTTCGCGGTTGGTGGAGACGGGGAGAGAGAGAGAGAGAAACGACCGGAACGAAACCCACATCGAACGTCAACGCCCACTCACGAACTCGTTTTTGTCTGAAATGAAGGAGAGTTTCAGACCTAAATCGAAGGGAACTCGCAAAGTCGTCGGCAGCAGAAGCAAAGAATAAGGTCGGTGGCTGTCGCTCGTCATGGGTCTTCGCGTGCAAGGAGGGACGAGGGTGAGAGAGGTCGTGGGTCTTCGTGGGTGAGAGAGGTCATGGGTCATGGGTCTTCGAGGGAGAGAGAGGTCGCTCGTGGGTTTTGTGGCCGACGTAGAGAGTGTTGGGTTTTATGCCCTAAAACTCGTAAATAGTGAATGTAACCGTTGACCGGATATTAATGAAATAATATTGATATATTTTTTCATTAATTGTTATTAGTTATTTTATATTTGTCTTTGCCTAATAATAACCCTAATCCAATAAACTAGACATCAAAGGCTGTAATATGAGTCTTGAACTATATGTAACGACATATGGGATCAGTGTTCAAGAAACAGCCTAAAGGGTCTATAGTATATGGATAAGACTGGGTGCCTTATCCTGGTGACACTATGGATACGGCTCACTTTGTATTTGATACAAACGCTGCGATCCAACGTGTTCGTGTAGGAGACATGCGAGTGGGGGTATCATATGCAATGAGTTTGCATAAGACCGGACCGCGAAATAGTAACCACTGGTTATAACACCGTTAACTAGTTGGTTTTCTATTTCACTAGGACGACCTAGACAACTTAGTCTTAATCCTGAGTTGATTATGGACTCATGCTCATGAGAGATTGTCCTTTGATTTGTATGGGTGAGAGTGGCCAATACGCCGACTCAATAAGCTTACCACTTTGGGGACAAGACCGAACGGGGAGCTGGGAACATAATCGTACAAGATGGAATTCACTCCTTCCCGACTTTAGGGAAGCAGATGAGTGTTCCCTTAAGTGGTTACTCCGAGTATTGAACAAAAGGCCCTACCCTCTCAATGGCACGAGAGGGTTTTCTGTTTGATGGTTGGACCACAAACAGGTTGTTCATTAGAGGAGAATTGGTACTTAAGGAAATAGAGGTAACCCAGGGGTAAAACGATAATTTGACCCAGCTGGTGTTACGGACACTCGTGAAGGACTAACTAGTCGATATTGGTCTAGATCCGTGGACACAGAAAATATGTCTGCAGTGAGAAGAGTGCAACTGTGAGTCTATAGTGGAATGTACACACAGTTAACGAATATTGATTAATGTGGTTAATGAGTTTGACCAATTAATCTCACATCGTTGGAGCTTCTGATCTGTAGGTCCATTAGGTCCCACTGGTAGCTCGTAAAGTAATTTGAGGCAACTAAGTAATAAAAGTAAATTGAAAATGTTCAATTTATTAAGGGAAACAAATATAATATATATTGATATATTATTATGAGAGAAATTAATATTTGAAAAGTTCAAATATAAATTTATGGAAGTTTGAAAGAGTTCAAATAATGAATTAATTAATTTAAGGCCTAAAATGTGTTTGGGCAAATTAATTCTAGGCCGGGAATTAAATATGTGTTATTTAATTGGTGGTTAATTAATTAAAGAATTCATTAACCGGGAATTAATCAATTATGGAAATAATTAATCGCTTAAGGAAGTGATTAATCATTTATGGGAATGATCTAATCACTTATGGAAGTAATTAGTCATTTGTGGAAAAGATTAATCAATTATGGAATTGATTGATCATGATTGATTAATTAAGGAATAAGATTGAATCAATTTTGGAAAAGATTGATTTAATTGAATATTTTATTCATGACCTCTCTTCTATAAATAGAACACTATACCTAATTGGTCATGATACTTGACATTCTTGCTCTTGCTCTTAGACCCTCAAAGACAATACCTAGAATTCTCTCTAGCCTCCCTCTTAGAGAAAGACTCTCACAAGTCTTTTGCCTCCTAGACCTAGAGTCATACCGGTGTAACCTTTGTGGTTATTGTGTCATTCAAAGAAGGAATTTCCAGCAAAGAAAATCAAAGGCGGCTGCTGCGTTTTCGTTCGGGGAGCGTCGTTGGCGAAGAACGATCAAGTCTTCAACGAAGGTATGTGACGGTTCTTTCCCTTTTCTTTAGAAAAGCATGAAAATAAATTTAGATTTATTTTTAAGCATGTTTAAACTGAATTTCCAGCAACTTTAAAAGGAGTTTAAAGTTTAATTGAGTTTTTGTAATGGTATTTTAATGTTAATTAATATACGGCGTAAGGTCCAATAGATGCGCTTCCGCTGCGTGGGGACTTTCATTCCCTTCAGAGAGAGACTAGGGAGAGAAGAAAGGTCATGGGTCTTCATGGTCGCTAGCGACAAAGTTTTTGAGCAGATAGAGTTTTCGTGCCAAAAGAAAACGAAGAGAAAAAAACAGAAGAAGAAAATAAGGAAAACGAAGGAAAAGGAAAAGAAAAAGAAAAAAAAAGAAGTCGGTCGTCGTCGCCGGCGGAACACCACCGTCGGGGGTTGAAGAAGTTACAGAGTAGTACAGTAGGTTGGAGAAGATGAAGGAAAGTGGGTTGGAGAGAGAGATGTCGATGGTTGGAGTCTGGAGAAGATCAAGGAAAAGGAAAAAATAAAAAGAAAAATAAAAAAAAATATTTATTATATTTATTTTATTTTAAAAATTCAAAAAATATTTTTTTAATAAAAAAAAGTTATGCCACGTCAGCGTTCCGTTAATTATAAACGGAAAATTGGATGGAGGGACTAGAATGAAACTAAAACCAAACCTCAGGGACTAAATTGTTGAGTTTGAAAACCAAGGGACCAAAATGAAACCTAAACCAAACCTCAGGGACCAAAAGTGTATTTTTCCCAAAATGATATTATGTCAATTGTGGTCATAAGATTTCTATTTAGTATAATTTGTAAAACTAACAATTAATACTAAAATTTTAATATATATTATATCTCATTAAATACATAAAATTTGATTTAGGTTATTACAAGTTTTGTCAATTTATTCCTAAAAATGAATTATAAAATTTATGATTCTATCTTTAACCATATAATAGAATTTTTTTTTTTTTTGAAACATACTTGGAATTCCAAAGACAAGTTACAGGGAATCAATATCCGCTAACATCATATCCCTCACGCACTCAGACACATCCTCCACCCACACAAGGTTCTGACCCTCAACTAATGCAAGACTCGCAAGACGATGGGCAAGACCATTTCCTTCACGGTAGGAGAAACTAAATCGCAATGGCCAAGGTGTCGGCCAATCCGCAATAGCGTCCGTAAGCAAGTTGCTCAACGCAGATAGTTCGTCTCTGTCCCCCCGCAAAATTTCATAAACCCGCTTCGAATCAGTTTCAATCAAGATCGGGAAAAGGCCCAAATCAACAGCCAACTTCAAGCCATCAACCGCCGCAAAACCCTCAGCCAAATCAGAGTCGCCTACATACTCATGAACTCGCGTCGCAGCTGCCATGACCGCTCCGGCGTGGTTTCGAATAACCAACCCCGAACCAGCCCGTTTGCACTCCTTCTTAAAAGTCGCGTCCACGTTTAGCTTAAACCAATCCACTGGCGGTGCTGACCACTTCACGAGCTCCCTTCTAGCCCTGCCACCACCACCCATCACTTCTTGGCCCTTCACACATCGGAAAGAAGAAACATAACCAGCAACCCACGTTGGCAACTCCGTCGCTGGCCCCGCCCCATGAAACCTCACCTTATTCCTGCAATTCCAAATGCCCCATAAAAGGACCACCAGCTCCTCAAACCGTTCCAGCCCCAAAACATCCCTCGCATCCCTTAGCAGCAGGAATAAAATGTCAGCATGAAGCCTATCAAACAGGAACCCAAACCCAACATCACTCAGGACATTCCTTGTGAATTTACAGAGCCAAAAAACATGCAAAACTGACTCACCCCGACGACCACAAAAATAACAGCAATTTAAAATATCAACCCCCCTTTTATTCAAATTCTCAGCAGAGGGAAGACGGTCAAGAGCCAATCGCCAAAGAAAAACTTTAATCTTACTTGGAAGGTTCATTTTCCAACAGCCGGTCCACCAACCACACATCGAGTCCCCCGAAGAAGATGAAGGAACTTGAGCCAGCAAACACATCTGCCCAACACGATACCCACTCTTAACGGAATATCTGCCAGATTTCTCATATTGCCACACAACGGAATCATCCACACCAGAACGTCTAATAGGGATAGATAAGATAAGACTTACCTCAGTCGGACTGAAATGTTGTTGCAGCAAGTCCACATTCCATTGCCTCGTCGCTGTAATCAAATCAGCCACCCAGGCTCCAACCCCTAAAGAAGGCAAAGAGCAAATCCTCATACATGTGTCACATGGCAACCAGTTAGATTCATAAATTTTAAAGATTTCTCAGGTATGTTGCATGCGGCTGAGGCAGGGCGGTCCATTTCGGGGTTAAAGATTTCTCGTCATGGGCCATCCTTGTCTCACCTTTTTTTCGCTGATGACAGTCTGTTGTTCTTCCAAGCGAAGGTGGGGGAGGCTCAGGCCATTCATGATATCCTTCAATGCTATGAAAGAGCATCTGGCCAAACGGTCAACTTTGATAAGTCCACGATTGCTTTTAGCCCCAATACAGTGGTCAGTGTGCAGGAAAGTGTGAGTGTTGTCCTCCAGGTAAGGGTAGCTGCATGCCACCAGCAGTATTTGGGCCTCCCAGCTTTTATGCCCAGGAATAGATCGAGTTCCTTGAAGTTTATCAAGGATCGTGTGTGGAGAAGGATCCAGGGGTGGAAAGGTAAGCTTTTCTCAGTTGGTGGGAGGGAAGTTCTTATCAAATCAGTAGTTCAGGCCATCCCGTGTTATTCGATGAATTGCTTCAGGCTCCCAAAGAAAGTTGTCTGCGATATTAATCGGCTAATGGCGCGTTTTTGGTGGAATGGGGTCGAGGAGGACCGGAAAATCCACTGGATAAGTTGGAAAGGGCTATGTAGGCCGAAATGTTTTGGGGGCCTTGGCTTCAGGGATTTGGAGTCCTTCAACCAGGCGCTGTTGGCAAAGCAGTGTTGGAGGATTTTACAAAATCCAGATTCGTTGCTGGCTCGTGTGTTAAAAGGGAGGTATTTCCCTTCATCGAGTTTCATGGAAGCCCCAGTGGGGTATCGCCCTTCCTTCATCTGGAGGAGTTTAGTCTGGGGGAGAGAGTTGCTGGGAAAAGGCATGAGATGGACAGTTGGTAATGGTGAACCATATAATAGAAATTTAAAGTTTGCAAATTTGAATAATTTTAAACTCCGACAACTATTCAAAGAACTTTTCCTCTATTTTTTTACACAAATTTTATTGTATCCTTTATGTTCTAAAAAAATTGTTGTTTGAAAAATTATATATTAATTTATAATTCATTTATTCTATTGTAAGTATAAATGAGAGTAAAATTATTCTTACATATATGATAGAATGAAAAGAAAATACTATCAACATTATAAAATAATTGGAAATACCACGTGAAAGACACGTATCAAAAAACTAGTTTGATAAAAAGAAATATGTTGAAAGACTAGTATAATTAAGGGGTAGCTTATGTTAATTAACAAATATAATATGCTAAATATAGATGTGTTTTCTTATCACCAAATATTCTCTAAAGCAATTCTAGAAAAAAAAAAAAATCTCTAAAGCAACAAAAATTCAAGCTAAGTCTTGATTCCACCCATAATTTTTAAATTCTCATAGATAAAATAAAAATTTATTTTGATTTTCTTTTTAGTTTAGAATATCATCTTTTTGTCTTAAAATAAATTCATTTTAGCCTTTCAACTTATAAAATTAGTTAAAATATCATTTTAGTCACTCAACTTTTGGATTTTATTTTATTTTAGTCCCTATACATCCAATTGTTCAACTTTAATCCCTTGTACTTTCTATAAAGCTCAAAATTGGTCTCCGTCGTAAGTTTATAATTATTTTTTGTCGAATTTGATTAAATAATAATAATAATTATTATATATATATATATAAAGATAAATTGTGAATATGATTCTAAACTTTATAGAAGCAAGGCTAATAGTTTTTTTTTTTTTTTTTGTTTTTTTTGAAAATTTAACAATAAACTCACTCTACGACTAATTTAAACTTTATTGAAAGTATATGATCTAGAATTGGACATTTGAGAGTACAGTGACTAAAATGGAACAAAACCCAAAGTATAGAGATCAAAATGGTATTCAATTTTATATTTTAATCAAACGAGGCATTAGCTTTTTCAACTTCAAAATATAACCTTTTTAATCTTCATCATTGTTATGTCATCGTTATTATGTCATCAATTATTTAATAAACATATGACTTTGTTTTGAATATCTATATTAAAGTATTAACACGAGCTTCTAAATAGGTAAATTGAATCAAATATTAACACGAGCTTCTAAAAAAAAAGTATTAACACGAGCCATTCATTGAAACCAAATAGGTAAATTGAATCAAATATTAATTGACAATCTGAGTATAACTTAGGCTCCGTTTGGAGTTGCGTTTGCTAGCGTAAAAAGCTATTTTGGAAAAATAACCGTCCAGACTGTTTGGTAAAACAGATTATTAATTAATCTATCGAGAATCACTTCTTAGTTTACTCTATCGTGTAAAAGCTCCTTGATACCAGCTTTTAGAATTAGCTTTTCTAAAAATCTATCACATTTTCTAATGGTTTTTAATTTTCAAATTTATTTCTTATATATATTTTTACATAGGCTCACTTTCATATGAATAAAAATTTGATTAATTCAATTTTTATAGTAATTATTTTTCTAACATTTTTATCAAATATTTTTTATTGATTAAACATAATTAGATGCAATATAAATTATACAAACTTTTAAATAATTCTTATAATAAATTATAAATTAAGTATTAATAAAAAAAATATTTGAAATAATAAGCCTATTAGATCCTTATAATTAAATCCCAATAATTTAGTATTAATTTACCACGTTGTTTTTTTAAGCAAAAAAAAAAAAAAAAAAAACGCCTACCGTGGGGCTCGAACCCACGACCACAAGGTTAAGAGCCTTGTACTCTATCAACTGAGTTAGACGGGCCCACGTACCACCACATGTTGTTGAGCTAAAAATAAAAGAGAAAAAAGTAGAATTTTTATTGTAAGCCGTAATTGAATGACATTTAAAATTCAATAATTATCTCAACTAGATGGCGACTTTTTTGTTCATGCTCACGACAGCACTATAAGATACATTATAATTGATTGTTGTTGATGGTCAAGAAACTCACCTATCCTTCACGTGCCACGTAAATTTGTATGAGAGGGAGAATACGTGACCTGCAAGACAGTAAACATGCACACCGGTGTAGTGCTTGCCACACCGCCTCCGATGCTTAAGTCAGAAAACAGAAGTAGGAGAGAGTCGAGAATAGAATTCTGGATCTCATCTTCAGTGATGAAGAGATGTTTAAATACCTGCTCATGCTCTTAGGATTTTTAGGAATTCGGAGGCGTTTTGGGCTGAACCAGGTGGAACCGGGACGACCAGGGACAGGGACCGAACGGAGTCAAAGGAGCTCGGGTCACGCAAGCGAGCCAAATGGTCCGAGGCCCGACCCTTTGGTCTAGCCTTCCTCTAGGTCGGTTTCCTAGTCCTATCTCTGTCCGGTTGTCCTCGTCAACTCCTTGTGTTTCGGAGTGGTCTGAAATTACCTATAACAATCGTTAAAAAAGTGATAATATCAATGTCATTACTTTTTAAACGAAATTAAATAAATTTTGAAAATTTAAGAATCAAAATAGATAGCGTACAAAGTTTGAATAACAAAAATGGGATTTAATTCACCCATAATTATAAATCAAATTGAATCGAAATTCTATCTCTTATCGGAGACTCCGAATCCCGTGTTGAATTCGCGTGGCCGTCAGTCAGAGTCACTCCTTGTTAGCGAAGGAACCAGAGGCTTTTTATTTTTTATTTTTTATTTTTTAATTGTTTAATTTTTACTCTTATTTTAAAATTTTGATTTTTCAAATAACGCGTTGTCGTCTTTCTTATTCAAATACTCCGTCTTCGCTGGCTTCTCTTCTTCAACGTAATCTCTGGTTTTCATTGATCTCTTACTCCAACAGATCTCATTTCCCCCTTTTCGAAATTTGATTTTCAGTTTATATTCCAACCCAAGCATTTGAAGGCTCCTGATTGTTTCTATTTGGTTGTTTGAGGCTCTGCTTCTTTCCTTCTTTTTGGAGGGAATTCAAACTTATCTGCCGTCGTTGAAATTGCAGAGGCGACTTTTCCATCCAGGGTTTTTCTTTTTTCTTTTGATTTTATTCATTTTCGTCATGAGCGATGTTGAGTTTTCGAGGTTGATTCTGGAGTAATATGGAATTGCCTGTTGCACGACCAGAAAATGAATCTTTACATTCGCCGGGAATCGTCAAAGGTTGGTTCTCTTAATTTTCTATACTACGATTGCTTATAACGCCGTTTAGCTTTTTCTATGATGTTGCTTTTGTTTAATGTGTTTATTGTTTTTGTTGTGTGGGAGAAGCTATGGAAACGAGTCTGTGCAGAGACCACCACGGAGATCGTCCTTCTCGCAGAGAATTGGAAATACCTTCTCGGGGGACTCGTTTGTCAGGTATCCTTTAATGATGAGAATTTTTGTGGGAATTTGTCTGTAAACTTAATTGTTGGTACCCTCTTTCCGTTTTAATTAGGAGAGGCTTCCCCCAGTTCATGCTCAGGGATGACTTGAATTACCTTCACCACATCACCTATCCACTTCTCTGTGGAATGGTGTTTATGTTAGGGATAGATTGATTAGTTTTTGGAATTTGGATTAGAAAAGGTGTTGGAACTTGTAGGAAGTTACAATAACATTCAAATATGCTTATACATTTGAGAGGATAGCAATCATTCTTTGGATGTTTATGTTAAAAAGTTGAGTATTTGGAGTTTTTGTTGTTTGTTTCTTTAGTCTTCCCTCCATGTCTGACATGCGAAATACTTCTTGCGGACAGTACATACATGGTCTAGCTGCTAGAGGAGTTCATTATATACATAGGCCTGGGCCAATACTTCAGGATGTTGGCTTCTATCTTCTTCCGGTTAGTATCAAAATATTGCATCATTTGATTTATGATTACATTATCTTCAACTTATATGTTTATTTTGTTTGTGTTTGACTATAGGAGCTCGGACCCGACAAAGCTTACCTCAGTGAAACTTTGTTTTCTTTCATCTTTCTATCCTTTTTCTTGGTGAGGTTCCACCCTTCGCTTTTGTTATTAGTTTTCTTTCATCTTTCCATCTCACTGATTTTGTTATGTCACATAAAGCACGAATTCCTGCTAGCATGTCAATATACACCTTTTGCATCAAAACATTCTTAATAAGACTCTGATTTTATCCTCTATTTTCTCCCCTTTTTACATTCAACATTAACTGTGGTAATGAACTATTGTCTTTCACATTTTGATCAAGACTTCATGAGTAGGACAGTGCATACTTGAACTGAAGGATGCTTTCTAGGGCTTGAATTTTTTGACATTCTTGTTTCTAAGGAGGTGCACAATTGTCATATGAACAAAGGGGTCTTTCTTGGTTGGTTCCTGAAATTTGAGTAGAAATTTCAGTGGCATATAAATAAGTTGCCCTTTACAGTCTAATATCCATGAAATTGTTTCTCATAAAAAAAGTGATAATGATTTTGGTTTTACTTTCTTTCGTTTAGATCAATGCAGGTTTTGTTTTCTGACACATTATCTCTTCATTGGCATGCATGGATTTTCTTTAGTGTTGCTAATGGTGGAACTTTCTATTGCAGTGGACCTTCCATCCTTTCATTCTCAAAACTAAAAAGATCTACACAGTTCTGTTATGGTGCAGGGTTCTCGCATTTTTAGTTGTAAGTACAACTTCTATTGCTTGATTAATCTTTTGGACTCTCGTGTTATGTGTTTGAACCTTGCCCCAATCATCTTCCCTACCCACTTACCCCTTGCAAAGCCTGGTTTCATAATTGGTTTCTTGAAAGAAAATATTTTAAGCACTTGGTAGTTGATGTTACATCTAACTTCCTTCACATTGGATAACACAAACATTGATATTGACATATTGTATGTCCCTTTTATTTGTTTATGCAGGCTTCTCAAATTCTCCGTATTCTGACGTTCTATTCAACCCAACTTCCTGGTCCAAATTACCATTGCCGTGAGGTACAATTTCTACTGATATCTGAATATTTCTCGTCGTGCCCGAAGGATTTGTGCAGATTAACTTTTGTTCATTAGTGAACTTGTTTGATCAATATAAGGTTTTTATTTTGTTAATAATTTCAATATGGCTATTAGAAAAGGAAAATTTAAGTGACTTCCGCACCATTGTTGTGCAGGGTTCAAAACTTGCCACGTTGCCTCCCCCCAAAAGTATCCTCGAAGCTTTCTTGATATGTAAGGAATCATCATGAACATCTAAAGTCATTAGAGATATTATCATAGACATTGTTCCTCATATGGTTATTGCATTTGCAGTTCCGAGAGGTGTATTGTATGGTTGTGGAGACTTAATTTTCTCATCACACATGATCTTTACTCTCGTTTTTGTGCGCTCATATCAGATATATGGTACTCAGAGGTATCGTCTTAAAAAATTACTACAATATAAACAAAAATAAAGTGGTCAATTTTATAGCATATTCTGCTGCAGATGTATTGAAATTTTAAATTCTAGCTGATGGTTTGTTTTTTGCAACATTTTAGGTTCATAAAGCAGTTGGCCTGGTTACTTGCTATAGTTCAGAGCTTCTTAATTGTAGCCTCACGCAAACATTACACTGTTGATGTTGTAGTAGCATGGTATAAAAAATGGCCACTCCACTTGCTAAGTCGTATGTTAAGAATTTAGTTATGCTTTTTAACTTTTCATTTCCTAAACCATCTATCTTTGTGCAGGTATACGGTGAACCTAGTTGTATTCTTTGTCGATAAGAAATTGCCAGGTTACTTCTACTTTCTAGTTGCCCTTTGTTCATTTTCATAGAGCGTGATTGAATATTGTTACTGAAATACTCAAGTTTCCTATTCCAGAATTGCCTGATCGAACCAATGTCACTGTATCTACATTGTTACCATTGAGCACGAAAGATAGAGATACCAAGACAAAAGATGAGAACCATAAGCTCATCAATGGGAACTCTGTGGACCCTGCGGATAGGGTACGTTTCAAGCATTTATATTCTGTCATTGATGTGTAAATTGCATCAGAACACCAGTTCTTTTGTCCTGACAATTATTCGGTTAAACTTCAGAGGCTGAGAACTCAAGTCAACGGCAAGATTCTTGAAGAGGGAAATGCGGTTCACATCAATGCCTCCATGAATGCTGGTGCATAGGGCAACACCAGTAAGTTTTCCAAATGGGCCTGGAAAAGTGATTTATATGAAAACTGCTCAATCTTGGATTTAGGAGGGTTGGATGAATCTGGTTATGAATCTGTATCTGGTATTGTTGATATGAGTCAGTAGTCTTAACTATCTTTTGACCCCCCCCCAAAAAAAAATGAAAAATGAAAGAAAGGAAAAAAGAAGTAACTTGAGTTATGCTTCTTTGAAAATTTTGCCAGCATCTTTTTCTACTTCTCTGCCTTAAATAGTGCATCAAATGAATCAAAAGTTTGTAGTTCCAATTGTAACTGTGGGAGGGATTGATTGATAGAAATGGACAAAACATTAAGAACAATGACTTACTAGAATGCATCATCATCTGATAGGCACACAACATGCATAACAGGGTGGAAGACAATGTGGTGGCAGTGTTGGCCCACATACAGAACAGCAACGTTTGAAATGAAAAAGTTTGATGAAATAACATGCGGGAGAGCACATGATGTTCCTCTTTTATGATGAGGATCTTGCATGTGCTGTCCCAGCAAAATTAATGCTTTTCCTGCCCATCCCCATCCCCACCCCCAAACCAAATCTTTCTCTGTAGGGAACCTCTTTGTTTTCTTATTTTATTTTATTTCATTATCAAACATCACACTCACACAGGTGATCTGTCTTCATTTTAAAAGCAAACTGCTGCTCCAATCACATGCCTTTTTTCTCACATTGGTTAGGGTTCATCTCCAAGCTTTTTATTCATTTTGGACTATATCCATTATGTTCTATCAATACCTCTTTTTAAAATCCTTTGAACGAAAGTAAACTGGTTGAATTGTCCAAGACCATATGTAATTATTGTGTTTTCTTTTGGTAATTCGAGAAGTATGAATATGTAAGTGTTGGAAAATTGTCCAAATTTCCTTTGTCTCGGAGATCATACAAAAGACTCCTATTTTAAATTCAAGGAATGGAAGTTTATTTTCTTTGGAAAAAACAAGGAGATGGCAGTGAATGTTTTTGTTCAAGTATAGATGGATACTATCAGGTTACGATCTAAATGGTATAAACATTGCATTAATAAAGGAAGATAAGAACCAATCTTCCAATTTGGTTAAATTATTCTTTCAAGTTCTCGCTTGACTAGAGTACCAAGGTTCAAATCTCCACTTCTGTTCACGTTTTAAATTAAGAATTACAAAAAAAATCAGGTTCTACAATTTGGTGATTTTATTTTTAGTAGATGGGTTACAATAATTTGGTAACATTTACGTTTGTCTTTCTTTGTAAATGCATTATTTTTAATCATTAATGTCAATTATTAAATTAAGTACAAATAAGAGATAGATACATGGCCACGTGAAAGTTGAAAAGTGACACCTTAATAAGTTGTATAAGTACATAAATATGGAAATTGGGTAGTACCTTGTCAACTTGCATTTAGTGCCATACATCCTGTAGTACTATTAGTTTGAATGATATTTCAATATATATATATATATATATATATATATATATATATATATATATATATATATATATATATATATATAATTTTAATGATTCTTAATTATAATGACGAAAAGGTCCAAAACATTAAGAATTTCAATGTAGAAAGAAAGATCAAGAAATTATTAGAAAAACTATTCCATTTTTTTTAAAAAAAATATGTTTTATCTTAAAAAAAAAATTGATGAATCAAGTCAATTTGAATATAGTTCAACCCGTTAAAGTATAAATAATTTTTTTAGTTCAAGGTATAATCTCAACCTTCACGGTTGAGAATTTATATTCTAAAAAAAAAATGGACACCTTGAGTTTCCTTTACACTAAAGGAAAAAAAAAAAAGTCTAAAAACATTATATTTTATTTTTGGACTGACCAAATGTATCAAATTTTATCAAATTTCATCTAGACCAAAATAAATTAAGGGATTTTCGTACGGATGACGCTAAAAAATAGGCGAAAATGATAATTGCTCTTACCTTTTCAATTCAATGATAAATATATGTCTTTTTTTATTTGCCTCAAAATCCTAGTAAAATTACCATTTTACCCTCTACTCTACCACCTCTCGCCCTCTTTCCAATTTCTCTCTCCAATCTCTAACTCTTTCCCCAATTTCTCTCTCCAATCTCTTTCTCTCTTCCCAATCTCTCACTCTTGCTCTCGCTCCAACCTCTCGTTCTCTCTCCAATCTCTCCCTCCAATTTTCACTCTCTCTCCAATCTCTTGCTCTCTCTTCAATCTCACTCTCACTCCAACCTCTCACTCTTAAATGCACATTTTCACATAGGGAGTAAAATGGTAGGTTTTCTACGTAAGCAAAAGGCCATATATCCATGAATTGAAAAGGTATGGTATTTTTTCATTTTGACCTCTTAAAATCGGTCATCTATGCAATTATTTCATAAATTAACAAGTTTTTACTATAGGTTCAATTATGCACACATGCACACACACACAAAATTAAGATATGTTTACCTCCCATAATCGTCATCAAGGATTGTAATGAAAATTATGAGACCTTATAGTGTTTAAAAAATCGGTGATTGAAATAAAATTGTGGGACCCACTCCAGAATCTATAATCTCATTCCCGATTACGTCAAATAAAGGTGATTAATCTCATTCTCATTCATTATTGCGTGGAACCCACACCATATTTTTGGTTTATTTTACATCATCACCCATTGCATGTTTCTCTCATTCAACTGAGACCCACACTAGCTCTTCGTTCTTGTTTCTTTTCCATCTCACTAATTTTTCTAGGTTTGTTTTTCGCATTATGAACAATGCCCTAATAATTGACAATATAAAATGAGCAACAACTAGAGAGATTATCCCTCTTGCTAACTTTTTTTTACGATTTATTCAAAATAACGATAAAAGAAATAATAGAGAATAGATAATTCCTAAAATGTATTTTTAATTAATAATGGAGGTGGGTGAATGCATACAAGGGGAGTCATTCGAGGAGATGGCAGTCACCATAATAGGAGATACATCCCTTTCATCTCTGTTTCTTCTCGATTCTTTAGAAGATTGAGAGTATGTGGAGATCTTAACCAAAGGACACTCATATTTCTCCTCTCCCATCTCTTCAACCAACTCCAGGATGATGAAAACACTTGAACGACGATTGAACTCGAGTCTTTATGACTCAGGTTGTGCTTCAATTCTAAATATGAAGATGTCAAAGAAGACGAAGACGATGATGATGATGATGAGAAAATCTGACGGTTCACTAAATCATCGTTGAAAGTTTCATTAGAATCCATCCATGTGCCAATGTGTATTGATGCATTGAACTATTCAAGTCGGATTCCAATGACTCTCTAGGAGTAATATGGAGTCATCATATGACATTTGTTTAGAGGAAGGAAAGAAATAGATAAATCAAGTAAGGTGAGGCCATAGGCAATGAATACGTTTGTATTATAGATGGATTAGATGGGAGGAAAGTGTCGTTGTGGAAGGATTTACTTCGTGCAAACACTCAAGGCGATGTCTTGCAAATTTCAACGCATCGTTGAGGTGACAATGAAATCAAGGAGTGAGGTCGATCGAGAGATATACAAAATAAATCAAGAGCAACAGATATATTGAGTTTTTTCTAGTACAATTCGAGAGAAACTCCTAGTAATTGAAAGTGAGAGATATATCGAGACTAATAGTTGGTGAAGTGATCGAGATCGAGAGTGAGAACATTCTGGAAAACATGTGTGCGTAATTTCATTATGATTTCTCATGAATATAGACAATATCAATAAGATTGTGATCACGATTACAATCATTTCCAAGTAAACAACACCTAAGGAATCACATTATGATTACAATAAATTTCATTTTCACTAAATTTCATTACGATTACCATCTATTTCCATTCTAAGGAGGTAAATGGGATCTAAGTCCAATCAATGTGCAAGATTTACAATTAAATAACTCTCTAAAAGCTCACAAATTTCTTAAAAAAAACACTGGAATTTCAATTTTCTTTTTAATCTCATCAATTACATACTAACATATGTTTATAATTTATTAAACTCACATAAGAATTTTTTCTATGATTCTTCAAATGAAAGCCTACCACAAAATAAAACTTGTAAATATTTCATTATCCAAATCTAAAGTGACACCTTAATAAGTAGTACAAGTACAGAAAATTTTCAACATTTATCCAAATCTAAAGTACAATAGGATGAAATTAAAGGTGTAGGATAAACATGAATATACCTCCCAATTTAGATATAAAAATTGTTTTTTCCCTTTTCCTTTTTTTTGAAAATGGAGTTGTTGAAATCAAGCTCGGGCCACTTCGAAATCCAAAAGTACCAAAGAGAAAAAGAAGAGAAAGCAGTTTTCATGGATCCAAGACTCTGTTTTTACAGCAAAGCTTGGGTTTGTTTTATGCCCATTATGGTTGACACTCGACATCAAATCGGAGGACCCATACAATATATAACAAAGATTTATCATGTTGCTGGGAGAGAGAAGAGATTGGCTTGGAAGGCCAAAAGCACAGCTGAGAGTGGCCCCAAAAACAAAAAGGCACTGCTTGCGCAATTTAAGCCTCTCGACCCTCCAGTGATGGAAGACCAATGATGGGTTCTTCTCAAAAGGAAGAACAAGAGCTCATAAATTCACTTAAAAATTGCTTATGCTTAATGGGTTTTTCCTTTTGGGTCAATATCAAATGCTGAAATTAACCACAACTTTTGAGTAATCTAATGATGTTTGTGTGTAATGCAATTATGATATGATTGAGGCATGTCTTGACCACTTTGAAATGAGCTTCCTTTTCACTGTAATGAGGGGTCGACCGGACACCAAAATGGGGTGGTGCTAATCATGGCGCCACCGCCTGACAGACCAAAAACTTCCCCCTCGGCTTCCATTGTCTTTCTTGCTTCAAAGCTAATCATTTTTGGGCTAATTATTGTGATGGGGGCGAGAGTTTTGAGAACCCATTGGTGAGTTCCTGTTTGGGATTTGAAGGAGAGTGGATTTGGAGGAAGAGAGAGGCATTTTTGGGAGTGGAAGTTCATTGGGGCATTTTGACAAACAGGTTGTGGGCGTATAGTGTTTGTGCGTGCGTACAGTTGCGTTGGGGCTGGTGCCAGCCTCATGCTGCACTATCAACAACTAGCACGGTCTGTGTGTACAAAATACAAATATGCGTAAGAAAAGAATAATTCCAGATTTTAGGGTACGGTTTTGAGAACAATTTCTTGCTTTTGTTTTTAAGAGCTGTCATACTCATAAAATAGGTGGGTTCTTAAAATAGAAGTTAAAATATTATTTTGCTCCATTTACTTTCAAATGTTTAAATTTAGTTTTTGTACTTTGAATCAAACTTAAAATTTGACTTCATACTCTTTAGCTAAAACAAAATTAGTTCTCGTAAGAATATATTTGAGAGTGATTTTGGTCTTTTCCCTTTTAATATCATATTATTTTGTCAAGTTGGATCAAAATTAACTTCAAATTAACGACTAAGAGTCCGTTTGGAATACATTTTAATTTAAATGTTTTTCAATAATGCATTTTTTAAAAAACATGTTATATAAAAATTGTTTAGAGTTTAAATACTTATATGTTTGATTGCATTTCATAGATGCTTTTATACACAAGTTATTGTATACTAAATACTATTTTTAAGAAATTTGGCTTCAAGTGTTTCTCTGAAAATGGTTTATTTATCAATCTCATTTTCTAATAAGTCATTTTTAACGGTTGTCAAACATTAGAATTTTTTTCAAAATTAAACACTTGAAAAGTTAAACCAAACACACCTTAATTTTAGGATGGTTAAATTACAAGTTTAGACCATAAACTTTCAAGTTTTTGTCTATTTGCGTAACATATTTAAAATTAACATATCTATTAAATATAAAATTGAATTTGATGTCTAATAAAATCTTAAACTTTCAATTTTGCATGTAGTAGGTTCGTGAATTTCAAAAAACATTGAATATGTTAATGACCTAATAGACAAAAAAAAAAAAATGAAAATTCAAAAACCTATTGGACATAAAATTGAAAGTTTAATAATATATTAAATACTAAGTTTAGGAAAAAAAATCAATATGAACCAGAAAGTTTAGGATCAGTTAGACATTTTTTTTTTTTTTTAAGTTTAAGAACCAAATAAATACAAATTCGAAAGTTCAAAAACTAAACTTATGATCCGAAAGATTTATTGAAAGTATAAAAGCTAAAGTATCAAAGTACATAGACTAAAATAAAAGCTGAAAGTAATTTTTTTTTATTAAAAAAAAAAAAAAAAAAAAACCTTCATCTTGCCTGCTTAAAATTTAGACCCACGTGTATTTATTTATTTATTAAATTACAAAGCATGGAGGGTATCTTTTTAATCTTTATACTTAGAAAAAATCTAGTTAATGTTTTTAATCTTTCAAAATTGTGTTTGTTTGATTTTTTGTAGTTGAATAAATTTCTAACACGTCTTTATATAAGAACTTATTGAATACAATACAAAGGACATGGACTAAAACCTAACCTATAATTCCACATTTTTACTCTTAATTATTTACTTTAAAAACTTTAGAATATTTTATCTCTCTTTTTATATCTAAGAATCTTCTCTACGTTTCTTGATGGTGGGAATCTATTTTATTGAGAGATTTTTTCTTATTGTTGTGGGTGATTCTGGACCACTCCCAGAATCCAAGGACTAAGCAGGACAATGCAGCAAAAACACGAAAGTTTGACCAAGAAGCGGACCCTGAACAAGAGCGAACCTCGACCCAATCCCATGCTCGGTCGAGGGCGACCACTAGCTCGGCCCACTTGTGTGGGCCGAGTTCCCTCCCCTC
This sequence comes from Luffa acutangula, assembly GCA_036850905.1. NCBI lineage: Eukaryota > Viridiplantae > Streptophyta > Magnoliopsida > Cucurbitales > Cucurbitaceae > Luffa > Luffa acutangula. The sequence goes on along the minus strand of CM072087.1, from coordinate 48,791,683 downwards.
CGTTTGGTCTCTAGTGCCTCTGGGCGTCCGATTCCACCTGGTTCAGTCTGAATCGCCTCCGAATGCCTAAAAACCTTAGAGGAGGAACATGTATTTAAACCCTTATTCGTCCTGAAGAGGGAGATCCCAAGACTCATTCCCTGAACTCTTTCTTTCTCTTTTGCTCTCCTCCTTCAGCTTTCTGACTTAAGCATTAGAGGCAAGCATAACACCGGTGTGCATGTTTACTGTTTTGTAGGTCACATCTTCCCCCTCTCATACAAATTTACCGTTGGTGTCACGTGAAGGTCACGTGAGTTGCTCCTCTCTAGATTTTGCCATAAACACTTATAATAAAAAAAAATTAAAAAAAAAAAAAACTTAAAATATAGTTTGATAGAGTGCTTTGATTTCATTAATAATATTTATTTATATAATTGAGTTGAAGAGGCACATGATATGCTCTGCCACATTTTTCTCTCTCTGAAGCAGAGACAGCCTTTCACATGCACTTCATGACACCTACATATAAACTACGTATCAAAACTTGTCCTTATTTCCACTATTTTTTTAATACAGAATGTTTCTTCTTTTTTTTTTTTTTTTTTTCGCTTTTATACATCCTTTTCCCAATGCTTAATTTTCCTATAAAAAATTATTTTGATTTATAAATACAACTCATCTTATAAATATCTGATTAAAAATATCTCAGGAACATGATACAAATCATCTATGAATTATTGTCATTAACAAGATTGCACCTATTAAATCTTAATTAATAAAGCTGAACTCCTCAAACTTACAAAATTATAAAAATTGGATCCTATCATTCACTTGATTGAAATATTGCACAAACTTCACCAAAAAAAAAAAAACCATAATTTTTCTTATTTAAATGGATAAATCATTTTATTTTCTACGTAAAATCTATCTTTGTCGTTATCTTTGTTACATTTTATGATGTGATCTCGGTATATTTTACCTATTGGCAAGCTAAAAATTAAAGATATAAATGATATATGTTATTATCAGACCATTAAAAATCTGATTTAACTTGTTAAGCCAATAGTTTTTTAGTTCAGTTTACTACCAAATTTAACCTTTTCAATTATGTTAGGTTTGAAGATTTAATCTGTATGACTGAAAGTTTGTATGTGCAAAATTCTAAGGATTGTTGGGATAATTTGCCATCTCTTAGTTGTTTTTGTCTAAATAAATAAATTACTTTACTTTTCTTTAAAATAAAATAATGAATTAGTAAAATGCTCTCTCTCTCTTTTTTTTTTTTTTTTTTGAAACATAGTAAAATGCTTTTAAATCCACTTTATGCATTGAAGTGCTTTAAGTCGGTGAATTATATATAAATCAATTACAATAAATTTCTTACTTCTCATTGGGTTCAAACTATATGTGTAATTCCCTTATTTTGGAATGATTTTTATACAAAAATTGTAAAATGGGCATTTTTTTTTTTGATGTATATCCTAATCTAAAACTATCATGGGGTTGCTTAATTAAGTGGCTTCTAAATGAAAACATATGGGAAAAATATAAAATTGGAGAAATTGAACTTATTTCATTACAATTTTGTTTTTTTTTTTCTCTATTTTTAAGTAATTCATTATTTTTTAAAATAATTTATTAATACTTGCTTATTTTATTACCTAATGCTTCTGATTTGACATGTAATAATTTATTTGTCTTCAAATGAATTGATGCACTTGAAAATTTTTTTTTGGACAATATGTTGGGAGGAGGATTCGAACTACAAACCTTGTGGTTATCAGTATATCAGTACAAAGTTATGTCAGTTGAGCTAAACTCTTGTTGGCAATTGATGCACTTGAAAATGAATCTCTAGAAAGACGCAAAAATGTTCATCAACTACCTGTGTCATAAAAAATGTCATATTTTTATAACTTTCATGGCAATGTTTAAAAAAAAAAAAAAGAAAAAGAAAAAGAAAAAAGAAAAAATCTATGCCATAATTCATTAAATATTTACCAACAACCTTAACTTGACTGCAAAGAATTAAGACATAAAAGATTAAATTGAAATTTTAAGAAAATGTTGAAGGAAATTAACAAATGACATGAGTGATGTATTTAGCCATTAATTTAAATACAATAAATAAAAAGCTGACCCAACAAGTCAAAAAGAGGTAAAGGTAAATATTCAAATGCTTTTTAAATAAAAAAAAAATTCAAAAAAAAATTAATATCTCTTTTAATTTAGGGGTAATTTCAATTTTAGAAGTTGAATAAATCAAATTATTTATTTTGGCATTAATTTAAATATACTTAATAAGAACTAAGAAGCTGACCCAAAATTACATAAAAAAAAAAAAAAAAAAAAAAAAAAAAAAGAAGCTGACCCAAAAAGTCAAAAAGAGGTAAAGGTGAACATTCAAATAGTTTTAAAAATCACAAATTTTAAAATATTAATATCCCTTTTAATTTGGGCTAATTTCAACTTTAAAAATTTGAATGATCAGAGGCAATTTTTTTTTCCCCATTTAAAAAGAGAATGACGGTGAAAATAATAAATAAAAGGATAAAACAATAGCAATTTAGACAAATTCTGTCAACGACTGTTCCATTAAAATTCTAATTCCAAGTGCTGAGTTTTTTTTTTTTTTTAAAAAAAACAGAGTGCTTTACGTCATTGATTTGTTTGACTTCTTCAATGGATTAAACAAATCTGACCGTTTGATTCAACTCTCAGTCCACTTTTCAATGCAAGCTGACAAAATGGAGCAATTTGATTGCCCCAATTCAATTTCTTTTTTCATAAAAAAGATCTGAAATTTGTAAAGAATTAAAGTATTAAAGAAAAAGGAGTGAGAAAGATGCAACAGAGAAAGAGTGGAATGATGAGAGTAGAGAAAGCTGAGCTGAATCCAGAAAGCGAACGCTCTTTTGCAAAAACAAAACACACATGAAATGCAAGAGAGAGAAAGAGTGAAAACAAAAAAAAATTAAAGTGGAAAGTTTACATTAGCAGCAGGATTTGGAATACAGAGAGACGAGAGTATGAAACAACGAGAGATTTGGATCCATAAGATGAGACTCACCCTTTTCACCCATTACTGAAATTTGAAGGAATCGAGGGATTGTTTCTGAAAATGAACGCTATTTGATCGTTTTCTCCTCCCAACTTCTTCCTTTCCCCTTTCTCTTCTTCACAGTTTTGATCGTATTCCGCCATTGATGGGGGCCCGTTGCTCTAAATTCTCGCTCTGTTGGTTCCACTCCCACCTCAAACCCTCCGTCTTGGAGTCCTCTGATTTGGGTACCTTGCGTTTTTAATCTTCTCTGGTTAATCTCTGTAGAACCCATTAGTTGTTTTTGCTTTTTGATGGTTCTGTTTGGTGATTGTGATTGTGACTGAGAATGTTGAGTTTCTTTCGCCATTGATTGCAGAAAATGGGAACAAAAACGACCGGAACTTGTGGCCGAGTTTCAGCGAGTTCAGCTTCGAGCGGCTCAAGGCGGCCACCGGCGGGTTTTCGTCGGAGAACATAGTGTCGGAGCATGGGGAAAAAGCCCCCAACGTCGTTTTCAAAGGGAAGCTTGATAATGGCCGATGGATCGCCGTGAAGCGGTTCAACAAGCTCGCATGGCCCGATTCTCGCCAATTCCTCGTCTGTTAACTTGCTCTAATTCTCTTAATGCGTTTTTTTTGGCTGAATTTGTCTCTGAAATTGATTGGTTTTTGGCTTGGATTGTGATGAATGTAATTCAGGAAGAAGCAAGATCGGTGGGAAATCTGAGGAGTGAGCGATTGGCGAATCTGATTGGATGTTGCTGTGAAGGAGAGGAGAGGTTGCTTGTAGCAGAGTTTATGCCTAATGAGACTCTTGCCAAACATCTCTTTCACTGTAAGCCCTTGCAAGGAGTTTATTGTAATTCCATGTATATGGTTGTTTTTATTGTCTTAATTAGCTCTCAACTCATTACCCAAATCTTAAGACCCTGTTTGTTAGTGAAATATTAGGAACTTTCTCAAAGGGAATGAGATGTGAACCAAACACTGCCTAATTTGACAATCTTGTTCCTGTCTTAATGTACATTGAGTCATTGACCATGAAATGTTGCTAACCTGTGGAGCCAATGTTAGAGAGTGAAGGAAATTTGAGTGTGTTGATAGTTATTCTTCTTTCTCGATGATGTGGATGTCAGGGGAGACGCATCCGATGAAATGGGCGATGAGGTTGAGGGTGGCATTGTATTTAGCACAAGCTTTGGAATATTGCAGTGGCAAGGGACGAGCGTTGTATCACGATCTAAATGCTTACCGAATTTTGTTTGATCAAGTGAGTGTTTTCTTCCTTGTCATATCTGCTCAACTTTATGTTCAGAATGTTGTAATTTTGGATTGTTGTGTGTGTTAGGATGGTAATCCCAGGCTGTCATGCTTTGGCCTTATGAAGAACAGCAGGGATGGAAAGAGTTACAGTACAAATCTGGCTTTTACCCCTCCAGAATACTTGAGAACAGGTATGTTTTTCTGCCTTGCCATTCTGGACTTCATTAGCTCAGACAAAAAAAACACTGCTTAAAATCTGAATATACCAACTCCTAGACGTTCTTATCCTGATGCATAGAACTTCAAAGGTTTCAAATTTGTGTGAAAAATGTAACAAAGTGATGAACTAAAAGTTCTGTTCATTGCCATATCACATGTTGCATCGAATAATCAGCATTCCAGGTTTGTCATTAATCTTAAGAACCTGGTTATTGCAAAACAAATGGATACCGTCCTTTAGACGGGTTTGTGCTTTTGGCATTCTTTCCTGAGGGTCTTAACCATGCCAAATCCGTAATGTAGAAGCTCAGTGAGAACAGATACCGGCATGCATGTTGTATATGGTTTCTTATTAGTCATTACAATGCATAAATGTGTTTTTTGGCAGGTAGAGTGACACCTGAAAGTGTGGTTTATAGCTATGGTACTCTGCTGCTAGATCTTCTTAGTGGCAAACATATCCCTCCCAGCCATGTAAGTTCTCCTTCTCTTGTCCTGTTGGATATCTAGTATAGTTTCCATTGAAGCAAATAATCCTTGATTAAACATCTACCATTTCTTCATACTGCAATCGATGTTAAGAAACCTTCCTTTTCTTGCGTTAAAATCTGTTTCTGAAAGTTGTTGAAATATGGGAATGCTTGTGCTTGTATGAATTCAGGCACTCGATCTAATTCGTGGGAAAAACTTCCTGATGCTAATGGATTCTGCATTGGAGGGCCATTTCTCAAATGATGATGGAACTGAGCTAGTGAGGTTAGCTTCTCGCTGTTTGCAGTATGAAGCCCGGGAGAGGCCGAATGCAAAGTCTCTCGTGACTGCTCTCATGCCACTTCAGAAAGATTCAGAGGTTTGCACTGTGAATAACTATTAAGATATCTGATTTTAGTCTAGAGTTTTGGTAGATTCGTCGAAGCTGTCAGATTCCTTGATGCCTGGCTATGCTTGCTAAAGTTGAGCATGTTCTTTTTATGAGTTTTATTGGTTCTTTCTCAAATGAAGAATAGTGGAGATTTGATGGTTATTGAATGGTCACATTGTATTATTTGTAGGAGTCAATCTCCTAATTCCTAACAGGCTCGGATTACTGATCAAATCGTTTTCAAGCAGGTTCCCTCGTATGTTTTGATGGGCATCGCACACGAGAATGCATCCTCAACCCAACCGTTATCGTTGACACCATTTGGCGAAGCGTGCTTGAGAAAGGATCTCACTGCCATCCATGAAATGCTGGACAAGAATGGATACAAGGACGATGAGGGAATTGCCAATGAGGTTGGCTACTACCAATATATATTTGACTTTCTATTTCAAAATGTTACCAAGAACACAAAAAATGGCCAACCCCGACAGACAATAGTCTACTAACTTCTATATTGTCACACTCTCTTCTGACAAGAACCCTGTTCTTAGATTTGCTGTATATGTTCTTTTCCTTTTCATTCTAATTCTATTACCATTATTCTAGTTATCTTCTCCGGTCGAGAGCGAATCTAGCTAGGTTGATGTGGCTGCAAACTAAAGTAGCATAGTTACAATAAATTAACTCCATACAACTTCTTTGGCCTTTCAGCTTTCCTTTCAAATGTGGACCAGTCAAATGCAGGAAACTCTCAACTCCAAGAAGCATGGAGATACAGCTTTCAGAGCTAGAGACTTTGCAACTGCCATTGATTGCTATACCCAAGTGAGTGCTCCTTGACCTCATCTTGAACTGTCTTGTCAACCACCTCCCCCTCGTCGGAGTCATAATGTAAGACCGAAATGATTCTTCTCTGTAGTTCATTGATGGCGGGACAATGGTATCGCCAACGGTGTACGCTCGACGCTGTTTATCGTACCTGATGAGCGATATGGGGCAAGAAGCTCTAGGAGATGCAATGCAGGCTCAGGCAATATCTCCAGAGTGGGCAACTGCTCTGTATCTTCAAGCAACTTGCCTGTTCAGCCTTGGGATGGAGAATGATGCCCAAGAAGCTCTAAAAGAGGGCACTAAATTTGAAGCCAAAAAGAACAAAAGTTGATCAAAAGAATTGTACAGGTGTTTCTCCATTGTTTTTATGTCCTTCCTTTATCTATTATTATAGCTTCTTGTATCTATATTCTGTCTTCTTTTTCACCTTAGTTTTTTTTTTTTTTTTGGGAGTTTTGTTCTGCCAAATTGACCATTTTGCTACATACAAGAACACTGAAAAAGGGTGTTGTGGTTTTGTTAATCCATTACTTTGGTTTTTTTGTGACCAATTGATTATCCTTTTTTTTTTCATGTTACAATTTTACCATTAAATGTGGAACCAAATAAGGGTACTTTTTTTAGTACATCAACATTTGAAACGCATTGTTGATATCAACCTGCCTCATGACCCAACCATTAGCTAAAGCAAGAGTAAATAGCACTCTAATGGTTGTTGGCTTCACTATCGGACTAAACGTCTCAGTGTAGTCAATGTCTGCTTGCTGATGGAACCCTTGTGCCACTAACCGGGCCTTATACCGAGCAATCGAGCCATCTCAGAGAGTAGCGAATTTGACATAGCTCCAAGCAACCATGCTGTGATTAAACTATCTTGTTTAATCCATTGATCATGTGCAGGATTTGGAAGCTTTGTAGTATTCGGGGGATCGCCTGTAGTAATGAACTTCGGAGGAACATCCAGATTATCACTTACATGATTCATCAACCCATGACCTCTTAAGGCTGTAGTGATCTGTAATTTCCACAAGAGAAAATTATCCTCTTCAAGTTTCACAGTTGTAATCTTGTTTCCAGGATTGACAATCTTGATCGATTGTAGGTCAGCAACATTCCATTCTGTAATCGCAGTTTCCATGGTGAAGAATGAGCGAAAGCGGAAAAAAAAATCAGGAGCTTTCAGTCGTTGGACTTTGCTCTGATACCATCTAAAGTTTTGAGAAGTAAGAGTAAGACAGAGAGAATAATGGCGTTTATATAGAGCTACTGTGAAAAGAATAAGCAACTCAATACAACTGAATTTATCATATTTCAGTTGATACACAACAAATGTAAATAACAAAGGGAAACCACTCTTAATGAGCTCTCTTAACTGGAGGTGGGGGGATTCGAACCTCTGACCTCATGGTCAAGGGTACATGCCAATTACCGCTGAGCTAAGCTCGCTTTGGCCAAATAAGGGTATTAGAATAAGCAAACTTGATTAAAGAAAATAGTGAAATATATTTCACCATGTTAATTAGGGGCTAAAGCCAAGAATTGCTATGGCTATGAGAAAAGGGAAGAAAATGCTAAAGTCCAAAGGAAAGTATTGATCATTTTAAGAAGAGATTCTTATGGTTTTTACTATTTAATTTTTTTAGTTTGAAAATTGCAAAAGTAGGAAATCAAATCATTGACCTTTGAAATGATAATGGGTGTTTTATTCAATAAGTTTGGTTTATATTGTCAAAAAATAAATAAATCAATCAATCAAATGCAAAAAAGTTGCATCTAAACTTTTCCTTCTTTTGAAATTCGTACTATTTTTAATTAAATATTAATTTTTTCGTTAAATTAAAAGTGGATTATTGGAACCTTGAAGATTGTGTTTAATAGGTACATTTTAAAAAATGTCTAATACTTAAAATTTTAAACGTATTTGATAGATGTATGAATTTTTAGTTGGGGAATTGTGCTAAATGGCTACAAAAAAAAAAGTATTCTTGATTTTTGGCTACGGAAGTTTGGATTTTGCAGGCATGGCTACCGACATTTTAGGGAACTGTTTACTGGATTATTTTGGATGTTTTTACCCTTGTATTTACGGTTATTTACAGACGCCATTTACGTCATTTTCGAGGACAGAGATGTGTTTTGGATGGTCAACGAATTTTAAAACGGTACATACAGGGGGTGTTGTGTAGTCGTTGACATCCCGAGTGTCAATACTGGTATACACCCCGTGGGGACAGTTTCAAAGTGAGTAAACTAATCCCTAAAATTTCGGGATTTTAGTATCTGTTTGTTGCAAATATAAGGGGAGGAAAACCATACAGTTACCGATTTCAATTTTTTTTGGTACAGTCGTCGCGTAGGGGGAGAAACGACCGAGCATGCAAGAGATGGTTGTCGACGCGGCGGATGAAGGTCGTTGGCACGGCGGAGATGGTTCGTCTGCGTGGTATGAGAGGTAGGTAGTGTTGTTCACTCTGTTTGGCGGTGGGAAATGGTGTGGAATGGAGGGTTCGGGGGTGTGGAATGCTCTCAAATGGTGTGGAATGCTCTCAAGGGTTTCTACTTTTGGAGGAAGAAGATGGACGGGTGGGCTGCTGCATGAAGGCTATTCCGGTGGTGAGGGTGGGCGGTGACATGACGTTTTTACCCCTTGTATTTACGGTTATTTACAGACTCCGTTTACGTCATTTCCGAGGACAGAGATGTGTTTTGGATGGTGAACGAATTTCAAAACGGTACATACAGGGGGTACTGTGTAGTCGTTGACATCCCGAGTGTCAATACTGGTATACACCCCGTGGGGACAGTTTCAAAGGGAGTAAACTAAATCCCTAAAATCTAGGGATTTTAGTATCTGTTTGTTGCAAATATAAGGGGAGGGAAACGAAACCGTTACCTATTTCAATTTTTTTGGTACCGTCGTCGCGTAGGGGGATAAACGACTGAGCATGCAAGAGATGGTTGTCGACGCGGCGGATGAAGGTCGTTGGCACGGTGGAGATGGTTCGTCGGCGTGGTGTGAGAGGTAGGTAGTGATATTCACTCTGTTTGGCGGTGGGAAATGGTGTGGAATGAAGAGTTCGGGGGTGTGGAATGCTCTCAAGGGGTGTGGAATGCTCTCAAGTGTTTCTACTTTTGGAGGAAGAAGATGGACGGGTGGGCTGCTGCATGAAGGCTATTCCGGTGGTGAGGGTGGGCGGTCACATGACGTTTTTACCCCTTGTATTTACGGTTATTTACAGACATCGTTTACGTCATTTCTGAGGACAGAGATGTGTTTTGCAGTATTTAATTGCAATTATTCATTCTGGTGGTGAGGGTGGGCGGTATCTTCTTTTTAGCTTATTCATTTTTGGGGGATAATTAGTATGTCTTCCGGGTTGCTGGTGTTCTTATTTTTTTGGATTTTTAATTGCTAATGTTCTTGGGTGCAGGTAGTATGTCTTCGGATTGAGAGGACATTTTTTTCAATCAATGCATCCTGAATGTATTTCTCTCCACTGAGGGAGGTTGAACTTTGTTATCCTTCCCCAATAAAGGTATTGACTCCTTTTTTCCGGGTAACAACCTTTTCTAGGGTGCAAATTTTTTCAGTAGTAACACCTACTACTAGTTTTGTTTTTCAAACTAGTTTTGTTTCTTGGATTTTTTATTTTTCAAACTTCCTAAAATGTCTCCAACTTTTTTTAGGGGTATATTTTATCTCTCCTAAACTCTGGTTTTGATTTTAAACGTTAAGAATACGTTAGACAGTTTGTTGGGGGCATATTTGTCTTTTACAAATATGGATTTATTGATCATTAAATCGTTTAGCCATCTATTTAATTTTTAAACGTTTGTAGCTATATTTCAAGCCACCTATTTATTTTTAGCCATATTTCTTGTTGCCCCTTTTTAGTTTTATGTTTAATAAATGTTTAACATATTTAACACATTTTAAAATTAATGAATTTATTAGTCATAAAGTTGAACTTTGTGTCTTCTCAAAAAAAAAAAAAAAAAAAAAAAAGTTGAACTTTGTATCTAATAGAGTCATAACCTTTCAATTTGTGTTCAATATGTTTGTAAATTTAAGAAAATATCAAATAAGTCAAAGATTTATTAGATTCAAAATTGAAAATTTAGAGACCTATTGAACATAAAATTGAAAGTTAAACATCTATTAATACTCATGGATGCAAAAATTGATAGTCCAAGAATCTATTATCTGACCTTTAATATATATATATATATATATATATATATATATATATCAACTATATATGGAATGGGAGGACTCAAATATCTAACTTCTGAGTCGAAAGCATATATCTTAGTCAATTAAGTTATGTTCAAATTGGCATTGTGCCTACATCTTAACCAATCCTTTTTTTTAAAAGGAAAAATATATCATTTGTGTCCCTAAGCTTGGAAACTTGCTAATTCCATTCTTGATGTTTCAAAATTAAAGACTTTTGCCTTTGGAATTAGCTACCAATAACTAAAAGTCAAACCAATAGTTTTGTTTTTTTAAACATTTTGAGGTAGAATATAGGAATCCACATCTAATCAATTAAACTCATCCCATCCCATCAAAGCATCAAATTGTGGCAACCTCTTTACATATTTCTTCTTCAAATCTCCCGTCTTTATACACAACAATTCTATGATGGCACATTGAAATGAAACAGCCAAGATATGACAAAAGCAAATACCATACAAGCAAGAAGAAAATTCAGCACCCGGTGAACCTGCCAAAAGCTCCGGCCACCCCCGGGAGCGGCAGCCACCGATGCTGCAACCGTGGCTGTCGATACCGTCCCGTTGTTCGACTCATGGAGTTGCTCCATTGGTTCTAGTTCATGTCCTCCGATGACATTTTGTACAACAGAATGACATATCTCACACGTCCTAACAAAAACCAACCACATTCAAGTTAAATCAACTATATCAATACTAAGTAAAGATTAAACATACATATAGTAGGAATCATATTGAGAAATTACATTAATTTTCAAAATAATGCACCGTCAAGTCATCTAATCTCCCCTTTATTAAAGACATACACTTTAAAAATAAAGCAAGGAGAGATTCCAATGTCTATGAAAGGCAAAGGAATAATATTACAAGGTAGAGAGTTAGTGAAGTGAAGACAAAGTTCAAGGATTTTTTTTTATTTTTTATTTTAAATAATGCTTCACTTCTCAATTCTCTATTCTATTCCTTTCCATTCCTTTTGATTAACAAACAATTCTATATTCAAATTCCCCACCTTCTTCTTCACTTAATCAAAACAAAACTCTCTCTCTCTTTAGGACAATCATCATTCATCAGAACCATTTCTTGAAGAAATCAACAGAATAATTTAAGGGTAAATCATGAAATCAAAAAGGGCATTTTGTTGATTGAAACTCACTTGTTTCCTCTGATTTTGAACCAAGCCTCAGCACAATGCTTGTGGGCAGCAGCCAAATCATTCTTACAAGAACAGCCCAATTCAATTGCAATCCCACACTCACTGCTATTGCTCTCCAAACCCAAATGGCAAATCCTACAATCCCTCTCCAAATGCACCTTCACTTCACCAACCCCACTTCCAGCCTCCGCCCGCCGACCACCGCCGCCACGGTCACCTTCCTCCAAATCAACTCCGGCAGTTTCCAAAGCCGCCATTTTGAAGAAACCCCTGAATCAGAAACTCAAAAAGACATGAGATTTAGCCACAGAGAAGGCAAAACAGAGCAAAAGGGAAGATGGGTTCAGTGGGAAGAGAAGAGAAGAGGAGAAAAAAGGGAATTTTTGTGGGAATGGAGATTCGAATTGGATTCATGAGATTGAGAAGGAACAGGGGAGGCCTAAAGGATTGGTTCGTAATCCGAGAATGTAATGTTTTGGATTTGGACAAAAATATGTCGGAGTTGGAATTGTGTTGTGTTGGACTGAGAAAAAAAAAAAAAAAAAATTGATAATAAAAATGAATTTGGTGTTGGGAGTTGTCGCTTTGCTGTGCTGCTCTCCTTGTTTTGCGGATGTTATGGGAATAGGAAGAATGGCTTTTTACTGTGAAAAAGACTGTTTCTCTGCCGGGGGGAAAATATTCCATCGATGTAAAACCAGGGGTACTTTTGTCATTTCATCTTCACAAATTTCCAATTTTTAAAGCATTTTTTCTCAAAATTCATTATATATTATACATTTTCAATCATAATTTCCCAATCCCCACAACATTTTCTTTTTTGTCTTTTTCTTTCTGCTTGTAGGTTCTCATGGCTTAATGGTAAAAAAATATAATTTTTAACTATAGGGACAAGAGTGACAACCTCTGTCAATGAATTTTTCTCCATTCATCTGAGAATCAATGGGATGTAGTAAAGAAAAGGATACTCTGAAAGAAAATAAAGAAAAGGATTGTTATGATATTTTGTAGATGCTAAAAAAGTAATATATTATTAAAGGAAATAGCCAAAAAAAAAAAAAAAGTTCATATTATATTTTAGAACCATATTGTTTCTTCTTATCCTTGTATAGAAAATGATGTGGGGATGCAAATAAAAACTCTTTGGAGTTTCAAATCAATGTGGGTTTGATCTATTTTGGTCATGGTGTTCAGATTCTTGATTTTTCCTATTTCACCCCTAAATACGTGTGACACAAGCAAACAATAATGCAAAATGTGGATTTTTAATACCAATTTTGATCGAGTAAAGTGCAAACAAATTATTGAGCAGTTGGAAGCCAGGTCAATTACTGTAGTAGCTTTCAATAATTCATAAGCCATCATTCCCATGTTTAATAGATCGGCTCAAAAGACCAGAAACATTCAATAATTTTTAACTTTTACAACTCAAGTTCCAGCTCCCAATCAATTCAATCAAGTTTTTAGCTCGAATGTGAAGCAAACTAATAAAAGTTCATCACTTCCTAGTTATTTGTCAGATCCAAGATATTCAATTCCTGTAATAACAAATCAATACCTTCAAAGTTCAAACATCTAATTCTCATACGTTTCTGGATATTTCATTCCTATTACCAAACAAAACAATCAATTCAGAAAACAGTCCAGGAAATTCAAGATAGTAACTTCCTTTGATTGCTTTGTCGCAACCCTAAAAGAACTTGCAAAGAGGCCTGGAAAGTGTAGGAACTTTCGTGAAGAGAGTCCGACGAGGTTCTCCCGATAAGAGTTCGAACTAAGAAAGCCAGACAGATGGTATTCGTAAAAGCCATCATCTTACTTTCTTGCTCAATTCACTCCACAAGCATTGAAATGGGGCTAACTTTCATGGGTTTGTTCAACAAGACATCAGAAACATTCACTCCTTTTCTGCTCTCTCTGCATACTGAATCCCACTATAAGTATTTCTATAACCTTCACTGATACAGCTATGGCTCACTTCGGTAGGCAGCCAAATGAATAAATTAATATAAAGACAAACGAATAAAAGAGGAACAGATGGACAATGAAGAAAGAGTTTATATAATATCAGCAAAGCGAAACCAGTGAACCACTCTTTCCATATGGATAAGTGTCCAACATGGACATGGGAATAAGGCTCTGTTCATTAACATGCTTAAATTGAAGATGTGAACGCATATGGAAAAACTACCTCTATTATGAACAGATAAAATATAAAATAACCAATCATGTTATCTCAAAATTGAACATTAGAATTCCTCACAAATTATAGCGATCTATATCCCAATGACAATCATCAGCCATCACATAAAAAAAACAAAAGATTCATAGTTATGCTAAATTAAAACTAACGAGCAGTTAGAATTATCTCCGGATCTCTACCACGATGAAGGCCATAGCTTCAATTCACCCTGAAACAGAGAGGTGGAAATTAAAGAGGGAAAGAGAGAGACAGAAAAGAAATGGGAGAGGGAGAGGAAATATCCAATAAATGAGTTATATTAGTAACCAAGAGTATAGGTATTGCATCTCTAAAATTCAAGAAGAAAAAGGGAAGACACGTCAAGTAGAGATTTCTAAGATAACCTATAGAGTTCCTAGTGTCTATCATCTATGCATAGCCATTGGAGCAACAGATGAGACACTGACATTCAGAATATTTTTAAGTGTTTAAAAGCTTTTCACATCACAGAAATTTAAGGAATTGCCATGTCAAGAACATGTACAGTTATATAGGCAGTCACGTCAAGTACCTATACTTCTGTTATCTGGTATGAGAGTAGAAATGCAGAATGCAACGTAATTTGCTGTCTTCATTATCTGTGCTTCGATTATACTTCATTCTTACTTTTATTATTGAATTTTTCGCCTTTTTTTTTTTTGGGGGGGGGGGGGGGGGTAGATGCACAGGCCCATCGGTGCAAAAAAAAGAAAGAGAGAGAGAGAGAGAGATGGAAAATGTAGTATTTTAAAACGCTATATAAATATATAATGAATTCAGATGTATACAAGCTTTAGAGTTGTAAGGCACTGTGTCATAAGATCTGAAGGATCAGGTTATATGTGTTATACATAAGGAACGTCCATGAAAATAAAAACGCTGTACTGAATCCAAGTTCTCGGTGACCTTATTAAGAACAAGCATATGCAAACTGAGGTAGGAGAACCATACCTTTTCATTGTACAGTCATCAAGAACAGATTCCAGGAATGTTCATCAGCTGGAACAAGGATACAAGAACCTTCAGGTACTATGTTGCCGACAAAGTCTTGGCCCTCCAACCCATGTTCATAACATTTTCAAACTCAAGAGTTTGTGGTCAGAGGCAATAAAAAAACAAGGACTTAGGAAACTTAGACACAAGGGTTGCTCTACTTCCCTCTTATCCATGATTCCTAGCAGCAAAGATAAGCTGTACAGCTGGTAAAGGGTAAAACAAACTAATCACAAAAAAAGTACAGATCCAGTAAACTCCAAAAGTTTCTCCAGTGTGCTTAAGAAAACACCTCCCATCAGTGCCATAATTATATAATTCAGGTCAATTCTTGTAGTCTGAAGGGATCTCATAACCAATCCTTAAAATCAATCATATCTGCTAGTAACAAAGTCTCTCATAAACGCCCCATTTGCATCTGAGAACCATTTAATCTTCCAGCTGAATCTCCCATTGCTCTAACACTGCCATTCTCCAATCCACTTTTAAGCCAAGCAAGGTTACTTATATCAGTTGCAATTGCAGCTAGTTCAAAACTGGGAAAGGATGGTGGAGGCTCTGAGAAGTCCACAAATTCTGGCCCTAATAAAGAGTCTAGAGGAGATCCCTGGTTATGACTCTCACAACAACCATGACCACATTGATGAGGCACTGATCGATCACCATAAACACCTTCAAGCAATTTGCTAGCTTCAACTTCAGGTTTTGATGCTTGAATCAATGGTCCTTGCATTGGAACAGGTCGTAAAAATGCCCTCAAAGACTCTTGGCCATCCAAAGGGTTATATACACTAAAAGCACTTACTCGAGCCACTGGCCTGAAAAGAGTAGGCTGTTCTTTGACTTCGTGACTAAACTGACCCTCAATAGCAATAGGGACTTTGTCTTCAAATTGATCATCCATATGCTCACGTGAGCAGGCATCTTTTCCTTCCAAGGATTTAAAGGAATTTACATCTCCACATGAAAGAGTTTCTTCAGATGATCCCTTGGTTTTTTCTAAACTAGCATCATCCACTATGTTCCCAGATTCTAACTTGATTCTTTCAAGCTCTGTGCATCGACGCCGTAAGGTGGAATTCCAATGATTCTTTATAGCATTATCCGTTCTCCCAGGCAAGAGCCGAGCAATTGCGGCCCATTTATTTCCATGAACAGCATGAGCTGCTACAATGATCCTATCCTCCTCATCTGAAAAAAAAACCTTAAATCTTTAAACCATTTTCAGGAATAATGACCTCCCATTAAAACTGGATACAACCAGAATCAATCAGCACAATACATAGTTTTACCCACCCATGGAAGCATTATATATGCAATACAGATAAGTGACAGGAAAAATGCACATTCAAATTAAAGCACTATAAGAGAAAAGGTGTATCCTATATGCTATATGCTTCATTGTTTTCATTTGTTTGATTAGCAATCTAAATACATAATTTAGATCACTTCCCTTTATTTTTCAGTTTTATAGGTCAGATAAGTCTCGTGCCGAAATATTAAATGTTTGTGAATGATTTTAGAAAACTTCTACCTTTACACAGAGATTTGAATTTCATAACAATGAACTATCTGAACTCTAAATTTAGCTCATGAAGACGATCATCAGAATAGAAAGCAAAATAACAAACATGAAATCCACGTCATATCTGTTCGTGTTCAAATTGAGTAGTTTACGTCACATTGAACTTGACCAAAAGCACTAATGTCATGTTCATTGATATTCATGATGGCATCACATCAGAGACCCTACTAGACGAAAAAGAAATTATGGAATAGAGCAATGTCCAACAAAAAAATTTAGGCTTCGAAAAGAGAAGTATACATTACGTAGAATTAACCGGGATCAAATATCTGAATTCTAAATCAAGAAGCAAATAACTCGATTCTCTTCTCCAAACGCTTAACACTAACAACCATCCGAAATCGGGCGGACAAATGAAATAAAAGAATCAGCCAAGCCAATGAGTGATTAGAGATAGAGTCTAATACCAGTAAATGGCTTGCGTTTCACGGAAGGGTCGAGTTGATTACACCACCTGAGGCGGCAAGACTTTCCGGATCGCCCAGCGATTCCCCGAGCAATCAAGCTCCAATTCCTCGCACCGAACTTGCTCACAAGGCGGCTGAGTATCGCATCCTCTTCAGGAGACCAAGGTCCTTTCACTCTATCTTTGCCGCCTCGGCCACTAGTTGCTTCCCCCTCGCCGACCATCGGCACTGCGTCGTCCCCGCTGCCGCAGTCTGCGACGGAAGCGACGGTATCGCATGCATCTAGTCCTCCTCCTTCGGCGGCGGTAGCATCGACCTCGGCGGCGGGCGCGCCCTCCATCACCGGACTGTCACCGGCAAGCGTCCAGGGAACTCAGTCACCTTATTGACTTAACCGCTCTCCTTTCAACTTTCAATAGGAAACAAAGACGACCGAGTGAATTTATAGGGCAAATGTTTCGGAATCTCTTTCTTTCCCAATTCGCTCCCAATTACCAAACCGTCCATTTTCAAATTTACTTTATTACCCTCCGCTCCTCACTCGCCTCCTAACCAAGATTCATCGGAATTTTCATCCCTTCCATTCCGATGTTATTTCATTTTAGTTTTGCTCTCTACCTAAATTTTAGTTCAATAAAATCAATCGTGAATAAATAATTCATTTAAATTTTAAAGGAAAAGAAGAGGAAGAAAGTTTTCGAAATTCGGAAATCATCTTTTCTGAATAATTTTAAAAAATGAGGTCATGTTTGGCCGGTGATTTGAAAACTGTTTTCAAAAATAAAGTTTTTCAGCATAAAACGAAAACAAATTTCTTATTTTCATTATATTTGAAAATACGTTTGGTTCCAATTTAAATTCAAATTTTGAAATTTTTATTATTTTTAGAGGAATATTAGAAAATTGTTGAAATTGAGATTATAAGAAAAAAAAAATACCAAATAGTTGTGTTGGTAGAAAGCTTTTGATGTGTAAAGTGGATGACTATATGAAAATAGATAGAATTGTGTCAAAAATAAAAATAACAACCAAAGCATGAGTATCAATCACACACTATTTACCCCACATTAATTTTGTATTTTATTTCTTTCAAGTCGAAGAGATTCTGGATATAAAAAGTTATATCGAATTTCCATTATTGTAAAAACAAAAATTTATCTTTTTTTTAAACCGTGTCATTTGTTTTCTAAAATTGTTTTGAAAATAGGTATACCAAACACGTTTTCCTTATTTTTCTTTTTTTTCATAAAAACGGAAAAGAAAATGAACAACTAAACGGGACCTCAACTTCCAAACGTTTTGTGTTATTTTTCAAATGATTTCGATATAAAAAAATCATTCATTTTAGAATTTATTTCTACTCGCGACTCCTTAGTCCTTTCAGGCTATTTCTGTAATTTTCCCATTGTCTCTGTAATCTGTTTTAGCTCAAATGATGTTAATGCCCCTCGAATATAAAACTTTGCGCCACACTCGACTAAAGCAAATGAAATGAGCCAAATGGGCTTGTCTTAATTAATTCAAGAGCCCAAAGTTTTTAATGGGCTCCATCTTGGGCCCATTATGTGGGCTGCAGAGGTCCGAAGAATGATACGGTCGACTGTCTCTAAACGACATGTCGTTTACTCTCGCTGATTATCGGACGACAGCTGAAATAGATAAATACATCTCAACTGCTCCTAAGCCCTAACTTCTCCCTCTATTTCCCACGAGGATAAGACCAAATTAAAATAATCCCATCGTACACAAAAACAAAATAAAATAATGACTTTTTGAAAAAATAACAAAATAAAATATTATAATGCCCATTTGACTTTCGAAGTCCATTCATTAACATCATCATCTGGTAAAATTCTTATTATACATTATTTTCCAAAGCACATACGTGCACGATATCCAAGACCATAATAAAATAATACAGCAATACAGCCCTGAAAAGAAATTCTTATAAGTTATGTTGTGGGTGATTAGGAACCACTCAGAGTCCAATGACTAAACAGGACAACGCAGCACCAACACGAAGACTTGACCGAGAAGCGGACGCAGAGAGCGAGTCGAAAGGATTGGACCGTCTCGACCCAACCCCGTGCTCGCCCTCGACCTAAGGTCGAGTGCGTTCCGCCTCCGTTCGGTCCCTGCTGTTCCGATCCGTCCCAATTCCACTCGGTTCAGTCCTAAATCGTCTCCGAACGCCAAGAAAACCCTGGCTGAAAAACTTCTAGACAGAAAATACTCTTATTGTATTATATGACTTAGACATCGGAGTGCATGTGGCCTACACCACACATGTGTGCAGTGGTTTTGTCTGGTCTTGCAGGTCATGTCTTCTTCGTCTTCAACAAATTCACTGTTATAGTCACGTGAAGGTCATGTGGGTGACTTGGCCAGATTTTGGCATCAACAAGTTAATTAAATTACACGTGTCAATAAATTTTAAAATATTTATTTTAGTTTTTGGATTTTTACAAAATAACTATTTTAAATATTTCAATATTTTAAAGGACCAAAATGAAATTTTAATTAAATTTAAAAGGTTGGTTTATGTTCTGATTAAATTCTTTTTAGATTTCTAAATTTTCATATTTATTTTAGTTTAGACTTTAAACTTAAAAAAAAAATTATTTTTGTTTTTGAAGCTTGCGTAAGAAACAATTCTAATTGTCCTTAATTCTTTCTTAAACTATTATTAATTAAATGCTTGACATATATTTTGTTAATTTATTTAATGAGTTGTTAGGATATCTTAGTAGGACATATGTTTAATCCCAATGCAGTTGGTTCGGTATAATATAATAAAAATTCAATTTTTTCGTTTAAAAAAAAAAAAAAAAGTGGTTCAACTTTAAAATAGTTTGTTGCTTAACAACACAGATTAAATAATAATGTTCACTAGTTGGATTAAATAACGAATAATATTTTTAAGCTCGATTTTGGTTTATTGACTTTGACTTTTGTTTATATTGGAATTCATTCCTAACCATTAATACCTTTGGACTTCTTTTTGAGAAAAAGAAATGTTTCTTTTTTATGTATCAAACGATATTTCAAAATTTCGACATTTTCTTTTCAAAACCATATGTTACGATTTTTGTTTCTATTTTTTATTTTCAAAAGTTATATTTGTACAAATTATAGAAAAAACTATTCGACGAAGTTGCTATATTGTGGTTGATAATTTTATGTCGTTGAATGAATGAAGAAAATTGCAAAAATATACTTGAAAATACTAACTCAAATCCGTATTCCATTAAGGTATGTGTAGATTTTGAATTCCATATCCAATAATAATTAAGAGAGTATACACACGCCACAGTGAACATAGCTCATGAGTAATTGGCATGTATCCTATTCGAGGTTCAAATCCCCTTCCCCAATATTGTTGTACTAAAAAAAAACTACACTATACACACTAACACACATATATTTTATAAATAGACTTTTCAAAAACCCTATCAAAATCTTTTTCTTATCTTAAACAACTTAAAGTAGGGTGAAGAAAAACCGAACTGGACCGAATCGGTTCGGGTCGGTTTTTACATATAACCAGTCCGAACCGAACCGAACCGACTCGGTTCGGTTCTCAACTTTCAGTATAAATAGAAAATTTAGGATTTACATCCTCCATTGCACCTCTTTCCCTCCTCCCAAATACATCTCTTGAGTCCCTCTGTAAAGCTGCAGTACCTCTTAAAAACGTGCAGACCCATTCACGATTTTCGGTGTTGCAGATCGGTTGGGTCTAGTCGAGTTGATTTGTCTGTACAACCGATCCGACCCGAACTTTTTACACCCCTAACTTAAGGCTTGTTTTTCTATTTTTAAAATTTGACCATGACTTAAACTTTAATTTTGAAAGTTAGTTTTTTTTTTTTTTTTTGAGTACATCAACATTCGGGGGTGGGGGAATTTGAACATCTAACCTCAGAATCGAGAGTACATATCAATTACCGTTGAGCTAAGCTTGCTTTGGCGATTTTGAAAATAAGTTACAAACAAATAAAAACGACAATAAATAGTTATAATATTTTAAATAAAAAAAATGTAAACAAAAATGTTATCCAATAACTCTTAAATTACACGGACTACGCTTACATAGGGCATGATAGTTTTTTTTTTTTTTTTTTTTTTTTTTTTTTTTTTAAAGATGATAGTGTTTGTTTGACCAAAGAAAAAAGTAAAAATAAATATAAAAACAATAACAAGATAGTGTTTAATTAATTGCTAATTGAACAAGCCATGGAGCTGCAATATGTGGTCAAAGTTGAAAACAAATTAATGGTTTTAAGTGTAATTACCTAATCAATGATGAAAAATCATACCACTCCTTAGACCAAAGGTTCTAAATAGTCTTTCACTTCACCAGATAATTTAATTTGACAAATCAAAAATATGACCTTAATGTAAGTATTTATCTTTTTCTTTTTTCATTTTTCTCCCTTTACTTTGAAATTTTCGTCATTATGTCAATTTTTAACATTTTAGTGCGTGATGAAAATTTGTTATGTTCAATTAATTTTATTAAATATATACAATGTTTTCTCGTTGATTCTCTTCATTTTTTACACTATATTATATTGTAAAATGTCGTTATCTTTAAGATAAATATTACGTACAAAATTGAATGAAGTTTTAGAGGTCTAAAATTTAGATTTTAAATATATGATCAATACCAACAAAAAAAAAAAAAAAAAAACATGCATTTAGGGACAAAATCAAAATTGATAAAAATTTTGTTAGCTAATCCTAATCCACTTAAAAACATTTTTATTTTTAATATTTCACCGAGATTTTAAATCGTGTAATTGCTAATAAACTGCCGTGTTTGTAGTTTTTTGGAGAAAAAAAAAAGATTAGAAACGGGATTTAATGGGCCTGTTTGGTAATGTTCTCGTTTCTTGTTTCCGTTTCTTCATTTTTAATAAAGAAAAATAGAATTTCATGACTCTAACACCTATACATTCAATAATAATAAACCTATATTCTTATTTATGTTTGGAAAAAATTGGAAACAAGAACAAAAAAGGAGAAACTAGTTTTAGTTGTTCCCAAAAGTTCTATACAAATTTTGGGAGTGTTTCTAAAAATTGAAAAACAAGAAACATACATAGTTATTAAATGCTTAGATTTCTTAATAAAATTATAAACAGGAAACAAGAAACGAGAACGTTACCAAACGGGCCCATGCTTTTGAGTTTTTTGTTTCTCAACATTCACTAGTTTTTCTAAAGTATACAAATTAGAGTGAAGAAATTCAATATGGTCGATAAAATATGAGGTTAGAAGGTTTTATTAAAATCATATAAACTACTTGTTTTTTTGTTAAATCTCTATATATGTGTTTTTTCTCTTTATGTTGTTATAGTATCATTGAAGTATCCATTCTGAAAAAGAATAAGACTAAAAATTATCAAACACATTTAAATGTATGCAATAAAAAGGAGTAGAATTTATGCCAAAACGAGCATAGTTTGAATCGACACTTTCTAAGGATGTAAATAAAAAACAAAGAAGCTTGTGGGTAAAAATAGTGTTTATAGGCTTAATTTTCTAAAACCAACAACCCAAAAACGAAATAGTTATCAAACATAGTCTAAACTAGAGTATTATTTAATTCCATTTAAAATAGTATTAATTAAACTTTATATATTGAGGATATTTTCTTTTCAGAATAGCGGATAGGGAGACTTCAATACGTTTTGTATTACCAGATTTTACTCTTTTTTTTCTAAGACAAGATTTCATATTTTAGATGAATGATAAATAATTAATAAATAATTAACGTGGAAAGTTAAAGATTTAAATAGACCGTGTTTCAAAAAAAAAAAAAAAAGATTTAAATAGAGCAGGCCACATATGTCAAGGCTTTCTTCTTTAATAATTATAATATCATCCATCAACAAGTCTTCTTTCTAGAAAAAAAAAATATTTAAATAAAATTTCACCTAACATAAAAGAAAATTCTAAGATTGTTTTCAATCCAATTATTTATACACATCTCTTTAATATATTATTTATACACGTTACAATATAATGCGAATGGGCGGCTCTTAGATTTATACATAGACTTTATTTATACAAATAATTATTTAAAAAAAAATTAATAGAGTGAAAATTTGAACTTATGACTTAGAAATATATATATTTTTAACTATTAAGTTTTTTTTTTCCCTCAAGTTGACAATATAGTAGTAAATCTAAAATGGATGAAACATATGATTAATTAAGTTAGAGTTTGCTTGATAACTCTTTTTACTCTTTGAAAACAAGATAAAACTTGTTTGCAAAGAATTTTGTTATTTGTAATTCTATTTTTTCTTGGAAAATGTTTTCAAATTTTAGAACTAAGAAAAATAGGTGTAAAGAAACAGTTAACTTTTTAAAATATAGCAATCATAATTTAAAAGTGTTTCTAGAAGTAAGAAATGGAATAAACAAACTCAAAAAATAACAAATTTATATTAAAAGATTGGGCTAGTTGCAAAAGTAGCAAAATGGTCCAAACTAATTGCAAAAGTAGCGCATAAATATTTACAAAAATGGAAAAATCTCACCATCTGAAAAGTGAAATTACTAAAATGCTCATCATTGATAGAAAACTTTCTATCATAGAAGATTTCTATCAATATATATATAAAAATTGACGAGGAAGAAGAAGATGCGCGCGTCAATCAGTTTTTCTATCACTGATAGAAATCTTCTATCACTGATAGAAACTTTATTCTATCAGTGATAGAAAATGTTTCTATCACTGATATAATCTATCAGTGATAGAAACTTTATTCTATCAGTGATAGAAATACTTTCTATCATAGAAGATTTCTATCAATATATATAATTGATGAGGAAGAAGAAAATGTGTGCGCCAATCAGTTTTTCTAAAGTTTCTATCACTGATAGATTCTATCCGTGGTAGAAACATTTTCTATCCGTGATAGAAGATTTAAAAAAAAAATGACGAGGAAGAAGAAGATGTGCGTTAGGGACAATTCAAGAATATAAAAAATTAACTAAAAAAATTTGCCATATTTGCAAATATTTTTAAAAATTGCTATATTTGCTATTATTTACCCTCATGTTGCCACCCATTACAATTATCCTAAAAGATTATTGTCATCAAATAGTTCCCAAAAAATGACGATCTAATATGAAAATAAAATGACATTAATGGATTGCGAGAAATTTTCTATTCGTTAAACAATTTTCTACTTTATAAATAAATTTTTTTATAGACTTTATATTTTTTAATTTTCAGTAAAACATTATTGATTAAATTATTATTTAATTTGTATGGTTTATATTTGACTTAATTTTTTGCTATAAATCAGAGCTCTTCAATTTAGTCAGTAGAATTTAATTAAATTTCTATAAATATCATTGTCAATGACTCAATACTAAACATCAACAATTTTATACGTGGTCCTTAAAAAAAAAAAAAAAAACAAAAACAAAACAAAATTCTACGTGGTATGTTTGAAAACTGGACCCATATATGAAAATTATCGTTAAACGTCTGACAATTGACAAAAACATTTTAAAACGTTACCGAATCATAAAAATTAAATTCAAAATTTTAAAACTATAAAAGAATCATATATTAAAACTATTCGCAAAGGTAAGAAGTAATTAAAATAATGACATGCCAAAGCGATCTTAGCTCAGCGATAATTAGCGTGTATCCTCGATCAAGAAGTCAGAGGTTCGAATCTCTCACCCCGAATGTTGATGTACTAAAAAAAATTAAAATAATGATATATGTAACCTAATTAACTATCTAGCAAATATTAGGGTTAACAAAGTGTGAGAGAGAAAAAATGATATATGAGACTCATTTTTTAAAATCGTCAGAGGTAAATCTCTAAATTTGTCCATCTCTAATAATCTATGGATACAAAGTCGAGGTACTTTTGCTATTTCTCTCTTATATCTAACGGTGCAGAACTACGGACGTCGTTACACTGAGAGCACCTAAAAATTTATTGTGGGAGAAAGGTCAAAATGGTTGGTGGTTTGTTTCCTTAAACATATCTACTGTCATTGGGTTTTGGGAAATTATATTTTATTTTTATTTCTTCTCAACAACCGTTAGATAACGAAATTTGAAGTTAAAAATTTTGAAAAATTCAAAAACCATTTCCCAATTTTCCAATGAGCTGTAGAAAATGAGCATTTTCTTCACAAGCAATCTCTCTGTGCATCTATAAATATAAGTCCACTGTCGTAGCTGTTGTTCCATCTCTCTCTCAAAGTCTCAATATATTTTTTTTCTCTTCATGCTTCATTAATTTAATTTTTTTTTTTTTCTAATTATTCTCTTTTTAATTCTTTACTAATGGCTTCTTATTTGGCTCTCCTTCTTCTTCTGGCTTCTTCTTCAATGGCTTCTGCTGCCACTGTTGAATACTCTTTCACTGTAAAAACATCTCCCATAAATGCTTTATTGTTTTGTTTTAATTTGTTTCTTTTTTCTTCATGATGCATTATCATATATTCATGAGACTGTTTTAAGAAAAAAAAAAAAGTATTTTATACAATTTTTTTAAGAAGTTATCAATTCAAAACATATTTAGGGCTTTGTTTCATGAAATTGTTTTCAAATTAGTTTTTTTTTTTTTTTTTTTTTGGACTTAAATACGTTCGAGTAATTCTTTAAAAGTAATTTTTCTTTGTGTTTCTTTGAATATTGTAAGCACCCAAAATAATATATTACCCTAAATTCTATACTTAACTCCTTGTTTGAACCAAACAAGGATCGATTATTCCTATGATAAATATTTTAACCTTAATATATTTTAATATATTTGATTGTTTCAGTTCACAATTTTCTACTCTAAAAGACATTTTAACTTTTTTATAGAGGATAAATATTTATTTTAATTTTTGAATATGTTTGATTGTCTACTATAAATATTTTAACCTTAATATATATAATTTTACGGAGTAATAAAAATATTCCTGTATGAATGTATATTTCATGATACGTATCTTTTAAAAACATTTTCTCTCCATATATTTTCTTTTAGTGTGACAAATGGCCTTAAAAATGAAATTGCTATGTTTTTAATCCATGACTGGAGAACCATACAACATAGCATAAATTACTATTTCAATAACATTTTTTAAGAAAATAATTCCAAGAACAAAAGACATAAAATTATATTTTCAAACAACCTCTCCATACACATTTTAGGTTTGGACGAAAGCATAATTTTGTTTTCACACATTTGTTTTCATGTATTTCATAAGTTAATTTATTCTTCTTTTCCCTTTTCTTTTTCTTTTTATTTTTTTAAAAATAATTTTAACTTAACAGTTGCAATTATATCTCTCTCTGTCTGTATATACATGCAGGTGAAAGACACGACCGTCCGCCGGCTCTGCCGTGATCAAGTGATAACGGCGGTCAACGGTGAATATCCCGGTCCAACCATTCACGTCCAAGACGGCGACGTTCTCGTCATCCATGTCTCCAACAAATCCCCCTACGACATAACAATCCACTGGTAATTTTAATTCATTTCTTATATCAACAATTTTTTTATTTTTTTATTTTGGGTTATTGAATCTGAAAACCATTTTAATTTATGATGATCTTGAAATGCTCAGGCATGGAGTTTTCCAGCTGCTGAGCACGTGGGCCGACGGGCCGGAAAACATAACCCAATGTCCGATACGGCCGGGCGGGAACTACACGTACAGATTCAAGATCAAAGGACAAGAAGGAACTCTGTGGTGGCACGCGCACTCGTCTTGGCTACGCGCCACCGTCCACGGCGCCCTTCTCATCCACCCCAAGTCCGGCCTCCCATTGCCGTACCCGGAGCCATACGAGAAGGTTCCGATATTGCTGGGAGAGTGGTGGAATGCCAACGTCGTCGAAGTTGAAGAGGAAGGGCTCGCCGGCGGCGGCGCTCCTAATGGCTCCGACGCCTACACTATTAATGGACTCCCTGGAAATCTCTACCCTTGCTCCCAAAATCGTAAGTCAAATCTCCCATATATAAAATATAAAATTTCAAATTTCAAAAAGAAAAAAAACGGGAGGAAAACTTTAGTTTATATTTAATAGGCTTTTCTTTTTGTTAAGAAAGTTTATATTTAATAGGTTTTTGTGGTGAGGATTACATGTTGAAAAAATTAGTAAAAGATCTCAAAATTTATAAGCTACGAAGGCCACTTCACTCATTGTAAATTAGTTTTGTAAATTGGTTTTGAGATGGAACTTGATAGGTTATCAGAACCCATGAAACCCAAACGAAAATTTGGTCTAAGAAAAAAAATTATTATTTGATACTTTCAAGTTTTAATTGTGTGTTTAATAAGTTGTAATAAATTCAATATTTTAAAAATTAATTAATCTATTAAATACAAATTAGCATTTTACTAAATTTTATTTTAAATATTTTAAAAGTTCAAATATCAATAAACACAAACTTCAAAGTTGATGATTAAAATTTTTAATCTATTCTCTATAATTTTAAATTTTTTTATTTAGTATTCAATAGTGTTAATATATTTCTCTAAATTATTTTTTACCCATCTTCAAAATGTGTTGTCTTTTTTTTTTTTTCTTTTAACAAAAAGATATTTCCTACTTGTGTTAAAAAAGACATAATTTCATTGTTACTTGAAAAATATAATAATAATAAAAACAGCAACCAATTGTTACCCGTGTTTAAAGAGATATTTATTACATGCTGGAGAGTAGTTTTGAAATTTCTAAAATCACTTTTATCATTTCAAAATCACTCCAAAACATACTTCTAATTATTCAAAATCAATTTTAAGTTTGATTTTACACTTTTAAACATAGTTTTGATATCATCAAAATTGATTTTAAACTATTAAAGACATGTTTCGAAGTGATTTTGACTACTCTCAAACATGCCTTTAAACACCGGGAACCATGTATTGTCTTGAAAAGAACTAATGGGAGATTAGACTAAAAGAAACTAATTTATTTGAATGTTTTAAAATCATAGGATGTAATCAATTTTTTAATCTAACCTTTTGGTTTTTGTTCCTAGATACTTATCAACTGAAGATGGTGCATGGGAAGACATACTTACTTCAAGTAATCAACGCTGCACTCAATAACCAACTCTTCTTCAAGCTAGCCAATCACAATTTCACAGTCGTCGCCATCGACGCCACCTACACCGATCCTTACGTCACCGACGTCATCGTCCTCGCTCCCGGCCAAACCGTCGACGTCCTCGTCAAAGCCGACCAGCCCCTCGCCTCCTACTACATGGCGGCGCATCCTTACTTCGATGCCCAACCGCCTTTTCCCTTCCCAAACACCACCACACGCGCCGTCGTCATCTACGACGGCGCCCCAACAACTGCCACTCCGCTCATGCCAGTCCTACCGCCGTTCAACGACACCCCAACAGCTCACAAATTCTACACCAACCTAACCGCCCTCGTGGGGGCCCGCCACTGGGTCCCAGTCCCCCGCCACGTGGACGAGCACATCTTCGTGACGTTCGGCGTGAACCTAGCCCCGTGCGGGGCAGGAAACAACGCCACGTGCGGCGGGCCGAACGGGCAGCGACTGTCTGCGAGTATGAACAACGTGTCGTTCGTGATCCCGAACGACGCCGGACTGTCGATGCTGGAGGCGTTTTTTCACAAGGTGGACGGCGTCTACACCAGGGATTTTCCGGACCGGCCGCCGGTGGAATTCGATTTCACGAATTCGAGTATCGTATTGGATGGTTCGTTGATCTTCGCGCCGAAGGCCACGAAGGTTAAGAAATTGAAGTTCAATTCGACGGTGGAGATGGTTCTTCAGAACACGGCCTTCATCGCGAAGGAGAGTCATCCGCTGCACCTCCATGGATTCAACTTCCATGTTCTGGCGCAAGGCTTCGGAAATTACGACCCGGTTCATGACCCGAATAAGTTCAACTTCCTCAACCCGCAAATCCGAAACACCATCGCCGTCCCCGGCGGCGGCTGGGCTGTCATCCGATTCCAAGCCAACAATCCAGGTTAATATTTTTCTTTTTCTATAATTATAAGGCTAAATCGTAAAAAATTGTCTCTGAACCATGGAGTTTATTTCAAAAATGTCCTAAACTTTAAAAGTTTAAAAAATATCTTTGTTGTTAATTTTTTTTTTTATTTAAAACTATTAAAAATTTTAGTTTTATTAATACTCTTTAACTTTCAAAAGATTTTAAAAAATAACTTTATTAGAAAATTCTTTTTTTTTCTTATCGTCCCACCATAAATTCTTCTTTCATGAAAATTAATGAGAAGTTTTACCTATGAATTTTCATGTATTCATACATTAGGAGCCTTTCTTCTCTTTCAACACATCATCATAAGAACTTGACTAGATTTTCAATAATGGTATTTGTTCACACGTAACTTCGGAGATGGAGACACGTGGAATAAATAATATATTTGTATTAATGTTGTATGCGTGTGGGTGTACAATCTCTAACTTTAATCCTCTGATTCTCTCTCTTAAATATATAAACTTTGGTCTCTAGCTTGTTGATCTTTTTGGGCTGGTTTGTTGAGCTTCTTGGATGGTCGGCCTGCTAGGTTGATGATCTCTTGGATCGGCTTGTTAGCTTGTTGATCCTCTTGGATGATCGGCCTGCTGACTTGATGATCTCTTGGATCGGCCTGTTGGCTTGATGATCTGTTGGATCGGCTTGTTAGCTTGTTGATCCTCTTGGATGATCGGCCTGCTGACTTGATGATCTCTTGGATCGGCCTGTTGGCTTGATGATCTGTTCGATCGGTTGGCTTGTTGATCTTCTTGGATGATCGGCCTGCTGACTTGTTGATCTTCTTGATCGGTCGGTTGGCTTGTTGATCTCTTGGATGATCGGCCTGCTGACTTGTTGATCTTCTTGATCTGTCGGTTGGCTTGTTGATCTCTTGGATCAGCCTGTTGGCTTGATGATCTGTCGAATCGGCTTGTTAGCTTGTTGATCCTCTTGGATGATCGGCCTGCTGACTTGTTGATCTTCTTGATCGGTCGATTGGCTTATTGATCTCTTCTTAGAGTCATCTAGTCTTCAAACCTTCTGAGTCTTGAGTTGGTTGAATTCTGAATCTTGGATCTTCTGAATTCTCTAGACTCTCTGACTTCTGATGACTCTGGATCTTGGAGAATGCTCTGGACTCTGCCCTCGAGCTTCAAAATTCTGACCCCTTGAAATGGTGGTGAACCCCCTATTTATAGAGTTCTCGCAGGATGGGCCCTGATAACTTTTGGGCCTAACAACTTGGGATTGGGTTTTATTGGTCTTGGGCTGAACCTTTAGTCTTGGGTTTGGTTTATATTTGACCCAAAACCATATGACCCAGACATTTAAAAGATCCAAATTTGATCCAAATAATTATTATTTTTAATTAATTGGACAAATTAATTAATTTGATTGAAATAATTTAATTTTAATTAATTGATCAAATAGAAATTTGGCTCTATAAATTTATAATTGACCAACTTTGTTTTCAAATTAAATTTGGGCCACATGTCAATTTATAATTGGTCCCAAATTTAATTAACTTTAATTTCGTCATTAATTTTATGTAATGACGTGGCAATTCGTGATTGGTCAAAATTTCTCTATCAACAGTATTTTTGAAACATTTTTAACGGTTTCCATCCAAAAATTAACTATAAATACCATAATTCAGGGGTATTTTTTATAATTTAGTCTAATTATAATAATCTATTGTTAACATCACCGGTCTGTTATTAATCTTTTTTGACGGCCATTATCTAACTGTACAGGTGTATGGTTGATGCACTGCCACCTGGACGTCCACTTACCGTGGGGATTAGCGATGGGTTTTGAGGTCGAAAACGGACCGACTCCGTCGACGAGGCTGCCTCCGCCGCCGCACGATCTTCCAAAATGCTAGAGAAATGAAAACCGTCCAGAAAGTTCTTCCAAATTTGAAGAAAGTTTATTATTATATTTTATATTTAATTTTAAGTTTCAAATGCCCTGGACAAGTTGTGTGATCGTTTGATTTTATACTTGATTTAAAGATTTATCAAATTACGTAATAATCCGGCTTACCCAAAGTATGTGTGGGGCCAAGGCATTAGTTTGTTTGTAATATTTCTCACTTGTAATTTTTTTTAATGAAAATTATGATATTGAGGACCAATTTTAGGAGTATAATAAGTGGAATAATGTCAATTGATATCTGCGTAGATTGATGATCATGTGAAAAATTATGTTTTACTTTTGTGTTTTTAAAATTTTATACATCACAACAATAGTTCTAAATTACTCCTAAAACAAAAAAAAAAAAAAACAAAAAAAAAAAAACAATAGTTCTAAATTTTTAATGGAGGTCTTGTTGTTATTTGTAAATTGAGGTAGAAGTTTGGTATCATACTCCTAAAATTCTATTATTAATATATACTGATAGATATTTGAAAGTCGTTGTCAAAAAAAAAAAAAAAAAAAATAGATATTTGAAAGTCAATAAGAACATAACTCAACTGAAACAATACTCGTACTTTGACTAAGAAGTTAGAGTTCAAATTCACACATCGTTTTCGGTGTCGAAACATGGAGACTTTTTTATATTCTTAAAAAAAAAAGAATAAGAGAAAAAAAAAATTGTTCCCGCCAACGAGTTGGCGACAGTAGCAGGGTTTGGTGGTGGTGAAGAAAAAGAAGAGAGATGAAGAAATAAAGACATTAAAAAATAATTCACATTTTATTATTTTAATATATTTTTATTTTAAAAAATTAAAAATAATTTATTGTCATGTAAGCAATCCGTTAGTAATTAACAAACAATATTGGACGGATTGACCAAAATGAAATGAAATCCAAACCTCAGAAACTAAAATGTCGAGTTTTAAAACTTAGGGACCAAAATGAAATCTAATCCAAACCCCATGGACCAAAAGTGTACTTTTCTCTAAATTATATTAAACTAATATGTAAATTACATAAAGATTGCTAAGGACATCATTGGTATATCATATAATCCCGAGACATTTTCATAATAAAAATTTTGCAAAACAAACATATTTATATGAATATTCTCCTTCTCATATAAAATTTCGACTATTTAGATTCCAAAATAACAAACAACCATCTTTAGAAGAAGACTTTCCTGTAAGGATTGAAATTTACCAAATTTTAATCATTTGTTTGGTAGAAAACCTTATAAATTCCATCCATTTGTGGTCAATTAAGCAAGGTTAAAAGTGTTTTTAATATATATATATTCATTAATCAAGAAGACAATTTTTTTTGTCATTTTGAAAGGATTTCCCATAGGAAGGGGATTGCATTGGGGAAATTCTACTATTATTCAAGTTAGTAACCTATCATTCATTATCCTAACTACTTACCATTTCAAATATGAATTACCTTAAATTTTATTATTATTTCATCTCAATTATCATCTCAAAATCTATCCATCTCCTATCTCCACACAGTCATTGAACTAAAAAAGAAAATGTCAATGAATAATTTTCCATTAAAAAAAGAAAAGCTATATATTCACAATTACATTGAAAATAACACATTTGCAAAAGTTCTGTTGAAGTAGTCCAATTGAATTTGGAAATTATTGAGCTTAAAATATATTGGGCCAATAAGCCCAGACAAAAACCAAGTCCAACTCAATGGATCAATCTCCCACTCCCATTGGACTTCCGACAAAGCATTACCACATAATGACCACGATAAATCTGAGAAATTTTTCTCGTTAAAAGTATTTTAAATTTGTTTGGTTTTTTTTTTTTTTTTTTTTTTTAAGTTCAACTCCATTTGGAGTTGATGATTCGAACCTCTGATCTCTTAGTCAATGGTACATATCAATTATTGTTGAGTTATGTTTATTTTCAATTTTATACGCAGTAGGCTTGAAAATCTGGGAGTGGGTAATTGAGGGATGGAGAGGTAAGGAGAGAAAGAAATATAAGATTAACCAAATTTTTACATTTATGATAGATTGAGGGTTTAAACTTTATCATTCAAAGTTTAGAGTTCTAATTTGTACACTTGAAACTTAAAGGGGATAATTGAGGGTTGATTTTCACAATTTGCCATTTTATTTAATAGGTCATTTACATATTCGAGATTTTTAAACATTAATTGTGATCTATTAAATTATAAAATTGAATATTATGTGTCCTATGAAACCCTAAACGACTTTTAATTTTAAAAAAAATGTCAAATAGGTCGAGAACCTATTAAACACAAGATTGAAAATTAAAGACTTATTGAACACAAAATTCAAAGTTTTAGGAACCTATTTGACATTTTTTAAAGTTATGAACTAAACTTGTAATTTAATCAATAAAACATGGTGATTTTGTTGCTTAACAAGATTGACTTTATGATGTTAACAAAAATGTTATTTTCAAACAATAGTTTAAATAATAATGTATTTGGATTACTAAGAAAAAAATATATATATTCCTAGGCTAGATTTTGGTTTTGACTTTGACTTTTGTTCTTATCTGAAATTGTTCAACCTAGGACTCCGTCCAATAATAATTTAGATTCCTAGGCTTTTTTATTTTTATTTTTTTTCTTGTTAAAGACGAGGACACGGTACAAATCTTCACAATGGTATATATGTTATTGTCAACTTTAGACATAAGTCTTTAGTTCTATCCAAGAAGCCTCGTATCCATGGAGATACTTTGTCTTTCTTTGTAAACTCATGATCATCTCTTTTATCTAGTCAATGTGAGACTTTGGTCGCACTCAAATTTGACTATGACTTAAAGAACGATTATCCAAGTAAATTACAAAACATATAAAAATGACAATTATAAGTAGGTATAATATATATATATATATATATATATATATATATATATATATATATATATATATATATAATATATGTGGAGACGGGCAGTTATAATATATGGTCGAATTGGAAGACAAATCTACAAGTACGACTACTTTTTTTTGTTTTGTTTTGTTTTTGTTTTTTGTTTTTTTTTTTTTGAGAAAAAAGCACAATTACCTAATTCATGACGAACATTCATAAACATTCCGTAAGTTTATAGAAGTCCTTCACTTCACCAGATGATTAAATTTGACAAGTTATCCGAGTTTGGCACAATGTGAGAATTTATCTTCTTCTTCTTTTTTTTTTTTTTTTTTCCTTTCATTTTTTATCCTATTACTTGGAAAATATCTCATCTTTCTATCGATTCTTTACACTAGTTTCGTTTATAATGAGAAAATTTTATGTGTCAATTTATTAAATATATGGTGTTTCCTCCTTCATTATCTCTTTGTCCTCTAGGACGTTATATATATACTTATATCTATATTATTCATTTTTTTAAGTAAAATATTATATATAGAACTCCAATGAGGAGTACTAAATTAATTTGAAGTTTAATTAAGATCTTTGATCTAAACCGAAAGTGGATAAAATCTTTCATATATATAAATATATATATATATTTATGTTTTA
This sequence comes from Luffa acutangula, assembly GCA_036850905.1. Lineage (NCBI taxonomy): Eukaryota > Viridiplantae > Streptophyta > Magnoliopsida > Cucurbitales > Cucurbitaceae > Luffa > Luffa acutangula. Next base: position 48,757,444 of record CM072087.1, on the reverse strand, counting down.
AGGACCCAAAACAGAAAGATGATAAAAATTTCATAGCTAAATATATATTGAAAACCTTTTTCTTTGTGATATTTGATTGAGATCTCTAATCGCATAATTGCTAATAAACTACCGTGTTTGTACTTTGAAAGAAAAATATTAAATAAAAGGAAAATGGTTAGAAATGAGAATTAAGTTTGACGCCAAAGCGAGCTTAGCTCAGCGGTAATCGGCATGTATCCTCGACTACAGAACCATGTGTAGGATCTCCATACATACTTTATTAAAATCTTGACAACTTTGAGAGAGGTAGAAAATGAGAAAAAAGATTTTTCTCTCCTAATTGTCAGACATTTTAATGATGATGTGTAGAGATATAGGGTTTACGGTTTAAGATTTAGGAGGAAGAAAAATGACAATATTTAACTATATATATCAGTGTGTAGGTACCTCTTCCTATATACCACCATTAAAATGTGTCTATCTTTTTCTCTTAACTGCCCAAATGTTAATGGGGTGTGAAGGGAGACCCCTACCCACCATTATGCAATGAACTATTATTTGTGAAGAAATTCAATATTGAAGTAACTTTTTGATGGATATATATTAAGAGCAACATTTCTATGATTGGTAAATATGAGGATAGAAAAATTTGTTAAAATCATAAACTATTTGTTCTTATGTTAAATCTCTATCTACCATGGTCAAGAGTATACATTTTATGCTTTATGTATTAACCATTCATATATAATAGACTCAACTTGCATTATTTTACTATTTTAATATAGTATTTCCATGGGTTAAAATTAATTATGAAAATTAAAAATTCAATTAAGGCAATACAACGACTTATCCAATCTTTTTTTCCCCTTCGTACAATAAATGTGGGAATGAGATTTGAATCTCCCAACTCAAAGCCAAGGATGACTAAGAGCCAAGGATGACTAAATTTATATGCATTTGTCCATCTATCAGATCATACTTAAATTAGATTGGTAAAGTGAAGATTCATAGTAATGTTCTTAAATGTAGAGAAAGCGGAGAAGAGTGCACCCCTAATCTTTTTATAATTAATTGGATTTAACACAATGATTTTAATTAAAGTGAAATGAGTAAAACAATTTAATAATGAAAAGGAAAAATTGACATATAGAGTTTCTCTCCTATTGTGTGTTTTATATATATTATAGATATAAGAGATCTTATTTAAAAATATGAAAAATGAAACAATTTTTTTATTTGTCATGTCCTTACAAATATGAGATATTCTAACAATATTTTATGTCGTGTCCTAAATTTCATATATTCGAATTTCCACCACTACACTATCGAGCTTTAAAAAAAACAGTTTTTTATGTGGCACATTTGAAAACTTAAAATAAATTACCATTAAACATTGGATAAAAAAGAATAAATAAATAAATTATCGTTAAACATCCAATAACGAACATTATTATTTTAGACTATATTTAACTAAGTCATATAAATCATATTGAAAATTTTTAAATCACAAGAGAATCAAATTAGATCTAAGATAAATTATACAAGTTCAGTCCTTAAAATTTTATATTTGTGTCTATTTGGCTCTTGAATATTAAAAAATTTCTAATAAATAATTGAATTTTTTATTTTGTGTTTAATAAATTCTTGAACTTTATAAATGTCTAATAAGTCTTTTAACATTCAATTTTATGTCTAATATAGGCTTTTGTCATATTCAAAATTTGTAAAAATTTAATAGTTCTATGAAATATAATTAAATTTTATGTCTTAACAAGACCTTGAACACTTTGTGTCTAGTGGTTATGTGAATTTTAAAAATGCGTTAAATAGGTCCAAAAAGTGAATGTTCAGAAACCTATTTGAGGCAAAGTTAAATGTTTAAGGATCTTGTTATAGGTAATTTTAGACAACTCTAGAATTCAGGGACTAAGCAAGGCAGCGTGGCACCAACCCGAAAACATGACCAGGAAGCGGGCCCCAGAGGAAGGTGAGCCTAAGGGATTGGGTCGGCCTAACCCCATGCTCGGCCTTGGCCTCCACTCGGCCCACTCGTGTGGGCCGAGTCTCTCCCCCTCCTTTGGTCTCTAGTGTTCTTGGCTGCCCCAGTTCAACCTAGTTTAGCCTGATCAGTCTAGAGATGCCTAAGAAACCCTAAGTCAATAAAAGATATATAAATCTTTCCTCGTCACTGAAGAAGGGATCCCAAAACTCATTTTCTAAACTCTACACTTCCTCTTGCTCTCTTGCTTTCTCATCTTATTCCTTCCTGGCTTAAGCATCGGAGGTGGTGTGACAAGCAACACATGCATCCGTGTGCAGGTTTCTTTGTTTTGCAGACCACGCCTTCCACTCTTCAAACAAATTTTCCGTTGGTAGCATGTGAAGGTCAAGTGAGTTCTCCATGTTCGGATTTTGGCATCAGCAGATCTATTAGACATTTTTTAAATTTCGAGTCCAAATAGTGATAAAAGTGAATGTAAATTAGCCTAAACCTAACTACGAATAGCAACAAGAACTATTTAAAACAATGATAAGTATACCGTAACTAAACTATGTAAAAAACGATCATTCAAAGAAAAACCCAAACGTTTTCTCTCTAGAATTCGTTTTCAAGTCAAACGTGCAACACAAGGAAGCAAATATTAGGGTTAAAAAGTAAGACAAATGTCAAAATATTGGCGGCTGTAACCAAAATTTCCAACGTTGTACGGATGATCCACTGTTAGTTAGGTTTGGTGGATGTGTTTTTCTTTCTATTTTTTTTTTTTTCAGCTGTTAGATAACGAAATTTCAGAGTTTAAGATATTGAAAATTCAAAAACCATTTTCCAAATTGCTTTCCAATGAGCTGCAAAAGCAGAAGCATTTTACACTAATCTCTTCACGCAATCTCTCTATAAATACATGTCTATTTTCGTACTTAGTTCTTCCATTATCTGCTCTCTGATATATCTCTAAGTCTCCATATATTATTTCTCTTCATGCCTCATTATTCTTCTTCTAATTCTTTGCTAATGGCTTCCTGTTGGGCTCTTCTTCTTCTTCTGGCCTTTTCTTCAATGGCTTCTGCTGCCATTGTTGAACATTCTTTCACTGTAAATATCTCCATATAATCAATGTTTTATTCTTGTTTCGTTTTAATTTGTTTTCATTTTCTCTCCTTTTTGCTATGTCCAAGTCCAATCGGGCTTCATGATATTATTATTATTATTATTCTCATGATATATTGTTTTAAAAGTAGCATCTTTGTATAGATATGTTTTAAAAAAGTCATCCGGACATATATTTCGTGCATGTTTGAGAGTGATTTTAAAATGACTAAAATCACCTTTGTTATATTTGAAATCATCACAGTTATTCAAAATTAGTTTCATGTTTGATTTTACACTGATTTTCGTATCATCAAAATTGATTTTGAATTATTTATAACAATAGGTTTTGAAGTGATTTTGAATATGACAAGGATAGTTTTTAACTATTTCAAAATCTTCCCTAATTATGAGCTTAATTAAGCTTTGTTTTGAAATTGTTTCTTAATTAGAGTTTTTAAAAAATATTTTTGGATTGATTATTTTTTGCAAAGTTGTTTTCATTTGTTTTGTTTGAATTCACTAATGAGTATGCAATTATGATCATAATTTTCTAAATCCCATATACTTTACCTTTTGTTTAGTGGTTAGAAACAAAAAATGGTAGGTGAGAATTCAAACATCTTATCTTTGTAAAATGTGGTTGATGTTTTTATTTTGTTAAATTATGTCTAAAATATCGACAATTTTTTTTTATAATAAAGAATAATAGTTGGCTCCACAACTTTGTGTAGATCTCTTTACATACCATCATTGAAATGTTTAGTTTTAATGGCGATATAAGAGATACCCACACACCAATATGCAACTAATTATTTTTCTATATAAAATTTTAACCTTATTATATTATACATCATATGTGAATCACAATTTCAATCTTTAAAATGATTTTTTTTTTCCTTTTAAAATTATGATCTTTTGTAGGACATCACAACCGTAAAATAACATTTTTTTTTTTAAACTAACCGTAAAATAACATTAACTATTATCTGGGGAAAAAAAACATTTGAAAAAAAAAACAAAAAAAACTATATTTCATACAACAAAGTTTCGGTACATATTTAGGTTTAGAGGAAAGTACAAAATGTTCACACATTTCTTTCCATGCATTATTTGAGAAAAAAAAAATAGCATATCAAATATTAATATTCTAAATAATTAATTTATTTCCTTTCCTGTTTTTTGACTTAACAGTTGCGTCTCTCTCTCTCTCTCTCTCTACATGCAGGTTCAAGACATGACGGTCCGACGGCTATGCCGTGACCAAGAGATAACGGCGGTCAACGGTGAATATCCCGGTCCAACCATCCACGTTCAAGACGGCGACGTTCTCGTCGTTCATGTCTCCAACAAATCCCCTTACGATTTAACCATCCACTGGTAATTACAATTTATAATTATACTCTTTTTTTTTTCATTCTTTTTAATCAGAAAAAAGAATTATGACGATATTGAAATGCTCAGGCATGGAGTTTTCCAGCTAATGAGCGCGTGGGCCGACGGGCCGGAAAACATAACCCAATGTCCGATACGGCCAGGCGGAAACTACACATACAGATTCAAGATCAAAGAACAAGAAGGAACTCTATGGTGGCACGCGCACTCGTCTTGGCTACGCGCCACCGTCCACGGCGCCCTTCTCATCCGCCCCAAGTCCGGCCTCCCATTGCCGTACCCGGAGCCATACGAGAAGGTTGCGATATTGCTTGGAGAGTGGTGGAATGCCAACGTCGTCGAAGTTGAAGAGGAAGGCCTCGCCACCGGCTCCGGTCCTGAGATCTCCGACGCCTACACCATTAATGGACTCCCCGGAGATCTCTACCCTTGCTCCCAAAATCAAACTTTTCGACTTAAATTGGTTCAAGGGAAGACTTACTTACTTCAAGTAATCAACGCTGCTCTCAATAACCAATTCTTCTTCAAGTTCGCCAATCATAAATTCACAGTCGTCGCCATCGACGCCACCTACACCGACCCTTACGTCACCGACGTTATCGTCCTCGCTCCCGGCCAGACCACCGACGTCCTCGTCGAAGCCGACCAGCCCCTCGCCTCCTACTACATGGCGGCGCGTCCCTACGCCGATGCACGACCGCCGATAGACTTCGCAGACAACATCACACGCGCCGTAGTCGTCTACGACGGCGCCCCACCCTCCGCCGTTCCGCTGATGCCAGTACTACCGGCGGCCAACGACACGCCGACCGCTCACAAATTCTACACGAACATGACCGCCCTGGTCGGGGCCCGCCACTGGGTCCCAGTCCCCCGCCACGTGGACGAGCACATGTTTGTCACGTTTGGTATCAACCTGGCCCCGTGCGGGGTAGCAGGCAACATCACGTGCGGCGGGCCGAACGGGACGCGACTGTCGGCGAGTATGAACAACGTGTCGTTCGTGATCCCGAACGACGCCGGATTGTCGATGCTGGAGGCGTATTTTGACAAGGTGGACGGCGTCTACACCAGGGATTTTCCGGACCGGCCGCCGGTGGAATTCGACTACACGAATTCGAGTGTGAGATTGGATGGTTCGTTGATCTTCGCGCCGAAGGCCACGAAGGTTAAGAAATTGAAGTTCAATTCGACGGTGGAGATGGTTCTTCAGAACACTGCTTTCGTTTCGCTGGAGAATCACCCGATGCATCTCCATGGATTCAACTTCCATGTTCTTGCGCAGGGGTTCGGAAATTACGACCCGATTCACGACCCGAATAAGTTCAATTTCGTGAACCCGCAGATCCGTAACACCATTGCCGTACCCGTTGGCGGGTGGGCCGTCATCCGTTTCCAAGCCAACAATCCAGGTCCATATTCTTATTTTCTTATTATTTATTTATTTCTTTTCAAAATAATATTCATTTAATTTTAATGGATGTATGGAATGTACAGGTGTATGGGTGATGCACTGCCACCTGGACGTGCACTTACCGTGGGGATTGGCCATGGGGTTTGAAGTCGAGAACGGGCCAACTCCGTCGACCAGGCTGCCTCCGCCGCCGCACGATCTTCCCAAATGCTAGAGAAACTCTCCACAAAGTTATTCCTCAAAATTTGAAGAAATTATATTTATTGTTATTTACTTTGTATTTATTTTGAAGTTTGGAAATAAATCACACAGGTTAAAAGAATTGTTGTATTTGATAGTTAATTTTAAGATTTATCTAGTTGTGTAATAAATCAGCCTACCTTACTATGTATACTGTCAAGGCTGCATTAGTTTTTTTTTTTTAATTCTCACTTGTAATAATCTAATGCAAATTATGTCATTACTGAGTATATTGATTTTAAATGTATAATAAATGGAATATCAGTTGATATGTGTGAAAGTTTATGAATATCAGTTGATGTTTGTGTAGTTGTCCGGCATTTTATCCAAACAACATCACTTGTTAAATATAGATATTAAATTTATTATTATATTTAATTGTAATTGGTGTACAACTTTGGTTATAGTCTTAAAAGGAAAAAAAACTTGGTTGTACTACCGTTAAAATGTTTACACAACTAGAAAAAATACAAATGTTTTGTTATTTTCTACCTTTCTTTTTCTTAGTTGTCAAGATTTTTAATGTGATATGTAGGAATCCATACATATGCAACCAAGTATTGAACCTCTTACCTCTTAATTGGAGTACAAAATTTTCGTCATTCGAGCCATGCTGATCTTGTTGGCCAATCAATATACAAGTTAATTGGTGCAAAAAGATATATTTAATCAAGATGTATGTCAATGGAAATATACTAAAACAATAATTTTTTTTAATTCAACATGTGTAGTTGAAATTCGAACCTCCAATCTCCTTAGCTGATGATGTATGTCTCTAGTTTTGTTTATCCTTGGATTTGGCTTTTGTAAGTCGTTCATCGCGATTCTCGTAGCCTTTCTTAAAAAGTTTCATTTAAAAAAAAATATTTAAGTTAATCAATAATTTACCATTTAAAGAAAATCTTTTTTTTTTCTAAAAAATCTATTATTTACAATTACTTTAAGATATTTGAAAAAAGAAAAAACTTCCCTGCATACCGGTATGTAGGGATCTTCCTGCATACCACCATTAAAATGTTGACAACTAGGAGAGATAAAAAAAATTTCTCATTTTTTCTCATTTTCTCCCTTCCTATTTCTTAGTTGTCAACATTTTAATGGGGTATGTAGGGAGATCCCTACATATCGGTATGCAGAAAGTTTTGTTCTTTGAAAAATATTTCGTTAAAGTTTCCCAAATTGAATTTTGAAATGGTGGGCTTAAAACGGGCCCAATAAAACCCAAAGAAATCCGACTCAATGATCAATCTCCCATTGGACTCTCGACGAAGCATAATCACAGAAAAGAGCGAGATAAAGTGGGACCCAAAATCGCCGAACGGTTGCGAACCTCACAATTCCCTCACTCAAACTGTGAAAACAAAATCAATCAAACTCAGAACCCAACCAGCGCCAGAGAAGAGAGCCAACGACAGGAAGAACAATAATCATCATCAATGGCTTCCGCCACAGCCACGGCGTCGCCTTGCCATCTCTCATCGCCAGTAGTCTCTCGCTCCCTCTCTCGTCTCTCTCCATTTCACCTCTCTGTCTCATCCGTCGTCCATCCGCCATGCCGTGGAAAGAGAAGGCAGGGCGGCGGCGGCGCTGCTGCAGTCCGATGCGCGGCGGTCGGAGCGGCGAAAGAGGCGGAAACGAAAAGGAAAAGCACGTTTCAGATCGAGACGCTGACGAATTGGCTGCTGAAGCAGGAGCAAGCCGGAGTGATCGACGCCGAGCTAACGATTGTGCTTTCGAGCATTTCGATGGCGTGTAAGCAAATCGCTTCGCTGGTGCAGAGGGCGAGCATCTCGAACTTGACTGGAGTTCAGGGAGCCGTCAATGTTCAGGGAGAGGATCAGAAAAAGCTCGACGTCGTCTCTAATGAGGTCCGTGAGTTCGTGCTCTACTTCTCTAGAACAATCACTGGAAAGAAAAATTTTAGAACAATAATCTAAAATTGCTTTTTCTATTTTTACAAAATTAGCGTATTATGTAATTGTTTCAGCATTAAATATGTTATTTATATAATTTCTCATAACCTTATATTTTATTCTAATAAATATTAGAGTAAGTTTAGAGGAAATAGGATTTACAACTTGGATTAAAGAAAAACTAGTGACATACAGTTCTGTCAATACGAGTTCAGTAGTAATTGACATGTACCATTCATAGGTAAGATGTTCGAATTCTCTACTTCTAAATATTGATGTACTAAAAATAACACAGAGTTCTTAGCTGATAAATTTGTGATATTATGGATATAAGAGCTTAACTTAGCAAAAAATAAAAAAACAATTTGAATATTTTTTTATTATATTTTATTTTATTTTTTGAGTACATCAACATTTGGGGTAGAGAGATTTGAACATTTGATCTCATGGTCGAGGGTGCATGCCAATTACCGCTAAACTAAGCTCGTTTTGTCTTTTATTTTTTATTTCTAAGGGAGAATATTTCTTTAGTTGCTAAAATAATAGCTTGAAAAATACCAAAAAGAACTCTCTGTTGGTAGGTGATCCATTTAATATCTCTTGAAATGTTTTTCTAGAAGAGATAAAACATTGCTATCAAAAAAAAAAAAAAAAAAAAAAGAAGAAAGATAAAACATTCTACATGAACATGTGAGGCTACCAAACAAAAGTCACTAATGTTTTTCTTTTTTTCCAAAAGATCAATAGAAAAATTTTACAATTAATCACACTATGTTTATGTTTCTAATGGACTTCATCGAATTGGTTAATTAGTTATATTAAGAATTGTTATATAAATTCAACTGAGTTATAATTTAACAAGCCAAATACATTGCCATAGGTGTTCTCCAATTGCTTGAGATCAAGCGGCCGAACAGGGATTATAGCATCAGAGGAAGAAGATGTGCCAGTGGCCGTAGAAGAGAGCTACTCCGGCAACTACATCGTCGTCTTTGACCCACTAGACGGCTCCTCCAACATCGACGCCGCCGTCTCCACCGGTTCCATCTTCGGCATCTACAGCCCCAACGACGAGTGCCTGGCCGACATCGGTGACGATTCCACTGTAAGTCAATCCCCATTCTCTTGATTTTCACAAACAACTTCCCCGAAGAAAATGGGCCATCCCTTTATGCCCTCTAACTGTTTGATGAAATGCCAAGGAGCAGCTGGGCACAACAGAACAGAGGTGCGTTGTGAACGTGTGCCAACCAGGAAGCAACCTGCTCGCCGCCGGCTATTGCATGTACTCAAGCTCCATAATCTTCGTGCTCACCATTGGACAAGGCGTTTTCGCGTTTACTTTAGACCCCATGTATGGAGAATTTGTGTTGACACAAGAGGACATCAAAATTCCCAAGGCTGGGAAGATTTATGCCTTTAATGAAGGGAATTATCAGTTGTGGGATGACAAGTTGAAGAAGTACATTGATGATTTGAAGGATCCAGGCCCCAGTGGGAAGCCATACTCTGCTAGATATATTGGTAGTTTGGTGGGTGATTTCCATAGAACCCTGCTTTATGGTGGCATTTATGGGTACCCCAGAGACAAGAAGAGCAAGAATGGGAAGCTGAGGCTCTTGTATGAATGTGCACCAATGAGCTTCATAGTGGAACAAGCTGGAGGCAAAGGCTCAGATGGCCATCAGAGAATTCTTGACATACAGCCAACAGAGGTTAGTTGATTTAATCCATATAATCCGTCAATCTGAGCATAAGGTCGATGGTTCAATCTCCAACCCGTTTAATCCATATAATCTAACTTCTTGAGCCTTGAAACTAGGTTAACTTATTAACCAGAATTTTTTAATCTTGTGACGAGTCTCGCACTCAGAATAACTAAAATGCAATTTCTTCTTAAGTTTTTTGGTCTAGGAGTGATTTAGTAGGGAGTTGAAATGGAATTGTGATCTGAGTCTGACTAAAGTTTTTCATTTTCTTTTGCTTTTGTGTTGTGGAATAGATTCATCAACGTGTGCCTCTGTACATTGGGAGTGTGGAAGAAGTGGAGAAGGTGGAGGAGTATTTAGCTTGATCGATCAACATGGAAAGACAGATAATGGGATTTTGGTTGATTGGAGATGAAGGAGAAGGTATATTAATTGTATTCTAATCTTGTAAAGTTCATTTCAATGCTGAATAAAAATCTAAGGCTTTTTGCAGTGCAGTTTAAATTTTCTTCCACATGAAAAGGCTAATCCATATTTTTCTGTGCTATGAGTGTATATTGAAACTTAGATCAAGACAAAATTTTGAGTAAATATAATCGAACCAAATTTTAAAATGAAGACTAGAGTGACTAGCAAATTAGATTAGACTCGAGTCACAAAACTTAACGATATAAATAAAATGCTTGGACGTGGAAGGAAGATAGTAAGCCACAATTCTTTTATCTTATAATGTACCTATGATTTAGCTCTACTAAAGTAGGACTTACATGTCTATAAAAAGTGCAACTACGAAAGAATGAGTTTTCATCTAAACTGAAGAACAACACTTTTAACAATTGGTATGAAATTAAATAACAAAATTTCAATTGGCTCACTTTTATGAGAATTTTTTATGGAATTAAACATTGTGATAATAATAAGCCTTTCTCTTTCTCTATGCATTCAAATTCTCCTCTATTTATGCATTGAAATTTTCCTATAAACTATTTTAAAATACTAAATACTAAATAGAAAAAAATGTTAGCCATCTAATTTTACACCGGTATGCAAGTCAAGTATTATTGTTTTACATAAACAACTCATATCAAATTATATACACTATGCCTTTTTATCACAGATTAACCTAATAAACGGAGAAATTATTAGGTGAGACAACTACAATAAGGTTGATAGTCTTAAACTGTTGAATGCAAGAAAGAGAAATTGTAAAAATAACTCGATTTTATATCCAACGACTATTAAGGATAGACAAATATCAAAATTTACATCAATGGTTTTAAAGAGAATTCACATGAGAAATTATTAGATGTTCCCGATACAATGAAGTGAGTAGTTTTGCATCGTTAGATCTAAGAGAGAAAAATTGCAAAAGTATCTCGATTTTGTATTCATCGGTTTTTAGGAGACAAACAAATTAAAAAACATACATCGACGTTCTAAGAATGAATTTCATTACACTGGTATCACTTAATAATTTGTCCATGGTGACGGTCTCATCATTGAATAATTTGTCTAGAGGGTCATTACTGCAATTTGAAGCATAAAATAGTTGATTTCAACGAATGAGAATCACACAATTGTTTCACAAAGAGATGAGCCACAACAACCTCAACACACAAACAGAGTGAAGAGAGAGAGAGAGGAGAGAGAAAATGGTTCGTACGATTTCATCCTCTCCTCAACAAACTCTCTTCTCCACCTCTCTTTTCTCCGGCTCCGGCGGCTTCCCCTCTTCCAATTCCTACATCCGCCGCCCTTACAGCTTCTCCGGCGCTCCGGCGGCCAAGTTCCCGACCAGAGCCGTGAGCTTGGGAACGAGCCAACCGGAGATCCGGCCGAAGAACCCGACCCGATCGGGATTCGACGTCGAAAACCTAACCACATGGCTGCTGAAGCAAGAACAATCGGGCCAAATCGACGCCGAACTCACCATCGTCCTCTCCAGCATCTCTCTGGCTTGCAAACAGATTGCTTCGCTGCTGCAGAGATCCAGCATTATCAACCTCACCGGCGCCCATGGTACAATCAATATCCAAGGCGAAGACCAGAAGAAACTTGACGTCATTTCCAACGAGGTGATTAATTAGAGTTTGCTTTTGAACTCCATTGTGTTTAGATTAGAATAATACTATCTGTCTGTGTGTGGGTATCTTTCTATACACCACCATTAAATTAACGTGGTGATATGTAGGTAGATACTCATCATTGTGTTACCAAAATATTGTTTAGATAGAAATTTATCTCATGCTAAAAACACTTGATTGTATACTCGTACGTGGGAAAAATCATCCGGTGTTTTCGATGCAATGAGACTTCATTTTTAAAACAAACCGTTGGATCTTTTTACATGCCACCATTTATGTTAGACAAATAAAAAAAAATTTCTTATTTTCTACTTTTCTCTCTCTTAATTGTCAAGAATTTAATTGAGTATGTAGGGAGGTTACTATTTGTTTGAGGTTGATTTTTAAATTAGTTCTTATAATTAATATATGGTTGTTTAATGTCAAACTAAAAAGAATATTAGTTAGAAAATCAAGTTTGAATATTACCCCATTAGTTATGTTATATAGTTTTATGAGAATAGAAATTCAATCCCTATAAGCAAAAAGCTAATGGATTGACACAAATAAATTTGATCTTAAAGTTTAGGTATGAAATGAATAAAGTTGATCTTAAAGTTTTGAGTGTATAAAAAATGTTTGAGATGGGGAAATTTTTGTTTCAGCTGTTCTGCAGCTGCCTGAGATCGACTGGACGCACAGGGATTATAGCCTCTGAGGAAGAAGACGTACCAGTTGCAGTGGAAGAAACATACTCTGGAAACTACGTTGTTGTGTTTGATCCCATCGATGGCTCTGCAAATATCGACACTGCCTTGACCACTGGTTCCATCTTCGGCATTTACGCTCCTGATAAGCAATGCCTCTTCGACATTGAAGATGACTCCACGGTAACTCTTCTTCTTCATTGGGAATGAGTGAAATAACTCATATATCTTCGTGAGCTTCAACATGTCCCCTCAAGATGGTATCTCATTTGGATTCACTATTTTTGGATCATGTTTTTTTTTTTTACTTGGATCAAATACCCGTTTAGATTTTATGGACTCTCATATCATATCAGATTACATGGAATTCTATCTTAAAACCAATAAGCAACGAGTGAAATAATCCATGTATCTAATAAATTGTAAAGTCTCTACTTATCTTTTCAAGGTGTGATCCTCAACCCTGATGAATTCGCCATTTTCAAGGCTCTCTGCTTTTCTCTGCTTCAAAACATACTCTAATGTCTGAAACTTCTTCTGCATTGCTACAGCTTAATCAAGAAGAACAAAAATGCATCATGAATGTCTGCCAACCAGGAAACAACCTCTTAGCAGCTGGTTACTGTCTCTATTCAAGCTCTGTTGTCTTCACAATCTCCATTGGGAAAGGAGTTTTCGCCTTCACTTTGGACCCTACCTATGGGGAATTTGTCTTGACTCATAACAACATCAAGATTCCAACCTTGGGAAAGATCTACTCTTTCAACGAAGGCAATTACGACCTTTGGGACGACAAGTTGAAGAACTACATCGATCATCTCCGACGACCGACGACGTCCTCGGGCAAGCCCTACTCCGGCCGCTACATAGGCTGCCTCGTCGGCGAAATCCATAGAATGTTGCTTGTGGGAGGCATCTATGGAAACCCTGCAAATGTCAACAATCAAAATGGCAACCTTAGGTTGTTGTACGAGTGCGCGCCGATGAGCTACCTGGTCGAACAAGCGGGTGGGAAGGCGATCGATGGTCACCGGAGAATACTCGACATCGAACCGACGAAGGTAATGTGATTATTGTATGAATGTTGAATGATGTTAATGTCATTGGTTTGTTTGTTGGTGTAGTTTTTGATCGTGTGGTGTTGTTGGGCAGATTCATCAGCGCACACCAATATTCATTGGAAGCTCAGAGGAAGTGGAGAAATTGCAGAAGTTTTTGGCTTGATTTCTCAATGTTTTTCTTCTCTAAAAATCTTTCCTTTAATTTTCTCATGGTAGGTAATCAAAGATTATTGGGTAAAAGGAAATTGTTTTCCTTCCATTCCAATATTTTTGGACACCAATGCTTTGATGGAAATTGATGTACATGATCTATTATTTAAATTAGAGATTTGTTAGATTTTTTTTTAAAAAAAAAACATGAAATTTGCAAATCTAGCTTATTTTTTAAGTTTTTCTTTTATTTACTTTTCCATGTGTGCGTTTTTTTTTTTTTTTTTTAGTTCACTTTTCCATGTGTTTTGTTATCATTCATGTAAGGGGAAAATTTTACTTTTTTTTTTTTTTAACGGGGAAAATGTAAATTTTTTAAAGACAAGAATGAGATAGAGTAGAATCCAAGATCTTTAAACATGATAGATACCAACTTACTAGAAAATGATCGATCTACATGTATATATGAAAATGAAATAAATGAGTATGAAATAAATGAGTGATAAAAACAATCAAATGAAATAAATTTATATTAAAAAAAATCACTTAAACCAATTCAAAAATTGAATGGAAGGTATCTTAAACGATGGAAGTGAACAATTTTATCTTTGTTTATCATAATTAAAAATGAGAGTATTATTATTCTGATTTCCATTTTTTTTCTCTCGAACGACGTCGTTTAATGGTGGCACCAACTCCAGGCCCAACAAACTTCATATGGGCTCCGAATGCAAAGCCCGGCCCAAGAAAATGCATCTGGATTCTCAATGCCGACAGATCGGCTCGCAACCCAAATTATCTTCTTCATCCACCAAACGACAAATGGGAGTTGCAATAACGACCACCCATCGGCGTTATCGTCACCGGTGACTCCGGAGGGCCGAACCAGTTATCGGAAAATCGGTTTCTGTGAAAAAGATGGCCTGTGGGCTTCTGATTTGGAGTCCAATTTCTCTTCGCTCTCCCTCTTTCCCTTCCCTTTCCTTCTCCCTCTCATCTTCCAAATGCACCCAGTTATCAATCTCCGCCGCCCTCGAAACCGCCGCCGACGATGTCCAGCAGCTTTCGGCTCGGGAGAGGAGGAGGCTGAGGAACGAGAGGAGAGAGGTCAAAACCACTACCAATTGGAGAGAAGAAGTGGAAGAGAGGCTCTGCAGGAAGCCCAAGAAGGAATTTGCTACTTGGACTGAGAAGCTCAACCTCGATTACCTCGCTAAATTGGGCCCTCAATGGTGGGTTATGCGTGTCGCTCGTGTTAGGGGGCAGGAAATTGTCGAACGCCTCGCTCGTTCTCTTGCTAGGAACTACCCCGACCTCGATTTCAAGGTGAAATTTCTGCATTTGACTGTTTGATTTTTCTGGGTTCGTCGCACGGTTGGATTTGACATCGAGTTTCTTATAGCAAATTGAATGCATTTTGTTGTGTTGGTTTTGAAATTCATTAACTGAACTCAAAGTATGAATATCTACTGAGTTCCATTGTTTGGGAACTTAAGGGAATTAGTAAATGTTTATGTAACAATATATATTTCATTAGCTTGATTTTATCAGTTCTAGAATCGGTAAGTTTCTTACAATGTAGTACTTAGATTAGAGAAGAAAGGATGTTCAGAAAAAAGAGAAAAGAGAAAAGAATGAGGTTTTTTCTGATCAATTCTATATTACGTGTCAAAGAAACAAAAGTTGCCTAATAAAGAATGAAGAAATGGGATTCATTTTTTCAGTTACCACAAATTGCTAGACGATAATGTGTATCAACATCTCAAGTTCTTAAGTTGGATTGCAGATATATTACCCATCGGTCCAGGAGAAGAGGAGATTAAAGAATGGTACTTACACGGTTAAACCGAAAGCTGTATTTCCTGGATCTGTATTTATAAGGTGTATCATGAACAAGGAGATACATGACTTCATTAGAGAGTGTGATGGAGTTGGAGGCTTCGTTGGTGCGAAGGTCGGAAACACGTGAGTCGTTATTTTGTTTTCTTCTTTGTAAAAAAAGTTAAGCAAATATTTGTTCCTTAGGAGATTACTCAGAAATTGTAAAGAAAATCCAGATAGGAAACGAGGAACTGCATTTGCCATTTAGGAATATGAGATTTGTATATCTTGTAGTCTAGAACTGATGGATTTTGGAGTCTAGGAGGCTATGTCATATTACTGATTCTAAACTAAATCTGAATTATAAAATTTTTGGGAATCATTTTGAATTTAAATTTCAGATTTCCGAACTACAACGACAATAGCTTACATCCAGAAAGTTAAATGTAAAAAACTTTATATTTTCTCTACGTCGATTCTGTGGTCTCTTTAGGCAGTCTGTTGTTCTGATAGTTTGGGCAATACACAGGAAACGACAGATAAATAAACCAAAGCCAGTGTCTGAAGCTGACATGGAAGCAATCTTCAAAGAGGCAAAGGAAGAGCAAGAAAGACATGACCAGGCATTTCTAGAGAAAGAGCAAGAGGAAGCTCCAAACTCTAGCGTGCTCGAGACTGACTTAGATACAAATGGTACTACTGCTACAAAGCACAAAGGTAGACCGAAAAAAGCTGTTAATACTTTATCTCCAGGGTCAACGGTTCGGGTGGCATCTGGGACTTTTGCAGAATTTGAAGGCTCTCTTAAGAAGCTGAACCGTAAAAGTGGAAAGGTGTGTTGTTTACTTCTAGATGAAGAGTTTGCTGCAAAGAGAATTACCAGAAGAAACTTGTGTGGTCGAAACCATGAGGGCGTGTTAGAAAGCATTTGAAATTTTTATTATCCTAACCATAATTGAGTTCCTACATGCAGGTAACTGTGGGATTCACACTATTTGGGAAGGAAACCCTTGTAGACCTTGACATTGGCGATATTGTAGTGGAGACGAAGTGAAGCAAAACCAAATGTACTTTCTACATTGATGGTGAGTTTTCAAATTTACAGTAAGGCTATTTATCTTGTTGACCCACCTTGGTTTCTTTCATCAACTTTGTTGGAAAGTTCAGTGCTTTGGTATAATCAGTCAAAAACCACACCTTGCTCCATCAAGTACAAGTAGAAAATAGAGAAGCCATCCAACCATTAGCCTTTGTCAATTCATAATCATCATAAGAACTTGCAAGGATCTTGTTTGGTCCTTCAGATCATTCAACTCACTCTGAACAATCTTGATTTTGTGCCTTTAATAATAGCCTTCGTCTGTGATATTGAAAAATAGAATAGCCTACAATGACAAATGAAGTTCTCCAAATCGCAATAAATTCAGATTTAGTAATCATGTCTGCAAGTTTTTGAGGTTGTTTGCGATAGAAGTGAAAGATGTCATAGTTTTATTACTTCATCATTATTCCATTTCAAGCCAAATCTGGTGGGAAATGTACTGGTATCTTTCAGACCAGTTGGATTAAGGAGTGCCTTTACTCATTACATACATTAGAGTTATTTTCTCAAATAAAAAGTTAAAGTTCTTTTAGTTTACGCTTCCAAAGTGATCTTGCACGAGTTGCAGATAGAAAGAAATAGAAGATTCTTCCAAGAATATAAAGAGCATTTCTGGATTCGAGAAATGATTTCGTTTGTTGTTTCTCGGCCTCATTCTATCTCTAAATCTTTCAGACCAGTAGGGTTAAGGAGCGTCTTTAGCTTCTTGAGAGTTCAATTATTGATTACTCTTCATTCTTGTCCATGATTGTTTTGCAGTAAAGGGGAAGAAGCTCATGGAGATGGAGGATAAGTAAGCAGCTCCAGCTCTCAGCTCAAAAGCACATCCATGAACAAATGAATAGAAGAGCTATGTTGCTTGAATTGTCAAGCAGCTCTCACTTTGATGAACATGTCTACAAATCAGCTTTGCTGCTTGAAATTTACTCTGCATTTGGAAATTCTTAATGGAAATCAAAAGGGTCTTGAAGGAATTGGCAGAGGCCTAAGTGTATTATTGTTAGGGAATATTATGATGAACCATACCTGAGTAGTGACTGACTCTAGTGAGCGATTGTAAATTAAGATGTTTTTTAAGTCAAAATTTTGAACCATCATACTCTTAATTCGGGAAAATATTCTATAAATTAGCGACGTCATAATGTCTTTCCAAAATTGGCTCAGACACCCAAGCAAGGTGCCTCCATAAAATCACTCTATTGACCTGTTGCAATTCTCACTTAATTAATTAATTTATTTATTTTGAGTACATCAACATTTAGAAGTGGAGAGACTCAAGTGTTGCTTTGGACAGAATCTCCTTCTACGACTCCAACATTTATTTCTAACCTCCTTCGTTTATAAATGGTAAGAAGAGAAAGGAAGTGTGGATAAAGAAAGAGTGACATATGAGGTGCCCAATGGATTGCAACTCACATGGGCTGCTGTCCCTTTTGCCATATGATCTTAATTTAATGCAACATGTGAGTGTTGTTGTTAAGTCGCTGCCTCTTTCTTTGCCCCACATCCAACTTCACCCTTCCGTTCGGTTTTACTTTTATCATAGGACAGCTCACCAATTTCATTACAGGACAACTCATAACATTCATATCAATCCATTATATACATCTACTTCTATATAACAACCAGGAACACTTATTAATTTAAGCACTTACTAAGATAACTCAAGTACGAGTAAAAACTACTGACTTTTATTTTCTGTTCGACATTTATCATCAAGGGGGCCATGCCTCTCCCTAGTTTGTCTCAACTTCAAAAAAGTTATATGGAAAAAAAAAAAGTTAATATTGTTTTAAGAGTTTTAATCTAGTTTTCCCACTTAATGTATATACATAATATTTCAAATGTAAAGTTTTGTCTCTCCTCGTAAAAATTTGGCTAAATATATCAAAAAGTTTCTAGTGTTTTAGGTAATTCTTAATTTAATTTTTATTTTATTCTCAATTCTATCCTTAAGGTTTTATATTTTTTTTAATATTTGTTAATATAAAATAGGTATGTTATTAAACTACTGTTTTATTAACTTATTTAAACACAAGGACCTCCTACTTAGATATGTTAATTGGGAGAAATAATTTTGTTTAGGAGTTGATCAAACTTTTCTAATATTGAACCAAGTTGGAGATTTTATGTGTCAAGAAGCATCTAGGAGACAATATTCATGGATTCGAATATATTAAATAAAACAATAGTTTAATGATACGTCCTATTTTTGTTAACAAGGTTTTCACAATTTTTATTAAATGACCCACTTGAAAATTTATAATACATTAGGGGTATGAGAATTTTAAGAAATTAGGGATAGAGAATTACCTAAAATGAGGGACCATTTGATATATTTTACTTAAAAATTTTATAGCTCTACACTTATTTATCATGGATTATATTTGTTGATGTCAAAATCCGGACAGAGGACTCACTTGGCTTTCACGTGACACCTTAGTGAATTTGTAGAAGCTGGGGAAGACGTGACCTGCAAGACCAGCAAGAATCGTTGGACATCGGTGTGGTGTAGGCCACACCGCCTCCGATGCCTAAGTCAGAAAACTGAGCAGCTAGAGAGTAGAGAAAGAAGTCGAGAATAGGGTTTTCGGAACCCTTCTTCAGTGGTGAAGAGGGGTATAAATAACTACTCGTGCTCCTAGGGTTTTTAGGAATCCGAAGGCGTTTTGGGGCGAACCCAGCGGAACCGAGGCGGCTCGAGGCGATAGGGACTGAGTGGAGGCGAACGGACTCGGCCCGCACAACCGGGCCGAGTGGTCGGCCTCGGCCCAAGGCCGACCGTACGGGTCGGGCCACGTTGGCCCGGCCCGTTGGTATGGTCTTCCTCTGGGTTGTTTTCCTGGTCCTATCTCCTTCCGGTTGTCCTTGTCAGCTCCTCGTACACTGTGGTGGTCCAAAATTACCTAAAACAATATTAATATTTGTAGAAAAATATTAGATGATCTAGTTATTTTAGGTAAATATAATATATCGTTAGTATGTGTGTGTATATATATAAACTGATCTAATCTATTATCTATCAAATTATTTTTTAAAAATCTTTTTAAAAAAATACTCGAGTACTTGGAATACCTTGTGGTTTTACAGCAATAATCATCATTGGCCTTAATATCTTTTGTGAAATTTTTAGAGATAAATTTTAAAACATTTGATTAGTCGAGATTCTATAATCATATAAAATAGGAAGTGTTAAAACTTTTATCAATATGACCAATAAAATTTGAAGAAAAAGTGATGATTAAATGTCAAATTGTAATTGGACAAATCTTGCAAATGATTTATTGAGATTTAAATTTAAATGGTTCATATTCCATCACAATATTAGATGTTTTGGGAGAAAATATTTTCACTGAGGTTGAAATTGCAAATATTATCATAAAGTATTTCTATCATTACTTTGGAGTTTTTTTTTTCAAGTATATAATAATAATTTCCATTAAAATAAATATTTTTTTTTTTTTGAAAAAGATTAAAATAAATATATTGATTATTGGGACCCACTACCATCAATGTCATGAATCCTATGGAGAGGCATATTCAATAATGGATCAAGTCATGCAATGCATTAATTGAAGGACTGGCAAAGGTCCTAAGAAAAACCAAAAAGAGAAGTAATAAAAAAAAAAATAAGTGAAATTTGCTGTCCATCATCAACAATTCCACATCATCATTCATCTAAACTTCCATCAAACAAATTATATATAAACAAATGTAAGTCTCCAAACTACCAATCTAGACATAGTTGCATAAAACATAACTCGACGGATAAGATATCAATTATTATATTAAAGGTCGATCGTGAAATCTCTCACTCTTGTTGAACTAAAAAAAATAATTGGATATATCTCAATATTTAAAGCATATATATCCGACCAAAAGGTTGGAACGAAGTTCAAATTCTTTCACTTCACATGTAGTTGAACTTTAAAAAAGCGAAAATTTTCAAATTGAAAATATAGCTTTATGAATTGTAAGAGTAAGACATTTATTAACTTTTTTAAATTGAGGGTTTGATCCCCACCTAGCATTTGTTAAACTCAAAATAAAATAGAATAAACAAAATTAAATTTTAGGTCAAATTATAAGTTTTGGTATTTGAATTTTTAGGTTGCATATCTTAAGTCCCTGTGCTTTATATTAAGAAGTTTCTAACTGGTCATGAACTTTCAATACTCTACCTCGTTCTTTACCTACAAGCCACACACTAAAACTATCTAAAATCAACATATCACATAATCCTAAATAATAATGTGCAGATTATTAGAAACTTTTTTAAGTACAAGAACTATATAAACATAACTTTCGAACAACAAACTTGTAATTTAACCTAAATTTTATAATATCATTCAAAAATATTTTAGAAAAGATGGGGGAATAAGATCAAGAAATTGTAGCTAAGCTAGCTTAATTTTAAAAAAAAAATAAATAAATAAATAAGAACAAAAGTTTATGAAATTTATAACTCAGATCATTGGTTGAGACTTGAGATTCAATTTAATACAAATATAAATATAATTGAAATATAATTTGTAATGATATTAAAAAAGAAATATACCCTCTTGCAAGTTAACAACTAATGGGGACCATTTATCATATGTGATCTTTAAAAAAGATTCACTTTTGTCAAAAGGGTGGAAAAGGATATCCAGAAATAATCTACTTTTTGTTGGTTGTACATTTGGGATGAAACTAGATCATGAATTGAAATTTTGTCTAAGGTAAGATGTATGATAAGTAACAAATAATATATGGTTAAATTATCAAATTGGACTTTATGGTGTAGGTCTAGTCTTTATTTGGTTCCTGTAGTTTTAAAACTTTTCAATTTGATTTCAATAATTTGGACTTAATTTCAATTTTGAATACTATAATTTTAAAAGTTTTCAATTCAACCCTAAGAATTTAGTCCCCTCACAAATCAAAACCGACCAAATTGATGTCTATCAGTTGATGCCAAAAGAGATGTGGGTGAGGTGAAGTGAAAGCTACGAATGCTAAAGTTGAAGGAAAATAAGAGAGACAGTCATGCCAATTGCTGTTGAGCTAAGTTCAGTTTGACATTCTTTTTGTTTATTTCTTTGTATTGAGACTTCATCTTAATTAGTAAGTAGTAACCTTTAGCAGGGAAAAAAAAACCCTAAATTTCTTTTCATCCTTTTTAAAGTGGTGTTGCTTCATCCCTATATAGAAAGTTTCTTCAAGATTTCACAACACTACTAGTTACAAGACTTCAATCTAGCAACAATTGTTTCCAACCAACTATCACCATCACCAATATCGACTCTAATTATTTCGTAACAACGGACTATATAACCAGTCAATCATTTGCATTATACAAAAAAAAGGTAAATTTAAATGTTTTGTTTTTTTAAAAAAAAAAAAACTAGGTAAATTTAAACGTTGGTTAGTGTCGATGTGGACAAAATCTGTACTCCCATGAACTTTGACCTTACAAGGCCAAATTCTAAAATAAATTTTGAACCTATAAAAAGCACAAAAAGAAAATTTGTATTTTTATAATCTTAAAAAAAAAAGGAAGGAAAAAAAAGAGTGAAAATGGCATAATGAGGAAATAATAGAAAGAAAGGCAATTTGAAGGAAGCACTTTGAGTTATTGTCGGACAAAGGCTTTGTTTGGTAATTTGATAATGCCAAGACGACAATACAAAAGCACGCGCACTGTCGTTCAAATTTCTTTGTGAAATGACCACACTTGCCCTCCTCTGTTTTTGTGCAATTCCAAATCTAAAAGCCTTTTCCCATTTTAATGGTCCCCCGACCCGACACGTCGTCCAATAATCCTCCCACCAATTCACTTTTTTCCATTTTCTTTTTGTTTATTAATTAAATTATATTCTTTGCTTCCTCAATTAAATTTTTACCTTTTCCTAATTTTGCACTCATGGGCTTAGGATTAGGACTATCGCGTAATATCAAAGTTGTATCATCACTACTAAATCTGCTTTAATTGGTACCATATTTATGGTATATTTGAGAGTGTTCTTGTTAATAAAAAGTGTTAAAAGATCATTTTGATATTTGGTTTTACACACTTAAAAATACTTCTGAAGTATCTCTCAACGACTAGTCTCAAGTAGTTGAACCAAAGTCCTTTAAGATGTTTTTAACTTTTTTTCAAAGTATTTTTATGTGTTGAGGATTCCACATCGAAAAGATTGGTGGAAACCTCACAATATATAAGCTTACAAGGGTCACTCCACTCATAACCAATTGGTTTTGAGATGGAAGCCCATATAATATAATGTAAACCCAAACGGGTATTCGGTCCAATAAAAAGAAATTGGGATCCGTTCCAAGAATGGTGAACCAAAGAGGCATCATCTTGAGGGGGCATGTTGATGATTCTAAGTAGTATATTTTTTTCTATGTTAAAAGCACATCTACCATAGCCTTAAAAGAGTTTAGGTCAAAGTAAAGTTTTTTCTGCGCAATTTTACCTACTTTTATTTGAGAACACTTCATGGGTACTCTAGAAACCATTTCTAAAATTTTAAAGCATTTACCTTTAATTAAAACTAAAATTATTACAGATTTTAAGAATTCCAGAAAATTTATTTTCTTTCCTCCACGGCTATAAAAAGATCTATCTTTTTTTCCTTTTGATTTTGATGATTGGAGTTCTATGTTTATTATGATAAAATACAATTAATTTCAATTCATCAAAGTTGTAGAGTGAGGTTTCATTATCAATGTAAAACTTTGAATTACAAGAATATGACATTAAGCTAATGCTATGGGAGTAAGTTTTTAGCCATGTCAAAAGCACTCCCCACTTAAACTATTTTGTTTGGAAATAATTTATAATTAAATACTTTACAAAAAAAAAAAAACACATTTTTTTTTGTTGAGGGTCGTTGTGGACGTTGTAGAACCAATCATCAAAGTGATTGGTCATAACCCATAAGTTAACAAAAGTGCTTATGATCAAACTACTTTTGTTAAAATCACATATTTTAGGGGAAAAAAATCGGTTAAAAATCACTTTTGGTCCCTAAACTTTCATGAAAGTAACAATTTGGTCCCTAAACTTTGATTTGTTACGATTTAGTCTATGTACTTTCAATTTTGTAACAATTTAGTCCCTACACTTTAATAAGTAACAATTTAGTCCCCGTACTTTCAAATTTGTAACAATTTAGTCCCTATACTTTCAAATTTATAACAATTTAATCCTTGTTGCAAATAAAATCATCAAAATTAAATGTTGATTTTTATTATTTAATTATTAAACTTTGTAGCTTATTAACATATTGGGTCCCAAATTAGTTTATTGATCTATTTTGGTAAAAAAATTCATTAAATCTTTACATTAATTTTTCACGATAGGGACCAAATCGTTACAAATTTGAAAAGTATAGGGACTAAATTGTTACTTATTAAAGTTCATGGATTAAATTGTTACAAAATTGAAAGTATAGAGACTAAATCATTATAAAATTGAAAGTATGGAGACTAAATCGTTACAAATCAAAGTTCAAGGACTAAAATGTTACTTTCATGAAAGTTTGGGGAGTAAAAGTGATTTTTAACCAAAAAAAATCCATGCCCACCTTAAATATTCAATTTTGTTAATTAAATATATAAAATATATATTTAGTAAAAAAAATTTACATTAAAAAATCACATAATTTCTATTTTTATTTCGATCTTTTTTCAACTTTGAAGAATTTGAAACGGGGTTGAAAAAGAATCCGTACTCGCTCATTGACTTGGACACGTGTCCCTTTAATACTCCCATTTAAAAACAAACAAGGAGCGCGTGACTCTACGACAGTGTACTTCCCCGTCTTTTTCATGTTTCTGAATAACGGTTAATTATGTTTCTATAATTTGCTAAAATCCGCTTCCTTTTCACTCTATTTTCAATTTCACCCATCATTTTTTCTTCTATTCAAATTATTTCCCCACTTTCTTAATATTAATTATTTGCCCTTCCCCTTGCCCTAATGATATTTTGTCCCTTTTTCTATTGACCTTTATTTTTGGTACAGACTTTGCTTCAACATTGATAATCCCTTTGGAATGTTGTTCTAAGAAAAAAATATTGGGGAAAATTTTTCAAACTTTGCTCAAAATTTTGGGGAATTGAGTCAAATAAAGTTTAGCACAAGAGTATTATTTGCATTTTACTCCAAAATTTAATAAATCTTCCTAACACTCACATGGTACCTTTTTCGACATCTAGATTTTAGGTTAGGTCAGTATGGTCTAGAATTTGAAAAAGGCCAAATTTTTTAGGTTTGCATGTGAATTTGCTCATTACCAATTTATCATGACATAAAAATAATCTAGGTTTCGCTCACCTTTCAAATTAAAGATCCGTTTTTGCAAACATACAAATTATACACAAGTTGCTTAACTTAGTTCCATAGAACTCGTTATTACGTCATCCACAATTTAAATACAAATTATACAAACTTGTATGTTTCTATAATTTGCTAAAATCAATTAAGTTTTGCAATCAAATGTTGTTTAAGTATAGTATTTGGGATCAGTGTTAAATTTTTAGCTAATATTCTAATATTATTTTTAAAATAAAATGTGAGAGTAAAAATTCAAACTTGAAAATTAGAAAGGTAATAATCCAATATAGGTAGTCTATTATGTTTATGTTTTTTTGTTGCAGTGCAATTTAATTCTTTATATGGACATAAAGGCAAGTTGCTACTAATAACGAGGATATGAGTTGTAAATATTTAGAAATTAGTTAAGGACAAATTTGAAAAGTAAAAACACATGAGGGGCATCATAGCAAAAAAGAAATGAGTTAAAGAGTGCATTTAATTTCCTCAACCTCCGAGCCCACCCAACCTCCAATGTCCTATATTCTTTACTTTCTCCTTCAGCTTTCCATCTTCAAACCCTAGTGAAAAAAAAAGAAATACAAAATACAAACAAGTTGCAGAGAAAAGAAAAAGGTTCATTTGCAGGTGAAGAACAAAATGTTTTTACTCTACAGCCCAAAGCAACCGCACTAGCCTCCTTCCAACCCACAATCCCCCTCAAGCTCTCACTTCAGCCATGGCGGCGTTTCATTTCTCTAACCCTTTCCCCTCACCCACCGTTTCCATCTTCTTATTCTTCTTCCTTTTCTTCAAATCCATCGATTCTCTTTCATCTCCCTCCTTTTCCCTTTCTGGGTTTCGTGGAGATCCAGAGTTTGAGCTCAATGTCGCTCTGTACGGCGATGCGGCAGTTGTTGGCGGCGGCGGTGCTCTCCGGCTGACCAGTCCGGCCAGTTCCAGTGCTGGGCGAATCGTGTACAAGAAACCCATCAGGCTTGTTCGAGGTAAACCGAGGAGATTGATGTCTTTCTCGACTGATTTCTCGTTTTCTTTGTCGCCAAATACAGGGGAGGGTGGGTTGGGTTTTGTTATTGTTCCGAGTAGTTTTAATGTTAGTGCCTTTGACAACGGACCATTTGGGCTTAATTTTGGATCGGAGAAGAAGCAGAAGTTAAACATGATCGTTGTTAAATTTACAACTTCTTCTGATGCTGAGAATGGCGATCTGATTAGAACTTTGGTAGGAATTGATGTGGGTTACAAGAGTAACACATCATTAGCTGATTCGGGCAATTTTTCAAACAGTTCCTCGGCATTAATTAGGGGGCAGAATTTACACGCTTGGGTAGATTACGAGGTGGGTTCTAGGCAATTAGAAGTAAGATTAGCAGAAAATGGTTTGAACAAGAGGCCATCTGTGCCATTGCTTTCATACCCAATTGATTTCTCTCAGATTTGGAGTGAAGATGAAGAAGTGCTGGTGGGTTTGAGTTCATCAAATGGGAACTCATCCCAGCCATGTTTGGTCTATTCTTGGAGCTTCAAGCTTAAGAGCATTCCGAACTGGATGCATTCGGAACCACTCGATCCAAAGACGATCGCCATTGCTAAGGAATCGGAACCTGAAAGTGTTGTTAAGGAGGGCAAGAATTGCTTTATGAGAGTGGTTGCAGCCATGATCTTTGGGACTGGGTGTGGGGCATTGACAGCTTTTGTTGCATTGTATTTATGGACCATCTTTGGCAATAGGCGACCTGTGGTGCCTGAGGAGTTTGCGGTGCAGCAGATGGATGTTGTTAAGTACAAGAAAGTTGTGGGGTTGGACAAAGCCATCGAAGATGGTAAGAAGAATGTTGATGTTTGAGTTTGGAAATGAAAAAATTATTCTGTTGTAAAAATCCAATATGTTTTTGTTCTTGTATTTTGAGGGGTTTTTCTTTTTGTTGTGTTGCTGTAATTTGGCTATCAATTGTCTAAAGATGTAGTTTTTTCTAGTTACATTATGTGCAAAAAGGCAAGCCATTCGATCTGGCTATTGTACTGTGATTACCAATTTAATGGAACCACCTCTTTTAACTTGCCCACGCAACCTAACTTTTGATTGATTTCAACATTCTTTCTCAAATCATACAGCATTACCAAGCCAACAGGCTAACATTTGTGTGCTCCACAAACCAAAAAATGTCAAAATTACATAAAACTCATCAACCCGAACACATGGCTCTAATGAACGAGGCATCGGTAGCCTTAAAACTTGGTAATTCGAACATGGCAGCCTTAAAACTTGGCAATTCGAACATGCAGCCTCCAATGAATCCTAACTTTCATCCTACATATACTTGATGACTCAATTTTTTCTCTTCAAGCACAACAAATATGGAGGAATAAAGATCTTTGACCTCAAAAGAAGTAGTACATGACTATATTCGTGTTTAACACACTCAACTCTAAATATAGAAGTATGAGTCAAACATTCAACTCAATTTCGTTTATTAGGTACTAACTTTGCACATTCAACTCTAGAGTCTAGACTTTATAAATAAAGGATTTAAAATCACGGACCAAACATTCCTACTATGTGAAGAGTTGAAGAGTTATGAGCCACGATCCATCATTTAATGCAGGCAGTGAATCATAACACAACTTCAGCATGAAAGCAAAATGCGAGAGATATCTAGGAATTTGGTCAAAATGTTTGGCTACTACAGGGATAAGGCCTCATCCTCATCAAATCAACAACTGATAATAGATCTTTTCAAACAAAAACAAAGAACTTTCAAACCAGTTTCACACTAACCTTATGTTCTTACTTAGATATTCAATCGAATGGCTTAATTTACTTGGGAAAGTATCATTCGCATATCACATATGGGATTTGAACAAAAATTCATATTAGGTAGGTTAAAATCTTAACTGTCTGCAGACACAATCAGTTCAAAAGTCAAGCATATAATAAAAGACAACAGAAAATAGACAAATCCATATGACTGGCAACAGAAAGTTGCAAGAGTTGCAACATATTACATCCCTACAAACATAAAACCCCATACTATCTTCTTCTTACTCTTCGACTTCCTCTTCTTCATCCTCCTCGTAATAATCGTCTTCGGCAGTGGCATCTTGGTACTGCTGGTACTCAGAAACCAGATCATTCATGTTACTTTCAGCCTCCGTGAATTCCATCTCGTCCATACCTTCACCAGTGTACCAGTGCAAGAAAGCTTTCCTCCTGAACATGGCAGTGAACTGTTCACTTACACGGCGGAACATTTCCTGAATTGATGTGGAATTTCCAATAAAAGTTGAAGCCATCTTCAGACCAGTAGGAGGGATATCACAAACAGTAGATTTGACGTTGTTTGGAATCCACTCAACAAAGTAAGAAGAGTTCTTGTTCTGCACGTTGAGCATTTGCTCATCCACCTCCTTCGTGCTCATCTTGCCTCTGAACATGGCAGAAGCGGTTAAGTAGCGACCATGTCGTGGGTCAGCAGCACACATCATGTTCTTGGCATCCCACATTTGTTGAGTAAGCTCGGGCACAGTCAATGCTCTGTACTGCTGGGAACCACGAGATGTGAGAGGAGCAAAACCCACCATGAAGAAGTGGAGACGAGGGAAGGGAATGAGATTAACAGCAAGCTTTCTGAGATCAGAGTTGAGTTGTCCAGGGAATCTCAAACAGCAGGTCACTCCGGACATTGTTGCAGAGATCAAATGGTTCAAATCGCCAACTGTTTCAACCAAAAGTGTAAAACCATATTAGTATGGATGAATGAATTATACCAACTTGTTTTCAAAACACCTTGAAGTTAAGATGCACTTTCAAATCACTAGACTAACATAGATCTTTTTTTTTTCCCAATAAACAGACTAACATCGTTCATGTACCAGATCTCATTAATAATTTACAACTACCCACAGATCGGCTTTAACTCGGTGTATTTAAATCAATACGTGCTATGAAACGAAGAGACATCATACTACTCAAGTAGTAAGTACAAAGTAAAGAAGAAAGTTCCAGACGTTGAAAGGAATAAATATCTTACAGCTAGGAGTGGTGAGCTTGAGGGTACGGAAGCAGATATCATACAGAGCTTCATTGTCAAGAACCATGCACTCATCCGCATTTTCAACCAGTTGATGAACTGAGAGAGTTGCATTGTAAGGCTCAACAACAGTATCAGAGACCTTGGGAGATGGAAAGACAGAAAAGGTAAGCATCATCCTGTCCGGGTATTCTTCTCTGATCTTCGAAATCAGAAGAGTTCCCATTCCAGATCCAGTTCCACCTCCTAGAGAATGGCACACCTGAAACCCTAAAAAAACCCAAAAAAACCACAGCAATGTTAAGCAAAAATCACAAAAATAGACAGAGAAACAGAAGCAAAAACAGAAACAGAGGCAGATCGAGAGCAAACCTTGCAAGCAATCACAGTTCTCCGCTTCCTTCCGAACGACATCGAGCACGGAATCAATAAGCTCGGCACCTTCAGTGTAATGCCCTTTGGCCCAGTTGTTTCCCGCCCCAGACTGACCGAAAACAAAGTTATCCGGCCTGAAGATCTGGCCATAAAGGCCAGATCTGATACTGTCCATAGTACCAGGCTCAAGATCCATAAGAACAGCGCGAGGCACATACCTCCCGCAACTGGCTTCATTGTAGTAGACATTAATCCTCTCAAGCTGAAGATCGGAATCACCCCCGTACTTTCCGGTGGTGTCGATGCCGTGCTCGGCGCAAACGACTTCCCAGAACTTGGCACCGATCTGGTTGCCACATTGCCCACCCTGAACGTGAAGGATCTCTCTCATTTTCGCAGAAGAAGTCGAAGAAACAAGAAATGGGTTCTGTGAGAAATGCGAGAGAGAGGAAGGAAGGAAATAAATGGGAAGTTGTAGGGACGGAGAGAGATTGAGAGCTTATCTTTTTACAGAGATGGAGAGAGAGAGAAAGAGAGAGGAATGATTTATAAAGGAGAAGAGAGAGAGAGACTGTGAATTAGGGTTTTTTTGGTTTTAGAGAGAGGAGAGAGATGAGCTGTGAAATGCAACGGGCTACCTGGTGGGGTGGTAACGGTAAATGAAATGCGCTGGAAGGTTTTCAAATTTTGAAATTCAAATTTCATTGACAGCTGGACAAGACCCGGCCTTTTCCCCCAAATCCAATAAATAAATAAATAATATTAAAATCTCAAAAAAGAAAAAAAGTTCAAATAAATAGAATAAATAAATAAATAGTTGGATATGTGTCAACAATTTCTATGAGGGTAAAGGGGTCCATGTGAACTTGTCTCGAACTAGGTTGGAGTTCAAATTTTCTTTTTTATTTTTAGGATTGGGAGTTTTAAATTTCTAATTTCAGATGGTGACAGAGATTTTTCTTTCTTTATTTTTGTTTTTTTGTTTTTTAAATAACTTTCTTTATTTTTGTTTTTTTTAATATATTTTTGTTTGTTTTTAACAATATATATATGGTATATGGTTTAGCGGTTGGATATGTGTACCTCTCATTATGAGCTGTAGTTTTGAATCACAATCCTCATTTCATTCTCTAGAATTTCTAAAATTATGTGAAAAAAGTTTTGATTTTAATTTGAAAAGTTATATAGGTTAATTGAAAATGCTAACTAAGTAGAAAATAATTTAGTTAGTCTTATATTGTCAATCTAAGCATGATTCAACTAGTTGACACATTATATTAGTGATTTAGATCACCGTCCTCACGTGTTGTTGAACTTATAAACGTTTAATAATAATAAAAAAAATTAAAATTGATTGTTGTTGTTATTATTATTACATTGTCACTTTTTAAGTATATAATTGTAGTATCTCTAATCTTGTTCGTTGACAATTTTAATAATATTAGTGGTAGTAATAATGGTAATGAATGCAATTAATTAATTAAGATTTTAATTTCATAATTATGACATTAAACAAATTTAAAAAAAAAAAAAAAGATGAAAATAAACTAAATAAATATCGAACTATCGATATTTTCATTTTCTCACTGCTTTCTCCAGTGCAAAATGGAAATTCAATATTTTCAATGGTCAAAAAAAAAATGGAACAAAATTCCAACCTCACATTTTCCTTTTTCTCTTTGGGATGAAATCATGAGAAAGCAAAACTCTACAAAATGTCCTCGAAAATCTAAAAAATCCAAGGTTAAATTTGTCATTTTTTTGAACAAAGGTTAAATTTGTCATTTTTTTGAACAAAGGTTAAATTTGTCATTTAACAACCAAATGATTTACCATTTCATTTTATGCTATGTTACCCAAAATAGGATAAGATGAATTGGACAAAAAGTTCATTTGATATTAAATTGAACACCCATCCTTATAAGGGACAGGGAGCCCCATTGTCCTAAGTAGAGAGGGACATTTTGACAACTTATATATTTTTCCTTTTTAATATTACAAAAATTAAATATTGAAAAATATATCCACTCCTAAATTTAAACCTCCAAACTTCATATTCTTTTTAGGAACTCTAAATTTCATCGCTTGATAAAGAATAATATTATTTCAATCTTACATGAACATTTTATATGTCACTACATATTGTTATATAAGCTTATGTCCCCAAAAAAGTTTCAATCTCAAGTTATTTAAAACAATATTAAACTTAACATATAGTTAGAAGAATATATTAATTAATTGGTTAAAATACCCTTTCTTGCTATACATTAAGACCCGTTATATTTTAATTTATGTATTTTCAAATGTCAGCATTTATAAAATCAAAACTTATTATCAGTTTTATGGTTAGGTTTTTTCCAAGAAAGTTTTAATCTCTATTACTAGTCCTTTTAAAGACTATGAAAAAAATGCTCGCATTGTCAGTCCTTGAATAAAAAATATGTTATTTTACCATATTGAATAAAAATTAACTTTGAACTAATAATAAGAACTAACTTTAAGATTTTTACATAGATTTACTTTGACATTTAAAAGTACATTTATGGGCCATGTCTCGAAGTATATAGGCTGAAATAGTATTTAACTAAACCAATTTTTAAAAATTAAATTTCTCGTAATCGATCGTGGGCAATTCCCGTTTTTGCCCTTCCTTAATGATATTTTTAGAAAAAGATAAAAATTATTTTAGATCATCGTCCCCACACCACTTACTGGCCAAAAAAAAAATCCTCCACAGCCAATGAATATATTGTTTGAAAGAGAAGTGAATGTGATATATTTGAAGCCAAACTTTCAAGCAAAGCAAAACAGAGAGGATCTCACACTCACTCTGAAAAGCACAAAGCAAAAGAAAGAAGGCTTGGCCAAAAAGATAACCCATGGCAGAAGGCAGCATTGCCAAAGTAAAATAAAATTACACAAGAAAGAAGAAGCCCACATGAGATGAGATTCACTGTCACAACACATACTATGAACTGGCAGCCATGTGCATCACCAGTGCAAGTGATTTTCTTTACACCTTCAGCCACTCCAAGCAAGGACACAGCCCCCAACAGAACCTTGAGGGGTAGTAGTCCTTCAAGTAAACTTCCTTGCTCAGTCCCACAATGTAGAAACTGAAGGACCTTCCATGGTCAGCCATCGTGACACGGGTCACCGGTATGACCGAGATGATATGTCGTTCGCATATGACCCGTGCAGTTGGGGAGATGGATGCTCGATCGGCAATGACTTCAGAAGAGAACTTGTTGAGAAAGAAGGAATCTGCAAAGAAAGCTGGAGTACATTGATAGGCCTGAGTGTTGCATAACTGGACCCCTTTGGCTCTGTGGAACACTTCGTCCGGTACAGATGCTGCTCCGCTCATGGCGCTTACTTTTCGAGTTGAAAGTGTCCTCCTGTAAAAGAAGAATTCCTTTCTTGTTGTTGTTGCTATACACATCTTCCAGCAAAAGAGAATAGGAATATAACTAAATAAACCATCAGATTCTTTTGTTTTCACTTCTGTTGCAGTCTAATTAATATACACAACGTGTTTAGTCATCTACTACTCGATATTCCAGATCCAAGTCATGATGAGGAGTAGAATAGGAAGGTCGACTGACAAAAACTGTCTATTATAGTGCTATGGAAATATTGGGTAAAGGTGGAATACCATAAAAAGTCAGATTCTTCATGTGGAGCTTAGTTTTGGGAAGTACTAAAGTGGGAACAGTAATTCAAAGGAGAACTCTCAACCTTCAAATCTCACCTACTTGCTGCTTACTTTGTGGTAGAGGGAAGAAACTCAAGATCATATGTTTGTTCATTGCCACTCTACCCAAAAGTCAAGGACCATGGCGGCTTTTGCTTGTTACCTTCATTATGTTTTGGTTCAACGGTCTATGGAACAGCTAAATGTCTCTTTTGGAAAGTATGAATCAGAAGAAACTGAAGAATTTTCCATTCTAGATTTGAAACTATCATTATGGCTTTCCTTTGGAGCTCTTTGCATTAAACTGTAATTGTAACAAGGATTCTTCTTTTATTAAAACCAACAAACTGGGGGTAGTGATCCCCTTCCTCTCGACTTTGGGTTCGATTTCTCATTTCCCTTTGTATTTCTCTTGATCAAATGATCAAATGAACGTTACGCTTGTTTCTTACGAGAAAAAAAATATAGCTACAGAAACAGGAAGTTCTAAAAAATGTATCAGAAGTATGCACACCATTTAACAACCGCAATACTTCGAGTCAGAAGAGAACCACTATGTTGGCACGTCTCACACTTAATTAGGCCGCGAGATCCGCAGGTTGCACAAGGGAGTTTACCCTTACCATCACATTTTGCACATCTGCACATGACATGAATTATTAGCATTGAGAAACATAATATTTCAAATAGAAAGTTATCGGTCACCCAGCAGCAGCAGAGAAATTTAAGTAGGCTTAGATTATCAAATGCCATGGTAAGGGCCTTTTGAGTTCAAACCCTTTCTATCTTAGCTATACATCAAAGGTGTTAACAAGTCTTGTGCTAGAATCTAATAATCGAATAATTGCACAAGACATGAGAATATACCGTTAAATAACTTACATGGTGTCAGATCCATCTCTATGAGCAATCAAACCCCGACCATAACAAGAAGGGCATTGAACCATATGATTTTCAATATAAAATCCAGGTTCTTGATCTGCATTACATGTCGGACATACAAGATCTCCTCGTCCTGCACAGACTGCAGAGTTTTTCGAACACATGTTAAAATCAAATGATAATGTGCGTAATACTAAATGCTTAGCACTGTCTTCAGACCCATAAAATCTCCAGTCGAGTTAGTAAAGAACCATCAATATTGAATGTCATTGATTCATATCAAGCACAGAGTAAAAGCACTTTAATAACTACAAATTTAATTTCCAGAGTCCTCACCTGAACACTTCTCAACGGTTTCAGAATGAGGAGTTGTTTTCCTTGATTCTTTATAAGGTACAAAAAGAAGTGGGAACTCAGATTTCAAATCCAATTCCCAGACTCCAAGTTCAGGTCCATTGTTTCTTCCATCAATTGCGCCACCACTATATGGCTCGGTTTCTTTTAAAACATCCCTTTCCTCTATGAAAGTATCCAGAGTTCCCACATAAACATTACAGTCTTCCACAGCACGAATCTTCCACCTACGAGCAGGACGACTTCCCCAGCAACAACGATGACCAACATGATCAATAAGCAGTTCTCTTATCTCTACTTCATCCAATATTTGTCTGCACATAAGTCAATTCGGGAGCCATATTATCCATTGAAAGATAGACTTGACTCTTCACCAAAGAAAGCAAGGGGTTGTCTGAAAAGAAAACCGTTTTTGATAAAGAGTTTTCTACTTTTTATAAGAACAAAAATGATGTAAAAGCATGCTTGGATAAAGGTTTCTTCAAAGTTATTTTCTCTTGTTTCTTTAGGGTATTTTCATAAATGATCTATGCCATCAAAATACAAGTACCAAAGATTTGCAAATATTGATTTCAATACACAAATATTAACTATTACAAGTCATTCAATTATGATCTCAAAAACATTCCATGAAACAAAAACTGTTTTTGAGAGAGCCCCTAAATCTTTGAGATAACTAAGAGACATGAAAAAGTGAGTGAGAGCCTCCTCATACAAACAAGAGATGAGCTCAAACGACAGATGAATAATGAGTTTGTTGACTTATACAAGTCAGTTATTGATACTCTTTTCCACGCCACCATTATTATTGTCTACCGACGCCAATACTTAATTCAGGTAACAACCATATTTACCAACTTAATCACTATATTCTTATCACTTTCATGTTTCAATTTTCTACAAAAACAAACTAATAGCTGCCAAATGGGAATGATAAATGCTACTAGTCCTGCGCTCTTCTTACCTTCCAAAATCATTACTGGTTCGACCAACTTCTCCTGCATATCCACCTTGATAAAAAAGAGCTTGATCTGCAACAAATAACTATTCATTAAACATCCATTATAATTTTCACAAAAACAGACGCAGAAAACTCTACTGATTATAAGCTATGTTCATCATCTCTCTCAAATTCTAAACAGTGCATATCAAAATTCTAATCGTACTTAACAAGAAGCAAAAAACTAAGTTACAACCAGCAAAAGAAACAGAAAATTCAGGCAATGAGCTACATCATCCATGTCCAAATCCTCTACCTGCGGTAAGTAAAACTTCCATAAAAGATCAAAATCATCGACACCCACGAATTGTTCTTCCATAAACAAATTGCAAAGCAATTGGGTACCTCTAGGATCAGGCTCCGGCGAACTAACCAAAGCGCCGTGAAGAGAAGGTGGGTAATAATCAGAAACATTAGGCGCCGATCGAATTTCTTCGACGCTGACTTGGGTTCCTGCAAATGAATCGGTGGGGTTTGCGGAGCCCGTTCCTCTCACGTACTGATAATGACTCAACTGATCCCTCCCTCTATCTCCCAATTCGCTTCGATTTTCTTCCCCAAGCAATGATGAAAAACGAAAGGGGGAAAATCCCACGAACAAAAACTGTCAGCAAAGCCAATTGGGACTCCGAAATTTTCAATCCCAAAGAAAATGAGAGTGTACCTGAAAGCAAAGGATCCTCCATGTCCGTATCTTGGCGGGCACAATTTGGGATGGAAGAAATTAGAGTAATAACAAGCCCGTTTCCTTCATAGCGAAGAAATCAATCAAGTTCGGTGACGATTTAGGATTTTGTCATGTTGATCTTGAAAGACTTCGTCCATATTTTTTTTGGTCCACGCATTGATGGAATTATTTCCATGTCTGTCGTCTTCCGTTGGTTGGTTGATTGGTTTATTACTCTCTGGCTGTTCGTGAAAAACACAGTGGGGGATGTTTACAAATGGACTGATCTTGTTTAGTGGAGAATGTGAAGTTTTTTTTTTTTTTTTTTTTTTTTTTTTTTTTTTTTTTTTTGGTTAAATTAATAAGTTTCAATTATACCCTTAAGTTTCAAGAGTTTCAATTTAACCTTTAGAGTTTCAAGTTTGTTTCAAAATTGCCCTTCAAATGTTTTTCCGTTAATACTTAACCGCGAATGGTTTTGTCGCATGACTTGGAAACAATCCAGAATATCTGGTAAAAAGAAAAACTATCGTGGCAACCTTAAAGTAAAAGGAACAAATTTTGGACGAACAAACCCATATGCAAACAAGCAGGCATTGCCTTTGATGAAGCCTAAACACGGTGATAGCTCATGCGCCACCGGTACGCAACCTTCCATGTCGTCGTTTTGAGATAGCGAGACCATCAGGGAGCTTATTCACATGGTGACAAACGCTAGGGCACTGATCATGGAGCGGAGATTGTAGATTCCTGACATCTTTCACTTGGGAAATTTTACAAACACTTGGTGTGTGAAAAGGCAGTTAAAATAGATGAAATAAATCAGACACACTGCATTCAGTTACCTACTTTAGCACATTGTTGTATCCATATGAAAAGGAAGATTGATGTCTTTTGAAAATATACACATCCAAAGAGAGTGAGATATCAAATACATATCTCTGTGTTGTAAAATTCTTCTCCAATAAAAACTTAAATAAAAACTATTGTTGCCCCTTCATAGTGGATGTAAGCCAAATTGGTCGAATCACTCTAAAATCTTTGTCTCCTTCTTCCTCGCTTTGTATCTCCTTCTTTGTTCTTCGATCTTGGAAGAGAATTCTTCTTCAGAAGAGAAATTAGGTTGATTGTTTGATTTCCCTCGTCTGGTTGAATTTGGGAATTTTGCAAGTCAATTACATTTGGTGCTGCCACGTTCTGTATTGTGTGTAAAGATTTACCACTGCCACGTCTCATTTGCAACAATGGGGTTTACGATTTCTGTTGTGGGTGTGCTTTTATACATAGTTTCTTGTGCAATATGGTTCTTTAAAGTCTGCTGCCATGCAACTTTTGTGAGTTTTTATGGTTATTGACACACAAAAAGAAATGGAGTTTTTTTGTTTGTAATGGTTGAGTGAAGCAAGTGGAGTGACCTTATTAGTAGGCAATTTACTTTGTACACTGATTTTGCATTGTTGTATTATTTTTACGTGCAGGAACAGAGTAGCCATGGAAGTTTTGAGAAAGAATGAACAAAAAACTTGAAAAAGATAGAGATGAAAGTGAGTGTAATTGAGATTTTGGACGGTGGCATGAAAGGAATAGCCATGGAGGGAGAAGGGATGAACAAGCCAGGATTCGATACAGTTTTTCAAAGGTTGCACCATGGTTTTTATTACTTTTTTTTTTTACACGATATATTCTGCCAGGTCAGAGAAAAAACCATCTGCCGTTAAATTTTTTACGGAAAAACATTTCAAGGACAATTTTGAAACAAACTTGAAACTTGGAGGGTATAATTGAAACTTTTGAAACTTGAGGGGTATAATTGAAACTTATCCTATAGTCTAGGGGTATTTTTAATAATTTAACCTTTTTTTTTTGGCAAATTGGACCAAATTAATAGCACAGTTGCAAACTAATTGCAAATATAACAAAATTAATTGTAAAATACCAAAAAACTATCATCACTGATAGACTCCAAAGTATATTCGTGTATATCTCTAATAGATTTTGATTAATCAAAATCTATTAGTGACTATCACTTTATCAAAGTCTATTAATGATAGTCACCAATAGATTTTGACTAACCATAGTTTATCAGCACGGATAGACTATGAATAATCGTAGATTGATACATTCTAATAAATTAGAGTCTATCGCTGATAAACTCTGATAATCGAAGTCTATAGATAGATTCTAATTAATCATAGTTTATTAGTGTCTATCAGTAATATATTCAAATAGATTTTGCTATATTTGCAATTTTTTTACATTGTACTATGTTTGCTATTAATTAGGTCTAATTTGCCACCCACTGCAAATTCTATGTGAATAGATTTGAACACAAACACATCAAATAATAAATAAAAATAAAAACACATGCAAACACATCACTTTTCATTCATAAACGTTACGTAAAATGTTTGGGTTGTTTTGAAACCAACTTTAAACTTGAAAGGTTACGTTAAAATGAACTTTTGAACCTTCAAAAGTATAATTGAAACTAACTTTCATAGTTTCTAAAAAAAAAAAAAAAAAAAACTTTCGCAGTTCAAAGGTATTTTTAATAATTTAACTTTTTTTTCGTATGAACCAATATCAAGAAAGATTAATTGAAAAAAAAATAATTATTGAAGTGAGTGCAAATTTGTCTAAAAACATAATATTTATATTAAATTAAACTAGTCCATGGGAGTGGGTGTGTATTTCGATTCATAAACTTTAAAAAGTATTTAATTGGTGTTCACGTATGATTATTACTTTGGCTATTAAACTTTGGATATTGTATTTATTTAATCATCAAACTTCAAAAAGTTTCAAATTTTATTTAAAAAAAAAAATCGAAATTGAACTATTGTTCTAAAACCTCAACCACAAACAACGCCTTCTACTTAAGTTATAGTTTAATCATCAATGATTGGACTCTACCTGATAATCGAACCTTGTATATGTTTTCTAAAAGTATGAAATAATTATAAATACGATTTGCATATTTCTCATTGCAAGTATTTTAGTACATTAAAAGAAAGACAAAAAATAAACAAAATTAGAATAAAAAGAAAAGCTAACTGAGAGGCTTGTGACATTTTTGATTTCTTCCATCCAAAAACATTATATTAGATGACCTAAACATCCATTTCAAGCAAAGCAATGTGTGACGTAAATTAAAATTTTGATTATAATAATTTTATAATTCAAAATGAAAAAATATATAAAAAATATGTGTATTTTATAAATTAAATTAAATTATTGGTATTTATCTATTTAAATTTTAAATTTGAAAGAAAAGTGAAAAAAAAACAAAACAAAACAAAAACATGCACCAGAAACGAAAAAGAAAAAAAAAATTCTACACATAATGTTGCCACTAGGATTCGAACTCATGAAACAAAAGAAAGCAAGTCACACCATGACCACAATGCCAACACCAACTTTTGTTTTTAATGTGTGGAGGTCGTCTCTTCA
The DNA here is from genome assembly GCA_036850905.1 of Luffa acutangula. Classification (NCBI taxonomy): domain Eukaryota; kingdom Viridiplantae; phylum Streptophyta; class Magnoliopsida; order Cucurbitales; family Cucurbitaceae; genus Luffa; species Luffa acutangula. The sequence goes on along the minus strand of CM072087.1, from coordinate 48,718,019 downwards.
AGAGACGACCTTTGACTGAAAAATTAAAACAACAATATTTTAATAATAAGTTTCAAAACAATTATATTTTAATAAAAAGTTTTTAAAAATATAATATTAATAAAAAAATGTCCTCTCTTTTGGGCCTTTGATTTGTTTGGGAGAAGTATAGTAGTGCTCCATTTTCCTTTAATATTCTCAATGTCTACAGGGTACTATTCTTATCTCTATACCATTTAATGGGCAAAATACAACGGGACATAATGTTCTATGATGAGTTACGTTTGACCTAAATTTGATACTTTGGTTCTATGGTGGAAATTGATTATGGAAATCTTATAAATATTTGGAAGGGGCAAGATAAAAAGTTTTTAGTCTCTCTTTTCGGTGTTTTTTCAATTTAGTCTATATTGTTTAAAAATTTTCAATCCAAGCTGATCTATTTTAATACATTTTTCAATTATAGTGTTTTCATTTGGTGGTGTTGAAATTAGTTGAATATGAGTTTGCATGTGGCATGGTACCTAGTGAATGGCTAAAATTTAGACGATTTAAACAACCTATGAGATGATAAGCCAACATTTCTACCAACTTCTTAAAATTTAAAGGAGAAAATAAAAGTTATTAGAGAGGGATCTTAATTGTTTTTTTAGACTTTTATTGATTTACTGACAATCATGGTAAGTTTATCATCAATCAATTTTAATATTCACCAACAATAGATTATAAAATCGAAATTCGTGAAAATGCAAAAAACTAAATTGAAACTCTACGGACAATAACGAACTATATTTAATAAGACACTCTAACACCAAAGATTAAAGCATATATTGAGTGTATATATGATTACTCTTCATAAATGCTCCTTGTTGAGGATCCCACACATTGAAGAGATAAGTGAATACCTCCCGATTTATAAGACACTATGAGTTACTTCATTCATTGTCAATTGATTTTGAGATGAAATCTCATGTTATCTAATATGATATTAAACCCCATTGCACCCAAATGGGTATTTAGTAAAAAAAAAAAAAAAAGTAGAGATCTGAACCAATAATGGTGAACCCAAAGAGGCACCATCTTGAAAAAAAAAAGTTGATTGAACACGTTGTTGGTCTACTCAGACTTGTAGATAAGTAATTGAGTACAGTTTATTGTTTGGTTGTCTAAATTATTTTAGCTCTTATAGTTGTCAACATTCTAACAGTGGCATGTAGAAAGATTCCTACATATTGATATGGAGCAAAAAAATTTCAAAAAAAAATCGACAAAAATGGACATTATGAAACAAATGGACAGAAAAAGAAAGAAAAAAAAGATGAGATGTCACAGGACGTGGAAGTTGGAGTTTGACTATGAGGTGTCTTTTCCAACAGACGTACCGAGAAAATTTATAGTACTACGGTAATACCTACTCCCTCCATTCAGCATTTAACACGTCATTTAATGATACAATATTTTATTCTACGGGTCTCACACCATTCTTAAATACTCCTTACATGACAAACAATGGCAAATAATAATGAATGGAGGTAGTATGAAAAAATTTTCATACTACCGTAGTACTAGAAATTTTCCCTAGACGTATCACACCACGTCATCTCCAACTCGACTTTCCTTCGGACCCGTTTGGAATACTTTTTAGTTTAAGTGTTTTTCAAAAATGTATTTTTTTTATAAACATTTTGTATATAAATTGTTTAAAATTTAAATACTCATGTGTTTGGTTATATTTCCTCACAAGTGTTTTTATACCCAAGTTTATACCCAAGTTATTGTATAGTTAAAAACTATTTTTAAAAAATTTGCTTTCAAGTGTTTCTCACAAAATGATTTAGGGCATGTTTGGTGGGCAATCCGGATCCTGTTTTATGTTTTCAGATTCACTGAATTCAGTGAATATGCGTTTGGTAGATGTGTTTCTAAAAACTGTTTTCGGATTCTATGATCCAAATAGTGAAAATTCTGAAAACAACTTTTTTATGTTTTCGTTGTATCCAGATTTTGAATTTCAAAATTTTAAATGCATAATTAATTTAAAAAAGATAAAAACTTTAATAAATATAGTATTTCATATTATAAACTCAATTTATTTTTGTAAAATTAAAATTTGTATAATATAATGTATTATAAATTATATGATATTGTAAAATAATAATAATAATAAATTTATAATACATAACATTTTTATAAATTAATTAATAATATTTTATATTCAGCTTAGTATTTAGTTGATAACTACAAATAATTTATCGTTTATAAATATATTGTCAAACACATTCTGAACCATTATTTAAATTCATATCCAATTTCTAAATCTGCTACCAAACACATATCTGAAAACATGAAATACAACTCTGTTTTCATTGAATCCCTTGTTTTCAAATTCCTGTTTTCAGATCACCAACCAAACGGACCCTTATTTCTCAATCTCATTTTTTAATAAGTCATTTTTAGTGGTCATCAAATACTAGATTTTTTTTCAAAATTAAACACTTAAAAAGTTAAACTAAACACACTTTTCTTCCACTTGGAGGGTCAAGATTGTCGATCTCCACGTGCCATCTTATATATATATATATATATATATTTTTTTTTAGAATACGTGGCATCTTATAATTTGTTAGTCAATGCTGGTCTACTTAATGCGCCGCACATATATCGTAGAGAGCTGACTAAAAGCCTATGAGGGGCTTTCTTTAATGAAACTTTATCAATTCGGGAATAATTTTAGTATTTTTTTTTTTTTTTTTTTTGAGAAGGGAATAATTTTAGTATTATCCAAACATAAATTATAAATTTATAATTATGGATAGTTTATTTCATTGTTTAAAATATTTTTAAAGCCGGGCACATGGGAAATTCATTTTTTTTTTGTTCAAATACATTGTTATTGTTTTTTTTAAGACTATAGATATTCTAATTGGGGTGTGAATGCGATCGAGTTAGTTGCCTTTTAATTAAAAATTATTTTAATAAATTTCACAATAAAATGGGAAGATTCAATACTTTTACATATATTAAAAGTGCGATGTTAAAATATCGAGGAAATAAAATTTTAAAAGCCAAAATCATTTTCTTCCTTTTTTCTGTTTTTCCTTTGAACCTTTATTTTCTTTTGTTTTGATAAATCATTCAACTTTATATTAAATGATATGTTGCACGTCATTTTCAATGTATTTACGTATTACCCGTAATTGATGCAGTATGCATTATGTAGCTATGTGCATTTAACATGAAATAAAATTGTTACGAAGAAAAAAGAAGAAGAAGAGTAATTTGCTGGTTAAGACACTAGTGAATGCCTATGAATATTTAAGAATCAAAATACAGTAATTAAGTCAGGTAAATTAAATAGTCTAAAAAAACGACATAATCTACCAACCAAAATTATATTTAAAGATTCCTTTTACAGTGACTAATTGGATTTTATTATCTAGTACCTATGCTAATTTAAATTGTAAAATGTTTAAGGTTTGGTTAAATAAGTAATAATGAAATAAAATGATTGATAAGATCATGGTCGTCTTTTTTTTTTTTTTTTTTTGGGTCTTTTACTTTGATATCTAAATAATACACACTATTTAAAAATTAAAAATATTTAAACAAAATGATGGATTAGATAGTGAGTTTTTTTAGATGGTGGTTACCATAAATTAAAAGTATTTAAACAAAATGATGAACACTTTAAAATATCGTTATTTTTGTAAAAATTTAATACATTATTATTATTATTATTATTATTATTATTATTATTATTATTATTATTATTATTATTATTTTAGAAAAAAAAAGGAATACATCATTGGAGGACCTTTGAACACACAATAAAAAATTTAGAGACCATTTGATAACCATTTAATTTTTAAAAATTAGACTTGTTTTCTTTAAAATTACTCACAGGTTTTTGAAAACTTAAGGTTAAAAACAAAATTAAGGCCGTTTCATAACTTAAAAAAGTTTTTGAAAATTTAGGTCCCGTTTGATAACTATTTGGTTTTTTATTTTTTGTTTTTGAAAATTAAGCTTAAAAATACTACTCCCACACATAAGTTTTTTGATTTTGTTATCTACCTTCTTATTATGTTTTCAAAAACCAAGCCAAGTTTTGAAAACTAAAAAAAATAGTTTTAAAAAACTTGTTTTTGTTTTTGGAATTTGGCTTGGAAGTTAAATGTGTCATTGACAAATATGCAAACCATGATAAGAAAATTGGAGAAAAACAAGCATAATTTTAAAAAACAAAAAACAGGGTTCAAACAAACTTAGAGTTGGAAATGATATTTATAAGCTTAAAAAATCAAAGAAACAAAAAATAAAAAACCAAATAGTTAAGATCTTAGTAATTTATTTGATTCCTTTTAAATATGGAATAAATATTATGAGACTAAATTTATAATATTTAACCAAAATTAAATAATTATTTATGGAATCTAATATATTTTGAAACTTTTACTACCATTTACAAATACGAGTACAAAGTTCTCTCCTTTAGCGAGAGTTAGAAACAACAGCGATTGCCGGAGTGGCGACGGCTGACGTAGGAGACCACAGCCCAAGAAAAGAGCCGCCAACACGCACAAAGCTTCGTAACATTTCTTTCTCGTTTTGCTTTTCTCCAGATTCCCATCTCAACGACGAGACCCATTATTCTTCTTATTCCATTTATTCGTTCTATTTCGCCTTTGTTGGTTTAATTTCTCTTTAAATTTCCCTTGATCTCCTTCTCGCCGGTTCAGTCTCCTGGGTTTTCTGGGCCCCTTTGGCTGCTCCGGTTAAGCCATGGTTGCCGATTCGAAGGGCAAATCCGATATCTCATTCGCCGGCACTTTCGCCAGTAGTGCTTTCGCTGCTTGTTGGGCCGAGGTAACATTCAAATCTCTTGATTTCTTACTGTATATGTTATGTACATACACTGCACTGCATCGTATCTTCTTAAATCCTTCTGACGATCTTGTTTCTAAAGAGCTTCTTGTTGAAATTGAGTTTTTATCCATGTTTGGATTTGGGGTTAAAGAGTTTGATGATTTGTATGCTTTTTTGTTGTCAAATTCAAATTATAAACGTGGGTTTGTGAGATAATTAGCTGATTTTATTTGCATCTTGACCATTTCCAACTCTGGTTAAACATGCATTGGGATCGGCTCGAGTGATACTCGATGGGTCAATTTTTGTTGTTTTGAACAAAGTTTGATTTTATATGGGGTTGTGTTCCGAGGATCTTGATCATCACTAGAAGATAACTGAATTTTCATTATCTATGATATCATGAAGTTGTGATTTTGTAATTGTTTGCTTTCTTGTATCTGTGTGGGAAACCATTGAAATCGCTGGGAGCTGTTTCTTGGTTTTAGAAATTGGCCAAAATATCAAGTGTGATACTCAACAAAGGGAACAGAGACAGAAGTAGATATTCATATTATAAGCTTAATTAAAAAAACAGAAAACTAAAACTAAAAGCGAAATGGCTATCAAACAGGCTTATATTATGCATTGAAGCAATTGTTGAGATCTTCTGTCACCGTACATTGTTGGATCTGAAATGATTTTTGTCAACAATTTTCATGCATTTGATATTGATGCAGGTATGTACTATTCCTCTAGACACTGCCAAGGTTAGGCTTCAGCTACAAAAAAAGGCTGTTGCTGGCGATGCCTTACCAAAATATAGGGGCATGCTGGGTACAGTTGCAACCATAGCCAGAGAAGAAGGTTTGGCGTCCCTCTGGAAAGGCATTGTTCCCGGCTTGCATCGTCAATGTGTGTTTGGAGGCTTAAGGATTGGGTTGTATGAGCCTGTAAGTTATTGAAGTCTATTCTCTACGCCTACTGTTCTGTCTTTAAGCTCATATCTGACACAAAGTTTTGTATATTGTGTACATCACAGGTTAAGACCTTTTACGTGGGCAGTGACCATGTTGGCGATGTTCCTTTATCTAAGAAGATTCTTGCTGCACTGACAACTGGTGAGCATGGATTGGACTTTATGCTGCATGTAACATTTGTTCTTGAGTCCATGATTACACATCTAATGATTGTCATATTTGGTTCTAGCGTTAAGGCCTGTATTTCTTGTTGAGGATGTTGGAAAAATTTTGAAGATCAGGGATTTCTGAAACCATCAGTAAATGAAATATCCATAAAAGTAAAGGACTGGCCTATAAGTTATTGATTGAGCCACACAACTTAACTAAGAGAAGATATGCTTGGACTTCCAAGTTATAAGTCCTCGTAAAATTCTTGTGTGGCTAAATTTTCCCACAAATTCCTTTATTGCTTGTATGGTCAAAGAAAAGTAAGAATGAGTGGATGTTTTGCATTTTGATAAGTTGGAACCAGAGAAGAGTTTGCAAAAAATGAAGACATTGTGATGCCGAAGAGACGTTTTTTCCAAACTGTTTTTATATTTAACTTTTCACTCATGTTTAAGAAGCTCAACTGATTCCCCTTTGATACAATAAGGGAGGTTGAGTTTTTCCAACCAATTTGGCCTGGTAAAAGGGACTTTATTATTATTATTTTTTAAAAAAAAAACTTTAAAATCATCCAAAAAAGGAAAAGTCAGAAAATTAATTTAGTAAATCTTATCAACTCACTTCCCTTTCCTCCTCCTTTAACAGGTGCTGTGGGGATCACAGTAGCAAATCCAACTGATCTTGTGAAAGTTAGACTACAGGCAGAAGGAAAGTTACCTCCTGGCGTGCCTAGGCGCTATTCTGGGGCACTGAATGCTTATTCTACCATTGTTAGACAGGTGAGTTTTATTTGACCTCAAGATCAGGGAAAATGTTATTGCCATTTCCATTGCATGATTTGCATATAACATATAGGAAGGAGTTGGAGCTCTATGGACTGGCATTGGACCAAATATTGCAAGAAATGCTATTATAAATGCCGCAGAACTAGCCAGCTACGATCAAGTGAAACAGGTAAAAGCATCGGAAACTTGTGTTCTTAGAACATTTCTCGTCTCCTGCCCCACTTGCCCGGGGACTTCTTGTGCCAGTTCTTATCTTATTGTATATTTTGTTGCAGACAATTTTGAAAATTCCAGGTTTCACGGATAATGTTTTTACTCATCTTCTTGCTGGTCTCGGAGCTGGGTTTTTCGCTGTTTGTATTGGCTCCCCGGTCGACGTGGTAATCTCTCTATATCCATGCTATATCACTTTTTTTATGGTGTTTTCATTTAATAATTTATAGGCGCCACACTCTTTTGAATATCTGCACACTTGAATTCTTGTTTTTTTTTTTTTTTTTTTTTTTTTTTGAATAAACTTGAATTCTTGTTATGTCATGGTAATTGAAAAAGTACACTGTTTATGCTTATTGCCTGCCCTTCTATTAGAAATTGGATTCATTTGCACATTCTCATATACCTTTTTGGCAGGTGAAATCAAGAATGATGGGGGATTCAACTTACAAAAGCACACTTGATTGTTTCGTCAAGACTTTAAGAAATGATGTATGTTTTCCTACTCTTCCAGTGTTTCCTTAACATTTTCTTATCATCCCAATTCCTGTGTTACTTTCATTAACACGGTTGAGCTTGTTCTCTTGTTATCTGTTTTTATTATGGAGAAACTGCACTGTTAGAAGGAAACAAAAAACAAAGTACGTATCTTAATACCATCTGGGATTTGCATTCTGCAGGGACCTCTGGCGTTTTACAAGGGCTTTATCCCGAATTTCGGACGGCTAGGATCATGGAATGTGATCATGTTCCTAACTCTAGAACAGGTACTTCCTTTCCGCCCGCCCCGCACTCTAGATGTCAAATTGTCTTCAGCTACTCAATTGCTACTTAAAGTATAAAAACATATTTCTCAGGAACTTCTTTACTCTAAATCTTCAGGACTAACCCAGTTTTTGAAAATCAGAAACCTGAAACATAATCAACCCCTTGTTCTTCTTCTCTTTTGAGCTAGAAACAAAACAATTGAAAATCAAAGTCAGGAAAAAGAACTATAAAAAGAAAGTATATGCAGATTCTTCTTCTTCTTCTCTGTCTGAACACTGTTATCTAATCTTCTGCTAATTACATACATGTAGTCTAATGAGTCATTGTCAACCAATTGTTTGTTGTGTGATAGGCCAAGAAGTTTGTGAGAAATATAGAATCTTCATCTTGAGTTATTTGGAAGGGTTGTGGAAGCAGATTGCTCCCTTTTCAGCCATATGCTTAGAGAATAAAAACCACCCCACATGAAGAGTTACTTTATTTTGCTGATTCCATTGATGGGATGAAATCTTTTGCTCCTGCCATGGAAGAATAAGTTGAAAGCAATCCTCAGACTGAGATTCTTTCTCAAAGTTGTCATTCATTTTCTCTACTGTTTAATTTATGTCATTCTGCTAATCTTATTAAGCTATTTCCCTTCAATTTTCTTCTATATCTGCCAATTGTTTGCTTGACTATAATCAGGTTGTAGTCGATTCGGAACATCTTTAAACGAAATATTAGAATTTAACTTTTAATATGCTTGGATCTATGTTGTTCGAGTCGGGAAGCCAAATTCTGGATAGTTTTGAAACATTGTTCATGTTTAGAAACTCGCACGTGATATGCTTTTTTTTTTTCTTCCCTAAAATGATATTATATTACAAATGTGAACAAACGAATTCTAATTTACCAGAATATTAATGCCAGACTTTTTTTTTTTCCTTTTAATGAAATTTAATGTCTAATCGTTTGAATTACACTCAAAGTTTGTTATAATAGATGATTTTCAACAGATCCTTAAATTTTAAAAATGTAAATGGGTTTTTAAACATTCACTTTCAATTTCGAACAGGGGAGTAGTTGAAGTTTTTTTCTTTTTTTTTTCTTTTTCTTTTTTTGAGTCTCATAGTTACTTCAATTGAAATAATGAAAAATCATTTCTCCTTTTTAGTTGGAACATTGCACGGTTTGCCAAAAAAGGATATAAGATATAGCATTTTTTTTTTTTTCAAGAATGTATAAACCAATGCTTCCATAGATTTGATTTCAGTTTACAATCGTAGTTTTTATATAGTTAGGATTAGGATTTAGGTCTGTGAAATTTCTCAATAAATTTGAAAATTTTGAGGTTTATTATATACTTTGGAGTCGAGGGCTCTATTAGACACAAAATTCAAAGTTCAATAATATATTAGACATGTTTTAAAATTTAGGGACTTATTTGATGCAGATATGAAAGTTTAGAGATTGGACTTAGAAATTTATTAATTTAACCAATCTATTGTTTTCTTCCAAGACAATCATGTTGAGGGGGTTAAAAATTTAATAAGAAATAGTTGATATATAATTTTGATTTCTTTTTGTTTCCAATATTGAATTAACTCTTTATGTCAAAATTAGCATATCTCAATTATAATTTTCATGTACTTCTTTCCTTGAGGTTAGAGGTTTAAACCCACATTTGTTGTACTAAAAAAAATATTTATTTAAACATTTCAACTCTCAATAAAATGGTTAGTGCATAACACAGACAGACACACAACTAGTTAAGGTATATATAATCAATCAAAATGTTAGAAGTCTAAATTTTCACCTACCGAATGTCAAGCCCTAAAAAAGCAAAAAAACAACAAAAACACTTTACAGTACAATGACGTAAAAAAGATTCAAGAATTAATTTATAAGAATATATATTAAAGAAATTGTAATGACAGGTGACAGCCTAGGTACATGCTTTGTTCTAATTGCCACAATAAAATATTTTTTTAAATTAAAAAAAAAAAATGTTGGTTTCTTAAATCAAGTTAGCAAGAGTATAGAAAAAGCATAGATTTAAATAATAATTTAAAAAGTGTTGACAAAAAAGTATAGAAAAACAACAAGTATAAGTAATATTTAAAAACAAGGGTTCTAGTATCAACAACCGACCTTAGCTCAGTTGGTAGAGCGGAGGACTGTAGTTGGAACAAAATCCTAATAGCCATCCTTAGGTCGCTGGTTCGAATCCGGCAGGTCGGACTTTTTTTTGTAAATTTTTTAGAGCGTTTATCTATTTAGCCTTGGCCTTCTATGTTTTTTTGCCTATTATAAAAATAAAGGATAAAAAAATAAACCTTCCTCTTGGTAGTGTTTTTTCGCAAAATATAAACATACTTTTTTTTTTTTAAATAGTGAGAGATCAAACCTTCCATTTTTTTTCTTTTCTGAAAAAAATCAAACCTTCTATTTTTTTTTTGTTTATTCAATTATGTATAAATTGACATATTTTTCTTCTATATGACTTGAATTTAAGCATAACTGAAAAGTCACTTATAATTTAAATATAATTGAAAAGTCATAATTATATTTGATAGGTAGATTTTTTTTTTTCATCTCATGTTATAGGTACATTAACCTTCCAAGATACATAGTTGTATTTATAAAATTTTGAAATTTATATTTCATTGTACAAGAAACTTTTACGGACCAAGATACAATTACATGAATCCATACTTCTTTTGAGAAGATGATTGATGTCTTATCCACTAATTAGTTTGTACATAGATTGACGTATTTCTCTTTTATATTGTTCATAATTTAGATTTATGAATATAATTGAAAAGGTCATATTTATATTTGATAGTTTTTTTTTTTTAATCATCTCATAGGTAGGTTAACCTTCGTGCACAATTCAAACAACGTGAAATACAAATTTAGACTTTCACGATGTAGGTATTTTTTTTTGAAGAGGAACAAACCAACAAAAACAAAAACTAATGTGAGACAACTGTGGTTGGCATCTCTTGAGCAAGGATGCCATGAGCCCATGGAGGACAATCTTCTAACCAAACCTCGTCATGTTTGGTGGTGCAAGCATGAACGACGAGCGTATGTGCTACTTTGTTTCCCTCCCTAGGCGTTAACATGAAACCCCTAATATGGTGGGGAAAGTTGTAATTGCTTTAGGTGTTGAATAAGTGGAGCAATCTCGTTGAAATGTTGATCCCGGTCGCTCAAAAGATTCCATACAATTTGTGAATTTGTTTCTGCCCATATTGGAAATATGCCTGCATCAAAAGCTAGGTGGACACCATCTACAAACGCCTTTTCTTCTACCCATTCAACTGAGCATCGTAAATTCCTGTAACACTCTGCTGCTGTCATCGTCTCTCATTTATGATTTCGAATGATCATTCTCGAACCCACGTTCCCGTCTATGACTGCTGCAATAGGAGGAGAAGTCCAAACAGTGGAAGAGACATTATTTGCACGCCTCGATCTTTCACTACTAATGTGGCTCGATGTTTGGGTCTCGCTATATTCCATGATGAAGTTTGAAGCCCAGTCAATTAGATCTTCTTCTCGCCAATGCTGAAATTTAGTACCTTGAAACACCACTTTGTTTCGTCTATTCCACAAGGCCAACAAAATAGTCACGAAGATCGTCATATCTGCAGAAGAGATAAACTTTTGTGTCCTACAAAAAAGGTCAATATGATTAGTAAAACGACCATTGACTAAGGCTTGCACTGAGCTCCAATGAGCCCAGTGCTTTTTTACCTTCTTACACTCTCATAATGCGTGGAGTGTTGTTTCATTCTCTTTCCCACACAAAGGGCATGTTGGATCACATGGAACATGGCGTTTAAAGATATTCATCCTGACAGACAAAATGTTGAGGCTAACTCTCCACAGAAATATTTTTATTTTTTTTGGAAGGTTGAATTTCCATAAGGTCTTCCACCAGCTTAAAATTGATGAGTCAGACGATGGAGACGCCGCATGGATATCCTCCAAAGCTAGCTTATATCCACTTTTTTACTGTGTATCTCCCCCGTTTGTCGTAATGCCAGAAAAAAAAATCTAGGTGATTTGTACCAGCAATTGGGATATATTTTTTTTTATTTCCTGCACATCTTCATGAACAAAAAAGATCTGTTAGTAAATTCATATTCCAAGTTTGACTATCTGAGAAGAGGCTTGTAACTCTGTAGTCAGTCAAAGGTCGTGGTAGAGAGAGCAACTTGAAAGTTTTCTCCCTCGGAATCCATTGATCCTAAAAAATATCTATGGTTTCTCCATTTCCAATTCTCCATCTACCCCATTTTGTGGCTAAGTCTCTACCCCAAAGAATTCCGCGCCGTGTATATGAAGGTCGATTCCCCAACTTAACATGTAAAAAATTCCCACTAGGAAAATATTTTGTCTTTAAAGTTTTAGCTAGTAACGATTGTGGATTTTGCAAAATTCTCCTTGTATGCTTGACCAAGAGTGCTTGATTGAAGATGCATATATCTCTGAAACTCATGCCTCCTTTGTCTTTTGGTTTGGTCATTATATATGTTCCATTTTAACCGATGAATTTTCCTGCCCTGCTTAGAACTTCTCCACTAAAAATTAGCCATCATTCTATTCAGATCATGGCAACACCCTTGGAGACGCTTAAAACAGGAAAGAGTGTATGTGAGAATCGCCTGAACCATTGCTTTTAAGAGCACCTCCTTCCCAGCTGATGAGAATAAATGACCTTTCCAACCTTGTAAGACCTTTTGAACTTTGGTCATTATATAGTCATTGTGACCTTCTTATTTTTGATAATGAGGAACTTATATCAAAATTTTTGAACTTATAGATCAAGAATATCCTTTATAGTTTCGTAATGTTAAATTTGTATATTTGTCATAAATTTGATATCATCTTAGTAAATTTACATTGTTAATTAATTATCAAAATACCCAACGTCTCTCAGCCACGTGTGTCATTGTAAATGTAATTGATTAAAGCAAATATAACGATATGTGTCATTTTCAAAAGTGTCGTGTAATGTTTAATATTTAAACAATCAAAATTAAATAACATACACAATAACCTACTAACCACCTAAATCCCACCTATCTTTGGTTGAAGACAGATAAGAAAGATGGTTCAAATATTCCAAAAAAAAAATGTAGTATTTTATCCAAACAAAAACATTACACATCAAGTAGATAGAAAAAAAATATATATATATCTTAAGATGGTTTTGTATCATAAGAAAAAAATAATATAAATAAAGAGAACAAAAATCAGTCTATATAATTTGAAAACAACTTTATGCGGTTTTCTCCCATAAAATTTAATTCTTGAAATTTTGCAACGAATACGTTAGTTATAGGTCATTTCAGACCACTCTGATATGCAAGAAGTTGAGAAAGACAGCACGATACCAGTCGAACGAAACAATCAGGAAACTGACTCCGGAGGAAGAACAGACTAGAGGGTCGGACCGACCCATATGGTCGGCCTTGGCCCAAGGCCCAGCATTATGGTCAGCCTGCTTGCGCGGGCAGAGTTCTTCTGCCTCCGTTCGGTCCCTGGTGCCCCCCGAGCGCCCCAAGTTCCACTTGGTTCAGCTCGAATCGCCTCCGAACTCTGGAAACCCTAGAGCAGGAACACGTATTTAAACTCTTATTCACCACTGAAGAAATAATCTCGAAACTCATTCCCTGGACTCTTTCCTCTCACTTTGCTCTTTTTCTCTCTCACTTCAGCTTTCTAACTTAAGCATCAGAGGCGGTGTGACAAGCACCACACTGGTGTGCATGTTTACTGTTTTGCAGGTCACGTCTTCCCCGTCTCATAGAAATTTATCGTTGGTGGCACGTGAAGGTCATGTGAGTTCCTCCTGTCCATATTAAACAACTCATATGATCCATTTTATTTTGAATGGTAATTATTACTTCGAGTATTTGCATGTGCATATTTGAGGTCCACAAAAACTACTTAAACTTTGATTTAAAATATTAGTTAGCTCTGGTTGAATTAGTTTTGTAATTAATTTGAATTAATGGATTAAAAGTGAGGGTCAAATTAGTTAAACAACTAAATTATAAGAAATACCCCTGAACTTTGGGGTTGTTTAAAAAATACCCCTGAACTTTAAAAAGTTTCAAAAATACCCCTGAACTTTGAAAAACGTTTCAAAAATGCCCTTGCCGTTAATTTTGGATGGAAACGGTTAAAGTTTTAGTTTCAAAAATACCCTTTAACTTTAAAAAAATAAAATAAAAAATACCCTTATTGAAAAAAATTTCTTCTTTTTTCCTCTTCTCACCGTAAATTCTTTCTCCATGAAAATTAATGCAAAACTTTGCTTATAAAGGTTGTGTACAACACAATACCATATAAAAACAGACTTTGAAATCGAGTTTTCTTTTTTAAAAAGCGAAAAAAAGATAAGTGTGAGAAAACAACACACACATATATATTATTTCCTTTTTGTTTTCTAAAAAAAATTATTTCCTTTTTCCTCTCTTTGTTTGTGTATGTTAGTGATAAGAAGAAGTCTATAAGACTGTAGATTTGGAATTTATAAGATTAATTAATCAAAAGTTTTATATATGATTTTGTTATTATTGATGTTTAAAAATTGTTAGAAATCGTATACAACAATAGTTTCATTCATTTTTCATAATATGAATATAAAGAAAGTTAATGGGTAATAGTTGGTGAGAAAATAATATTGAAAAGTTCCGTAGAATTTTAAGAACAAAACAAAAGTTATCTTGAAGTTTTGATACGAAAATCTTTCCTTTTCCCAAAAAGATTAATTTACGGTGCGAGAAGGAAAAAAAAACATTTTTCAATAAGGGTATTTTTTAATTTTTTTTTGAAAGTTTAAGGGTATTTTTTAAACTAAAATTTTAACAGTTTCCATCCAAAATTAACGGCAAATGCATTTTTGAAACATTTTTCAAAGTTCAAGGGTATTTTTGAAACTTTTTAAAGTTCAGAGACATTTTTGAAACAAACCCCTTATAATTTAGCCTTAGTTAAACTAATGGAAATTTATCTTCCCTTAAATTGCTGATGATCTTGTGTAGTGGATTTTTGTTTTGTTTTGTTTAATGACGTTTTATGTGTTGAGCCTGCATATATATAAAGCCTTGAATTATGAACTTGAGCTGCCTTTAGTAAATTGGTAGCCAAATTGTGTTTTATGTTTTCCAAATTCATTAGATTTAGTGAATATGTGTTTTTTAAAACCATTTTCGGATTATGTGATCAAGATGGTGAAATTTTGAAAACAATTTTTTTTTTTTTCATGTTTTAAGTGTATACAGATTCATAATTTGAATTTTTTTTAAATGTTGGATTAAATTAAAAAAGATAAAAACTTTAATAAATATAATATCTCATAATTTAAACTTGATTCATTTTTGTGAAATTAAAATTTGAATAATATAATACATTATAAATTATATGGTGTTGTAAAATAATAATTATGTAAAATTTATAACATATAACATATTTATAAATTAATTAATAATAGTTTATATTCAACTTAATATCTAGTTGATAAATATAAATAGTTTTTGGTTTATAAATATATTATCAAATACATTTTGAATTTCTAAATCTGCCACCAAACACATCTGAAAACATGAAATACAACTTTTTTTTAAAAAAAAAATACATGAAATACAACTTTGTTTCATTGAATCCTTATTTTCAAATTTCTGTTTTCAGATCACCAAGCAAACGCATCCAACATTTGATGTTAAAAAAAAATCTATTAAAATTTATACGAGTTGAGCTATGCTCTTGTTGGCAATAAATTATGTAACTTTTAATTGGAAATAATTGTGATTTACTTGTAAATTTAGGCCAAAAATAGTATATGTTATATAAAAATGAATTTCATAAGTTCTAACTTATATAGTCCATAAAATTAACAAATCTATGATCCGAAACAACACAAGATCACACTAAACACAAGTTTAACCTTTTGATCTAGTATTCCAAATAATAGTAGAGAAAAAAAAATAATAATCTCGGAGTTACACAAGTTTCACCCATAAATTGCACACCTCTTAACTATTTGTGTGTTCCTTAGAGATGTTTGGCTCGTGGTTTTAAAAAAATTGAAGTTTGAAATTTAACATTAGGAGTGACCTCTTTGTTTTTCATAGTTAAAAAGCATGTATAAAATATAAAACATTCTAATAAATATAAATATACATATAAAACAATCAATATTTTATAGCTTTCTCTCTAATTTGTCCCCCCTCTAAATGTTTTATAATTTAAAGATCATGGGCCCGTTTGGTAACGTTCTCGTTTTTTGTTTTCGTTTCTTCATTTTTAATAAAGAAAAATAGAATTTCATGACCATTGTTATGGGTGAATTTGGACCTAGTTCTAAGAAAATCAGAATGATAAAAGTCCAGAGAAGAAACAAGTCCACGGGGGCCCATTAGGCCCGAATAAATCTCTAGGGCTATTCCCTCCCCTAAAAGAAGGGGAAACCCTAATTTCAACGATAGATAGAAGAGCCTAACCCCAAGGACTTTTATTTTACTTGCCTCACCCATAATCTTCCGACTTAAGCATCGGAGTCGGTGTGGGAAGCACCACCGGTGCATACTTTTCTCTTGTTTTGGAGGTCACGTCTTTCCCCTTCAACAAATTTACGATTGATGTCATGTGAGGTGAGTCGTTTGGCCAAATTTTGCCATCAACAACCATAACCCTATACATTCAATAATAATAAAACCTATATTCTTATTTATGTTTGGAAAAAATTGGAAACAAGAACAAAAAAAAAAAAAAAAAAAAAAAAAAAAAAAAACTAGTTTTAGATACAAATTTTAGGGGTGTTTCTAAAAAATGAGAAACAAGAAACATATTACCAAACGGGTCCTATATATACACACACATAAAAAGATTTGGCACTCCCTTAGAAAATAAATGAATTATAGAAAGTGGAATTTGATGTAACTTTTTGTTTTTGTTTTTTTTTATTTTTTTTATTTTTCTGTAATGGGGGAATAATGGGGGAAAGGCAGCCGAGCTGTGAGGAAAAGAGAAGAGAGAAGAGCCCTAGGAAGAAGAGCATCGAAATCATCGAAGAGGAGAGGCACGTGCGAGAGGTGGAGCAGACACGTGCCAAGGGCTGAAGAAGAACAAGCGAAAAACACCTTCATTTCAAGACCTTCCCCTTCAACTGTCTAACCGAAAAAGACTGGCTCTTAATACCCACATCACAATTCACAACACAAAGCCCACCATTGCTTGCAAAACCTCTTCTCTCATCTCACCCGCTTCATAAGAAGTATCGCCACTTCTTTATCTCTCTCTCTCTCTCTCTCACACACCCACAAACGACGACGCCTCGTTTCTGACGATCTCCTCGAGGCTAGATTGCTCCCTCTTCAATGCTTTAAGACACCCATCTTCCCCTTTCGCCACCTTTTAGATCCTTTTCGCCATCTTTCCTCCGGAGATCTCACGCCTTTCGCACCCAATTTCGGGTAATCTTTTTAACAATGAGCTATAGATGTTTTCTTTCTGTTGTGTGATTTCATGGGAGTTGTGTTTTTGGATCCCGAATCTTTGATTTTTGATTGATGCGTCGATGAATCTAAGTGGGTGATTTTCTGATTGTGCTGTTTTGATGGGGAAATGGGGTTGGTTTGGAAGTGGGATTTGTTGAATCGTTGTGTTGTTTTGGTCCTTGGGGTTGAATTCTTCTCAATCTCAGCTGAATGATGGATTTGGTTGATTGCTGTTGAGTTGATCGAGCTTTTTATAAGATTCTGAGTTTTTTTTTTTTTTTAAAAAAAAAAAAACTGTTACCTTCGTTTGCATTTCCTCTTTTTTCTTTCCTTTTCGCTTTCTAAGCATTTGTCACTTTTTCTCGTGTTTTCAAAGCGTAGGGGGACTGTTTCTATTACTTTCTGTACTGTTTTGCACCCTCTTTTCAGATATATAATTTTGGAGCCATTTTTATTGTTTGTTTTAGAGATCTTGTCGGTGGGTTTAGCTGAAAAAGTAATTAGCGTGCGATTGGGAGAAGAGAATGGCGTCTATTTCTACCCCTTCAGCTGCATTATCTGGTTCTTCGGCATCTGATCTTCTTCGAAGCTCGAGTAATGGCGTTAGTGGTATCCCTTTGAGGACCCTGGGAAGAGCGCGATTTAACCCAAGAAGGAAGGACATGTCAGTTAGTGCGAAGTTAAGGAAGGGGAAAAAGCACGAGTATCCATGGCCGGATAATGCGGATCACAATGTCAAGGGTGGAGTTCTTACTCATCTCTCACATTTCAAGCCTCTGAGAGAGAAGCAGAAGCCTGTTACTCTGGACTTTGAGAAACCACTTCATCTTCTTGAGAAGAAGATTATCGATGTTAGTCTTTCCTTTCTGATGTTAATTGCTTCTTCTAGTTGGGTGTCTGTCACCTTCTTTGGCAATGATTGTGTTTTCATTCTGGATATAGGTGCGAAAAATGGCTCATGAAACTGGTCTAGACTTCAGTGATCAGATTATTTCGTTAGAGAATAAATATCAACAGGTTTGTTATTACTATTAACAGAATTCTTATTCCAATTTGAAGTGTTGAAAAGAAATCTTTTTCACGTAAATTTTCCTTAATGAGTTTGATTGCTTCTCGTGGTTGGCTTCAGGCTTTAAAGGACTTGTACACTCACTTGACTCCTATACAACGTGTCAATATAGCTCGGCATCCTAACAGGCCAACTTTCCTTGATCATGTGTTCAATATCACTGAAAAGGTTTGGATCTCTTTTTACTGTGAAAATGATATGAACATTTTGGATTGTGGATTTGGTCATGTTGATGCAAGGAATATTTTTTACATCTGTCTTACAGTTTGTTGAACTTCATGGAGATCGGGCAGGGTATGATGATCCTGCCATTGTTACTGGCATAGGAACCATAGATGGGAGAAGGTACATGTTCATGGGTCACCAAAAGGGTAGAAACACAAAAGAAAATATTCAGCGTAACTTTGGAATGCCTACACCGCACGGGTATGTCTAGTCATGGAGACCTATGTTGTTATACATTAACATTATATATAATAGTCTACGAGTTTTGAAGTAGAAAGGAATATGAAATACTGCTAGTCGAATGCCAGTTGTTGGAGAATTTAAAGGTTGGGGTATCAGATATCTAATCCTGATTATAAGTTTTACTTCCTAACAGTTATCGGAAGGCACTTCGCATGATGTACTATGCAGATCACCACGGGTTCCCCATTGTTACTTTCATTGATACACCAGGTGCTTATGCAGACCTCAAATCTGAGGAACTGGGCCAAGTATGTAACAAAACATTCTTTATTCATAGAGCTCTGACTTTATCTGGAGAACTGATTTGCTTCATACATTTGCAGGGTGAAGCAATTGCTCATAATTTGAGGACTATGTTTGGTCTCAAGGTGCCAATCATTTCAATTGTCATTGGGGAAGGTGGTTCTGGCGGTGCCCTGGCAATTGGTTGTGCTAATAAGTTGCTGATGCTCGAGAATGCAGTTTTCTATGTCGCGAGGTGCCTTTCAGGCCTAGCTTTATTAAATTATGACAACTCTACTATAATATCATTGACAATTTAGTTGGATTACCATTTTCTAATGACAATCAGTTTATTAAAAAAATTTGTTATGCATGCTGATCACTTTTTTCCTCATGTTCTTTTGTCTATTCTCGCTACTATCTAGTCCTGAAGCCTGTGCTGCCATCTTGTGGAAGAGTGCAAAAGCTTCCCCTAAGGTCTTTATACAGTCAACCTTAGAATCCTCTTTTGAAGGTTCATATATATTTGTTGAGATTATTTCTTTAATTTTATTTGCAGGCAGCAGAGAAGCTGAAAATTACTGCATCACAGTTGTGCAAATTACAAATTGCCGATGGCATAATCCCTGTAATGATGCTGTCCTTCACATGTCATGTTCTTGCATGTTCTTTTCTTAGTTCATTCTTTTCTTGTCTATTCCTCCTAAATATTCTGAGACCATTTGTATCCTCTTAGAAATGAGTGCAGTGAAAGTATAACTATATATATGCTAGCGGGCACAGCCTTGCTTCTATGTTTAGAATGCCATATGCTCATCAGTTTAAAAATATACTGCGTTTTCCCTTTAACAATATACGTAATATTGAACTGTCTATACCTTAGGCTTAAACATTTAATACTATCCAAACGTTTATAAATTTAATTAATTTGTCTTTTTAGTTTCTGTTTTCCCTCCACAATAGCGGTAGCTCTAAAATGCTTTTTCTATTAGTTTAAAAATCGACTCATAATATGTTCAACCATCATTGTGCATTGTATTAACTTTGAGTTGAGGCTTCTCCGTAACTTCTCTTAGCCTCAGGTTGAGGCTCTCTTTGTATATTTCATTATTTTGATGGAAATGTGGTCTGCTTCTTTCCCTCTTTTTCTTTTCAAAGATCGTTTTTGCACCTGCAATAATTTTAAGCATTATTGTTTACAGGAACCTATGGGTGGGGCGCATGCAGATTCTGCTTGGACCTCACAACAAATAAAAATTGCAATAAATGAGGCCATGGATGTAGGTCCTTAATTTCTTCTAAAATAATGAAACATACTCATGGTAGCATATACATCAATGAGTTTTTCTGCATATGCCATTTCAGGAGCTTTCGAAGATGGACACTGAAAAACTATTAAAGCATCGAATGCTGAAATTCCGTAGAATGGGTAGGTTTCAAGAAGGCATTCCAATTGAGCCAAAGAGGAAAGTCAACATGAAAAAGAAGGAAGAACCCGCTGTTGGGAAGACCTCAGTTCAGGAACTAGAAAGTAAGGTGGAAAAGGTGAAACAACAAATATTGAAAGCCAAGGAAACCTCTGTTGGGCATTCAGATTTGGATCTGAATAAGATGATTAAAAAATTAAAGAAAGAAGTTGATTTCGAATTTTCTGAGGCAGTAAAGGCCGTGGGATTGAAGGACAGACTTGTCACACTGCGAGAAGAATTTTCAAAAGCAAATTCACCTGACCAACTTATCCATCCAGCATTGGTAGAAAAGATTGAAAAGCTTAGAGATGAATTCAACAAGGGGTTGTCTAAAGCTCCTAACTATGAGAATCTGAAGAATAAAGTTGATATGTTAAACGATTTATCTCAATCCAAGGCTCTCTTGGTAAAGCAGGAAATCAACAAAAAATTCGCAGAGTTACTGGATCGATCTGATGTACAGGAGAAATATGAAGTGCTGAGGGCTGAAATTGCAAATTCAGGGGCATTCACATATATGGATTTGGACCCTGAACTGCAAAATAAAATTGATAAAGTAAAGGAGGAAATACAAGGGGAGTTGGAAGATGCCCTCAACTCCTCGGGTTTAGATGTTAAGGTATTAATGCCAAAAGCACGAGTCCTTAGTGAGCAGTCTTCGTTATCACTGTTCAAACCAAAGATAAAAGAATTAAGTGAGGAAATTAATAAGGGAATTGAAAGTGTTGCAAGCAGAACAGATCTGAAAGATAAGATTGAATTACTGAAACAGGAGGCAGCCGAGGCTGGAAAGACACTGGATGCAACCTCAATAGACAGAATTTCGGCTTTGAAGCAGCAAATAAGGCAGAGCCTTGTTGCTGCATTGGATTCTTCAGACTTGAAGAAGAAATATGAAAAACTGATAGAAGAGTTAGAAACTGCAGGATTGGTTCGAAAAGAAGATGATAGTTCTGTGGACAGTGATGCCAGAAGAACAAATTTGGGCGCAGAATCTTCTGCAGGGTTGGAGCCAAAAGAAGATGATAGTTCTGTGGACGGTGATGCCAGAACTCAGACAAATTTGGGCGCTGAACATACCTTCACGTAATGTGAGTTATTCAATCTCTTTTACCAGATTTAAGGAACACACACACACATGTACATGCAGAGAAATACATAGAAACTTAAAAGGCTTAGAGCATCAACATCTTCGAAAACTAACTATTCTTGCCCTTTTCTTCGTTTTCTGATCAACATTGAAAAATACAAATATCTCAATAGTTATGACATATTTTCTTAACTTTGAGGTTAGTATAATTCGGATGATGGAACAGCTCTTTGCCAATGGATGCAAAATAACTAAGTTGAGGAGTTTTACTTATTAACTTCCAAAATTTTTGCAGTGTATTCATTACCAGTATGCATGAGCAGGACCATGTGTTAAGACGAAGTTGGATGTAACTGGAAATTAGTTAGAGCTTCCTCAATGGCCAGAAAACCAAGTTAGCTGTTTCCGATTCTAACCCCAACTACGACATCGCTTGATTTTGATAGGTTACAAGATTTAGCATCAACAGGAGCAGGAAAGACACGGCAGAGCTACATTTTATTTTTCCTGTTTTCAGGGATTTTTCTTTTCTAAGTTAGATCTCTTGAATTTAAGTTATTTATCTGGCTTCTGGTTTTGTTGTTGCTGTGTTTCTTATTTTTCCATTAATAGATCCAAATAGCTTTGTATAGATTGCAAGAATGTCTTGGGAGGCTAATAATGCTTTGCTGACTCTTTGAAATGGTATGTTTCCCACTTTTGATGACTGATCATGATTGTTTAGAAACTAAACATCCTGGTTGGAACATTAAAGTAGGATCAAAGTGTTTATTGTTCTGTTCCATATGCAAAAGTAGCTTCTCTTTTAATTGTCTGTGAGGCATGCTGGTTTACAGGCTACTTACTTGGGCTCAAACAAGGAGATCAGCTCAGCCATGCTTGTTAGTCTAGTTCTTAGGCTATTTTCAACTTGTTGCGAACTTGTTAGTTGAAGTTTCATCTCTCATCTACTACATAACTCTCTTGTATCTTGCAATGTGTCGTATTTTACACTTTTCACCATACTTATAGAAGCTTTGGCAATCATTTTGATAAGTATTCTTTACATTATTATTAAAATTTGGTTGTTTTTACTTATCCTTTGCCATCTTTTACGCGATTTCAACATCGATGCCACTTCTGCCAATATCATATCTATGTTGAGTTTCTTAAGATCGTGAAGGTCACAGGATGATTGGTGGTAGATTCACTTTTCACTCTACTTATAGCAGCTTTTGCATCCATTTTGATAAGAGTACTCTTTGCAAAAAACCAAACACAGAGCACAGAGAATTAAGATGAAAACACCGGAATATCCATAGGAATCATCTCGTGATAGAGAGTACGTTGAGCCCAAGGAGGGCATTCTTCTATCCATACCTTTGAGTGCTTCGACGTTCGAGCATGGGTTGCTAGCATATTGTTTTTACTTGTATTTTTACGTGATACGGTAGATGTCACTTCAATGTTGAATTTCT
Source organism: Luffa acutangula (assembly GCA_036850905.1). Lineage (NCBI taxonomy): Eukaryota > Viridiplantae > Streptophyta > Magnoliopsida > Cucurbitales > Cucurbitaceae > Luffa > Luffa acutangula. Next base: position 48,695,027 of record CM072087.1, on the reverse strand, counting down.
TAAGGTCAGTGAAGGTCACAAGATTATTGATGGTAGGTTTTCAACACTCACATTTGTCATTCTTGTAATTATGATAGTTTTGTGATAGCTTCTCTTTTCATACAAAGCCTAACCAGTAGAGAGCTTTAAAACAACCATTAGGTAGCGATTATTTTTACTGTAAATACATCATCCAACAGTTACCGACTGTTATTTCAACGAAGCATTGAAAGACATCTTGATAATTATTGAATCTTATTCGGTAAATTATGAAGCTGTAATAAATTTTTGTTTTGTTTTTTTCTTTTTTTTTTTTTTTTTTTTAAATATGTGAGGGTGAGGAGATTCGAAACACTGATCTTTTGGTCATCAATATAAGCTTTATGTCAGTCGAGTCATACTCATAGCTAAATTGTTGTTTTTGTTATAAAAAGTATCACATGGCTTACGGTAATTGATGTGTATATTTGATTAAGAGCAGTATTTTTCTTAAATTCAACTTTAAAACATTATTTTCTTCTGCATCGATAATTTAGTTCGGAGTTGGTCTATTTTGCCAAAAATTCATTGGTGTGTAATAAATGTAACATGCCACGTAATAGGTTGTACATGTATTTAATTAAGTGGATGGATTTAAAAGTAAATAGTACTTGAAGAGGGCCATGTTGACTTGTTTGAGAACTAAATGTACAGATTGCATAAATTATTTGCTTACTAAAAATGGTACTTAGAAGTTAAAAGGAGAGGAGCTTTATTTGAATCAAACTTCGAGAAAGAATTACCTTCTTCCATTTCGAGTTGTTGGCGTGATAAATTGGAACCAAGGTAGAGTTTGATTATTAGGTAGTTCAATGTATCAATCGTGAGATTGAAAACACATTGGAAAAGGAAGGAAACTTGTTTAACTTATAATATCTATATCTATCGTCATTTTGAATCATGCTTTTTCATTATCTATTTAAATTTTGTACGACAATACAATTCGTGTTTTTGTTTCTGGTAGTAATTCTCTTGATGTTGTTTGATGCTTCTGAGCTATTATATGCTAAAGAAATTTTCAAGCTTTTTTTTATATATACTTTTTATTTCTTTTATTTTATCTTATTTTTTCGAATGAGCATGGCTTGGATTTAATTTGTTTTAGAGAACTACCAATTAAATGACAACACTAATTTTGTGGAACGAGACTGAACTTATAGGTGTAGTAAAGGTTCAAAGGTTGGTGTAGTATTATTGAGGACATATATTGTTTTTAAAATAACCTTTAATAAATTTGATTTTCATTGTTTTTTTTTTTTTAACTGATATTTTAATTAAGTCAATTCCACTGAATAAATAGGAGGGGGGAAAAAGGCTAAACCCATAAAAGGGTATTTTACAATTACAGATTACAATTATATGAACTGGTCACGCATGACCTATTTACAGCGAGTTTTTACAAAATCACCGTAATTTGAACAATAATTTACAATTTTAGTAATTTTCCTTAAAATGAATATTGTATATCAATTCTCTATATTTTAGCAATCAAAATAAATCCAACCCTTTTTTTTTTTAGAATAAAAATAAATCCAACCCTTTTTTTTTGTTTGAACAAAAATAAATCCAACCATTTTTTCTTATTAATAAACAATATTTGTTGTATTTTGCATTCACTTGTACCAAGCAAAAAAATGTAAAACTCTCACATGCACCGCTTTATTTATTTATTTATCTATTATTATTTTTATTATATGAGCATGAGATTCAACCTCTAACTTTTTGGTCAAATTCAAACTATTTTTTTTTTTTAAGTTTTTTTAATATATATATATATATATATATATGTGTGTGTGTGTGTGTGTGTGTGTTTGTTTTGGATATTTATTGTAGTCGATGTGAGATAGTCACCGGTAAAAAGATCCAACCTTCAATCTTCAAAACACAACACCAAATCATCATTAAAAAAGTTTTTGAAAAATATGCTAAGACATATATCAAACATATAAATTATGAATTATAATGCACATAATAATTTTAATTCTAAAAAAAAAAAGTAATGCACAACTTTTTTTAATATTTACTAAAATTATGTTAGATGTATTTAAATCTCTTGTATTCTATTTTAATTTAATCATCAATAATAATAGTTGTCATTCTTTGGGTTTAATAGTTATAGTAGGATAATTGTTAATTCAAGCACAACTCACAATATACAACACTAATTACCATAAAAAAGTCGATGATGGAGATACCATGAAAAAATCCATGATTTGATTTGATTTTTATTTTTATTTTTTTTTAACAACAAATGATTTGATCCTCACTTCTCTAGTTTTTCAACTAAAATAAAGTGTATGTTTGAGAGTGATTTTGAAATAGTGAAAATCACTTTTTTCATATTCAAAATCACTTCGAAACATCTTTAATAATTCAAAATCAAATTTGATGATATGAAAATTAGATTTAAAAGTGTAAAATCAAACATGAAGTTGATTTTGAATAATTAAAGGTAAGTTCGGAGTGATTTTGAACTTGACAAAAATGATTTTAGTCATTTCAAAATTACTCCCAAACATGCCTAAAATTGTATAAAAATAATCAAATCTCCAACCTAAAAGAAAGTGATTAGTGTAGGTGGATATTCACAATTCCTTATTATAATTGATGGTCAATGATATATATATATATATATTTAAATCCATCCTTCAAGTCTCCTTTTTATACAAACATAACTCAACTGACATAAAAGTAATATATTAATGCCAAAACGAGCTTAGCTGTAATTGACATGTATCTTTGACCATGAGGTCAAATGTTCGAATCCCCCGCCCCGAATGTTTATGTAATAAAAAGAAAGTAATATGTTAATTAAAAAAAACTAATTATCTTAAGAAAAACTAAAAAATAAAAGAAAAGAAAAGAACACAGTGATTTCATTTAATACCCAAATATAAACGTAGGTTGAAGGTTGCATAATTTTTGATTTGGTAGCTGCGAGTCGTTCATCTTTTTGCAGCCACGTTCGTTCCTCTCTCTCTCATCCCCGTGACATTGATTATTAACTATCATCTTCTTTCCTTCTTCCTTTTCCTCTCTATTTTTTCACTTTCATTTTTCCTTCTTTCTTAGGGTTTCCAATGCGACTTCCAGTGGCGTGTGAGGTTAATTATGTAGCTTTTCTCATCTTCGATTTTTCATGCGACTGTTTCACCTGACAATATCTTCGACTACGCGTTCCTCGATTTCTGATTTCCGACGCCTTCACGTTCTTGCCTTCTGCCACTGCCTTCTTCAACCCTGCGGTGCTGGATCGTGGTTTCGGCAGGGATTGGCAGTCGATTGCAATTGCCTGCCGAGGTTTTGATTCCTTCTCTTTTTATTTTTGCCTTTTCCTGTTGGGTGAGTTTTTATTCTCTTATTCGTGTGTTCTTTTATGTTTTTTTTTTTGCTCCTGCTGCTCACGTGCTGCCAATTTGCAGATTAGAAGCATCGGGAGTATGGGATTTTGCTTCCTTTCAGGTTGTTTGATTAGTTAGGGTTGTGGGTTTCGTTCTACGAGTAATGCGGTTCATTCTTTTGTTTTTTTGTTTTTTCACTTGAGATACCGGTGGTCGAAATGTTTGTAATTTTGTGCTGTTTGGGATTTTGGACTTGCAGGGTTGTGTTAAATATTGGGTTACTAGTGAAGTTCACGACTCTCCTGTGCTTGAGGAATTGTGAGGTGGTTTGGAGTAAATGTTGCTTGGTGGACGTTGAATGATTGTTTCCATGGACTTAAATGCCTCGCCGGTGCCTGAAGAGGATGAAGAGACGTTTGAGAGGCATGAAGAGGTGTATAGTGCTCCAGAGGAACATATAGAGTCTGCTGTCAGTATAGCACGACGGGTATGTGTGTTTCTGCCCTGTATTTTATTTTTAACAAGGAACATAAACTTTCATGATGGTACAACAGAGGGACGGTTTGTGCGAATATTCTGTTATAACTTCCTATCTGTTCTTTCTTTTTTGGACACCTCATTAGAACTATTGATATGGAGTAGAGGATCGAGGGTAATTTCATCTTGGTTTTCTATGTTCTTTTTTGGACACCTCATTAGAACTATTGATATGGAGTAGAGGATAGAGGGTAATTTCATCTTGGTTTTCTATGTTCTCTAGAAAGATTTGATATTCGGGGACACCTTTTCTTTCCGGACAGCTCTCGTTAAGAAAAATTAAAGAACGTAGCAATACAAAAAAAGAGATATTTAGGGAGACTTGAAAGAGGAAACTTAGTCTTTTCGTGAGTGCACCAGTGTATTGTACTTGCATGAACTCAAGCAGTACTCATGCATACACATTGATAACCTGGATGTGCAGTCCAGCTTGATTGTGCATCTTTTCATTTGTGTTAGGAGCGAGAAGAAAGAAAAAGGCGGTTGAAAAGAGATCGCTCTATTGAGAGACCGGTGCATGAATACCAACAACCTACACGGGATCAGTTTTACCCTGCTAAAAACCAAAAAACTGATAGAAGCAGGCTTCCCCCAGGTGAGGTTCTTAGTTTATGGATTTCATCGTTTTCCTTCTTTTTTACAAAGGTTAGGCCTCCTTTGCATGTACCCATTTGTAAATATTTCAGTTTTCAACTGACCAAATAAGAGGAGGTTCATGAAAGTTTTACGTATCCATTTTTGTTTTTCTGGATCTTTTTCATGCAAATATTTGAGGCTTTAAGTTAAGTGCTCATGCTAAAATGTCTTTGTGGGCTTTTGGTTGGGCTTGTTTTTTGTATGCCCTTGTGTATTCTTTCATTATTTTTTCAATGAAAGCATGGTTTCTTATAAAAAAAAAAAAGTGCTCATGCTAAAACGTAGACCATGTAAAGTAAACATTCCTGTCAAGAAAGTTTCTTTTCTATGGTTTATGTTTTAACAATATTTGTTTATCTCTCCTTTATCTGTAGGTTGGTTGGATTGCCCTGCATTTGGTCAAGAAATATGTTGCATGATTCCTTCCAAGGTTCCTCTAGGTGAATCCTTCAATGATTGTATAACACCTGGTAAAAGATACTCATTTAAGCAAGTGATCCATCAGCAGAGAGTTTGGGGAAGGAAAGTAAGTCTCTATCTCTAATCTCTCCCCTCGAAAACACATGCACGCATTAAAAAAAGCTATAGAAAGAGAGAAAAGAAGTGCAATTTTTTTGATAAAGGGTCGTAGTTCTTGATCTTTAATCTATTTTCCATTCAATTGATAAGAAATAAAGCATTCATTAAAAATAGTAACATAAAGAAAACAAAAGAAATCTATATGCCCAGTTGTTCTTGTACATATGGAGAGCAAAAAGACAAAATATGTTAATTAAAATTTAAAGGATTTGTTATTCTTGCTCATTTTACCTAGTTGAAATAACAGATTATTTTGAACTAAATTTTCAGCTCGGTTTGGTGATTGATTTGTCAAATTCTTACCGTTATTATACAACAATAGATTTGAATAAAGAAGGTATCAAGTATGTTAAGGTGAGTCTTGGAATATGGCATGTTTTCTTAATTGTACTTTCTAATTGTAGGGATTGTACCTTACTAATTTTCTGTGATCTTTGTTCTTGTTGGGGGAAGATTCCTTGCAAGGGGAGGGATTCTGTACCTGACAACAAGTCAGTCAATATGTTCGTTTACGAGGTTTGTACCATTTTATTGCACACACACCGAGAATCTTTTTCCATTTTGTTAGAAGTGCTCTCATACATTAGATTTTGAGTGGAAGGGATTAGCTTTTGTTTATCTTTTTTTCTTGGAATATTGGGAATAACGTGAAATAAGGAACATGCTGATATCTCTTATAAAATAGGAACTGAATGATATCAGTACTTGTTTTGTGTGTAATACTGGCTAGCTACTGTACCAATGTGGGCCACTTCAATGTACCAAATTTCTAACTTATTGTCCAAATAAGCAGTTTTTATGTCCTGGCAATGCTCATTAGGTCTTAGAATATCTTCTTCACCGTATCTGTTTGATTTGAAAAAAAGGTGTACTGGCATGTGCGTACACATGCAGACAATTATTAGTGCTTGTTTTAGGTGTTTGTGTATGCATGGGCTTGTTTAATTGTCCAGCAAAGGAAATAAGAAAGTTGTAGAACCTGAATATGCCTGTCTAATTAAAATGTCACTTTTTTCCCCTCAGGTCATTCAGTTCCTTTCTCGTCAGAAACACTCAAAAAAGTATATTCTTGTCCATTGCACGCATGGCCATAATCGTACTGGATATATGATCATAAATTATCTTGTGCGTGCATTATCCATTTCTGTTACCCAGGTTAGTTACTATATCTGTAAAATGATTTAAGTGTCATGATTGTTTCTTCGCCTACCTTTGTTTGTCTCATTGATTCATCTCTTGTTTTATTTTTCTACCCCTTGAGAGGGGGTGTTGGGTTATCCTAATTGCACAGGCTCTTAAAATGTTTACTGATGCACGCCCTCCTGGAATTTACAAGCCAGACTATATTGATGCATTATATGCCTTTTATCATGAAAGAAAACCTGAAGTGGTTGTTTGCCCACCCACGCCTGAGTGGAAGAGATCTTCAGATCTGGATCTTAATGGTGAAGCAGTTCCGGATGATGATGATGATGGAGGTCCTGCTGCTCCTTTGAATGTATGCAATATTTAAAGAGTACTCGTTCTCGTCAATATTTCAATTTCTTCATATTAATAAGAAGTGCACACATCAAATATAAGTTTCTCTACTTAGTGATGGGTATATGGACTCTTTGTAGGAAATTGTCTTTTCAAGCAAGAAACGAAACCAAATATGTTCGATAGGAAAAAATTGATGACTGGTTTTTGCAGATTTATTAGGAATTTGGTCTAGAGCACCTAATTAGGATCCAAAACTATTAGGGTCCAGCATTTGCAAAATTCTGTTAGGATTCCGGTTTAGAGATAGCAAGTAAGCTAGAAAGAAAGCTTTTATTTATCAACAAGGGTCAGTTACAAAACACCAGTTTGAGATGGTGAGGTCTCCCACTCTCTCATCTTCTTAGATAAGAGTAAACAAACTAAGGTTTTTTTTTTCATACCCTAATCTTCCCACAAAATACAATATATACAACCCAAAATTTAGATAACCCCACCGATTACACCGATTGACCGCCAACCCTTATATTACACTAATCTTTCTGTTAATCGCCTAGATCAAGGGTGAATTTCCTCTCCTACCCCTCCTTGCATACGTGTGCACTATTGGGGGTCTAACAATACCCCCGGGGGTGTAAGCCACCTTGTCCTCAAGTGGAAAGGTTGGAAATTGTTGTCTGAAGTGTTCTAAGGATTCCCAGGTTCCCTCAAATTCTGGTAGGCCCTTCCACTGTACTAAGAGTTCCCATTCGTTGGTGACTGGATTTGTGCGGTATGCCATCACATCCTCTGGTTCAGCTATCCATTCAAAGTTTTCTGTTAAGATGGGTGGAAGCCGTTCGACACGCTCATTGCTTCCCATCGCCTGCCTAAGTTGTGATACATGAAAAACCGGATGAATGGAAGCTTCTTCTGGCAGGTCGAGTCGGTAGGCTAGTGGTCCAATTTTCTCGAGAATTCGATAAGGGCCAAAATATTTTGGAGATAGTTTTTCATTTCTTCTGTGGGCCACTGTTGATTGTCGGTAAGGACGGGGCTTGATGTACACCCATTCTCCTTCTTCATATGTTTTTTCTCTTCTTTGTTGGTCCGCGTATCTCTTCATTCGATCTTGAGCTTTGAGTAACTGAGCCCTGAGCAAATCAATGGTCTTGTCTCGGTTAAGTAGCTGTTCATCTAATGTCGCATTGTTCGTCTTCTGGTCCCCGTAGAATAAAAGTGTTGGAGGTGGTCTGCCATAAACCACTCGGAACGGTGTTGTGTTGATAGAAGAGTGATATGTTGTGTTATACCAGTACTCCGCCCAAGACAACCAATGTTCCCATTGCTTTGGTCTTTCACCACAAAAGCATCTCAAATATGTTTCAAGGCATTTATTGACCGCTTCCGTTTGCCCGTCTGTTTGTGGATGATAGGAAGTGCTTCTCCTCAATTGAGTACCCTGTAGACGAAACATTTCTCCCCAAAAATGACTCACAAATATTTTATCTCGGTCTGAAACTATGGATCTCGGGAATCCGTGCAGTCGTACCACTTCTTTTATGAATAAGGCTGCCACGCTCTTTGCAGAAAAAGGGTGGCTTAAGGGTAAGAAGTGTGCATATTTGCTGAGCCTGTCCACGACCACAAAGATTGTGTCATATCCTTTGGATTTGGGTAAGCCTTCTACAAAATCCATCGAAATGTCTTCCCATATCCGCTCCGGAATGGGTAAGGGTTGCAGAAGTCCGGCCGGAGACAGAGTTAGAGTCTTGTTTCGTTGGCAGGTTTGACAGTCTTCCACATATCGTTTTATCGCTCCTTTCATCCCCTGCCAATATAATTCAGCCGTAATTCTTTTATAGGTTCTTAAAAACCCTGAATGTCCGCCTATAACAGAATCGTGATAGGAGTGAAGAATCGCTGGAATTAATCTGGATTCGCTTGACATTACTAACCTTCCCTTATACATCAGTGTTCCTTGATGGATGGAAAATTTTGGATGAAGGGAGGGATCAACAAAGAGATCTCGCACTATCTCTTGCAACCTGTGGTCTTGGGCTACTTCTCTCTTGATTATTTGTACGTCTAGAATGGCCGGTGCTGATAATGGTGCAAGATGGACGGCAGGTGGAAGGCGAGATAAAGCGTCCGCTGCTTTATTCTCTAATCCGGGTCGATACTGTACTTCGAAGTTGTAGCCCAACAACTTTGAGATCCATTTTTGGTATTCGGGTTGTATGACGGTTTGGTCTACAAGGAATCGCAAAGCTTGTTGGTCTGTCCGGATCAAAAAACGTTGGCCCAACAGATATGGCCTCCACTTTTGTACCGCCTTTACAATTGCCATTAATTCTTTCTCATAGATTGGTTTGGACTGGGCCTGTGTTGACAATGATTGACTGAAATAAGCTATTGGCCTTTGGTTCTGAGTCAATACAGCTCCCAAACCCGTACTGGAGGCATCAGTTTCTACTATGAAGGTCTGTGAAAAATCAGGTAGTGCCAAGACTGGGAGGGTCATCATAGCCCGTTTCAAGTTCTCAAATGCTTCTTGGGCTTGTTCGGTCCATTCGAACGCATCTCGGCGAGTTAACTGTGTTAAAGGAAATGCTTTGGCACCATAATTTTCCACAAACTTTCGATAATAGCCCGTGAGCCCTAGAAATCCTCTTAATTCCCTGACATTTGTCGGTCTTGGCCATTCTACCATCGATCTGACTTTGTCAGCATCAGCTTCTACGCCTGCCGCCGAAATCCAATGGCCTAAGTAGTCTATGCGATCTTTCGCAAACACACATTTTCTCATGTTTACTTTCAGTGAGTTATCCCTCATCACATTCAATACAGCCCCAAGGTGTCTTAAGTGTGTCTCTAAATCCGGACTATAAATAAGAATGTCATCAAAAAATACGAGAACACATCTACGTAAAAAAGGGCGAAAGATATGATTCATTAACGCTTGGAAAGTTGACGGGGCATTAGTGAGACCAAAGGGCATTACTAGGAATTCGTAGTGACCTTCGTGCGTCCTAAACGCCGTTTTCGGGATGTCTTCAGTATGTACACGGATTTGATGATATCCGGCTCGTAGGTCTAGTTTAGAAAAAATCTGCGCCCCGTGTAGTTCGTCTAACAGTTCTTCAATTACTGGGATTGGAAACTTGTCTGGTACAGTGGCCTCATTCAAAGCACGATAGTCTACGCAAAACCTCCAACTACCGTCTCTTTTCTTTACGAGCAGAACTGGGCTTGAAAATGGGCTGGTACTGGGTCGAATCACCCCCGCGACTAACATTTCCCTGATCATTTTCTCGATTTCTTCCTTTTGGGCATGAGGATATCGATATGGTCGGACGTTAATTGGTTGACTTCCGGTCTTCAATGGGATTCGATGATCGATTTCTCTGTGAGGAGGAAGTCGAGAAGGTTCAGAGAACACATCAGCATACTGTTCTAATAATTGGTCCACAATGGGTAAGTTCGGTGATGGTGGAACTGCGTCAAAAATGGCCGGGTCACCTACTGCTGCCGTAATTGCTCTTAGTTCAACTAAGAAGCCCTGATCATGTTTGCCCCATGTTCGCTTAAGTTGTTTTAGCGATACTTCTGTCTTGGTCAAGGAGGGATCTCCCTTGAGGGTAACCTTGGAATCTCCTACTTTGATCTCCATCGTTAGAGTTTTCCAGTCAATAGTCGTTACTCCTAGAGTTCTCAGCCACTGCATGCCTAATATTGCATCAACCCCACTCAACTCTATGGGTAGAAAGTCTTCAGCAACGGTAATTCCATCTAATGCGATCACAATCTTTTTACAAATACCTTTTCCTTTCACTGCGGTCCCTGTTCCCATGATAATGCCATAGTTCATCGTTTCTGTCACTGGTATCTTCATATCTTCGATCAGCTTTTGTGAAATAAAATTGTGTGTTGCACCACAATCTACGAGAATAACCACCTCTTTGTCTTCGATTCTCCCTTTTACTTTCATCGTTCCAGGAGAAGAAAATCCAACTACTGTGTTAATGGAAAGTTCGGCCATGTCGACTTCCACGGTAGGATCTTCGACTTCTTCTACCCGACACTCTGTGGTTTCTTTTTCATTAGAAAATGGCGACTCTGGTTCCTCGTCTGCTACCAGGAGTACCTTTAACTCTTTTCCTTTACACTTGTGTCCCACGTGGAACTTTTCGTCACACCTGTAACACAGTCCCTTTTCCCTTCTTAATTGCATTTCAGAATCGGTTAGGCGTCTAAGTGGTGTTTCTTTCGGTTGATGGGACGGGTTATTGGGTAAAGTAATGGTTTTAATGGGGTTTTGTTCGATCAACTTTGGTGGATTTGCATGGCTGATGATGGGATTTTTCCACACTCTTCCTGGGCCGAAACTAGTCTTAGATTCAATGGCCCGATTCTTGTCTTCTATTCTTTGGGCCGCCTTCATGATGGCTTCAAGGCCCATAGGTTCAAAACATAGAACTTCGGATCTTATAGCTGGTAACAATCCGTTAAGGAATGTGTTTTCCAGGACTTCCTCAGATAGCTGTGGAAGGGGGGCTGCGAGGGCTTCAAATTTCTCTCGATATTCAGCCACTGTCTTCTCTTGCCTAATAGAAAGGAATCGAGCACAGAGGGTCCCTTCCTGCGTTGGTCTGAATCGCTCCAGTACCCTGTATTTCAGATTTCTCCAGCTAGTGAATGGACTTCGGTTCTCAGCCCACCGATACCATCTTAAAGCTGCTCCGGTGAAGCTTACTGCAGATACCACGGCCTTTTCTAAATCTGATAATTGGTGTATATCGAAATAGCGTTCTGCTCGAAAGAGCCAATCGTCTGGGTAGTCTCCTTCGAAGGTAGGCATTTCTACCTTTTTAAATTTCTGTCGATCATGGAAATTTTCCTCTCCCCTAGGTTCCTTTCGACTAGAGGAAGTGCTTACATCTTCCTCAATTTTCCGCTTTTGTCCCGACTCTTTTTCCCCGCTAGGGCTGACTTTAAACCCTCCTTGTAGCAAATTTGCTAATGCCTTTTGATTTTCTATTGTTATTTGTCGTTGATCTTCCATACTATTGAATAACTTTTCCATACTTTTATTTAATTCTGCTACAGAATTTTCTAATTCAGGAAATTTTTCTTTCATACCTTCGACATGTTTCTCCGATTCTGCTACCCGCTCCTCCAGTTGCTTGTGCGCCATACCCCGTGTCTTACCCAGGATGACGTGCTCTGATACCAGGTTGTTAGGATTCCGGTTTAGAGATAGCAAGTAAGCTAGAAAGAAAGCTTTTATTTATCAACAAGGGTCAGTTACAAAACACCAGTTTGAGATGGTGAGGTCTCCCACTCTCTCATCTTCTTAGATAAGAGTAAACAAACTAAGGTTTTTTTTTCATACCCTAATCTTCCCACAAAATACAATATATACAACCCAAAATTTAGATAACCCCACCGATTACACCGATTGACCGCCAACCCTTATATTACACTAATCTTTCTGTTAATCGCCTAGATCAAGGGTGAATTTCCTCTCCTACCCCTCCTTGCTATGTGTGCACTATTGGGGGTCTAACAAATTCCTAAGAGAACTCCTCAAAAGGCTCTTCTTACTCTCTCAATAAATTTCCAATGGACCTTAGATGCATAGAGCCACAAGACATTTGCCCTTTTTTCTTCAACATGACAAATGGAAAAGTAGTTGTGATTGAAGAAAAGTTCCTTATGGCGGGGGGAATCATAAATTTGGCCTCTCTATAGGTCAGTAGAATCCTGGGTTTTTGCTGATTGAGAACCCCTAGACAAGATCAGAATCCAATTGTCTAAATAGAAGTTAGTCGCTTGTGAAGGAAACTAGCTTTAAAGACTAAGAACAAAAGAGAGGAAGGGTCTCTTTGCCTAAAGTTTCCAGGGATCTAAATCTTTTTCTGACTTACCACTTTGAATAGTTAGATTGCACATGGAATACACCCAGGAGTCCACTTTGTTCCATTCCTTTTTGATAACTGTGGCATTAGGCTCCATCCTACCCATCCATACACTTGCACTCAGTGTTCTAGTTCATGGAGAATATCAAAATTAAGACATGGTGCATTTCTTTTCCATGTCCCAATCGCTCGACCGATATGGTACTCTCTATAGTTTTTCTTGAACCCTCTTTGGCAAGGACATTAGAAAAGAACTAGTTCATCACATTTGTAGGTTTGGAGACAAAACCTTTTTCTTGAGAGAAATGAAGGGTTTTGTTCAAAAGAAAGGTACAAAAGGGGAGTACCAATTCAATTCTATTAATTAGTCTTTGGATTTAGCTTATTTGATTTTCTATTTTGAAGAATTATTTGATTTTTTTTTTTTTGGATGTCTCTTCCAGGAAAATCATGATGATGGTGCTCAAGTGATGACAAATGATGATGTATTGGGAGATGAGATACCTGAGGACCAGGAACGTGCTTTGAAACATTTTTGCTATCAAATGCTTAAATTGAATGCTGGAGTATGCTCTCTAAGCCTTTTCCTATTTTTCCCTATGCCTTCACTTTTATATCAGACTATGGCCAACATAATTCATGGTTTCACGTTTTCCTTTATTAAACCTAAGTAGTGTTTTAAAAGGCTTCCTCAAGCACGTGCCTAGGTGTAAGGCGCATGTCTGGCGTCTCACCTTGCATTTAAGAAGGCGCGTGCACCTTCCTAAAAAGTCCCAAGACATTTGGCTTGCGCCTTAGGGTTTCTTTAGTTATTGAATTTTTCAACTAACCCTAAACGCAATAAACCTTACGTTTAAGCTTTTTTCTTCTTTATTAATTTTAAAAAATAATAGTTACCAGTCAAAGCGAGCTTAGCTCAGCGGTAATTGGCATGTGTCCTCGACCAGGAGCTCAGAGGTTCGAATCCCCCACCCCAAATGTTGATGTACTCAAAAAATAATAGTTACCAACTCTAAATGCATTTTTTTTAAACGCAATAAACCTTTGCATTTAGGTTCCTTCTTCTTTATTAATTAAAAAATAAAATAAAATTTACTAACCCTTATGATTTTTTCCTCATATTTCCACTTCAACCATGCTTCCTCTTCTTTATGTATTTTTTATATATAGTGCGCCTCACGAAAAAAAAAGTCTGCGCAAAGCATTGAACCTAAGGCATTTATTCCATCTAATATTCACACAAGACTGCTATGGAGAGACTTGAGTGGGATCCCTATCTATTTATTTTCCCTTTTTAGGATTCTTATGTCAATGAGTAAGATTTTGGAGAAGCTTAGGAGAGATTTTCTTTGGGGAGGGGTCAAAGAGGGGAAAGGGGCTCTCCTTGTTAAGTGGGAGGATTTATGAAGTATGGGGTTTAGGGTATTGGCAATTTGAGAGTCCACAACAAGGCCTTGCTGCCAAATGGCTTTGACATTTTCATCTTGGGTCTAATATCTTGTGGCATAAGGTCATTGTGGGCAAGTATGGGTCGTCCCCTTCCGAATTGAACTCAAGTGGGGGTCAAGGGACTTTCAGAAACCCTTGGAGAGGTATTGTTGAGGAGTACCCTTTCTTTTCTTCTTTCGTTCTTTGTGCTGTGTGGAAGACTCTTTTTTGGGAAGATAGGTGGTTGGGAGATAAACCCCTTTGCTTAGTGTTTCCTCGTTTGTATCATTTATCCTTAATGTTGAATCATTCAGTGTCTGCTGTAGTGTCTTAGGCTCTCAGCTTGGCCTTGTCCTTCGCCTATGTTGAGATTTTGACGTTCTTTGTTCAATAGGAAAATGCTAAATGTTGTCGACCTCCTTTCTTTGTTGGGGGAGTTTTGCTGTACTTTGGGGAGGGATGTTTGTTGTTGGAGCTAACATCCCTAGCTCAACTGCTGGCTTTTCATGTAGAACCCTTTTTCTTTGCCTGGTTAACCTGTCCCCTCGCCTCCGTTTGAGCGTAGGTCTATACCTCGTTGTGGAAGTTGCAAATATCCAAGAAGGTTAAGTTTTTTTATTTGGCAGGTTCTCCACGAAAGAGTTAACACCTTAGATAGGGTGTTGTGGAAGGTGCCTAACTTGGTGGGGTTGTAATGTTGCATTCTTTGTAGGGGTTGTTGAGGATCTTGATCATGTCCTTTGGAGTTGCGATGTGGCTTATGCTGTATGGAGTCAGCTCTTTGTATAGTCGATCTTGTTTTGGCCAGATAGAGGAATTGTAGAGAGTTGATTGAGGAGTCCTTCTCCCTTACACAAGAGAGGGAAGTATTTGTAGCAAGCTTAGGCGTATGCTATTTTGTGGGGACTTTGGGGAAAGAGGAAGAATAGAATTTTTTGAGGGCTTGAGTGTTGAGTGGGTCTACGTGTTTGTTTCTCTTTGGACTTCGGTGGCGAATCCTTTTTGTAGTTATCCGTTAGGTCTTATCCTACTTGCTTGGAGGCCCTCCTTAAAGTTTGCCTCTTTTTTTGTGGGCTCCCTTTTTTGTATGCCCTTGTATTCACTCATTTTCTCTAATAAAGCCCAGTTTTTAATTAAAAAATTATTTATTATAATAATAATAGTTATCATTATTTTTTTACTTAACTGGACGATTAAACAATTTTCATCTATTTACAAAGTACCACTGAAAAAGTTGGGGAAGTCTTTTCCTTAACAGTTTTTGTTTTCCTTTATAATCATCACCATTATTAACATAAAAAAAACTTATCTTTTAGTTGAATTGTTGGTTATTGGTATTCTTTTCTGAAACTCACGTTTAGAAATCATATGTTTACCAATTCATATTTAGGAATCATATTATGTTGTTAATTTAGAACTTGGAAGCAGTTAGTTTGTTTGGTAGGCATGGGATATATTTTATACTTGATATAATTTTTTGCTGTCCTATTCAATTTTTATATTCATCATTAAGAAACGAGGTTGCTGAATGATCATCCAAGTTTTCAAATAGGATAATGATCATTCAAATAGGATAATGAAATTTGTTTCAGTTTGAACTTATTGCTGAATGCTGAAGCCAACATGCATGAGTCTGCGCAACACTATTGCATAAAAAATTGTAGTTGGTATATGTGCATAAGATACATTATGTAGTTGAAGCACTTGCATGTGTAGATTGCAGATGTAGCCAGCTTTCGTGTTGCTTGTACATGATTTAATATTTTAATTATTTTATTTTACAGGCAAGAGCAAATTTGCAATTTCCAGGGTCACATCCAGTGTCTCTTAACAGGTCCTGTGACATAGAATTTCCTTAATCTTCATTTGTCATTTTTGTGCTTCCTGTGCCATTCAACGTGTAGTGAGTCAGAAGCCCTTTTTAGCTTTTTGTTAGTATTTTTTAAAAATTTAATTTATTCTAATTTTATTATTAATTTTAATAGTTACTACACTGAAGCGATTATACTTGAAGATCGTTACATATGCTTCATAGCACCTAGAAACCCCTGTTGCATATTTGTGATTCGAGGGTTATGAGAGTTCTCTGGTGGTGTGAAATCAAAGACTGAATTTTATTTCATAATGATGTAACCTATTGATAATAGCAAGTGCTACTATTTATACAATTTATATGCCGTCAGAACTAATGACAGAAGTCAAGAAATTGGCTAACTCAAATAACTAATTTACAAAAAATAACAGCCATAGTAACTGAAGTAAAACAGAACCGTGCATTTAAAAAGAGTAAACCAAGTCTATTACTAAAGAGCCTAAACCATCTGGGTAGAAGGGGTTGACTTTTTTGTGTGTGAAGAAACTACAATACTAATAGGTGGGGTCAAAGTGTAAAATCACGTCTCTCTTTTGCCAACGTTTGATTGGTGTGGTGCTTATAGGTTCGCTAGGATTTCAGTTTTTTAAAATGTTTGAGAGCCGTGCTATTTTTGGTTAAAACTTTAAACAGAGACCATTGGAGATTTATCTAGAAGAAAAATAATTTGTTGGGAACAATCGGGGAGTTGGATAAAGAAGTGGATGAGGGTCTGCCTAAAGTCAAGAAAGATCCGAGGAGATTTTTAAGAAAGCACCTTGAACAGGTAATCTATAGTGAAAATGAAAGATGGCCCAACAAGCAAAGTCATTGGATGGAGGAGACAGAAACTTAGCTTTGTTTGTTTGGGAGGCGCCGAGGAGGCAAAAATTCATGGTTTTTCTTCTTTGTTAAATTTTGGTATTTGTCCATTGCCCTTTGTTAGATAGGGAGTTGGCGGATGGCTTTCTTTACTTTTTTAGCTGGAGGCCCACCATGTAACTCTGGGAGTAAGGATATTTGCATATGGTCTCCTTGTCCCTCACTATAGGTTTTCTTGTCATTCGTTCTTCCTTTGTCTGGCCCTCATTTTCCTTGGTCTCCATTTTCCTTGTTAGGGAATGTTGCCCTAAGAAGGTGATATGAAAACCCTAGTGAATTGGAATTAAGAACTCTTTGGGTATTTGAACCCTTAATTCACCAACACTAAAACCCTCAAATATATTCGATTTCAATCCCAAGGGAAGGATTAGATAAAGATTACCTTGATGATCGAAGACCAAGAGGTAAGGAGAACTAATTCCTCACTCAAGGTTTGAACACTCCACAAGCAAGTTGATCAGACCTGAATGTTCATGCTTGCAACTCTGAATTCAAGAATTGCAAAGTGGGTGATGAGGCTCAGTCATCAAGAAAAGCGCAAAGGCTAAAAACTCAATTCATCTTCAAAAAAACCCCGTACAAACCTAATGGCCAAGCTTTAAATAGCTTCCCAAAACCCTAACTACATGCCACATTGGATCATAACAAAATGACAAAAATACCCCTACGCTAACAAGTCATAAAAAGGGACAACATTGAAAAATAATCAAATTACATCAAATTATTAAATTACATATAAATAATAATTTAATGTGTCTTTGGCGGTTCATATCAGAAGGTCAATTTCTTTGGATGGCCGAGCTAACACTATGGATCATATTCTTAGGTACATTCTTGTTGGGGCTGCAATGGTGCATTCTCAGCAGGGGTGAGTTGGGGGACTTGTATCACCTCAGTCGGAGTTATTAGTTTGCTAGAGTGATTTGGGAGTACCTTTCTTAAGAAATAGAATGAATCTTTAAATTATTGGGACCTCAAATTGGGTAGGAATTTGAAAGATTTGGGAGCGGATGAATGGGTTGCTTTGAGCATGGATCTAGACCCCATTTCCTTATCTCATTCTGAAGACAAATGGAGATGGCCCCTCAACCAAAATGGTTATTTTTCCACTAAATCACTCTTCTCTGACATGATGGGAAATATTAGTCTCATTGAGCCATCTTTGGCAAAGATGATATGGAGAGACAACTACCCAAAGAAGATTAAATTCTTTCTCTGGGAACTAGCCCACAAAGCCATCAACACTAAGGAGGTTCTTCAGAGATGCATGCCTTACATGTCCCTTTCCCCTGGATGGTGTTATTTATGCAAATCTAGTGATGAAACGCAGGATCACATTTTTGCTACTTGCCCCTTTGCTTGGAAATTCTGGAGTAGGATCACAAAGTCTTTTGAGTGGTCCATGTCTCTTCCGGGTAATATGGAGGATATCCTTGCCTCCGTTATGTTGGGACATCCTTTCATCAATATCAAAGGCCTTCTATGGATGAACAACATTGCTAGAGCTTTCTTTTGGGTCTTATGGAAAGAAAGAAATCGATGAGTTTTCCAAGGAATAGATCTCTCTTTTGATGCTTTTTTTGACATTGTTATATACTATGCTATCTCTTGGTGTAAACTCTCTCCCCTCTTTGCTTCGTACACATATGCTTCCCTTCTAAATAGCTGGGAAGGTCTTTTGTAATCTTTATGGATCTTGTATCCCTTTTTTAAATTTCATACATCAATGAAATTGTTTCTTATCAAAAAAAAAAAAAAAAAAAGAAGAAAGAAATAGAATCCTGTAACTGTCTTTTAGGCTTGGTTTGATTGGAGCAGTTTTTTGTATAACTAATTATTTTTTGGAGGCTTAGGTTGTTTTTCGTTTGCACCTTTTGTGTCTTTTCATTTTTCTTGATGAAAGCTGGTTTCTAATTTTTTTCTAAAAAAGAGGAAGAGTAATCTTACAACTGAATACTGTTTGAAGATGGGAGACATCTGATTGAATCGTAGATTTAGTAGGAAATATTTAAAATTTTGAAATTTACTCTGAAAACAAGAGAACTTTGCTTCTGCTCTCTAGACATGAAATGGAGGATAAAGTTTGGTTGTAATATTTAAAATTTGGGTTGTTATGTTATATGTCTTGATCTATGAGTTACTTGTTTCTTATTAAAAAAAGTTCTTCGTATTGGTCTAAATGTAAACACCCTTTTAGCGACTATAGTCTATCTTCTTTACTTTCTAATTGGAACTCTTTCATGTAATGATCCTATTTGAGAGTTTTTCTCCCTTTATTTCATTTATCGATGAAATCTGATTCTCTTCTAAAAAAAAAAAATAAAAAAAGTTCTTTGTTTTAGATGGTTTTTTGATTGAGTTATTAAAAAAAACTTGGAACATCTTGATGGAGGACACTATGAAGGTGTTTCAAGATCTTTTGAAGTATTGGGATTGTGTGGAATAGTCAATTCTTCCCTTAATGATGCATACACTGGCTTAATTCCTATGAAGATCTATACCTCAAGAGTAGTAGATTTCAGACCATTAGCTAGCTAGTGTTGGGCCTTTACAAAGTCTTGGCTGACCTTTTTTTCAGAAGGTTCAAATGATCATTATACCGCTGATATTTGGACTGCTTTTTGGGAAAGAAAGACAGATTCTGGTTGCTGTTCTTATAGCCAACAAGGTGTTGAGGAATGTAAAAGAAGAGGTAGGAAGGGTTGAATGCGAAAAATTTATATAGAAAAAGCTTGGCTAGTGGTCTGGGACTCTCTACCGTATTCAATGACAACCTACGGTTAAGGTTTTCAAGTAATTTGCATGCTACTTGCTCTTCAGCCCTGCATGTGGCTTTCAGAGTTGATTTTGAGCATTGAACTTTAAGTTTTTGCTGCCTACTGAACTCAACTATAGATGAACTCGTGATTCTGATGCTACGGTTCTGACTATTGGGATGTTTGTTTATATATTTATTTTTCTCTTTTTGGTTGGGAAGGGGAGCGTTTGAGCTATATGCTTGACTCATAAAATATTTTGTAATGTTATTATAGTTTGTAACCTCTATTGTAATAAAAGAGTTATGACTATCGTAATATATTTTGTGGCCTCGCTGTTCTGATTTTCTTGTGTGGAGGAATAATTTCTTTTATTCTCAACACTATGATATTGAATAAAGAACTTCAAGAGTAATATTTAAGAGTTAGAAACATTCACTTTTGTTTTTAATAGCTGCCACGGCCTCTTATTCTTTTTTGTGTTTAAATCCTGGAAATTAGACCACCTTTCTCTGTAGTCTTCTTTGCTTCTGTGCTATGGTGGACAGCCTCGCACTTGGTCTCTTTTGGTAATGCAAATGCTTCTTATCCTGAAAATTGAAGCGAAGCATCAATTGAGCAATCATTTATACACTGCCATTGATTATAGGCTCATTGATTTGGTTTTCTATTTAAATTTAGTTCGTGATAATACTGAGTTTGATTTTATTTT
This sequence comes from Luffa acutangula, assembly GCA_036850905.1. Lineage (NCBI taxonomy): Eukaryota > Viridiplantae > Streptophyta > Magnoliopsida > Cucurbitales > Cucurbitaceae > Luffa > Luffa acutangula. Next base: position 48,674,907 of record CM072087.1, on the reverse strand, counting down.
TATGGCATGCAGAGACAATCTGCAACTGCTAAGGCAACGCTATTATTATGCCACGTGGAAAGCTGATGGAACAAGATATATGATGCTAATAACCATGGATGGGTGCTATTTGATTGACAGGGGTTTTAAATTTCGAAGGGTCCAAATGAGATTTCCTTACAGAAATGCGAATGATGTATGTTAGCTCAATCCTTCACTGGAGATCTATTTACTGGTATAATTGTATCTGCATTCAACCTGATAAATATTGTTAACTTTGGGTTCAAGGGCCAAGTTGAGAAGATTCACCACTATACACTACTTGATGGAGAAATGATAATTGATACTATGCCAGACTCGCAGAAGCAGGAGAGAAGATATCTTATCTATGATATGATGGCAATTAATCATGTTTCAGTTATTGAGGTTTGATTTATATATTTGTTAATGATGAAAGTGCTTCTCATGGAAACCTTATGTTCTTTATGTAGTTTAACCAGAAAAATGTTGCATAAACTAAATTGGGCATGCCTATTATTATTATTATTTTTTTTTTGGGTTTTTCCCACCTCTATTGCATTGCATAAGTTACAGGCACTTAACCGTGGCTTTTGAGAGCTCGATTCTCCAGTTCAGTTCTAGCTAAACAATCAATTTGGAGGCATTAGTTCCTTTGGGTGCTCTTGAGGATGAGCCACCTTATTTTTCCTTGTGTTTGTTCTTTGTTCTTTCATACTAATAAAATAGTTACTTCCCTGAGGAGAAGTTCTAGCACAATCTGATCAATGTTAGGAATTGGGATTTCGGAATTAGTTTGCTACATAAGCTACTATCAAGTTTTTTTTTTCTTCCTTTTCTCTACCGAAAAGGTTTGAACCTGTGACATGTGGAATACACTGAGCCAACAAGCCACGGAAGGTTTTGTTATAAGCTACCATCAAGTTGAAAACGTCTGTTTCTGGCTCATAGTTTTAAAAAAATTTTAATTCCTAATTTTGTGGTAGGTTGATCATTTCCTTCCCGTATTTTTTTCTGACATGGACTATTTGCCATACTCTATCTAGATCTCTTAATTGATGTACGCAACTATTACCTACTGCTACCATTCAAGATGACTTGGTAATATCTATTTAAGAGACGTTTAACGGTATTTAAAATTTTTGGTTTGGCTGGTTGGTGGCTGACTTCATAGAACCTCCATCTGACTGTTTGGCTCAGATCTTTTTTACAATGCATACTGTTCAATTAGTTGTGCATGTATCTTTTAGTGAGAAGTTGTTATTTTCTTTTTGTAGCTCTAATAGCTTGCCGTTGTTGTAGCGTCCTTTTTATGAACGGTGGAAGATGCTTGAGAAAGAAGTGATTGAACCTCGCAATTATGAGCGCCAGAATATTTACCAAAGCAGAAACCCTCATTATAGATATGACCTAGAGCCATTCAGGGTATATATCCATACTTTTCTTGTTATGCCTTTTCTTCTAGATGTGGCTATTTGATTCAACATGAATACTCATTAGGTGAGGAGGAAAGATTTTTGGTTGCTCTCTACAGTTACCAAACTTTTGAAGGAGTTCATACCGAGGCTTTCACATGATGCTGATGGTCTAATATTTCAGGTAGTCGAATTTTTAGTAAATTAAATGTAAACAGATGCGCTTTTCATTTTTGGTAGGATTTGAACTATCTTTTAATCTAGGAAACTTTTTTTCTTCTTTCAAAATGATGTAATTTCATTAATAGCCCATGTAAAAAAATTAACTTTGGAAATTAGAGGTAGAGATATATTCAAGTTTCCATTTTCCTTGTCTGACGAAAAATATATAACAGGGACCAGCAACCTGATGTTTTGTAAAATGTGGACGAAATTTTATAAACTCATCTGGGCCATTTTTTTAAAAAAAAAATTAGCCAAAAAAAAAAAATCATTAATAGCCCAAGAGACAGTTGGAAATATTGTATCAGATATACAATCATAGTATAATTACCTCTAAGTATGATACTAAATATTATTTCGCAAAGTTTATGAGCCTATAATCTCTTGTAACATCTCTATGTAATAGCATTCTCTCTCTCTGCTTCTTAAGTATTGTATTGCATTTTACACTGTCTTCTGTTTGGGACTGAGATTGGGGAATTGTACAGAAACAATCCATTTATATGCTTAAACTTTTCAATTTGACTCGATTAAAATCCTAAACTACTTCTTCAAAAAAAAAAATCCTAAACTACTAATTTTATCAATTAAAACTCTAAACTTTCATTAGTGAATCAAATTAGACTCTATCTTAGTGATTCACAACTAGTTTTACTTGATTCCATTTAAACAACTCATCATTACCTAAATAACATTCATCTTCCCCCAAAATTCTACCAAAGTAGCACGAAAGATTTTCATGTTATCCATTGTAAATATGTATAGAAAAATAGAGGGAGAAGAGAAGATGAAAAACTACTCATATTGATGAGATCCTCTACTTGCCCATTTGATTCCCTAGCATTTTCCTCCAACATTGCGTTAGTCCCTACATTTAAAGAAGTCTTAGACATGGAAAGAATATGCATTAACAATTTCAAAACAGAATCCTGACATTGGTCTAATTTTTTTTTAGAATAGAAACAAACCATTGGGTCTTAATTGATTCATTTATGAAAGTTTAGGATTTTAATTGATTCAATTATTAGTTTAGAGTTGTAAGACAGTTTAGGGGTATAAATTGATATTCTAACTTCTTTTTATTTGGAAATTTGTTACTGTCATTTATTGGGCTAAGATGGTTTTTCTTTTTCTTTTTCTAGGGGTGGGATGATGCTTATGTTCCTCGAACTCATGAGGGTCTTTTAAAGTGGAAATATCCTGAAATGAACTCAGTCGACTTCCTATTTGAGGTTGTAAGTAATTTCTTTAGTATTGGATTTGATTGCTGCAGCTGAAGTTGACGCTGAAGTAACTTAAAGTTATTTGTCTGGACAGATGGGTGAAGACGATTCTCAGATTCTTATTTTGTTCGAACGAGGAAAGAGAAAAACCATGGAAGGAAATAGGGTTAAGTTCAAAGGTTGGTGCAAATAGTTTCTGCCTCTTCAATATTCTCAAGTTGTTTTATTTGCATGATTATCAGTTGAATCATTTTTAATGATCTATATGTTTATTTGCAACTAAAATGAACGTTTACCTCCCATTTGTGCACAGCTGCAAAATTTATTGAAGAAAATATCATCTTGATTGTCAAGGACTTCTGAGGTTCAATCATCTTTGTATTTAAAATTTCTGATTATGAGGATTCATTATTGGAAAGATTATGAGGGAGTGTCTGACCTGCCTTCTAAGTTGAACCTGCTGGACTAGATCATGCAACAAAAAATTTCTTTAGCTTGAAAACCTTTCTGCTGGCATTGGCTCGATGTTGCCACACAATCTAAAAACCATAAAACTTTATTCTCTTTCATTCTCCCTTAAACTATAAGTTTGACTGCACTGGTGGATTGTGTTAATGAGTTCATAATTCCACATTCGTACTCATTTATCTTCTTATAGATGTGCTACTGGGATTATGTGGCTGATGTCGGTTGGTTGAGTACTTGGGGCTTTGATAACCACAGCTCTTGCATATGTGGCTAATTCTGGCTGGCAAGCTATGTTTCTCAACATATATTGTCAAGGTTTCATCATCTATGGAAAGATTCCAGGATAACCAGGAGGTCATTGGTTTAAAATCCTTGGGTTGGTTGCATGAGATTCTAGTGTTGACAGCCAATATTTTAAGATAGAATAATAGTCCCCATTTTCAAATCTGCTGATAAGGTTGAAGAAGTTTTGGCATATAAGGAGAAGCTGACCTGGACTCTCTTAATAATTTCTCTATAAAAAAGTGAATCATCTCAAAATAATGTATTGTATCCTTTCGTTTTTTAGAGGCATGAGTACATTGATGTCTCAGATGTTACATTCATGTGTTTGATGAGTGTGGGGAGGAATACTTAATAGATACAGTTCTTCAGTGTATATCATTTCAAGTCTTATTTTGAAACTTTTGCAGATGGCGATCCCTCCTTTTATTCAGGAAAGATTGTGGAGTGCTCTTGGGATTCTGATGAGCAAGTATGGGTCTGCATGCGTATCAGGACAGACAAAACAACTCCTAATGATTTCAATACTTACAAAAAGGTTCCTTTACTGCCAATTTGATACAAAGTTTTGGTGATAGTTTGAAACCTACATCGTTTAATACTTCTTCATATTTGAAATAGGTCATGCGCAGTATTAGAGACAATATCACGGAGGAGGATTTGTTGAAGGAGATTCATGAAATCATACGCTTGCCTATGTATGCCGATAGGATAAGGAATGATAGTAAAGCAGCCCAACATACGAATTCAACACGACGAAGGTGATAGCTAGACGTTGCCCAAATACAGAAATTAGGCAGTATTAGTCGGTAATCTTTGGATGAGATGCTCAAAAGGTGTTCCCACATATTTTGCGCTTGTTCAATCTGTTGCCAACTTTATGATGTCTCTCTCCTTGGTAGAGTTGTGCATATATATTATTAAAAGGGTGACCAAGATGTCCGCCATTAGCTTCTCCTTGTGCTATCCTTTAGTGTGTGCAGAGCTGGTGAGTTGTATGATCCAGTCACTGCACTTGATAGATGTCTTCAATTAGGGCTTTGAAATCCATTTCTTCTAGTTTTCCAGGTGAAGAGATGTAGGATTAGGATCATCATGTATATTAGTATTTTTATTCTCGTTATTTAGCAATTGCTAAGCAGCAACTCGAAGGCAGTCATTTAAAGTAAATCTGAGCCAAGTTTTTATAGCAAGGTATTACATTTTACTGTTGTGAATAGCCTTTAATGAACACGTCTCTTCCATCTCTGTTTTGCCCTCTGTTTACCTTCACCTTTATTTTGAGCTAGTTCTTGAGGCTGAGAAATAAGAACACGGCCAATTATCTCAGTTTCAATTCATGGATATTGTTCTATAGCTGTTTGCTTTGTTCTTCTTCTTCCAAACTCGGCCGGTAATTAAAAGGCGGCGTCTTCTACCATAATGGAAAATGTAAATTCCATTCATATGTTGGAAATTGTTTCTAACTAGACAGGTATTTATTATCAAAATGGAGGATGTAAACTTCATCTAGATGTTGGTGTTGCTTGGATTTTGTCATCAGAATTGAAAATGTGAGTAGTCTTCAATCATAGGCAAGTTTACTTTTGTGACAAATCAAGCATGTTTCTACAGAACCTTTTCAAGTTTTCAAGTTTCATTCACAGGCTTGAGATCGCTTAGCTTGTAATGAAACAAGCATTTTCTATAAGGGTGGAAAATGATATTTCCATTCTTGCATATCATTTTGTTGATGACCAAGTGGGATCATCAATTTTTATAATGGTTCAATTGGTCAAATCTAGTTGGTAAAATATATATTCATATCTTTACTTTGTAATAAGAATTGGGTTAAAATACTATTGGTCTGAGAATCTCATTCTCTTCCCATCTTTGTATTTTTGTTATAAAAAAAATGTTAACAACGAAGACTAATTTTGAGATATATTGAAGGTATGAGGAATAAATTTAGACATTTAAAAATCTAAGATTAAAATAATAAATTCTAAATTATAGAGATCAAAATGTTATTTATATTTATGATAATTATTGTTTTGAGTCCAACATATGAGAATGAGAAGTTTTAATTCTTTCTTCATGTGTTAGCTAATTGAGTTACGAAAATAGTATTTAATTGTACATAATGGAGGGGAAGATATTGGTTTCATGCTGATCAAAGTTTTTTTTTTTTTTTTTTTTTCACGAGAGTAGAATTGGTGAATTCCTCTCCACTTGTACAACCAACTTGACATTTTTTTCCCCTTTTGGAATGTACTTTGTAGAGAAAAAAAAACATTTGGGAGTTGGGAGATTCGAGTCTCATTTCTTGGTCAGAGTATGTCAATTATGTTGAGCTATGTTCATTTTGGCTCATGGTTTGTTAGTTGTAAATTATAGCAACTTAAAAAAAACATTATAAATATGACAAGTTTATCAATGATAGACATCTATTATTAATAAACTTCAATCATAATGCATATAGTCTATCAATGATAGTCTACTATAATCGATAAAATAGTTTATTAGCAATAATTAAAATTGTGATTAAAATCTCGTTGATAGACTTATATAACTAATAGACTTTAATTTTGTTATTTACAAATAGTTTTGTCAAATCTATTAGTGATAGACATCTATCACTAATAAACATTAATCGGAATGCATGTAGTTTATGAATTATAGACTACTATCATTGATAGAATAATCTATCAACAATAATTACACTTTTGATACTGGTAGACTTCAATTTTGCTATATTTATAAATAGTTTTAGTTTTTTTTTTTTTTGTTATATTTGCAATTATTTTAGTCTATTCTAACGAACAAAAAGAAAATATATATATATATATAATAATAATTTAGGAATATTATACAACTAAGAAAAAAGAACTTATTTTGGTCCTTGGGGACCTAAAATTCTCAATCATAAAAAATACATCGTGTTCAATATTTTATTTTATTTTTTTGTTTCCCAATATTTTATTGTTGTATTGCACATAAATAAAAGGAAAAAGGAAAAAAAAAAAAAAAATCTTATTAATTTTAATTATTTGAAAAGAAAAAGAGAAAATATTAGAAATTTAAGATATTAATTTCTATAAACCCATACAATTTTAATAGAGCAGTCAACATTTTTGGTTCTAAAATGTTTTAATTCCAGACTCGCAGCGCAAAGACGCCACTGCAGTTGGATTACGCAGATCCTTTTGGGGGTTTTGGCAATCTGCTCTTCTTGGCTCTGCGTTTCAATTTGCAGAGTCTCAATAGGGTCTGCCAGGGCTTCGTTCCCTGAATTCTCATTGATCTTCGCCTCGAATTTGAGTTTTCGATTATGAAATTCTCGGTGATTTCAGCTCTTCTGATTTGTTTGATTCTCTTTGCTCGGTCGATATGCATTCACGGCGAGGAGCCCAAGAAAAACAAATTTCGGGAACGAGAAGCCACCGATGACTCCCTTGGATATCCTGAGATGTAAGTTTTGTATCGTTGTTTCATCGTTTCGTTTTCGTCTTGTGTCACCTGCAGTTAGTGTAGTATTTATTTGTTTTTTCATTGAATTGTAAGGTTAAATTGCAATTGACATTTTTGGTTTTTGTTTGGTTCGACTTCTTCTGTTGCTGTAAGATTGACTTGAGACCTTTGTGGGAAATGATTCGTTTTATTTCAAAAATTGACTTTTTTAACTTGCGATCTTTGATTAGAGACGAGGATGCTTTGTTGAATACACAATGTCCAAGGAATTTGGAGCTAAGATGGCAAACGGAAGTGAGTTCTAGCATATATGCTACCCCCTTGATCGCTGATATTAACAGGTATAGTAAGCCTCTCATTATACATTCCTTATGGCATGAAGCTTGACCAATGTGTAAAGGATTCCTCAGAGTTTTAATGATATCACTCTTACACTTTGGGTGCAACCTCTTTACTTAAGCTTTATTTTTTTAGTTTCTCTGTCTTACAGTGATGGGAAACTTGAGATAGTGGTTCCATCTTTTGTACACTACCTTGAAGTTCTTGAAGGTTCTGATGGAGATAAAATGCCAGGTAAAATTTGTGGTAGTTATTTCGGGAGTGCCAATTTCTCTAGTTGATGACATGTTCATATGCATTATAGTGTTGGACAAGCAGTGATATATTTTTTTTTAAATGGAGAGCATTAGTTGTGCATTGTGTTTGATAAAGCAACTTATTAGTCAAAATTATGCATTTTCTATTAGGCTGGCCTGCTTTCCATCAGTCAACTGTGCACGCTAGTCCTCTTCTGTATGATATTGACAAAGATGGTGTGAGGGAAATAGCTTTGGCGACGTACAATGGAGAAGTACTCTTTTTTAGGTGCTTATCTTTGCATCCTTGCACAAAATTCATCCCTTCTTTTTGTCTATATTTCAGCCTTAAAATATTTATTTTTGTTTTTCCCTAAAAAATGTCAATTGTTGTTAGGGTGTCAGGATATATGATGACAGATAAGTTGGAGATACCACGTCGCCGTGTGCGCAAGAATTGGTATGTGAATCTAAATCAAGATCCAGTGGACCGGTCTCATCCAGATGTTCATGATGAACAACTTGTCATGGAAGCAACTAAGACAAAATCAATGTCTCGTAAGTATATCTCATTCCTTGGATTATTAATTTACCTCACTTTTCCTGAAAATTATCGTTCACCTATGTGGATGTTAATTTTATGGCTGAAAACAATATTATGAATCGCATGAGATGAGGCAACTGACATCACAGATGCGTTTGTTGTCCCTTTAGAAACAAATGGAACTGTTCCAGAGTTAAACCATACAACTGAGACCATGATGAATGGAACTGCGACTGAACTAAATACTTCGGCTACCATATCAACACAAATGCCGAATGTTTCTGATACAGTGAACAATAGTAAGGTGAATGGCAGCAATGTTGGACCAGATATTGTCCTGCCTACAAGCATGGCCAATAATACTTCTATGAATTCTACTGGAGTACTTGATGGTAAGAATGGAACTGGGACTAGTAGACGACTTTTGGAAGATAGCGACTCCAAACAATCTCAAGCAGGTGGTTCTAGGTCCAAGGCTGATGGTAGTGGAGATGCTCATGTTGCCACTGTTGAAAATGATGAAGCTTTGGAAGCAGAGGCTGATTCATCATTTGATATATTCCGTGAAAATGATGAGCTAGCTGATGAGTATAATTATGACTATGATGATTATGTCGATGAATCAATGTGGGGAGATGAGGAGTGGACTGAAGTTAAGCATGAAAAAGTGGAGGAATCTGTGGATATTGACGCACATTTATTGTGCACTCCTGTAAGTTTAACTTTTATACTTCAAATGAACCTCTCTGCCATTCCCTACCATTCATATGACTGATTGTAATTATCTTTAAATGGTACATTAATTTTCACCAGGTCATAGCTGACATTGACAACGATGGGGTATCTGAAATGATTGTAGCAGTTTCATACTTTTTTGATCATGAGTGAGTCCTTTGAATGCTGTCCCTTTTCTTTGGTGCTTTCAGTTTCTCACACATTAGATCTTAATGATTAAGAAAAAGAGGGAAACCAAATCAAAACTCTTTTATGTTTTATTTGAATTTAGTTTCACGATGGTTTATATTCAAATGTGTACATGCACTTTTTCCGCATTTTGGGGCATCAAGACATCGGTATATTTACTGAAAATCTTTACAGTAGTACTCTGGGAGTAAATAGGCTGTCTACTTTCATTTGCCTTTTGACAGTGACGGGTGTGTGATATGTTATTTATTTATTTATTATTATTATTTTGGGGGGGGGGGGGGGTTGTGGTGGTCTTTTGGTATTCTAGTTTCTTGTTTGTTGAAGCATCGATTATTCTTTTTGTCTCGGATGTGAAGGAAATTGATGACCCTCTATGATAATAGGTACTATGACAACCCCGAGCACAAGAAAGAATTGGGTGATCTTGATATTTCAAAATATGTGGCTGGTGCCATTGTTGTTTTCGATCTGGATTCAAAGCAAGTGAAGTGGACAACTGAACTAGATTTGAGCACGGATTCTGCAAACTTTCGTGCTTATATATATTCCTCCCCTACTGTCATTGATTTGGATGGTGATGGGAATTTGGATATTCTTGTTGGAACTTCCTTTGGCTTGTTCTACATCTTGGATCATCATGGTAATTTGATTCTGAGTACTGAATTTCTTGTTCTTATATTTATATGCTTTTAACATGCTCCTAATACATATAAAATTGCGAGTATATAATCAATTTTTTCTTTGATTTTTGTTTCATTTTATTATTTGTTTTTTTTTTCCTTTTTTGGAATTTTATACTCTTGCAAATTGGAAAAGGTTTAAATGAATATCCTACCCTCAAAATATTTTTATAGGTTTATTCTAAAGTAGCTTATGGCCTTTTCTTCTCGACTTTAAAAATTATCTTTCTGATGCTTGGCACTTTCTTTGCCCAATAAATGGGGGAGAGTTACTTGATTTGAGATCTTGTGGAAACATATTTTCTTTGAGCCGTGTGCTTTTTGTTCTTACCACACAACCTTACCTCAAAAGTGATGACTTAATGAGTGTGGTTACAACTCCCTGCAGGCTCTTACTGCACAATCTTCTTCTTCCTACTTTTTAGGAGATAACACTTACCTCTCAAATAGTATACTAATGGTTCAGTTCATTCTTTCTGTTATGGGCCCCTGGCCTTGCTGTTTTTCTCTTAGTAGCCAATCATTAAATTTGTTGGCTTGTTCTTGCAGGTGGGGCCCATGGCCTTGCTGTTGCTGATTCTCTCTTAGTTGCCAGTGATGAAATTTGTTCACTCATTCTTGAAATTGCAACCTTTTGCATGTAATCGTTCTTCCTAATTTCCTAAAATTTGAATCTTGGTTGTTATTGTGTGCAGGCAATATTAGAGAAAAATTTCCTCTTGAAATGGCTGATATTCAGGGAGCTGTTGTTGCAGCTGATATCAATGATGATGGAAAAATTGAACTTGTGACTACCGATACACATGGAAATGTTGCTGCCTGGACTGCTCAAGGTCAAGAAATTTGGGAAAAGAATCTAAAGAGCCTCATACCACAGGTGAACCACCTTCCGTTTCTTGTTAGTTACTATCTGCATGAAAGGTTGTCCATGTCAAGCTGCTGGTGCCACATTCATGCATGACCTAGCTTAAATTATACATCAACTTGTAGGCTAACGCTTTATCAAAATGTTCTTTTTTGTGAAATAAAGGAGAATGATTAGAGATGTGTTGAGAGTTATGTCTTTTGGTCCACTAGCTTGAGGTGACGTTCATTTAGGAAAATAGAGTTAGGAACGAGTAGTGTTTGGATCTGACATGCATTTTTCACTGAATTACAGTTTTAAAATTTGCTGCTATAATCCGAGTTACTTTCATGTCCAACTTTTCAGATGATGAAATTCTTTTAATTTGAATTAGTAAATGAAGGAATTCATTTCATCTGTTAATCCTTATGTTTCTGTTTTTTTTCTTTGAGTTTGAGCTCTGTTTCAGTCAATGATTGGCACATTGGCTTTTTTCAGCCATGCGATCTATCCCAGGTTCATGAGGCATGGGCTTTACTGCTGAGTGCGGACTGTTTGGGGAAACTAAATTGAGATAAATGGCTTGAGTATTGAGTATGGTATTGAGATGAACACCTCTCTGCAAATGCTCATATCAAAATTTATGTTAGGAAGTGGCGTAGTTCACAACAGTGCTCGTATTATTGCATTGCTGTAGTTGATAGAATAGAAAGCACTGAAGATAGAGAAAGAAAAAAATGATAATAACAGATCCTGTTGCCACATAGAGAGAGAGAGAGAGAGAGAGAGAGAGAGAGAGAGAGATTTTTGTGAAATGAATCTTATACTGGGTTATCTGGATTTCTGTGCCCGTTTAGTAATTTGCAGATTTTGTGATTTAAGTAGAGGCTTGCTGATGTGATCTCTCTGTTACTGATATAGATAAAATCCTGGAGATCTCTGTTTGCTACGAAGTTTCTCAGTATTTATCTAGCATGTTTTGATGCATAAGCTTATTTTCTCAGGGTCCATCCATTGGCGATGTTGATGGGGACGGTCATACTGATGTGGTGGTGCCGACAGTATCAGGAAATATATATGTTCTCAGTGGCAAGGATGGGTCATTTGTTCGTCCTTACCCCTATAGAACCCATGGAAGAGTGATGAATCAAGTTCTTCTCGTTGATCTGAACAAACGTGATGACAAAAAGAAGGGACTTACTCTAGTCACATCATCATTCGATGGGTATCTGTATCTCATTGATGGACCTACATCATGTGCTGATGTTATTGACATCGGCGAGACTTCGTAAGATGTTCTCTAAAATCTATTTGTGTCGTGAACATCTAAATATTCTTTTTTCTCTCCCTTGATTAGAGTTCACTATCCATGCTTTCTTCCATTACAGATATAGTATGGTCCTGGCTGACAATGTTGATGGTGGAGATGATCTTGATCTTATTGTCACAACCATGAATGGAAATGTTTTCTGCTTTTCAACCCCTTCTCCTCATCATCCTCTCAAGGTATGATGATCTGAAGCTGCTTTGCTGAATTCCTTTCTCAATCTCCCACATAGACTTGATATTACTTTTTTTAATTTAGGCATGGAGATCAACTAATCAAGGAAGAAACAACGTTGCAGTCCGGCACAACCGTCAAGGTATTTTCATTTCGCATTCATCTAGAACTTTCCGTGATGAGGAAGGCAAGAACTTCTGGGTGGAGATTGAGATTGTAGACCGGTACAGAAACCCGTCTGGGACTCAAGCACCATATAACGTCACTGTAATTCGCTCTAACCTCTATGCTTTTATTTTCTAGATTTGCAGTTATTCTTCGAGAATGTAGTCACTCTCTTTGGGATTGTGATTTTGATCTGAATGTTGTGTTAAAACTTGCAGACAACCTTGATGGTTCCTGGCAATTACCAGGGCGAGAGGAAAATAAAACAAAACCAGGTCTTCAAAGAACCAGGCAAACATCGGATTAAACTTCCAACCGTCAGTGTTAGGACTACTGGCACTTTTTTGGTGGAGATGGTCGACAAGAATGGACTCTATTTTTCGGATGAGTTCTCCCTCACATTCCACATGTATTATTATAAGCTCCTGAAGTGGCTTCTCGTCCTCCCGATGCTTGGAATGTTTGGTGTGCTCATGATCCTCCGTCCGCAAGAGCCCGTGCCGCTGCCATCATTTTCTCGGAACACTAACCTATGATCATAGCCCCATACGAAATGCAGAGACAGATTAACATGAATGAACAAGGTATCCCTGAACCGAGAGCTGGACGATGCACAAATTTTTGTAATACATGTGTTTGGAGTTGATTGTTCATCTAATCTACAGACATGTTGAACCCGAGTTGGATTGGAATTTTTGATGGAGTGGTGGGGTTTCTTATGAACATATATGTCAAAGCTAGACAATCGGAAAGTGTTGCAAGATCATGTCGTTTTCGAAATCGAAGGGATTGAAGTAGGTGATAAATTGATATTTATACAGAACTGTGTCTCTTCTCCTGTTCTATGCTCTCTTTTTTTTTGGGATAAATCTTCTAACTGTTGTTTGAATCCCAAAACGTGGATGATTGAAAATTCTGGTCTTTAACACCAGCCCTCCAAGGTTGAAGGAAGCTCTCATTAAACTTCATTGGACAAATTCTTAATCAACATTTATTGAGGAAAGCCACCTTTTAGTTGTTTAACCAGAAATACATTTTTAGTCCTTGAAGTTTGGGTTAGGTTTTCATTTTAGTCTCTAAGTTTTCAAACTCGACAATTTAGTCATTGAGATTTGAATTTCATTTCATTTTAGCTCCTCCAACCATTTTTTCGTTAGATTTTAACAGACTGCCGACGTGACATATATTTTTTTTTATTAAAAAATATTTCTTTTTTCATTTAAAAAATATTAAAATAATAATAAAATTATTATATTTTTTTCCTTCCTCTCTCTTCTTTTCTTCAACACACCGGCTCTTTTTCTTCTTCGAGCACACTGCCCTGTAACCGACAACTTTTTTTTTTTTTCTCTTCTTCTTCTTTCTCTCTCCCACCATCTCCTTCTCTCATTGTCCCTCCCTTACTTGCTTCTTCTTTCTCTCTCCTTCACCATCCCTCGCCAGCAAGCTCTCCATGCACGTCGGAGATCTCACCATTCCTCTTGCTGCCCACGCACGTCGGAGATCTGGATCTTGTCGTCCCTTTCGCCACCCACGCACGTGGGGGATCTGGATCTCGCCATGATTTAGTCCACGTCCAGACTGTTCCAGTCCATGCACGTCTAGATCGAAAAACCTTGTCATGTTCAGTCCACGCACGCCCCATATCTCCGACGAGAGAGGAATGGTGAGGGAGACGTCCAGACTGATGTTAGTAACTAAAATTACTAATTTGTTTTGAGTTGGTCTAGTCTTCCTAGTTTCTAGGAAATAGTTGAGTCAAGTCTAAGTTGCTAATTTTGTGGAGTTAGTGGGATTAGTTGTGGAATCTATTTTTAGATTCAAGTTATGTATTTATATGGAGTTTTCTAGAATGAAATTATCACACTTTCCCATTGTTCTCATTTCCTCTCATTAGTTAGATCTACATTGGTATCAGAGCCCTCTATTCTTAAGGGATCTGTGAGTGAGAATCAGTGAAATATCTCCGAGAGAAACTGAGTGATACACCTGTGAGAGTTGTTAGAGATGGAATCCAACAGTCTTTCTTCATTGGCTCCACCTGTGTTTGATGGTGAAAACTATCAGGCATGGGCTATCAGAATACAAGCCTACATGGAGGGTTGTGATTATTGGGAAGCAATTGAGCAAGACTATGAGATTGCTCCACTTCCTGATAACCCAACAATACATCAGATCAAGACTCACAAGGAGAGGGTCACCAGGAAGGCAAAAGCTCGAGCTTGCCTATATGCAGCTGTGTCTCCCGCCATATTCAACAGAATTATGGTCTTGAAGTCAGCAAAGGAGATCTGGGAGTTCCTCAAAAGTGAGTATGAATGTGATGGGAGGATTAAAGGCATGAAGGTGTTGAACTTGGTGCGAGAATTCGAGAGAATGCAAATGAAGGATTCTGAGTCCATTAAAGAGTACTCAGATAAGTTGATTGAGATTGCTAACAAGGCAAGAGCATTGGGAACCAAATTATCTGACAATAGATTGGTTCAGAAGATTCTAGTTTCAGTACCTGAGAGATATGAAGCAATCATTGCTTCTTTAGAAAATACTAAAGACCTCTCAAAACTCAAGGTGATAGAAGTAGTTAGTGCTTTGCAAGCACAAGAGCAGAGGAGGTTTATGAGACAAGAAGGAAGCATTGAGGGGGCATTGAAAGCTAGAGTGCAGCAGGGAGAAGGTGGAAGAGAGAGGAAGGGGAAATGGAAGAAGGGAAGTGGCAGCAGTAGCTCAGAGTTTGTTGCAAAGGATGCTAGTAGTACATGCAAGCACTGTGGGAAGCAGAATCATCCACATTTCAGATGTTGGAGAAGGCCAGATGTGAAGTGTAGAAGATGCCACTTATTGGGGCACATTGAACGGTTCTGTAAGGAAGCAAAAACTCAACAGCAAGGAGGAGCACATGCTGTAGTACAACAAGAAGCAGATCAACTCTTTGTGGCTACTTGTTTCTCATCAGTCACTCAATGTGATGGTTGGTTGGTTGATAGTGGGTGTACCAATCACATGACAAGTGACAAAGAGTTGTTCAAGGACCTTGACAAGTCATTCAAGTCAAGGGTGAAGATAGGAAACGGTGAGTATTTAGAAGTAAAGGGGAAAGGCACAGTGTCAATAGAGAGTTGTGCTGGAACCAAGTTGATTACTGAAGTGTTGTTTGTCCCTGAAATTGATCAAAACTTGTTAAGTGTTGGTCAATTAGTAGAGAAGGGATTCAAAGTGTTGTTTGAAGAAGGAAAGTGTCTCATTTCTGATTCCAATGGGAATGAGTTGTTCAAAATAAAGATGCAACACAAGAGCTTCTCCTTGGATCCACTCGAGAAGGAGCAGATAGCTTTCAAGTGTCAAGTGAATGACACTGAGTTATGGCACAAGAGGTTGGGGCATTTTCATCAGAAAGGGTTGCAGTATCTGCAGAAGAATGAGATAGCAGTAGGAGTACCAGTTTTGGAGGAGCTGAAAACAAACTGCAGAGCTTGTTTAACAGGGAAGCAAACAAGGTTGCCTTTCAAGAAGTCACAATGGAAAGCAACTGAGAAGTTGCAGCTCATCCACACTGACCTGTGTGGACCTCAACCAACTCTCTCACTAAATGGTAGCAGGTATTTCATTATCTTTATTGATGATTAAACCAGAATGTGTTGGATATATTTCATGAAGCATAAGTCTGAAGTAGCTGAAGTGTTTCTGAAGTTTAAGAGATGGGTTGAAAATCAAAGTGGTTGTAAGATTCAGGTGGTGAGAACTGATAATGGGACTGAATATACATCGCAAAGGTTCAATTCCTTCTGTGAAGAAGCTGGGACAGAGCATCAGCTCACTGCTCCATATTCTCCACAACAAAATGGAGTCAGTGAGAGGAAGAACAGAAGTATTATGGAAATGACAAGATGCTTATTGCATGAGAAGAACTTGCCAAAAGAATTTTGGGCTGAAGCAGCAAACACAACAATCTTTCTATTGAATAGACTACCCACGAGGGTATTGGAGAAGAAGACACCTTATGAAGCTTGGTTTGATACTAAACCAAGACTGACACATTTGAAGGTGTTTGGCTGCTTGTGTTTTTTCTATGTTCCACAGGTGAAGAGAGACAAGTTGAGTGAGAAGGCCGAACCAGGAATCTTTGTAGGCTATAGCATGGTGTCCAAAGCCTACAAGATCTATCAACCTCACACAGAGAAGATGGTGATTAGCAGAGATGTTCAGTTTTTGGAAGATGAGGAGTGGGACTGGACAAAAGAAGCAGAGGTGAAGCAACAAGAAGTCTCTCTGGATCCTGATGAATTAGTTGATGATGCACTAGTTAGAGGGACTAGACTATTGCAGGAAGTGTATGAAAGAAGTAGTGTAGCTGCATTAGAGCCTGCAGGATATGAAGAAGCTAAAAGAGATACAAAGTGGATGGAAGCAATGAAGGAAGAATTGAGTATGATAGAGAAAAACAATACATGGGAGCTGGTGGAGAAGCCTGCAGACAGAAAAGTAAGTGGAGTCAAATGGGTTTTCAAAACCAAATTGAACCCAGATGGCTCTGTGAACAAGCTCAAGGCCAGGTTAGTGGTAAAAGGGTATGCACAAGTCAGTGGAATTGATTTTTCCGAGACTTTTGCACCAGTTGCAAGAATGGACACAATCAGGTTGCTACTGGCTGTGTCGGCCCAACATGGATGGAAGGTGTATCAGCTAGATGTGAAGTCAGCATTCCTAAATGGAGTGTTAGAAGAAGAGATCTATGTTGAGCAACCAGACGGATTCATCATTCCAGGACAAGAGCAGAAGGTTTATTTGTTGAAGAAGGCTCTCTATGGGTTGAAGCAAGCTCCTAGGGCATGGTACAGCAAGATGGATGATCACTTGCTGAACCTGGGTTTTGTGAAGAGTCTGAGTGAATCCACACTCTATGTGAAGAAATCAAGTACTACTATTGTGATTGTATCTCTCTATGTAGATGACTTGCTAGTGACAGGAAGTGATGATGTTCAGATAGAGATATTCAAGCAAGAAATGATGAAGGTGTTTGAGATGACTGATCTAGGTCTGATGCATTACTTCCTAGGTATGGAGATTCAACAAAAGCAGAATGAAATGTTCCTTTGTCAGAAGAAGTATGTAAGAGAGATATTGAAGAGGTTCAATATGGAGGAGTGTAAAAGTGTGAACACTCCAATGATTCAGAAGGAGAAGTTGCAAAAGGATGATGGAGAGGAACCTGCCGACGAGAATGTGTACAGAAGTCTAGTTGGATGCCTCATGTATCTCACATCCACTAGGCCTGACATTATGTACACTGTAAGTGTCCTATCTAGATTTCTTCACTGTCCAAGCAAGAATCATATGGTTGCCGGAAAAAGGGTTCTGAGATATCTAAAAGGCACACTGTCTTTTGGGATCAAATTTAGTAAAGTTGAAAATTTTGAGTTGCAAGGCTACTCAGATAGTGATTGGGCTGGTTCACTGGATGATATGAAGAGCACCTCTGGCTATTGTTTCACTTTTGGCTCAGGGTGTTTCTCATGGTGTTCAAAAAAGCAAGATATAGTGGCTCAGTCAACTGCAGAAGCTGAGTTCATTGCAGCGACGACAACAGTCAACCAAGCTGTTTGGTTGAAGAAATTGATGGATGACTTGCATCTGAAGCAGGAAAAGTGTGTGAAGGTGTTTGTGGATAATCAAGCCACTCTAGCCATTTCATTGAATCCAGTTTTTCATGGAAGGACCAAACATTTTAAGATCAAGTATTATGTTCTGAGAGAGATGCAGAAGGAAGGAGATGTGCAGCTGGTACATTGCAGCTCAGAAGAGCAAATGACTGATATCTTCACTAAGTCTTTTTGTGTGGGTCGTTTTCAAGCTCTTAGGAGCAAGTTAGGTGTTTGTAGTATTTGAGTTAGGAGGAGAATGTTAGTAACTAAAATTACTAATTTGTTTTGAGTTGGTCTAGTCTTCCTAGTTTCTAGGAAATAGTTGAGTCAAGTCTGAGTTGCTAATTTTGTGGAGTTAGTGGGATTAGTTGTGGAATCTATTTTTAGATTCAAGTTATGTATTTATATGGAGTTTTCTAGAATGAAATTATCACACTTTCCCATTGTTCTCATTTCCTCTCATTAGTTAGATCTACACTGTTCCAGTCCATGCACGTCTAGATCGAAAGACCTTGTCATTTTTAGTCCACGTGCGCCCCATATCTCCGACGACAGAGGAATGGTGAGTGAGAGAAAGAGAGGGACGGTGAGAGAGAATGAGATGGTGAAGGGGAGAGAAATAAAGAAGAAGAAAGAGAGGAAAAAAAAAGTCTTCGGGCGCCGGCTGGTGTGCTTGAAGAAAAAGAGCCGGTATGCTTGAAGAAGAAAAAGAGAAGAATAAGAGAGAGGAAGGGAAAAAAATTAAAAAAATAATAATATTTGTTATTTTTAAAATAAAAAAAAACAGTGTCATGACATCAAACCGTTAGTTTTTAACCAAAAAATGTATAGATGGACTAAAATGAAACAAAATCCAAACTTCAGAGCTAAATTGTCGAGTTTGAAAACTCATGGACTAAAATGAAACTTAACCCAAATCAATATATAGCTCAACTGGCATAAAGTTGTACCTATAACCACGAGATCTGTGGTTCAAATTCCCTTACCCCCATAATGTAAAAAAAAAAAAAAACGACAATATACAATATTAAAAAAAAAAAAGACAATATACAAAAATTCTTTAAGACCTACTCGTTTTTTTTTTAAAAAAAGAAAATCCTTAGGGGCTGTTTGGGCCACTATGTTGGTTATAATAGTGGTAATAGTGGGGGCTATTATAACTAACCCAATGTTTGGGGTATCAACAAAAATAAAGGGTGGAGTTGGTTATTTTCCGTTGTGTTGCTACAGTAACCACTATTCAACCCACCCCAATTATTATATTCATTCTCTAGTAACTCTTTTCTCTCTTTGACTCATTGACTTTCTTACCAACAACCGGCCGACGACTTTTCCGGCGACCATCGACAAATTTTCCGACGACCACCGACAAATTTTCGGTCACTTTTCCGCACGATCATCGACGACTTTTTTTTTTTTTTTTTTTTTTTTTTTTAATATTTCTTCTCGTTTTCATTTCGAAAATATAAAAAACGAAAATAAAGAAAATAAAAAACAATTAAAAAAAGGTAGAATAAATGAAAGGAAAAAAGAGGGAAGAAATTTCATTCGCCGAAAAATTTGTTGGTGGTCGTCGGAAAAATCGAAAAAATTATAGAGAGTTAGATACTAGGTTGTCTTTGTATAAATATGGAGTTTTATTACATAATTAATTTTGATAATGAAGTATATGAATGTTTACCTTTATCGTACCATATTTTTCATTCCAAATTATACTTATCATATTTAAGTTTACCGTGATAATAATGATTTTTTTTTTTAAAAATACTATTCAAGTTTTTATTTTATGTGATTTTTATTTTATTTGATTCTTTTGATAATGAAGGTAAAATGAGTTTTGAATAAGTATTTACCATTTTTATGTTGGAAATATAGAAATAAAACAAATATGGTTTTTTTTTATATAAAATCATAAAATTACTTATTTTGTGAAAAAACCATGACTCTAAAACAAATAAAACCAACCTTTATTAAGTTATTCTTGTTTCCTCACATAATTTAACCCTGTGGTATTTGTTGCATGAGTAAAATAAACAAAAAAAAAATTAGGAAAAAAAATAATTAGCTTGAACCTTTGATATCCATGCTAAAATAATCTACATCCTAAACACATTCTATTTTATCCCAGACTATAATAATCTGTCCCTAAACACAGACTATTTTATCAAATATTATAATAATCTGCACTCCAAATACAGACTATTTTATCCAATATTATAATAATCTGCACTCCAAATACAGACTATACTATTATAACCCCAAACTATTATAATAGTCTGACTATTATAACCAATCCAGCGCCTCAAACAGTCATTTATTAAAAAACCCCAACACAATGAAACGGCAAAACCAAAGAAGTGGGACCCACTGGTCCACGTATTTCTTGATCATTTTTTAAACTCTATCATTATTATTATTTTTAATTTGTGCAAATTTCCCGCCGTTCGTCCATCCATTCCAGTTCCAGTCCCTAATATTTTCACAAATTTCCTACGAGAACATTACTCACTGCAAAAATCTCCATGCCATTCTCGAAGCCGATCGTTCGCAGCTAAGCAACTCTTCTCTACTTCCTGTGCCATTTTCTTCTCTCTTTCTCTTCCTTTGATATGAAACCGAATCGCAAGCTCAAGAAAACCGATTCATCTTCAAAGGTATCAATCTCTTCACCACTGTTTGTTGTTTCAATTTTCTGTTTAAGGCAATTAGTTTTGATCCTTCACTATCACGGTTCATCTTTTTTTGCGTTTCTTTTATTTTTGATGTCTCCGGCAGCTTGTATTGGAGGAAGTTATCGGTACGACTACAAAGAACAACAATGGATTGGCTTCCAACGTCAATTCTTCAAGCTGTGTCTATTTGGCCGGATGCGTTGTGGTGGTGTACAATGTCGACTCTGGTACGCAATCCCACCTCGTGGTTCCTCATCGGTTGTGCAAACCTCTGAGCTGTGTGGCAATGTCCCAGGATGGCCGCTTTGTGGCTGCTGGAGAGGTGAATTCTTTTTCCTTGTTGTCCTTTTTTTCTTTTTTTGAAATTTTACGGATTGAACTGGACATGATTGTTGAGATAATGTTGATGTTGAGGTATCGTATATTCTGGTTCGTTCCAGACAAATGCCGTGGCATATTAATTTATCCGACTGATTAGTTCTACTTTGCTGAATCATTTTATCTGCTTAAAAATTTCGACGTATCTATACACGCTAGCTGTTTATGGTTTTTCTCGATATAATTGATGTGCATCCTGGGGATTTGGTGTTTCTGTCACCAACTCACTTTATATTTAGTGCTTAAGCAGTTAGCACCAGTATGCAACATCAAATAACCACCAATTTTCATTTACTGGATTATGATGTGCGTCCACATTCTTAGAGAGTTAGATTAAGAAATTTGTCTGCGAAGATGACGGCTTCATTCATATATATTTATAAAAATCATCAAAAGCTAGATTATTGGCTATCTGTTCGTAGTTGCAATGGTGAAAGGTCAGATGACTCGCTTGTTAAATTTTTTTCACCCCATGTTATATTTTGGTTTTGCAGTCAGGGCCTCAACCTGCAGTATTTGTGTGGGATTTAGCTGGCATGGTCTTTCTATCGGAACTGAAAGGTCATCTTTATGGTGTTGCGTGCCTTGCCTTTTCACCTGATGGTAGTTATTATAAATTACTTTGGTTTCGGCTCTGCTGCTACTTATTCACTTTTCCTTTTTCCATCATAAATAATTCGCTGTTCTTTATTTATGCCAGGGAAATATCTAGTGTCTGTCGGGGGATACATATATATTTGGGACTGGCGGAGTACAATGTTGCTAACAAAGCTCAAAGCAAGTTCATCTTGTACGGCCATCTCATCTGTTTCCTTCTCATCAGATTCCAAATCCCTTTTAACTGCTGGGAAGAAGCACTTGAAGTTCTGGACAATTACATCCCCTAGGACCCAATTTAATTTAGGGACAAGTTCACTGTCTTTGCACGGAAAACCTGTTAATCTTGGTCCACATCAAGGAAGCTCATTTGTTTCTATCACCTCTGGCTTGTTGGCAGACAGTAACTCAGGTGAAGTCTTTCCGATGTATGCATTAACTGAATCAGGTTGGTTTTTCTCCATATCACATATTTATACTTTGATTGAAGTTTCTGAGCCTAGCTTTATTCTAGTTCAATTCTTTCATCTGTAGGTGTCCTTTGCCAAGTGAACTCTGGATTTTCGGTGACAAAGTCAGTAAATTTAAAGGTACATGTGATTATTCAAAAAAAAAAAAAAAATGGTACATGTGGCTTCTGCATCTTATCTTAAAGATTTCAGCTAGCTATTTATCTTCAAAATGGAAAGGGTGAGATTACTTTTGAGGAGTTGCAATTTTCTTTCAACATTACAAGAGAACTTACTTTCGGGAGCTAATGTGCTCCATTGCCAGGGGAGGACCAAGGATTCCCCCAATTACATGCATGGTCTGGGTCCAACAAAGTAGTAGCTTCCCGTTTCTATCAGAACCTGCCTTTGTTAATTTCTTTTGTCAAACATTGGGGAGTGAAATGTTTCTCACTGGTTAGGTAAAACAACTTGCATTTTGACAAACAAAATTCCGGATGATGACTGCATAGTAACAACGGAAATTTTATGGCTATATACCATAGCAATATAATAGGGTATTAAAATAGACACCTGCACAAAAGTTGCTCGTGCATCTATGAATCAAATGTATGTGATAAATACAAGGTTCTTGAGGTTAACATCTGAAGGAAAAAATATATTTTGGATGCATTTTTTAACTCACATCTGAACTGCTTCCTAACTCTTTTAAAGCATGATATTCATCAGGTCGATAAAAGTTTCGCTGTATCTGCATCTAGCAAGTTAGTTGCTTGTGCTTGCAGCAATGGAATAGTACAGATTTTTGATGCCGAGAGTCTTCAATATGGTGGAAGTTTGGTCTATTCAAGATCCAAGCAATTCGACGGGGCAAGCAATATTGGTTATCCCATGAAAGATGATGGAAATGTTATACGGAACTTACCTGTCCTTCCTGATGCAGTTGCATGTTATTTTTCAACCCCAGAAAAGCTTGGTGAGCATTTAAGCAATGACTTCGGAATAATGGAATACCGCTTTTGTTTGAATATTAATGATTCTGCTTTGTAGTGGTTATTTATGGAGATCACTATCTTAACGTATGGGATATCCATGACGTGAAGCAGGTACTTATTAATTATTACATTGCGACTTGAAATTATGGTTGTTAATTATACTGTATAGTTTCATTGTACTGTTGGAGCTTCTTTCATTCCTTCATATTTTTCTGTACATTTTCTCAGGCTACCAGGTCTTGTGTGCTAGTTTCACATTCTGCTTGCATATGGGATATCAAGGTTCTTTGTTGTGAAAACATGCACGACCCGTCTCTTGCTTGTGTTGCTAGAGGTTGTTCAGGAGGAATGTCTTTTGCAACATGCTCAGCAGATGGTACTATTAGGTTGTGGGATCTAGCTTTGCAACCTAATTTAGAAGATGCAATGGATAATCAAGTCCGACAAGCGTGTACTACACGCTTAGGTAGATTCAATTTTTAACCCTCTATAAACAATTAACAAATGTATAAAAGAAAATTTAAGGATTATTAAACATTAATTGTATACTCGATGTTTTTAATTTGTGTATTTCTAAATACTAAGTCAAGGCTCAAGCTTGTCACAAATTAATTATTATTATTATTTTAATTGGGTTATTGGTAACAGAAAGTGCTGGGATATTTGAACGTGAGACTGTGGAGGCTGGTTTTAACAATCAAGGCTTTCGTTCTCTAGCAGCGAGTTCAGATGGAAAATTCCTTGCCGCTGGTGATTGTGATGGAAACATTCACATATTTAACCTGCTAACTTCTGATTATACATGTCTTCAGGCGAGCCATTGGAACTGTGATTAGTTGATTTCTTTAGTGAAAGAAGTTCGTAGAAAGAACTCCAAAATGTACTACTTAAATGGCAGGCGACCATGTTCTGTATGAATTCGATAAGAACTATTTTTCATTCTTGTAGGGTGCTCATGATGCAGAGGTCCTATCATTAAGCTTTAGCTCGTTGAGTAGAAATGATGCTATATCTAAAGAAGTTATGCAAAGTCATTTCTACCTGGCTTCAGCAAGTCGAGATCGAATTATCCATCTTTATGATATTGAAAGGTACAGTTTCTTTTATTGATATTCCTACCTTTTGATCTGTAAACTTAATGCTACTTTTTTTCGTGTCAGGAATTTTGAACTCACTGATAGTATTGTTGATCATTCAGCAGCTGTAACTTCGGTAAAGATCAGTTGCAATGGACACAAAATTATAAGCTGCAGTGCTGACAGGTATGAACGAAAAGTTTTACTTTGCGGGCACATTACTTATTTGATGTAGGAAGCTTATTGTTATAACTTGCTACTAGTTGTTTACTGAACCTCTGCACTTGCTGTTGACTTTTTGGTTCATTAGTTGGATGCTTGATAGTACCAAATTGATACTTGTACTACAATAAAGAAAAGATTTCAAAGAATGGGGATAAAATTTGAGAGCCCTCCTCTACTATTATAATCACTAATCTAACCGACTCCCTTACTAATGGCTAGCCCATTATAACAATCCTATCACTGCTTTAGTTGCTTAGTTAATGAATTCTTGGTTAGATGGCAGCCTCTATAAGAAAAATATTAAGCCTTTGTATTTATAGCCTTTGATACTGAACACAGGTTTCTCATTTCTTTGACCAGTCTTGGAGAATTTCAATCCTAGACGACGTCTTTATTTAACTTGACTTGAGCCAATGAACTAGACTGTTCTAAATGAGTTCTTGGGGGTTCATGAAGTGAAACAACTAACAAAATTTCTTACCAAAGAATCTCTATCCATATCCTGTAGGCTGTGGCCACAAACTCTAGTATGTTTAGTGTTTAATGGTTCATTCTTTAAGAAAATTTTTCTTATATCTTCTCCATGATAGAATATAGATTATCAACTTGACTCATGAGCCAACGGAAGTAAAAACTAAACTGCATTCATCGGCCATCTTTAACTGACCCTTGCGTGCAGGTCTTTGATTTTCCGTGATTTCACCACAACAGATAGTGGTCATATGATTTCCCGCAGTCATCACCAAATGGCATCCCAGGGTACTGTCTACGATATGGCTATAGATCCTAAAACAGATGTTGTTGTCACAGTTGGGCAGGTATGCATGTTACATATCATTGGTAGTTGCAAATGATTCTACTCGATAAATCCATGTAATGGCTGATCAGTGCTTGATGTTCAGATTATCCGTTAATTAGATAATTTGATGTGCAGCAAGGATTTCTCATAGTCATCAAATACCATTTCTATAAACTAGAATAACTCTGTTAGTTATCCAACATGTAGGATAAGAAGATCAATACATTTGATGTTGGTTCAGGGAAGCTAATAAGATCTTTCAGGCAAGAGAAGGATTTTGGAGAACCAATAAAAGTGAGTTAATTGATGTTCATCAGACTTTCATCTTGGTGTTCTGCTGAACTTAAAATCGTGTACAGGTGGCAATGGATCCAAGTTGCAGTTACCTTGTTTGCTCCTATTCGAACAAGTCTATATGTATGCATGATTTCATTACTGGGGAAATAGTTGTACAGGGAATGGGGCACGGTGAAGTTATTACTGGGGTTATTTTCACACCCGACTGCAAACGCATTATTTCTGTAAGTTTCATCTTCTTTTTGGCTTTGTGCTACTTATTCTAGAAAACCTATTTTACATGATTTTGATTCAACATTTGACTCCGACTACTTTTTCTATTAAACCTTTTAAGTTCTCATTTTAGTTTTGATTTGAACCATAGGCAGGATGAGTAATAGTTGCCAAAATTTCCAAAGGATCTTTGGAGTTCCTGATACTTATGATTGAGTTGGGGAGGAAGAAACTTTTTCCCCATTCCATGTAGATACTGCTGAAATTTCAGAGTCACATTCAATACTGTGAAACATTAGAGAAACATTTGTCGTCAAAATACAAAAAAATACAAGGCAAAAAAAAAAAAAAAACCTTCTAATCATACCAAAAAAAAAAGGAACAGAATTTATTATTTATCATTTTACCTTTGTCGTCAAAATTAATATTGAACTAGAAAATAACTTTTATCCTTAAGTTAAAGTTCATGCATTAAATTATGTAAGGATGCTAATAATCTTTGGTTAAATTACAAATTCCATTCCTTGTGTCTACCTAGTCCTTAAAATTTAAGAAGTTCCAGTTCTGTCTCTATGCTTTAAACTATGTTTATCTTTAGTCCTTGCCATTCACCATTCACAACAGTTGACTCAATGTTGATATGACTCTCCATTAGATAAAATTTTGATGAGGTGATATTTGACAACTCATTGGATGGATTACAAATGAATGAACAAAGACAATGTGGCTGCATAAGATTTGGTACAGGCAGTTAGGGCAGGGGTTAAAATTAGGACTAAAGTGTAATTGTTGGTATGTGCTCCTCCCTCATCATAATTAATAGTCCATCCAAAAAATCATGAACTCATGTCACCTTATCTAAATTTTATCTAATGCATTACCACATCAATGTTCTTTCAGTTGGTGTTAATGGCTGGGATTAAAAATGAACATAATTCAAAATCTAAGGGTGTAATTGAAATTTTTTAAAGTTCAATACTAAATAGATAGAATGCTAAGTATACAGATGAAATTTGTAATTTAACTAAAATCTTTTTATTTTACTTGAATACATATATCCGAAAGATGTCTATACATACCTATTATTTCACTTTGATGTATTAATTGAGCTAGCTTTTTACATGTTTAATGGTTGAAAGAATTTTCATTTCTAAAGTCTTACTTTTAACTATGTTTGCATGTATATATGTACAGGTTCTCCTCAAGTTTCAGTTGACTTATTATAATCAGGAAGCCAGACATTTTATTTTGACATCTCTGTAAATACCTAAATTCCTATTAGTATTGACAATGACATAATATTTAGCCTTTGTACTGAGAACCATTTGACCACATTGGTGACTCAGCATTGACAAAAGTAGATTTTTTATCACTCAATTTCTATGTTAGATTAATTATACTAAATTCTTTTAACTGGATGTTGTTAAAAATTAGTGCAAACTTGGTAGGCAAGTAGTTTGATTTAGCTAATTTACTTGTGTAGAAAGTAATGGCTAGTGGTATTTATTTAGGATAGTGGCTTAATTGAAGAGATTTTCAAGGTTAGTGGGTTAGTGGGTGTCCATTTTACTTTCCTATAAATTCGTGTAAGTTTTTCATTTCAATGCATCACAACTCAATTTGATTCATTTCCTTTCTTGCAATTTCTATCTTGTTTCCACTATTTGTTCTTTTTGTTTACATGGTATCAGAGCTTCCAGGTTCTTTATTTCGTGTTTGAGTCTTATACTCAGTGAAAATGAATGGTGGAAACAATATTTGTGTGGACAAGCTTACCAGTGATAATTATAGCTATTGGAAGCTATGTATGGAAGCTTTTCTACAAGGACAAGATTTGTGGGATCTTGTTTCCGGTGATGATACTGAAATTCCAAGAGATACTTTGGAAAATGTTGAGGCACGGAGGAAGTGGAAGGTCAAATGTGGCAAAGCTTTATTTGCTTTGCGAACTTCTATTGGCAAGGAGTATATTGAGCATGTTCGTGATGTGAATTCTCCAAAGCAAGTGTGGGAAACACTTGAAAGATTGTTTGCTCAAAAGAACACGACAAGGTTGCAGTATTTGGAGAATGAACTTGCCGGAACTATTCAAGGTAACTTGTCAGTTTCAGAATATTTTCTGAAAGTTAAGACTTTGTGTTCAAAAATTACAGAATTGGACAAGACGGAGCCTATTAGTAATGCTCGGTTGCGTCGGTATCTTATTCGTGGACTGCGAAAGGAGTTTATGCCGTTTATTTCTTCGATACAAGGTTGGGTAAATCAACCTTCTATCATTGATCTGGAAAACTTGCTTTCAAATCAGGAAGCGTTGATGAAACAAATGCTTGGCAACGACAAGCAAATTCACTATGAGGTGGAAGCTGCTGTTTATGCAAAAGATAAAGGAAAAGTTAATTCTTCTGCCAAGCGTTCTTCAAATGATAGCAAGAATTCCAAGATTGAAGGGCAGTCCAAGGGCAATTTCAAAGGATGTTTTAGGTGCGGCAAGCCAGGACACATCAAACGTGATTGTCGGGCAAAGGTGGTGTGTCATCGTTGTGGGAAGTCGGGTCATATTAGACCAAATTGCCGGGTGAATCTCAAAGAAGCAGAAGCAAATGTTGTACAGGAAAGTAACAAACCTGAACAACTTACTTGGGAACAATGCTTGTCAATTGAAACTTTTTATCAACCCATTAATCTGCATGCTAATGCTTCTATAGATTATGATGAGGATTGAATTATTGATTCTGGTTGTTCTCATCATGCTACTGGAAATGTTTCTCTTCTCTCTGATGTCCATACCCATCAGGGAAAAAGAGTTATTGCAACGGCCGATAATTCCTTACATCCTGTTGTTGAAGAAGGGCGTGTTAATGTTAAGGATGATGCACCAAATGTTGTTGGTGTTTCTCTTGAAGATGTTTATCATGTTCCAGGCCTAAAGAAGAATTTGGTTTCAGTCTCTCAGATTGCTGATTCTGGGAGGTATGTTATATTTGGTCCAAATGATGTGAAAATTGTTTCTAATATTAAACAATTTGAAGCTGATGTTTTATTAACTGGAAAGAGAAAAGATTCTCTCTACATTTTGTCTGCAAGTGATGCTTATGTTGAAAAGACAGGTCAGAATGATAGTGCAACACTTTGGCATGCTCGATTAGGCCATGTTGGTTATCAGTTACTACAGAGAATTTCTATGAAAAAGCTTCTTGATGGTGTTCCTCTTTTTAAGGAAATTCATCATGATGTAGTTTGTCCCGGTTGTCAATTTGGGAAATCACATCGTCTTCCTTTCCCAAATTCAGATAACAAGGCTGCTGTTGCATTGCATTTGGTTCATTCAGATTTGATGGGGCCAACTAGAACACTCAGTTATTCTGGTTGTCGTTATGTGATGGTTTTTGTGGACGATTTTTCTCGATTCACGTGGGTGTATTTCTTGAAAGCTAAAAGTGAGACTTTCTCCAAGTTTGTCCAGTTCAAGGAGCAAGTGGAAAATGAATTTATGTTGTCAATAAAGTGTCTTCGCACAGATAATGGGGGAGAATACATGTCTGATCAATTTCAGAATTATTGCAAAGAGCATGGAATTCAACGTCAAATGACATGTCCTGACACTCCACAACAGAATGGAGTTGCTGAACGTAAATTAGCACATCTTACATCTATGTGCTTGTGTTGGTTGCATGCAAAGAACCTTCCAAGGGAGCTTTGGGCTGCAGCTATTCAGTCAGCTTGTCACGTCATAAACCGTCTACCTCCATGGACGGGATCGAATATGTCTCCTTTTGAGGTATTATATCGTCGTAAACCTAATGTGAGTTATCTTCGAGTTTTTGGGTCAGTTTGTTATGTTCATGTTTCAAAAAATAAGCGTACTAAACTTGACCCAAAGGCAAGACGTTGTATTTTTGTTGGATATGATACTCACAGGAAAGGATGGAAATGTATGGATCAAAGCACAAGAGAAGTTTTTGTTTCTCGAGATGTGGTATTTGATGAAGTTTCGTCACATCAAATGGATACAAGTTCAAAGAAAGGTGTTGTTGATTTATCGCCTTTCTTTACTGATGATGCCTCAGATGAAAAGGAGACCAATACCAGTATTGGAGGATATGATCAAACAGATGAAGATGCAGATCAGACTGTTGTTCGAAGATCTTCTAGGCAAAGAACACGACCCAGTTATTTATCTGATTATGAGGTACAGTTAAATAACTGTTCAATTGTATCTTGTTTTTTGATGGGTGATATTTGTGAAGGTGAACCCAAGTCTTATAATGAAGCTAGAGATGTTCTTGAATGGGAAGAAGCAATGAAGGAGGAAATCTTGGCTCTAAATAAGAATGACACTTGGGAACTTGTTCCAAAGCCGAAGAATGTTGAGTTAGTTACTTGTAAATGGGTTTACAAGTTAAAGAAAAAGCCAGATGGTACTATTGACAGGTATAAAGCTCGTCTTGTTGCTCGTGGTTTTTCACAACAATATGGTCTAGATTATGAAGAGACATTCAGTCCTGTTGCTAAAATGGTAACTATTCGAACAATTATTTCATTAGCTGCTTACAAAGATTGGAAATTATGGCAGTTAGATGTGAAGAATGCTTTCCTTTATGGAGAGTTAGATCGAGACATTTTTATGGAACAACCTCAAGGTTTTGTTTCCAAGGAGTCTCCAAATTATGTGTGTCGACTCAAGAAGGCTTTATATGGTCTTAAGCAAGCTCCCCGTGCTTGGTATGGTAAAATTGCTCAATATCTTGAGTTCTGTGGGTTCAGGTCCTCAAGTGCAGATTCGAGTCTGTTTGTTAAAAAGACAACTTCAGTATGTACAATGCTTTTACTATATGTTGATGACATGATCATAACAGGTGATGATGAAGTTGAAATTAATAGTCTTCGAGATGCTTTGTCAATTCGTTTTGAAATGAAGAGTTTGGGTGAAGCAAGATGTTTTCTTGGCTTGGAGGTTGAAAGGTCAGATGGATACTTTGTCTCACAGAAAGGATATGCAACAAGTTTATTGGATCGTTTTGACATGAATGAGTCAAAACCAATGACTACTCCTATGGAGCCATCTTTGAAGTTGACTAAGGAAGAAGGAAAACGATTGGCAAATGCAACACTTTTTCGACAACTTGTTGGTAGTCTAATTTATTTAACTATCACAAGACCTGACATATCTTATTCTGTAGGTGTTGTTGCTCAATTTATGGATAAGCCATGTGAAGCTCATTTAGTTGCTGCAAAGAGAATTCTTCGATATGTTAAGAGTACCTTATGTTTTGGCTTGTTGTACAAACAAGCTAAATCTTTCGTGTTAAGCGGTTTTGTTGATGCTGACTGGGCTGGTGATGTAAATGACAGACGTTCCACAACTGGATACAGCTTTAATACAGGCTCAGGGGCTATTTCATGGTGCAGTAAGAAGCAAGCATCCGTTGCTCTTTCAAGTTGTGAAGCAGAATATGTAGCAGCTACTATGGCTACTCAAGAATGCATTTGGCTAAAAAGACTCATGGCAGAAATTTTTTCCAATTTGGACTATCCAGTTTGTATTTTTTGTGACAACGAAAGTGCAATCAAGCTTGCAGGGAATCCAGTGTTTCATGCTCGTACAAAGCACATTGAAACTCATTTTCATTTTGTTCGAGAGAAAGTTTTGACGCAAGACATCAAATTACAGAAGATACATTCCAAGGAGCAAGTTGCTGATATATTTACCAAGGCTCTTGGTAAATCCAAGTTTGAAGAACTCAGGAGTGCACTCGGTGTTGTTGATCGTATGTTTGCACTAAGGGGGAGTGTTAAAAATTAGTGCAAACTTGGTAGGCAAGTAGTTTGATTTAGCTAATTTACTTGTGTAGAAAGTAATGGCTAGTGGTATTTATTTAGGATAGTGGCTTAATTGAAGAGATTTTCAAGGTTAGTGGGTTAGTGGGTGTCCATTTTACTTTCCTATAAATTCGTGTAAGTTTTTCATTTCAATGCATCACAACTCAATTTGATTCACTTCCTTTCTTGCAATTTCTATCTTGTTTCCACTATTTGTTCTTTTTGTTTTCAGATGTAGCATTTATTTCAAGGTTTCTTCCTATTTCCTCTATTTCCTAGTTTTGGGTCTGAAAAAGGGTTTGACTGCAGATAAGGAACAAAGCAACATAGGCAGAATTCCAGTTGGTTTCTCCATGGCCCTTCTTGGAAGTCTCAAATTTTTCCTTGAAAAGATGTTAATTTAGAAAAATCATATATATCGTGTAATTGGAACTTCTATCATATTTGAGCAGTTTATAGTATGAACTTTCACCTTTGTATGCAAGTTAAACTCTCTTAGACATACTAATCTAACTTACAATAAATTCATTTAAATATTTTAGTGTTGAAATGCTAAGATTAATTTTCTTACTCTGGTTATGCACACTGACACAGATAGGAGGGGACGGTTGTATTTTTGTATGGAGACTTCCTGCACTTTTATCTTCAAGGATGCATCAGAAAATGAATGAAGGTTCTGTTCCACTGTCTCCAGGAAGCATAACTCAGCCTATGCCTTTTAGTAAAATCTTGTTTAAAGAAGAGGATGGAGATGAAGAAAAGCTACATACAACCAATCCTGGTGGTGATTATCAGTCAGAAGATTCCAAGCAAGATGGTTTTCAAGGGCTTCATCAAGGAGGAGCCGCTCCGGAGGCAACATTTAGATTTAGCATTTCAAGACTACCTAGATGGGCACAAGATAAAGTGACAAACTCTGACAGTGCCCAAATAAATCTCGAGTCCACGCCTTTGCAGGTATGTTGGAGTTCTAAAGTCTTTAGTTAGATGTCAGATGACATGATAAAGTAGGAGCCATAATTTGTTTAATAAGAAAATATGATTTTTATGAAATATATTGGTGTTCAACATATTCAGGAGAGAGAGACCCATGTTTTCCTGAATATATTCTGTTGCTTGAATTCCTAAGGATTTACTTCAATACTTGTCGAGTAACATTCTGCCGTGTTTAATTCCCAAGGATTTATTGGCATTTGATGGTTTACATCAATACTTGTCGAGTAACATTCTGCCATGTTTAATTGGTTTGTTGGTTTACATTCCACTTGTTATCTTAGGACAGCGAGTAACTAACGTGCTGGATTAAATATGTTCGAATTCTTTTATAAAAAAAGTTTTCCCTATGGTTTGCCGGATTTCTCTCTGCTTTTTTGGAAATTTTCCGTACCTATTTATTGTAAGCAAGATCTAGAAAGCACAAAGACAAATATTCAACATGGATGTGTTGATATACAATCGTGGACTCCTTGGACGTGCATGAAGGATAAGTTGATAAATATGCGTCATTTTCATTCGTATATCTGACTTCATGGTAAGAGTGTGCATGTTTGATTGCATGTATGTATATTGTAATTTTTATTCAAATTTCAATTTAATGAGAACTTGTTTTGTTTTTTATTTCTCTCTCTTAAAAAGCAACTAGAATTCATTGATAAATGAAAATTTTGCAACCTCATGAACCAACAAGACCTACAAAGACTGAATAGACCATCCATCACATCCCATAACTCATCTGTCTCCCTAAACCTAATGAAACCATAAACTCCAACAAGCTGCCACTCATGATTATGTGCTTGCAAAGCTTCAAATGATCACTGAGGAATGGCTGTCTTTTTGGTTTACCCTTTGTGAATGCTAGATTTTTGTGGTCAAATTCTCTTACAGTCGTGGTTTTTGTTGAATATACTTTAGGTTTCTAAACTAAATGGTGGTGGGTGGAATATTTTAAAGGCACCAGGTTGTTATTCTGTCCAGAGCCACTTCCAATCTCTTGCCTGTTTGTGTGAGTACCAATAGAGGTATACAGGGGATAGATAGATTAGCAGTAAGGACAAAGTAGTAATTAGTAAGGGAGTCACGGTTATAAATAGGAGAATTGAGAGTCTTAGAGGAGAGGAGAATTTTTGTGGTATTGTCCATTGAGAGACTCTAGGGAGAGAGATAGCCCTCTCGAAAGGCCGTCGTTATATTGTAATTTCTCTTTGATATTACAATATATTACTATTGTGTGTTTTTCTTTTTCTTTTTCTTTTTTTTTTTTCCTGACAATATGAAGCATCTAGAATTTTAATGTCATAATGTACAACACTTCTAATAGATGTGGAATATATTTATCTATGGAATGAATATTAATATAATATCTAATATGAGAAATGCTTCTTGATAACCATCATGAGTTGGCCTAGTGGTCAATAAGGACCTTGGGAAAAATAAATGGCTCAGAGGAAATGGGTTCAATCCATGATGACCACCTACCTTTAATATCCTATGTGTTTCCTGGCAACCAAGTGTAGTAGGGTAAGGTGTTGTCCCATGAGATTAGTCGAGGTGCGCACACTCACGAATATCAAAATCAAAAAATTAGAAATGCTTCTTAATTCACATCTATACTTCATGCATTGGATGTGCACATACTATCCAACATTTGTGCATAATGTCCTTGATTATGAGATACAATCTTTCAGAAGTAATAATTTCATATTACTGGAGTTCTATTTTCATGAATGAGTTTCTGGCATTGTCATATTCAATTCATAGGTATACCAAACATGATTTGTTTTTTCTAATGATTCAATATGGTCGTCTCACCATCTATAACCAAACTTGATATCTGTACGATTGCATGTCCAATGTAAAATCGCTGTGAGTTTTGCAAGCTTTTGTGGTTTCTTGGCTACCCCGCATAGATATATAATCTGACCTCTCGTCATGCTCAGTCCGTCCAATTTTTCTGTTTCTCTGAATTGGACAGAAAAGTTGCTGTTCTTTGGTTGTTGATGATCGAGAAAATGGACCTGGCCCCGCCCTTGGATCTGTAGACTCCAGCATCAGCAGCTTATCCGCAAACTCTTCTGGCAATAGCAATATCAGTGGTTCTCGTGTGCCTCAAGAAACTTTTAGGTAATGGGTTCATTAATTTTCGAGTCATCTTCACTTTTAAATGGATCTGTTTGTATTCTATTCTCCCTGCTTACAGTATGATGTCTGCCTCCAGTGGCCACCCTGCCATGGAGAACCACTGGCTCTCCATTTATAACGTGTGTCTGGATCTACCGAGTTCTCCTGAAATGCAGAATGTAATGGACAGAAAATCAGCGTCTTCCGCTAATAGATGTAAGGTCACATCCCTTGTCTGTTTAATCTTGATTGGTGTAAGACTATTTTGGGAATTCATTCTCTCAGGCGTTAATGACTTAAATGTTTGTGTGAGAAGATACTTCCAGCTTTCTACCATTAGGAGAAATGCATTATAACCTATTACCTTAATGAATTTTAACAATCTGAATTTTTTTTATTATAGATCAGCTTGCTTTCGCATGTCATTGGGCCTGTTTCTTTTAATTACTTAAGGTGGTTGCTTTTATACATCGCCCAGAGTTTGGTTTATCGGGAGCAATATAGAGGGTAATATAGGGAATAGTTTCCCACTCTAAACCAAGAGTCTTTTTGAAACATGAGTTGTACTCTAAGGCAATAAGTTTTTTCCATGCAAGAGATTCATGGATGATGTTACTAAGTGGAGGCAATTGTATTTTTGAAAGTAGAAAAATACGCTAATATTGGATAGTATGTGGGATGGTTGATCTGTTACTTCCTCGATCAACTTTTTTGGAAAATAAGTTGTTATTTTCTTTTAATATAGATGTTTTCTAGAAAGAAAAATTTCCAGAAAACTGCCAGAATGAAAGTTTGTTGAAGGGAGACGTGGTGTTTGTCATTTCTGTTAAAACTTCAAATGCTTCTGAGCTATTTGTGAGAATTGTCAGCACCTATATGATATTTTGGTACCCATTACTTCTTTAGTTAAATGTTTTGCATGATAAAAATCGTCACACGTTTGTCAAGTTTGAGTACTTGTTCTCCTATATGTGTATTTTGTTTGGTTTTGAAAGCAAGCTAACTCTTGCGGTCTTGACGTGACGGTGTCTTTAACAGCACTGCTGAAATAGAAAGACTGCTTATACATAATTGCACATGTATGCTGTTAGCCATTATGATGAGTCATTGCAGTGAAATTTGTTCATCGTTTTTCTGATGAGGAATGTGCTTTACAGTACAAGATGCAGCAAAGCTACCGGCTTATAATGGATGCTCTTCTGGTCAAGGTAGCAATGATTTAGATATTGGCGGAGAGTTGACTTCCAGTAAGAATGTCACTTTTTATTATTCTGGACCTATGAGCAAGCGTGAATTTGATACGAGAATGAATAAGGTTCATGGTGGGGAAATAGAAGAGCTGCTTTCCGGCAATGTGAAAAGTGAGAAGCAAGCAACTGGAGATAGTAGTCCGTGCCGCACTAAGTCTGAAGACGGTGATCTATTCAAGCTACATTTCGGCAGTTTGTCAATGTCATATAAGGTTAGCGGAAATTTGAATTCGTAACATTAATTAAGTTGTGATTTGGGAATTCAACCAAAATAGGGAAGGTGTATTGTCAAGTATATTGGGACTTCTATTCCTGAATTTCAGTTGAATTTCTTTTCTTTGACAAACTAAAGTATCAATCACCTGCGCTATTATAAGCAACATTTAGGACTTCTTCATAGCTGAAGATATTTTCAGATAAATGTTACGGATGTAAAGATAAGTGATAAAATCTGAATGGGAAGAGGAATTTTAAGCAACCTGGATTGCACATATTCATCAGTTCCATAATATAATTTTATTTTGGTTACTTTTAATCCAAAAAGAGGCATTTAATTGATGGGTGTTTATTATTCAGAAGAGTGAATCATCAGCAAGGAGAAGATACTCTTCCAAATATGTTGTGCAGAAGGAACATCTTGGTAGCACCAAAAGACTCCTTCTAATGCTGCCTCATGACTCTGGTTGTAGAACTTCGAATTACGTGGATGAAGCTACTAATCATTCTCCATCAGAGAAACCACCAAGTCAGGTTTTGGCAGAGCAAGAATTGGTATGTCTTTTCTAACCAGTAATAATGGAAAGAAGGCTCTGAGAGAGTGAAAGGGGCCAGGGCCGATCAAGATTCTCATTTCTCAGAACTTACTTCTTTTAGTTCGAAAGTGACTTCAATGGACCAATATTCATGTTATGAGTTGCCAATTGTGCAGGATATTACAAGAACAACAGAGACCTTGCTAAGCACAAAGTCATCACACATTTCGCAAAATGAAAGCTATCCAGGTGAAAAAGACTCAAAAAGAGTAAAGCTGACAAAAGAAGGAAATAGTGACTGGTCTCCGGTTGCAAGTGAATCGCAGGAGCAACAAACTAGTTGTAGGGAAGTTCTACTTGGTTTGGATACTGCAGCTGAGAATGCAGTCCAGTTCTTCTCAAAATTAGTTGCCCCGAGTTGTCATGAAGATAGTTTACATGAATGTGGATTGGAGTTGTATGATGAAGCAGCCAAGTTACTTCCCTCAATCATAGAGAAAATTAATGCAGTTGCCAAGTTGGTGAAATGCAAGAACAAAGATAAATGTGAAAGTACGAAAGACGTTATTATTACAGGGTTTGAACCTCTCTTAGGAACATTTGCCGAGAATCTATCTGAAAAGGTTGTTGAAATTTTGAAGAAGAATCTTGGTGGAAATTCATAGTTTTCTATAAATAGTATTGTATAATGAAATAGCGCCTAATTATGGTAAATAAATGACGTATTATGTCATGTTGGTTCCATACGTTCTTCAGGTAGTCTATTAAAAATCCAGAGGTAATTCGTTAGATTTCTAACTTTTGGGAGTTAAAAGTTTTTTCCTCTCGTTTTATTGCACTTGCCTTGAGTTCTTGTTTTAGGACGGAACCCTTCGGGACATTGCCAAAGATGCCACTTTCTATTGCCAAGCTTGGCGCCAACGGTGAGAACTCTACATAATAGTCTATTCTTTTTCAAGAGAAGCTAATTTGCAAATGTTCTATTGGGCTCGTTATTAGCATGAGGAACCATACTTCTCAGAAAAGAAAAGGAAAAAGAATTGCGTTCTTCATTTTCTTTTCTTTTCTTTTCATTTTTAGTTGTAGGATTTCTTATTTTCATATATACAAGTAGTATATAGACACAGTTCTTGTTCTCCAAACTTTATAACATTTAACAGTGAATGAGTAATTAAAAAAAAATAAAGAAAAAGAAAAAGAAAAGTTGGTCTTTGCCTTTTTCTTTTTCTCCCCCTTCACTTTTAACACGTTTCATACTTGTAATTTTCATGTATTTCTGATTTAAAATTGTCAAGAAGCACCTTTATTTTTTATTTTTTATGTTTTTTTTGTGAATCTCAAGGCATGCTAGTGAATAATTAGCTCTCCAATAACTTACAGATACCGAAGGCCTGTTGGAATATATACAAATCCCTAAGAAGGTATGCCTAGAAACTAATCTCTTGTATGCTCATTCCTTTGCTTTTTCTCTCTCCATAGTAACATGCCAAAAACCATATTCTTTCTTGGGATTCCTTCACTCTACTCGTATAATCATGTAGTTTTTTATAAGCCTATCATAGTAGTTGCCTCAAGGAAGTGGAACTTTCCTTCAATAAGAGGTCTATCTGTTTCATATAATGCTGGAACTTGGACTCATCATGACCATTTCAGGCACCATGAACAGACCAATAGGGACCATGGAAGCATATCCTGAAAAGAAAACCTCTAGTGGTTATCGTCCCTCCCCCTACACGCACACAAACTCCAATAAGTTATAATGTAGATCAATGAAGGCCCAGTCATCAATGATCATTATTATTTTTATTGTCGTAATCGTTATTATCATGATTATTATTATTTAACGAATCGAAGCAACGAAGGTCAGTCTTCATGGACTAGAAAATAGGAAATTCCTCACATTATGTCACCCATGGGAAGAAATGAATGTGTATGAGTATGAGATACTCAATTCCCTTTTCTGGGTATAGGATCAAAATCTGTTCCTCTTATTCTTTCCAATTTTAAATAAAAAGGAAAAATATATTTCACACAACCTAAAGCCTTCTAAAAATTTCTTTTTACAACATTAACAAATATTCTCAAGATAATAAACCTCATCATCTGTAAAATTTGAATTGAAAATTTTCACATGTATATGGGGTCCAAGGTGGAGTCTCTGTTAAAGTGGGCTATCATTTTATTCATTGTTTTTAATCAGAAAGCAAAATGGGAAAGGAAAAAGCCTCTGATTTATATGAGCTGTATGTGAGTGGGGTAAAGGAATGGGGTAAAGGGACTTCATTTGATTGTCTTTTTGCGTTCATTTTTCACTTGTAATGATGGGTTTTCCCTTTTCCTTCTTTTGTTTCACAGCTAGACTTGTTTTTGCATGCCATTTTCTCTTTACTTAATAAGCACCAAAAACAACCAAGGGAAAAGAAGTTATTCCACTTGGAACTGTCACTTGGGACTCACTTTTTGAGTGAATATGGGTTGCCTAATTATGGGCAATAATAATCTAGGCAAAAAAATTAGACAACATTATTTGATATTATAGCTTTGGAGAAATTTTTGGAATCTTTGGATGCGCATGTTTATGCTATCTACTTCTCATTAGTTCTTATTACCACTAGCAGATGGTTGCTGTAATGTGTGCTCCACACCATTTTATCCTCATTATGAATCGGGAAAGGTAACTTTCATAAGCCCAAGATTATGTTACCTAGTATTCTCATTATACTATTTTCAGTCTGCTCTAGTCTAGACTCATGCAATCAGGCCAAGGCTGTTCCTTTCATGAAATTTTTTATGCTCTAATTATTGATAGATTCACCTGTCCAAGAGGCTCATTGCCATTTTCCAGTTTTAGATTTCTCCATTTGACCATAAGTTTGCTTTCTATTTGTTGAGATGATTACCAGATTTTTACATTTTTTTCAACACAACTGGACTCTTTACTGGTATCTTTTTATGTAGTTCACTTTGTAGAATCTACTAATATTTATATATTTATGATCCAATAAAAATACATCACATCAAGAAGTAGGTATCCTAGGCACTAATATGGAGCCAAGTACTTTTCTTCTACTCATTACCTTTCTAGCCTTACTACTTTGGAGTGCTGATTAACTTCAAA
Organism: Luffa acutangula; assembly: GCA_036850905.1. NCBI lineage: Eukaryota > Viridiplantae > Streptophyta > Magnoliopsida > Cucurbitales > Cucurbitaceae > Luffa > Luffa acutangula. Next base: position 48,635,217 of record CM072087.1, on the reverse strand, counting down.
AATTAAGAACTGGTTTTTTTTTTTTTTTTTTTTTTTTTACTTTTTAGTATAAACTAATTAGAACAATTAACACCGGCAAAAAGAAGAAAAGAAAAGGGAATATAGAACATTAGACACAATTGAATTGTATCAGAATGTATATTTCCTTTCAATCAACTTAAGTCTATAGTTGATATCCCTTACTGTTAATCCCCACAGATCATGAAAGAACGACAATATGATTTTTTTTTACAACATGTGGGGTGGGGGAATTAGAACAATAGACCTCTAAGTCACTAATACAAATTTTATGCTAGTTGAGTTATGCTCGTAAAAAAAAAAAAACCACAGATCTCTACATGTTGGTGACAATATGAAGTTTGTGTGTCACAATGATGATAAAATAAACTGATTATGCTGCTATTTAAATGATAAAAAAAACCCCATATGTTTGTTATTAGTGAAATTATATGTTCTTCTTTGGAGATTGCAGCTGGAATATATATATATATATATATATATATATATATATATTTTGTTGTTGTTGTTAAGAATAGGGAGTGGGAAGGGGGGATATGTCAAGACTGGGAAACTGTTCCAATCTCTGTGTCTTTTCATTGAGAAAATGACAAAGAATTAAAGAAATGAAGAAAGCTCATTCTCACTGCGTAAAGCAGCACGGGAGGGACAAAAACTGCACACACTCTGATCATCAGAATCTGCAGTTCCCTTCACAAAAGAACACAAACCAAAGCTAAACCAATCTGCCTCTTTTGCCAAATCCAAATCTGTTATCTTCTTAATCTCAGTTTGCAGGCTTTGAAGACTTGGAAACAGAATTTTAAATAAAATAATTTTGAGCTTCTTTTCATGTCAAACAAAATTTCCTACAAAATGAGACTTCCCCAGCCTTGGTGTGGATCCATAGGCATGCATGAATTTATTATTATTTTGGTGTTTTCTGGGCACAGGTGATTGATATTTGCAGGCAGTTTAATATTGTTTTTAGGATCATAATAATAATTCCAATAGATTATTGTAGTGTGAGAAAAATCTTTGCAAGATTCTTTTGCTGTCCATTAGCCTAGAAGGAGAAAAGAAAATGAAATGATTAACTTGCTTTAATACTCTTTTAGATCCATGTAAGACAACTTTGAACTCTTCTATATTATTGTTATTATTATTATATATAATATCTAGAGAGAGAAAAAATAGATTGTAGAGGTTGGAGGGTTCTAGTTTGTTACCAATTTATTGAATCTTACATGAATAGTTAAGGTTAACTAAGTTGTGTGTTAATTTGAGGTTTGTATTGTAAGACTAAAAAAAAAAAGATAATCAATTTCACTTTATTTGAAGATATTGAAGAATTTTAATCCTTTAACCTATAGGGCGTCATCAAATTATGTAATTAGGTTATCATATTAGTGATAATTCATAAAGGGTAAAAATTTAATTGAATGAAAGCTTATAGCTACTCTCAATTCTCAATCCCTCTCATCCCATGAATACATTTGCCAAAAAAGAAGACCCAAATCATTGGGATTGTTAAATTTCAAAAGACCAACAAATTTGGAATGAGAGAGAGAGAGAGAGAGAGAGAGAGAGTTTGAAGAAGAGGAAAATCAAAATTGTATGTTAGTGGAGCATAGAGTTGGAATGTAGTTGATTATTGTAAGAAGTGGGCCATCATCCCCACAAGTTGAAGAATTTTGGTCCCAAATTGTAAATCTCTCTCTAGAATTCCATGCAAACAAACATATCCTTATGGAAGAAACCCAAAAAAAAAAAAAAAAAAAAAAAAAAAAAAAAAAAAAAAAAAACAGAGCAAAAACCCTAAAAGACAGATCACTTACACAGAAAAAGAAAGAGAGAGAGAGAGAGAGACAAACTCCTAATCCTCTCTTTTTTTTTAAAAAAAAAATAAATTTTCTTACTTTATTAATAAAGGAAAAGTTAAAGATAGAGGACACTAATACACTTTACGCCTCATATATTCCAGCCACACCCCCAAAATTAATTTTTTAATTAAAAATAACACGCACACCCACACAATTGCTATTCCCACCCCCCCAATCAATGAAGTCGGCTTTAATTACCATCATACCCCTCCCTTTGAGCTTCAATTTTTTTTTTAATATATTAATAATTTGGTTAAATTATAAAAATACCCATGAATTATGAGGTTTGTTTCCAACTTTTAAAAATTTCATTTTAATTTTCTAAGTTTGAATTTTGTTTCAAAATAACTCTTGAAGACATTTTTTTCGTTAAATTTATGGATGTAAAATGACGTGTTTTTATATATGTTGTTGCTTATGTGAACCTATTTGACATATACGTAGAAAAAACAATAAAAACGCATGCAAATATGTCATTTTTCGTACATGGATTTAACGAAAAATGTCTCCCATGGTTGTTTTAAAACAAACTTCAAAGTTTGAGGGCTAAAATAAAAATTTTAAAAGTTCAAGGATATAATTGAAACTAACCTCGTAGTTTAGGGGCATTTTTGATAATTTAATTTTTTTTTTAATTTTTATTTATTATTATTTTTTTTCATGTGATTGTCTCCAACGGTCTAAGAGGACGATGCCATTGTTGCCCCAACCGCCACCTCTTCCTCGTGACTTTGCGGTGCCCAAAAGCTATTTTATTTCCCAAACCCCTCTTTTTTTAAGAAAAAAAAAAATCATTTCATTTTCTTTTATGCTACCTCTTTTCTTTAGGTCTTTTCATCTTAGTTGAACTCTACTTAAATTTCGTTTCTCTATTGTTTATTAAAAACATTTTTTTTTTAACTAAAAACCTTGGTTTCTACCAAGTGTTTAAGGGATGTTAATAAAAATATTAAATTCATCTCAACCAAACTGTGTACTCTTGAGTGAAGTGGTCATTTAACTCGATAACAAGGTAGGAGGTTCGACGATTGAAAAATATTTAATTTAAATCAATCTATTAGTTTAAGTTTTTTGTGTTTAATAGTGATATGGTAGAGAGAGTAATAGTGTTTTTATATTACTATCATTTTGGATGATAATGGTTCTATTTTTCACACTTTTGTAAATATGTTTTTGTTAAATGTGGTGAGTTAAAATGTATGTAATTAAGTATGGTCTATTTGGATCAATATTGACTATGTTTATTGTTTTATGTAGTACCATATTCAATCCTTAAACTTAATTATTTTTCTTTTTTATTTAAAGCATGCAAACAAAGTTTCATATTAACTAGATAATGAAAAAATCATAAGTATATAAGTGAGAAACAATATCTCCATTGATAGGAGGCCTTTCGGGTGAAACAAAAAACAAGGTCATGAAGGCTTATGCTTACAAGTAGACAATATCATACCAATGTTGAGATCCATTGTCACTGACATTTTTATCGTAAAATTGTAGATTTCATCCAATTGGAACTTATACTATGATAAGTATTAATACCTTTTGTTTGATTATTTGTTAAAGTTTGAATTTTATGTAAAAGAGTGATTTTGAAAAATTTTAAAGTTTAAATTTCTTTTTGTTGAGTTTAGTCAGTAAATTAACAGAACACTAATTCAAGCCAAAAATCCACTTTCATAAATTTAAAAGTTAAAAATAAAAGTGACTTGTCTTTCCAAAATGAGGTCAAAAATTAAAATTTACCCATTAAAGATAAATAAATAAATACCCTTGAATTTAGTTGTAAATTGTAATTATGCTGAGAATTGTTGCACCAAAAATAAAAAGGAATTTTTTTTTATTAATTTCCAAAACTAATTCTTTAGAATGTGACATATTAATATGGGTGACCCGAATGTTGGAATAATGAATATGAATATTCTATTATTATGCCATGTATTGCCTTCTATCCAGTATCCACCGCACGTGAGATCATTCTTTTATATTTTATTTCATTTTTTCAAAAAGAAAAAGAAATAAAGAAATAAAGATTTAAAAGAAAAAATCAGGTGCGGCCAGGTGCATGGGAGTAGATATGAGCAATGTGGGCCCAAAAACTGAGGTCTCGTGTTCAGAAAATTGATATTTGCCACCGCAACTTGTATAACCTCAACCATACGTAATTCCTACGTATGCACGTGTGCTTTCATTGCCTAATTATTATTATTAATATTTGGAAATTCATTATTATTAACCTTTTTATTATTTTTATTATTGTTGTTATTGTTAATATATTTTTTGGGGGATGAATTGTTAATACTATTATAAATTTAGGCTAAATTACAAAAAAATATCCCTGAACTATGGGGTTTGTTTTAAAAATGTCCCTGAATTTTGAAAAGTTTCAAAAATACTCCTGAACTTTGAAAAATGTTTCAAAAATACTATTGTTGTTAAATTTTGGATGAAAACCATTAGAATTTAAGGTGAGAGGAGGAAAAAAGAAGAAACATTTTTCAATTTTTTTTTTTTAAAGTTGAAGGGTATTTTTTATATATATATAATTTAGACGGATCAGCATGAAATTAAAATTAGATGATTTTTTTTTTTTTTTTGACAATATGTAGGGGTGGGGGATTCGAACCACAGATCTCGTGGTTATCAGTACAACTTTATGCCAGTTGAGCTATGCTCTTGTTGACAAATTAGACGGTCTTATTTTATAATTATTGTAAAATACGAAAAGTAAAATTCTTATGGTATTACCGTTTAATTCTATTTGGTAATGATTTTGTTCTTAAATTAAGGTTTTTTTTATTAAATAATATTTTTTTTCTACTCCAACAATAGTTTTAAGATTCAGTCCATTTTTAATATGTTTTTTTTTAATTAGATAATATAAAAAATGGTTAAAGGTATATCATCAAAATATATATATATATATATATAATCATAGAAGCACAAAAATGATTTTTTAAAATAGAAAAGTAAAATCAAAATTGTTGTTAAAGAAGCTCTAAGCAAGTTTCAAACTAATAACCTTTAGAGAAAGATATTAGTGTGTAACTATTTTGAACTCTATTTTAGTTGGTTTGTATCTTTATTCATTAATTTTGGCAATTGTATTATTTTTATTTAGTGAGAATTTGTTGAAATGAAAAGCAAAATATAAATTAATTCACCTATGGAGAAGGTAAATGTTTTTTTCTTAAAATTAAAACTAAAAACAATTATTTAAAACAAATCAAATGTATACTTTTTTGAGTGTGTAAAATTTAAAAAATTACATTTAATATTAAAATTTATAAAACAAGATTTTGATAGAGATTCGTTAAGACTTTATTGTGAATTAAAAAGGTAAAAATTTAGGGCAACCAAAGCCAATGTGAAAGGCCGTCTATCCCTTTGCTTTTATTTATTCATTCCAATCAAACACCGAATACCAAAAAAAAAAAAAAAAAAAAAAAAAAAAAAAAAAAAAAAAAAAAAAAGAGTAAATTTTCCTTTGGTTAATTTTTTTTTTTTTTTTTTTTTTTTTTTTTTTTTTTTTTTTTAAAAAAAAGAAGAAGAAAAACTCTATTAAGGAAACAAAACGACGTCGTGCGATCATTCATTTCTTTTTTTTTTTTGTTCATTTTAGAAATGTCAATTTATTCTCCTCATGATATCATACATTCGAAAATCGAAATATTTAATTAGGATTTTTTTTTTTTTAATTATTACTAAAAAGATATTGAAGTACTCATATCATTCCAGATTATTTTTACATTAATCTTGTATAAAAATCATATAAAACTGAAAAAAAAAAATGTCTTGTTGATTTAATTGTACTTTATCTATTCAAAATCAAGATTGTTTCAAAAAAAAAAAAAAAATCTATTCAAAATCAAGGCTACTTCTTTTTAATACTGAAAATAAAACTAAATTAAGTAGAGAGTTATCTTTTGTAATGTAAAGATTTTTTTTAAGTACACTTAAAAGTATATTTGTTTAATTGACCATAATTTTTTTTCTAGGACAGTCATATGAGGGATGGAAAATTCGAACCTCTAACCATGTGGTCGATCGAATTTGAATATTTACAACTCGTGGAATCACCTTTTATTTTGTTTAGTTCATTATTTTTACCAATAGGATTTAACAAACTTTTGGAATATCTCACCTCCACTTTCATTGTACTGAAAAACCTTTAGGAGTGTCATTTCACAGATCAATTATTGAGCATCATATTTGAAGACAAACTTAAAACAATTACAGTGCACATAATTAAAAATATAAAACTTTTTGTGATTATTATAAGGATTTATTACGAATTTAGTCTTTAAGGATTGTATCAATTAGGTCTCTTAACTTTAAAAATAGGTCCTTGAATTATCATTTATGTATAAAATAAATTCCTGACATATTTTAGATTTTTAAAAATGAATCAATCTACTTTTATTTTATATCTACTGTCACTTTAAATTTCCAATTTTGTATTTAGTAGACTTATGAATTCTAGAAAATGTCAAATATGTCAATGACTTATTAGACACAAAATTAAAAGTTGGAACCTATTGGATACAAAAGTGAATGTTTAAGAATCTACTAGACACTTTTTAAAGTTCATGGACCTATTGGAATTTGGAACACAAAAGTGAAAGTTCGAGGACCTATTTGAACCTTTTAAAATTTAGGGACTAAAATGACACAACCCTGGAAATTCAAGGACCAAACATGTAACTTAACCTATTATATTTTACATATTTTTGTTTAAAAAATCATAATTTACATATTTTAAGCTTCTCTTAAAGGCATAATAAAGTTGTGAAATCCACATTCTTCAAACAAATTATCTATTAAGAGTGTGACAACAATTGAAAAGTTGATTGAAGTGAATTTTTTTTAGGCACCAACCTCTCTCTCTCTCTCCATAAATATATGTATGTTGTATTTTCTTTTTCTTTTTCTTTTTTTAATAAAACACTACTATATATTATTAAGAAAATGTCAACAATAAAATAATAAATTTAAAGACCAAAGACGATAACAGTTAAATTATCTTTAAATTTAGGAAAAATGATAAAAACCACCATTTGATCCATAGAGACTCTTGTAATCACATTCTTGAACTTTTAATTTGATCAATCAACCCTCTAAACTTACGACATTATTATAGATAAACATGTAAAGATTACAAAATGTACAAACCATCTTTGCACTGAAAATATTATCCTAATCAAACTCTCGACTATAAGACTATTACAATAAATTCAAAATCTTTATATCAATTTTTTATTTTCTTAAACCGAGATAGAAAATCAACCTCCATATGAAAAACCAAATAATTTTATTCATTAATATTATACTTTCAAATTTAAAGTTAAAAAAAATTGAATTAAAATGTAACAATCCTATAATCTCAGAATTTTCTTGTAAAATTCGTTACTGTTCAAAGATGGTTTGTACATTTTGTAATATTTAAGTGGTAAATATTGTATTTTTCAAAATTTTTAAAGATTAAAAAAAAGTTAAATTGTTACAATCCTATAATCTAAGGATTTGGTCGTAAAACTTTTTATAGCTTTTTTTTTTTAATTTTTATTTATTTTTGATGAGAATATTTGAACCTCTGACCTTATGGTTGAGGGTATATACTGATTACCGTTGAGCTAAGCTCTCTTTGGCCGTAAAACTTCTTATAGTTGAAGGGTAGTTCGTGCATTTTGTAATATTTAAGGACTCAAATAGTAAAGCGTCGTAAGTTCAAGAGAACGAACGGTCAAATGAAAAGTTTGAGAGTATGATTGTAACAACTCGTATAGTTCACATGTGATTTGAGCAATTTCTCCTTAAAATTGAAATGAGTCGGTTTTCGTGTTTATTTGAAGCGAGAAATTTGTGTAGGATTTAAGGTGAGTTTTCAAAGAGAAAATTATAGGCTCGTACTATGTGGTACCGGTACCGGACTAGTAAAATAGATGTTATATGGGTATGACAAGTGACAAACAGGGATTTGTACTTGGGAATGGCCGTGCAAAACTCAGTGGTGAAACATCAAATTGTTACTTGTTATTGCAAAACAAAACCACCAACGAATAAACAAGCAAAAATATGTTTCAAAAAGAAAAAAAAAAAACAAGCAAAATGGATTTATTCAAAAAAGAAAAAAAATATTTATATATGCAAAAGACTGATAAAGCCATAAAAACCAAAAAGAAAACCCTAAAACAGGAAAAGAAAAAGGGTGTGGGAAAAGAAATAAAGGGGAAAGATGGGAAAGCCATGTGAGAAATAAAAAGAAAAAAAAAAGAATAAATAATAAACCCTTCTTCTTCAAAACCCCACTTTTTTTTATTATTTTTTTAAACTTTTGTTTTTTTTTTTCACCTTTGTTATCATCCCATCTATAGAATCTTTTTAAAAGAAAAATAAAAGGAAAATTCACTGTAAAAGTAATTAAAAGAAAGTACAGTATTTTCTTCCCCAAGTTTCTTTTTTTCGGATTTTCTTAAAGATGATGATCGTTTACATTTTCCCTTTTATTTTATTTTTGTAATTTGGTTTCTATAGAGTTTCTGTTTGTTAATTGTAGAGTTTGAGTTCAACCAGCACCTTTACTATCTAAAATGAACTTTTTTTTTTTTTTTTTTTTTTTTTACTACTTTTCAATCTAAATATAAATCAAGGTGTAAAACATCTGTATATTTCCTAAGATTGAAAATCTGATCTTCAGATCCGTGTTTGTTGATCTACAATGTTTTATAAAGAAATTGAAGTGTGAAGTAATATTCGATCTCCAAAATAAGAAGCTCGACGTAAACATATGCTATTTAGGAGAAGAGGTTCATCTCATCGATAAGTCACAGTTGCTCAACTTCATGGGATGTATACATAGTTGCTCAATCATTATGAGCCATATTAGCAATATTAAAGAATGACGTTAGACCAGTTAAAGAAAATAACGTATCAAGTCATTATGTATACTTGAAGTTGAGAAATAATAATTACTACAAGAATACTTGATTTTTTCTTTTAAACAATTATTTAGTCTCTCAATTTCAAAGTTCAGTTTTTTGTTTAATAAATCTCTAAAATTTGAAAGTGTCTAGTGAACTATTATTAAACTTTCAATTTTGGTCATGACCTATTTGACATTCTTTTTTAGATCAACTCACAAATCTCTTACACATAAAATTAATTTTTTTTATGCAAAAAAAATCTAATTTTTCAATTTTGTGTTTAATATATCTATGATTTGGAATAGGTCCATAATTTAACTACTTTCTTCTTCCTCGAACAATTGTATATGAATATGAAGTTGGTTCAACCGATTAAGACATATAGTCTCGAGCAAGTGGTCAAAGCTTCAAATTGTATCCTAAACTATACATTGTTGGAGGAAAAAAAAAGTTGTTAGGACCATTATGTATTAATTGGTAACCCCATCCAATTAGTATAACATAATTGATAGATTATGTACTCTCTTTATCCTTTATGTGTGTAGAGTGTTATTTATTAAATGGAGAAGCAAAAATGAATTGTTTTTTTTTTTTTTAAAAAAAAAAAAAAATTTGCTTTTTCATTAAATAAACTTAAAAGAAAAAACAAGTTAGCCAAACAGAGCCTAGAAAGTGTAGGCCTGGGGCAAGGGAAGGGTACAGAACAAGGGTGCAAAACCGTAATTTCACAGCGGCGCATGTCCCTAGAATAGTAATTTTCCCTTCTTTTAACAACGCTGAAAGGAAAAGAAAAAAAAAAAAAGAAAAAAAGAGATGCGACACGCAGCATGTGGGCCCCACCCTTTCTTCTTCCCCCACACAGAATTTCTCTCTCTAAAAATTTTCAGTCGTTTTAACCTTATTTTCTTTTCTGTCCGTTGGAGCCAAACTCTCTCTCTCTCTCTTGTTTCTCTCTCTTGCTCTCAATTTGTTCGCTTTGTAACATGACCAGTGGCTGTTGGTTTTGCATTTCGAATCGAACTCACCGGAGATGAATCCAGTCACGGAGGCGCTGCCGCCGTTGCCGCCGCAGCCCCACCGCCCTTCCACCTCCTGCGACCGTCACCCAGAAGAGCGTTTCACCGGTTTCTGCCCTTCATGTCTCTGCGAGCGTCTCGCTGTTCTCGATACTTCTTCTTCAACTTCTTCTTCTTCTTCTTCTCGAAAGCCACCGATTAACTCCTCCGCCGCCGCCGCCGCTCTCAAGGCCATTTTCAGACCCTCCGCTGCCGCTGGGGGTCCCTCCGCCGCCTCTGGCCGGAATAAATCGTCTTCGTTTTTTCCTGAGCTTCGTCGGACTAAGTCGTTTTCGGCGTCTAAGAACGAGGGGTTTTCTGGCGTTTTTGAGCCTCAGAGGAAATCCTGTGACGTGAGAGTCCGGAATACTCTGTGGACTCTTTTCACTCAGGATGATGAACGGAATCCTTTGAAGAATGAAGCTCCTCCTCGGGTTAGTAATGGCGGTGTTCACATTGAGGATGAACCTCGAAACTTGGCTTGTTCTTCTTCTGTTGTTCGAGGTCCGGTTTTGGAACCTGAGGAAGACGAAGACGACGAAACTGAACCGGAAATAGAAATTTCTGAGGAATCCAATGCCGGTAATGTAGTCGAGGACAGGGTCCAAGAAATCGTAGAAGAAGAGGAAGAAGAAGAACAAGAAGAAGAAGAAGAGGAAGAGGAAAATGAAGAACCAAGTAGGCCTGAAATTGAACTAGTACAAGACGATTTCAAGAGCATAAAGGATCACATAGATCTCGATTCCCAACCGAAGAAGCCTTCCGGTCGGGACTTCAAGGAGATCGCCGGAAGTTTCTGGTCGGCGGCTTCTGTTTTCAGCAAGAAATGGCAGAAATGGAGAGACAAGCAGAAGCTCAAGAAGCGCAGAAATGGCGGTAGCTCCGCTACATTGCCGGTGGAGAAGCCGATCGGCCGTCAATTCAGAGAAACTCAGTCGGAAATCGCCGATTACGGCTACGGTCGCCGGTCCTGCGATACCGATCCGAGATTCTCTCTCGACGCCGGCCGAATCTCCTTCGACGATCCTCGTTACTCCTTCGATGAACCACGAGCTTCTTGGGATGGCTATTTAGTCAGCCGTACATTCACCAGAATGCCAACGATGCTCTCTGTTGTTGAAGATGCTCCGATTCACGTTTCTCGAACTGATACTCAAATTCCAGTCGAAGAGCCTGCAATTTCCGGCAATGACGACGAAACTGTCCCCGGTGGTTCAGAACAAACCAGAGATTACTACTCCGACTCGTCCTCTCGCCGGAGAAGAAGCCTCGACAGATCAAACTCGCTAAGGAAGACGGCGGCAGCCGTCGTGGCGGAGGTCGACGAGATCAAGGCATCCTCTAACGCGAAAGTCTCTCCGGCCACCGCGGATTTCTTCTCGGGCCCGAAATTGGTAGTTCCAGACAAAGTCCTAAGAGATTCCAACTCGAATTCCTTGAGAGACGACTGTTCGGAGACCTTCGAAATCCCTTTCAGAAACGGCGACCGTAAGGAGGCGAAAAAGTCCCGCCGGTGGGGGAAGGGGTGGAACATTTGGGCGTTCATCCACCGGCGAAACGGAAACAAATACGAAGACGACGACAGATACAGCAGCAGAACGAACGGCGTGACGAGGTCCTTATCGGAATCATGGCCAGAATTCCGAGGCGATCGAAACGGCGACGTTAGAGGAGTCGGAATGGGTTTTAACCCGAAAATGATGAGAAGCAACAGCAGTGTAAGCTGGAGGAGCTCGCAGAACAACAATGGCGGATCGTTCGGAAGCATGAGAAAGAGCAATGTGGAAACGAGCGGCGGATTCTTGAGGAAGAAGAGAGAAGATTTCGTGTTGGAGAGAAATCAGAGTGCGAGATTTTCGCCGAACGAGGTGGTCGACAATGGGCTGTTACGGTTCTATCTGACGCCGATGAAGGGCAGCCGGCGAGGGGGAATCGTGAAGAACCGGCCGAATCCGGCTCAGTCCATTGCCAGAAGTGTACTCAGACTGTACTGAAAATGAAGAAGAAGACGAAGACGAAGAAGAAGAAGAACAAGAAGGTGTTGTTGTTTTTGTTAAATTTGGTGGTGATTTTCTGTGTATTTTTTGTTGAAATTGGATTAAGAAACAAAAAAAAAAAAAAAAAGCACCATGAAAACTATCTCTTGCTGCTGCTAATTATGATTTTACCATAAAACTCTCAATTTACTGAAATAACAAAGATTTCAGTGTTTCTTCTTCCTTCAAATATATATATAATTTTTTTTTTTTTTTCTGTTAAAAATTGTTAGTACAGTGCAGAATTTGATGTTAGGCATTTTCATTAAAATCTGTGTTTTTTTAAACTTTTTTTTTTTAAATCAAATTTTTATTTAGTTTAGTTCAACGATCAGTATAGATATGACTTTGATTCGATGATATGTGTCTTGAGCTATTTGTAAATTGGTTTTAATATAAATTTTTGGATCATAAGTTTGTTCAATATCAATTTTGTTGTATGTTTTATTTTAAAAAGAATTATTGTATATAGTCTCTAATCTTAGAATTTGAAAAGTTCTCTAAATTCCCTTGGAAAAATATGAACTTTTATCTAAGGGTTTGGATTATTTATTTTTAAATTTAATAATGTTTATTATCAATTCAATTTCCTTGTGGCACTATCATATGAAATTACATGGATGGTATTAAATATATATAGAATCATTAAACTCAAATTGGTAAAAGTTTCTAAAATCCTTTAGGTTAGATTGGCTACTAATACTCTTATAGATGTCTTGTTTTAGAACATTAGAACATTATATGTCAACTACTAATATTAATACAAAATTTTAGAAAAGAAAAGTTGATTTTTACATACTATTTTGCTAAATAGAAAAACATATTTGCCCAATAAATATACAATAGAAAATGTCTCTTAAATCTTAATCCCATATAAATGTTTTAGAAATTTTTTATAAAGAAGGCTTCTTTGGGAGGAGGCTCAAATCCCATCATCCAAACAGTGACTAAAGCTAAGTAATGATTTTGTCTTTGAGGAAAAAAAAAAAAAAATGAAAAAACTGATTGTGAACACAAGAGATGGAAGAGTCAAAGCAATCAGACATTTTTTATTAATCAATTTTCAGATAATGTTTTTCTCCTTTTCCTATATGTTTTACTGAAAAAGCTAACTTTAGACAAATTTGTGTCTAAAGTCAAAAAGAGACAGATATGATAATTTTTTAATATATATATATATACACACGAAGGCCTTAATAATCGCACCAATTTAAAAATATATATTAAATTTTGATATAAATTTCTAGCAATTATTGCTATAAAATTTATTAAAAATAATAAATAAATAATGAATTATATATAATGTTTTTTTTAAATAATTATTGAGACGTATAAATAAGAATACATGTCACATGGTTAAGGCTAACATGTCATATTACTAATATGTAATATTAAATCTTATTTATTTCCTTTTCAAAAAAAAAAAAAAAAATCTTATTTATTTATTTTGACAGAGTGTTAATTTTTATTATTTACGTGATGATTATTAAACTTTTATAAAAATGAGCATTTAAAAGGAAGAGTGGCATGGCTAATAAGAGCTTAGCTCAACTGACATAAAGTTGTACAGATAACCACAAGGTCTGTGGTTCAAATCCCTTTCCCTACATATTATAAAAAAAAAAAAAAAAAAGTGGCATGACGTCAAGCCCAATAAAAGGCCCAATTGTAGGATTGGGCTTTCCCAAAGATGTGAGTCGGCCCCTCCGTTTATGGATGGATTAGATAACCCTGGCCCATATGTATAGTTTTGTTTTGTATTTTTGGAAATTATAAAAAATTAATAAATTTAGTGCATGTCTGGGAATTTTGAGATGACTAAAATCACTTTTGTTATGTTTAAAATCATTTCGAAACATATATTTTACACTTTTCAACGTGATTTTGATATCATCAAAATTGATTTTGAATTATTAAAGAAATGTTGGGAGTGATTGAGTGATTTAAAATCACTCCAAAAAATGCACTTCATTATCTCATCAAAACGAGTACGATATATATTTTTTTAATTAAATTATAACTTTACTCCTAATAAGGTTGTGTCTATCTAGTTTAAACATTTTAGAAAGTTTCTAATAGTTTCCTAAATTTTTAAGGTTGTGTGAATCAAATTCCTATACTTAATATTTTAATAGGTCTTTAGACTTTCAATTTTATGTCTAGGTTCTTCACCCCCTTTAGCTCAACATTTTATGGCACATTAATTGTGTTATTTAAGGATTATATAGAGGGTTGGTTTTCGATAAGTTAGACGTTTGGTGGCATAAGCATTTTAGTAATAGAGTTGAAGACACTAGGCAACATATAGAAACGAAAAGTTCAAGGGCCTATTTGAATTCATTTAAAGCAGAGAGACTAAATAAACACGACTCTTAAAGTTGAGAACCTTGTAGAAAACTTTTTAAGGTCTAAGGACTAGATAGATATAACCCTCGATATTTAAGTGTAAACTTATAGTGTAACATTTTTCTTATCAACGTGAGCATAGTTCAATTAGTATAAAACATGTACCATCGACCAAGAGGTTAGAGATTTGAATCCCTTATCCTACATACTTAGAGCATGCTTCAATTATTCTCATATTGTTTCAAAAGTCTTATTTTAACTCTTTAACCAATAAAGCATGGTTCAAAATAATCTTTTTGTTAGCTTTTCTATTAAAATGAGGATGGAAATATAACATGACAATATATATTTTTTTCTTTGCCAAAAAAAATGGGGATTACACATGGTACATGTAACTTAAGGATATTGATAGCACCTAATTCGTGCTATCTTATTACCACTAATCTGATCTTGTTAGAAGCATTTTATGATTTAAATGTCTTATTTTCAGGTAATTGAGTATTGGTGACATTAGGAGCGAACCACACGAATTGGCGCTAATTCGGGCTAATTGGAGTGTTTTTGAACCATCTCGATGTTCACGGATGACGAGGAGGTGAGAAGACCCGAACTGATTGAAGCAAGCCTGAAAAAAGAGTGCCAAGAAGTCAAAGGTTTGACCCTAAGCGAAACAAACCAGAATCAAGCAAAGAAAAGAAGAAAGATTGCTGGAGAATAGGGCAACATTGACGCCGACCCTAAGCGTCTCGACATTGCTATGAAAAGTTGCAGAATACAGAACGTGTAGCGTCGAGACGCTACGTCGATTATTATAAATACTAGGTTACGTCTTAGGCCGCCGTTAGGTTAGAATTTCCGATTGTTTTTTATTCTTAGCTCATTTTCTCTCGTTCTTTTGTTGTTTCTTTGATTCTTAGACTGTTTAGAAATTATATTTCTTGGATAGTTTTGCATTGTTTTCTTCAATTATGGTAGCGTAAGTTCTTATTCGTTGGATTCTTGAGATGTAACTGAATAGATTAACGTTGTTTTTGGTTGAGTTTGCTGTTTCTCTATTATATTCTACTAAATCATTGTGTTCATCTATATTTATCTTATTAAATCATCGTTTTTGAATGCTTTCTTAAGCGATCTATCTGTTATTTGTAATAGCCAATAGGTCTGAATAATGTCCTTTGTTTGTCTCTATATGAACTTGCATAGCTTGCTTGATAGGGCCTAGGTTGCATAGAGAAGTTGCTGAGTTAATTAGGAAATTTATTTTCTTGATTTAAATTAGTAATTCCGGACCCGCCCCTTAGACGTAATGCGATTAATTCGATAGGTAATCACGTGGGCTAACGAGTTATCTATTCGGTTAATTAGACTTAGATTCATGGGCTAGCAGTCTAAAAAGCATGAGGGGTAGCTGGCAAAAACCAATATTAATTGATTAATTAATTGGTTAGTTGATCAATTAGCACAGGTAAAGAGGATGCATAATCCAATCTACCAAGAAGCATACCGGGTTCATAATAATTAAGTTGAATTTATCTTTAGAGCAAACGATGAAACCAAATAGTTAAGCAATTTAGTGAAACCCCATAATCCAACGATCCTTCATTTATCTGATTGTTTTGTCCAATTTCTTGTTTTTGTCTATTATTGCATGATATTTACTTTCACCGACCATTTTACTATTCCTGTCTTTTACTTGTTTTTATGGAAAATCTTTTTTTTTTTTTTTTTTTCAAAACCTCCCATTTGTGTGGCCCTTATAGAAACACGATTTTAGATAGGGAATCCCCTTCCTAGTGGACGACCTGACCGTTACTACGACGAAGTAGCTCGGTAGCCGGTTATAAATTTTATTTGATCGAGAGGCCTCGACAACCTGGACCCGTCATATATTTTAGTTATTTCCTTATGGTTTATTAATTTCATTTTGCATTAAAATTGTTTCAAAGCAACTTTTACGCTAGCTTTCATATTATTATGAAGATGAAATGTGATGTGACAATCAGCTGTGAAAAAAAACAAATTTGAAAGGTCTAAGTCACATCCCAAATAATGTTGTTTGAAGGGAAGCTAGATTTTGAGAGTTTGGTGAAATATTGTTCTCCCTTTCCTCGTAAGATTTGGGAGGAAGCAAAAGTTATGAGGAAATAAGTAAACCTTGCTTGATGAATAAATTTTGGAGCTAGCCTCCCTCTCTTGATCCATTGACGAAAAATAGGGTTTTGACGTGAAAAGAGGAAGGACCATTTGATTTCTTATAACTCACTGCCTCCCAATGGATGTTATTTCAAATTAATGTGTGTAAAACCATTTGATTTTCTATAACTTGTGTCATATTTAATCATCATTTTTAGATTTCATTGTTGCGCGCGACACGTTTTTTCCCTTCAATTTAACAGAGTAGTTAACAAAATAATTGTTTGGAAACAATTTTAAAGACTAAAAGTGAAACTTTTGAAACAAAGAGGGACATGACGGAAAAACTACCTTAAAGTTAGGGGTAAATATTGGCTTAGCCTTTTCTTTTTTCTTATAGCTCACTACCATGGTGCCTATGTATAACCTATGTTTTTACGACTTATATCGTCACATCACATTTCTATCTTTATTTTAACAAGAAAGCTAATGGAAGAATTGTTTCAAAACAAATTTAAATGTTACCGGTTAAATAAAACTTTTGAAACAGTACCAATATAATAAAAAAGTTAAATTATATAAATTGCCTTAATCTTTAGGGTAAGTTTCAATTATCCACTATCTTCCACTTTTAAAATAAAAAGTTTCATTTCTACTCTCAAGTTTTAAAATTATTCCAAAATCGGCATTCTCATCAA
This sequence comes from Luffa acutangula, assembly GCA_036850905.1. Lineage (NCBI taxonomy): Eukaryota > Viridiplantae > Streptophyta > Magnoliopsida > Cucurbitales > Cucurbitaceae > Luffa > Luffa acutangula. The sequence goes on along the minus strand of CM072087.1, from coordinate 48,618,146 downwards.
ATTTTCCATTAAACATAAAAAAAAAAAAAAAAAAAGGTGATGTGGTAGTGAGATGTAAAAATAGAGGTATACATGTGTGCCCTATTGTTTGAAAAGTTTTTAATATAACAACAATTTCATTAGATTCTTCATTTGGAAATATGTTGTGAAGGTGAGTTTAAAAATAGAGGTTTACACATCCGCAACAAATGCTAGTTAAAAGGTTTTAGTCACAGCTGAAATGATGCGAATTAGGGAGGGAAGTAGATATACACGAGCTTCCATCTCAAAATCAATTGACAATGAGAGAAGTAATCGATTTATCTTATAAATTGTGAGGTCTTCACTTATCTTTTCAATGTGGGATCCTCAACAAGAGAAGCCGCAAATGGTGAGAAAAGTCATATATTGATATAGTCGATGAAGAGGGAGGACAAGAGAGAAAATTTTGCGAGAAGAATATGCTCATTGGACAAAAATTGTGGAAGAGTGAGATGGTAGAGAAAGTATTGGCTATGAAATGTATGATGTTGATGGTCAAATTTGGTCGGGAGGAACTCACCTGACCTTCACGTGCCACCAATGGTAAATTTGTAGATGAGGGGGAAGACGTGACCTGCAAGACGGTAAACCTACACACCGATGTGGTGCTAGCCACACCACCTCCGATGCTTAAGTCAGAAAACGGAAGGAAGGGCTAGAGAGCAAGAGAAAGAGAGTAGAAAATTGAGTTCGGGTCCCTTCTTCAGTGGCGAAGAGGGGTATAAATACCTGCTCATGCTCCTAGGGTTTTTAGGAATTCGGAGGCGTTTCGGGACAAACCAGGCGGAATCGCAACGACCAGGGGCAGTAGGGACCAAACGAAGTCGGACGAGCTCGGCCTCGACCCATGGCCGAGGCCGAGCCGGGCCAAACCCACTAGCCCGTTTCGCCCTGGGGTCCATCCTCCAGTCCGATTTCTGCTCGGTTGTCTCGTCAGCTCCTAGTACATCGGGGTGGTCCAAAATTACCCATAACATATGACAACAAGAAAAATTAAATGGTGCTTTTGTATAATTTAATCTAATAAAATACACTTTTGATTCCTGAAATTTGAACTCAATTCTTATTTTTAGTTCTCGAGTTTCCAAAACTAACACTTTTACACACTGTTTGATAACCATTTGGTTTTTGGTTTTTGGTATTTCAAAATTAAATTTATAAACACTACTTCTACCTTACTTTCACCCGCAACACTGTTTGATAACCATTTGGTTTTTTGTTTTTGGTATTTCAAAATTAAATTTATAAACACTACTTCTACCTTACTTTCACCTGCAGGTTTCTTTATATTCTTATCCATCTTTGTTTTAAAAAATCAAGTCAAGTTTTGAATTTTTTTTTTTTTTAAAACTTGTTTCTGTTTTTGGAATTTGACTAGGAATTCAAATACGTCCCCAACAAAGATGAAAACAAGCATAATTTTCAAAAACAAAAAATCGAAAGTCAAATGGTTATCAAACGAGATCTTAGTCCTTGGTTTTTGAATTTAGTTTCTATTTGGTCTTTGGAATTTGAGAAGTGACATGTTGTGTCTTGGTTTGAATTTGATTTCTGATTAACCCATCCATTTTGAAATTGGTATCTAGATGGTCTCAAATGAAATTGTTTTTAATTTTCTTTTTTTGAGAAGTGACAATTGAATTAAGACCTTAATTAGGAATCTGTTGTAAAATTGAGCAGCACAACGGGAATACGACAATGGATAAAATATAATATAATAATATAAATTAATTAAATATAATTATAATATAAATAAAATAAAAACATGAAATTAAAAGCATGAAATTAAATAAAAATAACAAGGTGGGAAATTATAGAAGTGGAATTTTTTCACCAATGAAGTTATGTTTTTAACTCCACCAAAAGTCACTATTTATAGGCAACTTGGCTAGTAGGATGTGGCTAGAATTGGACACTAAGCATCAATCTTTACAAGGCACATGGACAACATGGATGGTGACACATGGTTCAAGCTCTATTGGGCATCTATCCTCTTCTAATATTTATAATACTCCCCTTTAGATGCCCATATATGAAATATGCCTCGTAAAAACCTTTACTAGAAAAAAAAACCCAATGGAAAAAAAAAATCCTAGTGAAGGAAAAGAGTACATATTTCATATAATTTAATAATCCTCAGAGAATACAATATATATTTTTCTCCCCCTCATAGAAACATCATTTAAGATCTCTGAGTCGCCGCATTCCAATGTTGTGGACTAATTTCTCGAAAGTTGTGGTAGGTAATGATTTTGTAAATAAGTCTGCCAGGTTATCCTTTGAACAAATTTGTTGTACCTTGGTGTCACCATTTTCTTCAAGATCATGAGTGTAGAAAAGCTTTGGTGAAATATGCTTCGTTCTATCTCCTTTAATATATCCTCCTTTGATTTGAGCTATGCAAGCAGTGTTGTCTTCATATAATATCGTTGGAAGAATTTTACTAGAAGACAAACCACATGTTCCACGAATGTGTTGAATTACTGATCTTAGCCATACACATTCTCGACTTGCCTCGTGAATTGCAAGAATTTCAGCATGATTAGAGGAAGTAGCCGTTATGGTCTGTTTCACTGATCGCCATGATATAGCGGTTCCTCCACATGTAAATAGATAACCTGTTTGAGATCTAGCTTTGTGTGGATCAGATAAATATCCTGAATCTGCATAACCAACCAGATCAAAATTTGATTTATTTGAATAAAGTAAACCCATATCAATCATTCCTCGAAGATAACGGAGTATATGCTTAATTCCATTCCAATGTTTTTTCGTTGGTGAAGAACTATATCTAGCTAATAAATTTACTGAAAATGCAATATCTTGTCTTGTATTATTAGCAAGATACATAAGTGCACCAATTGCACTAAGATATGGTACTTCAGGACCAAGTAGTTCTTCATTATCATCTCGAGGTCGAAAGACATCTTTCTTTACATCTAATGAACGAACTTCCATTGGAATTTTTAATGGATGTGCTTTGTCCATATAAAATCTTTTTAAAATTTTCTCTGTATAAGTTGACTGATGAACAAATATCCCATCTGCTAAATGCTCAATTTGCAAGCCAAGACAAAATTTTGTTTTCCCAAGATCTTTCATTTCAAATTCTTTCTTGAGATATTCTATTGCTTTTGAAAGCTCTTCAGGAGTTCCGATTATATTTAAGTCATCAACATATACAGTTATGATAGCAAATCCTGACTGTGATTTCTTTATAAAAACACACGGACATATTGGATTGTTTTGATATTTTTCTTTCAACAAATATCCACTCAGACGATTGTACCACATTCGTCCTGATTGTTTCAATCCATATAATGATCTCTGTAACTTTATTGAACAGAGTTCACGGGAATTTGATTTATATGTTTCAGGTACCTTAAATCCTTCCGGGATTTTCATATAAATATCATTATCAAGAGATCCATATAAGTATGCTGTGACGACATCCATAAGATGCATATCCAAACTTTCATACACAGTCAGACCAATTAAAAATCTTAGTGTAATTGCATCCACCACTGGAGAATACGTCTCCTCATAATCAATACCAGGTCTTTGTGAAAAACCTTGTGCAACTAATCTTGCTTTATATCTTGTGATTTCATTATTTTCATTTCTTTTTCTCACAAATACCCATTTGTATCCCACAGGCTTGATACCTTCTGGTGTTTGGACTACTGGTCCAAAAACCTGACGTTTCGAAAGTGAGTTTAATTCTGCCTCGATTGCTTCTTTCCACTGAAGCCAATCTTTTCTATGTCGACATTCTTCAACAGATGTTGGTTCAGGATCCTCATTCTCATATATAATATAAAGAGCAACATTATATGCAAAAATGTTGTCAATAACTACATCAGTTCGATTCCATCTTTTTCCTGTCATGACATAGTTTATGGAAATCTCATTATTGTCTTCAGGCATTTCACCTTCCTTACTATTCATGTCATGAACTTTTTCATGAGTATTTACATCCTCAACCAAGTCTTTTTTACTATTGATTATTTTTCGTTTTCGAGGATTTTTATCTTTGGAACCCACTGGTCTACCACGCATCTGGCGTGTTCCAGGTTCATTAATAACAAAATGTTGGGTTGGGATATCAATTTTTTATGGGACATTTGCAGCTGGTATATGTGACTTAGTCACTTTCTTTGCATCTATAAATGCATCTGGTAATTGATTTGCTATATTTTGCAAATGAATTATTTTCTGAACTTCAAGTTCACATTGATCTGTATAGAGATTTAAATGAGACAATAACGATGCATTCCATGTAATTTCTTTTTCCAACTTCGTAATTCCTCCCCCTAATGTTGGAAAATTTGTCTCATTAAAATGACAATCAGCAAATCATGCAGTAAATACATCACCCGTCAGGGGTTCAAGATATTTAATAATTGATGGGAAATCATATCCAACATATATTCCTAACCTCCTTTGAGGACCCATCTTAGTACGTTGTGGTGGAGCAATTGGAACATATACTGCACATCCAAAAATTCTCAGATGAGAAATATTTGGCTCATAACCATAAGCTAATTGTAATGGCGAGTACTTGTGGTAAGCTACTGGCCTAATGCGTACCAGTGATGTTGCATGCAAAATAGCATGTCCCCATACAGATGTAGGAAGCTTAGCTCTCATAAGCAATGGTCTAGCAATTAATTGCAAACGCTTTATAAATGATTCTGCCAAACCATTTTGTGTATGAACATGAACTACAGGATGTTCAACACTTATCCCAATTGACATATAATAATTATTAAAAGCTTGGGATGTAAACTCACCAGCATTATCAAGACGAATGGTTTTAATCGTATAATCAGGAAATTGTGCTCTTAACTTAATTATTTGAGCAAGTAATCTTGCAAATGCAAGGTTTCGACTTGATAATAAACATACATGTGACCATCTGCTGAATGCGTCTATTAATACCATAAAATATCTAAATGGTCCACTTGGTGGGTTAATAGGACCACATATATCACCATGGATTCTATCCAAAAATGCAGGTGATTCAGTTCCCACTTTAACTGGTGATGGTCTAATTATTAATTTGCCTTGAGAGCAAGCATCACATAATAATTCATTGGATTGAAGAATCTTCTGGTTCTTTAATGGATGTCCATCTGAATTCTCAATAATTCTTCTCATCATTATAGATCCTGGATGACCCAATCGGTCATGCCAAATTGTAAATATGTCTGGATTCGTGAACTTCAGGTTCATCGTTGCATATGTTTCAATTACTCGTATATGAGTATAATACAATCCAGAAGATAAAGCAGACAATTTTTCTGATATACGTTTTTCATTTGAGACAGTAGAGATAATATATAAATATTCCACATTATTCTTACTATCAGTCTCAATGTGATAACCATTGCAACGTATATCTTTAAAACTCAGTAGACTTCTCTTTGATTGACTAGAGAACAATGCATTGCTAATTGTAAATTTTGTTCCTCTAGGCAAAATAATATTTGCTTTTCCAAATCCTTCAATTAGGTTTGCAGAACCTGATATCGTATTGACTTTTGCTTCCAGCATTGTCAGTTTGGAAAAATATTTTCTACTCGTAAGTATTGTGTGCGTAGTTGCACTGTCTGCCAGACATAAATCTTCTTTGCTCATTTTCGAATCACCCAACATATGAAAAGATTCCATGTTTCTTCATTAAAAGAGAATAATTACAATAAGAAAATATACAAAAGTTAACATTTACTAAAGAAAACATAAAGATAAAAACAACAACATTAGATATTCTCAAAATCAAAAGATGCACTTGATGTTCCACCGGTTGTGTCGAACTTCTCTTCAGGAGATTCAAAAAAATCTGCCACATCCAAATTTGTCATATTGGATGGGTCAAATATATCATCATCCTGGTATGCAAGATTTGTTTCCACATCTTTTCCTTTTTCCTTCAGGGAGGCTTGATAGAGATCAACTAAGTGTTTTGACGTACGACAGGTACGTGACCAATGCCCAGTCATTCCGCATCGGAAACATTTATTTTCAACACTCTTTGAACTCTTTTCTTGTGGAGCTTTCCCTCTATGATCATCATTTTGGGTGGTTCTTTTAAAATTAGAACGACCACCATAAAAATAATTATTATTTCTTCCTCTGCCACGACCACGACCACGACCTCGACCACGACCACGACCTCGGCCACGATTATTATTAAAATTCCCAGCATTCACTTCAGGGAATGGTTGTTGTTCCAGTTGGTCGAGATTCGTGGTTTTTCATCAATAACTCGTTATTTTGTTCGGCCACGAGAAGACATGAAATTAGTTCAGAATATTGTTTAAAACCTTTTTCTCGATATTGCTGCTGCAGGAGCATATTCGAGACATGAAATGTAGAAAATGTCTTCTCTAACATATCAGCATCAGTAATTTTCTCTCCGCATAACAACAATTTTGAACTGATTTTAAATAATGTGGAATTGTAATCACTTACTGATTTAAAATCTTGTAGCCTCAAATGCATCCATTCATAACGAGCTTTAGGAAGAATAACTGTTTTCTGATGATCATACCTTTCTTTAAAAATTTTCCACAAGACACGAGGATCTTTTATTGTGAGATATTCCATTTTCAATCCCTCGTGAAGATGATGGCGAAGGAAAATCATAGCTTTGGCTTTATCTTGCCTGGATGTCGTATTTTCTTCTTTAATTGTTTCTCCCAGGTTCATAGCATCCAGGTGGATTTCGGCATCGAGCACCCATGACAAATAATTATTACCATTAATGTCAAGGGCTGAGAATTCTAATTTTGTAAGATTCGTCATTGTAACACTATCACAAAAATATTATTTTTATATTAGAAATTTAATATGTACTAAATATGCAATATAATATTTAATTTAAAAACCGACATACCTTTAGGACCTACCTTTAGTGAAGGAAGCAACAGGAGCTCGTGCTGATAACGTGTCGTAAAATTGAGCAGCACAACGGGAATACGACAATGGATAAAATATAATATAATAATAATAATTAATTAAATATAATTATAATATAAATAAAATAAAAACATGAAATTAAAAGCATGAAATTAAATAAAAATAACAAGGTGGGAAATTATAGAAGTGGAATTTTTTCACCAATGAAGTTATGTTTTTAACTCCACCAAAAGTCACTACTTATAGGCAACTTGGCTAGTAGGATGTGGCTAGAATTGGACACTAAGCATCAATCTTTACAAGCACATGGACAACATGGATGGTGACACATGGTTCAAGTTCTATTGGGCATCTATCCTCTTCTAATATTTATAATACAATTTAAAATTTGAGAGAGAATGAAAAATGAATTTTAGATATGCCTCGTTTGCCGAAGGCAAGAAGGGAAAAAGGAGGAAAGCGAGAAGAGAACAGGAGAATGAGAAGGAAGGCCTCCAAACACGGAAGTATCGAACATACATCCACGAACCCATACTTCCGCCGGAAACTCGACGCTGATTGCAACTCCGATCAACAAGTATCGGCATCATCTTACCATAGCATGCTGTGAACAAGACAGAAACCCTAATTATTTGCGCCTTTGCCATGGTCGAGCTCCCCAAAATCCTATCCCCTACACTTGTTCTAAAGCTCCTCAAAGCAGAGAAAAACCCCAATTCGGCACTCGCTCTGTTCGACTCGGCCTATCAGCATCCTGGTTATTCTCACTCACCATTCGTATTCCACCACATTCTCCAGCGACTTATCGACCCGAAGCTCGTCGTTCACGTTGGTCGGATCGTCGAGCTGATTCAAGCTCAACGATGCATTTGCTCCGAAGATGTCGCACTGACGGCTATCAAGGCCTATGCGAAGTGTTCGATGCCCGATAAAGCTCTGTATTTGTTTCAACGAATGGTCGACATTTTTGGGTGTAAACCGGGAATTAGGTCATATAACTCTATGCTTAATGCGTTCGTTGAATCTAATCAGTGGAGCCGAGCTGAACTGTTTTTCACATACTTTCAGACGGTGGGCATGTCGCCCAATCTGCAAACGTATAATATTTTGATCAAGATATCGTGCAAGAAGAAGCTGTTTGAAAAGGCGAAGAGATTGTTGAGTTGGATGTCGGAAAAGGGTCTGAACCCTGATGTTTTGAGCTATGGTACTTTAATTAATGCGCTTGCGAAAAGTGGCAACTTATCGGATGCCGTGGAGGTGTTTGATGAAATGTCTGACAGAGGGGTGAACCCTGATGTTATGTGTTATAATATTCTGATTGATGGTTTTTTCAGAAAAGGAGATTTTGTGAAGGCTAATGAGATTTGGGAGAGATTACTGAGGGAATCTTCAGTTTATCCGAGTGTGGCAACATATAACATTATGATAAACGGTCTATGTAAGCTCGGGAAGTTCGATGAGTGTATGGAGATATGGGATAGAATGAAGAAGAACAAAAGGTCACTCGACTTATTTACTTTTAGTTCTATGATACACGGCTTGAGCAAAGCAGGAAGCTTCGATGCTGCTGAGAGAATTTATCAGGAGATGATTGATAGTGGGTTATCCCCTGATGTGATAACATATAATGCAATGCTTTATGGTCTATTTCGAGCTGGAAAGCTAAGTAAATGCTTTGATTTATGGGAGGTGATGAGTAAGACTAGCTGTTGCAATATTATCAGTTATAACATATTGATTCAAGGGTTATTCGACAACAAGAAGGTAGAAGAAGCAATTTGTTACTGGCAGCTCTTACGTGAGAGAGGCTTGAGGGAAGATTCAACCACATATGGACTTTTGATTCACGGGTTGTGTAAAAATGGATACTCCAACAAGGCTTTAAGGATATTGAAAGAAGCAGAAAATGAGGGAGCTGATTTGGATACTTTTGCGTACTCCTCAATGATTGATGGATTATGCAAAGAAGGGAGGTTGGACCAAGCAGTGGAGCTGATTCATCAGATGAACAAACATAATCGTAAACTGAATTCTCATGTCTTCAATTCACTGATTAATGGGTATGTCCGAGCTTCTAAACTTGAAGAGGCTATTTTTCTTCTAAGGGAAATGAGCAAGAAAGACTGTGCTCCGACTGTAGTCTCCTACAACACTCTTATCAATGGTTTGTGCAAGGCAGAAAGATTTAGCGATGCGTATCTTTTTCTGAAGGAGATGCTGGAAGAGGGTTTGAAGCCTGATATGATTACATATAGCCTGTTGATTGATGGTCTGTGTCGAGGAGAGAAGCTTGACTTGGCTCTCAACTTGTGGCATCAATGTATTGACAAGGGTCTTAAGCCCGATGTAACCATACACAACATAATAATTCATGGTCTTTGCACTGCCCGAAAAGTTGATGTTGCCCTGGAGATCTTTACTCAAATGGTACAGGTGAACTGTGTTCCAGATCTTGTAACACACAACACCATCATGGAAGGCCTTTACAAAGCCGGAGACTGCGCAGAGGCTTTAAAGATTTGGGACCGCATCTTGGAAGAGGGTCTTCAGCCAGATATTATTTCTTATAACATTACTTTTAAGGGGCTCTGCTCTTGTGCTAGAGTTTCAGATGCCATTGGGTTCCTATATGATGCTCTGAATCATGGAATTCTTCCAACTGCCACAACATGGAACATTCTTGTAAGAGCAGTTATTGATGACAGACCTTTAATGGAATATGCTCTTACTGCAGAGTCTCGGACGTGATTTGATTCATATATGATGCTCTCAATCAAGGAATTATTCCTGCCACAACATTAAACGTTCTTTCTTGGGAAATTATTGACGGATGGATCTTCAACATTATCTTCTTGATTGAAATGATCTTAAAAGTAAGTCTCTCAACCCCCCCCCCCCCCCCCCCCCCCCCCCCCCCCCCCCCCAAATCCCAATTTCTTCAACTAGATATCTTCTTCTAATGAGTAATACTGATTGCTTCGACTGTTTTCTCCCTGGCTAGGTAGTTGTGCCTTAAGAATGCAAGTGCTTTAAACAGTTTTTTGAAAAACGTTCAAATCCCAACAGCAAGCGTCAGCTAGACGTGTTAGCACTTGCATTCGGCCTAAGAGGGTGCCAGATCTGCTAGTACATATGCTTTCTTAGCATACCGAGTGAATTGATTATCAGCTTATAGGTCGTTTCCCTTTGGATTGTCAATTTCATTCTGGCATTCCTTGTACATCTTATTTGTTATCTGTAAACTTACTCTTGAAGAGACTCCAAGGCTTTTCGACACAGAGGTAGGACTATCGGTTAAAGACTACCATGCCTCATCCATTTTTAGTTTCGATGGCTGGCCAGTGATGTTCAAGGTTTTTAAAGTTTTCATTTTTATTTTAGTATAGTAATTCATCTCATAGAGCCATTGTTAATAATTATGCTCTCGAAAGAGTTACAATTTTGATGTGAATTAGAAAGGTTTTCAATTAGGCACCAACGTCTTACATTTTTTAACTTTTTTCTGCTTGCTGTTCTATTAAGCTGCTCTGCAACTTGCACTTGATTTTCCTCCCCCAGTGAAAACACTTAATAAACATACAGAAAGGGATTTTTATACATCAATGAAACTACTGCAAAAATAGGTCATGTAATTATGTTGAAGATATTGGTATAAGATCTTTTCAAATGATCGCCATGAAAATTCCACGCATCAAATGTAATTCATTACAGAGGTCATGGTGATTGAAGTCATAATCACCAAGACCAAACGTTATCGATGCAAAAGTGAAGTAGCTTGATGTATCAGACCCAAGCAGAGAGGAATTGCTTGGGGTTATGTCTCACGCTATAGTTATTATTTTCTATCGTTTGCTCATGCTTTCAGCAATAACAAGACTTCTTCACTCTTTTTCTTCAGGTTGCTCTTTGATTTCTGTTTTCTCCATTTCAGATGACATCCTCTGCTCATAAGAAAATTGAGAAACCAAAGCAATAAGCATTGCCCCAAGAACTGCAACTTTCCGCCAATCAGGTGAAGAGAGGAACGATTCGGCAATCGCTATGACGAGCAGGCCAATGAATGCAAGATAGATATAACGCCTCGTCTTCGAACCAGCATTTTTATTTGTAAGCTCTTTAATCTTCTCCATTTCCACTTTAGCCTTCTCTTTGTCCACGGGCTTTCTCTGCCTCAGGTTCTTAAAGAAAAGACCTTCATTTCGTTCTTCTTCAATCTGACCTTCAAACTTTGCCAACACATCATCATTCTTCTCTATTTCCTGCCTGTTTAACTCTGCAGACTCCTCAAAGACCTGCATCTGGCTCTCAATGTTCTCCATAATCTGTTCATTAAAAAACGAAGATCAAGAAACGGGTCATATTCAAAACTGAAAATTTCAGTGAGAAATGAGAAAGGAACCGAATCGAGACCCGTGCACTGGCTTCGTCGAGCCCTTTGAGGGCGTCTTCTCCAATCTTCTCAAACTCTGCATTGGCCTCTTCAGCAAACTGAGTGAGATCAGCAGATTTTTCGTCTAGGAAGTCGGTGAGTCGGAGTTTTTGTGTTTGAAGTTGTGCTATTCTGGCCAGTATCTCCTGCTTTTGAGGATCTCCTTCAGGTGGCGTGGAAGCACTTGAGTCAGAAGTGTTGTTGGACTGGCAGAAGCACAAGGAGTTCTTTGAATTGGGAAGTCTTGCTGTGTATAAGAAGGTATGTTTGTGGACTGTGAAAGAGGTTTGAATTGGTTTGAAGACTATCATCTTTGTTTATCTTAGAGAGAGAGAGAGAGAGAGAGAGAGAGAGAGAGAGAAGAGAGAGCTGGGGAGGGAGTAGGAAAAGGGGGAAAGCAGCTTAGATGGAGTTCTTTTTGGACCTCTCATTTTATGTACTTTATCACTTTTATATATAAAATATGAAAAATTGATAATTGATTCCCATTGGAGTTTGACTCGTTTTCTTATCCTTTCCAAAGTTATTACATTTCCACGTGGCCTAATTAAAGTACGGAAATTTCAAAAGTAAATTTAATTTTTTTAAAAAATGGATATTACTGATGTGTAAATTGTTTATTGAGTATGTAATGGGCTATTAAGTGACTTTTCTTTTAACTATTTTTATAATATAAAGTAGTACATATACATATATGTATATTTAAATTGTAAAAATTAGTACATTTTAGAGTGGAGAAAAGGAATTAAAATTTTATTTTTGATGAGATAAACTACTTGAGGAGTGGAGTTTGGTCATTGCTCAAGAAACCAAAACACAATAGTCTACTGTGTCACTCGTTTTGCTTCGAAAGATTTTGTCATTCGGGATCAGAGGCTCACCTCTCCTAGAGAGAAAGGGTGTGGAGTTTGGACCTGTTTTTATCCCTCCTTAAGGAGGGTAGATGTATCGAACTTCCTTTGTTTTAATGCATTAAGGATTGTTGAACACTTCTACCATTAGGTCCGACGCATTTGCAGCCATATGATCTCTTAAATTTTTTTTAAAAAATTACTAAAGACACATGCTTTAGATCACCATTTGAGCGTGATTTCCTTCATAAAGTATTCAAGAACTTTGCAACTCACTCATTGTTTGGCACACAGTTGTTGCATTGAATGTTACTTTAAAGCAAACTCAACCTTCCATTTTGAAAGAGAGTTTTATTTTGAGATTCTCACTTTCCTGCGTGAGTTTGGGTTTCCTCTACTATAAACAAAGACTTGCTTTTAAAAGAACTATACCCTACCCTCATTTATAATTCAAGGTTAAAAGAGAAACTTCGATCACTAACTTATTGAATGACATTTAGTAAAAAAATGGATCACCCTAGGTGGCAATTATTGGTTGACAAATTCCTTTTTCTTTTATCTTTTTCTTTTTTCAAGCAAGTAACTTTTTAAGAAAATCTTGGATGATACCGGAGTAAGCCAACAAGAGCACAACTCAACTAACATAAACTTGTATCACGACCAAAAGTTCAAAGGTTAAAATCTAAAAAGAAAAAACCAACGTCAAATTTACAATGGTGAAAACCAACACAAAACCCCTCTTAAAATAAAGTGAGTTCTACCCCTCATCACCACCTACCAAACGCCTAGACAAACCAGGCCCTTTTAGTGGGCTGTTGCCACAAGAATATGGGCCCAAGCCTGCAAAATCCCCTTACAATTGGGCTTGAGCCCATTGGAAAACAACAGATCAAATTTTAGTGGGCCAACTATAGGCCCATAAACCCCAAACTTAATGGACATGAAATTGAGTGATTGGGCCAAACCCAGTTCGTCAGAATCAGAAATCATGAGCCCGTACAAAAAAAAAAGTCCCAAACGTACGACCTTAAAAGTTAATAGGTTGACTCTTGCCTAAAATGACATTGAAATAAAAGCAACCTTTAAACCTCAAGTAAACCTAAAACCTATTTGAGGCCAAACATGATTGTGCTTCTCAACCTAACTTTTCAAATTCAATTCTCAACATATTATGATTTTCCATTGTATATTACCATTTTTCGGTTTTATTATTATTATAATTTTTCTATAGATGTGAAGCAATCAAGTTGGAAAAGTAGTCGAGCCGACAATCCAATCGAGCCATAATAAAAACATTACATTCACCAATTCTCCCACGTAGTCAATTGGAACGACCTCCTTTCATCATTTTCGCATCATAATATAACTTTTTTTTTTTCTTTAGGAATAAGATTCGGTTTCGAATCTTGTTGTCATATTTTGGATTTATGTTTAAACCTAAATGCATTGAATTTGGTATTGAGTTTAGAGATGAATGCTCCAAAATTTTCCTGAAAATGCAACGTGACAAAAGGGTCCTATATGGATTATTTTAAAATTTAGAACTGGAGTGAAAAAAATAGTTAAAAGAATTCTTTTTATGCCCTTACTTTTCCTAAGTGATTCACTTTAAGTTAAAACCATTATTTCATAAAGTTTAACTTTCAATTTGAGTACTTATGAAATTAATATCAAATTTTCCCAATTTTCTATTATTTTGGAGATTTTTGACTAGACATAGGTGTGTTCCTTATATCAAAATGAGGCTTTTTTGGCTGTAAATAAAAAAAAAAAAAAAAAGAAAAAAAAAAAGAAAAAAAAAAGTGAAGCTTTTGTGGGTTCTAGATTTGTATTTATAACTTAGATTTTAGGGTTTTATTTGAGTGATTTTTAGGCAACTGAATTCTGGTCACAATTTGGTACCTAGATTTGTGACTTTAATAGCTGTATTCTAAATATCTAGATGGTCATATTTTGGGTGCATTATTTGTTAATCTTTCATTAATTCTCTAATTTAGTTATAGAAACAAAAACATATATTAATCTCAAAATAAATAATTCAGATTAAAAAAAAAAAATCAAAACTAGAAGTAACCCAACCCACCAAACTAAAAACCAAATACCATATATAATAAAAAAAGGAACTTCTTTCCCCTTCAAATCAGAATTATGGAACCATAACAAGAAGATTATTTAAAGCTTAAAATGTTCAAAAAAGAAGAGTAACACCACACATAAAATTATCAAAAAAGGGTTAATTAATAAGATCCAAACTTTAATGGGTTGGATCTTCATCAACAAGAAAGCATGATAGAGACCTTCTGCTGACCAATTCAAACTCCAAACTCCATAACTCAAAATTTTAAATTACCTTTTCTTTCACTTATTAGAAAGAGAAGGTACATACCCACCAATGGGTTCATCTTAAGCATTCAATAAGGAAACACCATTAGTTGGGTTACAAATCTGAAGCTGACCTGAAAGCCATTTCTCAACAATAAAATAAAATTCATATTCAATGGATAAATTCCATTTTACATTTTCAGAGCTAAGCCTTAGCCTTCTTTTTTTTTTTTTTCTTTCTTTTTTGCAAACTATCCATTTTCATCTTACTTGAGAATGCAACATACCTTCAACTCTGCACTTTCTCTGCCATTTCCTCTTTACCAGAAACCTGAAAATGACAGATAAATATTTTTAATCTCAAACACATTTTGTTCTTCCTTTTGTTTGTTTTTCTTGATCTCTAAAGCTAAGTGAGTTTCTCTAACCATATTATTCTCCTCCTTCCCACTGACATTTTCAATATGGTTGTAATAGAGACAGACTACAGTAGTTATACATTCACAAATCTGAATTCTCTCATGCTTATGATTGAGTTTTGAATAAATATCTTCCATGTATTGAACGGTGGAAAGCTCCGGTCTTCTTGAGAGCGATAAGAACCATACGCTATTTCGAACACTAGAATAAGAGTCGTGCTAATCTAACATATTGATGATGTAGAGAATCTGAACAAAAGTTTCATAGAATACAAGCAACCAGCACCTAATACGTGGAAGATATTATTGTTCGTTCGGACACAAGTTGGTTTCGTCGGAGAGTTTCTTGGCTTCCAGAACTACAGAGATTGGTCCAACTGAAAAGCAACTTTATGTGAGATGTAAGGTATCACTGAGATACACACAGCAGAAAATTGCTCAAGAAACCTTGTTACCTAAGAGAACCTATAGCTCTATCATTCACCTACCATGCAAAAACGACAGTTCAGCTAAGCTTTATATAAGGGAGGCTTCCTATAATTCATTCATCACAGCTAAAAGAGGGTAATATTCAACAGAGGTAGAGAAAAAGAGAGAGATATGGGTTTAATAATTCGAGTTCTGGTTCTGGTGGCCTGCATTTTCCCAGCTTTGGTCGAATGCCGAGTTCGGCACTACAAGTTTGATGTAAGTGCTGATTCTTTTATATCAATCACAAGCTGAAGGCAGGACTTTTTTAACACTCACAATCCCCAGCTTTGTTTTTTTAAATTTTCTTGTTCAACTTTGTGATTAAAATATGATAAGAAAGAAGAAGGTAATAGCTTTTTTGATAAAAGAAGAAGGTAATAGCTTTTCCTTTCATTCTTTTTAGAGGTTTCATTTGTCTTTCAAGAATCTGCAGAACTTGTAAAGATGTTCATCTCATCAACTTTATAATACTCAGGCCAAATTTATTTATATCATTTTGACAAGACAACATGGCCAAACTTATTTATATCATTAAGGTTGACAAGATATCATGGCCAAACTTATTTATATCATTTAGGTTGACAGGATATCATGGTTTTTTTTATCTTCATTTTAGTTGATCCATCAATATTTATTGTTTTACTTTATCTGAAGGAAAAACAAATCCAACGTACTAGAGATTCAAATTCCTATTTTTATGTTATGGCAGGTGGTTTTGAAAAATACTACCAAACTCTGTTCAAGTAAGCAAATCGTCACTGTTAATGGAAAGTTTCCAGGGCCTACCATCTATGCTAGGGAAGATGACACAGTGCTTATTAAGGTTGTTAACCATGTTCCGTACAACCTTTCTATTCACTGGTAAGCCTTCCCCCAAAAATTCAATTTCACCTCTCTTATATGATGAAGCGTAAGAATGAATGACTTGTAACAATATACAGAGGAAAGGAAAGTAAAGTAATTTAAAGAATGATGCTTGCTTACTTTCTTTTTCTTGTCAGGCATGGAATTCGACAGCTCCGAACCGGTTGGGCTGATGGACCGGCATACATTACACAGTGTCCAATCCCATCAGGGCAAAGCTATCTATATAACTACACAGTTACTGGTCAAAGAGGCACCCTTCTTTGGCACGCACATATTCTGTGGCTGAGGGCAACTGTCCATGGTGCTTTGGTCATCTTGCCAAAGCTTGGCGTGCCGTATCCATTCCCAGCTCCTCACAAAGAAGTTGTTGTTGTATTAGGTGAGGAAGCTTGAAAGTAAAACATATCTTTGGCATCCTTTTTTAGCTTCACTTGTACCTGACTGATTGAGTTCTAAAACATGATCCTGCTTCTGCAGCTGAGTGGTGGAAATCCGACACCGAAGCTGTGATCAACGAAGCTCTCAAATCAGGATTAGCTCCTAATGTATCAGATGCTCACACAATCAATGGCCATTCAGGACCCATCTCAAGCTGTTCTACACAAGGTACAACATCAACCAGAACATAGAACAACCATTATGCATCAGAAACTTAAAGACTACAATGACTTGTACATTTGAAATTGACATAAATATTTCTCCTCAGGGGGTTTCACATTGCCTGTCAAAGCTGGAAATACTTACTTACTGCGCATAATCAATGCTGCACTCAATGAGGAGCTCTTCTTCAAAATTGCTGGGCACAAGCTCACAGTAGTGGAGGTTGATGCTACCTATGTGAAACCATTCAAAACAGACACAATTGTGATTGCCCCAGGCCAAACCACCAATGTCCTGGTAACTGCTGATCAAAGCTCAGGCAAGTACTTAGTGGCCGTCTCCCCTTTCATGGACTCTCCGATCACGGTCGACAACAACACCGCCACAGCCACGCTGCATTACTCCGGCACGCTCGCCACCACCGCAACGACCTTAACCGCCCCGCCTCCTCAAAATGCAACCCCAGTAGCCAACAACTTCATAGACTCTCTCAGAAGCCTTAATTCAAACACCTACCCTGCACAAGTCCCATTGACCATTGATCATAACCTTTTCTTCACAGTTGGCCTTGGGATCAACCCTTGTCCCACCTGCAAAGCTGGGAATGGGAGCCGGGCAGTGGCTAGCATCAACAATATCACATTCGTCATGCCAACCACAGCCTTGCTTCAAGCTCATTACTTCAACATCAATGGAGTTTTTACAACCGATTTCCCTGCAAACCCACCTCATGTTTTCAACTACACTGGCAGTGGTCCATCGAATTTGCAGACCGTAAGGGCGACGAAGCTTTATAAGCTGAAATACAACTCCACGGTGGAGCTTGTTTTACAAGACACTGGGATCATCGCTGCAGAAAACCACCCTGTTCATCTTCACGGGTTTAATTTCTTCGTCGTTGGAAGAGGAGTTGGTAATTACAATCCTAAAAACGACCCCAAATCGTTCAATCTCGTCGATCCTGTTGAGAGAAATACCGTCGGAGTGCCTTCCGGTGGATGGACGGCCATCAGATTTAGAGCTGATAATCCAGGTAAAAACTTTATTAATTACAATTTTTAGAGATATATCTAGTTTAAAAAAGTTTCTAATATTTCTCAAAAATAAAATAAATAAATAATTCTTTTTTTTAAAAAAAAAAAAATCTTATGGATTTCTATTTATTTATTAGGTTGGATCTATTTAATTTCCATACTTCAATTTTTTGTCTTGTTGTTTCAAAAAATTTTATGTTAACTCCACATTATAAGGTAGCATTAACCTACAAACACAAAATTCAAAATTAAAAAAATCTATTCTTAACTAGATTTTTTTTTTTTTTTTTTTGAAGTTGCTAACTAGTAACTTCTTGAGAATAGTTTTACTAAAAAAAAATTTGAGTATAGTTCAATTGATTAAGACATTCCCTAACAGTTAAATGTTCGTCTTAACAATTAAATGTTTTGAATCTTCTAAAACTAAACAATTAATGCCCCGTTTGATAACCATTTGGTTTTTTTTTAAAAATTAAGCTTATACACACCTACTTCCATCTATAAGTTTTTTTATTTTAGTATCAATCTTCTTCCTTATTTTAAAAAATCAAGTCCAATTTTGAAAACAAAAAAAAAAAAGTAGTTTTCAAAAACTTGTTTTTGTTTTTAGAATTTGGCTAGGAATTCGAGTGGATCCTTAACAAGGATGAAAGTTATGGTAGAGAATTTAGAAGAAAACAAGAATAATTTTAAAAAATCAAATGGTTATCAAACGAGGCTTAAATGTTTTGAATCTTCTAAAATTATATCAATTAAAAACTTTTCAAAGTAGTTGTTAAAAAAAAAAAAAAAAACTTTTCAAAGTAAAATGATGAAAGAGATAATTTTACAGGTAGAAGTACCCATTTGAAACTTATTAAATAGTATTTATTAGACATAACTCTAAAACTGTTCAAGATTCAGAAACCAGATGTATAATTTAACCTTTTTTTTTTTTTTTTTTAACGGTCATCGTGATTATATCGACCCATCAAAGGAAGTGAAAATCGAACTCTCAAATTTTATTTCTAATTGGAAATGTTGTTCATGATTTGATTTGATTTTTTTTGCTTTGTAGGGGTTTGGTTCATGCATTGCCATTTGGAAGTGCACACAACATGGGGATTAAAGATGGCTTTCTTGGTGGAAAATGGGAAAGGACCAAACCAATCAGTGATTCCACCTCCAAAGGACCTTCCAAAATGTTAGATAAAAGCAAGAAGAGAGATTAAAGAGACAAATCCATTATAATAACACATCAAAGACAAGGTCAATCAAAAGACAAAGAGAGAAGAAATTAAAATTTAGTCATTGGTGGCTTTTTCTTTTTTGCTTTCTTGGAAAAACAATTTGCTTAAGCTTGTTCAAATAAATTTCACTTGTAATTTAATTGTTTGAAGAAACGAATTCTTTTTTTTTTTTCTTTTTTCCTTGAGTTTGTATTGAATGAAGAACAA
The DNA here is from genome assembly GCA_036850905.1 of Luffa acutangula. Lineage (NCBI taxonomy): Eukaryota > Viridiplantae > Streptophyta > Magnoliopsida > Cucurbitales > Cucurbitaceae > Luffa > Luffa acutangula. The sequence continues at coordinate 48,598,772 of CM072087.1, read as the reverse complement.
AAAAAATAAACATCAATATTGAGGGCTGCTTTTGTTTATAATGTTATCGATCATCATTGTCTGTAGTAGATCTACCATGAATCTAGAGGAGGCTCGAATCCCTTCAAATTTAGAATATTTTATATTTTTAATAAAACAGTTTGTTTCATATTTTGAAATTGGTTTTTGATCCACCTTACAAGGTTGTGTTTGAGCTTGAAACATTTGTTTAAGTGAAAATATATTTCAAAAGGAAAAACAAAATAATTCATGTGTAAAACTTTTTTTAAATAATAATTTAGACCTATTATATATTTTTAAAGAGAAAAATCAATTTTGACCCCAAACTTAGTAAGTTGTATAAATTTTCACCTTCAACTTTCAATTTCATCAAATTGAACCTCAAACTTAGCCGATTGTATCAACTTTAAGCCCAAAATTGCATACGTGTAGCAATGTAAACCTTCCGTTAATTTTTCATTTAAATTGTCATTAAAGAATGAGATTGACAATGCCCTCCTTTTTTTTTTTTTTAATCTTTATATTCACATTGCAACTGAGTTGGTTTGTTGTAAGAAATTTGTTGGAGTAACTCTTTATTTGAAGAAATCAAATATACTCCATACTAATTCTTCTATTTGTTATTAGTTTCCTTCCCAAAAAAACTCATAGAGTTAGTAGCAACAAGAAAAATCTAGTAAGTATGAGGAAAAAAAAAAAACTCGAAATTGCTTTGCTTTCATTTCCTACATTTGCACGTTCTTCTAATTAGTAGGAAAGAAACAATAGCAAATAATAATAATAATAATAATAATAAATAAAATCTTAGCAACAAGAAAAAACCATCAAACATTTGAAGGGAAAAAAAACCCTCCAAAATTGTTTTGCTTTTGTAATCCTAGATCAAAAAGAACCCACAAAGTTCTTAATAACAAGGAAAAATTATCTAAAATGAAAAGAACAAATTGATAGAATCTACTAAGTTTGGAGTTCAATGGGATGAAATTGAAAGTTTAAGGTTAAAATTAATTCAACTTATTGAGTTTGATGTTCAATTTGATAAAATTGATAAAACATAGTTTTATGATAAAAATGATTTCTTTTTCTTATTAAAATATACATATTTAAAATATACATGCTATATTCTTTCATTTTCAAATTGTGGATGTATTTTCATGATGAGCCCAAGCCCCGTGGCCTTTCCAAAATACCAATCTTTTAAAATAGAGACAGTTGCATGAATGATAAATCGAACCAAATTAATAACAAATATAGTACAGTTGCAAATTAATTGGAAATATATCAAAATTAATTGTATAAGACCAAAAAGCTGTTGTCAGATTCTATCCGTGTCTATCACTGATAGACTTCGACACTGATAGATTTTGAGTAATCAAAGTCTATCAATGATAGTCACCGATAGATTTTGATTAACCAGAGTTTATCAGCGATCGACACTGATAGACTCTAAATAATTGGAGTCTATCAGTAGACTGATAGATTCTGATTAATCAGAGCCTATCGCGGATAAACTCTGATAATCGAAATCTATCAGATAGATTCTAATTAACCAAAGTCTATCTGTGTCTATCAGTAATATACTTGGATAGATTTTGCTATATTTGCAATTTTTTTTTTACATTGTGTTATATTTTCTATTAATTTGGTCCAATTTGCCACCCGTTGCAAATTCTCAATTTAATATATAAAAAAATAATTGTAATGGGTAACAATATATGTTTTCCTATTTGTAACTTGTAAGTATAGATTTTTTTTTTAAAAAAAATTGCAAATATGAAAATCTGTAAAATGAAATTTTATTATTCTCAATTTTTTCTTTATTCTATCAGTGTCTATAGTCTATCACGGATAGAATCTATTAGTGATAGTCGACTATCACGGATAGATTTCAGTGATAGTCACAAATAGAATCATATCAGTTTCACTAATAGACCAATATCATTTATTATAATTTTATCTATTTTTTGTCATGGTTACCAGTGAAAAATGCAAATGGAGGAATCCAAATGAAAAGAAATTGAAATGCTCAAATTGAACTAACTTTCTGTATTAAAATCTATGGATGACTATCACATATAGAATTCTACTTGTATTGAAGTTTATTGACGACTATCACTAATAGACATCAGAAGTAGTGACAACATGCACAAAATACACAAAAGATAGACATCTAGTGATAATTAAGCATCGATAGAACTTGAGATGATAGAAATCTATCAGTGATAGAAACCTATCAATGATAAATTTCTATCAATAATACAAATATATCATTGATAGAATAATAATTTGATAATTTTTTATAGAATGATATATGTGTAACAAAATTTATAAAACTATCACTAAGCATTGATGGAAATTGAGATAATAGAAATCTATCAATGATAGGTCTATATTAGTGATAGAATCTATCCGTGGCGAATTTATCAGTGGCAGTGATAGAAACCTATAATTGATAGATTTCTATCAATAATACAAATAAATCATTGATAGAATAGTAATTTGATACATTTTGGTAAAAAGATATTCCTCACTTAAATATGTAATTGAATTTATAAACAAAAGACAATTATAATATAAGATAAACTATTACTGATAGAATACTATCGCCGATAGAGTTCTATTAGTGATAGGACTCTATCGCTCAACGATAGAAATAGAAGTCACACCAAATGTAGTCGTTGTCATTGTGTTGGTCAATCATCTATCACTATAGCAATAAAAAAAATGTGAATATTAATAATCACCCAAAAAGATGTACCAATATATAGTATTGAAATGATATAATTCTATCTGTTGATAGAAGTCTATCACTGATAGAATCTATCAGGTTGTGTGTTAAATTTTGATATTTTTGCAAATACTTTAATATGTTGTTAATTTTGCTATTATTTTTAGGGGCAACGAGATATATGACTAAAAAAAATAGGTGGGATTTGAAAAATAGCTAAAAAGGTTTCAATACTAACTAAATGACTAACGTGATTTTAATTAATAATTTCCCAAATTAAGAGGACAAAATTGCCCCTAACAAAACGTCTCAGAACTTCCTATCATTTAAATCAAATATTAGGAGAGAGACCTACAACTAAAAAGTTGGAGATTTATTAGGAATATAGAGAAATATAAGATTGCAACACCCTAACAACCTATTTTGAATTTCCTACGACAAAATCTGGGAAAAAAAATGAAACCATGTCCCTGTTTAAAATAAACACATCGTTCACAAAAAAACAAAAAATAAGACTGAGTAGACGATAAAATGGGATAACGGAATACACATAATGAAACACTCAATAACGTATTTACATGGAATTACCCCACGAAATTGAACTTTTAGCTTAATTCTCATGTATAGTATGAAAAAATGAATACTCAATGTAGGTATTTAAAAAAGTGAATTTAAATCTCACCTCATTTATCTTTCTCTAAGTGATAAAATTAATTTAGATTAGCAATTCATTGCGTTGTATTATAAATCCATATATATTTATTGTAAATACAAGTAAAACTTTATATATTTATTTTTAAATTAATTGTACTTGAAATTAAATTGGAGACGTTTAAGGATGTTTAGGGCGTGTTTGGTAGGCAAACCGGATTTTGTTCTATGTTTTTCAGATTCATTGAGTGTGTGTTTGATAAATATGTTTTTTTAAAACTGTTTCGGATTCTGTAATCCAAATAGTAGAAATTCTAAAAACAACTTTTTTTTTTTATATATATTTTCATTGTATCAGATTTTGAATTTAAAAATTTTAAATGCAAAATTAGATTAAAAGATAAAAACTTTAATAAATATAATATTTCATATTATAAACTCAATTCATTAAGATTACCATAAATAAAATACAACATCATTTTCTTTAAAAAAAAATACAACATCATTTTGAAAAACGAAAAAATATAGCCAAATCAGAAATTTGGGATTTTTTATTTGCATGTGGGGGAGAGATTTGTCATATTTAAAATCACTTCGAAACATATTTTTTATAATTCAAAATCAATTTTGATGATATGTAAATTATAAAATCAAACATTAAATTGATTTTAAATAATTAGTATGTTCTATGATGATTTCAAACATGACAAAATACTTTTGTCACGTTCGAAATCACTCTCAAATATGCAATTAGGTTGTGTTTGGTTTACCTTTTCGAGTGTTTAATTTTGAAAAATAAAATCATTTTGAAAAAAAAATTATAGTGCTCGACAACCATTAAAAATTACTTATTAAAAAATGAGATTGAGAAATAAACTATTTTAAGAGAAACACTTACAAATTTTTTTAAATGAATTTTTAAGTATATAATAACTTGCGTATAAAAACATTTATGAGAAAATGTAACCAAACATATTTTTCCAAATGTTTTATTTTTATCTTTCCAATTAATAAATCTAAATCTTTTTTTTTCTAATATTTCGTGGCAGATAGTAATCAACCAACTAATCCTTATGAAGTTTTTTTTTTTTAAAAAAAAAATAAAAGTTATAGGATTTTCATGATCGAACACATTGGATTGTGAATTCTAGGCATGTTACATACATTCATACATTTTTTGTTTTAATGATTTCGTCAGTTTTTAATGAAAGGTCATATGGAATCTTTGTAGGCCTTTTATTGTTATATTTTGCAGCAGGGAACGTTGAGTCGGTTATTGAAATGGCGTTGGCAAAGCTGTCATGTGCAAGGCTCGTGAGGGAAGCTTCTTTTTCTATTATGTTTCATATAATCGATTTCAAGTTGGGTATTTCCAGCGAGAGAGAGTTCCTCAACCTGGAGGGAGTGCTGCTGATTGCGAGAGCTGCTCTTCCTGGAGTGAAGCGTGGAATGCTTTGTCTTTGTATTCCAAGCTGTTGATTGGTATGAGGGATTGAAGAAATCAGTGTAATTCTTGTATGAGGTATTATCCTCTGTTTTCGATCCTTGTAGATCCGATTTTGGATCGAACCACTATAAATGTGTTCTCACTCTTCTTCTTTCCTCTCTGATTTTGATATGATCTTGTGTTGATTGTGTTCTCGTTTATTGGTTTTTCTCTTGATTGTGTTGGTTATTATCTTCATATCTGTTGCGAGTTATTTGGATTTGTTGGTAAATTAGTTTTCATAGTTATATCACACAAATCAATTTCAATGTAGAACATACAAAACAATTTGAAGGCAATATTCTTACTCGTACTTGGACTTATAAACCATGGGAGCTGAATGTGATTCTCATTTATAGTATATTTGCCAATTTCAAATGTTTTTGTGAGTAGGACTAATACAAGGTACATATTACAAGTTTCATATAGTCTATGGAAATAACACAGTATCATTTCTTATATATGTAGATATTAACTATATATCCACCATATTTTATAATTTAATTTTTGTTTGAAGTTAGCCCATAAAGTTCTGTATGTCTTTGTCTACTCATTGACTTCAATTCTCACATACAATGTGTTGTGGGTGATTCTGGACCACTCCAAAATCTAAAGACTAAGCAAGACAACGCAGCATCAACACGAAAGCTTGACCAGGAAGCGGACCTCGGAGGAGAACGAGACGAAGGGATTGGGCCGGGCCGGCCCAATCTCATGGTCGGCCTCAGCCCAAGGCTTAGGCCGACCACTCGACCCATTCGTGTGGATCGAGTTCTCTCCCCTTTGTTCGGTCCCTGGTGCCTCTGGCCATCTCGGTTCCACCTGGTTCAGCCCGAATCGCCTCTGAACGCTCAAAAATCTTAGAGGAGGAACATGTATTAATTTATACAGATTTTGCCTCCACTGGTGTGGTAAGCATCACACTGGTGTGCATGTTCCTTGTCTTGCAGGCCACGTCTTCCCCTCCTCAAACAAATTTACTGTTGGTGGCATGTGAAGGTCAAATGAGTTCCTCTAGCCAGATTTTGCCATCAACCCAATGTATTTGTGTCTTTACCATGTTTTCATGGAATCACAAAAGCATTTTGTCAGTAAATAACCTTATATTTATTTGGTAAAGTATTACAAAGCAACCTACAATTAATTTTGTGATCATTGACTACGATTAATATATTTTCCATAATAGAGTTTTTTTTTCAATTATCATTACAGTACAATTATCTCTTTTATAAATATTAATGCTCCGTTTGATAATCATTTAGTTTTTTGTTTGTTTTTTAAAATTATACTTGTTTTTCCTAATTTCCTTACCATGGTTTTCAAAACAAAAATACAAGCTTTTGAAAATGGGAGGAAAGTAGATAAAAAAAAAAAAAAACAAACAAACAAACAAAAACAAAAACAAAAACAAAAACAAAAACAAAGAGATTTATACGTGTAAATAAAGCTTAATTTTCAAAAACCAAAAACCAAATAAAATTCCAATTTATGGCGCAACAACAAGTGTATCAGATAGAGATCAGTGTTTCAATTATTTGTCTGTTCATCCAACCACATTGCATTTGGCTAGCCAAACCACAAAAATGTTATTCTTTGCTATATTACTTTTATTTTAATTTTTTTTTTTTTTTTGGAAAATTATCACTATTTTAGTTTATATTGCATGTTTATCTAATTTTGAAACACAAGAATCTCCCTGATTCAGAGAAGAAAGAAAGAAAAAAAAAAAAAAAAAAACTCCCAATTTTACCGGCTTTTGAATTTAAATAGATTTGGTTATATTTTTTTTTATTTGATTTAAGAATTCAGTTTCTTAATTTAGGGTAATTTATTCTATTATTTCTTTTTTAAATTAGGAATTCACGATTTTTCCAATAAAAAAATTGATAGTAGTTGTCTAATAATACATGTAAATGAAAAAAAAAAATATTGGTAGAGCACTCGCTTTGCATGCAGGCACAAAGTTTGATATCCTTGATTTTTAAATATTTATATTTGATAATGATAATTTATCTTATTTATGAAGGTCTCAACTCTCAAACTTCTAAAAGGAAAGCTTCTTCAATAAAAAATAAAGAGTAAATTGAATTTTATTTTTGAGTTCAGGACTAAATTGAAATTAGGTGTAAGGTATAGAACTATATTTGTAATTTAACTTTTTTTTAAAAAAAAAAAAAGATTAAAAGCTACCTACTACATATAGGGATGGCAAAAATCCCCACGGGGTCGGGTCCCCGTGGGGACCCGACCCTAACGGGGCGGGGAATCCCCGGTTTGACCGGGTATAGGGGTCAAACCGGGGATCCTTTTCGGGTCCCCGGTCGGGGACGGGGCGGGGATGGGGATGGTATCCCCGCCCTGTCCCCGTCCCCGACCCCGCCCCGAATAATTATTTTTATTTATTTTTTAAAAATATGTATTATATATATTATATTTACAATAATAATATTATTCTTATATTACTTATAAAATTCTATAAAGTTTTTTTTTTTTTTTTGTTTTTAATTCTTATGTGTTGGTTTATTGTATTGTTTAGTTTATATTTTTCTTTTTCTTTTCTTTTTTTACTTAATTTAAGTGTTTAAATTTCTAATAAAACATATCTAATGTTTATAAAAATTAATTATTTAAATAAATAAATAAATATAATACTAATGTTAACATAAAAGTATGTATAATTTTAATATATATCTTAATTTTAAATCATTTTTGTTAAAAAATAATTTTAAAAAGAATAAAAAAAAAGCGGGGATTTTTTCCCGCGGGGACCCGATCCCCGAATGGGGATTCCCCGACCCCGATCCCGACTCCCCGAAACGGGGAATGGGGCGGGGACGGGGATGGGGAGTGCGTCCCCGGCTCCGCCCCGCCCCGTTGCCATCCCTAACTACATAGAAATGGATTCTAAACAAGATTAATTTATAAAAGTAGAAAACAATATATATGATAATGATTCTAAATAAAAACATGAGGGGATGTAGCTCAAATGGTAGAGCGCTCACTTTGCATGCGAGACGTACGGGGTTCGATCCCCCGCATCTCCAACTTGTGTTATACTACATTTGATCAAACTTAAAAAGTAACCACTAAATTAAAACTATGAATTTATATATTTTATAATTAATGATTTTTAAAGTATTTATAAATAATTTTAACTTGTAAAACTATAAAAATAGCTTAATCAATAAGAATGAAGAGGGGATGTAGCTCAAATGGTAGAGCGCTCGCTTTGCATGCGAGAGGCACGGGGTTCGATCCCCCGCATCTCCAAATCTTGACTTGTAAATATATATGTTTATATATATAAGGTTTAGTAGTTTATTTACGAATATTTTTAAACTCTTCAAAACTATAGGAATGAAATATTTTTTTGAGCTCATAATGAAATTGAAAATAAGCTTAAACTATAAAAACTACTTACCTTTTTATTTTTTTTCAAAAAAAGGAACACGTAACTTTCAAACTTTTAAAGTAACGACTAAATTGAAACTATGAATTTATGTGTTTTATAATGAATGAAATATTTTTTTGAGCTCATAATGAAATTGAAAATAAGTTTAAATTATAAAAACTACTTACCTTTTTATTTTTTTTTCAAAAAAGGAACACGTAACTTTCAAACTTTTAAAGTAAAGACTAATTGAAACTATGAATTTATGTGTTTTATAATGATTTTTAAAGTATTTACAAATAATTTTAACTTTTTTAAAACTATAAAAATTAAATGAAAATAATTTAATCTATAAAAACATGAGGGGATGTAGCTCAAATAGTAGAGCGCTTTGCATGCGAGAGGCACATGATTCGGTCCCCCACATCTCCAAATTTGTATTGATTTTTAAACATTTATATTTTTATAATGATTTAGTAGTGTATTAATGAATATTTTTAACTTTTAAAACTATAAGAATGAAATCGAAAGTAAACTTAAACTATAAAATCTACTTTTCAAACTTTTAAAGTAAGGACTAAATTGATACTATGAATTTATACATTTTTACAATGACGCAATGTATTTATAAAATTTTAAATTGAAACTATGAATTTATACATTTTTACAATGACGTAATGTATTAATATATTTTTTACTTTTAAAATTAGAAAAAGCATATTCAGAATAACTTATTTTATGAGAACATGAGGGGAGTGCTCGCTTTGCATGTGAGAGGCAAATGAAATTTCTTTCAAAAAAAAAAAAAATACAAAAATGAAATTGAAAATAACTTATTTCATGTAAACATTAGGGGATGTAGCTCAAATGGTAGAGCGCTCGCTTTTCATGCGAGAGGCACGGGGTTCGATCCCCCGCACTTGACTTGATTTTTAAAAATATGGGAAGAAGGTATATATCAAAACCAAAAAGTGAAAGTAGTGTTTTAAGCTAAAATTTTAAGAAACCAAAAACCAAATGGTTATCAAATGAGACCTACATTATTATGATTTAATGTATTTATGAGTATTCTTAACTTTTTAAAACTATAAAATTGAAATTGAAAATAAGTTTAAACTATAAAAACTAAATTTCAATCTTTTAAAGTAAGTACGAAAATAAAACTATGGACCAAATTCATAATTTAACTGAATAAAAAAAAAAAAACCACAACTTAACATCATTTTATTTTTTTACCATTGTTTTCTTTATAAGTTCTATTATTATTATTTTTTTATGGTCGTAGAAGATTGAAAATCCATATACATAAAAATGAAAGTAAAAATAGAAAAAAATAATATGGAGCATAAGTCATTTATCTATATGAGCTAAAATTTGTATTAATCAATTATAATTCAGGGGAAAACCAATTGAAGGGAACAAAGTTTCATAAGACATTGTTTCATAAGTTATTTATAAATGTAGCAATTTGAGTTCTAAAAGAAAATCAATTAAAAAAAAAATAAAACTTGAGTTCTATCCAACATTATTTTGGTTGAAAAACAAAAACAAAACCTAATTATAATATCTCATGAAGTTTTTATTTTTCATTTTTTAGTACTCTAAAAATATATTAGTTTCTTAACAAAGAATAAACAAAATAATTAAAACATAAACACTACAAAAAATTATATAATAATTAAAATAATTTCATAATGGCCAATTCAACATCAAAATCAAGAAAAGAAAAGTAATATTAATGCATATGAGTTGCTAGGTGTACAAGCACTCACCAAAAACATTTAATTATGGGGAAAAAAAGTAGAGGCAACAAAAGCACTTACACTGATGCACAGTTACACATGTCCCCTCTCACTCCATACATGAATATTTTGAGTAAAATAATTAATTATTTTTCCTTTCAACTATTTTATATAATAAATAAGGCTGCCAAAAATATTGAATATTAGAATAATTGTTAGTGGTTTGTTATTTTTCATTCAAAGTGCCCAACAAACTAGAAAGCAATCACATAATGTAAAGCCAAATGTAGAAAATGGGACAAATTATGCATCAACTTCAAAGCCCAATTTTAAATTTATTAAAACAATCTTTTTTTTTTTTTTTTTTTTTTTGGGTGTCATCTTTGTTTATTCTTTGATACCTGTAAAATGTTGGTTGTATGTTGGACTATAGTTGTTATTATTTTAATTTTGTTTTAGCTAGGAATGTTATTTTAATAATTATAATATAAAAATGTACTTGATCCCTACCTAACCCATTAGATCTTGTTTATGATTAATGATCAACTTTTTAACTCACTTTTAAGATCATTAATGTCTCTAAGTACTATGAAAATCTTCCTTTTCCTCAAACCACCAATAACATCTACTTAGTGTGTCCCTTGGTGTTTGGAACTCCAATTCTCCAAATCCCTATGTGTTAACTTATCAAACCTATTTTACTTTATAACATATATTTATTCAAATTGTTTTTTAGAAAATAATAATAATAAAAAAAGTTGTGGTTGCTCGTTGACTTGAGCGTAGTTTAATTGGTTTTTATTTTTAGTTCAACAGCATGTGAGAGTGAAGAGATTCGAACATCTGACCTGGTTGAAGATATATCATAAATGTCTTAACTAGTTGAACTACACATATTAGCAAACATAGTTCAAGTGGTTAAGTATCCGTGTAGGTTTGAATCGTCTTCTTTATTTGCAATATAACATCTTTAAAAAAGTTGTTTTTTCTTTCACTTTCGTTTGTTTTAAAGGAAGGGCTTATTTTTCTTTTTGAACAACTTTAGCTGTCATTCTTTTGTGAATTATAAGTTTGAAAATGATGATTTCAAGTATGTAATAACTACTATTTCTACGAGTCGTTTGATCATATACAACGTTCTAAAAAACTATTCTTCAAAACAAATTGACAAAGATTCTTATGTAGAATGTGTGAAAGAGGAAATTCTAATTAGCCTTTTTTGCAATCAGGCTTTAAAAAAAAAGGGTCTAGATTCTTCTCTATCTTTTTTGTTTCTTTACTCTATTGTGCAATAGTGGTTACAATTATTATAGCCACCTTTTCATTGGGATTCCATTTTCACCAATACTTTTTTTTCTAAGCATGGAACAAGTGGATGGGATTATATTATGTATCCTGTCTTCTTATATTTGAAGCTTTGGATCAACATTTTTATAGAGCCAACAGATTGTAAGATAAAAACCACCCTACTCTTTAAGCTAATTAGTAGCATGTGAAAGGGGATCTCTCAAAACTCAAGAAATGAGCTTCAAATGGGCAATTTCAATATTTACTGATTTCATTTTTACTTTTAAGAACATAGGAAATAAAGAGATTCGAACTTCTCTCGACCTCTTGAACGAAAGTATGTATATCTTAACTAGTTGAGCTACAACAGAAGGTCGAATTGCCACCAATTTTCTAGGAATAATGACAATTGACATTTTTTTTACGACAGAATGCTCAGAGGGGATGGGTTCAATCCATAGTGGTCACCTACCTAGGATATATGAGTTTTCTTGGCAACCAAATATAGTAGAGTGAAACGATTGTCCTGTGAGATTAGTTGAGGTGTTGCTGGTCCAGGCACTCGTGAGATTAGTCTAGGTGCCGCTGGCCAGACACTCACTGATATCAAAAAAAAAAAAAAAAAAAAAAAATTGACATTTTTTTTTCCTTCTTTCTCTTTAAACTTTTATGTGAAGAATCAGCTCCCACAATCACCACACCCACCAATTACAACTCAACACTGTTGACCTTTCATTTTCATTCTCTTTAATTCTCTGCATTTCCTGCTCCTTACATACCAGAGAGTACTGAAGCCATTTTTCTTCCATTATCAGTCCCACCAGTACCTAGCTAGCTAGGGCTTTCTGATACACCTGATTTGCCTTTTGTACTGCCTTTCATTTCAAAGAATTTTCATTATTTGTCTGTTTTTAGCTCATGGGTCTTGCTTTTTTCCAACTGGGTCTTCTTCTTTGCCTTTGATTCTCCCTTTTTCTTGTTTTTTCTCAAATGGGTCGAGTTCTAATCACAGTTTTCTGATAGAGAAACCTCTGAAATCCACGTACAATCCGAGCTTGGCGATGGCGATAAGGGATTTACCGTAGTTGTTGCCTTGGATCTGAAATTGAGCCTTCTAGGGTTTCGTTTTGTCATCGACGAATCTTCCTAGGGCTCCGAAAAGTAAAGAAGTCTTTTCAAGATTCCCAAAATTTCCCTGCTCAATCGAAAAAGGCCTCACTGATTCCTCTCAGATGCTCTTGTTTTTTATGCTTTCATGACCTAAAAAACCCTCCACTCCTCTGCATTTCCTCTCTGAGAGAGAGATTTTTCGCCATGGAATTTCTCTCACCAGCTTCTTATCTTCGAAATTCCAACTGGTTATTTCAAGAAACGAAAGGAACCCAATGGACCCCTGAGGAAAACAAACGGTTCGAGAATGCTCTGGCCTTGTACGACGAGGACACTTCTGATCGGTGGCTCAAAGTTGCCGCCATGATTCCCGGCAAGACCATCGGCGATGTGATAAAGCAGTACCAAGAACTGGAGGAAGATGTCAGTGATATAGAAGCTGGCCTGATCCCAATTCGTGGCTATGCCAATCGCCATTCCTTCACATTGGAACGGGTCGATAGCAGCCATGGATTTGATGGTTTGAGCCATTTTTATGGCTCTGGAGTTAAGAGAGGGACCTCAACTAGACCTTCTGATCATGAAAGGAAGAAAGGAATTCCATGGACTGAAGAAGAGCACAGGTAATTTTTAGCTCTGTTCTTTGTTCCATTATCACTGGTGAGGAATTCTCTTAGTATTATTTTGGATTTGAATCGCAGTGCTCGAGTTTGTCGACGTGAAAATGTTGTAGGATCAGACGGTTGTTTAGTGTTTTGTCTGCTCTGGCTTGTGATTAAGAAATTGTGTAAATGAATATAGTACTTCCATGTCTTTGTCAGTTGAGTATGTGTGTTTTTTATGTTATCTCATGGCTCTGCAGCTTTTGATTTGAGGGTGTTTGTTGGTTTAAAACTACAGGCAATTTCTGATGGGTCTTAAAAAATATGGTAAAGGTGATTGGAGAAACATTTCTCGCAATTTCGTTACGACGAGAACACCGACGCAGGTGGCTAGTCATGCTCAGAAGTACTTCATCAGACAGTTGACTGGAGGGAAGGATAAGCGAAGATCGAGCATCCACGACATCACAACCGTCAATCTCCCCGACATGAAATCTCCGTCGGGAGACAGTAACAGACCTCCATCACCGGATCCTACTGCAATGGCTACACAGCTGCATCAGCTTTCGAAAATGGTTGGCAGGGCCGAGCAGCAATTCGACTGGAAATGTTCGAATCAAGGGACAGACAGAGTTCTCGACTCGTCGAATGGTAACATGTTTATGGTTATGCCTTCAAATGAACCCCAGGAGCAGGAACAAAACCTGTTGAATGAAACCATTCATGGATCTGCTAATGCACCTTACTATACTATTTTTCAGATGCAACCAATGCACCAACATTATCAGTGAACTTTCTTTTTTTGGTTTTTTTTTGGAGATATTTGATTGTTAGAACTTAGGATGCTTAGTAATTAAAAGAATCAATCTCATTTAGCAATCTTTAGATTGCTCTATCATATGATTGTATGCTCAGATGTGAATATGTTGATGAGGAGAACTAGAACTTGAGCTAGTGCATTGTTATTAGGCTCTACTGAGAGATTTGCTTGAGCAGATCATGATTCAGGTTTAACTTTATGAATACTTATTTTCAGTGATTTTTTTTTTTTTTTTCTGTGTGGAGAATCCAAGGCTTCGATCGAGCGTCGATCACTCGAGAAAATCGGGAACTGAATGTCTCTCCTTTCAACCCCATCCCTAAATCCTCTAAATGATAAGAATGGCTTGTTACTTACAATTAACCTTTAACCATGCTTACTAATTGATTTTGTACATAAAGCTTTCAAACATGAAGCAATTGGGTGAAAAATCTCATACTTCATTATGGCCTAAATTTTAATATTGATTTGCCCTCTAATCATAGTCTTCAGATGCAAAATCCATATATTGCTGAGTTATAAAGAGTATATTTTTTCTCTAAAAAAAAAAATAATAATAATAATAAATAAAGAGTATATTTTTCTAAATCATATTTGTTGTAATGCGATGATTTTCAAATAGGCTGGTACAATGTGACTTATGGTTTAGACGAAACCACTGTTTAGATTAGACCATTTTCAAATTACTATTGACATCGAATGAAAAGTTATTAATTGAGACTAGTAGAATGAAGTTTGTGACTTATTTAGATATCATAGTTTTAAGGATTATATCAATTTCAATTTAAATGCACCTTACAATATGTCACCACTCAATAAAACATAATTAATATTATAATACAATAACTTCTTTGAACAATCCTCGGATTCAGTAAGATCAAATTTTTGTTTATTTTAGAACTAGAGGAGTTGCACTTAAATGAACAACATACTTTACATTAAAAAAACTTTCAGTAAATTATATTAGAGTTCCGTCCTTTCTATCATGTGAAAAGTTAGAATAGATATCATTTTGAAACATCTAAAAAGAATTTAATCTTTTTTAATCAACCCAATTAGAAAAAAAAAAGGTTTAAACTTGATATTGTAATTAAAAAGTTGAGCATCTAATACTTGAGTCTCCATCTCTCCCAAATATACATGTAGCATTAATCCACAAAGAGAAAAAGAGAATGCAATTTAAATAGTAATCTAATCTAAATGGAATATTCCTAATAGTGGTTTTTAAAAAGAGAAGACTAAAGTTTCAAGAGTCTTTTCCTTTGTTTATTTGTTTGATAAGACAAGGAACAGTTGTCTCTTCTTTGAGCTATCAGCTATGGCCTATGATGGGCTCTACTTGATTTTCATATATGAATTAATGATTGATGAACTTCTTCTTGCAAAGGAATTCTTTGACTCCTTTTTCATTTGTCAAAATGAAACTCCTTTTTGAAGATTATGAATTTTCAACACTCATTTATATGTGTTGGAGAGACTTTAAAATGAAAGAATGGTATCTAGTCTTTATTTATTTATTTATATATATATATATATATATATATATATATATTTAATTAAGATAAAAATTTGAGATATTTAAATGACACTAACAAGTTCGAATATGGAGATGTAATATGTTTAAAGATTATAATGAATCCAAGACTTCGTTACTAAATCCAAAAACCAACATAAAATAAATGAGGTTGGACCTTGTTTAACAATAATTTTGTTTATAGCTTTATGCTTCTTTTTTTAAATAGCACTATTAATTAATAATTTCTTTGTTATATAGCAATCTCAAGACTAACTTTCTTTGACAATGTATTCAATTCAATGAACGGATGTCAAGAGAGAATTTTTCTTTACTAGAAAATGGAGATATGGGCCAAGTAGAACATTAAAATTCATATGTGAACTTCATGATCGAGAAGTTAATCTGCATACTTATCAAGCTTGTTCTCCTACCTTCAGCCTTCCGACACGATATGCTATTTGCTCATCATTGAAGACTTGTTTTGCCCAACCCTATTTTTGTAAAACTCGTTTTTTCTCCTATTTCAAAGAAAAAGCCTTCTAATACTACTTCAATATAAAACGACTCGGTATCGTTCATATTTAGTCACATCACTATTGGCATTAGAGAACAAGTTGGTTGGCAATAGTTGAGAGTGTCCCATCCCTTTTGTTGAGATCATATAGTGGGAAGGTCCTCCACCCACCTTTATTGGTTCCTCATACTATTTGTCTCATCCACACCCACACAACCCTCCAAAGAAGCAAGAGATTGAGAAATGTTCCTTCAACTTTTCTTAAAGCAAGGTGGGATGTTTTATCATTTTTTCTTAAATGAATTCTATTTAATATAGGCTATTAATGTGAAATATCTACCTAATTTAATTAGGTAAGGTCGGGCTTTGATCTAATCAGTTGAAATGTTAGTAGTCTTTTCTATTCGTAGATTCAAATCTTTACCTTTTAACTTAAATTATAATATTCTTTATAAACGAGTACATCGAATTTGGATTTCGTTTTTGTTAAGTATGGTGGAGTGAATATTTAACCTCTGGAAAAGTATTTGTTCGTAAAAGAATAATATTTTTAAAGGTTAGATCACTTCTTTTTAATAAAAAAAAAAAAAATCAAACTTAATAACATACATTAAAGATCAAAATTTAAAAGTAATGTGAATATTAGAAATGAAATGATGTATTAAATCTTTTGTAGGTAAAGATAATAGCAATAGTAGAAAGTCAACTTGAACCTAATTTAACTCATCAAATATTATAGTACTAAAAATAAGTTAATTAGTGTTATTAATCTTTCCTATGAACCATATGTTCAAATTTCACCTATAAAATTAAAAGGCAGTGAGTGGCAAATTGGACCAAATTAATAGCAAATATAACACTATGTAAAAAAAATTGCAAATATAACAAAAACTATCAGAGTCTATCTGATAGACTTCGATTATCATAGTTTATCATTGATAGACTCTGATTAATCAGATCTATCAGTCTACTGCTAGACTCAGATTATTCAGAGTCTATCCGTGTCTATCGCTGATAAACTTTGGTCAGTGACTATCACTGATAGACTTTGATTAGTCACTGATAGATTTTGATTAATCGAAGTCTATCAGCGATAGACACTGATATACTTTGAATAATCAGAGTCTATCAGTGATAGACACAGATAAAATCTGACAACAACTTTTTGGTCTTGTACAATTAATTTTGTTATATTTGCAATTAGTTTGCAATGGTGCTATATTTGCGATTAATTTGGTCCAATTTGCCATCTATGCAACCGCTCCAAATTAAAACTTAAATTTTCTTAACTTAATATGACTTAGTAAGATATCGGTACACACTAAATTCACTATGAATTTTCCTCCTTACATAGTTGAAATAAAAACACAAAATTCAAGTTTATTCTTAGAGGGAAAAAAAACATGGGCTTTTTAGATGGGCTCGGCGACATTCAATGGCCCAATGAAACCTTGTCGGCCTGACGGTGTTAAGAGAGCCTCCAAAAATTAATGACAAGTATAATATATATTTTTTTAAAAAAAAATTGTGGATCATAAATATTAACAAATATGTTCAAAATTATTTTTAATTTTGATTAAATATCAACACATATACGTGGAAGCCAAAACGAACTTAGCTCAACGGTAATTGGCATGTACATTCGACCACGAGGTAATATCTATAATATATTAAAAAGCAAGGATCCGTGAAAAACATTTTTAGACCAAAATACCCCTGTAAATTTAAGATAATTACATAATTAGTATTCAAATTCCAGAATCAAATTTCGTAATTTAATAAAAATCAAAATATAATATATTAAACTGTAAATTCAAGATAATTACATAATTAGTTTTCAAATTCCAAAATCAAATTTCGTAAGTTAATAAAAATCAAAATATAATATATTAAAATTCAAAATATAATATATTAAATTGTAAATTCAAGATAATTACATAATTAGTTTTCAAATTCCAAAATCAAAAATATTTTAATTAAAAAGTTAAAAAAAAAAAGCTTAAGATAATTATTTTAATTAAATATAATTATTTTAATTAAAAAGTAAAAAAAAAATTAAAAAAAACCATTACGTGAGAATATTAATATGAAAATTTGAAAAAAAAAAACAAATCTTAATATAATTATTTTAATTAAAAAGTAAAAAAAACAAAAAAAAGAAAAGAAAAAACCATTACGTAAGAATATTAATATGAAAATTTGAAAAAAAAAATCTTAAGATAATTATTTTAATTAAATAAAATTATTTTAATTAAGAAGTAAAAAAAAAAAAGAAAAAAGAAAAAACCATTACGTGAGAACATTAATATGAAAATTTGAAAAAAAATAATTATTTTAATTAAATATAGACTCTATCCAAAATCTAATCAAATTATCATATGATCTATATACACTCTATCCAAAATCTAATCAAATTAAAATTTGAATCTAAATTCCCTCTATAAATTGTTCATCTTCTCCCATTAGTTTTCACATCAAAACTATCCATCCCCTCCATTGTTGGTTTCAGTACATCTCTTGAATTATAATTATAATATTTTTGTTTAATTTTATCAATTTAATGAGAAGAAAGTCATTCTCAAATATTTTATGTTATAGAGTTAGAGTGAGCGATTGAAAAGATGGAAATGGCCAGGGAGAGATGTCAGAAGTAGTCGGATTGGACAAAGGATAGAGAGAGAAAGAGAAATTGACTAAAATAGATCAAATTTTTATATTTTGATAGTTTGAGTGTTTAATTTAAAATTTATCCTATAATTTATGAGAGTTTAATTTTTATAAAGAAGTTTTGACTTTATAAACCAATTTATTTAACATGTATTTTTTTTTATTATTTAGCATAATTATTGTTACTCCATTTGCTATGATAAGTTACATATATATTATATTATATTAAAATTAGTTATATTAAAAACCAAAAAAATCATCATAGAAGTAGAAAAAACAAAACTAATATAAGAATGTATATACAATCTTAATTAATTTTAAATTAATTTTACTTCATAATAACTTAGTCAAATTATTACACGTGCATCGCACGTGGTAAAAATCTAGTAATAACAAAATGTAACTGATGTAGAGATAATATTTATAATAAATATTTTAACTTATAATCTAAAAAAAAAAGAAGTATTTTAACTTATTTTAACAATGTAAAACATTTATTTGTTAATTTATTTTTTTGAATATTTTTCTTGGAATATCCTTCGACATCGACATTTTATCGATATTTCCATCGACATTTCCATTAAATTGAGACCTCGACATTTCTGTCGACATCGACATTTTAACCCTTCCTTCTAACTAATAGCTTTATCAATCCAACAAAAATTAAAAAAAAAAAAAAGTAATTAACAACATAGGCCGAGGTCAAAGTGAGGGATGAAAATACTACTATTCTTTCTTATATTATTTTGTATTTAAATGGAAACAAAATTTTGATCCCTCATATATCTTCTTTTATTGTTTTGTATTTAAATTGAAACAAAATTGTCATGGAATCGATTTTTTATTTTATATATATATTGTTTTCTAATAATTTATCCAACTTTAATTATTATAAAAAATTTGTATATTAAATATTAATATTAAAATATTTTTTTAAAAATATATCTTTTCAGTCGTTATAGCTAAATCACAACAATTTAGTATTAATCTACCAAATACTGCACCTTTGTTTTTTCACGTTTGCTTCATATCATAGTTGGTTTTTCTGGAAGCACAATTGCCAGCATAATTATTTTAAAGACACAACAATTCAAAACTAAACCTTAGTTTCTAAGCCCAACATCTTTATAAAATCTCTAGTTCTATTCGGGATGAAGTAGCATTAGTTTCATATAAATTTTTGTTATCTTAAATTATCACGTTTAGAAGTATAATGGATCAAACTAAAATTTTAAGGATTAATTTATAATTAGTTTATTAGGGTACAATAGGATTTAGTTCTTTTTTTCAATGGTTGGGGTGAAGATCGAACTACTGATGTTTGAGATGGTAATTGGTGTTTTATCCACTGAACTATACTCGAATTGACTTTTCTTTTTAATATTTCAATTATTTTGATTGATATTGTTTCTGTAATTTAGATAATAAATTATTATATTAAATTTAAATGACAAATTTTGATGGTGTACAAACTTTAAATCATCCCATCAATCCAAAGTTTAATGAAGTCAATGAAATTTTTGTCGAGAAAAAAAAATTATATTAAAGATTTGAACACACAAGACCATTTAATATTTTGTCCACGAAATAATTACACTTCGATCCTAATTTTATCTATCAACTTGAGCATAGTCCAATAAATTAAAGGATATCTTCAACCAAAATTCCTCCATTTTATATGTCGTTTAAATAAAACCCCAAATTCCATCTTGATATATCCATTAGTCTTTTTAGTGTCTAATTTAATTTATATCTAATTCTATCTTCTCACCGCCCTTTGATTATTAGATCATCATGTCACCTCATTCAAACCTAATCTTGTGGAGTGTTACTTATCCTTTTGTCAATTAAACCTTTTAGCAGCAAAGACTAATATATATGCATAAGTCACATTGATGGAATCCAAGTGTTTTGAAAATTTAGAAATTATAAGTATATGTTTTACTTGTTTTTTCAATTTAGTCTCCATCATTTAAAATGTTTCAATTAATCTCTTACAATTTAAAATTTCCGTATGCACTATTTATGTTGAGAAAGATTATAACTGATTGATGATAAGTTCATATGACAGAGAGTACCTTTTAATTTACATGATAATGACGAAAGTAGGTTTATTATTTCAATTATCTTCATGTTGATATTTAATTTTTAATTTATTATAAGATAAATATTTAGATATTTTGATTTCAAAAAAAAAAATATTTAGATATTTTAAGATTTAATCGTATCTAATTATTTTTAAGGGAAAAAATCATTTTTAACCCTAAACTTTGGGGGTTGTATCAATTTTAACTCTGGACTTTTAATTTCATCAAATTGAACCATAAACTTTACCTAGTTGTATCAATTTTAACCTTAAACTTTCAATTTCATCAAATTGAACCTCAAAATTATCAAATCGTATCGATTTTAACCTCAAACTTGCATAAATGTTACAATGTATACTTTGGTCAACTTTCCATTTGGACCACCATACGTAATTGATTATTTCTTCATTTTTTTAATTTTTCTTAATTGACATTGCACCTAAATTAGTTTCTTATAAATAAAATATGGGAGAAACTTTATTTTAGATGATTTTTTCTTGTTATTGAGAGTTTTGTGACGACATTTTTTGCCGTTATCTAAGATTACGAAAAGAAAGAAAGTTTGAAGGTTTTTTTTTTTTTTTTTTTTTCAAATATTTGCTAGTTTTTTGTTGGTTAAGAATTTTGTGTGATTTTTTTATTCCTTTATTGTTTTTTTCTTGCTAATTAGAAGAATGTACAAATGTAGGAAACGAAAATAAAGAAAATTCGAATTTTTTATTTCTCATATATTTGCCAGATTTTTTTTGGAAAAATACACTTTTGGTCCCTGAGGTTTGGGTTAAGTGACAGTTGGGTCCTTGAGTTTTCAAACTCAACAAAAATACCCCTGAGGTTTGAGATAAGTAGCATTTTGGTCCCTGCCGTCAATTTTTCCGTTAAATCTTAACAGTTGCTGACGTGGCACTATTATTTTAATAAAAAAAATTATTTTTCTAATTTTTTTAAATAAAATAGTAATAAATTAAATAAAAAAATATTTTTAATTATTATTTTTATTTCTTTTTCCCTCTCTCTTCCTCCTCTTCTTCTTCCTCTTCTTCTTCCTCTTCTAATCCATCATCTTCCTCTCCTATTTCTTCTACTACCGGCCGCCGCCCGTCGCCGGCACCGGAGACAGCCGGCCGGCGCCGGCGACCGGCGACATTTTTTTTTATCTTTTCTTCTCTTTCTCTTCCCTTTCCCTTCTCTTCTTCCTTCCTTCTTCTGTTTTTTTTTTTTTTTTTATAAATGGTAACGGAGAGGGAGGGAGGGACCTCCCTCCCGCGACTCCGGCGCCGGAAACGCGGGAGGGAGGTCCCTCCCTCCCTCTCCGTTACCATTTATAAAAAAAAAAAACAGAAGAAGGAAGGAAGAAGAGAAGGGAAAGAGAAGAGAAAGAGAAGAAAAGATAAAAAAAAAAAAATGTCGCCGGGCGCCGGCGCCGGCCGGCTGTCTCCGGTGCCGGCGACGGGCGGCGACCGGTGGTAGAAGAAGTAGGAGAGGAAGATGATGGATGAGAAGAGGAAGAAGAAGAGGAAGAAGAAGATGAGGAAGAGAGAGAGGGAAAAAGAAATAAAAAAATAATAATTAAAAATATTTTTTTATTTAATTTATTACTATTTTATTTAAAAAATTAGAAAAATAATTTTTTTATTAAAATAATAGTGCCACGTCAGCAACTGTTAAGATTTAACGGAAAGATTGACGGTAGTGACCAAAATGCTACTTATCTCAAACCTCAGGGGTATTTTTGTTGAGTTTGAAAACTCAAGGACCCAACTGTCACTTAACCCAAACCTCAGGGACCAAAAGTGTATTTTTCCCTTTTTTTGTTGCCAATAATTTTGTGATTTTTTTTTGATAATAATGAGAAGAATAGTCTGAGATATTTTATTTCTTCTGATAAGAATTTTTCCAACAAATTTCTTACAAAACTCAGGTGCAATGTGAATTAAAAAAAAAAAAAAAAAGAAATTGTCATTTGCATGTTTTAATAGCAATTCAAATGAAAGGTTGACTAAAGGTCTACATTGCAACATTTATGCAAGTTTGAGGTTCAAATTGATACATACAATTTGTTAAGTTTGAGGTTCAATTTGATAAAATTGAAAGTTTAGGGTTAAAATTGATACAACATGCTAAGTTTAGGGGTCAAAATTGATTTTTCCCTATTTTTAATTAATATAAATTATTTGATAAAAGTTTAAGAAATATATATTTAAGAATAAATTTGAGATTTGTGAACGGTTAGAGAAGATGACAGATTTTTAGAAAAACTAAATCTAAAAGCTAGCATCTATTAGCTTTTGCATTTCAGAGTAAATTGAAAAGTGATCATGAATAGATTAATAAATAATTTTTTTTGACAGTTCTCGACCCCAACGGAAGGAGTATAAGCACTTGATCGGGTTATTTTTTCTATTGATTTAGTCTCATAAGTAATAACAAGGATGGTGGCAGAGGAATAGTAAAAGAAGCCGCAAGAACCCAAAAGCACCAATAAAAAGCTACATGGGTCACATAGAAACTTTAAGAGATAGGGGGCATCTACTCAAGATCGCAGCAAGAAAGACAGAAACACGAACGAGGTAACTTATGCTTTTTTTTCATCGCCACTATTTGTTTTATAGTCGAATATGAAACAAGCTCATTAAGATCATTAAGGGGGTGTTTGACCCATGGTTTTGGGTTTCGATGATTTTGTGTTCCAAACCTAAAACCATGTTTGCCCCATTTTAATCACAACACCATGGGTTCCAAACCCAACCCTATGGTTTTTCTCTCCAAACCCACCTCAAAACTACTACAAACCTATGATTTCTCTTTCTTCCATAAAGTTGGTGGGACCCACTATTACTTTATCCATTTTTGTCATAAATTTGGTGGGTCCCATCATTTCTCATAATTCTTTTTCATTTCTCTATATTAAATTAACAATATTTTAATATATATATATATATATATATATATATATATATATTATTTTAACATAAGGAAAGGTATTTTAGCCGACTTACCTATATAAATATTTTTAAAATAAAATATAATTTTGAGTTAACGTATTAAAAAAATATGTATTTATTATCAAATTAACAATATTCCGAATGACAAAAATAAATAGTATGTTATTTTGAATTTATTAAAATAAAATGAATAATATTTAATTTTAAATCCACTATAGTAAATAAAATATTTAATTTTAAATTACATACACAAAAACAAAAAACAAATTTATATGTAATCTCAGAAAAAAAAAAACAACAAATTTATATGTACAATTTTTTTTAGTTCAACAAGTGGCAATATTCGAATCTCTAACTTTTTGATTGAGGGCATATATCAATTATGGCTAAGCTAAGTTTATTTTGATATATGATATTTAATTTGAACTTATTTATATTTAAATAATATATATATATATACATAATTTAATATTTAATTTAGTCATGTTAAAGTAACCTATAGATTCTATTTTATTTATTATGTGATTATATGTTCTAAATTTTTCTTTTCTCATGATATAGGTATATATCATAAATTAAATGCTTAATTCAAAATTCTCTTAAAAATTAATCTATGTTACGGTTGAAGGAGAAATTTCGACCAATCACAAATTGCCACGTCATTAATATAAATTAATGATAAAATAAATTTGGGACCAGTTACACATTTACACGTGTGCCTAAATTAAATTAATAGACATTAAAATTCGGCAAATCAAAGAATGCCACTTGTCTATTAGTGATCCATCAGATAACATCAACCAAGTTCAATCAGATTATGCCACGTGGCAATTGGACCCAAGCCCAAGCCCATATGAGGTCCATCAAACTCTATAAATAGAGGAGACCACCATTCATTCTGGGGGGATTCAGATTCGGAGATTCAGCCAGAGGCAGAGGGCAGAGTCTAGAGCATTCTCCCAAGATCCATAGTCGTCAGAATCCAAAGAGTCCAGAGAATTCAGAGATCCGAGATTCAAAATTCAAAGGATTCAAGACTCGAAAGATTGGAAGACTAGAAGACTCTAAAAAGAGATCAACAAGCCAACCGACCGGTCAAGAAGATCAACAAGTCAGCAGGCCGATCATCCAAGAGGATCAACAAGCTAACAAGCCGATCCAACAGATCATCAAGCCAACAGGCTGATCCAAGAGATCAACAAGCCAACCGACCGATCAAGAAAATCAACAAGTCAGCAGGCCGATCATCCAAGAAGATCAACAAGTCAACCGATCGAACAGATCATCAAGCCAACGGGCCGATCCAAGAGATCATCAAGTCAGCAAGCCGATCATCCAAGAGGATCAACAAGCTAACAAGCCGATCCAACAGATCATCAAACCAACAGGCCGATCCAAGAGATCATCAAGTCAGCAGGCCGATCATCCAAGAGGATCAACAAGCTAACAAGCCGATCCAAGAGATCTTCAACCTAGCAGGCCGATCATCCAAGAAACTCAACAAACGAGCCCAAGAAGATCAACAAGCTTGAGACCAAAGTTTATATATTTAAGAGAGAGAATCAGAGGATTAAAGTTAGAGATTGTACACCCACACACATACAACATTAATACAATATATTATTTATTCCACGTGTCTCCATCTCCGAAGTTACGTGTGAACAGTTACACAAGGGATTTTACAATTAATAAAACATTCACCAAAAAAGAAAAAAAAATAATAAAATATAAAAGAAAAAAAAACTGTCCAAACCCAGGGTTCAGAACCCAACACCCCAAACACTGTTTTTCGATTTCCAAGGTTCAAAACACAGCACCTCAAACACTGTTTTCTGATTCCCAGGCTTTCATACATGCCAGAACAAACCTCCAGGGTTCTGATTCCAAAACCATGGGCCAAACAACCCGTAAGATTCTCACATAATTGTGTTTTTACACTCCCAAACGTGTAGTAATCCTAGAAGAGGACCTTTATTATCCTTTTATGGAGAATTTTTTTATAGGCCGAAATGAGGAGAAGGGAGGAGAGAGGATAAAAAAAAGTTATTACTTTTTTAGTCGATGTGTAAATATTTTTAATCGTTTTAAGTTATTATTTACTAATTAATTAAGTTTCTAATATAAATGTTCTAATTAAATCTAATAATAAAAAAAAAATCCAAAAATTAAACATACAAAAACAAAGACAGACATTTAACTCCTAGATATTAATTATTTTGCATTTTTATTATCCCTAAACATTTAAATATAAGATTTTTAATTCTCAAATATTTAATATTTGTGATCCAAATGGTTAAAAAAGATGTGATCCTTGCATATTTATTAGAAGTTTCGACCTAGTCTCTCATGGTTTAAT
This sequence comes from Luffa acutangula, assembly GCA_036850905.1. Taxonomy (NCBI): domain Eukaryota; kingdom Viridiplantae; phylum Streptophyta; class Magnoliopsida; order Cucurbitales; family Cucurbitaceae; genus Luffa; species Luffa acutangula. The sequence goes on along the minus strand of CM072087.1, from coordinate 48,572,870 downwards.
AATTTTCAATTATATTATTTTCATTAGAGGATATTAAACTTGGTATATGATGATGAACTTATATAGTAAACTACTTGATGAATTGGAAAATTTTAGAGAGAGAATTAGGTCACCTAAGATAGGATAGTTTCTTGAATAATTCCTCCAAATTTCTAATAAATTGGTAGAAAGTTAAACTTTTTCTTCTATTAGATGGCCTAATTTATCTAATTTCTTTCGGCTGACTCTAGATATGTTTGAGAATAATTTTAGAATAAGTATTTTTAGTTGTACTGCTTTAATTATAATTAATTTTGTAAAAATATGTTTAGTTAGAGATCATTTTAATGTTTGTTTCTAAGCTTAAAAAAGTGGTTTGATTTAATTAAAAATATTTTTTTATTTTAAAAAGTAATTATAGATTCATCAAATTACGAAAAAGAACCTTACATTTGTAAGAGAGAAGGAAGTTCAGAGAGAGAAAAAAAAACTTTTTTTTTAAACTTAAAAAAAAAAAATCTAAAAGAGGGAAATCAAAATTTAAGGGATAAAAATAGAGAGCTATATATGGTAAGAAAACTTTGATAGAGAGAGTGAGAATTCAAAGTCTGGGGAGAAAACATTAGAGAGAAATAAAAGAAATTAGGGACAAACACAAAAAATTTAGACCTTCTTTGATATATATATATATATATATATATATATATTCTTTTTTTTGCCTCATTTATTGATAATTTGGTTTTTGATTTTTGGTTCTTGAAAATTAAACATATAAACAAGGTTTAAGTGTTTAAGCCTCATTTGGTTTTTGGTTTTTAAAACACCACTTCCAACTCTAAGTTTCTTTGTTTTTTCACCTATCTTTCTATGTTTTAAAAAACCAAGCCAATTTTTGAAAACTAAAAAAAGTAGTTTTTAAAAACTTGTTTTTGTTTTTAGAATTTGATTAGGAATTTAAGTGTCTTTAACAAAAATGAAAACCATGATGAGGAAATTTAAAGAAAACAAGTCTAATTTTCAAAAACTAAAAACAAAAAATCAAATGGTTATCAAACGGGACCTAAATGTGTTTAAATGTTTTTTTTTACCTTTTTGAGGAGTGATATCTCATTTGTACTCGTGAGGTAATAAAACATCAAATACCCAAAATTCCTCTTTCTTTTTCTTCTCTCTCTTCTCCCCTCTCCTCTTTCATCCCACTTTTTTTTTTTTTTTTTTGTCTCTTTCACCTTCTTCTTTTTCCTCTTCTCTTTCATCCCACCATGACTCAACCACCGACCCACCACCACCACGTGTATATGTGTGCACGTGCATGCATATAATTAAGTCACGAGACTCACAACATGACAATTTAGTATTAATTAATCAAACACCATAACTATTTTTTTTCTAATTTAAAATTGAAATTTACCCAACACTATTTTACTCTATCTCAGCCAAGTTACCAACAATGATTTTAAAAGTTACAACAATTCCAAACTAAGCCAAAATCGCATAGTTTATTGAATATATTTTTATCATTGAATAACAATTACTTTTTAGTTTTACAAAGTAAACGCCCATAAAACAAACATGCATGAATCTTTTTATATCATTGTCAAAACTCATCTCCTCCATGACCTTCCAATAATAAGTTCACACGGACATGGTTTCAAAAAAAAAAAAAAAATTCCAACGGACATAACATGGAATGGACATAGTCAAACTTCATTTCAATTATCTTATCAATGATTAATTAGTCAACTAAGTTAAAGAAAACAAGTTTTTTTTTTTTTTTTTTTTTTTGTGGCAGCCACCCAAAAAAAATGTGCACATCATTTTTTTGGGATAATCTCAACAAATTTTCTCCCAACAACCAATTTCCAATTCATATTACCAAACTTTGTCACACACGAGAAGACAAATTTAGATATAAGTTTTTTTCTAAAGTACACAAATTTAGATATTTGGACAAAAGGAGATGTATAAACAAATATAATATTAAATATATATAATAAGAATTTAATATTATTGAAATAATAAAATGAGAAAGGAGTAAAGTAAATTGATCAAAACTAAATAAAAAACATTCATTACATATATACAACATGTGGTGTGGAAGATTTAAACCTCTTATTTTTTTATTAAAGGTAAAGACTTTATGTCAGTTGAACTATGTTCTTATTGACAAACACTCATCATAATTTAGTTCAACCTATATTGACTCGATCGTTAACTATGGGTACCAATTTTTCTCGATTAATATTAATGATTAGTTACAAACATTGTAAAAGAAATTGAAAAAATATGTCAACAAAGAACATAGCTCAACTGACATAAAATTGTATTAATAACTACAAGGTCTGTGGTTCAAATCCCTCTACCTACATATTGTCAAAAAAAATTGAAAATTCAAATGCAACCTTAACTAGGATGAAAGTCAGGGTAGAAAATTGAGAAGAAAACAAACATAATTTTCAAAAACCAAATTGTTATCCAACCATGCCCAATCATTGGTGATTAACATGACATTAAATTAATAAAGAATAATTCATAAGTTTGGATATACAAATATCCAGGAAAAAAAAATTAAATTACTTAAAAAAAAAATTGTTTTCAGTGGAGTGGAGTGAACTTTGGTTGTAATTGCAAAAGAGCAAAATCATTCTAAAAATCTAATTGTTGTTTTTCTCTTCCTTTTATTATTTAACTCGTTATCTGGATTATAAATATTGTCTTTAATTTTGTAAGATTAAATTTACATAAAAAAAAAAGGATTAAATTTAAAAAATTCATTTTTTACCCTAGTGGTCATATCCAATGTTTGATGTCAATATTCTTTTGTTTACATTTAAAATCTTAACCAATTTAGCAACAAAACATAGTTTTTTTTTTTTTTCATTTAAAAGAATTATTAAGATTTTAAAAACATTTTTTACGTCTATAGAGATTCATTTTAATTTTTTAGCATAAATATTATTTTAGTTTCAATAAAAATAATGGAATAAATAAATTATAAATTATCATTATTAAGATTGTGTTTTGATTTTTTTTTTATTGTTTAAGTTCAAGCATGTTTGGGAATCTAAAAAATTAGATAAAGGTTAACCATACTTCTTTAACCATTTGATTTTGATTTTAGTTTTTTAAAATTAAGTTTAAAAACACTAATTCAAACCAAAAACCAAATGGCTATCAAACGAGACCTAAGTTTTTGGTTTTTTTTTTTAAGTTATACTTGTTTTCTCTTAATTTCCTTACGATGGTTTCTATTTTTGTTAATGACACATTTGAATTATTCATAGCCTAATTCTAAAACAAAAACAAGTTTTTGAGAACTATCTTTTTTAGTTTTCAAAACTTGACCGAGTTTTTGAAAACATATAGGGGTTGTTTGTTTCATGGGTTTGGATTGGATTGGATTGAAATGGAAATGGATGCCCTTATTTGGTTGGTCGGGGTTGGAATGAAAGGGTGGGCATGTGGATTCCAATCCATTCCCACATTTTGGTGGGTCCCACTATTTCTCTTTCCATTTTTCCTCATAATTTTGATGGGACCCACCATTTCTTTTTCTATTTTAACCCCATGTTGGTGGGTCCCACTATTTCTCTCTCCATTTTCTTCCTAATTTTGGTGGGTCCCACTATTTTTCTCTCCATTAATTCCAACCTAAATCCAATGCACCAAACACAGGCATGGGAATCATGATTCCAGCAAAATATTTTCATGGGAATCACATTCCATTCCATTCCATTCCAATCAAATTTCGGCGCATCAAACGACCCCATAAAGAAACTTATAGGTAGAAGTAGTGTTTATGAACTTAATTTTTAAAAACCAAAAACTAAAAACCAAGGCCCTTTTTGATAGCCATTTAGTTTTGGGTTTTTGGTTTTTTATTTTTGAAAATTATTAAGGATACAAACTCTACTTTCACCTATTAAGTTTCTATGTTTTGATATCTACTTTCTTCTCATGTTTTCAAAAATCAAGTCAAGTTTTAAAAACTAAAATAATAATAATAATAATAATTTTCAAAAACTTGTTTTTGTTTTTGAAATTTGGTTAGGAATTAACAAAGATGAAACTCATCATAAGAAAATTGAAAAAAAAAAAAAAAAAACAAGTATAATTTTTAAAAACCCAAAACCCAAAACCAAATGGTTATCAAACGGAACTCAAATAGTAATCAAACGTGACCTTAACGAAATCTTATTTTATAATTTTTATAGTTAAACTTCTTTTAATATACTAATTCATGTGAAAGTATGGATTTGAACTTTTCAGCTTGGAAAGACGAAAGAACATATGTTTTATTCGTGAGCTATGATGTCATTATATTTATGTAATATTAAAAATCATGAAAATGAGTATATGACAAAGATATTGATTTTGCATTCCATACGTAACTAAAAAGGTCCTATCAATTAAAAAAAAGGAAAGAAAATAGGAAATAAAAATAATAAATAATAGTCTTTTTGCTCAAATTCCACATATACATGTACGGGAGTGAGTATACTTGATTAGTCCATTGTCCATTTGAACACATCACAATCAATAATTCTCACATAGAGAAATTAACGATAGCTACTTTTGGAGGTGCAATTAATCAAAATCCTTGTATTCTTCTCACAAATAGAAAATGGAAGAAAGAGAGAGAGAGAAAAAAAAAAAACTATATAGAACAATAAATGGAAGGAGGAAAAAAAAAAGGAAAGAGTGATCAAACTGAAGAAGCTAATTAAAACGAGAAATTTTAGGATAATGACTCTTATTTCGTTTCTACATTACGATGATCTTGTTTTCTCCGACACGAGAATGAGAGAGATGAAGTGGAAGAAAGAGAAGAAAAAAAAAACAAAGAAAAAAAGAGAAAAATGGAATACTCTATCGAATAAGAGATCGGGAAGGAAAAAAAAAAAAAGAAAGGAAGAAAATGATTATTTTTTTTTTAGTACAGAAAATGATTAAATTGAAGAAGCTAAAATGAAGAGTTTTTAGGATAATATGGACACTTATCTTGTCTCTGCATTAATGACAAGTATTGTTGTCTATTTTAGACCTAAACTTGTATGATTTCTTTTTTCCTTTTAGATTTATTTAAAAAAAAAAAAACATGTAACAATAATAAAGACATCCTTAACTTATGTCTATCACATGTATTAGATGATATTTGAATTTATAATAAAAAGGTACAACGCGGTATATAAGTAATTAATTCTTCAAAGTTACAACTAAAGAAATTTTGTTAGGGTTTTTGAAATAGTGTAAATTAAAAAGAGGTGTTTCACTTAATAACGTTACTACCCTTTTAAAGCACCATTAAGTTCAAGTGTAGCATCAAAGAATTAATTGAGATATATACAAACCAACTAAAAGTATAATCCACCCAATTAATTCTTCCAATAATCATTGGGATAAAATACACTTTTGGTCCATGTACTTTCATATAATAGCAACAATTTAGTCTTTGAAGTTTTGTCTATAACGATTTAGTTTTTGAACTTGTAATTTTGTAACAATTTAGTCCATGTACTTTAAAGTTTGTAACGATTTTGTCCCTGTCGTAAAAATTTTCATCAAAATTAAGTGTCGATTTTTATTATGTAATAACTTGATCTTTATAGTTTACAAATACACACATGGTCCTACTCAAGCTATCAATCATTTTACGTAAGAAAATTTATTAATTTTTATTGATAATTTTCACGACAAGGACTAAGTGGTTACAAATTTTAGAGTTCAATGATTAAATATAATAATTGTTACATATTAGTGATTTAATTGTTACCAAATTGACAGTCGTCCTGTTTGATAATCATTTCGTTTTTTGTTTTTAGTTTTTGAAAATTGTGCTTGTTTTCTCTCAATCTTCTTACAATGGTTTTCATTTTTATTGATGAGATATTTGAGTTTCTAGCCAAATTTCAAAAAAAAGAACAAGTTCTTGAAAACTATTTTTTTTTTTCCTTCAAAATTTGGCTTGGCTTTTGAAAACATGAGAAAGGATGTAGATAACAAACAAAGAAACTTGTGAGTAAATTTATAAGCTTAATTTTCAAAAACCAAAAACCAAAAACGAAATGATTATCAAACAGAACTTAAATCATTATAATTTAAAGTTGAGAGACTAAGGGGCCGTTTGGCCCACTGTGTTGGTTATAATAGCCCCCGCTATTATAACCAACCCAGTGTTTGGGGCACCAACAAAAATAAGGGGCGCAGTTGGTTATTTTTCCCCCGTTTTGCTACAGTAACCACTATTCAACTCACCCCAATTATTCTATCCATTCTCTACAGTAACTCTTTACTCTCTTCTTCCATGTGACTCATTGACTTTTCTACCGACGACTTTTTCGACGACCACCGACAACTTTTCCGATGACCGCGGTCGACTTTCCGGCCACTTTTCAGGCAATCACCGACGACTTTTCCGGCGACTTTTTTTTTTTTTTTTTTTTTTTTTTTTAAAAGAAAATCTTCTTCTCATTTTCATTTCGAAAAATATAAAAAAACGAAAAATAAAGAAAAAAAAGAGGTAGAAGAAAATGAAAGGAAAAAAGAGGAAAAGAATTTCGATCGCCGAAAAATTTGTTGGTGGTCGTCGGAAAAATCATAAAATTTCTAGGGAGAGTTAGATACTAGGTTGTCTTTGTACATATATATAAATATGAAGTTTTATTACATAATTACTTTTGATAATGAAGTATATGAATGTTTACCTTCATCGTACCATATTTTTCATTCCAAATTATACTTATCGTATTTAAGTTTACCGTGATAATAATAATTTTAAAAAAATACTACTCAAGTTTTTATTTTATGTGATTTCTATTTTATTTGATTCTTTTGATAATAAAGGTAAAATGAGTTTTTAATAAACATTTACCATTTTTATGTTGGAAATACATAAATGAAACAAATATGGTTTTTCTATATGAAATCATAAAATGAATTATTTTGTGAAAAAACCATGACTCTAAACACAAAGAAAATCAACCTTTACTTTAGGTTATTTTTGTTTCCTTTTAAGCTAAACACATAATTTAACCCCTGTACCCAAAACTTTTATTTTTTTTTACAACTAAACCCCTTTTTATTATTAATATTTGAAATACAAAGTTGTATGAGGAAAATAAACAAAAAAAAAAGTCAAGAAAAAAAAAACAGTCAGCTTGAAACATAGATTATTTGAACCCATACTAAAATAATTTGCATCCCACAACTCTGCACCCCAAACACAGACTATTTTATCCCAGATTATAATAATCTGCACCCCAAACACAGGTTATTTTATCCCAGACTATAATAATCTGCACCCCAAACACAGACTATTTTATTCCAGACTATAATAATTTGCACCCCAAACACAGACTATTATAATCCCCCAGCTATTATAATCCCAGCTATTATAACCAACCCAGCACCCCAAACAGCCCCTAAATTGTTATTTTATGGAACAATGTATTTTTGAAGCTTAAAAAAATGTCAAAAGAAATAAAATCCAGAAGAGCACCAAAAATATGGAAGTGAAAGAGAGAAAGTGGAAGTTGTGAAAGTGGGCAACATGTTCAAAAAAGTACAGCCGCCTTAAGTTCATGCATTTTTCTGATGCTTTGTTGGGCAACAGCGCACAAAAATTGACCAACACCAACAGTTTTTTTTTTTTTAATATTTTGATTGAACTAAAGAGTAATGATCGGGAAAAACTTGACATAGGTGACATGAGAGCATAAGAGTCCGTTTGGAATACATTTTAATTTAATTGTTTTTCAAAAATACATTTTTTAAAAAACATTTTGTATAAAAATTGTTTAGAATTTAAACACTGATATGTTTTGTTACATTTCCTTATAAGTCTTTTTATACACAAGTTATTGCATACTTAAAAATCTTTTTAAAGAAGTTGGTTTCGAGTGTTTCTCTCAAAATGGTTTAATTCTCAATCTCATTTTCTAGTAAATCATTTTTAGTGGTTGCTAAACACTAACAATTTTTTTAAAATAGTTTTTTTTTTTTCAAAATTAAACACTTGAAAAGTTAAGCCAAACACATCCTAAGTTGCTTAGCTTGATTAGACGAGGATGGAAAAAATTAGTTTAAAATACAATTCTCTTATGTTATGTCTTTTTAAGACATGTTAAATTACCGTTTATTAGTCTACAATATGTTAACATTTAAGTCATTTCTGTTTGGAAAAAGCATAGGCTTACTATTAGAATTAAAATGAAAACATTTAGGTGAATAATTAATCATTGGAGTTAGTATTGGGAGTGCGACCAAAGTTCTACATTGACTAGATAAAGAGAAAAGAGAACAACTTATCTCTTTTGGTACGAGAGTTTTTGAGAATCAAAAGTAAAACCATGAAGGCTTATGTCCAAAGTGGACAATATCATACTATATATATTGTGGAAATATGTGAGTGTCCTTTATCGCCCTAACAAGTGGTATTAGAAACATGTACCTGACTCAACAATATCTAAAGAATCATTGAATACCGAACAAAGAAATTGTGATAATTATGTATGACATGATTTTTAAGAACCTGTTTGATAATTATTCCTGATAAAAAAAATAAGCTTAATTACTCATCCTTCCACTATTATGTATATTTTTTTTTTTTTCTAAAAAAAATAGTTCTTCAAATTCTAACAAAAATTTAAATTTTGATAAAAGTAACTTTCAAATTTTTTTCTTGTTTATGGGATTCGGTAAGAATTCAAACTATTTAAAAAAAAAAAAGTGTAAACAAATTTCTTTTTTTTTTTTTTTTTTTTTTTGGAAAAAAGTAAACAAGCCTAATTATTTTAAAAGAAAAATAAACCAAAATCCACATTGTTATCAAATAATGTTTAAGATTTTACCTATTTAAGAAACAATCATTTATCTTTACATGAGTAAAGTTCATTTGGTTAGGCTTTTAACTATCAAAAGAACTTCTAGAAGATTAAACCTTATCTCTTTGTATGAAAGAAAAAGTTAAAATTAAATATCAGCCATTGAAGAATTGATGTTGATATTTTGTAGACAAATTTATCCGATACATTTCATATTGGTATGTATTTGTGATTTCAACTCTTTTTAATGGATTTGTCATTTAATGATGTCATTATCAAATAGTACAAAAATTGTACATCTTTAGTGCAAACAAGTCAAACTTAAAAGTTATCATCAACAGAAAAATAATATTAATTTTAAAAAACACACTAAATTTTCAAATAAGTCAATTATTTTTTCTATTACAAAAAAAAAAAAATATATGGGGTTGAAGATTTGAACTTGATGCTTTAAAAGATTCTGCATATGTTTTAACTGTTGATTCATACTTGAAGAATAGGTTAATTAAGACCCGTTTGATAACCATTTGGTTTTTTATTTTTGGTTTTTGAAAATTAAACTTATACACACATACTTCCACCTATAAGTTTCTTGCTTTTAGTATCAATCTTCTATCTTGTTTCCAAAAACCAAGTCCAATTTTAAAAAGAAAAAAAAAAAAGTAGTTTTCAAAAACTTGTTTTTGTTTTTAGAATTTGGCTAGGAATTCAAATGGATCCTTAACAAGGATGAAAGCTATGGTAGAGAATTTAGGAGAAAACAAGCATAATTTTCAAAAACATAAAACAAAAAACGAAATGGTTATCAAACAGGCCTAAGACATTGACACAAAATTGATAAAATGATTGGGAACAATCTTGAGATTATAAAAAAAAAAAAAAAAAATTAATATGTACTTTTGTTAGTTTTGGTGGCTATGAAGAAAGTGGGGAAAATAAAACAAAGTGATGAAGTTTATCTAAAAAAAATCTTTCAAACTTTATATGAAAAAAAGTTTATCTTAATTAAAAATTGGTGAGAAAAAAAGTAAATGCTTTTGCCACCATAGAACAACCATTTAGAAAATCCTAACACAATATGACGAATCAATATCAAAGATAGATCATGTCATTCCTTGAAAATAATTTCTTTCAAGTTGGTAGTACGAATTGGTTTTTAAATTGAAAAAGAATGGGACGCACGCTACTAGCAGTCAAGTTAATTGAGCCAACTTTGGTATATTTAGTGTGAACGGTTTACTCAACTTAAATTTCATAATAATTGAGAGCAAGAATGGTGAACATGATCGAGACATATACATTGAATAAAATAATTGCATAATAAAAGTTCAAACATGTCATTCATACGAATTGTCACGTCAAATATCAATATCACGTCTAAAATGATCAAAACCCTAATGACATCTATTGAGCTTTAATTATCATGTGATTAATGACTCTTTCTTTCTCTAGGTTTCTATATGATCTTTAACCCCTTGCTTGCTTCTAGATCATTAATTAGGCCAATAACTCATCTCCATTAGTTGGAAAAATAAGTCCCAAAGAGATCTAATGATAGGGAACTTTTCCTAATTTTGTTTGGATTTCCTAAAAAATCACCAATTACATAAGGTGAATTCCAATAATAGCCCTAAAATTGCACCTTAAGAGAAGAGTCAAAGAGAGGCAAGATTGTAAATATTATCAATTCTCTTAGCAAATTATATACTCTCATCTAGTAGAGATGGTTGAATATAATTTTATAAGAATATGGTACATTAATTCATTGTACACGTAATCAAAAATAAAATCAATAAAGAAACTTATTACTTTCTTGAAGATTGATGATTTCATCTTCCATCCTATCTCTCCATTGTTGTATTAAAAGAAATTAAATGACAAAGTTTGAGAAAGTTTGAGGTTTAAGTATAATTAGTAACCTCCACATAAAGAATTGTAATCTCAAATTCTAACCTAGGTTAGAACTGTAATACTAAAAAAACGAGTAAAAAAGAAATTATTATGCTTTTGACATGTTAGTTGAGTGTATTTTACATAACATTAATAAATTATATTTTGAGTCTATTAAATTTGAGTTAAAATTTCATGAACTTTTTGTCAACCAGAGCATAACTCAACTAGCATAAAGTTTGTACTAATGATCAAGAGGTCTATGGTTCGTAACCCCCACCTCATATGTTGTAAACAAAAAAACCGAAGAAGAACTATAGACTTTTTCAATGCCAAAAAGCATCCAGAGAAATCTAAAAACCATCAAACAAAGCAATCTCAATGAAAAACAATCATTAGTACCATCGTCAGGAGATCATATTGTCAAGAAAGGGTTTTGTTGATACCAAGAAATGATGCATTGGCAAAAGTGGCTTCTCTCGACACTAAATAACTAATGTCAACTATCAAGTATCATCTATTCATTAGCATCAACAAATGACCCTTCTGTCGACGTCCACTTACTGGCGTTTCAATATGTACTTTTTGCCAATGCCAATAAGTTTGCATCGGCAGAAGGGCCATCTACCAACATCAAATTAAGAATTGGTGCCAGCTAATAGTTGACAACAAGTTTCTGCTAACATCGTATATGTTGGGTTTTTATGCCCTAAAACTCATAGATAGTAAATGTAACATTTAACTGTTCATAAATAAAGCGTTATGGAGTATATATGTATATCTTGCCTAAAATAACCACAAATCCAATAAACTAAGAACCTCTGGCTATATTATGAATACTTGAACTTTATGTAGTGACATAAATGTGGATCAAGTTCAAGTAAATAGCCTAAACAGTCTATAGTATAAGGATTGGGCTAGGTACCTTATCTTGAGGACACTATTGACGCGACTCACTTTGTACTTTATACAAACGATGTGATCCTGAATCGTTCGTGTAGTGACATGTGATTGAGGGTGTCCTATATGTAATGAGTTTGCATAAAGATCAGACCGGGAGATAACTCACTTTCACTTTATAACGTCGTTTTCTGATGAAACTGGCTATCTCATGCGATGACCTAGGTAACTCAATCCTAATTCTAAGCTAACTATGAACCCCTGTTTATTCAAGATTGTCCTTTGTTTTGCATGGGTGAGAGTGGCCCGAGTTCACCGACTCAATAAGTCTACCATTTTGAGGATGAGATTGGATAGATAGCTGGGGACATAGTTTTGCAAGACGAAATTCACTCCTACCTGTATTAAAGATGATAGAGAGGTTGTTCCCTTAAGTACTGACTTCAGGTCTTGAATAAGGGGCCCCACCCTCTCATTGGTCCGAGAGGGACTCGGTTTAGTGGTAGAACCACAAACTAATTGTTCATTAGAGGATGGGTGGAACTTAAGGAACAAGATGTAACTTTAGGGGTAAAATGGACATTTGACCTAGCTCTAGTTACGAACAACCTGTGAAGCGACTAACTAATCATGGTTATATCGAGTGAACATAAATATATCTACAATGAGGGGAGTGCAACTACGGGCTATAGTGGAGTTGTCTCGGTAGTTAACGAATGTTGAATAACTAGGTTAATGAGTTTAGTCAATTATTCTTGAATCGTTGGATCACATGATCTGTAGGTTCATTAGGTCCTCTTGCTAGCTCATATAGGAATAAACCTTGGAACAATATGATGGGAAAGTTTGAATCGTTTGAATTCAATTTAGGGAATAAATGTCGGTTATATTTGATATTATCGACATATTGGTTTAATTTCGAGTTAAACTAAAATTTGAGAGTTGGACATATTTAAATATGATTTAAACATTAAACACGTGAATAGAGATTCATATTTGAGAAATTTCGTTTCAAGAATAGTCAGGAATAGGTGCAAAATATTAATCTAATATTTGATATTAAATTAATATAGTATAATTAATTATTATTTAAAAATAATTATTAATTATTTATAAAATTAAATTTTAATTTTGAAATTAGAATTTCAAAATAAAGAAATAAAAATCAATTTCATTTTGAATTTGAGAAATTCAAAATGAAATTAATTTTTGGAGGTGGGGTGCGTGGTGACTAAACCCATGCACTCATCCTCCTTGAGCCTCCATGTTTTCCCACTAATTAATCTCCTAATTTGTGTCAATCCTTGTGAATCAAAGATGCATGGATTTCCTCTGTAAATAGAGGATTGGAGACGAAGAAAATGAGATTTTTCATACTGTTATGTTGTTGAAATTTCTCCTCAAAACACCAACTATATACTCAAATTTACAAAATAGCTTGAACTTACAACCATCATCTCTTCAATTCCCACAATCCGTTCCAAAGGCCTAAGAATAGCGAAGAAGATCTTGTGATGGTTTGTGATCCGTTGGTGAGAAGAAACAACTAAAGAATCGCGTCACTTGGGAGCTTCAAGAGGTAGGTGATCCAAAACTCTGTTTTTCATTTAGAACACACAACATGATTTGTATGATCAAATTGATGAAATTAAGTGCCTAAGATCCAAAATTGTTACTGCTCTTTTAATATTAACACCAACAGTACAAGTATGCGTCAACAAATGTGAATAGAAATTAAAAAAAAATAAAAAATTATTCTCTATTTATTTTTCATTTGAACATTAATATAACTCGAATCTATTTGTACCTGAAAATTGTGTACAAAATCAATATTCCAAATTTCATTTGAATATAATTTATATCAAACAAACAACCAAATTTCTTACCATTTTCGTTTATGTAAAGTTTGAAATAAAAATAAAAATACAAAGAACCTAGGAACAACAAAATTTTCTCCTACATGCATCTTAATTCTAATCAACGTAACTTTGCTCGTACATCAACTTTAAAAAAAACACCGAAGAAAAATAAAATTTAATTAGGTTCAAGTACTAACTCAATAATTTAAAATTATCGAACAATTAAAATTTATCACAACTTAAGAAACTCTACAAATATAAGAACGAAATCTAAATAACTCTTTAAAATATTAAACCATGAAAACATATAAACAAATGAGCTTAACATCAAAACTTATAAATATTTCTGGTCCTACAATCGGAACAAAAACTACATCTTACATTCAAAAGTAATAAACTTAATAAAAGCCAAATACTTTAATTGAGTCAGTTAAGATCAAACAATCAAAGTGGTTCTCTAGTCGCATCCTTCCGCATTGGGGGCAAGTGAAGTGCCACAATCTCATTCAATTGAAGAAGCTCAACATTGAAAAGAAAGATGGTAGGTCGATGTTGAACGCTTCAACTAAAGCTTGATAGCAGTTCCAGTCACTCAATAATGTATAAGATCGAATAATAACAGTTCTGAATTGGGAAAACCTACAAATAAAGAGCCTAGCTAGATAAAGGGAAAAGCTTGAAAGTGTGTTTTTTTTTTTTTTTTTTTTTTTTTTGAGTACATCAACATTTGGGGTGGGGGATTCGAACCTCTGACCTCATAGTCGACGATACATGTCAATTACAGCTGAGTTAAGCACGCTTTGGCGCTTGAAAGTGTGTTTTAAATCAATAACTTACAAAAAATAAATGAAAATCCAACAAAAAAAATAAATTAATTTATACCCTCGAACTTAAGGGTTCAGTAAATTAAAATTCTAAACTAATTATTTTATCAATTAAAATCTTAAACTTGTCTAAGTGATACAATTTTTCTCATTGACATGGTACTCATCACACTGTTCCTTAAAAGTTGGAGTAGGAGTTAATGAGTTTGTGGGGCCCACGATAGAGTGTTGTGATTGATTGATAAATTTGTGGGTTCTGCAATTGGATGTTACATATCCTTAGGCCAAACGAGGAGTAACTCCACCCAACTCCAATTTCACACCTCATTGTCCCAAACACGCCCTCTAAATTTTAAAACTTCAATAAGAATATGACGTGTTCATCGTCTCAAGCAAAATTTATCGACATACATAATAAAGTTGAAGTTCCTTTTGCAACATGCATTTTTTCCCTTCTTTCTTTTTAAAATATAAATTGTAAAATGGCAACCTTCACCTATGCACCTCTAAAATTTATAGATATAAATTGAGTCACTCAAATCAAGAATGGTATAAATTGGTCCACACTTAAGCAAATTTGGTGTTTCAAGTGATGGAATTATATTAGTTTAAGGTTTGATTGAGTATATAAGTTAATGGAGTCACTCAAACAACTCTAAGATTTTAATTGATGTAATAATTAGTCTAGAGTCTTAATTCATTCCTAAAGTTTAGCTTTGAAAAAACTTCAAAGTAAAATGGACAAGTGTATCAATTTGTGTCCATTTCCACCCTAAACTTTCATTCTCTTCGAATTGGACACCTTTTGTTTAATTTCCATTAAATCCACCTATGGTTATTTTAACTAAAAGTAAGGTAAAATCTTCCAAATTAACTTATTAATTTTAACTAAAATCAAAACTTTACACAAAATTAGGTTGGATTAACACGTCAAATTCATCATTATTGAATAAATGTTCCATAAATCATAAATTTCAACACAAATCTCATTTCAATATCAAAGTTCCATCCTTGCATATTAAATTTATGATTTACGATTCATTAAACACAAATAAGAATATATTTCAAAAAAAAAAAACACAAATAAGAATATACATTCTTTTTAATAATTCTTCAAATGGAAGTTCATTAGAAGATAGAAATTACAACATGCGCACTTACAAAATTTATTTAAGTTTAAACTAAAGAGACTAATACAATAAGTTTAAGCTAAATTTTACCACACTTGTTAAAGTTTGAGAAAAATGGATGAAATCAAAAGCTTAAGGATATAAATTGATTTGTTCGGATTTTTTCACATTGTTTTTTAAAATTAAAAATAATAGAAGATGTTTTTTTTTAAAAAAAAAAAAAAAAACATATATATATATATATTTTTTTTTTTTGACAACATGGGAGCGGGGGATTCGAACCACGGAACTCGTGGTTATCAATACATCTTTATGCCAGTTGAGTTATGCTCTTGTTGGCAAAAAATATATATATATATATATATATATATATATATATATATATATAAACTGATAGAAATAGATGCTAAAATATATAAGGGAAAAATACACTTTTAATTCCTGAGGTTAGAATTAGATTTCATTTTGGTCCCTGAGTTTTCAAACTCAACAATTTAGTCCCTAAGGTTTGGTTTTAGTTTCATTTTGGTCCCTCCATCCATTTTTCCGTTAAAAACTAACTGACCGATGACGTGGCACAATTTTTTAATTAAAAAAATTATTTTTAAAATTTTTAATTAAAAATATATTAAAATAATTAAAAAAAATATTATTATTTTTATTTATTTTTATTCATTCTCTCTCTTCCTCATTCTTCTTCCTAATCCTTCTTCTTCTTCAATACACCTTCATCCATGGCTGGCGGCTCACGGTCGCCGCCGACGGCGACTTTCTTTTTTCTTTTTTCTTTTTTTCTCTTCTTCTTCTTCTCTTCTCCCTTCTTCTCCATCTTTTTTAAGCGGCTCACGGTCGCCGCCGACGGCGACTTTCTTTTTTCTTTTTTCTTTTTTTCTCTTCTTCTTCTTCTCTTCTCCCTTCTTCTCCATCTTTTTTGTATTTTTAAAAAATATAACCGAGGAGGGATGGAATAAAAATAATAAATTTTTTTATTATTTTAATATATTTTTAATTAAAACTTTTTAAAATAAAAAAAAAATAGTGTCACGTCATCATTCCGTTAGTTTTTAATAGAAAAAAAGATGAAGAGACCAAAATGAAACTAAAACCAAACCCCAAAGGCTAAATTGTTGAGTTTGAAAACTCAGAGACCAAAATGAAGTCTAACTCTAACTTCAGAGACTAAA
This sequence comes from Luffa acutangula, assembly GCA_036850905.1. Taxonomy (NCBI): domain Eukaryota; kingdom Viridiplantae; phylum Streptophyta; class Magnoliopsida; order Cucurbitales; family Cucurbitaceae; genus Luffa; species Luffa acutangula. Next base: position 48,556,282 of record CM072087.1, on the reverse strand, counting down.
AGTGTATTTTTTCCAATATATAAATTGCACTAATATTAAAAAGTTAAGTTGTTATTTCGTCAAATTGATACAACTCTCTCAACTTGCATACAAGTAAACTTTTAATAAAATTTTCAAAGCACGTGTAAAACATCCATAAGTATCTTATATCTTTACCATGGTTGCCAAAACATTGATGTCATTGATATTGATATATATTATATATATATATATGTATGTATAATATATGTATGTATGTATAATAGAAAAGTTAAAAGCAATCAAACTTATTTAATTATAATTGTTTCACTTTCTATGTATTTTAAAAATGGTTTAAGCACCCATGTGTGCGCACGTGTATGTAAATGTTTCTCATATATATTTTATCTTTCGATATAAATAATGCAAATTTACAAAATTCTTTTTAAGGTTAGTTTAATTTATGTCTACAAAATCAAACTTAAAAGTTAAAATCTATAGAGACAGAACCAAAACTTTATTTTTCTCGACCCATGAAGAAAAGTTCATAAGTTCATATTTAAAATCTAATTTGAAAATGAGGAAAACAATATTTATGTACACTACTAAATACGTTTGTCAATATGAACATAGTTCAACCGACAAGAACTAAGTTACAAAAACAAAGGGTAAATAGTGTTTATTGGATTCCTAGGTTACAAAATCTAAGAATCAAGTTTCAAGATTTAGATATTAGTTTCATTATATCCCTCCACTATTATTTTTTTAACAGAGTATTAACATGACAATTTTTTGAAATAAAATAATATTTTTTTAAAAATAAAACAACAATAAAAGATTTAAAAAAAAAATTAAAAAAAAATCCTCCATCTCTCATCTCCTTCCCTCTAATCTCCCCCTTCCATTCAAAACCATCAAAACAGTAAAAAGTATATGAATCAAATTTTCTTCAACATTTCAATATATTTATGAGTTTGACATTGAAAAAAGGAATTAATCGATATTTTATTAGGTTGTTTATGTATTAATTTAAATATCTTCATGAATTTCTTAATTTTTATTTAAAAAAAACGAAGTCAACCATTTTTTAATATTTTCATTTGCATTTCACAAGGGAGAGGATGGAGATTTAAACCTATAAATCAAATCTTATGATAATTGATGTGTTATTCATTGAGCTATGTTCAAATGGACATGTTTTAAGTTTTAAGCAGTTGAGCAATATTAATAGATTTATATTTTGGGTGACATTGATATTTACAAATTGATTGAAACCATATGAGATGTAGAAAAAGGAAAGACATTTAAATTATAATAATGTTTGATGTCCATATGACTATTCATGTTTTTGCTACATATACGCCCTGCCATCCATCTGTCTTTCTTATCCCTCAATTTCCTTCCCTTTTCTGTTTCATTTCAACGCCACGTCATCATCTTCCCTCATACATCACCCCTTCCGAACGGGTCTTACACACACTTCCCAAACCAAAATGCATGAATCAAACCACCACATCATCTTCTATATAAACCCTCACGCTCTCCCCTCCCAAATTCAAATTCACCCAAATTTCCAAATCCAAATTTCAATTTCCAATTTCAATTTCACAATGCCTTCTTCAACCACTGCAATTCTCTCAAACTCCACCGTGTTTCCCGATCGGAAATCCGCCATTAAAACACTCAAGCTCTCAGTCTCCGATATCCCCATGCTCTCCTGCCAGTACATCCAGAAAGGCGTTCTTCTAACCTCTCCGCCCTCTTCCTTCTCCGACCTTGTTTCCTCTCTCAAACGCTCTCTCTCCGCCGCTCTCTCTCACTTCCCCGCCCTCGCCGGCCGCCTCTCCACCGACCACCACGGCGCCATTTACATCGCCTGTAACGACGCCGGCGTTGATTTCGTCCAGGCCAAGGCCAAACACCTCTCTCTCGACTCTCTTCTTTCTCCTCCTGATGTTCCGATTTGCTTCAGGGCATTCTTCGCCTTCGATCGGACTTTGAGTTATTCAGGCCATAATAAGCCCTTGGCGGCGGTGCAAGTCACCGAGCTCGCCGACGGCGTCTTCATCGGTTGCACCGTCAACCACGCCGTCGCCGACGGCACTTCCTTCTGGCATTTCTTCAACACATTTGCTGAGATTAATTTGGGAAAGGGGAAAATCTCTAAGTCGCCGGATTTTGGCCGCGACACGGCGTTTAACTCGGCGGCGGTGCTGAAGTTTCCGGCCGGCGGTCCGAAGCAAACCTTCGCCGGAAATTCGCGGCTGCGGGAGAGGATTTTCCATTTTAGCAGAGAAGCGATTTTGAGGCTTAAACTCAGAGCGAACAACGACAATTTTCTACGGAAACGAATCGGTAACGGAAATTGTAACGCCGTCGAGAATCTCGGCAAGCAATCGGAAGACAGTTGGAAAATCGTTAACGGGAGTAACGGAATTCAGAACGGCGACGTTTCGGGTGGGAAATTGGAAATTTCCTCTTTCCAATCGCTTAGTGCTCAGTTGTGGCGTTCGGTTACGAGAGCGAGGAATCTGAACGGGGCGAAAACGACGACGTTTCGAATGGCCGTGAACTGCCGCCACCGGCTGCAGCCGCCGATGTCGTCGTTTTACTTCGGCAACGCGATACAGAGCATCCCGACTGTCGCTTTGGTCGGCGAGCTTCTGTCCGAAGACTTGGGCTGGTGCAGTGCTTTGCTCCACCGGAACGTGGCGGCGCACGACGACGCGACGGTGCGTCGTGGCATCGCCGATTGGGAGAGGGAGCCACGGCTGTTTCCGCTAGGGAACTCCGACGGCGCATCGATGACGATGGGAAGCTCGCCGAGATTTCCGATGTACAACAACGATTTCGGATGGGGGAGGCCGGTGGCCGTGCGAAGCGGTGGTGCGAACAAATTCGACGGTAAGATATCGGCATTTCCCGGGCGGGAAGGTGATGGAAGCGTGGATTTGGAGGTGGTTTTGGCGCCGGAAACAATGGCGGGTCTTGAAACCGACCCGGAGTTCATGCAGTATGTATCGGTTATGGTGTGAGCGTTTGAAGGTCACTCCCAGTCCCAGTTGAGAAGTTAGAAGTTACACGGTTTGGTTTTATGAAGCACTTTTGAAAGGTTGTTCTGGAAAAACTCAAAACGCATCCCAAAGTGCTTTTATATTGTTTTACTTTATTTTGACCCCGTACTGTTTTGGATGTTGCTATTGATGCAAATCATGAAAGAGTAATATGGAAATTTTTTCATATTATCATAGCATTAGAGATTTTCCCGAGATAACTCAAAGGATTTAATGAGCACAAACATTATCACACCTTTTCTTTTCTTTACCTAAATGACAAGGAAAACAATTTAATTTAACCACCTATATTGATCTAAAGTTACCAACCGATAATAGATTTTAACGTAAAACATACACTTCTCATCTTCACATTTGAAATCAGTGTTTATTTGCTCTATGAGCTTTCGAAAGATACATTCTTAGTCCTTAGTCCTTGCGTCTGAAAAATGGTTATAAATGGTCTTTGAGCTTAAATTGATAGTTACTTGATGTGACAATTATTAGTTGATCATGTTTATTTGATTTGACATATTATATTGACTTTATATGATTTTTTAATAATTATTTTTTATAACAGAACAATATGAGTTGACATCTTCTTCCACTTTCTATATATTCTCTCTTTCTTCTTTCTTTCTCCTTCTTCGTCATCAACCACGAACGTCACCATTTCCCTCCTCCCTATCTAACATGTTGCCACTACCACGACATAGCTTCTAGATCTTGAAGGGACTCTCTCTTCGTTGTAATCTGAAATGAAGGGAGAAAGCTCCCTTCATTTAAATCTTAATGGAAGGGAGAAACACTCTCACATTTCAAGAAGTTAAAACGGAAGGGAAGTTCTACTTCATTATAGAGATTTGGAAGCAACACAACGAAAGTTGTGGTCGGCAAGAAAAATGAACATTGATTAAAAAGGAGAGACATTCTCCGGCGACAATGAAGGTCACTAGAGAAGAAGTAGAAAGAAAGAGGAAAGAAATTTAACTTTTGTCGTCTAAATCATAAAATGCATAATATAATTTGCCAAATAAGCAACCTAGTCATCAAGTAACTGTCATGCATTATTCTTCTGCCTGTGAACTATCGGTAAATTTGAACTAGGTAGCATTTAGAACTATTTTATAAACTTCATACTAAAATTGTGCCTTTTGAAACTTCAAACCAACTTTTGAAATTTTTTTTTTTAGGCAAATCAAGAGAGGAAAGGTGAATTTTGCTATTAATTAATTTTAGGTTTGCAAACACCAAGTTGATTTTGGAGAGAACATCCTTCTCACATTCATGGTGTTTTTGTCACTACACAAAATGTGAAAATGGTTAGACTTTTCAGCCCTAAGAGCCGCAAAATTTTCTTCCATTCTCGAGTCGCCTCAACTTATGCAAAGAAAAGCACTTTGAAAAATCAAAATAAGAGAGGCAAAGTAATATACTCTTTCTTTCAGAGCTAGGTTCCAAGATGCACCCATGTGCACAATATAAGAGTATGTTTAGAGTGTTTTTGAATGTGTTGCCATAGAATTTTTTCAACCAATTAGAAATTGCCACGTCATTATTTAATTTTGGGATGTCACGAATTAGTACATATCTCAAAATTAATTATGACGAAATAAGAAAGGCCACGTGTCCTTTTTGTGGTCGTCTAATTGTGTTAACGGTCTTGATCGAATCCAATGATAATTAAACTCAAGATCAAATGATCATTTAGCCTTAAAAAAAATTCAATTTAGCCTAAAGTTCATAAAATTAAATTAAAGTATGATTCAGTTTAGATTAAATTGGGTTCAATTTAAACCCAATGTTATTAAGATAATTGGGCTTGAAGCCCAAAAATTCATCCAGACCCATGGATGGGCCCAAGCCCAATTTAAGCCCAAGCCCATTAAAGTCGTTGGGAAACTCTATAAATAGGAGTCCTTGGCTCATTTGGAAGGGGCGACAGAAAGACTCTGAACACTGAAGCTCTGATCCTCCTACAAGATTTGAAGACTGAAGCTTCATTCCTTCTAAAAGATTTGAAGATTGAAGCTTCATTCCTCCTAGCAAGAATCTTGAAGATTGAAGTTCAGATCCTGCTGCAAGACTCTGAAGATCGAAGCTTCTGCAAAATTCAAAAGCTTGAAGCTTCCTCCAAGACTCTGAAGACTGAAGCCTCTGCAAGGTTCAGAAGATCAAAACTCTATACAAGACCCTGAAGATTTAGAAGATTGAAGCTCTTTGCAAGATCCTGAAGATTGAAGCTCCAATCCTCCCACAAGACTTTGAAAACCAAAATCCAGATTTTCCTGCAAGCTTGAAGATTGAAGTGAAGTCATCTAAAGACTGAAGACTTGAAGCCTGAAGTCTACTTCAATCATCTAGGAGAATCCTTCAAATGTGAACAAACCTTCAAGACTCCGAAGATTAAAGTTTCTTGGAGACTTTGTAGATCAAAGCTACCTTGAGAGAAAACATCAAAGGAGTGTAACTAGAGATTGTATTCCACAATTACTTACATAGAAATCAATATATACAAGAAGTCGTTTTTTTTCACGAATTAAATTTTCTCTTCGAAAATCTTGTGTGAACAGCATGCTCAAAAGTGTTTAAAACAGTTAAAAAGCATGTTTGGAAGTAATTCCAAAATGACTAAAATCACTTTTTTCATGTTCGAAATCATCTCGAAACATACTTTTGGTTATTCAAAATCAATTTTCATGTTTGATTTTACACTTTTAACAGTGACTTTCATACCGTCAAAAGTGATTTTGAATTATTAAAAGCACATTTCAGAGTGATTTTAAATATGACAAAAGTGATTTTAATCATTTTAATCATTTTAAAATCACTCTCAAACATGCACAAAATATTTTATGAAAAATCACTTATTGTAAACTGTTTTTTACTTTAGTAAAATTGTCGACGGTAGAATTAAAGATCAAAATGATTTGTTACACACTTTTAACTTTAGCATTTATTATAATCGAAATACTTTTTTTTTTTTGTTTATAACTTTCTTTATTTGAAACTAAGCACTTCTAAATTAAATGCACCAATAGTTGTCATTCTCATAGTCGAAAAGTGGTACTAAAAAATGACAATCGAAATTCATTTTCAAAGACTTGGTCAACTTGTGAATAAAAAAGTATTATCATGTACCTTATTGGGAAGAGTTATTTCTCTTATGCTACACCGTCCAAGATAATATAGTTCAAACGATGCACAAGATTGTGAGTAGATAAAAATATCATCAATCCCAATTTTGCAACCTTTTAAAATTTTGCATATAGAAAAGGAAAAGGGAAATGAGGTCAAATAATAATTGTATACGACCATAATGCATGCATGATATATCTCCTCACTCCTCCGAGTCATGACTGGTATAGCTAAAATATAAACATTGTCAAATAGTGTCTTTTCAAACACACGCACGATCAATTAATTTGTCCACCAACCTAGGGAAAGAAAAACCTCAAATCAAAAGAAAAATAATGCTCATTAATGTTCTAGCACGCAATGATGTATCCCGACCTACCTATGTACTAATGTTACATTTAAATAACCTCTATTTTTGAATAGTTTAGAGGAATGGCTAGAAGAAGCTCAACGTAATGATTTAGTTTGACATTACATTTTCTAAAGACAAAAATGAATAGTGATGTTTTTTTTATAAATGAAATAAATAATGGTGCTAATTTTGTGGTAGGCAAGCCAAGCCAGGCTAGGCCGGTGGCCGGTGGGAGGCAATTTTTTTTTTTTTTTTTTTTTTTGTTTCCCTTCAACTCTCTCTTTTTAAAATGACCAAATTGCTTTGAATTTTGGTAATCATTGGACATAACGCATATGTGTCCCTTTCAATTCTTTTATAGGGCCACGTCCATGCCCTCAATACTTCACGTTTTTAATTGCTTTAATTGTTATTTAGTGTATTGTTTTGATTGTCAAAGATAAAAATTTTAAACGGAGTTATTTTATTTGTATGTTTTTGTTTTTGTCTTTGTCTTTTAAATAATTGATGTGAGAATATATATATATATATATATATATGTTTGATTAGAAATGTGGTTTGACAGAAGTTTGAAATTGTAAGTTTCAAAAAGGAAATTGTAAACTATTTGTTTTTTATTTTTAACATTAGGTTAGAATTTTGATTTCTTTTAGCATTTTAAAATTACTTTATGAAATTTAATGTTTTTTTAAAAAATTAAAATCATTATTGAAATAATGAAGATGTGGTAAGGGAAAAAAAACATATGAATCTCGTTGGTATTATGCTATATTGATAAGACAAGGTTAACTTGGTAATTTAGTTGATGCCACAATCTGGCCAAGCAACTCACCTGATCTTCACGTGACACCAGAAGTGAATTTATTGAAGACGGGAAGATGTGACCTGCAAGACAAGTCAAAATCGCTGCACACCGGTGTGCATTCCGATGCCTAAGTCATATCAAACAGTAAGAGTATTTTTGGTAGCTAAAGTTCTGAACCCCTTTTCCGAGTATGAGAAACTCTATTTATACCTGTGTCTTCAATTACGGCTTTCTAGGCTCAGAGGAAATACTGGGCTGAACCGAGTGGAACTATGGTAGATCGGTGCAGTAGGGACCGAACAGAGGCGGAAGGAACTCAGCCCACATGAAGGGTCGAGTGGTCGGCCTCGGCCCAGCATGGGATTGGTCCGAGACGGCCCAATCTCTTCGGTTCGCTCTCCTCCAAAGTCTGCTTCTTGGTCAAGCCTTCGTGTTATGCTACGTTGTCCTGCTTAGTTCTTGAATTCTGGGGTGGTCCAGAATCACCCACAACAGAGGTCATTTAAATTTTTTATGCTTCTAAAACTATGAAGTAAATTACATTTTAGAAGCTAAGTCACAAGTGATCAACGAGAATAAATAGCATGTTTATAGTGGAGTGTTTGATTAAAAAACCAACTAAGTTATTGAAATAATTCAAAGAACAGTTCTTTCATTCTTTCTTTCAAAAAAAAATAATAATTCAAAGAACAGCAGTCAAAAATTTGATGTTTTTAAAAGGTCATTATTTGGTAATTGACTTTAATTCATGAAAATCTACCGGCTTTTATTTTTAGTGAGTTCTCCACACATTGCCAAGGAACACACTTTCTCTTACATTAGTTCCCCTCTCCCAATTTTCCTGGAAATCTTCCAACCCTCGTTCTCTTTTATGGTAAATTTGACCAAACGTGAATTCAAACCTCCAACTTTTTTAAAGAAATGTAATGTCTTGATTAATTGATTTGTGTTGGATTTATGAATAAAATTATTTTAATAAAATAAAGAATCACAATTTTATGTGAAATGATGTCTTTTGTAAAGGACACAACCCTATGTGAAAGGGTGTGTCTTTTGGATACAACCCTGTGTGAATGGATGTGTCCATTTATCAAAAGACACAACCCTTACACGAAAAGATGTGACTATTTGAATGGCCACAAATAGTCTATAAATATGTGATTCATTTTGAGTTTTAAACACAAGACACAAACTCTTCTTTCAAAAACTTTTCTCCTACTTCTTTGTACGATTACTTAAATACCAGTGTTCGAGAGTCCTGTGATTGGAGTGCTACATTCATAGATGGGTAATCCGTCCTATCCTGGGAGACAATTGTTCGTGATACCTTGAGCACCATAGAGGGAACAAAGTTGTCTTAAGGAAACAACGCTATCGTTGGGTTCGGATTGATTTGGTTTTTCGTGTTTCCTTAAGTGTTTATGCAAAGGGTGCCAACAATTTGTTCATGTGTATATTTCTTTCCTTAATTATACTCACCCTAATAAACAAAGGGCTTTTCTTTTATATCCATTCAATAATTCCTATTTTGAGGAAGTCCATTTCCATTTGGATCAAACAAATGCCTATCTCAATAGCTAAGGAGACTCCTTTAACAGTAAGGATGCCTTCCTTATGTTTCTAATAACCATTTATTTATTTAATTAATTATTAACTTTCTATTGATCGATCAAATTAAAATCATAGTAAATACATGATTAGCTCTTGCATAAATAGATTTTAATAAAAAAATAATCATGGTTAACCAGAGCATAGAGCTCAAACGATTAAAGTATTATTGTATCTTTAACTAAAAGGTTAAAAGTTCAAATCTCTATTATCATATATTAACTAAAAAAAATAAGAAGAAACATTGGTCTAGATTAAATTATTAAAAAAAATACATCTAAACTATGGGGTTGATTTCAATTATACTCCTGAACTTTCAAAAGTTTCATTTTATCCCTCGAAGTTTGAAGTTTGTTTCAAAACAATCATTGAAGGTTTTTTTGTTTTTTTGTTAAATTTATGGACGGAAAATGATGGGTTTGCATATGTATTGGCTCATGTGAACGTATTTGAACATATACGTAAAAAAACAATAAAAAAAAAACATGCAAACACATCATTTTTTATCCATAATTAAATTTAACGAATATTGTTTACAAGGGTTGTTTTGAAACAAACTTCAAATTTTGAGGTCTAAAATGAAACTTTTGAAAATTGAAGGGTATAATATTAAAACCAACCCATAGTTTAGAGATATTTTTTTATAATTTAACCATGCTTTCAATAACCCAAATTCCCATAGTCAAAGGAGGACTTTGCCAGATTCCATTGAGTCATTGGTTTTTCAAGGGGAGGAAGATGTTATCATGAATGTGGATGCAGTCCTTGATACTGTCAATGGTAAGATTGAGATAGGTGTTGTCCTACGAGATCAGCAGAGGAATATGATTGCTGAAATGAGTAAGTCTGCTTATATTGGTCCTAATGTTTTATGTGCAGAAGTCGTTGCTATGTTAGAAGGTCTCAAACTAGCTTGCGAGATGAACGTGGAGAGCGTGAGATCTCTGACAGATTCATCTAATTTGAATCGTATTCTCCAAGGGATATGTCGTGTGAAGCCAGTATGACTCCGATTAAATGGAATATTGACCAAATTAGGAGGGCATTTAAGAGTATTTGTTTTTCCCATGTTCCTCGAACTTTTAATGTAGTAGCGCATGAGTTGACCCGGGGTGTAAAATTAGAGTCTCAATTATGGATGAGTCAATATCTTGAATGGATAACCAATCTTGCTTCCAGTCAAAAGCACTTATTTGTACCCATAGGGGATTCTTTTGATTCTAATGATATGGTTTGTGTTAATTTAAATTTAATAAAAAAAAAAAAATCTTTCAATTACTAGTTTTGTATTTTATTTCTATGCCCCTAGATTCTTGGGCTGGAAGAGGCCCATCAAACTGACTGGTAGTGGGCCCATTTTCCCAATGACAGAACCCAAGTGCTTTCCTTCATAACTAGACTGAAACTCATCATCATTCTTCATGGGCCTAGAATTGGAAGGCCCATCAAGTGGTACGATAGGCCCATTTCATAGTTAGACAAACTCCAATTCCTCTTTTCCACACCTTTCTGTATTAATCAAATCAAGAAACTCTTTTTTTTTTTTAGTATTATTATTTGGAGTATTTTTAAATGTAGAAATTCTAGAGAAAAATAATTTGAAAATTAAAATAAGTATAAAATTTATAAATGTGGTATCTCATAGGAATCTACTCAATTTTGTTGACATTTGACACTCATCAATTTAAGTAATTTTTTATTATAATTTCAAAGATTGTATTTCTGAGTCTTTGACCTTAAGATTATAAACTTTAAAAAATAATAATATTAAAACTTCATGTCAAAAGGTGATTTTCTCTTTTTCATAAAAGAAAAAGAAAAAAAGGCTAAAGAAACCAAACAAAACAAACAACATTTCAATGGGGAAAGATTGTCTTGGGACCCTTTTGACCTTAAGTTTAAGGTCCATTACCTTTACTCTCCACTTCTCTCCTCTTTACTTCTAGGGGTTTTTTTTATTATTATTAATATTTTTTTTAACTTATTATAAAAATATAATTATTTTGAATCTTAGTATTAAGATATTGTTGTTTTAAATTATTAGCTGAGGGTCTTTTTAGAACACACGTTGCAAGAGTCGAAATGCACATGTGACATAAAAAAAATTGTGGAGGTCGTCTCTTCAAAAGTCGACCTCCACATGTATAAATGAAAATTAAAGACGGACAGAGTGGTGTCAGCGTCTCTTTAGTTCCTTGCATCATGTACATTGCAGATGTGTGGTCGACAACCCTTTTTTTTTTACACAAAGAGATAAGATATCATTAATCAATAGTGAGTCCCTCACGGGTTATAAACAAACAATGACTTCTCACTGAGAGTCATATTTTGAATCCAAACAGGAAAATCATCCAACCATAACATCGGAGGAGAGAAATGACTCTGTCGAGCTCATTTATGAGCAATCCTACTATGATCCATAGGAGCATACAAAAAATCCACCTTATGGAAACGAGTACCAAGATCCCTAATATCCAAAATGGAAACTTGGATTTCCATTTCAGCCTCTGTTTCCCCAGTAAGCATGAAAATTAAGCCAAGACAATTAGACAGTATAAGAACATGATTGAACCTCATCCTTTCAGCAAGACGGAGACCTTCAAGTACAGCGTAAGCTTCAGCTCGTAAGGGAGATAAAAAGGAGGGCATTGACTATGCATAACCGCTATTAGAGACCCCCCACCATGGCGAACTACCCCTCCAAATCCAATGTGTGGTCGACAACCTTTAGCAATTTAAAACAACGACATTTTAATAATAAGTTTCAAAATAATTATATTTTAAAAATACAATATTAATACAAAATATTTTAAAAAAAAAAAATCCTTACTTCCACCGTGGTTGTTCAGCAAACATAAAAATCTCTCTTTCTCTCTCCTCTAAATTTGCACGTTTTCTCTCCCATAATTGTTCAAAAATCTCTCACTCTAAAATTACACCTTTTCTCTCTCTTCATTTATTAAAATAACTAAATCTTTTTTCATTAATCATTAGGGCTTATTCAATAAACATTTTGTTTTTAGCTTTCTATTTTTAAAAAATGTTTGTTTGTTGAATGTTTCTTTGTTACATAATCCAATTCTAAAAATTAAAAAAAATAAAAATAAAAATCACTTGTAAAAACATTTTTAAAATGCTAGGTGCATTTTAAAAATGGAACTAAGAAAGGAACATTTTTAAAATTAAAAATAGTAAATTCTTTTATTGGAACAAAGAAAAAAGGTAAAACGATTTTGTTTTTAAGAATAGTTAGTGTGTTTGTTTGTTTTTTGTTTTTTGTTTTTTTTAGAAATAGTATATGTTTGTTATTAACCCATTTTTTTCTATTTTATATTATATTTTTAAAAATGTTTTATGTGTATTTTAAAAACGGAACTAAGAAAGGCGCATTTTACAAATTGAAAATAGTTAAAAGAATATGGATTTAAAAAAAAAAGAGATGAAATTATAGTTTCATTTTGAAAACTAAAAAGAATCAATTTTTTTATATGTTTTTTATTTTGAGATTTAACTATAGTCGTAATAGTAGTTTTAGAAAATGAATTATTAAGGTCCTGTTTGATAACTATTTGGTTTTTGGTTTTTGGTTTTTGAAAATTAAACTTGTTTTCTTTCAAATTTCTTACCATTGTTTTCATCTTGTCAATGACACATTTGAATTCCTAGCCAAATTCGAAAAACAAAAACAAGTTTTTGGAAACTACTTTTTTTAATTTTCAAAATTTGAGTTGGTTTTTGAAAACATGGGAAGGAGGTAGAGAACAAAACAAAGAAACTTATTAATGAAAGTAGTGTTTATAGGCTTAATTTTCAAAAACCAAAATCCAAAAACAAAATGATTATCAAACAAGGCCTAAACAAATAAACATTGAGTATAAACTTTCCTTAACTTTAATTTTTAAAAGTAAAAGTTAATAATCAAATTTGTTTTCATAATAGCCATAGTTTTTAAATTTCTATTTCATTTTTTAATTAAATTTGGCTATCAATTCAAAAGTGCTTTTTAGAAAATGAAAAAGAAGAAAAAAAAGGGAGAATATGAGGGGAAGCATTTTGATATTGGTTACCTACTTGATATTTAGTCTTTTTCTTTTTTTTTTTTTTAAACAAACTTGATATTTATTATTGTCTGGCCATAAATAAAATTAATAATTATGGAGAGACTCAGAGACATGTAGGGATGGAAAAATTTACTATGTCTCACTAGCATTTGGAAGAAGGTCTAGCTGCCCCTCAATTTTCTTATCTTTATTTTTTTTTTCTTTTTTTTTAAGAAAATAGTATTGTAATTAAGAATTCAAACTTTCGAACCGAGAGCAATTGACCTATATTCAACATCGATATGACAAAAAATGCTCAATTTAATTAGGATGACATATTTTTTTCTCACGTAAATTTAAGAGACGAAAGGGAGAAATACATTTCTCATCCTCAGTTTAACTCAAACTCACCTTGGTTCTATTTTATCTATATAATTTATATTTAATTATTACCTTTTTCCTATTGTAATATATAAATTTATGACATTTCAAGTTTCTTTTTTTTATAAAAATGATAAATATTTAAATGTTATTTTCATCTCTAAATTTTTCTATTTCATTTGACTTCATAAACTTTTAATTCGTTGTTTTAGTTCATAAACTTTGTACAGAAATCCATTTTAGTTGTTGTTAAATTGTCTATGTCCGGTTAAATAATGTACATATAAACTGAACATTACAACTAAAATGATTTTTTATGCAAAATTTAAGACAATCAAAGTATATTTTTAGAAATAAAAAGGAATCAAATGAAAATCTAGTAACTAAAATAAGATTTTTTTTATCTTAGTTAAATTTTGAGTTAAGACTTTGAAGTTGGGTCTATTTATTCTTTACGCTCTAAAATGTTTATTATAGATGTATAAACTTTTGAAGTTGTATTTATCTACTACTAGTATTTTAAAAAGATTATGGCAAATCCTTCACAATTTCAATTCTGTATCTAATAAATTTATCTCGTTAAGTTCATAATTTAATATTTTCAACATGACATAACAACATTATTTAAAGATGATGTACGGCAAGCTAACTTATAGCATTTGGTAGTGAAAAATGTTTATTAATTGACATGTTCGATCTATTAGAAATAAATTGAAAAACTTATAAAACATTTAGCTAGTGATGTTTTTTTTTAGTACAACAACATTGGGGGTGACCTCATGATCGAGACTACATGTCAATTACCGCTAAGCTATACTCGCTTTGGCATTTAGTTAGTGATGTTAGAAATAGAAATTTGAAAAAAAAAAGTAATAAAAATTGAAGTCGATCTTCTATTTCATATTTTAAAATAAGGTAATTTATTCTCTCAAGGTGCAATAAGACCGTAGTTTTGCACCGTTGGATATAAGAGAAATAACAAAAGTACCTCGATTTTGTATCCAACGATTATTAGGGAACAAACAAATTAAAGATTAACATCCAACGGTTTTAAAAATGAGTCTCATTACACCGCAAACACCTAATAATTTCTCCCACAAACACTAACCCAAAATTATATCTTAAAAAATTGAATAAGAGAGAGAGATCTTGGTCAGAGACAGCTAACATAAAGTTAGCTACATGAAGAAAAAAAGAAAAAAAAAAAAAACCAAACATATGTGTTTTTGAGAAAGTCCTAAACTCCACATTTGGTTTACTCTACACTCAATCAAATTCAAACCAAACCCTGAATTTCAGCTCAGATCTTGAATTCTGCAACAAAAAAGGAACAAAAATGTCGAAATTAAGCTCAAGCAGAAGAGTGAGTTTCAGCTCAGATCAGCCGACAGCTCTCCAAAGAAACAAGAAAAGGGTGATCACTGTATTCTGGGTTTTCCGGCTGCCGAAACCCGGCAGGTTCTCGCCGGAAAGTTTCCTCCGCCGCCTCGGCGTCAAAGTCGCCAAAGTTCTCCGATATGTCTCTTTCAGAAAGAGATCTTCGTCTTCGTGTTCGAAGAATAATAAGAACGCAGTCGTGTCTGGTTCTAATTTCAACAGATCCCATTCGGTTTCGGATTCCATGGAAGAATCTCACAGAGCTGAAGCTGTTAAAGATTGCATCCAGTTCTTCAACTCTTCTTCTTCTTCTTCTTCTTCTTCTTCTTCAGCTGTTTGATTTTTATTTTTCTTTTCCAGTCATCTTCTGTAACTGTTAATTAAGGTAATTTCTTGGTTCTTACTTTGTTTCATAATATTTTTTTTTTTTTTTCGTTTTTTTCTCTCGAAAAATTGGTTAAATTGTGGGTGTCTTAGTTTTTGAACTTTTAGGATTATGTTTGTTTTCCGTAAAAAAATAAAATGTATACGTAATAGATCTTTCAACTTTAAAAATTACCACTGAGTTATGCTTACTTTGACTCATGTCAATAATTTGATTAGTTATACCATGTTTGATAATCATTTCGTTTTTTATTTTTTGTTTTTGAAAATTAAGCCTATAATCACTATTTTTACCTACAAGCTTCTTTGTTTTTTATCTACCTCATTTCTCATGTTTTCAAAAATCAAACCAAATTTTGAAAACAAAAAAAAAAATAGTTTTCAAAAACTTGTTTTTGTTTTTGGAATTTGTCTAGGAACTCAAATGTCTCCTTAACAAAAATGAAAACCATGGTAGAAAGATTAAGAGAAAACAAGCACAATTTTCAAAAACCAAAAACGAAAAACGAAATAGTTATCAAATGGGACCTTAAATATTTGTGCCTTTAAATTCTTACATTTGTGTAAATTAACTTTATAGTTCAATATAACGGAGAAATGAAATAATAAAGTTCAAAATTAAAAAATCTATTATGATTTTTTAAAAATATTGGTGTGCTTGCTCCTATTTAAATGTAAAACTTTTTAAATTACAATGGTCAACCTTGATTAATTAATTTTAGGTTTATGATTGGATTTTAATTATTATTTCCTAATTTTAATGTCTATGGGAAGAAATTGAAGTAGAACAGTTTATGAAATTGGCCATTTCATTCCAAATAAACAGAAAACTTTGTCTCATTTCGTACCAAGATCCATTCAAAAAAGTTACTCTCCATTATTGTTATTATTTTTTTCTTTTAGTATTATTATTGTTATTACTTAAGAAACGTTGTACGTTCATAAATTATTTAAATTTTAGGTTTTGTACTTTCTATGCAATAAAGAATAAATCAAATAGAAGTTCATTTTTATAATTCTCTAGTCTCAAGATATATAAATAACAAAATAAGAGAAAATACAATTTAATTTTGGAAGCATAATGACAAAAATATTCGTATTAGAAAATATTTTTATACAATGAATTTGTTAATGGCACATATAGATAGATTTCAATGATAAAATAATTTGGGGTTGGCTGAATGATAATATAATTTAGGCTGGCGAATTATATATATAAAATTTAGGTTGGCAAGAAAAATAATAAATAAATAGATCAATTTTAGTCAATTAAATTCGCTTTAAACCTTGATTTAGTTCCTTCATCATCACGAAGTTCAATAGTTAAAAACTTTCAATGATTGAACTCTATCTTGTCTTGTGTCTACGGTAATATATTGAATCATCTTTGTCTTTTTCATTAAAAAAATAATAATAAAATAAATCATATCATAACACAAAAGTCTTAAAAACTAGTAGTTACTCTAATACTAGCTATCCCAATCCAATTAAGGCACACTTACATTAACAAAATAGCTTCATTCCTAGACTAAGTTCTTATCTTAGGAGTCTAATCTACTGTTTAATTTTTTTAAAAAAAATATATATATATATCTTAAAAGATTAATTAATTTATTTATTAATTATATAAAAGAAAGAAAGTAGGACCTTTTTTTTTTTTTATAGAAAATCCTACTTTCTTTCTAATTATATATAATAAAATTTTAAAAATCTCATTTATAGATATTTTTCTCTAAATCACAGAAGCTCTTTTTTTTTTTTTTCCTCAACTCCTCTTTCTTGTTATGAAAATACAAAGTTTTCATTTGAATGGTCTGAAATTTTTGACAATTTTTTTTTTTTAGTTCATTTTTTGACAAATTTATTGAGGGAGGCATAGAGAGCAATAATTGTGTATATATATTAATAACAATGATTTTGACAATTCTAACCAATAAGAATTCATTGGTCCAAAGAGCATTAAATGGGCATTATCAATAATTAAAAAAGAAAATCCAAAAGAAATCTCCTCTTCTTTTTGCAGCTACAAATGCAATAATTAAAAGGGAAAATCAAAAGGAAATGCCTTAAAATTTATATGGAAATTGGAGCTCCATTGTAGCTTGAGTTGAAGCTTTCCTTGAGGCCCACTGTAACCAAACCCCACTGAAACTTCCCCCTCAGCAATTAGAGTCATTGAATTTGAGATGTCAAAATCAGAGCCATTCAAGTCTCCTTCCCCTTATAAATGACATCTCATCAAATTGCATATTCCTTAAATTCATGGGTTTAGATTCATAAATCATTTCTAGGCCCTATTTTCTAGCAATTTTGTTTTAAGTTTTGAGAAAAAATGAGATGGTTTAGCATTAAGTTATTATTTGGAGTGGGAGAATTTGAACATCTGACCTCTTGATCGGAGGTTGAGAATTCAGGGGCAGGCTCCCATACATCGCTATATAGTATTTCTAAGGGAAAAATACATTTTTAGTCCCTGAGGTTTGGGTTAAGTGACACGTTGGTCCCTGAGTTTTCAAACTCAACAAAAATACCCCTAGGTTTGAGATAAGGAGCACTTTGGTCCCTGTCGTCAAATTTTCTGTTAACTTTTAACGGTTGCTGACGTGGCACTATTATTTTAATATAAAAAAATTATTTATTTTATTTTTTTAAATAAAAATATTAAAAAATTAAAATATTAATATTTAATTATTTTTTTATTCTTTCTCCCTTTCTCTCTCTCCTTCTTCTTCTTTTTCATCTTCTCCATCTTCTCCACCTTCTCCTTCCTCCTTCTTCTTATTCCTATGTCCGGCGACCGGCGACCGGCAGCAACCGCGACCTTTTTTTTTTTTTCCTTTTCTCTTCTTTCCTCTTTTTCGCCGCCGGTCCCTCCTCCCTCCCCCGTTCCCTCCCCTTTCTTTTTTTTTATTTTATTTTTTTAAAAATCAGTGAAGAAAGAAGAGAAAAAGAGGAAATAAGAGAAAAGGAAAAAAAAAAAAAAAAAAAAAAAGGTCGCTCGCGACGGCGGCGAGCGGTTGCCGCTGGTCGCCGGACATAGGAAGAAGAAGAAGGAGGAAGGAGAAGGTGGAGAAGATGGAGAAGATGGAAAAGAAGAAGAGAGAAAGGGAGAAAGAATAAAAAAAAATAATTAAATATTAATATTTTATTTTTTTAATATTTTTTATTTAAAAAAAATAAAATAAATAATTTTTATATTAAAATAATAGTGCCACGTCAGCAACCGTTAAAAGTTAACAGAAAATTTGACGGCAGGGACCAAAGTGCTCCTTATCTCAAACCTCAGGGGTATTTTTGTTGAGTTTGAAAACTCAGGGACCAAAGTGTCACTTAACCCAAACCTCAGGGACCAAAAGTGTATTTGTCCCTATTTCTAATGGTGCAACAGTAGAAGTAGTAGATAAGGGAAAGGGTAATTTGGCCATTTGGCCATTTTTCCATCAAGGCAATGCTTACCGATAAGCAAAGTATGTTTAGAAACAGAACAATCAATCGAGTTTAACAGGTGTTGAAGAACAGAAGTAGATGGATGACCTAACCTATCGTGCCACACACTGTATGAATTCTTGGTACCTACATTAGCAGTAAGGCTTACTTGTGCAGTAGACATGGACGAGGCAGAGATAGGGTAGAGGCCGTTCACGTTAGGGCCTTGGAACAGAGGTTTGCCCGTAGTTTTGTCCTGAATCGTGAAGGAAGAGGCATAAAAAATAAAGGAACAGTTGTTATCTAAACAGAATTGGTGAACTGAGAGAAGATTAGTATCAATATTGGAAACTCGAAGAAGGTTTGACAAGGTAAAAGTGTTATCAGCTAGAGAGATTCGGCTAGAACCAGAATGAGATATAGGAAGAGAATGACCATTACCCACTGTAATATTTTCTTCTCCATTGTAGGCATTGGAGATGCTGAGATTAGCCAGATCACTTGCCAGGTGAGCGTTGCAGCCGGTATCAGACAACCAGACTTGAGAATCTTGAGGAAATGCACTGTTCGAACATCCAACACTCCCAACACCAGAGGCAAAATTGTTCGACGTAGAGGACGCAGCCATAGCAGCAAGCTTCGCTGGCGGATGTCGACCTTGGAAGGAGTAGTTCATCCGATTGTAGCAGTCCAAAGCATTGTGGCCAAACTTGTGACAAATCTAACAGTGAACTTTGTTCGAAAATTGACCTGGAGAGGTGAAGAACTGATTATTAGAGACATCATTAGAATCAGGTGGGAAGAAATTACCACCACGACCACCACGTCCTCCTGAACGATTGGAATCGAAGCGACCTCGCCCTCGATTTTGACCTCTCCAATTTCCTCGACCCTGTGTATCAAAACTCGCAGCCATTGCTAAGTGTGGTACCGAGGTAGTATCATCAATCTTGGATTGTTTCTCAAGGGCCGATTCCTCGGTTTTCATCAGTATGTGAAGTTCGTCGAACGTCAAAATTTGGGACCTGATTCGAAGAGATGTCTTAAAGACATTATATGTAGCGGGCAAACCATTTATTATGTAAATGACAAGATCCTCCGCATCAATGATAACAGAGACGACGGCTAGACGATTCACTATATCTTTGACTCTCTGAACATAATGATCAACCGATTCGGCAGGTTTCTTGGTAATGCTCTGGAGCTCAGTCTTGAGACCTACGACATTCGTTCTTGTTGAGGAGGAGAAATGCTTTGCCAGACGATCCCAAACCTCCTTTGACGTTTTACAGCCAATCACGTAGGATAAGGCCGTCTGAGAGAGAGTAGCGTTGATTAAGGTAATGAGCACCTGATCTCTCTCGTACCACTGCTCGTATTCAGGATTCACCGGAGCAGACTCTGAAGATTGTCCTTCAACAGAAAGCGTCATCAGAAGAGCTTTGAATGTGTCATCGACGTATCTGAACAACTTGTGAGACTTCAGGAGTGGTGAAATCTGAAAATTCCACAGCACATAATTTGAAGAATAGAATCCAATCGCACGGAGACGAGATTACAGATGTTGTTCAAGAGAGAAACAGAATTGTTCGGAGTTGAACTCGAAACTAGGGCTTGGTCGACAGACATTTTCACAGAGGAAAAAAAAAGAATCGGAACGCGTGGAAGACGAAGATGACATTAGTCACGAGGCTCTGATACCATAAAGCACTTCAGAGTTTGATTGAATCTCCCACACTTTATTAACTGAGATTTATCAAATATATATACATACTGGAAGATAATAACGGACTATAACAGAAAGTAGTTATTATAAGAAGCTAATTAGGAGAAGCAACCTAATATATATTTACAAGGTATATGTCAATTACTGTTGAACTAGGCTCGCTTTGGCGTTTAGCGTCAAGTTATTCATTTTGTTATTCCCTTTTAATTTATATCATATTTTATTGATATCTATGAGTGTCCAAACCCGTTGGGCTTACACCTCACCTTTTCTTATGAGACAATCCTAACTCAACTTATCAAAGTAATTCATAAGATATTAAATTCTAAGTAAGTAGCGTAACTTTTCTTTTTTATACATAAGCAAACTAAAAAAAATGGTTCTTAAATAATCATAATTTTTAAGAAAAGATAAAGATCAAATATATCCTTAATCAATTAGAAAATTTTGTTTGTTTTGAAGAGCATATATAAATTGTCTTATATAAGCACATGAGCAATTTTTTCTCACCTGACAAATTATTGAGTAGATATAAAGTGCGAATAATATTATCAAGGGTCCAAATCTTACCTCTCACTTATATAAATAAACTAAAATGAATTTAAAATTAATATTGTTATCCAGATAAGAAGCAACATTTGCTAAACTCCTTCATTCAAAAAAAATGCCTCTTTTGCTTTTGTATTCAAAGATATGTTCAAAAGAGGAGCATCATTACTTTTTCAAAAGCCCTTCTAAACAAACAAAACCTTCAAAAGTAGAATATTTCCATTGTCACTGTCTCAAGGAGGGACCCCTCCATGCAAAGGATTTCTTTGCATATTAAGAAATAGTCTTTAGAGTCTTTTCAAAAAGAAATAGTCTTTAGAGTATTGAATCATTCTTCTTTAACACACCATCAAAGAAGAAAAATTCCTCCTCCATATGGGGAAGGTTAAAGGAAATAAGGAAAAAAAAAAAAAAAAAAAACTAACTAACTAACTTGTGTCAACTTGACCATACTTCGAATCCCTTGATTGTTGAACTCAGAAAAAGAATATATAAATATATATATTTTTTGAAAATTTGTCTAAACTTGTTAGACAAATATTAAGAAGATAGTATTTAAGATCCCAAAATGTATACATGACCCAAAACAAAAGATG
The DNA here is from genome assembly GCA_036850905.1 of Luffa acutangula. Lineage (NCBI taxonomy): Eukaryota > Viridiplantae > Streptophyta > Magnoliopsida > Cucurbitales > Cucurbitaceae > Luffa > Luffa acutangula. The sequence goes on along the minus strand of CM072087.1, from coordinate 48,534,889 downwards.
TAACAATCTTGTGAATAAGATATGGTCCAATGACCAACAAAGATCAGCAGTTCAAGTTTTGAACATGTTAGTACAGAGTAAAAGGTGAGGCTTGAGACTTGAGAGAGATATATAGAGTGAGATGAAGTAAATCATATAACCAAGTTGGAGTGAGAAATATTCAGAGCACCTGCTTCTTTTGTAGAGTCTTGCTTTGTAGTTTGTATAATTGTAGGAGAAACATCATTCTCAAGAAACAGAAGCCTGTGACCGCAGTTACGGGAGTTATAACCGATATCTTCAACAGACTCTTGAGCTCTTTTGAGAGTGAAAAATCCGGAGGACGAGCAAACATAAAACTTAGTTTCCGGATGCAGCTGCAACAGTAGCTGGTTTTGCATCCTCTGCTTTCTCATGCTCTTTATTTAACATCTAAATATACGTTTAGAGTTTTAGAGATAAAAGTCTTCACATCATCATTCTAGTGAATTAACATTGCAACTTGTAAGTAAAAAAATTAAGAAGGATGTTACCTTGTTATTAATCAAGTTATGGAGAGCAATCACACTTCGGATCAAAGAAGAGAGATATATAACCAGCATCATATCATTGGTTTTTACTGCATAAAGAGGGTGATATAGATAAAGCACAATCATCCCAACAAGATATAACCAAGCATATTTGGAAGTTTTGGCTTATTTTACCTGCAAATGCTTTTACCAAATCAGTCACATTCAGATTAGGAAGCAGGTTGAATACGTCCTGCGGTTAACGATACAATAAATTTTATTGTATTAAGAATTAAAGCAAAACAAGTAGCCTGTAGCAGATGCAAATTTACAAATTCAGCATCACTTTTTGTAGGCAGATAAACAAGGGGGAACCAGATTCATCCTTACAGCGCTAAGTAGTAAGAACATTGCATATGGAAAGCATTGCGCGTTCAGCTTGGTAAGTAGAAGATTTTGTTGGAGAGAAATGAGAATTTGGAAGAGAATTAAAAAAATCTCATCGATTATGATATTATATTGAAGTCATTTCCTCTTCTTGCGTGGAAGTTTAAAGCCTATTTGGATCTTTTCACAAGGATGACATGACTACTGTATTTTTTTAGTGGAACTCGGACATTCTGTTTAACATTCTGGTATACCTGAGGGAGGATGTCTTACCTTCTAACCTTTCTCCATAACTTAGAACATATAAAAACATTTGTACTGTTTTTGGTATGATATACACAATATGGGTATATGCAGAGAGGACATGTCAAAAGGTGAACCTGTAAATGGTATAGAATCTCGTGATTCAGTGGAAGTTTTTCATCAACAACAAGATCGAGGTAACTTCGAATCTCTCGCAAACGAGCATCTAGTCCTTTTAGAGCTATAAGCTTTCCAGAAACCTGCAAAATGAAACTCCAATCAACTGCAATTTCTCCATGAATTTCTATGAGCCATAAGGACTTTAGCTATAACTTAATATATACTTTGAGGTAAAGATGAAATGTAAAGATGAATAAATATGGAAGTCATCTACTGCCTAGTGACATTCACAACAGACCTCAGTAGCAAGCGTGCTGATGGTGGTGTCTTTAACATCTCTTAGTAAGTGTTCAACTCCTGTTGATGAGCAGGGTGAGAAAACTCAATTCTTACTAGAGATACGTATACCCATAAATAAAAATACAATTTGCCATCCCATGGAAATTACCAATTTCCTCAACCTCATGCGCTGCAATTTCTGAAGGTACGTGCACAAAAATCTTCTGGCTCTTTTGTGTGGCATTCTGTTAAAAATGAGGTATCAGTATCATTTTAATTTTTAAAAGAGTACAAGTGTACACAGTACACTTACTATATCTTGTTAGACTCCTTACTATTGTGAATTGTGTTCCATTTTCCAAATCAGTTGACTCCAATTTTCATGTTATAATTATAATAATTCTAACAGGTGCACAACTAAAAACGACATAGTGACATGACTATACCTCCTTAACTTCTTCAACATCATAATAGGCCTTGGTAGGTATGCCAAGCTCCTTAGGTTGGACATCAATAATCACAAGAACAGGATTTGGTAGATAACTGTAGTAGAAAAGAAAAAACAAATCCAAATGTCAATTATGCACATCCTTTTTCAATGCTGGATAGTTCCATTGGAACATGCTTTGAGAGAGAAACCAAAGTTAAATCACAAGAATGCATAAGAGTTCATATTGAGTATGACCATCCATGTAAAGATATAAGCACATCACTTCATTCAAACCAAATGCAGAAACGTGATCTTACTTGTGGAACAATTGGTGAATATCTAAATCATTTTTGTGTAGTTTAGGACCAGTACTATACCAGCCTACAATGTGCTCCTTAGCTGAAACAGTCAACAACATGATCATTACAAATTCAAATAAAAATAAAACAGGTAAATAAGAATATTAAAAGATATCAATAAAATAAAACATTAAATTTAAAAAAGAAAATAAAATAAAAGGAAAACTAACCATTTATTCTCTTGAACATTGAAAACATAGATTCATGATAGTTGTGATCAAGAAACCATATGCTAGGGTCTTTATCATCCTCCTCAAAGGGCACTGAAATATGAGTATAAATTACTTTAAAACAGTATTGGAAAAATACTTCCCATATTAGAAATATAGTACGATTCTGAAGAACCTCTGACCAACAGGATGCAAATGTACTAGAATTCTCAACAAAATTCTAGAAAATTTCTCTCAAAAGAGATAAATGTTTAAACTCGTTCAACACATCAACACACAAATGAGAGCACTTGCAGCCAAGAGGTGTGAGTCCGAATTCAACAATCTCAACCGTCAATGAGAATTCACTTTTGAGAAATTGAAGTAAATTATCAAGAAAATTGCTTCTTCAACTTACTTCAAACACGATTGAGTTTTATCTAGCTAACGAGTAACGATAGATGGGGCAGAATTCCATTTCGTACAAAAGTAATACTAAAATTCAGTCATGCAAGTCCTAATAATAAGCAGCAGCAACCAAATTCGCTTCAAATGAAACCACAAGTTCACATAAAATCACAAATCCTACTTCAGATAACAACCAGTAAAGCCAAATTAAAGTAGTTCCCAATCTCCAGAATTCTCGAACCCAACCTAATAACAAAGCCCTAGTTTACCACAACGAGTACAACCAATCTAAAATTTCCCTCGAAATCAAACAGAAATAAACCAAACCAGAACCTCTTTCAATCCAAACGAATAAACACCATATCAAGAACAAAAGCAAGTTGCTAAGAAATTGAAATAGAGAACAACCTGCATAGCTATTGGTGACATCAACAGCGCCTCTGAAGGAGCTTCCGAGTAGAACTCCGACAACTCGTTTACTGGTGTCTTTGGCGACTCGGTTGTAGCTGTCGACGATACTGAGCAGAACCAGAGGATGAACAACAACTTTCTCAATGGGTCGAGATGATATTTGCTGCGACTTGATCACGTCCATGGCGATATCTCAGGCGGCGTTCGGTGAGGTTTTTGCTTCGAACTTCGTTCTGGAAACTGCTCGCCGATGATCTTTGAAGAGCTTTCTTCTCCAAGTGGTAAAGGTTCACAGTCTTTTTCTGCTTTTCTTCTGGTTTGGTTCTCTTTTTATTTTTGGTTTCTTAATCCCAATTGGTGGGAAAATGAGTTTTAAGTTTAAACCTTTAAAAGAAAATTTAAGTTTAAAAAAGAAAAATGAACTGAAAAGTGAAAACTAGATATTTGATATTTCATTTTACAAAACTATTGGTTTTTGTTTTTGGAATTTAGCAAAAATAGAGTAGGAATTTGAACATTTTTTATATACTGTCATATTTTTAAGGGTTTATTTTGTTTGCTAAAAATAAAAAATTGAGAACAAGAAACTCAATCAAAGAAAAAAAAAACATAATTGTATTTCATGTCTTACAAATTGGATAATTTAAGGTCCGTTTGATAATCATTTGGTTTTTTGTTTTTTATTTTTTAAAATTATGTTTGTTTTCTCCTAACTTTCCTATCATGACTTTCATTTTGAATTTCTAGCCAAATTCTAAAAACAAAAAGTTTTTTGGAACTTTTTTTTTTCTTTCAAAATTGGACTTGGTTTTTGAAATCAATAAAGAAAATTGATATTAAAACAAAGAAACTTATAAGTTGAAGTAGATGTGTATAAGCTTAATTTTCAAAAACCAAAAACCAAAAATCAAATGGTTATCAAACCGGACCTTAAAAAATTGTTTAAAATGTGTTTAGCAATATATAAACCATCAAAATAGTTGTAGTTATCGATTAAATATAAGGTTGAATCTCAATTATTATTAATAAATTTATGAACAATTATAAATTTTGTATAATTATTATTTTATAATTTAAAATGAATTACAACACGATGTATTATATATATTTTTAAAATTTTAATAAAAATGAAACAAATTGATGACATGAAATAATATGTTTATTAAAGTCTTATATTTTCTGTATTTTAAGATTTCAAATTATAAATTTAGATACACAAAAGTATACAAAAATGTTATTTTGAAAATGATATTCTGGAAATTAAACTTATAAAAATGTACTTTTACAATCTTTTGTTTAAATTTGGGGAAAAAAATACTTCAAGATTTTAGTCAAATTTCAAACACAATAAAAAAAAAATAAAAATAAAAAAAAACCTTGTTTTTTCTGTTATTGATCGTTCAAGTCCCACCACCTCCATTCACCTGTAAATCTTTGGAAAAATAAATAAATAAAAACATGGATTTAGAGTAAATTTTATTTTACTGACTACTGTAAGATAAAAAATAAAGACACAATACCATCATATTATGTGTGATAATTTGTAGTACATAACTTGAAGTCTTCACATTGTAATGTTTTGAAGTGGGCAGTGGGTCAGCGAGCCAATCCTGAGTGGAAAAAGAGTCGAGCCAAGAAATTAGCAAATAAGTAAGTCAAATATATGACAGAAATCCCTTTCTATTCCTAAAATAGTTGAACTGTAATGTTGAATTCCTTCCAGTCCATGGAACCGTTTCCATCATGCTTCTACCTCAAACTGAGCAGTGCAACAAAGGAAGGATCACAGCTGTTAACAACTCTTTTCTTTCTTTTCAACATCGTACCATATCTCTTGCTTTTAAGGAAGACAAAATGAAAGGAACCATATTGAACGAAAGAGAAACCATTACAAGGTGTAGAGGTACCATAAGCCATAAACCATATTATCGGTATTGATTGACTGTGAAAAATATACACCATAAATTATCTGTCTTTATTTTAAATACAAAAATATCTTCTTCAACCAAACAGAAAGCTTCAGATTTCTCAAATTGTTCACTGCTAAAGTCTTTTCTGAGAGACTGCACCGATGGCAGATGTAGAGAGAGGGCAATGGTGGATTCTCATCGTTTAAGACTGACTTGGGAGCAGAATGCTAAGCAGCACCGATGGAGACTTCTGATCTGTAGCTAGGTATGCAAAGCCATGAACAAGTTCTGCTTACGAGCATGCTCTGGGATAAGTCGATTAACGGTATCAGGTGGTATGCCATCAAGCTCTGCCAAAAAGAAATCCCGAACCTCAGCATGAGAAGGTGCATGAAAGTAGGTGAACAGAAAATTGAACAAAAACCATTTCTGATAAAAGAAATAGATTCATCACATGTCAGAGATCCATAATGGACTGACTGGTTCCTGAAATTTCCTATGCATAAAAACTTGATAAAAACTTAAGCAATGCTGCAAAATAGATCTCAAGATATAACTTCACTCATCGAAATGGTTTCATCCAATTATTAGAGGTCATGTGTGCTACATATATTGGTTTGATGCAACATCCTAAGTTCCTAAATGGAAACCATGTCAATGTATGATCAAGATACCTAGTCAATAGTTTTCAAAAAAAAAGATACCTAGTCCACAGTTGTACATGTAATACATCTCTGCATCAGTGAGACAGCATACCGTAAAGCAGTAGTGAACAGGTAAAACTGCATACTCACCCTGAGGTTTAAAATTAAATAATGGAGGAAGTGGGCGGCCATTGGGAAGGCGTGTATTTGGGTCCCTCAACTCATCAAAGAAGGGGTGGACACAAGCTTCCAACTGAAGTAAACCACATAATATTACGATAAATGAATAATGCCCAACTCCCAAGAAAAATTAAAATAGAGGAAGCTGAGGAAGCTGAACACTTACAGCAGTACACCGCAAATTAGGTGAATACTGAAAAAACCTGCATACAAGGTCCACGGCTTCAGGAGGAAGACGTTTCTGGAAAACCTGTCCATGATTATGGTATTCAAATAAATCTCAATAGCAAGTCACTTGCTTTTCCTTTTTTCTTTTTTTTCTTTTTTTTGGGGTTAGCTAAGTGTATTTTACAACAACAAAGTAGGAGTACAAAGAAATGGAACTTAATATATTAGAAAACCAATTTGGGACGAACCAAGACAAATTAAAAGCATGCAGCACTGAAACAGACAAACGAAAAGCCCAATAGTGCATATGCAAGCTTTTCCCCTGCAATGTAACCAATATTCCAAAACCACAACTACTTTACCTTGTAAAGTAATTAACTGATTCTATGCACAAGCTACTAACCAAATTCCACCTGTTTATGTTAATGAAGAATAAACACTCTCAGGCATGCAACATAATAATACCACTAAAGAGGAGCCCCCAAAGGTTGAACATTTCGTAACTCTACTTAAATGAGCAGAACACAATGAACAGGAGCTGAGGAGGGAATGATACATAATTAATCCAACTGAGATACCAAGTAAAAATTATTCAACATTCAAAAAGATACACTTGAAGGTTGAAATTGTGAAAGGAATAGTGTATCCAACAATGAATCAAAACATGATAGTAAGCATGCCTCTTTCAAACAACGGCCTTTATTTGGAAATAGATGCCAATCTCTCGAAGCTTAATTGAAAATTGCATAGAAATCATTTGGAAGAGTGAGGAAATATAGACTTGCCTTATGCCAGGGATGAGGCTTAATCTGTGGGAACTTGAACTCAGTGTAGTTTGGATTCATGCATTTTATTTCTTCTCTAGTTGGAGTCCCCAAAACCTGTGTACGTGATTGAAATTTTGAAATGACACGTTAAACAATGTTATTTTTGTAAACAATATCAGTTTTCAAATGCAAACATATGATAGGCAGGTATCTCCTTCAATAGAACCACAACAAAAATGAACTCGACAAATGATCAAATCGCAAGAGCTACAGGAGACCCCATCCAAACATGAATTCTAAGCCACTATCATCCTATCGAGAAGTTAAAAGCACCCACTAGTTCTCCTAATCAAAAATACATACCACATATGTTATACCAAGCTGTACTGAAGCTAATTTTACAATCTTGAATGCTAGAACAAATCTACCTACTTTTGAGGACTGCCCCAATGTCCAGTCGAGACTTGAACTTAGAATGAGAATGGTAAAAAATGAAAAAGAATTAAAAATAAGGTAATAAATTGATAGACCCACCTTGATAATCTCAACTAGTTGGTCAACACCACTTTCACCAGGAAAAAGGGGCTGAAAAGTTACCAGAATCATCAGTATTATGAATAAAACACACGCAAAATCCATATAGTTGATTTGAGTACGCCACCTTTCCAAGAAGTAGCTCAGCCATCACACATCCTGTTGACCATATATCAATTGCAGTAGTGTACTCAGTGGCACCAAATATGAGTTCTGGGGCACGGTAGTATCTTGAGCAGATGTAAGAAACATTAGGTTCCCCTTTCACCTGAACAAATGGCAAGCAAATTTAATAAATTCAGAAGGAAAAAAGGCAACAGGCCTCCACACCATAAATGGTTCAAAAAGTACTTACCAATACTTTTGCACTCCCAAAGTCACAAAGTTTGAGCTGATGTGTATGTGGATTAACCTGGAAATGAAAAGTTTTTCTTGAGGCATTACTCAAAAACATTTTAGTAATCCATTTCTTTTTTCCCTTTTAGTTTCAGTTAAGTAAAACTAAAAGAAGAAAATAAATAATGAACAGAAACATATGAAGCCAAGCCATTCTACTAATAAATCCATTGATCCTAATATCCCAGCCAATCAAATATTCGTGAAATTGTATAATAGGTGAACGTATAGACATTACCAGACTTTAAGCCAAATTCTATGGTTGACCAGAAGTTACTACAAGGGCCAGCTCCTTATATGGAAAGCAACAGTCACAATATCAGAACAAAATTATGTGCTGATAGCAATAGCATTAAGATGTATCCCATAAACCTTCCACTTTAAGTCAAGTTAACCGCCAAGTAAAATTTTCACATCTTTATAATTAATATTTACAACAAATTCAATCAAGTAATGTTGAAGTTCTTTAGTACCAAAACTCATAGCACTGGTGACCCACGCAATTATCTAAATTCCAAAAATAATCTTAAATTTCAGAAATTTTAAAACTTGCACCCTGTTTTGTTTCTTTTGTGATTAATGTTTTTGGATAACAAAATAATAAAAGATGAAAAGAAGGCAAGAGAGGCTACCATATGGCACAAAAAAGTAAATGTATGAGATAACGAGGTTGAAACTCAATTATGAATGAGTAAAATAGAGGAATATCCTCAAAAACCTAACAAACAGATCCCAAGGTGATGCAAGAAAAGCTCTAAGCCCCACATTAGGGTTTTCATCAACATTCAATCCAAAAATCACAAATTTATTCCCTTTGTCTTTCTATGGCAATTTTTGGAGTAGAAATGGAGAATCAAAGGAAAGCAGTCTATGGAACCAAATCCAGTAGTATGGAACATTTTCCTTTCCAAGTGAAATCCCCTAGTATATGAAAGAATCAATAAAACATAAAGAAATATTTCAATCCGGTTAAATATTTCCACCTACATGGTATCAGATACACCACAATGAAACTAATATTATTTCTTAAGGTGACACTGTAACATAACAAGAAACACATGCAAACCTGGCTGAAACAATTAGGAACGATAACATAGCATATAAAACATTATACTAAGCTCATATCCAATAAGTCTAACATATAAACCTGAAACTCATGAGAGAAAAACCTTACAAGTAAGTTTTGAGGTTTGATATCTCGGTGACAGATACCAATGCAATTATGTATGTACGCCAGTGCCCGACATATCTGCAACATAACAGATAAATGACCATAAGTTTTTTTTTTTTTTTTAATAATGAACCACAATTTCATTGAGAATAAACAAAATAATACAAAGGCAAACAAAAAATATCAAGGCCCCCCAAAAAACAACCTCATTAGATAAAGGGGATCCAATCCAAAAGAATGAGACCTATAGAACAATTACAAAATAAGCACGAAACCGACGCCCAAAGAGAGACATAATATCTAGACAAATGACCATAAGTTTCTAATAGTATAATGACAAAACATTACAGTAGAAAATGGAACAAAAGCCCTTCTACTACAGAGGAGTATAAATATGATAGTTATCTAATACTACAACAGAACCAACCAAAGTTGTTTAAATTTTACAATTGGAATTCACAACTGCCTCATACCTTCATTCAGGAAGTCTAATCATGCAAGGACATATACAAGGAGCAATAGAGAAAAAAATGTTCCAATCTCCCGTGAATTACTATTGATCAAATACCTGATAGGTATAAAGTTTAACATAGATTAAGGGCATTCGCTGACTGATCCTGCTGTAGTTCCTTGCAATACGGTTGACAGTTTCAGGAACAAATTCAAGCACGAGGTTCAAATAGAGCTCTTCTTTGTCTGTTGTTGAAAAGAAACAATGCTTTAGGGAAACAATATTTGGGTGATCCAACATTTGCATAATCTGCAGCTCCCTATTCTTGTATCGCTTGTCTTGAAGAACCTTCTTGATTGCAACAATTTCTCCCGTTTCTCTACATTTTGCCTATCAAAAGTGACCAGGTTACCTCAATTTTTCAACTATGAACTTGCACAGAAGAAACATTGAATGAGCATTAGATACCACTTATACTTACTTGAAAAACAACACCAAAAGAACCAGTTCCAACTACATGTTCTGCAATATAGCTGATATTCTGGCACACCATAGCAAAGCATATGTCATAGAACAATTAAGACATCGTCATCAATTAAGACATCATCATCAGTTACATTTTTGCTCCCGACCTGCTTAGATTGACCATTTCGACCACCAATTGTGGTTCTTATCACATGCCCTGCTTCAGCACCCACTCCATCAATGATGTCCGGCTCACTATCCTACACGAATGAAATCATAAAAATGCCAAAAGAAAAAGGGGGAAGTAAAGTTGCCATGCTGTCATCTAGAATAAATAGCTTGGCTAAAGCTACTGCTGACTCTAATAAGAGACTGCAAAAGTTTCATTAAACTGTCAAGACTTGAGCTAGAAAATATAAACCACCAAAATCCAGAAGCTTACTCTGTCCTCGTCAGTATCTGTCTTATCCCTCAATCTCATCTCAAGCATCTCTCTCCCGAGCCAGTCAACTGAACTAGACGAACCCTTGAAGCCATTGATAGACCTAGAACTGCCAACTCCCCCATTTCCTAGGCTTGCAGACGCCATTATATTATCTCTGTTCATTAGGAGTACTAGTCTTAGTTACCATCACGCGGCTTTGTATTCCTGCACTCCACACTACCCACGAACCAAGGTTTCTATTGAAATGGCAAGAAATAGAATTAGGGACGAAATAAGAAGAGGACAAATAGCGAAAAAAGACGATGATAAAAGTCCAATAAAATATATAAATGGTAACAGATCGAAGGAGATAAATATTAGCGATATCAAAAATACGGCTGCGATACTCCGACAAAATTAAAGATTATGCCATTTGGTAAACGAAGCAGACGAGATTCGCCCATTATAGTTCGTTTTCTTTTGAACACCGAAAATGGGTCTTTACAACAATCACAATCAGAATCAGAATGCGAATAAAGCTCTCAAGCATGATCTGCCTAAAGACTCAACCAATAAAACAAACACACACGGTCGGATCTAAACTTCAATCACACAGCCTCAAATTCCACAACCAAAGGCAAAATTGAATAGCAAACCACGGGATGAAAGAAGCAATAGGACAAAAACATACAACCGATACAATTCATTTGGAATAGAATCGGCAAAGAGCGTGCCGAAATAGGCAAATGAACCCTAGAAAAGGTCGGAGAAAGGAAAATTGAAGCAGATCGCTAGGAAAGGACGTTAACCTGGGAGGATTTCGCCGGCGATAGGAAGTAATGGCCGTTCATCATAAGCTCCCGATGAGAAATTCGGTGGGCGATTATTCTCTGGCTATGGCTCTGATTTGTAATTTTATGGAGTGTTCATGGTGGGGGAGTGGAGGTTGGATTTGCTCAGTTAGCGTGAAGTGCAGTAAGGTAGAGGAGAGAGGCTGTAGAGCTTCGCGATTTCGTTAATAAAAGAAAATATGAAAAAGAAAAAACAGGGGAAAAAATCAAAAATTTTAAAAATAATAATAATAAATTTATAATTAAATTACACCCCACTCTAAACTCTTTTAATTAATTTTGTATTGAGTAAGTTCAAAAACCCTAATTAATGTCTAATGAGTTTTTAAACTCTTAGTAGTTTTGTATTTAATAGAACCTAGATCTAAAATTTAAAGTTTAATGGCAAAAGTGAGCATAGCTTTAATGTAATTGACATATACTCTCGATTAAGATGTCAGAGGTTTGGATCCTGGTATGAAATTCTAAAGACTAAATTTGTAGTTTAACTTTTACAATATTACTCTTCTGGACCTTTTAAGCATAAATTATTTTTTTATAAGTCTTGAAGGGACATTGTTTATGTGTTAATATACACCTTACCTTTGTTCATATTGACCTAATTTTTCTTTAAGTTCAACAAATATAGGAGTGAACATTGACCTTTGGTTGAGGAGTGAAAATTTTGAACATTCACATTTAAGGAAAAGTATAAAAAAAAGTATGGATGTGTAGTTGTGCTCTAATTGATAACCAAATAAATATATTTTCACATTTGGTAAAGGCTTAGATTTTTTTTTTTAATTTGATTATTTAAGAAAAAGGACATAAACCATTAGTTAAACTCTTTATATTCTTTAAATTAAAATTCAATAAAATTTGAAAATTATAACACTAACTAATACTATTAAGCAATATGCTCACTTTGAAAAAACCAAATGATTTGTAAAAGTATATCATAAGAAAATTTACTTTAAAAAAAAAAATTAAGAAAATAATTATATAAATATATTAGGTTAAAATAAGTTGAAACACAAATATTTGATTTGTGAATTTAGAAAGTTGAGATTAGTATGAAATGTTGCTAGAAAGTTCAAACCTGATATATTTAACAAAACTATAGTCACAAAGTCTAAATTTATTTAATTTGTGTTAATTTTTAGAAACATAAATTTCATAAAAGTTAACATGTAAAAGTTGGTTTTAGTATTACCATTTGTGTATGAAAGATATAAATTTAAACCTTCTATTTTAAAGTAAGCTATTAATTTTTTAAAGTTATATTCAAATGGACAAAAAAAAAATTCTGAAAAGTTAAATTTTATGTTATTACGTAGCTCCATTTATATAACTAGTTAAAAAAACACGTGCAAGGCACGTGAAAGCTTACTGTTTTAATTGAAATCATTCTCTCAATTGACACCTCAATTTGAAGAGTAGCGTACTGCCAACAAAGATTGAACGACAAAATATAAATTGAAATTGATAATAAAAAAAACTGATATAATAAGATAGTTTATTCATCTCACGAATATTTGTTTGATGTTCTTTAAATAGATTGGTTTCTAGAAGAAGAAGAAAAATAAATAAATAAATAAATAAATTTTTAACAAATTGAACCTTGATTAACAACATTTTATGAATAAATTTACGGTTTGAATCACATTGGCGAATGGACGTGCGGTTTCAATGTATAACTACCACCATTAAATAGTTGTGTCCCTCGAGCATAAATTGCAACCATTCAACCCTTCTCTCAATGATACATCATCTCGAAGAGTCGCATACTGCCAGCAAATATTGAATGAATAAAATAAGAATTTGTAAAATATGTACGGACAAAAAAGAGAAGTAAAGATTCTCCACTATAACCCCGTGGAATTAAAAAGTAATGAAAGAGATTGATATTATAAAGAACACATGGATGTTAAAACTTAAAAGTAAAATACATACCATGGAATTAAAATAAAAAAATTATAAATTGAAATTGATTTAAAAAAAAAAAAGTGACATAAAGATAGTTTATTACCTCATAATTATTTTTTTAGTATTCTCCAAAGGAGATTGATTTGTGGAGAAAAGAAAGAAAGAAAGATGTATTTAATAAATTGGTCATTATTAAGAGAATCTCTTTATAAACAACATTTTTAAACACATTTTTACTATTAGATGGTGATGTTTTACATCTACGATTGGATTTGCCATACACATAATAGATGCACCAATTCAATATATAATTACCTTAATTTGAATAGTACTTATGTTTCATCAGTATACATTGCAACTCTCAACGGACACCTCAACTCGAAGAGTTGTGTCCCGTCAACAAAGATTGAAGGGCAAATGGGAATTTATTAAAAAAAGTAAGGGCAAAATAGGAATGCAAAAAAGTCTCCCCTCTTAAAATTAAAACAATAATTGCTAGAATCCCCTTTTAAAAAGACACATGCAATGCATATGGTTAAAAATCTTTAGAACTTAAAAAAAGTATACATGAAATTACGGATGAATAATACGTAGAAAATTTAAAAATTATGTGTACTAAAATAACTAAAAAGTTATATTGATATTATATAATCAAGTTTGTTCATAATCCAAATATATATGATCAAAATTTTCGATTCAACTTATGACAATTACTCACAAATTATGATTCAAAGATTTTGTTCCAAAGATTTCATAGAATCTATATTTTAAAATTATGTGAAATTTTACTTTTTTGAAAAAAAAAATATTGGTTATTATTATATATTTTTCTACCCAACTCATCTCATGTGTTTATAAAAAAATATATATATTGTGTTATAATTTAGAATTATAATATAGATATTTCATTTATAAATGTGCAAATGAAAGTATATGTGAAACTTCTTTGTTTTCAACCAATAATTGTACTTTCCAATTTAAATTTAATTGTAGGAGAATTTTTATGCTAAAAATGGGAGCAAAAAAAAAGCAAGTTTGAGTTTTACCTTAGTGCTCATGAGTAAAAATCAAAAGCTTGGTCTTGAGAATAGTTGAAATCCCCCTTGTTTCAATTCCTAAAACAAAAGTTTCTTAATTCGTCTCAAAGTTTCGCTGTGATACAATTCAGTGTTTTCTTTACAAAGAACAAACACTTGAGATTTCAAAAAAAAAAAAAAAAACAAAAACAACAAACACTTTAAAGTTCTCATTCCTATCGCTTGACAATTTGATATGAAAAAATAGACAATATATACTGATAACTATGTTTATTTATTTTTATACATGGATTGCACTTATATATGAATGAATACACTAATTCAATGTGTTACCTCTGTCCAAATAGTTCTATTCTATCTGCATAAATTACACCTATTCGACTTAAAATTTTAATTTTTAAATATATTTTGTAAAGTCAAATTTTTAAGAACCAACTTCATTGTCCTAACATCTCTCAACGGACACCTATACTCGAAGAGTCACATCCCAAAGATGGAAGAATCACCTCTCTTATACAAATTTCTCTCAACGGACACCTAAACCAAAGAGTTGTGTCCCATCAACAAATAGTGAAGGGCAAAATAGGAATTAAATAAAATTGTAAGGGTAAAATAGGTATGTAAAAATCCTCTCCTCTTAGCCCATTTTATATATAGTATAGATTTATATATAGTATAGATTGGTTCAAAAAAAACTTTATACAAAAATAAAATCACATGTAAGATGGACTTTTCGGTCATAATCCACGAGCCAAAGGCCTAAATTATTTCCATGATAGCATTGGTTTCTCCCCCACAAAACTTCCTTTAATTTCTTCCACCTCCCCATAATGCCCTTTTAGAAAGTTATAAATAAAATATCAAATTTTCGACAACTTATCGACTTAAGCTTTTTCGGGTTAGTGGTGATTTAATACACAACCACTTTTCTCTCTTTTTCTCACTTTTGTTTTTTCCGAATGGATCACACTCTCCACATTTGACAAGCTTTGGAATCTCTCTAGGTCATTTTTTTAGTTCAACAGGGTTGGAGAATGAATTCGAATATCTAAAGATTAGAGGTATATCGTGTCTTAACTAATTGAGTCATGCTCAAGTTAACTAAAATCTTCTTATATTCAATTACGTTAGATTAAATCCAATAACATCATAATTACCTACTTTTTAAGTTTTTGAATCGGGATGCTTCAAGTTTTTTGAGATTTTAAACTATTCTTTTAAAAAGAAAAAAGAAAAAATATATATATCTTCTTCAAGTTCGAATTATAATTTTATGTAATTCATGTAGTTAACACCATCAACTAAATAGTAACACAACACGTGTTTACCTAGATTATTGTTGGCCAAACTAGCATGATAAAACATATATAGACGATCGACATAAGTAAGTGGTCATTTTAAATCAAATAAATTGACATGTGCAATATACTCTTCTTTTTTATAAAACAACTATTAGACATCTTTTGTAACAATATCATGCATTATAATTTGTCTCCTAATTCTACTCTCTAAAGAGTAAAGTAGGATTGAGATTTGATCAATTAAAGTAGCAAGGTAAGATGTATACAATAAGATTGATGGGGTCGAAACATAACTTTTTTTCTTTTATTAAAGAGGGTGTAAATATAAGATGACCACACTAAATCTAGCGTGATAAGCTAAGAAACCATATTAGGTATATGTAGTTCAACATTAGTGTCAAATGAGAAGGTCGTTGTCTGTCTCCACCATAAAACAATGTCACAACTAAGTGCCTAAATCGACCTAACCAGAATTATGACATTAGACCCCACACCTTCAAGAACTTCTCACTTTTGACCAATGAAATAATGACATGATTACTAAACTATACTATTACTTTTGAATAGGCACATTCTAGCCAAAGTACCAACAAAAAATCCTTTCTTCCTTCCAATAAATATGGAGTGTGTGTTCATTGTTTAGGTACTCAACTAATCTACTTATACCACACCAATTTCTAACCTCTCGTTTAGTGCAAGTACTCTGTTGTTAGCTTCTTCTCTTCTCCTTCACTATCTTCATTTTCAAAGATCGGAAAATGCCAATGTGAAGTAGATAAATTTAGACACAATTTGTCGTCAAATTTCAACAACAAGAGACTATAAAATTTCATAGATCAATATAAATACATTTTAAACCTTAAAAACTATTGATATAGTATCTGTTGAAAGAGAAATTTTGGCCAATGACAAATTGCCACGTCATTATTTAAAATTAATGACAAAATTATAATTAATTAAATTTGGGACCAATTATAAATCGACATGTGTCCCAAATTTAATTTGAAGACAAAGTTGGCCAATTATAATTTTTTAGGGCCAAATGTCCATTTGATCAATTAATTAAAAATAAATTATTTTGATCAGATTAATTGATTTGACCAATTAATTAAAGAAAATAATTAATTGGATCAAATTTGGGTCTTTTAAATATTTGGGTCATATGGTTTTGGATCAAATATAAACCAGACTCAAGCTCAATAAAAGCCCAAGCCCAAGTTGTTAGGCCCAAAAGTCATCAGGGCCCATCCAGCGAGAACTCTATAAATAGAGGAGTTCTCCTCCATTTCAGGGGTTCAGAAATTCTACACTCCCACAAAGACAAGAGTTTAGAGTTTCAAAGCTCTCAAGCAGAACCAGAGAATTCAGAGAGACTTCACCAAGTCTGAAGATCGAAGACTCTCTGCAATCCACAAGTTCAAGTGTTGAACACTTCTTGAAGACCAAACACTCTTCAAGACTTCAACACTCCTTGAAGACCAAATACTCTTCAAAACTTCAACACTCCTTGAAGACCAAACACTCTTCAAGACTTCAACACTCCTTGAAGATCAAAGACTCTTCAGGACATCAACACTTCTTGAAGACTGAAGACTCCTTCAAGACTAGAAGACTTCAAGCTCCAAGAATCCATTGAAGCTTCAGACTCGGGATCAAGCGTTCCAGCCCTCGAGTGAAACACATTCACACACAAGAGAGAGAATCAGAGGATTAAAGTTAGAGATTGTACACCCACACGCATATTACATTAATACAAATATATTATTTATTCCACGTGTCTCCATCCCCGAAGTTACGTGCGAACAGTATCAAAAGAATATAATTCTCAATCTATAAGAACACTAATAAAAATCACACTTGCGGCTTTTTAGTTTTTAAATCAAAATTTACAAAAAGTAACTTCTTGTATTATTCGTTTAATATTACATAACAAATATAGAGATAGAAACTTGAATTTATCAAAGAAAGTCGAGTAAAATGGTGTAATTATTAAATTATGTTTAAAAAATTGACTTATCACTTTTTTTAAAAAAAAAAAAATTAATTAATTAATTGTCCTTGAGCACGAGGGGTAGTATGGGAAATGCGGATCCAAATAGAAGATGAGGTGATAATGGTAGGGACGAATGCAACGCTGCCTCGAGAAGACGATGCTGACATGGCAATCTGTACTTTGACTGAATAAAATCTAAATCCCATGCCACGTGGCTTTAGCTAAGCCCGCAACCTTAGCGACTGATGACGTGTCAAAATTCCACAAAAATAATGGGATATGGAATGCCAATCCTTTCCTCTGTCGATATTCATCATCAGATATCGACCATATCCGGACCCTTTTTTTTTTTGGACTAAATTATAAAAAATACTTGTGAACTACGGGTTTTGTTTGAATGTGTTTGAACTTTAAAAAGTTTAAAAAATATTCTTGAATTTTTAAAAATGTTTAAAAAATACCATTACTGTTAATTTTTTTATGGAAACTATTGATGGTCAGATTTCGCTCAGGAATCGATCCATCGCTCTACGTGACTGACAGCAGTGAATTTGTAGATGAGCGGGAGAAACATGACCTGCAAAACAGACAAACGCTACACACCGGTGTGGTGTCAACCACACAAGCTCCGATGTCTAAGTTAGCTTTGATCAGGAAGCATGCAGAATGTACTTTTGGGTGAAGTTTTTGGCGTACCTGAGTATGTGCATCGTCTCCTCTTTTATAAGCTCCCGTTAGGGTTTGCACAGCTGCCAACCTCCTGGTCATCTTGGGCCTTTGGCCCTGGTCGGCCTCGGCTGTGGGCCGAGGCCGACCTCCTCCTCGGCCTCGACTGTGGGCTGAGGCCGACCTCCTCCTCGGCCTCTCCCTTGGACCGAGGCCGAGGGGAGTTGTTGTGGGTCGGAGGGAGTTCTGACCCTCCGTTTCGTCGGTTTAACCTCTTCTGATTACGGACCAGGCCAGTTTGGGCCTTATTCTGCATAAAACTCAATTGGACAATTTTCCCTATAACAGAAACCATTAAAGTTTCAATTTCATTAATACTCTTGAAGTTAAAAAAAAAAATAAATAAAATACCCTTATAAGACACACACATATATTCTTTCCTTTTTGTTCTCTCTGTTTGTGTATGTTAATGATAAAAAGAAGAAGTGTTTATCAGACGAATTTCAAGAACAAAATAAAAGTCATCTTAGAGTTTCAACACGAAAATCTAGTCAAGCTCTTGAGATAATGTGTTGAAAGAGAAGAAAAACTCTCAGTCTATGAATACATGACAAATAAGTAAAACTTCTCATTTATCTTCATGGAGGAAGAATATACGGTGAGAGAATGAAAAGAAAAAAAAAAACATTTTCCAATAAGGGTATTATTTATTTATTTATTTTTTAAAGTTCAAGGGTATTAATGAAACTGAAACTTTAACGGTTTCCATCCAAATTAACGGAAGGGGTATTTTTGAAAATTTTTTAAAGTTTAGAGGTATTTTTAAAACTTTTTAAAATTTAAAGACATTTTCGAAACAAATCTCATAGTTCAGGAGTATTTTTTATAATTTAGTATTTTTTTTCCTTCTTTTTTCCCCTAACATTATATTTTCAATTACATTTCTTTTATTTTCTATTGTTCTTGCAAAATATATCCTTTTTTGAAGTTAAATCTAATTTCTGATAACCATTTCGTTTTCTGTTTCCTGTTTTTTGTTTTTCATTTTTTAAAAACAAGGTTGTTTAATAACCATTTCTGTTTTTGGTTTTCTGTTTTTTTAAACGTTTTTGAAATTATAAGCAAATTTTAAAAACAAAAAAATAAAAAGTAGTTTTTAAAAACAGATTTCTGTTTTTCAAAAACTCATTTTTCTTCTAATGCTTATTATTTTTTCCTCTTTTACCTATTTCTTTCTACAAATTCTTTTTTATATTTTTTCTCTCTCTAAAACATTTTTCTCTCAACAAAATTTCTTTTTCTCCCTCTAAAATTTTTTCTCTCAATTTTTTTTCCTCTATAACTCATCTATTTCTAAAAAATTATCAATATATAACTTTTCTATTCCTAATAAACATATTCTACATTTTCTTTTGAAAAAAAAAAATCTCGCAAAATTTTCTCTCGCTACACTTTTTCTTTATTTTTCTAATTTATCGTTATTTTTTCTAGCATTTCTTTTATTCTTAACCTTGCTATCTCTATAAAATTTCTCTTTTTACTTAATTTTTCTATCTAAAATTTATCTCTTCTAACCTAACTTTTTTTCTTTTTTTTTCTATAACTAATATCTTTTATGGAGTCTAACTAATATTCTCTCTCTAAACATTTTTTTTCACGTCTCTGACTTTTCTATGTTTAACTTTTCTCTCGAAAATATTATATTTGTGTCTCTAAATTTTTGTTTCAATGTCTCTACACATATTTCTCTCTCTAAAAACATCTTTTCATCTCTCTAATTTTTTAAAAACTGAAAACCAAAAATAGTTATCAAATAGTTATCAAACATATATGGTTTTTGTTTTTAAAAAACAGAAAACTAAAAACCAAAAACCAAAAACCAAAAACAGAAAAACAAAAAACAAAAAATTGAAATGGTTATCAAACGGGACCAACTATTTAGATTTTTGTACTTTCAAAAGATTTGTTTTGAGCTTTCGTCATTAACATGTCACTCGATACCTGAACATTTTATATTCCTCAACCAATTTTTAAGCATCCAAAACGTGCTCATTTAGTATGTTAATACGTATGTCAATGCACATTTTAATCTCTTATTTCCTATTCTTTCTGAATGAGTCAACTTTTTTCCTTTTTCGCTTTGAAATAATTAAACTTGTTTATTAACGATGTGCAAAACAATTTTATAAAAATGAAAAACAAAATGTGTTATCAAACACAAATGCAATTCAAAAACTAAAAACAAGTAACTTGTCAAGGGTCGTTTGATAACCATTTCGTTTTATGTTTTCTGTTTTTGTTTTTCATTTTTTAAAAATAGGGGTGTTTGATAACCATTTCTGTTTTTTGTTTTCTGTTTTTTAAAAACGTTTTTGAAATTATAAGTAAATTTCAAAAACCCAAAAAAGTAGTTTTTAAAAACAGATTTCTGTTTTTCAAAAACTCATTTTTCTTCTAATGCTTACTTTTCTTCTCTTTTACCTATCTTTCTCCAACAAATTCCTTTCTCTATTTTTTTTTTCTAAAACGTTTTTTACTCTACAAAATTTATTTTTCTCTCAAAACTTTTTTTTTCTCTATATCTTGTCTATTTCTAAAAACTTATCAATAACTTTTCTCTCCTTAGTTAACATGTTCTAATTTTTCTTTTGAAAAAAAAAAAGTCACCAAAATTTTCTATCGCTACAACTTTTCTTTATTTTTCTAATTTATCGTTATTTTTTTAACATATCTTTTACTCTTAACCTTATTATCTCTCTAAATTTTCTTTTTTTTTTTAATTTAATTTTTTTAATATAAAATTTATCGCTTTTACTCTTACTTGTTTTCTATTTTTTTTCTAACTAATATCTTTTCTCGAGTCTAACTAATATTCTTTCTCTAAATATTTTCTTTCATCTCTCTAAATTTTCTATGTTTAACTTTTCTCGTCTTTCAAAAAAAAAAAAAAAACTTATCTTGAAAACATTTATATTTGTGTCTCTAAATTTTTATTTCAACGTCTCTACACATTTTTCTTTCTCTAAAACATCTTTTCATCTTTCTAATTTTTAAAAAACCAAAAACCAAAAACAGTTATCAAACAAGGTTGGTTTTCTTTTTTTTTTTTTTTAAACAGAAAACAAAAAACAGTTATCAAACATATATGGTTTTTCTTTTTTAAAAACAGAAAACCAAAAACCAAAAACCAAAAACAGAAAAACCAAAAACAAAAAACTGAAATGGTTATCAAACGGGGCCTAAATGTGTTACTTGTCAATTCAAAATGTGTTAAATTTATGTTTAATGAAAAACATAAATTTGAGCATTATCAAACGACTCTTAATAATCTCTTCAGTAGAGATCCTATCTTCCCACTTGTCAAACATGATCTAAACTTAAACTATTTCGAGCCCACGTCATATTTCTAATTAAAAATCATCCAAATACATACATAATTATAAAACACAATCAAATAATTGTATCGATTGAAATCTATTTTAATTGAGGGGACATAGAGCCAATAAAAGAAAAAAAAAAGAAAATACACTTTTGGTCCCTGAGGTTTGGGTTAAGTTACACTTTGGTCCCTGAGTTTTCAAACTCAACAAAAATACCCCTGAGGTTTGAGATAATGAACAATTTAGTCCCTGCCGCCCAATTTGTCGTTAAACCCTAATAGACTGTTGACGTGACACCACAATTTTAATAAAAAAAAATATCTTTTAAATTTTCTAAATTAAAATAATATAAATATTATTATTTTAATTATTTCTTCTTCCCTCTCTTACCCTTCTTCTTCTCCATGTTCATCTTCTTAATTTTTCTTCATATCTCCGGTGGCTGACGGCCACCGCTCATCGCCGCCGCCGCCGTCGCCGGCCGTCGGCGGACTGATTTTTTTTTTCCTTCAATTTTTTCTATTATTTTCTTTCCCTTTTCTTTACATATTTCCTTCCCAGTTTTTTCAGTCGACATTCAGGCCCTTCCTCTCGATTTCTTTTATTTTTTAGCGAGTCGAGTTCGTCTCCTCCCTCTCGACTTGAACATGTCCCACGCAAAAAGAAAACCCAGCCATAGAGAGGTCGGCGCGACACTGGTAGGTCGGAGCAGTGCACGAAAAAGAAAACCTGCAGGTGTCGGAGCAGAGGCCAGCTTGACAGCGCGGGCGATGCAGGTGGCGCAGTCGGGCATGGAAAGGTCGGCGCGACACTGGTAGATCTGAAGTTGATCGAAGACCCGCGCTCGAAAACCCACTGGTAGATCTAGTAGATCTGAAGACCCGCTACTCGAAAACTCACGCCGGACTTCACTAAAACGAAAAAATCCGCTATCGAAGACCCACGCAACGCTCTGTTGGAGTAGAATCGGCTGGCGTCAGCTTTGTGGTCGGAGAGAGAAGAAGATCGACTTGAGGAAGAAACAGACGATGGCCACACAACTAAAAGAAGGAGAAAAAAACAAGTTTGCAGGCAGCGGTGGCCGACGACGGAGAGCTAGAAGAAGAAGCGGTCGACGATGGAGAGCTGGGAGAAAAAGGGGAAGAAAGGGGGAGAGAAATGGTGAGAAAGTTGAAATAATAAAAAAAATAATAAAATAATATTTTTTAAAAAATTAATTTAATATTTCTTTTATTTTAAAATTTGAAAAATTATTTTTTAAATAAAAAAAATAAGTGCCACGTCATCTACCCGTTAGTTTTTAACGGAAAAATGGATGGAGGGACCAAAATGAAACTAAAATCAAACCTTAAGGACTAAATTGTTGAGTTTGAAAATTCAGGGACCAAAGTGTCGCTTAACCCAAGCCTCAGGAACCAAAAGTGTACTTTTTCCCCCAAAAAAAAAAAAAAAAAAAAAAGCCAAATTAATTGGAGGCCGTTATCACAGTGAGCATTTGGAATTGGGCATCCAACTGAAAAACTTTAGGGCGCACGCCTTCATGCGTGCACAAAAGCCAACACATCTTTGCATAAAAATGAGTACAATGTCATGATTTAGGTCACTAAATAAAAACCTCCCAAGTTTTTTTTTTTAATTAATATTTACTTTAAATCTTCAGCCTTTAATGTAAAATGATACTCAAGGTGTGTTTAGTAAATCTTCTAATTTGAGGAGTTTTTCTTAATTTATTTTTAATAAAATAATATTTTTATATCTTCCATTTTTTAAGTAAGAAATTTGCATTCAAAAGTGATTATATTAATAAGAAATATGTTTTTTTTTTCTTACTACACATTTTAGAGAATTTTGATCCATCATGTTAATGTCATTTCAGGATAATCCATCTTTTAAATATTTCTTATAAAGAGGTTAAAAAATTATCCAATTTTTTTAAAATGTTTTTTTTTTTTTTAAATTAAGAGTATCTTTTATCATAAAGTCACTAAAGAAGCTATATTAAACCTACTTAGGCCCCGTTTGATAACCATTTGATTTTTGGTTTTTGGTTTTTGAAAATTAAGCTTATAAACACTACTTTCAACTCCAAGTTTCTTGATTTTTCTAATACCCTTCTTTTCATGTTTTTAAAAACCAAGCCAATTTTTGAAAACAAAAAAAAAGTAGTTTTCAAAAACTTGTTTTTGTGTTTTGGAATTTGGCTAGGAATTCAAATGTATCATTGACAAGGATGAAAGCTATGATAAGAAAATGGGGAGAAAATAAGCCTAATTTTCAAAAACCAAATAGTTATCAAACAGGGTCTTAATTAATAATTTTTTCAAAGGTGTTAATGGAAAAAGTAATTTTATTACAAATTTTATTGATAAATTTGGACGAATTGCCCTTAAAAATACATATCATCAAAGTATGGTTGAAAATGTTATCATCAAAACCTAGTAAAGTTGTTGATGAACTAGGTTTTGTGTGACATGTTCACATGTTTAATTAGTATCTAAGTAACATTTTCGCATATCTAAATCAATAGTAAAATAATAACTCACTTTTTTATTGACAATTTTTTATAGTTTTTTTTACTTTGAGAGATCAATACTTTAAAGGTAAGAACTTAAAAAATAAAAAAACTTTAAAGGTAAGATTGACGATCTTAATAGATTACTATATTTAGGAAAAATCTAACCATTAAGGGTAAAATCGATCACTTCTATAAATATAGGATTAAGTTGAAAATTTTAAAAACGATTAATAATGTTGCATGAATATCATTAATTTATAATCTCGTTCATAAAAATATTTAGGTTAAATTACAAGTTTAGTCATTGAACTTGAACTTTTAGAGTTATGTCAATTTGGTCTTTGAAAAAGTGTCAAATAGGTCATCGAACTTTCAATTTTGTGTTCAATAGGTCCCTGAACTTTAAAAAGTATCCAATAGGATCCTTAAACTTTCACTTTTGTGTCCAATAGATCCTTCAACTTTCAATTTTATGTCTAATAAATCTTCAACCTATTCGACATTTTTTAAAATTCACAAGCCTACTAGATACAATATTGTAAGTTTAGGGTCCTAATACGCATGAAATTCAATATTTATATTAGTAGGTTAGTTAATTTTTAAAAATCTTGAATGTGTCAAGAACCTATTAGACACAAAATTGAGAGTTCAGAGATCTATTTGACATTTCTAAATTTCAGGGACCAATTTGACACTTTTTAAAGTCCAGGGACCTAATTGATACAACTTTGAAAGTTCAAGGACTAAATTTGTAATAAAAACCAAAAATTTATTGCTAAATTTGTGACTAACTTCAAATTTATTCGTGTCCTAAAATTATTTTTTTAGAAAAATGAAAATTAAATAATGTGACTTGTCTATTATTGATCGACCAAATGATGTAAGCTAGTCCAATTAAATTATGTCACTTCATTAAGAAGGTTTGTACCAAACATAACTATTGAAAAAAAAGGGTTAACAACAAGAATGACCATTATTAAATGTTGGTTTTGAAAAATGGCAACACGGCTAATTTTTTTTAGATAAATGGCCAAATCGAATTTATCTATTAATAAATTCAAATTATCGATTTACCAAAATACCCTCAATCAATAAAATAACTAATTTACTAGAAATACACCGTATCTTTAAAATAAATTTGATTCATTTATTTTAGTTTAGATAAATCAAATCTATGATTTAAAATAAACTAAAACAATTTCCTAAATAAAGAAATAACTCCCTAACAAAAAAAAATTAAACGAATTCAACGTGAAATATAAAAGATCTTTCTGACCAAGAAAATAAAAACCAAATTAAAAATCAACAACAAAAAATAATCTTAAAATCACGAAGTCATTAAAATACAACAAAATTAAAATCAAAATTAAATATGAAAAACAATATAATTACAGAAGAATTAAGAATCTTCCCAATTTATTCACAAAACAATAACAACTGTTATTTCATCCATCTATTTTTAATGAGGTTTCCTAAATCGTGGGATTCAACCATTTCCTAAAACTATTGAAAATTCTTATTGAATAGAGAATTTCCAACATTTTCCTAATGGATGATCAAAACAATCTCAAATTAAAATCAAAACAACCTAAATCATAACATATACATATATATATATATATATATATATATATATATATATATATATATATATATATATAAACAAATTTGCCGAGCTTAGCTCATTTGGCATAAAGTTGTATTGATAACCACGGATTCTGTGGTTCGAATCCCAAAATATATATATATATATATATAAATATATATATATAAACAAATTTCAAATTCAAATCAAAACAACATTGAAAATTCAAGGGAGGTTCAAATTTCCATCCTCCCTGCTTTAGATAGAGAGATAAAAACTTCTCTAATTCTTTGATGAGATCAAAATTTTCATATCTATGTTGAAAAACAAAAAAACACAAATACATAGTATTCTCATATTCTCAACAAATCGTAGGTTTGATGGATGTTTTTTTTTTTTTTTTTTGGTCTATTTTTCAAACTGTGATATTTTTTTGGTCATTCTCAGGGATTTCCTATTTTCATATGGACGACAATTTCATATTTTGAAGATATTGAATTTAAAATTGATAAAGTTGAGATAAAATTTAGAGAGAGATTTTTTTTAAATACACTTTCATGGGTGATTTCGTTGGAGGGGTAAACCCGACCATATGGACCAAAAAGTCGGCACGTGAAGAGCACAAAACGGCCATATTTCTTACGTTTTTTTTGTTTATTTTTCAAAACTGCTTGTTTTTTTTGGGCCACATCGTAGGATTACCCAAGAATTGGATTGGGCCCAAAGAAACCCAAGCCTAAAAGTTGAACCAAGTCAATCAAGTCCAAACTCAAATAGAGGAGGTTGCCTTCATTTTGAAAACCAATCAAAAAAATTTAGACGAATTAAAAGCCATAAAATTCAAAGAATTCTAAAGGACTTCAAAGCTACAAATGGACGATTCAATCCCTCTTGATTTGAGATTAAACTCGAAGTCCTATCCCTCAAATCAGAGTCTACATTCAAGAAAAATCATCAGCTGAAAAAATTAATAAAATAAAGTTCATCATCACAAATTCAAATTTCTCTAAGAACTTGGTATGAATAATATTTTTTTAGGTGGTACTTACTTAAATTTTTACTTTTTTTTAGATAAAATATTAAATTTGGACATTTGAAATTCCCTAAAAGTAAAATGAGATAAATAACCAAAATGTTATTTTAACCCACATATTATGTTATATATATATATATATATTTTTTTTTTTACTAAGTTTATACCCTAAAATATTACCTTTATCAAAGTTTTTTATTTTATTTTTATTTAATGTAATTTTACCATAAAAAATTTCAAATTAATACATATTATTTTCAAAACTTATTCTAAAAAAAATTCTCCTAATTAAATCCAACAACAATTTTAAAAAACAAATCTGATATTCACTCCAAAGCCAAAATCACAACAAGAACATAAAATAGAATCAACACTCCATACATACCAGTCCTGAAAGAATTGCAACAAGATTTCAAAGCCAAAATCATGCATCGTCATCATTCTCAAGATTTTCAACAATAGCATCAAAAACATCCTCCATCAACTCATCTTCATCTTCATCTTCATCCCTTTCCTCTTCTTCGAGTTTACCGTTATCGTTGCTCTTGTTTTCCTTTTCAAAATCTCGAAATCTGTAACCAATCGGAACCAGAAAACAGAGCAACAGATTCGCAGCGCTCAATACGGCCAATGTCCAGTAGTAGTTGTCCAATCGGCTCTGATTCGAACTCCTCTGAAACCAGTTCCGTCCTCCTCTGCTTTCGCTCACCTTCCCCACGCCATCCACCAGCGCCGCAGAGCCGATGAACCCTAACCCTAGAAATCCGTTCGTAATCCGCACCAGAATCAGCCTCATCGAATACGGAGCTTGAGTGTAGAAGACGAAGTACATCGACTGTGCAGCGATTCCATAAACGGCGCCGTTCAGAATGTACTGGAAAATCAGCCATCCCGCTGACATTGGGATAAACGCCTCTGGTTTATCCACTAAATCATTCTGTTTTCATTTTCAAATTGGATGTTAATGACAACAAAAGGATAGTTCCGACTAACATAAAACTTACGCTTTCGATCCTAAGATTGAAATTAGTGAATTTTGAAAAAGTTATTTAATAGTTAATTTTTGTCCTAATTAATCAAACTTAAATTTCAACCAAATTTGATACGGTTGAAATTAGTTAGTTTATAAAAAAATTTATATTGTGGGTGAATTAACGAAAATTGAATAGAAGGTAAATTGTAACATTTAACCAGGTCTATTGAAAGTTTAGACAAATTAATACAATAGGACAAGTTTAGAGGTAAAAATTAAAATTTTTCCTAAAAATATTAAAATTTACTAATCATTATTTACATTTTTTTTACACATATGAGATGAGAGATTTGAATTTCTGACCTCTTGATTGAGAGTGTAAGTTTTATGCCACACATGAGCTATTCTTGACAAACAATCATTGTTTTACACTAAAATCCTTTATTATATTGTGTGTGTCAACATGAACATAGTATAAATGACCAAGAAGTTTGGTTTAAATCCCTCCACCACACATGTTGTCAAAAAAAATAAAATAAAAATTGTATTGTACTATGTGGGTAGAAAGGATTTAAACAACGTAACCTACCACCTCTAAAAGAAAGTAGAGATGCCTTAAAATTTTGTTCTCAAATCTTTTTGTAATTTTTCAAACAAGTCATTAGGTATAAAAATCTATCAAAATTTGTTAACAAAAAATTTAAAATACATAAACAAAACAATAATTTTTAATATATATGTATATGAAGGGTAAAATGATTTTTTTTTATTTATTTATTTTTTATTATTTATTTTTTTTTTTTAAGATTTAAGATGAAATCAACAATGACTTTAAAAACCTAGGGATCATTTTATACCTTTAACATTTTTCTTATATATATTTCATATAATATTTTTATAATCTAATAAAACCATCCCATTTGCATTCAATCTAAAGTTAATAAACATCTTATATACATAAACATTATAAAAAATATATATCGACATGTCAATAGAAATTCAATACCTCACTTATCACTTCCAGTCTTTTGGACTCGATCCTTGCGGCAGTGATGCAAGTTAGGATCGAGAAAACCATGGCGATCGCGACACCGATAGCGGCGGCGTACTTTCTTCTTCCTTCTTTAACAAAGATGACTGCAAAAAGCATGTAGAGTGTGCCAAAGACAACTTTCGAGAAGTCATAGAATAAGAGAATGTTTGGTAAGTTGAGTTGGAATTTATATAAACTCAAAGGATTTAAGTTCTTCGCTTGTTCAAGAAAGAAGGAGTTGCTGTTGGATGAAATGACGCCGCATACTACCACTGTCAGCCAAGCTGGGAGCAGTCGAAGAATGATTTTGGTTTTCTCCACTTGTGTGACTGTGCATAGCCTCCATTTGTTACGTCGTGGTTCGTCAAAGGTGTCGTTTGGTAATATCATAGCCGCTCTTTCCAACCATCTATTCGTCGTATATAAATTATCGTTAAATCTAAAAGTTAAAGTCACGATGAAGAAATAACACAATTGAGAATTAGGATTATTCCAGAGATTATTGCCGCTTATATGTTAATGTCGGGTTGAATCAATACTAACCTTAAAAGTTACGGATTGTTTTGTACCATTGAAGAACTTTAAGTTGAGTCTAGAGTATTAGATTGATATCAATTCTGGATTATTAATAACAAGTGAGAAGTCTAATATAATATTTTTACATAAATAAAGAACTCATAATCTACCGTTTTATAACGCCAACCAGAGTATTGTTCAACTAGTTAATTAATGGAAAAATTGTAATGGGTGGCTAAATATTAATGGGTATTAGCAGATATAGCAAGTTTTTTTAAAAAATTGAAAATATAGCAAATTTTTTAAATGATTTTTTAGAATCCTCATTTTGTCCCTGATTTGATTTTGGCTCATGTTTCCTTCTTTTTCGTTTTTTTTTTATTGTATCTGGTCTTCTTCTTCGTTCTTTTTTCTTCCCGATCTGTTCTTCTTCTTCCCGTTGGCTAAGGTCGTCTTCAAAGAGATTGAAGCAAAAACTGAAGACATACAAAGAACGACGCGAGGGCGACGAGAAGGGTTTATTCGAAAGAGATTAAGAAACTGATAAAAATTGGAAAGAAAAAACCAGGCAACAAAGAATGGAACATGAAGACAAGAGCCAATTAGAGAGAGATTGTTGCTGAAAGCAACAAAAATTTCGATTAAAACGTGAAGGACGAGAGGAAATCAGAAGAGAGAGAAGAACGTAGAACGGAAAAGCGAAAGAACCTCGAAAAAGGAATGTAGAAGCTAGCGATAGAGGACGAATAACGAAGTATAAAACGAAATCGATGAGGGGATAGAAATCTTTCTATCACTGATTATCAGTCATAGAAATCTTCTATCAATGATAGGAAATCTTTCTATCACTGATAGATAAACTTTCTATCAATGATAGAAATCTTCTATCACTCATATAAAATCTTTCTCACTGATAGAATCTATTAGTGATAGAAAAACTTTCTATCAGAAACCAAACAACAACAACTTTCTATCAGGCTCTAGGAAGGGTATTTTAGTAAATGCGCGTCGCAGACTTGTAGATTTTGAAATTTTTGCAATTTCTTTTGTGGGTCGCTAGATTTGCAATTCTGTTGGCTAAATATGTTGGACGAGAACCACCGAATGTTTAAAAAGCCTAGATTTTCAATTCTGTTGGCTAACACTTCATGACCACCAGAGGGAAGGCTAGTGTTTAAAAGCCTAAAATTCTGTTGGCTAAATATGTTGGTCGAGAACCACCTAATGTGAAGGAGGCCTTAGCTTGAAGTGTGAATATTGGGTAAAAGCTATGAAAGAGGAATATGATGTTTTAGTCGCAAATGAGACTTGGCCTTTAGTCTCTTCTTCTAAAGGTAAGAAGGTGATAAGGTGTAAATGGGTCTTCAAAGTTGAGAGAAAATCTGATGGAACTATAGGCTAAATACAAAATTTGACTCGTAGTTCAAGACTTTCATCAGGAGGCTGGTTTTGATTAAATTGAAATGTTCAATAACCCTATGGTTAAACCAACCACTATTCGAGTTCTCTTCACCCTTGCCTTAGCTCACAGGTGGTCATTGAGGCAGGTAGACATAAATAATGCATTCTTACTTGGTGTTTTGAAGGAAGAAGGTTTTCATGACTCGACCACCAGGTATGATTCTTTTGTACTTGTATGTCACAAGAATTGGACACCATTGTTATATATTGATCTATGTTGATGATATCATAATAATCAGGAATTCTAATCTTGCCATTGAACATCTTATTAGCAAATTACATCAGTAGTTTTGTTTTAAAGATCTAGGGCCTTTGAGCTTCTTCATACTGTTGAAGTTTCTTATTCCTCTAAATGGTGGCTTATCTTTATCTCAATCTAAGTATGTATCTAATTTGGTGTATGAGGCTAAAATGCATCAAGCAAATGACATTGTGACTCCTATGATTGGGGTGGTGTTGTTTTGTCCGCTCTTAATGGGTAAAAGTTTTCTGATGTTCATTTGTATCGAAGTGTAGTGGGAGCTTTTAATTTGTAATATGTTACTATTACTAGGCCTGAAATTGTTTATAGTGTAAACAAAGTATGTC
Source organism: Luffa acutangula (assembly GCA_036850905.1). Lineage (NCBI taxonomy): Eukaryota > Viridiplantae > Streptophyta > Magnoliopsida > Cucurbitales > Cucurbitaceae > Luffa > Luffa acutangula. The sequence goes on along the minus strand of CM072087.1, from coordinate 48,503,668 downwards.
AGTTCATGGATTGCTCGCTAATTTGCATTGGCAAGCTATAAAACGTATTCTATGATATTTGGGAGGCACTTTAACCATAAAAGGAGAGAGAGAGAAAAAAGAACCTGAATCCAGGAGTGCGAGAGAGTTTATAAGCATTAAAGCTCGACTTCTCATAGAGCATGGTATTATAATCACGAGGATGAAAGACTTTGGAAGTTGAAGCAAACAAGACTCTAAGGAACTTAGTTATGGGGCTGCCACGTGGCTTCTTATGCTGGTACGAAAGAGATCCATTCAGAAACCAAAATGTAGCCACCATTTCACAAATTGCAGAGATCCCAAAGCGAACAGGCCATGAATATATGTTGAATGCCACAAAGGCCGCTATATTAGGAATATAATAAGCCTCGTGTCTTTGATTGGCACTTGCCACTGTCTTGTGATATGCACTATTGTTGTTTTCATCTCCAACTTGTTGTCCTATGAATCTCTGGATTGTAACGAAATGTCCCGCAATTCCAATGGAGATTAAACCTAAACCAACAAATAATCGAACTCTCTCGCCATCAGGCATCGTGCCTTCTAGTCCGTTTTCGATCTTGGTCTGAAGAGACGAGAGTGTTAAGAATCCTAAACCCTGCAGATGTATAAAAGATTAGATATACAAGTATGGTGGGTGTAGTTCAAACTTTTGTAATTCATTTCTTTGTGCATTTAAATTATATTTCCTCTGCGTATTTTCATCGAAGTATATAACAAATTCGTCACAATATGATTCGTGAACTTTAGTATCTTATAAATCCTACAATTTAACAATGGAAAACCCACATTTTTTTATTCTTAAAGTTTAGGAAAAGGTTCTATTTAATTGGTTAAAGGATGACCAATTTTTTTCTCTCCTAAAGATGTATACATTCTAGATTTGGAACAAATCTTTTGGGGGAGGAGGGAGGATTAGTGAGGATGTGAGTTTGAAACTACAACCAAAATGAATTGGATAATAGTTACCGGAGCACCCACAGAGAGTGAGGAAGGAGAAAGAAGATGAGAAGAAGGAAATGGATAAATAAATTTTGGTTAAATTATAAAAAAAACATTCTTGAAAACTATGGGATTGGTTTTGATTATACTCCTAAACTTTCAAAATTTTCATTTTAGTCCTTGAAGTTTGAACTTTGTTTCAAAAAGACATTTGGAGACAAAAAAATGATGTGTTTGTATGTATTTTTATTGTATTTTCCACGAATATGTTCAACTCTATTCCTATAATCAACATAAATATACAAACACGTCATTTTCTGTCCTTGAATTTAACCAAACAAATTCTCCAAGGTCGTTTTGAAAATGAAACACACTTAAAACTTCAAGAGTTAAAATGAAACTTTTGAAAGTTAGACATAATTGAAACCCGCCTATAAATCAAGAGTGTATTAAAAGTTAAATTATTGGGAAAAATACACTTTTGGTCCCTGAGGTTTGGGTTAAGTGACACTTGGGTCCCTGAGTTTTCAAACTCAACAAAAATACCCCTGAGGTTTGAGATAAGGAGCACTTTGGTCCCTGCCGTCAAATTTTCTGTTAACTTTTAACGGTTGCTGACGTGGCACTATTATTTTAATATAAAAAATTATTTTTGTTTTATTTTTTAAATAAAAAATATTAAAAAATTAAAAAATTAATATTTAATTATTTTTTTTATTCTTTCTCTCTTTCTCTCTCATCTTCTTCTTCTCCATCTTCCTTCTTCTCCATCTTCTCCCTCCTCCTTCTTCTTCTTCCTAAGTCCGGCGACCGGCGGCCACCACACGCCGCCGCCGCCGCCGCCAGCCGCCGGCGACTGAATTTTTTTTTTTCTTCTTTCTTCTTTCTTCTTCTTCCCTTCTTTCTTCTTCTCTTCTTTTTCTTCAATGTTTTTTTTTAAAAAAAATAGAAAAGGGAGGGAGGAGGGAGCCCTCCTCCCTCCTCCTCTGTTTCCGGCCGGAAAAGGCAGCGGCGTGAACGCGAGGACGAATGGCAGCGGCGTGAACGAAAATGAGATCCGGCGTTGCAGATCTAGGTGTTGCAGATCCGGCAAGGGATTAGCGTGGGCGTTGCAGATCCGGTGACTGAGTCGCAGATCCGGCGGCGGATTGGCGTGCATTCAAGCGGGCAGCGGCAGATCTGGCGGATTCGCGCGCGTTGCAGGCGGGCGGCGACGGATTCGCGTGCGTTGCAGGCGAGCAGCGACGGATTCACGTGCGTTGCAGGCGAGCGGCTGCTCCGACGGTATGCGTTACATGTGGGCGGCGGCTCCGACGGCGTGCGTTGCAGGTGGGCGGCGGCTCCGACGACGTGCGTTGCAGGTGGGCGGCGGCTCCGACGACAGTGAACAACAAGCAACTCCTATGAAGGTCACGGTGGTCTAAAGAAGAAGAAAAGGAAAAAGAGAAAAAAGAGAAAAAAGAGGAAGAAGAAGAAGGAGAGAGAATAAGAGAGAAAGGAAAAAAGAATTAATAAAAAATTAATAAAATAATATTTTTTTAAATATTTTTATATAATTTTATTTAAAAAAATAAAAAAATTCATTTGTTTTATTAAAATAATATGCCACGTCACCTTTCTGTTAAGATTTAACGGCAAAATGGATGACAGGGACCAAAGTGCTCCTTATCTCAAACCTCAGGGGTATTTTTGTTGAGTTTGAAAACTCAGGGACCCAAGTGTCACTTAACCCAAACCTCAGGGACCAAAAGTGTATTTTTCCCTAAATTATTTTAAGTAATAAAATAGTTAAATAATCAGTATTATATTTATTTTTAAAACTACACACCATTTAAGTTCCAAAAAGAAAAATACTATTTAATACTTTTTTATTCTAAATACATCATTCTCAAGCTTTCATGTCGTATCTAAAAAAAAGTTTACAAAAAACAAAAATCGTGGCCCTTTTTATTTTTGAAAAATGGAAAAATCCCTCCACGAAAAATCCCTCCACCCACCCACCCTCTTCCCTCTCCCCTCTCCCCCACCTCCGGCAGTACCTTCTCCAATCTCAGAGCTCCGCCAGCCCCACCTCCTTCCCCTGCGGACCTTTTTCCCCAGGGAGGAGGGATGTGCCGGAAAGCTCGCGGCGGTTGCCGGAGCTTCGTTACTCCAGCGAAAGTGGCCAAGATTCATGCATTCCTGGTCGGAAATCATGTCGTACCGGCCGGGAATCATGAAGCCTGGCCATTCGGCCGGTTTTTTTTAATCATATTTAAAAACTTTTCTTTATTTTTCTTTATATTAAAAAATAGGGAAAAATACACTTTTGGTCCCTGAGGTTTGGGTTAAGTGACACTTGGGTCCCTGAGTTTTCAAACTCAACAAAAATACCCCTAAGGTTTGAGATAAGGAGCACTTTGGTCCCTGCCGTCAAATTTTCTGTTAACTTTTAACGGTTGCTGACGTGACACTATTATTTTAATATAAAAAATTATTTTTGTTTTATTTTTTAAATAAAAAATATTAAAAAAATAAAATATTAATATTTAATTTTTTTTATTCTTTCTCTCTTTCTTCTCATCTTCTTCTTCTCCATCTTCCTTCTTCTCCATCTTCTCCCTCCTCCTTCTTCTTCTTCCTAAGTCCGGCGACCGGCGGCCACCACACGCCGCCGCCGCCGGCGACTGATTATTTTTTTTTTTCTTCTTTCTCCTTTCTTCTTCTTCCCTTCTTTCTCCTTCTTCCCTTCTTTCTTTTTCTCTTTTTTTTTCTTTAATGATTTTTTTTAAAAAAAAAATAGAAAAGGGAGGGAGGAGGGACCTCCCTCCTCCGTCTCCGGCGCCGGAAACAAAGATCAAACATTTTCTCAGAAGTCAATTAAAGTAAATCTTGATGAATCAAAGATCAAACGTACCTCTTCTCACCACCACTGTAGTACTCCTGTAGCTCATCAGAGTCGCTATCGGAGTCCTCCTCCGCCGGCCGGTTTAGGTCAGAAAGAGTACGGATGCGACGCGTCCTGCTCCCAGAAGCCCTAGTATCCACCTTCTTCTCGGCTTCGCCCCTAGCTCTCCTGGAACGGAGCTCGTAGGGAGCACGAGAAGCAGGTGGAGAAGGCGAGCGAGAACGCGAAGGCGACTGTGAAGGAGAGAATTCAGGAGAATCGGGCGGTGGGAGTGGGCGTGCGACGGTGGCAGTAGCGGCAGCGGCGGCGGCGGCGTCGAGGGCATCGGCGACATTGTTATCCATGAAGGTGGAAACGGCGGCGTCGAGGTCCCAATTGTGGCTCTCTAAGAAGAAAAGGGCTTCCTCCTTGGAAGAGGAAGTGATCTCGATGAAGGAGTTGATGAAAGCAGCATTGGCAAAGGCATCATTTTCAAGCTTCGAGTGTTGAGCTTCGGTTTCCATGGTGGATTGGGATTCTTCAGTGGCTTCAACTCAAAGAAACTGGATTCCTTCCGTCTGATCTGATGATGGATTTGGGTTCTTGGAGTTTCAATTCCATGCCCAATTTAATTTCCCGTCTACATTGATTCTTTTTTTTCTAAAGTATTAAAAATATCTTCTCCCCCCGTACAAGTCACCGCAAACGACGGCGTTTAACTGACCCTCCTCCTCCGGCGCCGGAAACGGAGGAGGGAGGTCCCTCCTCCCTCCCTTTTCTATTTTTGTTTTAAAAAAACATTGAAGAAAAAAAAGAGAATGAGAAAGAAGGGAAGAAGAAGAAGAAAGAAGGGAAGAAGAAGAAAGAAGAAAAAAAAAAAAAATCACTCGTCGGCCGCCGGCGTGTGGTGGCCGCCGGTCGCCGGACTTAGGAAGAAGAAGAAGGAGGAGGGAGAAGATGGAGAAGAAGGAAGATGGAGAAGAAGAAGATGAGAGAGAAAGAGAGAAAGAATAAAAAAAATAATTAAATATTAATTTTTTTAATTTTTTAATATTTTTTATTTAAAAAATAAAACAAAAATAATTTTTTATATTAAAATAATAGTGCCACGTCAGCAACCGTTAAAAGTTAACAGAAAATTTGACGGCAGGGACCAAAGTGCTCTTTATCTCAAACCTCAGGGGTATTTTTGTTGAGTTTGAAAACTCAGGGACCCAAGTGTCACTTAACCCAAACCTCAGGGACCAAAAGTGTATTTTTCCCTAAAAAATATTATTTAAATAATTTTCTTTAACAAATCTGAAAAGTATATGCATTTACATTTATTTAAAAAACTGAATAACTTTAAAAAAATCTTTCAACATTGTTTTGGATTAAATCGTAAAGTTGGATAGAAATTGGTAAAATTTTTTATAATGGGGGTATAAAAGTCATTTTACACTCCAAAATTTTATTGATGACATAATCTTAATAAGCAAGGGTTCAAAAAACAAATTTTAGAAAAATAGGCCCTTTTTACAAACTCTAAACTGAAAAGCTCCATTTTTTTCATTGTCCTTAGAAAAGTTTTGTTCTTAGTTTTGAATTTTGTTTTAAAAAAACCCTTAGAATACTTTGACATTAAAATAATATGGAAATTGATATGAAGATTAATGTGTAAATGTTAAAAGGGAATATATACTTTACAACATATTGATGTGTAAAAACTGATGATATAAATGATTTTAAGTTTTAACAATATCTTTTCAAAAAAAAAAAAAAAATTAACAATATATATGCCAAAGCGAGTTTAGCTCAGCGATAATTGGCATATACCCTCGACTATGTGGTCAGAGGTTCACAATATATATCTTGTTATAGGCAATTTTGGACCACCCCGATATACAAGGAGCTGACAAGGACAACCGGGGAGAAATCGGGCTGAAAGATGGACCAAGGAGGCAAAACCGGCAAATGGGACGGGCCAAGACCGAAGGGGTTGGGTTTTCGACCCGACCCCCTGCTCGGCCTCGGCCCATGGCCGTGGCCGAGTTCGTTCGATGCCGTCTGGTCCCCACCGCCTTTGGCCGCCTCGGTTTCGCCTGGTTTGACCTAAAACGCCCCCGAATCCCTAAAAACCCTAGGAGGATGAGCATGTATTTATATCCCTCTTCGCCACTGAAGAGGGGATCCCGAATTCTATCCCTAAACTCTACTCTCTATTCTCTGCTTTCTCCTCTTGCTCTTACTTTTCCACACCCTACCGTTCTGTGTGCTGACTTAAGCATCGGAGCCGGTGTGGCGAGCACCCGGTGTGCAGGTTACTGTCTTGCAGGCCACGTCTTCCCCTCTCATCTACAAATTTACCGTTGGTGGCACGTGAAGGTCAGGCGAGTTCCTCTGGCCAAAATCGACCATCAACATATCTAATCTTCAATACAATAACACACATATTCTTTTTTTTTTTTTTTTTTGAACTCAATGTATTCTACTAATTTTTATATTTCAACTGTCACATCAATTTGCATCCTTTTATTTTAATGAAAAATATAGTTTTTAGAACACTTTTAAAATTCGATTCAAGGGTATTTTTTGGATCAAATTTCAAAATTTAAAGGTAAAAATCAAAGGGACATAACCAAAACCTACCCCAAAATAAAAATTCAAGGATATTTCGTAACGTTAAAAAATACTTACAATACAATAGGAAATGCTAGAGAGACACAAGACGAGAAAGTTGCCGAGGAAAGCGTCTGCAATGAAGGATAACACTAACGGCAGAATCAAGTTGCAACCATTCCAGACGTTGACAATGGCGGCCGCACGTGCGATGTTCAGCTTCCAAACGTCCGTTAAATAAACCATTACCGTCAACACGGAGCAGTGTGCAGCAAAAGTGTCTGCCCACACCAAACCTAGACACACAAACAAAGATTTTCTTAATGAAAACAAAAAAAGCTTCAACGGCTGCCATGACAATTTAAATAAATTTACGTCGTTATTATTACCGACGATCTTCAACAACCGCGGTGAGTCCATTGCTCCGTTCTCTTACGAACGATAACGAGGTATCTGTAAGTGTAAATTGAAAAATGATGTACTACGGAAGTATTAGAAATATTGTACGAGAGAGCAATGGAAGCAGTTTTTAAAGACGACTGTGAAAATAATGGAGAAGGGAAGGTGCATTTTGATGGGGATTCTTCAAATGTGAAAGCTCAGTTAGGCAACCTTCAACTTTTAGAAATAAAGTAAAATTTTTGTTTTTTTAAAATGGGAATTAGTATTAATTAAATAGAGTAGGTGTGGACTCATGAATGGATGGAGAATATAAACATTAAATTAACACAAACATGAAAAGACGAGAAATAATATAATTTAGGCTTAACATGACATGTGACATGGCATTTTTGTCGTGGGTTCTAAAATAATTCTGTTTTTAAGAAAATCGACTGTACTATGAAGTAAATTAGCGTTTGGTAAGTGAGCTTAGCTCAGTGGTAATTGGCATGTACTCTCGACCATGAGGTCAGAGGTTCGAATCCCCCCACCCCAAAATGTTGATGTACTCAAAAAAAAAAAAAAAATTAGCGTTTGGTAAACTTTAACTTTACCGATGAAAAAATACGTTAAAGTGCTTGGTAAACTAATATTCTAAATTGTTGCAACTTGATTATAATAACCAAAATAGGTGTAATTATTCAATTGATATTTAATTTCAAAATTATTATAATATAATTATTTTAAATTTCTTATGATTTAAAATATAATATTTGTTTTTTTTTTTTTGAGAAGAAAATATAATATTTGTTTAATCTAGGATATTTTTATATTTTGATAAGAAATATAATTTGCTATAAATGAGTCTAAATAAAAAAAATAAAGACAAATAAATTCAATTCAATATGAGATAATAGAATAAAAGAAATTAACTTAAAATACAATTAAAAAAAACAAGATTAATGGTGAATTACCACCCAATAAGGTAGAGAGTTACAAATAAGATTTTTAGGAAAGTTAAACTGAGAAGCTACCATTATTAGATTTAGCAAATCAATATGGTTCAAAAAGCACTTTTATTGAAATTAACTTATAATTTTTTTTAGAAATGCTAAAGACAGTTATGATTCCTATATAATCACTTCTAAGTTCTACCACCTGCAAAATCAACCCCAAACGCTCCTTCGCCAATAATATTAAATTTGCAAGTTATTTATTTTTTAAAATTAATTTTAAAAAAGAAACGAATATGATTTTTGAAAATATACTCGAACCTACTTTCTCTCGAGAGTGAGAGAGCAAAGTTTTATTTAATTGGAAAGAGGATTTTCTATTTGGTAGGTAATTTTTTTCCTTTTTTTTTTTTTCTTTTTTAGATAAAATAATTTTATTAAAGGCTGAATAGTGAATAGCCATATGATGAATACAGTAATTATTTTCTATTGCCTATAAATTTTAGTTAACCAAGACATGAAAATTTGAAAGCCAGATCATAGAACTTTTGAATTTTCAAAGCCTCCTTTAAAAAAGACTTTTCCTTATTATAATATTTGATTAAAATATTCTTAATCTTAATCAATTAATATATGGAAGACCCATTTAAACTAATAATAATAATAATAATATATGGAAGACCTGTTATGGTTCATCACTGCACCTTGAAAGAAAATGCATCCCCAACACAATGATGATCACTAGTAACCCTACATTTCTTCTTCTTAGAATCCTAATAAACCAGTTAATATAAAAGTTTCTTTGCCTTTTTATTTTTATTTTATCTTTGTATGTGCTTTCACACTAGACCAATCCACGATGGTTATGATTTATTATTCCATTTCGAATTCTTTTAAACCTTATATATTTTAAAAATTGTTACGATAGGGTCTCTATTAATTATTTAGCAGATGCTTTAATTTAGGGACTAAATAGAATGATTTTCTAAATTTTGGGATTGCACAATTTTGAAACCTAGGGACAAAATTGACATATTGTCAAAACTTGGTAGACCAACAAAGTAAATTACCCAATAATCTTCTTATCGGAATGATAGATGAATTTTATTTGTGTATATTAAATAATAACACTATTTTATTTTAACAAATTAAATTTTAGTACTTGACAAATTAAATAGAAAAATTTTAATTTTGTAAAAAAAAATATATGTAATAAAAGAATAAATTATTATTATTATTATTTTAGTTCAAAAGAATAGATAAGTATGATTATGAAAAAAAAAAAAAGTATAAAAGAGAGAAGGCGAAAGAAATAGGGCCAAAATGAGTATAGGTCAACAGTCATGTACTTTCGATCAAGAGGTTAGAAGTTCAAATTCTCCACTTCCAATGTCCTTGAACTAAAAAAAAAAAAAAGGAAGAAAAAAGTAGAATCAATAAACAAATGGCATATTAGTGGATTTTTAAAGGAGGAAAAAACTAGGGCTCGTTTGATAACGTTCTTGTTTCCCATTTCTGGTTTCTTGTTTCTTGTTTATTAAGAACTAAAAAAAAAGAAACATGTTTGATAATTATTTTTGTTTCTTGTTTCTCTAAAAAAAGAAACAGAAACAAATATGTGTTTGATAACTGTTTCTCGTTTCTTGATTTTTAGTTGAAATAAGATTTGGTACATATAATATAAAAATTATATATAACATACATTAAAATTATAGTCAGAGTTTGCCGGTGGTGGCTGGTAGGCGGAGGTCGGCGACGATCGGTCGTCGGAGGTCGACGGTAGCGCCCGGTAGTCAGAGCTCGACAGTGGCGGTCGGTCGGCGACGGTCGATAGTCAGAAGTCGACGGTAGAGGTCAGTAGTCAGAGGTCGACGAAGATCGGTAGTCGCAGGTCGAAGGTGGCGGCCAGTAGTCGGAGGTCGACGATGGCAGATGGTTAGCGAAGGTCGGCGACGGCTGATAGTCAAAGGTTGACGGTAGCGACCAGTCAGTGGAGGTCGGTGACAGTCAGTAGTTTGAGGTCAATGGTGGAGACCGGTCGGTCAGTGGAGGTTGACAGTGATGGGTCATCAGAGGTCGACGGTAGCAGTCGGACGCGACTGGTAATCGAAGGTCGACGATGGCGACCAGTAGTCGAAGGTGGACGGTAGCGGTCGGTCGCGGCCAGTAGTCGTAGGTCGATGGAGGTCGGCAACGTCCTGTAGTCGGAGGTGGACGATGGAGGTCGGTCGACGCGGCTGGTCGTCGGAGGTCGACGGTAGCGGTTGGCCTCGGCCGGTATTTGGAGGTCGACGATGGCTACCTGTCGGCAGCACCCGGTAGTCGAAGGTCGACGGTAGCGGCGTTGGTCAGTGGAGGGCGGCGACTGCTGATAGTCAGAGGTCAACAGTGGCGACCGTTTGATGGGGGTCGGTGGAAGCCAGAAGTCGGAGATCAACGACTGCAGTTGGTAGACAGAGGTCAGTCAGCGAAGGTTGATAGCGACTAATCATTGAAGGTCGACGGTAGCGGTCGGCCATGACTAGTAGTCAGAGGTCGACGATGGTAGCTGGTCGACGGAGGTCGACGATAACCTAGTTAGAGGTGGACGGTGGCGGTCGGTCGGCGGAGGTCGACGACGATTGGCAGTCGAAGGTCGGCGGTGGCGGTCGGTTGGCGTTGGCCGGTCACTACAACAAATTCCACTTTTGATGTCGGACAAAAAAGATCACGCTGGGCATATAATGTCGGACGAGTGAAGGAGGCGGGTTGAAAAATTTTGGGAAGACTTATAATGTCGGGCAAAATGTATAATGAGATTTTATAAAAGAGAAAAGAAGAAAATATGGAAAAAAAAGAAACCCTCGATTTTCTCTCTCTCTCAACCTTCTCTCTCGACTCCTCTCTCAGTCGACCACAGTCGCCAGCCTCCCTCTCCTCTCCGACTTCGTTCTCTCTCGTCTTCTCCCAGATCTGTCGCACCACGCCAGCACCGCCGCCCTCTCAGTTAGTTTTCTCTCACTCTCGGTTTAATCTCTCTCTCTCAAGTTTGATTGATTGATTCATCGCGGTAGTAATAGAGAAGATAAAAGGGAAGGATAGTTTTGAGAATAGTGTAAATGACGAAGAGGATGATGAAAACGATGATGGTTGGTGACTGCGCTACTGCTGGTGGAGCCTCAGAACAATGATTTTGAAGAAATCCCAGAATGGAGAGAGCAAATCACGACCAGAGGGGCTATGAGTGCTTTGTTCGAGACTTTGTTCAATATCATTACTCACAAGTTGGTTTTGACGGGTGGGGATGGTCCCATCCTTGAACATTGACTCTGGCTTATTAGGTTTCTTCTTTGTCAAATTATGGACTAGAGTTTTGTCCAAAATCGGATTCTTGAGTTGCACCCTTTACCAGACATGTGTTGTGGAATGTTACGACCTTGGCCTGCGGTGGTAATCTCTCTTTATCTTTTTTTTTTTTTCATGAACCATTCATTTTATCTTAGCGTCTTCTTCTGCTTTTGAGATCACTCACCGCAAGCGATTCTCTGTTGCTTTCGAAATTTTGTACGTTTGTCTTCCATTTCTGAACCCTTGTATCATTTTGGTCTTCTCCCCTGAATCACATGTTTTCGTTAGTGTTTCTCATTCAATTTTGTATCCTCATATGTTATGTTTAAGCATTGTATATTAGTTTTCTTGGGGTCTTCTACTTTGACAAGCATTTCACCATAGAAAGTTGAGATAGACGGGCTGTAAATATGTGTTTTGTATCTCTATCATGAGATTTCACCCTTTTTTCCGCTATTCGAACTGTATACTTTCTCCCATATGGTAACGTTGCTTGAGGTTTGTTGAATACTAACTGAATTTCAATTTCCATGTTTGCCTGTTTTTTAATCTTTCTCAAATTGCTGTTGCTGTAATTTTGTTAGTTGAAATCGTGATCCCAATGCTTTTTTAGACTACTTAATTGATTTGCAGAAAAGGAATCTATATATCTTTTCTTTGAGGGTTGGGTGGGAAATTTTCATATATTGGGGTTTATCCATCATCATTTTAACGTAATTAAATTCAACATATCTTCTGAAATTATTATGGATAGGTTCAGCTGAGCACCAAAAGAACTTGGATTTTTATGCTTCCTTGCTGCTTTTTGAATGTTGTGGAGTGTTCATTTAGTCCTTTTTTTCTTTATTTTTTCTTTGATGTATAGCAAAGTTAATAAAAGCCATGAGCTATCACGATTTATTTATTTTATATACTATACTATCATGCCTCAAGTTTGTTTTTCTGTTTTGATTTCAACATTTACTTCAATTTTATTGTTTGGTTAGACACTTGAAAACTTTACTGCCATTCTGGGTATATGTTTGGAATTGCTTTTGATCTAGAAAAATGTACTTTTCTCATGCTCAAAAGTACTTTTTTTTTAACATGATTATGTGCTTTAAGAAAGGAGTTATTAGTATGGGTAGAAGGTTTTTATTCAAGTGTTGTTAAGAAACAAGTTTTTAATGTGTTTCATTACCTAGTTTTTGTGGATACCAAACATTTTACTAGTATTTTTTTTTTCCTTTTTGTCTATTTTTGTCTTTATTTATTTTCTTTCATTTTACTTTTTGATCGTTGATGTTTGTATGCTACATTTGAAGTGAAGGGTATATCTTTGTGCAAGTGAAGGGTATATCTTTGCAAAGGTACTCTAGAACTTGCTCTTCTTTATTTATTTTCTTTCATTTTACTTTTCATTTTACTTTTTGCAAGTGACATGTATATCTCTGACATCATTCTCCTTAGTCCATCCAGGAGGTTATATACTTGGGGTGAAATTTCTAGATCCCTTAGCAGGACTTGTTGTCTCAGGCATGATACTAAAGGCTGGACTTCAAACTGGATACCAAAGGTATATAGAACATTATAGGATTTTTATTTTTACTTCAGAACTGCACCACATCGATTTTTCTTGGTGGGTATTCTTAGTGTGATATCTAATAATGATTAATTTTGAACAATGAAATGGTGAAAAGTTATGTAAGTTTCAATAAGAACGACCAACTTGTAAGAGACAAAAAAAATACAAATAAACATTCTACAACGGTGTAGAATACAAGGTAATTATAAGTTTTGTAAATCAACTTTATGGATGTTTGAAACATATATTATTTTCACTTTTGGTTGTTTGGTTGTTGGTTATAAATTTATTTTCATTGAATTCTTATAAGTTGTTGTGTTTTTTGGTATATTTATAAACTATGTTGATTATTCAGTGGGCATTTCATAATTCAGTGGTGCCCTTGTTCAATCTTTCGGTTTTAGTTCATGTTTTTAAGTTGAGTTTAGGTTCAACGCCTTCCCTACCTTTTGGGTATCCTTGTAACTATTGTTTATCTCATATCCTTAGTAGTTGGGACCCTTTCTTGTACTTGTAAAAGGTTTATCATCTGCAGATGGCTGAGTTATGTGCTTGGGGTTTGTAGGATTATAGTGCTGGACTATCTCTTTATGGAGATAAGGCAAAAACAAAGACATTTGTACACGGATTGGTTCTCCTAATGGGTAATGATATTTCCTCTCGTTCATATTGTTTGTTCTAGCTTGTATTTGTGCTTGGAGTTTTTAGGTACTATAAGCATAAGGTAAGGAGTAGGCCATTGATATCCTAGTTATTGGAAAAATAAAAAGCAAATAAGCCAGCTGAGGTTGTATATAATTGTTTGGATATACTTTAAGTTTTCTATTGATTTCAGTTTTATGTTATAATACTTCTGATCTGTTTATTTAGATTTCCAAATGCATAAAGGCAAGCATGAAGGGGAGAATATCAGTTGTCTTACACAAGAATTGCTTTTATGTACAGAAGATGTATGCATGACTTGTAGATCTTATGAACTCCACAAGATCTCCTGAAAAGATGTTTGGGGCAATATTTGTCTTAAACTGCTTGATAATTTCATGAGAGTGAGCACTTTAAGGGCTGTTTAGTAACGTTTCAGTTTTATATTCTGATTTTGCATTTCCATGGTAAAGTTTGTTGTTACTCACTTCTTATTTTTTTTGTAAACCTTTCCAAAGTTGATGATGAACTCTGTATATGAATAATTCAACTGAAGAACTGAAGATCGTATAATATAATATCAGTGCATCTCAATTTCCACAACTTTACTTATGCAACTTGAATTATAGAAAATATGATTTTATAGATTGTAGTATAAGCTAATATGTTAAAGAATTAAGCCGCTAATTTGCTAACAGCCAAAGCATTTTCTCAATCATTTTCAGGTCTTCTTGGAGGGATTTCTATGCTTGTGCTGTCACTAAATAAGAACTTGCCTCTTGCATTTGTTTTGCTAAATTTAATGGCAGGAAGTGCTGGAATAACAATAGCAGATGTGACGACCATTGATGCTTCTGTGACCCAAAACAGTATAAGCCATCCCTCACTTGCAGGTGACATATTATAGGCTCGTCTTAACATGTCACAGATAATTTGTTCTTGCTTTTTGGTTTGTGAATGGATCAAATCATTTGTGCGAGGATAAATTTAGTTGGGTCAAGCAAGAAACTGCAAGATCCAGCACTTTCAATTGTAACTAGCACATCTTCTTTGCAGCAGTTCATGTCATTCTTTATAGGCTAATCATAACCATTGAAGTAAAGGAGAAGCATGCTCTAAGTGTTAGGCAGTGAACTAACTTTCTCATTATCTTTGTTATTGATTATCGATCGCTCCCACAAGGTGTGTTCGCCCATCTCAGCATTCCTCCTGGACTGGTGATTTTGGTCGGGATGATAATGACAAAATCCCTTGTGTGCAAGTCCATTTTCAAAAACGCTTCTTGTGTTGGCAAGTTTTCGTCCATTTTTAGAAAAGCTTCTTGTTCTGACTTCTGTATATGCGAGTATTTCTATTTTATTTTGCCACAAATTTCTTTATGGCGTTTGGTGAAAACATATATAATAGGAAAGTTTTGGAATAGGCTTATTGTGATTCGGTTTTGTCGTCTATTGTTGCTCATTCAGTTCACGAAATTGACGGGAAATATAAATACTGAATCTGTATGATCTAAAGTCGCTTGTTCGCATGTAATTTTAAATGTGAGTTCATTTGCTGGTTTAATTTCGTCGTGAATTTAGGAATTCACTTGTATTTCTCAATATATTTTTCCCTTTCGGTTCAATGGATTTGGGTTTAATTTTTAGGAGCTAACTCTTTTCTTGGCGTTTAATCTAAACTCTTTTTGTGATTGCGTTCTGTCAACCGCTCTTTGGTTTAATCTTTTGGAAGTTTACCTCTTAACCAATGTTCTTGTACTTCTTCCTTATATTTTGGACATTGTTTCGTGAGAACACTCCTATGGAGAAATTTTTATTTTATTTTGTGCTTAAGGGTGTGTTCCTTCTAGCCATTTGCATGCTTCATTCTCATGTCATGGAGTTTTGTATTTATGTTATTTGTCATTTATGTAAGGTCAATTCTATTGGCAATGTTATAGTCATTTGGCTTATGCTCATACCTTTTTGTTTATTTCCATTGCAGATTATAGATTTACACAACAAGAGCTTCTTGCTTGCAAACCAATTTTAACACTAGAATGGGTATCTCTAAAAAAGATTCGAATTAATTTTTTACTTTGTTCCCTGTCATAGCATTATGCACTATTTTTAAAAGTTTATGCATGAAGTTTCTATTCTAGTTAATTTTTTTTTTTGTTCTACAACATTTTTATTCATCTTCTCTACTTTACCCATACGTCTTGAGCTTTAATTTTAGTTTAAGGATTTGATTGGAGATGTGTGCCGATTGTATTTCACTTATACGTTTTTTATTTGTATAAGGTTTGGAATTCAACTTGTTAAGCGAGAACTGTTGCAGATGATGAAATGGATATTCTTGAAAAAAAGCTCGAAGATGAACTTGGGAAAGAGCATTTAAGGAGTTGTATACTTATTTTGTTTAGTAATTTTACTTTTTCTTTGTAAATTTGGTTCATGGATGTGATTTGTGGATGAACAGAAAGTTTCATGTATTATATACATTGTTATATTTTATTAATTAAATTCATGTTCGTTGAGTTTTAGTTGTGTTAAAATACTTTCGAGATTTTATTTTGTGTATATGTTTAAATTCTATTTTGTTTGCAGGTTTTTACAAAATGAAGAAATAGTATTGTTGGTTAGCTACGTGTGCAACCAACAATTTTTTTTAATTTAATATCGCACATTTAATGTCGGACACATTTAATGTCACAACTTTTAATGTCGGGCAATGACCGACATTAAAACATGACCGACATTAAAAGTGACTTTTAATGTCAGACAAAGAGTGGTTGACCGACATAAAAAGTTCACTTTTAATGTCGGGCATTGACCGACATTAAAAGTGACTTTTAATGTCGGTCAAAGCTTGTTGAATGACATAAAAAGGGACCTTTTAATGTCAGGCAATGACCGACATTAAAAGGGTACTTTTAATGTCGGACAGAGCTTCTAATGTCGGTCAATGACCAACATTAAAAGCGACCGACATTAAAACTTTTAATGTCGGTGTTTTTAATGTTGGGCTTTGCCCGACATTAAAAGCCAAATTTGTTGTAGTGGGTCAGCGGAGGTCGACAGTAGTCGATCGTCGGAAGTTGACGATAGCGGTCGGTCGAGACCGGTAATCTAAGGTTGACGATGGCGGCCGATCGACGGAGGTCGGCGACAACCGGTAGTCGGAGGTGGATGGTAGCGGTCAGTTGAATATGGTCGGTAGTCGAAGGTCGACGGTGGTGGTCGGTCGACGGAAGTTAGCGACAGCCGGTAGTCGGAGGTCGATGGTGGCGGTCGGTCGGCGGAGGTCGGCAGTGGCCGGTAGTAGAAGGTCGACGGTGGCGGTCGGTCGATGACGACTGATAGTCGGAGGTTGACAGTGGAGGTTGGTCGGCAGAGGTCGACGGCAACCGATAGTTGGAGGTCAACGATGGCGGCCAGTCAGTGGAGGCCAGCGACTGGCGGTAGTAAGAGATCGATGAAGATGATAAAAAAAAGAAAAAATGAAAGAGAAATAAATAACGAAAAAAATTTAAAAAAAAAAAGAAAAGAGAATGAAATAACGAAAAAGATTAAAAAAAAATTACAAGGAAGTGGTTAAAAAATAGAGGAAGAGAAGATTGGTGTAGGAATGTGAGGGAGAGATGTATACATTCATGAAAGATTGAAAAGAAACAAAAACAGAATTTTAGAAACAACTTTTTGTAGTTTCTCAAATTTGGCCTCTTTTTTAGAAACGTTTCTAGAAATTTAGGGCCCGTTTGGTAACGTTCTCGTTTCTTGTTTCCGTTTCTTCATTTTTAATAAAGAAAAATAGAATTTCATGACCCTAACACCTATACATTCAATAATAATAAACCTATATTCTTATTTATGTTTAGAAAAAATTGGAAACAAGAACAAAAAATGAGAAACTAGTTTTAGTTGTTCCCAAAAGTTCTATACAAATTTTGGGAGTAGTGTTCCTAAAAAATTAGAAACAAAAAACATACATAGTTATTAAATGTTTAGATTTCTTAATAAAATTGGAAACAAGAAACAAGAAACGAGAACGTTACCAAACGGACCCTTAGAAACAAGAAACATGGATGAGTTATCATACAAGTATGTTTCTTAAAAAATGAGAAACGGAAACAAAAAACAGGAAACAGAACGTTATCAAACGAGCCCTAAAGAAATTGTAGGTTTTCAAGGGAGAGAAAAGGAGGAGAGGTTGATACCTCATATTGGAGAGAAAACCATAGAAAATGAAAAGGAATAGTGAGGGAGAGAGCTAGTAAAGGAGAAAGAAAGGTTCATTTCAAAAAAAAAAAAAAAAAAAAAAAAAAAGTTAAATGGTGTAAAATAATTAGGCTAAATTATACCAAATATATATATACATATATATATACATAATTTTGTTCATTTGGTTGCGTTTGAATCTCAGAATTTTCAAACTCGACATTATTTTAACATATGAGATTTGTTAACTTCAATTATATAAGGTTGGCTAGCTAGACATTTTTTAAAAAATTATTTTGAGACTGACGTGGCTTAAGTATGTTGATTTTATATTTATTAAGTTGATGAGGTGGAAAAAATATATTTATTATTAATTTTATGAAAATTAAAAAAAAAATTGTCCTTTTCTTTCTCTCTCCTCCTCGCCCTCATGAGAAATCTAATAATTTCCCCACCTAAGTTCTCACTGCCATCTTCGTCGGTTCTTATCGCTAACTCCATCATCACTGTGTGGAAACAACGCTTCATGCCTTATGGACCTGCAAGAAGGTAAAAAAGCACTGGGCCCGTTGGAGCCCAGTGCAACCTCTCCTTAGTACACATTACACTGATGCCCTTGATCTGTTTTGTAGGTGTCATGAGGTTCTTTCTACTGATGATTTGGCAACCTTCATGGCAATCATTTGGGTTATGTGGAACAATAGAAATAAATATGTGTTTCAGGACAACAGGAATTATGTCCAACAGGTATACGACCCTATAGAATGGGCATCTGCTTACATATCAGATTACAAAGAGGCTCAAGCTAAGCATCATGGAGTTAATCAAGATCAAGAGCGGATGAGAGATGCTGATGATTCCAGTCTTACTGCGTGGATTCCGCCGCCCCAGAACCATTTCAAGTTGAATGTGGATGCAGCTTTAGCTAATGGAGATATGGGATCAGGCATAATCATCAGAAATTCGAATGGAGAACCAATGGCAACCGCAGAGTATTTCAGGCGAACGAGTTGCTCAGTAGAGTGGGCAGAAGCAAAGGCTCTTGTAGACGGCATTCAGTTAGCTGTTGATTCAGGAATATCACCAGTCTGGGCAGAGACAGATTCCAAAATTGTATAGAATCTACTTCATGATCGCGACAATTATCAAAACGAAATTGCTCCTCTAATTCATCATCTCAAGCTTTTTGCAATAAATAAGCACATCAGAGGGTTTTTGCTAACAAAAACAGAAGGTAACAAAGCGACACATCAATTGGCTTCTCATGCTCGCACAATGAAGCACTCTGAAGTTTGGTTAGAAGATAATCCTCCTTGGACTCACAGCATTGTTGCTCAGGGACATGCTTCAAAGGGACATCCCAACCTTTTCCTTTGTTTTGTTGTAGTTTTTTGTGACTTTGTTTTCTTTTCTGTCATTCTTTTCAAAAAAAAAAAAAAAAAAAAACTTCATCATCACTTCTTGACGAGGTGATTTTTTTCCTTCCTTCCAAATCTATCCACATAGATCTGGAAAGAGATACACATGAGAAAGTGTATATAGTGGTAATTCTATTAATCTAACCAAAATTTTGGGTTAGGTTTTATTTTGGTTCCTAAATTTGAAAACTTTATATTTTTTTAGTTTTAGGTTTGAATTTCATTTCAATTTAGTCATTCGGTCTAATTTTTCCTTAATTACTTGAAAGTATGTTTTTTTTTTTATTAATTTTTAAAAAATTTTAAAATAAAATAATATTTAATTAAAAATACATTTTTCTTTTTCCTTTTTCTTCTTTCTTCTTTCTTTTTCTTCTTCTTCATCTTCTTCTTCATATTTTCCTTCTAATCTTAATGGTCACCTCCATTGCCCCCATGACCACCTTCCACGACCGTCGCGACAATGACGACCATTCGAACGACCATTTTTTTTCTTCTTCTTTTCATTTTGAAAAATAAAAAATGAAAATAAAGAAAAAAAAAGAAGCTGAAAATAGATAAAAGAAAAGAAGGAAAAAAAAAAACAGGAACAAAATTTCAAGTTTCAATCGTTGGTGGTCGTCAGAATTGTCATCGGAATAGTTGTCGAGGTCGTGGCGATCGCTAGAATAATTATATTGCCACCAACGGTGGCAGTGGTTGTCGGAATGGTCATCAGCAACGACGGTAGTCATCAGCATTGTCATTGGGAATCGCTAGAGGTTGTCACTGGTGGTAATGGAGGTGGCTGGCCATTAAGGTTAGAAAGAGAATATTAGGGTTTAGAAGGAAGTAGATGATGAAGAAGAAAGAAGAAGAATAAATAATAAAAAAATATATTTTTATTAATTTAATATTATTTTATTTTTAAAAAATTAAAAAATAATAATAATTTAATAAAAATAGTGTCACTCTAGCCATGCGTAAGTAATTAACAGACAATTAGATAGATGCACTAAAATGAAACAAAATCCAAACATATACCAAAATTCTTTCGATAATAAAATTAAAATCCAAACCTCATTTGATATAAGTTAGCCTATAGCAACTACTCTTTCATCTCGATAAAGTAGACTTATTAAAGATATTCATATACTTATTAGTAATTAACTATTTTTTTTCCTTTTCTTTTTCTTTTTAACATATATAGGTCTTTTTTTTTTCTTTTTTTCTTTTTTTTTTTGTTTTGTCTTTTTGAAAAATTAACATATATAGATCTTGAAGACTTAATAATGGCCAACTTAATTAAAAACACCCAAATATTAAGAAGTATACCATGTAGCAAAACAAATATAAGAAAGTAGAATATTCTATTGTAAGATGTGCAATTTTTTCAAATTAAGCCATGAAATCTTTATGTTTCTGGATGGCTTTGGATTCATTTTCTGATACCCTAGGGGCCGTTTGTTTTTTGGAATCTAGATAACCGAAATCTTTAGATGTCTGGAATTTTAGATGCCCGGAATTACAGATGTCTGGCATCTTTAGATATCAATGTTTGTTTTTTAGGAAAATGTTTAAGGATGTCTCAATGTTTGTTTTTTAGGAAAATGTTTAAGGATGTCTGGGAGTATTTGAATAACTGTATTTAATTTTTAGTTGGGAATGTCTTAAATTTACATAATGTTCCAATAATGCCCTTATGACTATTTATGTAATTTGTATGTTACTTGGATCTAATATGAATTAATATAACATATTTTTTCTATTAATTTAAATTTAAATTTAATTTAGTTTACTTTATATTATTTTTATATGTTATCTTGCATAAAAAATAAATATTATTAATTTACCATTTTTTATAAAATAAATATTAATTTCAATTTATACTTGAATATCTTCTAAAAATGAAAATTATATATTTGATGCTATTTTTGGTCGAATAATCAATGTTTTCACATGATTAGTACTTTACTCTATATATTGATTCAAACATGAAGAAAATTAGGGAAGATTTTGATATTATAAAAAATGTAAAAGATAAAATTGAAAAAAAAAAGTAAAGATTAGATGATCTAATAAAGAGACATTGAGACCTTCAATTTCAAGGTCAATGTCTCGACATAAATCTCATATTAAAAAAAAATGATCAAATTTGAATAGAAAACACAATAGAGAAAATGTTAAAAAGTAGAAAAAGAAAGGCAAATGAAGGAATGAGAGTAAGAAAGGAAACATGAAAAATACCTGGAAGAGAAAGCCAAAATTCTGTGTAGAGCAAATGAGGGAGGGAGTGAGAGCGTTTAGAAAAAAATATTGATGAGGAGGGATGACTAATTATAAAACTTGCCTAATAATTAGGGTTAGGGGTAAATTATGTAATCTTCCAGATGCCTTAAGGAGGGAATTTTAAAAACCCATCTTTTCAACGGGAATCAAGATAGCTTAAAAGGGGGGATTTTAGGATGCCCGATATCTTTGATGCCGGTTAATTTTAAGATTACCACCATCCAAACATAGTAATCTGGATGCCTATAAGGAGGGAATCTAAGATTACCAAAAAACAAACGACCCCTCAAAGCAATAATGTTCAAGTTCATTTCCCTTTATCATTTCTTCCATGTTTAAAAATGTTTCTGTTTATTTATCGAAATTTATGTATTACATTATAAAATTAATTTATAAACGTGGATGACCATCTAATTTAATCATCATTTCTTTTAAAAAAAATATTAAATTATGTCTTCTAGGGGTGTACACGGGTTGGGTTGGATTGTGGGAATTTTTTTGACCAACCCGAAAATTTGGGTTGGTCGGATTGTCGACCCGAATGAACCGAACATATATGGCAACCCAACCCAATCCAACTCTTATATTTTCGGGTTGGGTTTAGGGTTGTCCTTTTTTAAAAAACATTTATACTTATCCACAACACTATAATGTAAATTTCAAGACATAAAAACCTAAGGCCCCATTTAATAACCATTTCGTTTTTGGTTTTTGGTTTTTGAAAATTAAACTTATACACACCTCTTCCACTTATAGGTTTCTTTCTTTTAATATCAACCTTCTTTCTTGTTTTTAAAAACCAAGCCCAATTTTGAAAACAAAAAAAAATAGTTTTCAAAAATTTGTTTTTGTTTTTAGAATTTGGCTAGGAATTCAAATGAATCCTTAACAATGATGAAAGTCATGGTAAGAAATTTAGGAGAAAACAAATATAATTTTCAAAAACCAAAAACAAAAAACGAAATGGTTATCAAACGGGGCCTAAATTATTTAAATTAAATAAAAAATAAGTTTAAAAAACAAAAAAGGAAAAAATAATTATTGGTTTTATGGAGTTTGAAGGAAAAAAAGTTTATATAATTATTTGAAGTTTGAATAAATAAATAAAATAAAATAACACAATTATTTGGTGGTCGAGAACAAAGTAATCAATGAAAAAAAATTAAAAAAAGGAAAAATATTCTTCTAAACCACTATGCCACTATATATATATATATATTCGATTCAGTTCAAGTTGAACCGAGCCAAAATTTGTTCAACTCGAATCCCAACCCAAATCGGAAAAAAAAATAAAAAATCCTAACCCAACCCAACCCTTGGGTTGAGTAGTCCGGGTTGTTCGAGTTTTTGTACACCCCTAGGGGTTGTTTGCGGCAATGTGGTGGAGTTCTGAAGTATGGAGTCGTGAAGTCTGAGGAGTTATGAAGTCTAGGGAGTTGTGAAGTTTGTGTTTGGAGTGCAGAGTTGTTAAGTTTAGAGTTAAGAAGTCTGTGTTTGGGTAGCAGAGGTGTAAAGTTTGTGTTTGGAGTGCAGAGTTGTTAAGTTTAGAGTGAAAAGTCTGTGTTTGAGGAGCAGAGTTGTGAAATCTGAATTTATGCTAGTTTAAAAAAAATTATACAAAATTTTCCAAATTAAATTAAAATTGGTTACATTATTTTTTTCAAAAAAACCAAGCTAAACTTTGAAAAAATGTTTTTTTTTCTTTTTTTCCCAAATGAACCATCTCTTTAAAAATTAATGACACTCATTTTAGTTTTCAATTATTTTTAAGTTAGAAAATTAGATTTCTTCCAAATTGATTAAATTTATTTTTTTTCTTTTAATTAATTATTATATAGGTTCTCAGAAGGTGATTAAGTCCAATGTTTAAAAATTGGCATATAAAATCACACATGTTTACTTCTATTTCTTTCTCCATTTATTGCTCACTTTCTTTCCCTTCCTTTTATTTCTGTAGTAAAAAAATAAAAAATAAATAAATAAATAAAAACCCGAAACTCAATCGATTATGCTTCCCTCCTTCTCTCAACTTCTTTTTTTCTCTTCCTCAGGTTTCCAAAAATGTGGCCCAAACACACCCCTAATGTCTTCTAAACTTTCAATTTTTATTCTAATAAATCTTTATCATTATCTTCGTTATCTTGATTATTTAAATATTGACATGACACGTCGATTGAAATAACAAATGATATAGACCACAAATAATAAATCAAATAGAATATGGATGAGTAAGCAAAAGATTTCAATTTTAAAATGTATTTCAATTTTCTAAAAAAAAAAATGTATTTCAATTGCTCATCCTTGTCTTTGTATTCCTTTATGTCATGTTAGGTCAAATTATTACTTGTTCGTTAATCAAATTATCATGTCATATCAACATTTAAATAAAGGATAATAATAAATACTAACTAAAATCAAAATCAAAAGTTCACCCAACATGATTTGAAACTTTATAGAGTTGAGGGACTAAATTTATAATTACTAATCAAGATCAAAATAAAAAACTTATAAGACATAAATTGAAATTTTTTAAAATTTAGGTACTACTTCCCAGTTAAATTTACATTTAATTTGGTTGGCACAATTCTATATGAACAAAACTTCCCTGCATATCGGTAGGTAGGGATCTTCCTACATACCCCATTAAAATCTTGACAACTAAGAAAGAGGAAGGGAGAAAATGAGAAAAAAAATTTATCTCTCCTAGTTGTTAATCTTTGAATGGTGGTATGCAGAGAGATCTCTACATACCGGTATGCAGGAAAGTTTTTTCCATTCTATATGTCTATTAGTGTCCATTTAACGAAGAATATTGTTATTTTATTTTATTTTATTTCATTTCTACATACCGGTATGCAGGGAAGTTTTTTCCATTCTATATGTCTATCAGTGTCCATTTAACGAAGAATATTGTTATTTTATTTTATTTTATTTCATTTCTACATACCGGTATGCAGGGAAGTTTTTTCCATTCTATATGTCTATTAGTGTCCATTTAACGAAGAATATTGTTATTTTATTTTATTTTATTTCATTTCTACATACCGGTATGCACGGAAGTTTTTTCCATTCTATATGTCTATTAGTGTCCATTTAAATTTCATTCAGGAGACCCTTATCTTTCTCCTTTTAGGATTGTGCGCATTCTCTCTTTCCCTTCTCTCTACTTTTTAGGATTGTGTGCATATATAGGAGTAGGGATGTCCATGAGGTGAAACAGGGAAGGGAATGAATGGCTTCCTCGTTTCCATCAACGTCTTTCATTTCAATCCTCATTCTGCTAAATTCTCCGTTAAATTTCGCAGGAAATGAGACGATGTTCACTGTGAAAAATTTGTGGGGATCAGGTTCCCCACGAAGAATTATTTCCTATTTAGGGTTTTTTTTCCTTCATTGAATCAAATAACTATTTTGATAAATTTTCAAATAGTTAACTTTGCATTGAAAGTATTCATTAATTTTCAATGAGATAGTTAATTATTCACCTAAACTCTTCATTTAAATAGTTAATTTCTTTTTAAAGATAAACAAATTAATATTTCATATCAAACTATCTAATTATCTATTCATATGATTCAAATGTTTAAACCATATAATTCAAACATATTCAATTTTTTAAATCATTAACAATAAAACTTTAAATTTATACATATAGAGAGAGAAATAATAATAATTAAAAAAAAAAGTAAACGGGATAGAGAGTGAAAACAAGGATGGAGAATAACTCTGACCCTTAACCATGCTTTGCCTACCTAATCAACACCATTTTTTTTTTAAAGTTTATCAGCATCATTTTAAATGTGAAAAAACCCTTCAACTATCATCTTTGCCCACATATATAATCTTCATTTTTACAATTCACCACATTAAATTTTTGTTTTCATTTTGACAGGGGAGTTATGAAATTCTTGTTTTGAAATAATTTTGGGAGTTGAAGGTTAAAAATGGAATTTTTGAAACAATATAGACATATTTAAAATCTAACCCAAAGTTCAAGAATATAATTGAAAGAGTAGTTGACAACCCCCTTTGATAACTATTTGTCACTTTTGAAAATTAAGCTTATAAATCACACTTCCACAGGGGCGGACCCACGTGGGGGCCAGGGGGGCACGTGCCCCCCCTGACATTTTAGTTTTTATATATATGTATATTCTATGTTAGATTTATTTCCAAAGGTAGAAGTTTGGTTCAATGGTTGGGGGCACGCATTCTGATTGCTTTTGACGCCAAGTTCCAGCGTTCGAATCCCTGTCAACGCAATTGAGGCATTTAATGTTACTTTTTTGCTCCAGCGTGCTATATTGATTTTATTTCATTTTTTTCTTTATATATAATATGATATAAGCTATTCAATTTAATTTTTTTTCTTTATATACTACTATTTTAATTTTCAAGTTTTAATAATTTTCAATATATACATTTATATATTATTTTAACTTTTTATTTGTATTATATATTATTTTATAGATTGGAACTTTTACATACATTTTAAAATTACTTTAGAAAAATTAACGGCATAAAATAAACTCAATTCTATAATAAAAAAATCTTATATATTTCAAGTTTCATTCTTTGTTTGAATTTTTATTTGGATGTTTCCAAATGGTTAATTTTGTAATTAGTATTATATAATATATCAAAACGTTTAAAATTATATTTATATGAAAGTTAAATTACAAAGTTTAGTCCATGAAGTTTAAAATTTATCTCTATTAGGTCCATAAACTTTCAATTCCATGTCTAATTAAGTCATTGAACTTTAAAATAATGTCTAATAGATCCATGAACTTTCAATTTTGTATCTAATAGGTCGTATATATTAAAAAAATTAATTTAATTATTATATTTAACATAAAATTTAACTTGGTATCTAATTAAACCTTAAACATTCAATTTTGTAACTAATAAATACATTAATTTTAAAAAAAAAAATTGAATAGGTTACTTATTAGACAAAAGATCAAATTCTCAAAGATAATATTTGATTTTTAAAAAACTTGAGTATGTCAAAAACCTATTGGACTAATATCAGATAAAACTTAAGAACTTATTAGACATTTTTTTAAGTTCAAGAACCTATATAGACAAAAATCTAAAATTCCATAGACTAAACTTATAATTTAATCTAATGTGAACTCGTGCCCCCCTTACCTCAAGTCCTGGATCCGCCACTGACTTCCACCTATGAGTTTCTTAATTTGTTTTAATTGTCATCAACTTTTTACCGGTGTTTTCAAATATCAAGTCAAGTTTTGAAAACTAAAAAAACATAGTGTCTAAAAACTTGTTTTTATTTTTAGAATATGGTTGAAAATTCAAGTATTCTCTAGAAAAGATGAAAAATGAGAAGAGACAAACCCAATTTCCGAGAATAAAAAACCAAATAAATAAACTTTCCTTAAAACGAGAGGATAAACACTAAAAAAAATAAATGAAATAATGAAATGATATAGGAATTAATTAAGAAAGACGATCATTAGGGCCCAAGCCTCCTTAGATTTAAAAAATCTAAAGCATTTCTCACTATTAATAAAATACAAGTTCCCATTAAAGAGCCATGTGGGTGTGAAAAAGGGCATTATTCTCATAGTCAAAAAAGGCTTAACCTTCTCTAAAATATTTTCAAAAAAAAAAAAAAAAAAAAACCTTTTCCCTCCATTAAAATTTAAAATTAAAAAATCCAGAAGTTTCATTACTAAGAAATTAAGGTTGACTTGACTTGACACTCCCAATAACTCTCACATTTGAGGAAACTCTCTTATAAATTGCACATTCTCCTCCCCAATTCTCCATCCCATCTCTCTATAATAAAACTTTTTTTTTTTTTGGTATTTTCATAAATGGCTCCCTCGTTGTCGATGTTGAAGATATCAGGTAACAAATTATTATTAGTTTAATGGAGGGGCAGATTCAAACCACGAACTTTGTGGTTATCAATACAACTTTATGCCAGTTGAGTTAAACTCTTGTTGGCTATTATTTTTTACCACATGTGGAGTGGAGAATTTGAATCTCTGAATTCTTGGTCGAGGGTATAAGTTTTAGGTGAATGTATTAAATTTAGTTTCTATTATTACTATTATTATTAGTTTTAACTATTTTTCTCCATAGCTCTGGTGTGGGCAGACACTTTGACGGCATACTCCGTGTGGATGATAATGGTTTATTTAACGGACGTTTGGAAGCTCAGCCTCACACGTGCGGCCGCCATTGTCAATGTCTTCAATGGAGTAACGTTGATTTTGCCGTTAGGGTTATCCTTCCTTGCTGACTCTTTTCTCGGCAATTTTATCATCTTATCTCTTTCTAGCATTGCCTATTGCATTGTAAGTCTTTTGGCTCTTTTCTTTTCTTTTTTTTTTTCTTTTTTTTTTTTTCGAAGGAGTGTATAATATAAATATATATTTTTAAAGATATTGTAAGAAATGAAAATTTTACAAAAAGTAACCCAATCAAAAAGTCAATTCATATTCATATATAATATAAAATACAGTAAGAAAAGTCAGGTTTAAGTCATATTTGGGAGAAATTTTATGCTTTTATTTTAATCTTAACTTTGTCACTTTCCTTTTGCCCATGAAAAAAAGTGTCACAGACATTTAAAAAAGTTTCATTGCTAACAGAGCCAGAGAGTTTAGAATTTATGAATCTTGGATTTATTCTATCTCAAGTTGGATGATTATGTTGGTCAATTCTGACCGTTCTTCAATTGTTCATGTGGCGTTATAAATTTTTTTACCTTTTTTCAAAAAAAAAAAAAAAAAGTTATCTAAGATCAGAGATGAAACCACAAATTTTCATAAAGGAAAATTTTTATATATAATCTTTTTTTATCCTAGAAATTTATTAAGACAACAATCACACTCCATTAAAAACTCTTCCAAAAAAAAAAAAAAAATCACACTCTATTGCAACATACTAAGATTTTAATAAATGACAATAATTTAACTTATCCCAAAATTTTACCTAGTCTAGGTATTTGGTTTAACTTGACCATTATATTGTGATTGTGATTATAATAATTATCAAGCATGTTTAAAAAAATATATCTATTTCTCACTTATCATAATGTTGTGTCAATCCAAATTCAATAATTTTTTGACTTCGACAGGGGTTAGGGTTCTTATCACTCTCGACTCCACAAACTAATGGAATATGCCATGAAAATCGACCAGAATGCATCTCTGACACACAAAGAATCCTCTTCTTCTTCGCTTTAGGGTTAATCTCCATAGGAATCTCGGGCCATTTAGTAACAATTCAAAGATTCATGGCAGAGCAAACAGAAGATGAAACAGACAACAGCGTATATTATAAAGTAATGATGGGTTTTTGTGGTGCTTCGAATGCGACTTATCTTCCTTATATAGCAGGCGTTACACTTTTCTACATAAAACCATGGTCCATTCGATTTGGAATTCCTGCAATATTTGAAGTATTGGCTACCATTTTGTTCTTGAGTGGCGTTTTTTCTTATCGTTGTAAGAGGCCAAGAGGTAGCCCTATTACGACGGTTTTCAAAGTCTTCTTTGCTTCCACTACTAAAATGTTTCGCTCTTCAACTAGTGGTGATGGTGTGCAACTCTATGAGAGCTCTCGTCCTGATGCTTACAAAATCCCTCGCACTAATGGCCTCAGGTCTCTCTCTCTCTTGTTGCATTCAACTTTTTTTTTCTTTTAAATTTTGTCATTTCGGGTCCGAATTCAAGCTTATGACTTTTTGGAAAGTAGAAAAGTTAAATATTGAACGGTATATTCCTCTTGAAATTCTAACTTACAAAGCCAACCTAAGCACAATTTGATTAGTTCGGGTATATGCCCTAGACCAAAAGGTCATAGGTTTGAATCCTTCCAGTCTCACATGTTTTTTTAACTCTTAAAAAAATTTAAAAGGAAATAAAACTTTTCTCCTCATGTGTTCACCACGACTAAAAATTTGACAGCTATTTATTATTATTTTTTTATACAAAGAAATTAAAACATAGTGTCTCTCTTCCTTTCTGGATTCCTCTTCCCTATTTGTAAAATACTCAACATGATCAGTATGGGGATTTGTACTAATTAGGAGATAGTCTTTTTTCAAAAGAAAAAAACCATATTTATATATGTTTTTGACGAATGAGAGAGGAAGGTAAAAAGAAAAGAGATATAATAATTTCTTTTTTCCAAAAAGATAAAATAAAAATTATCAAATTTTTAATGATGGTCAATAGGAATCCTCCTAGGAGGTAAGTTTTATTTTTTAAAAAATAATAATAAATAACAAATAATTATAATTATTATTAATGTTTTGACTTTATTGAAGAATAAATAAATTTTTTTTTTAGAAAGAAGAAGAATAAATAATTAGAATTAGCTGATATATGCCGTGTGATGGGTGGAGAAATGTGTATTAGATATTATTAATTAAATTTATTATAGTTTGATTAAATTCTTGGATTTTTTTTTTTTTGAATAAAAATTCTTGGATCTTACTACTATCCAAATATGGTATTAGATCAGTAGCTCTCAAGTTTAGATGTGTGTGCCATCGGTAATTGACATATACCTCCGACCAAGGTCAAAGGTTTGAATCCCTCCACTCCAAATGTTGATGTACTAAAAAAAAGATGTGTATGTCATCGTTATATTAAAAAAAAATTAAATGTGGATACATTTTATTAATTAGATCTTACAGATCAAAAATTAAAATGGGAGAGCACATGTGAGAGTGAAAATGTAGTTAAGAAGTATATTAAAATATTAAAAAAAAAAAGTTTAGATGTGGATAAATAATTAATTAGGTCTTACAAATCAAATTAAAATGAAGAGCACACATGAGAGTGAAAATGTAGTTAAAAAATGTATTAAACTTTTAAATTATGAAGGTTGTCCTAAACAATAACTACAATATTTTAATTAGAATGTATCGCATCATCATTAAATTTATTTTAGATTAAATTATAAATCTAATATTCATATTGTCATGTTTGTGTTTATTTATTTTATATGCTTTTAATAAGTCCTAATTACATCCCCAAATTTTATACTAAGATTCTTAAAGTTGGTGGACATGTGTTTATATATATACTTTTTTTAGTTCAACAACATTTTTGGAGGTGGAGGATCGAATCTCTGATCTTTTGGTCGATGATACATTCTAATTACGATTGACCTATGTCTACTTTGACGGTAGAAATATACTAATTAGACTAATAAGTGATGTTTTAGTACAATACTAGGTCAATTGGATAAAATACGAGTTGGAGGGATAAAAAAAAACTTATATTATAAGTTTCATCTAATAAGCCACCTCATATATTGTGTCAAATCATCATGTATTAGTCTACAAAAAAAATATCTTCACCTTTGTTTGAGTGAGCAACAGAGTTAAGTACAACTTTATGCCAGTTTGTTGGCTAATAGACCTTTGACTTAGTGATATATATATATATATATATATATATATATATATATATATATATATGAAAATAATTTAGTGGTATATTAGACATAAAAATTAAAAGTAATGTGATTATTTATCTAATTAACAGGACACGTCACCAGACTAATCACAACTTTTAACTGTAATTTCATTGTAAAAATTGCAGATGCTTGGAGAAAGCCGCTGTGATAATACCAAACAAGCCTCCAGAGGAACAGAGAAAAAACAGATGGAGGCTCTGCACAGTCACACAAGTCGAGAAAGCCAAAATCGTTATCCGTCTCATCCCAGCTTGGCTGACGGTTATCGTATGCGGCGTCGTTTCATCCACCGGAAGCTCTTTCTTCCTCGAACAGGCGAAGAACATGAAGCCGATGAACATCGGAAAGCTCAAATTCACCACTAACGCCATTCTCTTGCTCTACGACTCCTCAAAAGCCATCTTCGCCATGTTCTACACCGCCTTCGCCGTTCAAAGAGGATGTAGAAAGAACGCCGCGGCGGTCGGAATCGTCACCGCCATGGTTTTCTCCACTCTTTCCTGCATCGCCGCGGCAAGAATCGAATCCCGACGCCTGGCGGTGATTCGCCGCCACGGCCTGACGGAGGATCCGGAGGCGAGAATCCCGATGGCCATGGGATGGCTTGTTTTTCAATACGTTCTCAATGGCGCCGCCTATGGAGTTGCGGCGCAATCGATGTATTTAGTCACATACTTTCAAGCTCCGCTGTCGATTAGGTTGTTTCTGGCGCGGATTATGAACGGATTTCTAGGGTTAGGGTTTATTGGCGCTGTGGCGGTGGTTGATATTGTAGGGAAGGTGAGTGAAAGCAGAGGAGGAAAGAATTGGTTTCAGAGGACTTTGAATCAGAGCCGATTGGACAATTACTATTGGACATTGGCCGCATTGAGCGCTGTGAATTTTGTGCTCTGTTTTCTGGTTCCGATTGGTTACAATTTTCAAGATTTTAGTGAAGAGAATACAGAGATGGAGAATCGTCAATATGATGTTGAAGATGATGATGAGAATGATATCTCTGAATATGTAGAAAATTGTTGTGATTTAATCTCTTGTTGTTGCTGCTAAACCACCAATCATCTTCAAGAAAGTTCTAGTTTGTGATTTAATCTCTTGTTGTTGCTGCTAATCTCTTGTTGTATCTTAGCACATGTTTCTTTAATTTTAAGATAAAGTAAACCTTTGAACCTTTATTTGAGTTTGTTGTCTATCCAATCTTAAAGTTTCAAAAGGATGCACTTGTGAAGTTTGGAGAATAGCTATAAAAGGTCATGAGCACCATTTACCATTAATTGACCAATCGATAATGTGGCATTGTTAAACCACACAGTTAGAATTTGTTGATGTGTACTATTAGAATTTGGAGAAAATTTCTAGTATTACGATAGTATAGAAAATTTTTCATCATACTTCCATTCATTGTTTGCCATGAAATGAGTATTTAAGAATGGTGTGGGACCCATAGAACAAAATATTATATCATTAAATGACGTGTCAAATGCTGAATAAAGGGAGTAAGTACTACCGTAGTACTATAAATTTTCCCACATACCAAGCCAAGTTTTTTCCTATTCTTTATACTTTTAATAAGTTCTAATTACATTTCCAAATTTTACACTAGATTCTAATGTTGGTGGAATGTGTTAATTAGATTCCAATAAGTGATGTTTTGGTTTAATAGTAGGTCGGGGTAATTAGATTAAAATTGTTTTTTAAAATAAAAATTGGGAGAAACTGGGTCGCTTGAAAAAAATTAGAGAAAACGATAGGGAAAATTTCTGTTTTTTTTAAAGAAGGGAGTTTCTGGGAGGAGCCCCCTCCTGTTACCCTGTTTCTGGGTTTGCGAAATTGTCTGAAAATTTTGGGTTTAAGTACAAATGGCAGAAGAGGGGAAGTGGAGGCCTTTAAATGTTAGCTCACACATTGCACCGGCAACTCTTGCCGGAAAATCAAACCGTTCTTCAAAATCTCCGGTATGGCAGCATCGACGGCGACCTACTGGGCATTGTCGGAGACTCATGGGATCTGAAACGCGACGTTGAGACTTTAAACGTTATAGAGCTTTCGTCACCGACAGCGTCTTATTTCTACAGGAAGTTGCTAGCCAGAGCTGCGAGATTAGCACAGATCTATCCCACGCGAAACGTGCCCAGATCTGGCGACGATCTTCGTCGGAACGCGTGCCCAGATCTTGTTTCTTTGTCTCCGATGACCATCTTCGGCGTATCCAGATCTCGTGTGTTTCACGGGTGTGCTCGATTTCGGCGAGGATTTGATCTTCAAGGTAGGGGTGATCACCATAAGCATCTGAAAGAGTTTCAACGGGAGGGAAAGGAAGAAAGAGAGAAAGAAAAGAAGAAGGAAGGAGAAGAAAATTAAAAATAAATAAATAAATAATGTCGCCGGCGGCGGCGCCCGGTCGCCAGGGAGCGGCGGTTGTCAGCGGTTGGTCGCCGGCGGGAGGTTGGTGTGAAAGTATTGAAGAAGAATGAGGGTGGTGCTGAGGAGAGGGAGAAGAATAAAGAAAAAAATTAAAATATATTAAAAACTATTATTTTTAAATTATTTTATTAATTTTTATTTTAAAAATGAAAAAATTCATTTTTTTAATTAAAAAATAGGTGCGACGTCAACCACCGTTAGTATTTAATAGAAAAATAGATTGCATGGACCAAAGTGCTTCTTATCTCAAACCTCAGGGGTATTTTTGTTGAGTTTGAAAATTCAGGGACCAAAAGTGTATTTTTTCCTATAACAATTTAGTCCATAAACTTTAATAAGTAACGATTTAGTCTATGTACTTTTAAATTTGTAACAATTTACACTTTCAAATTTGT
Organism: Luffa acutangula; assembly: GCA_036850905.1. NCBI lineage: Eukaryota > Viridiplantae > Streptophyta > Magnoliopsida > Cucurbitales > Cucurbitaceae > Luffa > Luffa acutangula. Next base: position 48,470,205 of record CM072087.1, on the reverse strand, counting down.
GATAATTTAATCTTTGTTGAAAAAAATCATCAAAATTAAATGTTGATTTTTATTATTTAATGATTATACTTTGTAGCTTATAAACATATTGGGTCCCAAATTAGTTTATTAATATATCTATGTAAGAAATTTCATTAATTCTTTACATTAATTTCACATCGTACATATGATTTTATATTCATTTAATGTATAAAAGAAAACTTTTTTAATAATATTTTGGGCTGAGAACTTATTAAAGGGTTAAAATTGTCATACTTTTTAAAGTTTAAGGTTAAGATTGCAACACTTTTCTAGCTTTGAGGATGCAATTGAGATTTTAAAGTGAAAATTGATACAACTTAACAAGTTTAAGGATCAAAATTAATTTTTCTATAATTTTTAGTTCTATAGGCTTTTAAAAAATATCCACAAAAAAATTGACATTTTATCATTATCTCTATAAATTTGAGACTTCACATTTATGTTGACATGAACGTTAAAATCTTGGTTATAATTAGTTTATTCCCACATGTTGAAGCCCTTCAACAAACTTTTTAAGCATGACTTTTTAAGTATTTAAATTTTTGTTTTACATTTAAAAATACTTTTTAAACTCTTAAAAAGTTATTCTAAATGGACCCAGTGGTGTGATTTAAAGGAAGAGATTGGAGTTGTGGTCTTAGACAATTTTGGTAGGGGTACGATTTTGAGATAATAGTATTGGACCCTACTTATCGAGTATAAATTCTTTTGGATAAAATACATTTTTGGTCTCTAATGTCTAGAATTCGTGTTGAATAAGTTCTTGAGTTTTAAAATTGGACAATCAAGTTCCAAAATTTATGAAATAGGTCTATTGAGTCCCTAGTTCACAGAACGGAGGGTTGACGTGTCACGAAATAATTTTAAAATTAAAGTAATAATAAAATAATTATAAAAAAATTCTCTCTCATCCCCCGATTCCCTCTTCTTCTTCCACAATGCTTCAACGATTTCTGTCAAAGCGAGCCTAGCTTAGCGGAAATTGGCATGTACCCTCCACCAATTGATTATAAAAAAAATGCTTCAACGACCGATTCCCTTCCTCTGCTACGCCGCCAGTCGCACAACCTTGCCCCAGTGGCTCTCCGCTGTCTCCGCCCGGAGGGTTGTTTTGGATTGAACTTTAGCACTTGACAATTCAGTATTTGTGCTTTAAAATTTGTAATCGTAGTCCCTAATATTATACAAATATTGTTAAGATTTTTCACGTATGTACATTGATAATTAAATTGATTAGAGACTACATCTGTATATAAACTACACATATTATAACTCATCACATAATAAAAACCAACACTAAATTTGATCAGAGTTTTCACTTCAAGAATTAAATTGCTTACAATTTTTTAAATGTAAGTACAAAATTGTTCCATACTAAAGTTTAAACACACTAAGGCCCCGTTTGATAACTAAGGGTCCGTTTGATAACCATTTCAGTTTTTGGTTTTTAGTTTCTCTGTTTTTGGATTTTGGTTTTTGGTTTCCTGTTTTTTAAAAACAAAAACCATATATGATTGATAACTGTTTTTTGTTTTCTGTTTTTAAAAAACAGAAAACCAATTTTGTTTGATAACTGTTTTTTATTTTCAGTTTTTTAAAAATTAGAAAGATGAAAGGATATTTTAGAGAGAGAAAAATGTGTAAAGACGTTGAAATAAAAATTTAGAGACACAAATATAAATGTATTTCAAGAGATTTTTTTTTTTTTTTTTTGAAAAGACTAGATAAAAGTTAAACATAGATATTTAGAGAGACGAAAGAAAGTGTTTAGAGAAAGAATATTAGTTAGACTCGAGAAAAGATATTAGTTAGAGAAAAAAAAATAGAAAACAAGTTAGAGTAAAAGCGATAAATTTTAGATTAAAAAAGTTTAATAAAAAAAGAAAGTTTAGAGAGATAGTAAGGTTAAGAGTAAAAGATATACTAAAGAAATAACGATAAATTAGAAAAATAAAGAAAAGTTGTAGCGATAGAAAATTTTGGTGACTTTTTTTTTTCAAAAGAAAAATTAGAACATGTTTATTGGGGAGAGGAAATGTATTGACAAGTTTTTAGAAGACAAGTTATAGATAGGGGTGAGCATCGGTCGGTCGGCATCGGTTTTGGACTCAAACCGACGCCGATCACCGATACTTCGGTTTTAGTCGATCGGTGGATGTCGGTTTTGGAAGTTTTATAGAACCGATCGACCGACCACGAGCAAAAATCGGTCGGTTTCGAATGTTCCGGTAAAGAGATAGTGTTGTTGTTCCGACGAGGTGAAGGAGAAAGAAAAACGGTGAAGGAGAAAGAACGGAGAAAGAGATGAAGGAGAAAGAAAGAACGAAGAAGAAAAAGACACCCTGACGGTCCGTGTGGCGCTAAGCTCCGACAAAGAAAGGACCCATTCCGGCGAGGTGAAGGTACTCGTTAATGGCCAAAAGATAAAAGAGATAAAAAAGAGAAAGTTGAAAAAGAAAGAAGAGAGAAATCTAAGAGGTTTGAAGAAGAAAAAAAAGAAAGAAGAATGAAGTATGAGAGAGACACGAAAGAAAAAAAAAAAGAAGAAAGAAGACTAAGTAGAGAGAGATACAAAAGATAAGAAATTGGAAAAAAAAAAAAGAGTATATGTTATGGTATTCCCAAGGACTGTTGCAGGCAGCGCATTAATGCTGCCCGTAGCAGAGTCAACTCAAAGTTTCAAACGTCTATCAGTTTGTTTTTTTTTTTTTGTCGGTTCGGTCGGTTCTCGCCCCTTTTGGGCGAGCCGCCCACCGAAATTTCAGTTTTTTAAAATATAAAACCAATTTCGACCGAGTTTATATTAAAAAAACCGACCGACTGACGTCGGTTCGGTCGGTCGGCTCGGTTTTTCGACTTTTCTTACTCACCCTTAGTTATAGAGAAAAAAATAGTTTTGAGAGAGAAAAATAAATTTTAGAGAGAGAAAAAAAAAAGAAAGGAATTTGTTGGAGGGAGAGAGGTAAAAGCGGAGAAAAGTAAGCATTAGAAGAAAAATGAGTTTTTTGAAAAACAGAAATCTGTTTTTAAAGACTATTTTTTTTTTGTTTTTGAAATTTACTTATAATTTCAAAAACATTTTTAAAAAACAGAAATGGTTATCAAACACCCCTGTTTTTTTAAAATGAAAAACAAAAACAGAAAACAGAAAACGAAATGGTTATCAAACGGGCCCTAATTGATTTTTGGTTTTTGGTTTTTGAAAATTAAGCTTGTTTTCTTTAAATTTTCTCACGATGATTTTCATTTTTGTTAAAGACACTTGAATTCCTAACCAAATTCTAAAAACAAAAATAAGTTTTTGAAAACTACTTTTTTTTAGTTTTCAAAAATTTGCTTGGTTTTTGAAAACATAGGAAGAAGGTAGGTGAAAAGCCAAAGAAACTTAGGGTTGGGAGTGGTGTTTATAAGCTTAAAAACCAAAAACCAAAAACAAAAAACCAAATGGTTATCAAACGGGGCCTAAATGATTTAAAATTAAAAAAAAAACTAAATTATTAGAAACTAAAATTTTAAAATTAAAGTCTAGGTGGATAACCATTTGATTTTTAAAATTATGCTTGTTTTCTCTCAATTTTCTCATAATGATCTTCATCTTTGTGAATTACACATTTGAATTTTTAGCCAAATTCAAAAAACAAAGACAAATTTTTTTAAACTATTTTTTTTTTAGTTAAATAACAATACAAAGAAATTTAATAGTGATTATAAGTTTAATTTTCAAAAACCAAAAGTAAAAAATTAAGGTCTCATATGATAACCATATGGTTTTTTGTATTTTATTTTTGAAAATTAAGCTTATAGACACTACTTGCAAGTTGCAACTATGATTTTCTTTGTTTCATTATTCACTTTATTTCCATGTTTCCAAAAACAAAAATAAAAACTATTGTAAGTAAATTAAGAGAAAACAATCCTAATTTTTAAAAACCGGAAATAGAAAATCATATGGTTATTAAGCCTGAAAAATTAGAGATAGTAAGAAAAAAATGTTTTTTAACCTTTATTAAAAATGTTTTTTAAGGTTAAATAACTTTATTAAATATCAAAGATTTTCCCTCTCACGAGAAACAACAACCACAAACTTCCCAGACAAAATGGCGTGCCACGTCGACGCTTCGACCCCACCATTCCAGTACAACGGGATAAGGAAGAGATAAGGCCAGGACGCACAAGAGCCGTCAGATGGATTCGTCTCACAATCCAACGGACACAAAACCACCACCACAGATTATGTGGCAATCGCCGATCACAATTCCCCTTTCTGAGCCACATAATAACCCAACCAAAATCCCCAATTCCATCACACACTCACCCTTTCCCCCCCTCTCAACTCGCCGCGAAATTCTCGCCGTCGTAATGGCCGCCACCGCCACCGCCGCCGCAACCTCCTCCTTCATCGGAACGCGCCTCGCCGACGTTCGGCCGAGTTCCGGGCGAGTCCAAGCCCGATTCTCATTCGGCAAAAAGAAGAGCCCGGCGAAGAAATCGCCGTCGTCGAAGCAGATATCAGACCGGCCGCTGTGGTTCCCCGGAGCGAAGGCGCCGGAATGGCTGGACGGAAGCCTGGTGGGCGACTACGGGTTCGATCCGTTCGGGTTGGGGAAACCGGCGGAGTATTTGCAGTACGATCTGGACTCGTTGGACCAGAACTTGGCGAAGAATGTGGCCGGAGATATAATCGGAACGAGATTCGAGAGCTCGGAAGTGAAATCGACGCCGTTTCAGCCGTACACGGAGGTTTTTGGATTGCAGAGATTCCGTGAGTGCGAGCTCATCCATGGAAGGTGGGCCATGTTGGCCACACTCGGTGCTCTCTCTGTTGAGTGGCTCACTGGCGTCACTTGGCAAGACGCCGGAAAGGTGAGTTTTTTTTATTATTTATTTTTCTTTTCATCCATTTTTAGTTTCTATATTGTGATTTTCGTAAATTACATCTTGCATTATTATATTAATTTAGCATTTTATATATGAGGATGGTATGAAATAAATAGATAAATAGTTTTTCTTTTCTATAGTTCAACAAAATTAAAGGAAAAAAAAAGGATTTTGGTACCGATGATCAAGAGATGTATAGCATTATTATATTAATTTAACATAGTTCAACTGATATAATGTTAATCTTTCAGTTCTACGTCGTGTTAAAAATAAAAAATAAAAATAAAAACAAAATGTATATTATTCACAAATAGTTAAAATATTGGTGGAATGTTTCTTTTTCCAATTAGTCTATATTATTTAGAAAAGTTTTTACTCACCTCCTCATCTACTTTCAATTGTACTATTTCCACCCTGGGTGAAGGTCAGTAAATTAATAAAATTTTAGACTAGGAATTGGAATTAGTCTCTCTTTAATTATGTTTATATATATATATATTTATTGAAATTTAAACATATGCAATTTTTAGATTTCTTTGAGTATGCATGTATCATAATAATTTAGGTACTGTTAATATATTTTGGTTAAGTTATCAAAAATACCCTTGAACTATGAAATTAGTTTCAATTATACCTCTAAACTTTCAAACTTAGAGAGCTAAAATAAAACTTTTAAAAGTTTATGGATATGACTAAAACCAACCCCATAGTTTAAGGGTATTTTTTATAATTTAACCATGTATTTATTAATTTGTATATATGTATTGTATTTAAAATTATTTTCTCTTTATTTATTTTAAGGACATTTTTTTAATAAAATATTATGTTTCTTGATTTATATTATTGGATAAACACAATTTTATTATTGGTTGTCTAAGAATTTCAATGAAGTGGTAAGTTATCATGACATTTTGAATGGGTATATTTTCTACAACATGTTAAATACATGGACTTTCAATTTTGCAGATCAGCTTGTATAACCAATAAAAATTAAAATCTGAGTAATTTAAACTCAATTAACAATATTTCAGTTTTATTTTTTCAAAAAAAAAAAAAAAACAATATTTCAATTTTAAAAGAAAAAATGAAGAGGAAAAACAATGAATCTTAACTTCTTCCATTATTCATCCAAAGAATTATCATTGATGAACCAAAATTGTGAAAACAAAAATGCAGGTAGAATTAGTGGAAGGTTCATCCTACCTTGGGCAGCCCCTTCCTTTCTCCATCACCACATTGATCTGGATCGAAGTTCTCGTGATCGGATACATCGAGTTTCAAAGGAACTCCGAGCTCGACCCCGAGAAGAGATTGTATCCCGGAGGCAAGTATTTTGACCCCTTAGGCTTGGCCGAGGATCCCGAAAAGAAAGCCATCCTACAATTGGCCGAGATCAAGCATGCTCGCCTTGCCATGGTTGCCTTCCTTGGCTTCGCTGTTCAAGCTGCTGTCACTGGCAAAGGCCCGCTCAACAATTGGGCAACCCATCTGAGTGACCCACTCCACACCACCATTATTGACACGTTCTCCTCTTCTTAAGCTCCTCGAATTTACGTGTTGATGTGTTCTCTAGTTTGTAAAAACTTGACCGAGTAATATGATGAGTTGTAAGTACTTTCATTCCAAATCCGTATGTCAAATTATATATTAATAACGTCTACAAGAAAGAAAATGTTATTAATTTATTTTTTGAAACTATAGGTAATAATTTTTTTTTTTGAGAGGTAAACTATAGGTAATAATGATTGATCTATATTAGGTGGTTTTAATTTAAAAAAAATATTATTTGAAAATCAAATATCATGATGTATGATTGCAATAATATTTTATTAACAAAAAAATTAGAAAAGCCTTTTTTTTTAACAATATATTTCTTATACTTTAAGGCATTAATGTCTGTGTATGATGTTTAATACGGTTGATTATAACAATTCTTTATTACTAACATGAGCATAGTTCAACTAACATAATTCTTCATACTAACAATCTAGAAGTCTGCGTGATTTGAGTCTCCTCACTCCCACATGTTATCAAAAAGCAAATCTTTATTAGTAAATAAACGTTTTTAAAGTTATTTTTCTCACCATTATTCTTGAGTAGAAGTTCATATTTAAGTGTTCCCAAATAAATAAATAATATTTAAGTTCATATTTAAGTTCAAAGGAAAGGGTAGAGTGAAGATCTAAATGGGTATTTTATTTACAAAAGTTCCATCTAAAGTATTTTAAATAGTAGATTGAATATTTTTTTAACATGGTTGGTTATATACTTATTTATGTTGATTGTTAGGTTAGTTTTATAATTATTTTTGTCTTCATAAATAATGAAATTAACACTTTTTTTTCAAATGAAAAGTGATTGAATAACATGTTTTGGAATAATATATTTATTTACGAATAACAGGGTGGGTTATATACTTATTTATGCTAATTTTTAATTAAGATGTTTCTCTACTACAATACAAGAATAAATAATATTTTAGAATAAAATATTTCCACATGCCATATGAACATTTGGGATGGGAGATTCGAACCTCTCACTTTTTTTTTTTTTTTTTTTGACAATATGGGAGTGGGGGATTTGAACCACAGACCTCGTGGTTATTAATACAACTTTATGCCAGTTGAGCTATACTCTTGTTGGCATTAGAACCTCTCACCTTATGGTCGAAGTCGAAGGTATATCAATTAGAGCTAAGCTCGCTTTGGCTTAAACATTATTTTTTTAATTTAGTAAATACGTTTTTATAATTAAGTTGGTATAAGAGGCAGACTATTTTCGAAGAGGTATAGAAGGAATTTTGTCAAAAATAAGACAAAATTGGATGGGTGGAAGAGTTTCACCAACACAAGACTGATATGGAAAAACTATTATTTGGAAAAAAATTGGAATTTTGAACAGAAAAAAAAAATTATTAAAGAAAATTGGAAAATTTTGTTTTACATTAGTAAATTGATATGAAAAACAACTATATAAGTGTGTCTTCTAAAAATCATAGTAAAAAATTTGGGAAAAACAAACATAATTTTAAAAAACTAAATGGTTATCAAATAGGATCTCAAAATTTTGTTTTTGGAATTTGATTAAAAACTCAAATGTGTCCCTCGGAGATGAAAATTATTGTAAAGAAAAATTGGGATAAAACAAACTTAATTTTCAAAAATCAAAAACAAAAAACCAAATAATTATAAAAAAAATATTAGAACCTCAAATTTCAAGTTCAAACTTCCAATAAATTTTATATTTTGGTTTATTTCATATAAACCTTTTAAAAGTAGTTGAAAATGTAATGAAATTGATTTTATGGCTTATATGTTATGAACTATAGTATTCATGCAAACAATAAATTTAACGGGTAGAGTATAGCTCAATTAGTTAAAATATTATAACATCAATCAAAATAGAGATGTTCATTTGCCTCACGAGGATAGAATCTCGTGGAGAATCTGCCCCAAATGGAGCGAGGAGTGGGAGAGGGATAGGGGGAAAATTTTTCCAAGCTAATAGGAGGAGATGAGAAAGAAATGTATTCCCATACTTATTTCTCATTTCCTACCTCATTTATTTTTTCTCTATTATTTTATATATGTATTTGAAGTTATATGATTAATGATTTAGATAATTGGATAAGGTTGAATTATATGGTTAAATATTTGAATTATATGTATAGATAATTATATAATTTGATATGAAATATATTTTATTCCTGGGAAATTTAAGAACTTTATCTATAAATAGCGATTTTTTTTAAAAAAAAAATCAACTATTTAAATGAAGATTTCTCTAAATAGTTAACTATTTAATTAAAATTAATGAATTTTTTTTCAATAAATTAAACTATTTAAAAATTTACTAAAATAATTATTTGATTTAATTGAGATTAAAAAGGAATAAAATTGTTTTTCCCATTATCCTTATTAACCACTAGACCAAAATAGTTTTTCTATGGAGGATACTTAGTTTTTTTCTTCTTTTTTTTTTAGTAGAGATACTTAGTTGAGTTGGGTTGCCCTATATATGTAATGCATTTCCCGAGTCTTCTGTATTTACTTGTGCTAGAGCAAAAGAAATTTGGAATTTGACTTCTAACAATGTTTTTTTGGACAAGGACCTAGGTGATAGCTTCGCGGACAAATGGTTCCTAATCGACTCAAACTCATCCATGGAACCACATAAACAAATTTATTCATGGTGAAAGTATTCCATTAGTTCAAATCAGAAGCAAGTGGATTACAGAATACCTTGAAACATATCGAAAAGCGAACGAAAGAAGATCGAGAGTTCAGAACGGAAATCAGCACCATACGAGATCCTCGACGAGCTCAGATGAATTTTGGAGACCTCCTAGTAGAGGAACTTGGAAACTAAACACAGATGATGTTGCATGTGTTTCTTCTCCACTAAGGACTAGAATAGGCATGATCTATGGTGATTCTAAGGGAGATGTAATGGTGGCATCAGGAAGGAGTGTGGACCTAGCTATGAAGACCCATTTGGCAGAACTTTGGGCTATTTTTTAGGGTCTTAAGATGGCTATGTTAATGAGCCATTCATTTTCTAAAGAAGGAGATCCAAATCTGGTGAGATGTAGAAGCCCTAGTTGAGTTGAATCAATATGGAGCATAGTCCCAGCATTTAGAGAAAATTCTTTTAAATATACTCCAAGAAGTTGTAACAAAGTAGTTCACCAAATAGCACAATTTGGTAAAATTAGAAGTTACCATGAGACTTGGGTTAGAAATTACCCAAGTTGGCTGTGTAAATGGGTCGAGTTTGACCAATCTAAATTTGTCCAAGTGGCGCGATAAATTTTGAGGTATTTTTCAAAAAAAAAAAAAAAAAAGTCAACAATGGTTAAATTTTATAATAAACTAATTTTAGTCCACAAAAGCATAATTCAATTAACATAAATCTTGTATCTTGATTAAAAAGGTCAGAAGTTCAATCTTCTACTCAAATCTTCTACTCATACATGTTGTCAGAAAAGAACTAATTTTAAACACACATAAAGAATCATCGAACAAAGGTAACTTTTTTTTTTTTTTTTTTGAAAAATCGAACAAAGGTAACTTATAAAACACAAAGTCAAATTTGCAACGATTTAAAAAAAATGTAAAACATGAAAGAGAATTAAAAATAAAAGTTAAATAAATTGGATTGATTTGATTGAGTAGGAAGATGCCAAATCTTTTTCATACCAATTTTATGTTTTCTTTAAATAAAATTTAAAATTGAGTGAAAAACATATATACATTTGGATAACTATTTTTTAATAATTTTGTTTCCCTTTGATTTATTTTTATTGAGGACTTTTTCTTTAACAAATAAATTAATTATTTCCTTTAAAATGAAGACTTTTTTTTGGATTAATAACTCCATTTCATATAAGTCAAACAATAATATAATTTTGTTAAAAATGATTTTGACAATAAAGACAAAAAAATAAATTAAAAATAAATTCACAAAAAATCATATTTCTTTATTTTATTTTTTCGAGCACATATATCTTTAATTTAATGTAAAAAAAATACTATTTAAATTAATAACATAAAGTATAAATCTTTATATTTTTTTTCTTTAAAAAAATCTATAAAAAAAAATTATGAAACAAAAAACTAAGGTCCCGTTTGATAATCATTTCGCTTTTTGTTTTTGGTTTTTTAAAATTATGCTTGTTTTCTCCTCAATTTCCTACCATGACTTTCATCCTGGTTAGGGATCCATTTGAATTCCTAGCAAAATTCTAAAAACAAAGACAAGTTTTAAAAAACTACTTTTTATTTGTTTTAAAAATTGGACTTGGTTTTTGAAATTAAGGAAGAAAGTTAATACTAAAATAAAGAAACCTATAAGTGAAAGTATGTGTGTATAAGCTTAATTTTCAAAAACCAAAAACAAAAAACGAAAGTCTTGTTTGATAACCATTTGGTTTTTTGTTTTTGGTTTTTGAAAAATTATGCTTGTTTTCTCCTAAATTATTTATTATAACTTCATTCTAGTTAAGGTTGCATTTGAATTCTCAACTAAATTTTAAAAACAAAAACAAGTTCTTGAAAACTTTTTTTTTTTCAAAATTGGACTTGGTTTTTGAAAACAAAGTAGAAGATTGATACTAAAACCAAGAAAGTATGTGTGTATAAGCTTAATTTTCAAAAACCAAAAACAAAAAACGTTATCAAACGGTGCCTATTTTATTTATTTATTTATTTTTTCAAAATTGGACTTGGTTTCTGAAAACAAAGTTGAAGATTAATACTAAATGCAAGAAACTTATAGATGGAAATATGTGTGTATAAGCTTAATTTTCAAAAATCAAAAACCAAAAAAACAAATAGTTATCAAACGATGTCGAAATGGTTATCAAACCGGACCTAATTTTTTGAGGTTTTTTGAGATAACAAATAACAAATCTAAGTACCAAAAAGTGATTACAAAAGATATGAAATGGAGGAGTTTTTTGACAATATGGAGGTGGAGGGATTTGAAACACAAATATTTTGTTTAAAGTATAACTTATGACCGTTGAACTATGCTATTGGCGATAGACTATAGAAATATATCATATAAAATAATTCTAATTGAACCTGAAATTTCAATTTCAATTTCAATTTCGCAAGCGTTTTCGACTTTATAAATACTGGTATTGATAATTGATCGCACTTATTTTTTTTTTCTCCCTTTCTTCTCGATTTCTTGTTGAATACAATCTGTGACTGCCGGCGACGATCATCCGATTCTCATTCCGCTTCCTCTTCTTCCTCAGTTTCAGCCTTCCCGGAATTTGCATTGTACGGTCAATCATGCCGATCTCTATCTTCTTCTTCAGTAGATCGATGTCCTGTAAATTGTCTTTGTTTTTCGAATCATTTGTAATTGTTTCTCTTCGAACGGAAGCTGATTCTGTTGTTCTGCAGGGAAGGAAATCGAGGATTGGTAGAGATATTGCTGCGGGGAGAGGAGATAATGGGAAGGCTATTTTTCATTACTCTGGAAGGAAATTTTTATAGTTGCAAACACTGTAAAACTCATCTCGCCCTTTCGAAAGACATAATTTCAAGGGTATTTAATCCTATTCCTCTATTCCACATGCGCATTTGAGTAGTCCACAAGTTTTTTTTGCTGATGTTTTTGTTGCATTTCGTTGATTTTTCTTCTTGAGTTGTGTTTGATGGAGGCTTACCAGTGAGGAACTTGAGGAACTTTTCTGTTTCGAGTGTTTATTTTGGTAAAGTAAAAGGATATTGGTCTTTATGAGAAAAAGGTTCTTTAATGCTCTAAAAGTTTGATTTAGGAAAAAGGTACTTATTGCTTTGGGACCACGCATCCGTGTTGAGAATTTTGATTCATCGCTTTTGAATAGTCCTTAGACTCAGTTTACGTTTACAAACTAGGAATTATAAGGGATTTGTTCTCTGTTTTAATCCCTAATCCTGTCTTTATCTTTTCCTTAATTTGCTGCCTGGGTTCTTGATTTCTTTGTTAGATTACTCGTGCATTCATCTGAGTGACTTACATAATCACTTATTTGATTGATTGATGATTGATTTAACGATTTGATTTGTTTTTGGGGGGAAGAACTAGTGTGGTAAATCCTTGCTCATATGGTCATAGAATTTATCATACTTATCAGAAATATCAGATGTTTGATTAGTGCTTATAGAGATTCTAATTGCATGCTCATTCAAGTATTTATATGATTGCCCTATGCAATACTCACTTTTCGTGAAGACTCCATCCACCCTTGTAATTTCATGTCAATTCTGAGTAATTTTAGTTATGTGGGTGGTAGGTATTTGAGCCTTTTGGCTATTGAATATGTTCTTTTCCTATGGTTGTTGAGGTGCTTTTAGAACCTGTGTTTATTCTATAAAATGGTTCGTCAATTTTAGTATTGGTATATTAATGTCAAGAACCAGATTGTTCCTTATTTTGAGAAAGGTTCGTTTATATGCATTGTTACTCATGCTTCCAGTTTTCATCTTTTGATATTTTAAGATGCTGAAGGCCCTCCCTATCTATTCATTAATCCTACACTTGACATTCATGATAGACACTATGCTTTTTCAATCTCACAACTACTTCATAATATTACAAGAAAATATGTTCCCGAGGACTTTTACATTTATATTTATAGCCCTATTCTTTTTTTACCATATCTGTATATTAGTATCAGAAAGATAAATGGATATACCAACAGAATTCTGCTGTGCTTTTGTTTCAGACTTTTCATTGCAGGCATGGGAAGGCTTACTTGTTTAATAACGTGTGAGTATTACTCTTTGATCTTTATGATAACATTTGGAGTTAACTGAAACGTGGGCACTTAGATTCATTGGAATCCTGGACATGTATGTCCTATTTCCAAGTGCAAAACAAAATGTTCAATATTGAGCTTTATTTAAATGGCTTCACTGTACTTTGTAGAAGCTGGAACGAGAATATTACCTCTGCTTAGTTTTCTATGATTCATGCTTCCTTTCTCCCGTTCTCACTGAAACCTTTCCTGTAGGAATGGTGTACGGGTCTTTCTTGGTAGTTTGTAGGAAAAACTAACTACAACTCAACATGCTATGAGCTAATTAACAGGAGTAATTCATTGTCCCTGGTAAAGCTCAACCCGTAGAACGAAAAAAATAATGTCTGTTATCTGGCTGTCCTGTGCTTACACTCTTTAGATTTTGTTTCTGGACTCTTGTGGATGATGATAACATAGGAATTAGATTGGAATTCCAACAGTCTTTATTTCATAGGTTGAATTGTTCCGTACCAGACAGTCTCACAATCATTAAACCTTCAGCTAACATTTTGATTTCCAAAATGCATGGCAGTGTAAATGTCACAGTTGGAGAACAAGAAGAGCGGATGATGATCACGGGATTGCACACTGTTGTTGACATATTTTGTGTTGGTTGTGGCTCAATTCTTGGTTGGAAATATGTAAGATCTTGTTTTTTTTTTTTTCTTGCTTTCTTTTACCTTTTGATTTTAAAATCTTCTCCTAATACCTCCCTCTCAATTCCAGGAGGTTGCCTATGACAAATCCCAAAAGTACAAGGAAGGGAAATATATCCTTGAAATGTGAGGCCACTATACTTCGTAGTTTTTACATAAGAAATCTTTGAATCAAGGATGAAATCTTAATTTATTGATAACATTCTCAACATCTCTCTGTTATAAAAACCATCCTAAGTTGACCTAGAATAAGGGGCTTAGAGAGAATTTCAATCAATGATGGTCACCTAGGGTCAGGTAGTTGTCCCGTGAGATTAGTCGAGGTGCACGCTGGACGAACATTGAGATGGAATGATCTTGGTCAAATGTCAAATTTATTACACATATAATCCATCTAACATTTCTGTAAATAATGATGTGAAGATTTCACCTTTATATCGACCCTATCAAAACTCTGGATTACTCTGTGGTCTTTGGAAAAAAAAACTTTTGCAGGTTCAAAGTCTTGGGTCCTGATGGAAGCAGCTACTTAGCAAGTCATGATCCGCAGCTTGCAGGAAGCGATGGCGACGATGCTTGATCTGCTGTCAAGTTTGAAAGTAAATAAAATCATTTTGCTCTGTACATTCTTCTCAACCTCTTTTCTTTGTTTCATCCTCTTGCCATTTAGCTCTTTCTTAAGCTTTTTGGTACACACTGCCTCTGCAGTTTTGTCTGGTAGCACAAGAACAACCATATTTCATTCTTCTTTTTCCAGTTCATTTTGACTTCAAATTCAAATTAACACAATCAATTTTTAGGATGTTGGGATGAACAAAGGATGCTCCATTATAATTCAACTTTGCAGATTTTGTCTCATTACATCTAAATGACAGTTGGCCGTTTCATCCTTGTATTCAAATTTGGGACGAACAATTATTTTAGGAGCTACAACAGAGATCTTGAAATTTTTTAAATTTGAAATGAAATTTGACCCCAAGAAGAATTAGTGTGAATCAATAAACTTTACGATTAGGTGTTAGTTGGAAAGGATAAATAATGGACTGGCGATGAAAATTTGTAGGGAGCTCAAGCACAAACAAATGAGAATTTTTCTATGGGACATAAGAGAGTTCAAGGTTGTTCCAATACTCTAAAAGAGAGAATAAATGCTATTAGTTTATCATCAACATATATTTTACCAGTGAAGTCTAAGATTAGAATTTTTGTAGTTCAACAATCTTTTGTGGGTGGGAATTTGAACCTACCTTGAGTTATACTCATTTTGTCGTCTAAAATTAGATTCTATAATCAAATAACATAACTCTAATATGCTTGCAAATGAAATTCTAGAAGCTCAAAAATAGGATTTCAAAAATATATTTAACGTGTAATTTATATTTGCAAAGAAATTAAGTTAAATTGTAGGTTTAATCCCTAAACTTTTGTGTTTGTGTAGAATAGATTACTAAACTTTAAAAAAAAATTAATCGATCATTTAACTTTCAATTTTGTGTTAAAATTTGAATAGGTTTGAAAATGTTTGGCCTAACTTTCAAATAGGTCTTTAAACCTTTCATTTTCACTTTGATCAGGTTTAGGGACTTGTTAGATACAAAGTCGAAAACTTAAAAACTTGTTAGACACTTTTTTAGTTTAGAGGTCTATTTAGATACAAAAATTGAAACTTCAATACTAAACTTCTTAAAAATTTTCATACTTGAAAGGTCCAGAATTAAACTTGTAATCTAATTTATAAATTATAAATTATTATTTTATAACTCTTATTTATATGATGAAAAAAAATAATAAGTTTCAGTGCAAAATATAACATAAAATTTGAAGCCTCATTCTAAGCTGCAAATTGCAATTAAGAACAAAATAATTAGAGTATGATTATCTAACAGTTGATAGGCTTTAAACTGTATATTTAATTTTGGCAGATAAATTAAATATAAAGATAAATATAAAATGGGTTGTGTACTACTACCAATCATTCCAACTGAAAACTTCCATAATTCAGGAGTGGGGTCCACGTGCTGAGGAAGGGAGGCAAAGTCCCAATTTGAAAACCACACGAATTTCGAGGCCCACTTTAATTTTTAAAATATTTTCAGACGAAATCTCCACCGTCGGATCTGGAAATTTGCTTCATCCCGAGGAATCCAACAGCCCACGTTTAAATCTGAGCATTCTTTCGTTTCCTTTGAATGCCCCTCCCCTCCAAGTTTGAATTCTTTCCCAATAATTTACTTCTTTCATCTACCACCCCAATCTTATGCCTATTTTCATTTATTTCTCCCTCTCCCTCTCTCTAAAATATATCATTTTTTTAAAAAAAATTGGCTAAATTATAAAAAAAAATACCCATGATCTATGAGGTTTGTTTCAAAAATGTCCCTGAACTTTAAAAAGTTTCAAAAATAACTCTGAACTTTACAAAACGTTTCAAAAATACCATTGCAGTTAATTTTTGAATGGGAACCATTAAAAATGTTTCGAAAATACTATTGCCGAAAATCTAGTCAAGCTCTTGGGATGTTTTTTTTTTTTTTTTTTTTAACAATATGTGGGGAGGGGGATTCGAACCACAAACCTTGTGGTTATCAATTCAAGGTTATGTCAATTGAGCTAAGCTCTTGTTAGCCTTGGGATGATGTGTTGAAATAGAAGAAAAGCTACTAGTGTATGAATACATGAAAAATAGGTAATGTTTTCTCGTTAATTTTCATGAAAGAAGAATTTATGGTGGGATAAGGAAAAAAAGCATTTTCTAATAAGATTATTTTTTAAAATATTTTGAAAATTAAATAGTATTAATGAAACTGAATTTTTTAATGGTTTCCCTCCAAAATTTAACGACAAATGTATTTTTGAAACATTTTTTAAAATTCATGAGTATTTTTTAAAATTTTTAAAGTTCAGGGGCATTTTTTAAACAAACCCCATAGTTCAAGGGCATTTTTTTATAATTTAGCCTTAAATTTATTATTACTAACATGAAATTTTCAAATTTATTTGGTTAGATTATATGTTTAGTTCCTGAACTTTCGTGATTGTGTCAATTCAATTCCTGAACTTTAAAATGTCTTTTAATACGTCAATAGATTTTAATTTTAATAGGTCCCTAAACTTGTAAAACGTCTAGTTGTAGTAAGTCTTTAAACTTTCAATTTTGTATTTAATAGTTTTCTAACATGTTCAACCAATCTATTAGATATAAAATTGAATTTTATGACTATTTGGACCCTAAATTTTGAATTTTGTATCTAGTAAGTGTGTGAATTTTAAAAAATGTCAAATAGACCAAGGACTTATTAGAAACAGAGTTGGAAGTTGAATGATGTATTCGACATAAAAGTGAAAGTTTAATGACCTACTAGATACTTTTTAAAGATGAAGAATCTATTGCACACGTTAAAAGTTTGAAGACCTATTTGACATTTTTTTTTTAAGTTCAATGACTAAATTGACACAACCTTAAAATTTATGGACTAACCTTGTAATTGAATCAATTTCTATTTAGATGATATAAATTTTGTTATCAAGTCCATGATAAATCATACACATGTTGAACAAATTGAATAATGGAACGATGAAATTACTTGAATTGGAAAAGTGATTTGATCTTCTGACATTTTGATAGATGATGACTTCTCCACGTAAATATAGTTAAAAGGTAGAAATATGTGGCCAAAGCGAGTTTAGCTCAACGGTAGAAATATGTGATAAATTTAATTAATTTTTGAAACCTGTTTTGAACCCAACATAGGTTTGAAAATGTTTGGGCTAACTCCCATAAAAGTTGAGCATGGTAAAAATGGTTTGACCATTTTATGGAGGCATTCTTATTCAAATTTAGAAATTTTGAGAAATTAAAGTGTCAGTAAGTAGATACACCTGAAAGTCAATTTCAAATATATTGGGTTAGTACGGTAACTATTAAAACTTTTTTACCTTCCAACTTAAACCTCCAAAATAATATTGATTTTGTCCAATATGAATATAGTTCAACTGACATAAAACATGTACTAATGATTAGTAAATTTTATTCGTGTATTTTAAAAATGATTTCACCCATATCATTCATACTGAATAACTAAGTGTATTTTTTTTATTAACTTATAAATATGAATAATTAAACTTTAAGATTGTGTTCAAAAGTTCCCAATAAACCCATGAACTTTCAAATTAGGATTTATTCCGTCGTTGTACTATAAAAGATTTTTAATAGAACTCCAAACTTTCGATTTTTGTGCTTAATATGTCTCTTTCAACTTTCATTAACTTTTTAGTTTAACATTTACCCAACAAAACATCTAATCCTACAAGAAATCAATTCATCATGGGTAAGAGTATTAAATTGACAAAGTCTATGGTTAATGGGTAAAAGTGTAAATTTAAGTACTCATCATAAGCTTTTTTTTTTTTTAATAAAATGACTATACAACTTAACAAATTGAAGCACCGTTTGATAACCATTTGATTTTTTATTTTTGATTTTTGAAAATTAAGCTTGTTTTCTTTAAATTTCTTTACCATGGTTTTCATTGTTGTTAAAGACACACTCGAATTTCTAACCAAATAACCAAATTCTAAAAACAAAAACAAGTTTTAAATTTTTTTTTTTTAGTTTTAAAAAATTGGCTTGGTTTTTGAAATCATGGAAAGAAAGTAGATGAAAAAACAAAAAAGCTTAGAGTTGGAAATAATGTTTATAAGTTTAAAAACCAAAAATCAAATGATTATCAAACGGGCCTAGGAGACTTGTTAGAAACTTTTAGAAGCAAATTATTTCTATTTTTTAGTTCTAACAATTGTAGGATGATTGATTGAACCATCAACCTTCAAATGTTAATTGATATTTTATCCACTTAGTTATGCTAAAAAAATTTAATACACACAAATTATAAAAATTTGGAAATCAAACTTGTAATTACTATAAATTTTTCATCAATTTGTAATTATTATTATCTTTTTTCCCAAACTATGAGATGATTTATTATTATTATTATTATCGAGGCTCCACGTCCGCGCACAAGAATAATTCAAAATCAGGATATTTATTTCGATTTTAATCCTTATTTTTAAATACGTTTAAAATAAAATCATTATTTTTAAATAATCTGAACGGCCACATGGGCGAAGCCGCGGGGTGCTTAGTTAGTGAGAGATACTGCAAATACTTTGACAAAGCGGAGAAGATTCACAGAAAACCATTTCTTCTGAAAATCTCCTCAACCAAACCTCTTCAACTCTCCATTCCCCCATTTTCTCGCTCTTCTCTGCTCAACGCTCTCATCTATAGCGCCTACGCAATCTTCCGATCGAATCTCCACCGGAGCATCGCCGGCGCCGAGAAATGGTAATCGTTGTTCTTCCATTGCTATTATTCATGTCAAGTAATTAGTCTCTGATTGTAGTTAAAGTTTCCTGTATTCGACTCGTTGATTTCTAGTCAGATCTGTTGGTCTCGTCAATGTAGAGGAGAGGACTGAGGAGTCGAGCTTTTTTATTCTGATTTTCTTTCTGTTTTGACCTGCGGTTTTGGCTTGTTCGTCTTAACGGAACGTTTGTGATCAATGCTCAGATTCGGACCGGAGATTGAGAGAAAGTGCCGACGGAATCGTACCTTAGTTTCTGTTAGTTAGAATTTCTGGAATGTTCACGAACGAGACGGACGGAGAGCTCGCAATGTTGCTCGATATGCGAACGGTTGAGAAGGAGATGGATTGTGAGAATCTGCTACATCGGAGCTATTCGGAGGATCTTGATCCTAATTCTGAAACCGTTTCGTGTTCCTGCTCCGGTCGGTCATTTTTTCTTTCCTGGAGTTTTAGAAATTTCGAAGTTAACTTTCGATCAGCTTTTTAGAAGATTTTGACACTTTTTTTTTTTTTTTTTTGGCATTTTCTGATTCGGAAATTGCAGAACCTAATAATAATGGTGGATGTTCACCCGTCTCCAAGAATGTTGTATCACCTGTTCCACCGCGGAAGATCAGAACGGAGGATTTTATGGATTCAGAAAATGAAAAATCTGATTATGACTGGTAAGTAAATTACATTTTCTCTGATTTCATGCTTATAGCAACTCATATTTCAGTGATGAATTAGCTTTCCTTTTCAATTTGTTGTGTATGAAATTTAAATACGAACCATAAAATATCCAATTTAAGAGTGGCATTGGTTGGTACAGTAGGGTCGCATGTTGTTCATCAACGGATGCTTTTTCAAATAATTTCAAGAATTCATGTTGCATTAGGATGTAAACAGTACCTCCCTGAGTTTTCTGGTCCTACTCGAACATAATAATGCGCCTGGTTCTTGTTTTCTTCTTCTACATGTGGTTCTAATACGTCGTCTTTGTCAGCGAGATTCCCTTTTATTTTACCCATTAAAGCGGAATGAAGTATTTGAAAAGACAAAAGACGACACATGAAAGTCATTTTGCTCCTCAACGTTATCATTCCCCTTTCTTCTCTTTTTGGAGAATAAAACAGAGCTCTGTCTATCTTGACTCTTTTTTTCACATATATTGTGTACTTCCCTTTAACTTTATTTAAAGGCTTTCACGAGATAATCGATTTCATCAACCGCTTTGTTTTTAAAAAACCTTGAACGTTTTCAAACGAAGAAAGTGATATTTGAATTTCTTCGCTAATCTCAACAAAATTATCATCAGCTCCTTTTTAACTTTTAGATGATTATAAATGGGTAATGCTCTTTGAGTGCACTTTTATGAACAAGGAACAATAACTTTATCCTTTATAACTATATTGATTTTATGATTCGAGAACCCCACCTCCCCTGCCCTGAAACACTTGCAAATTTGCATTGGCTTAGAAGACATTAGTGAAAATAAGTACCTAAACATAGATAGACCCCTGCAATGATGTCGTTGTAGATTTGGTAAATATATGGTTATTATTGTTGATATGAGCATAATTATTATAAATTTGGATGTTGGTCCCTTGTTTGAATCATAATACTTTAAAAAAGTGTTTCGTTGCTATCAAATTAACTATTCATTGTAATCTCTTTTGTTTCTCAGGCTCCTTACACCACCTGGCACCCCACTCTTTCCATCAATGGAGACGGAATCGCAGAAAAATGCAACAAATAAGAATGATATGCCGAATTCTCGTTCCACTGCTCTGAAGCCTAGGGTAAGAGCTCTCAACAAATTTGACAAACCGAATGAATAATTGCAAATTGTTTGCTTATCCATGCATGTGGATGGTAGGAAAATCAGACTCAAGACCTTTTTTTTTTTTTAATTGACCTTTCAAGACCTTTTTTTTTGGACATGTTGTAGATAGATATTCAATTTCCCAACTCCAATCGAAACTGTTGAATTTTCAATGATTCAAACTCACTTTTCCCAATTTACATTTATTATGCTTTACATATTTTCAGCTAGTAAACATCCAGGAAGAGTCTAACGCAGTGAGTAACATAGCATCCAAGCATCCGAATTCGCAATCTGGGCAACTGAATTCTTCATGTGCCAGCAATAAAAAGCCCTCATCAAAGTCTTCTGCAGCTACTGCTTCCAGATCTGCAACACCAACTTCACGGCCTTCATTAACTAAAAGTACAAAGCCTTCAAGATCAGCCACGCCAACTTCACGAGTGAACACTAAAGCTTCAGCGCCTCCAGTGAGATCTACGACGCCTGCAAAAACTTCTGCTCGGTCATCAACACCAACTGAAAGATCCGTGTCAACTACGAAGCAAACATCAAGATCAGCAACGCCTAATCGGTGTCCATCAAAGCCAACATGTTCGTCTATTGCATCACGTCCCAATGGCCGGTCGTCTTCAAACTCGAAGTTTAGTGCTAGAAGTTCTAGTGATCCAAGACCTTCACGGGGCACCTTTCCATCTATTAAAACCAGACCTTCAAAACCCTCTGAGGTGCCAAATTTCCCACTTGATGAAGCTGCACGTTCATTACCAGAAAGACCAGCTTCAGCCACCAAGGGAAGGCCAGTTGCAGCCAGTAGTGCTAAATCATCATCCGTTAGAACTATGTCTAATGGGAAAACTAGGCAGAAACCAAGCTCTCCTTCGAAGCAACTTACCTCAAACGAAAGTAGTGCATATAACAGTGGTAAAGTGTTTCCATTCAAGCAAAGAATACGTTCCTCTGATGATAATGAGGTTAGCCCTGTGGTTATGGGAACAAAGATGGTTGAAAGGGTAGTAAACATGAGAAAGCTCGCCCCTCCGAAGCAAGGCGAGTACCGCTCGAGCAGCAACGATCCTGCCAATAAGTCCTCTGCTGACATCTCTGGCTTCGGAAGGACGCTTTCTAACAAATCACTAGATATGGCTTTGAGGCACATGGTATACATCTCTTCTCTCTTCCATATTTTGATATGGTTAATTAGTTCAATAGATAAACTTGATCTTACTGGTACAAGTTCTTCATCCCACTTAATTTTGACACAAGATAAACCATCTCAACTTCTCAAGCTTAATCATATGCACCCAATTTTCCCCTCTGCCCATTTGTTTAGTATAACATGGCAGCATTAGATTACGACCACTGGTTTCGATGCTGCAATCTGTAACTTGATGTGGACTTTTCTTCTTATACAGGATATAACACGAAGCATTTCGGGTAAAGTACGTCCAGTGATTACAAAAACTCAGGCTTCCTCCATGGACAATGGCAGTTCAAGGTCTGCAAAAGTTGGAACCATCGGAGTTTCAGACTCTCCCCTTGCTACAAGTAGCAATGGCAGTTCTGCACCAAGCGCATGGAGTAGTTCCATCCGTTTAGATGGCAGCGAAACTGAAGATAACGATCTTGCCGCTGAGACGTCATCGACGTAGGGAGCTTCTCCTCTCCAGGCCAGCAATGTAGGCAACATTACCAGGTACTGTCCGCTGCAATTTTTACGCAGTAAAACTCATGGATCCATTCTAAGGAGGTTGTCGTAGGAAGCAAATACGTATTAGTTATGTAAAATTTATCAGAGATTAGCGTTGTAATCTATAGTAATTGTCACGATCTTCTATGATTTAAGAGAACAGGACGATAAATCTATGATTTATCTGAATGTTCTGAAGAAAAGAAATTGTATTCTAGATTCGGAATTTGAAGAGCTCCTTCATATGATATTTGTTGTTGTTTTATAATTTTTTTTTTTAAATTTGAAAAAGCTTTTACTAACATTCTCTATTTTTAATTTCTCAACTTTCAGGAAACATTATTAATTTCTAGAGTTTTGAACAAAAGTTATATACTTGTTTAATTTAACCAGATGAATTGAATAATTAGTTTATTCCTCAATGATTTATAAAATACATGTCAAATATCAAACATTTAGGTATGTTTTCCTTGTTTTAATTTTCCCTTTCCTATAACTAAGTTTAGTCCCATTTAAAAAATAAGAGCTAACTTTTTAAATTACATTTTCTTATTTTTTTTAAAAAATTCTGGTAAGGTTGAAAATAGAAAACAAAAAAGGTTAGTAAACAAATATGATTTCTAATAACAGAAAAAAAAAACTACCAATTAATCTTCCAACTTCCAAGTTCTACAACATGTTCAAATGTAACATAGAAACAGCATATATATATTCACAGAACAGGAGAAAAACATAAGCAGTTACAACTATCCAAATACAATAATCCATTGAAATCGGGGCACGGACAAGGATTTTGGTAGCTTTTTGTGGCTCTACCTAGAAAGATTGCAAGATTTCTTAAGTGATTTGTTGACTATAACTGACTAGTACTAGACATCAAGATCCGTGAGATAGCTAGATGTTTCTGAACGTACATAAGAGGGAGTATAATATATATACCGACCGATTTCAACCAGCGGTTGTACCCTCTACAGCAGCAGTCTTTGAAGTAGCAGAACCCGAACCAGCAGTCGAAGTTGCGCCAGCAGCAGAGGAATCCTTTTTAGGGTCTGTTTTAGATTCTGGTGGTGGTGGTGGTGGTGGTTTAGGCTTCATGTGCACTGGGGTGTTGTGTTTGAGCTTCAAATGTATTTGACGCATTCTCGAGAGATCGGTCGGCTTCCCGGGCTTGGGACCCTGAATAACAACAATGGCAGGCTTCTTCTCCTTGTCTTTCTTCCCCCTTTGTTCTATGGCAGGAACCTCATTGGGGATTAGCTCTGCAATTGCCTTCCAATAATTCTTCTCGGCTTCGGCGTGGAACTTCTCTCGGTTTGCTAGATATTGCTGTCATATGAAGTTCATCAAATCTGGTTAAGATTTATGAAGCATTAATGGGGAATTATGTCAAGGATTACCAGTCTATATGCACCAAAAACAAAGAAGAATAATCACAACTGAGTTCATACAAGAAGAAAATCCCATGGTTCTAGCCTCTGCTTTATCAAGCTACTCAACTTCCATCAGACAGTCTAATAAATATCAGCCTTCAACTGAGCCATATAAAGGGATGGAGATTTGAACCAGACCTTTTAGTCGAACGTATTATACTTTAATCAATTGAGCTACGTTCAACAATATCCCACAAAATCCATCATAGATTCAGAAGCCAAATCAATTCAATACCTCACAAAATCACATTAATCTGTGCTTCATTTTATGTTAAAGAAGATCAAGAGGAAATTTCAGTATATAGTGAAATTCAGTGAAGTTGTAGGAATCTAGCCAATTCACCTTTTCCTTATCTCTATTTGAAGCTTTGCTGTTATCAAGAGCAAGCTTTCGCCTCCTGTAGAAATCAATTTTGTACTGATCAGCCTCATCGATTATCTCTTGCAACAGCTCCTTCTCCCTCTTCTCCTTTTCTTCCAATCGAATCGCATTCAATCTGCCATTCGCAGCTTGATTGCACAAGAACAGTGAGTAACGATAAGAACAGAATTACTTCCATGTACACAAATTACGCCATAATCATCGTTCATCCATAAGATATTTGAAAATTTTTTATTCAGTTCATAAGATTAAGGATTTAATCTCAGTGAGCCTGCAACTCGATGATGCCGGTGGCTCTTTAATTCACAGATTGACCTCAAAAACTTATGTCAACAATCATACAATCGCGAAGAAGTTTAACAGATTTCTCACCTGCGCCACTCTCTCAAAGGAAATCCTTCCTCCGGCTCCATCGCCGTCGGAGAGGAGAGGATCGGGCCGTCCGGTTCGCCAAAACCTCCATCAAAGCCCTTGCCGTTCTGCTCAGGCGAGAAACTCGAGAATCCTCCACCGGCTGAGAAATTCGATGGCGGAGTTGGCGGAAGGTCGTCTCCCTGTTTGTACGGTCGGTTGCCAAAGATCGGTGGCGAGTCGCCGGCGGCGGAGTCGGCTTTGAAGCTAGAAAAGGATTCGAATCGCTGAGAAGAGAGGCGAGGTTCGAATCCGATGGTGTCGTCGTCGAACGGAGGAGGAGGAGGAGGAGGAGGAGTTCCGGCGAAGGTTGACATGGCGTTGGCGTATTCTGTTTCTCCCTCCGGCGACGGGCAACAGTCAATGAATCTTTCCGCGCGAATGTTTCTCTCTGCAACTTCGCGACCGTTTCCAGTCGTTATTATAAGAAATGGAAAAAAGACTTAACGGCGTTAATCTCCCGCTACAGAGACCAGCCAGGTCTTTTTTTTAAAAAAATTATATTGTTAAATTACCATTTTAGTCTTTTGACTGTCAAAATTGTGTTTATTTAATTGATGTATTTAAAAAGAATCTTATTAAGTCCTTATATTTTGAGACTGGTTATTTAAAAAAAAAAAAAAAATGAGACTGGTACTATTTAGACTTTTAAATGTTCTTAATCTTAATAGATATTATATTTCAATTGGTTGTTTAATAGTAATAGGCCTCATTCATTAATTTTATCTATACTACCAATAGTTTTTTTTTTTTTTTCCCTATCCAACACTTGATATATTTGATCATCTCTTGGTCATTAGTATAAGACTTATGACAGTTGAACTATACTCATGTTGGCTGACTCCCACGTGCATGGGTATTAAATTGATAAAGTTTTTTTTTTTTTTGACAACATGTAGGAGTGGGAGATTGAACCTTCAACCTCTTGGTCGGGTTACAAGCTTTATGTCAATTGAGCCAAGCTCTTGTTGGCTTAAATTGATAAAGTTTACATAGAAATTTATTAAACACAAATATTATTTTCATTTAACCCAATACATAACTTCTCAATGAAATGTTTATTAATAAGGATTTAATTCATCGATTACACTTCTAACCATAACTATATATTGTTGCATAAAGTAAAAATAAGAAGATTAAACTTAATCCAAAACTTTACCAAAACCAAATTTCAATTCTCTCTCACTTATTCAAATGCACACTCTTTATATAGCTGTCTTCCTTTGGGAGTTGAACAATAGCTATAATATACATATTTTCTCTTGACATCCTCATAAGCTTTTTGTTGTGTGGGATTCAATTGCCACTTATCTTCTCTATTCCATGAGAAAGTCTCAGAGTCACATTGATTTCCAAATGGACAGCCAAGAATGGCAAAGCCTTTGTAATTTGCTTGGAATGGAGCTTGAGACCAATCTATTTTCTTGCCTATTGAAGCCCATGGTTCTCCATCCCATATGCTTCCCTCAACCATCATTTCTTGTGATGGGTACCTTGCTCCAATTGATGTGTGGTTCTTAAACACTCTTATTGGAACTCCATCTATGAAGAACCTGAAATAAAATTTACATTTTTGGACAAAAATAAATGTCTCATATTTATAGGCAATTTAGATATTACTTTAGGGCTCTTTTATGTTGCATTGATGATAAAATCTATGTTTAATTCTCATCAAAGTGATGAATGATTGTAGGGAGGAATAATGAATGTTTAATCATGCATTCGAAGATTTAGACCAGAACCATGTGGCTATGGCTTTACACCATTTGATGCAAGAAAAAAGAATTAAAAATTTATGGTTTAACCATAAATTAGGAATTGTTAGTGAACTTACACAATTTGATGAGAATTCCAAAGAATTGCATAGTCGTGAAACGTTAAGGTGGGGTCAAACCATAAATGTAGTCTTTGCTCTCTTCCTCCAACATCATTGGCAAAAATATTGGTTTGTAAGGTATATAATGGACCATCTGTGCCTAAGAACTCGAAGTCAATCTCATCATGAGATCCTGAACCCTTTTCTGGACCTGAATGCAACTGCACTCCATCGGACCATATAGTTATTTTTATATATGCACAATAACACTAATATATCCTCTATGAATCATTTTTTCAAAATTCTAAACAACTATTAATTTGAAGCACAAAAGTGTAATACATATACATATATATTCATTCTTGGACTAAATTCACACTTTTCATGTTTTAATGTTTACATGTCCATAATGAGGATAGAACATACATTAGATTTTTTTTTTAAAAAAAATGTATATTTTTTTTAAAAAAATGATTTACTATTAATAAGTACGTTGAACTATTTAATTACTCAATTTTGCTTCAATAATAGTTGTCTGATGAAGTAATTAGTCTTAAGTACCTCTCATATTATGAACTACAAATTTGAAGTCTATGTTAGCTTATTATATATAATATTGTAAAAACAACAAATCAAACCTCAAGAATTATTTGATTAATCATAGACACATATATATACACATAAAAAAGAGGAGTAAAGGATGAATATAATGAAAAAATATATAATCTTACATAAAATGTTGTGACTACTTCAGGGGAATGTTTGGACGGCAACTTTATTTTCATCTCAAAATATCCTGAACCATACTCAAGCTTTGAATTGAAAGCAGTTCCTTTGTTTGTACCACAAAAATTACACAAATTTAGTTATACTCATACTAATTATATTTAACAAATATATTCTCTTATTTATTTATTTATTTTTGAAAAAAAAAAAGAGTTAACTTTGTACAACTTTCAAAACCATGAAAATTTGATCAATTCAACTACAAGCATCTTTTATCCAATCTAGAAGGGGAGTAGAGGAGAAGTTCTAAAGGTTTCCTAAACAATTTGGTTGGTTAATAGGCAATGAAATTAAATAATCTTAAGAGAATATGAAGTAGGAAACAACATTAATATTATGAAATAAATGTTTTTTTAGTTTAACAATATGTGAGGATAGAAATTAGAAGTCTTTTATTTATTTTTATTAAAGATATAATATACCTTAATCAATTCACTTAGATTCAACCAGTTAGATTAACATTATTACATATGAAATAATGTTAAACAAAATTTTTTTATCATTATTGAATCACGTGATTTAATATTCCATCATAATATAAATACAAACATGACACATTTGTGGCCATCTTCATCTTTTTACTATTAAACAATTTAATCATTAAGACTCTGTTTGATAACCATTTCGTTTTTTGTTTTTGGTTTTTGAAAATTAAGCTTGTTTCTCTCAATTTTCCTACCATGGATTTCATCTTTGTCAACGACACATTTGAATTTCTGACCAAATTTCAAAAACAAAATCAAGTTTTTGAGAACTGTTTTTTTTGTTTTAAAAAATTGGCATGATTTCTAAAAAAAATGGAAAGAATGTATTAGAAAAACAAAGAAATTTGTAGGTGGAAGTAGTGTTTATAAATTTAATTTTCAAAAACCTAAAACCAAAATTCAACTAGTTATCAAACGAGGCTT
The DNA here is from genome assembly GCA_036850905.1 of Luffa acutangula. Classification (NCBI taxonomy): domain Eukaryota; kingdom Viridiplantae; phylum Streptophyta; class Magnoliopsida; order Cucurbitales; family Cucurbitaceae; genus Luffa; species Luffa acutangula. The sequence continues at coordinate 48,441,761 of CM072087.1, read as the reverse complement.
AAATTATTATGAATCATGTAAATAGTTATTTTAAAACAAAATCATGTAAATAGTGAAATCAAAGCTTATTCATTGCATGAGTCATTGGTGTCATGCATTGTTTGACACATTTCTTTTGTATGCATATAGAAACCATGACACCACAAGAATTTTAATTTTGTCGTCGAAGTTGTTTCTCCTGACATCTAAAAAAGCATGGAGAAAAACTACGAGAGTCTATTTCATAGACAATCCAAATTCTATTTTATGTCTTTGGATTTACTGAATTCAGTGTTCATTTGACAAATGTGTTTTTGAAAACTGTTTTCAGATTTTGTGATCTAAATAGTGGAAATTCTAAAAACATTTTTTTTAATTTTTTTTTGTGTATCCAATTTTTAAATTTGAAAATTTTAAATGCAGGATTAAATTAAAAAAGATAAAATTTTAATAAATATAGTATTTCATATTATATACTCAATTTATTTTTGTGAAATTAAAATTTGTATAATATAATGTATTACGAATTATATGATATTGTAAAATAATAATTAATGCAAAAAAAAAACATATAGCATTTTTATTAATTATTCAATATTAGTTTATATTCAACTTAGTATTTAGTTGATAACTACAAATAGTTTATTGGTTTGTAAATATATTATCAAATACATTTTGAACAATTGTTTAAATTGAGATCCAATTTCTAAATCAATTGTCAAACACATATCAGAAAACAAGAAATGCAACTCTATTTTCATTGAATTATTTGTTTTTAAATTTATGTTTTTAGATCACCAACCAAATACATCATACTTTTTCCAACGAATTAAAAAAGCATCAGAAATAGTAGCACTTTTTCCAACGGTTACAAAAATCTGTCACTAAATCGGATAACATCCGTAGAACCTTTACCGACACTAAATTCCTAGCATCGAAAAAAGTATTGGCAAAACCTTTTCTGACAGGAATTTGTCGACTATAGTTTTTCCATCAAGATACCTTATCTTGACCCTCTTTAGGTCTTTGTCGACGCTTATGTCAATTCTTGTGTTGAGAATCAAATTGAAACTTTTAAAATCAATCAAACCGAAAATTTTAAAATGAAAGAGTGAGATCAGCAAAAGAGGCACTTGATTTAGGATAAATTGTTTGATATGTTTTCCTACGGGCGGCACTGAAAAAGGATAAACTATTGTTTAAAAGAAAATGTGTTACATAATGTTAATGAAGGTAACAACAAAGATATTAATTTAGATATTAAAAAGAAGAGATATTTTGAATTTCTCAGAAAAAGAATAAACATGCATATTTTGAAAGACTTGACTAAATTATAAAACAAGAGAGACCTGCAACACGATCGAGAGAGAGTTGAACTTCGGTTCCACCCTCTAACCGTAAAAAATGGTCTTGGCCATAAGCAACAACATAGTTCTGATCAAACTTAACTTCTTGGCTTAGAACATGCTTCTCCACACAGGTTATAAACAGAACAACAACAAGAGGAAGAAAGAGATTGCTGATTTTAGACCATTCCATATTCTTATGATCTTAGACAAAAGAAAAGAAATTTGCTAATTTTCAATTCAATTTGTCAATACATACAAAATACAAACCCTACCTCATAGCTATTTATATAATACATAAACACATATATATCTAGTGTCCAAGCAGGCAATTTTTTTTTTTTTTTTTAATTATGATTATTCCAAGGCCAAACTGCTTATTAATATTGTTCAAGGTGTTTTCACACAATATTACATTTATTGTTCACCACAATACATGAAATAAAGCTTCACACATGTACAATATTACATTTACGCGTAGGCACGCATACACGCATGCACACACACAATATTACATTTACACGCACAATATTGCATTTAATCTTTTTAAATTCCCAATTACGTCCCTTCACAAAAATTAGTTAAAAATTGTTAAAACATTTAATATATGTTACTTAATTATTGGTTTTTTTTTTTTAAACAAACTTAATTATTGTTTTTATTAATATATTTAAACATGTGAATATATACCATCCAAATGTTACTTATTTAAATTAAATTTGTTCATCAATCAAGGTCTCTTATTCCAATTGATATGTTTATGTGTGGATTTCAAAATATACCACAATGAGATGAATTGTCTAACAAAAAAAAATCACTTTTTTTTTTTTAATATAAAACAAAAAAAAAAACAATTATAAAAAAAATTATTTTTAAAAAAACAAAAATAAACAAAAAAAAATAACACAAAAATAAAAAACCATAGATGTTTGATAACTGATTTTGGTTTTTCAGTTTTTAGAAAACTGAAAACCAAACACAATTTGAGTTGAGAGACCTAATAAACATAACATTAAAAGTTTGAAAGGTTAATAAAATGTTTTTTTTTTTAATTTTAATATGAATCAAACACAAATATAAAAGTTTAAAGACAATAAGATTGGGGACTAAAAAGTTAAGGACCAACAAGATTAGAGATTTTAATTTAGTTTAGAAACTAATTAACATATACATAACTCAACCGTTCAAATATTACTTCTTCCCTAACGTTGACATGACTCGACAGCTAAAATATTACTTCTTCCTTGTCCCTCCCTAACTACATTTTTTTTGTTGTAAAAAGATAATAATTAATAAAAAATTACTTTGTTGTAAAAAAAAAAATTACAAGTTTATTCCCTGAACTTTACAGAGTTGTGTCAATTTAAATCCTGAACTTTAAAAAGTGTCTAATAGGTTTCAACACTTTCAATTTTATATCTGATAGGTTCCTAAACTTTTAAAATATCTATTATTTCTCTGGACTTTCAATTTTGTGTCTATAGGTCACTGAAATATTTAAGATTTTTTAAAACTAACCAATCTACTAAATATAAAATTGAACTTTTTGCCTATTAGGACTCTAAACTTTCAATTTTGTATCTAATAGGCTTTTGAATTTTAAAGAATGTCAAATAGGTCAATGATTTAAGATGCAAAATTGAAAGTTGAGGGACTTATTGGACTTAAAAGTAAAAATTTAAGGACCAGTTGGATACTTTTTAAAGTTCAGGAACTTGTTGGAAATAAAATTGTAAGTTTGAGGACATATTTGAAACTTTTGAAAGTTCAGTGACCAAATTGACACAACCTTGAAAGTTTATGGACTAAACTTCCAATTGAACCTTAAAAAAATTTAGGAAAAAAATGTTTTTTTACTCTTAACTTAGCACGTTATATCAAGTTAAACCCAAAACTTTCAATTTCATCAAATTGGACCTAGACTTAGTAAACCCCAAACTTACATAAATGTTGCTGTTCACACGAGATTTCGACGAAGAAATTTGATTCGTGGAAATGAACATGATTTTATTGAATTTGTATGTAGAAGTGTTACAGTTTCTAATATTTATCCTCTTATGTTTTCTCTCAAAATGTAGAGTCTGATCTGGGGGAGGAAACGGTTGATTCTTTGGAGTCTTCTAGTCGTTGGATTCTTTGGAGTCTTCTAGTAATTGGATCTTCGAAGTCTTGAATCCAAATCTTGGATCTTCTGAATTCACTTCTGAAGACTCTGGACTTTGGGAGAATGCTCTGGACTCTGCGTTCTTTGACTCTGTCTGACGGCCCAAAATGAATGGTGGCCTCCTCTATTTCCTCTATTTATAGAGTTTGATGGACCTCATATGGGCTTGGGCTTGGGCCCAACCTTTGGGCTTAGGCTATATTTGAGATTTAATCCAACTCATTTTTAATAAAATTGGATTATTTAATTTAGCCCGATTTCTTCAATCACATTAGTCTCGGGTCCAATTGCCACGTGGCATAATTTGATTGGACTCGGCTTATGTCATGATCAATAATAGACAAGTGACATTGTTTGATTTGCTGAATTTTAATGACTATTAATTTAATTTAGGGACACATGTAAATTTGTAATTGGTCCCAAATTTATTCTATCATTAATTCAAATCAATGACGTGACAATTTGTGATTGGCCGAAATTTCTCACTCAACAGTTGCAATGTACTTTTGATTAGTTTTTCATTTGAATCGCCATTAAAACATGTGATTGAAAATTTCCTTCATTTTTTTTTATAAATTCACATTGCACTTAGTTACGTTGGTTTATTAGAGAAACTCTTTGTTTTAGGAAATCAAATACTCCATACTTATTCTTTTCATTGTTATTCAGCCTAAAAAAAAGATACATAATTATTAGCAATAATAAAAATCCAACAAATAAAGAAAGAAGAAAACATGAAATTGATGTTCCATTGGTTTCCTACACTTGCATGTTCTATCGGAAAAGAAAAAAAATAAAAAAACAAAAAACTCCACCAAGATCTTAGCAATAAGAAAAAACCTTTAAACATTTGAAGAAAAAAACTAAAAAATTGATTTGTTTTCGTGATCCTTGACAACAATAAAAAAAACTCACAAAGTTCTCAGCAACAAGAAAAAAACATCTAAATGAAAAGAAAAAACTCAAAGATTGCTTTCTCATTATCTCCCAATTGTTTGTTCTTCTATAAGCATCCTAAAAAAAACAACAAACCCCACAAACACAATAAAAAATGGGAGGAAACTTCTGCACGACTTCTAACAAAAGTTTATTCAAATAAAAAAAAAATCTCCAATGATTTTCTTATAAGAAACCAAGTTAGAAACAATATGAATTAAAAAAAAAAGAAAAAGAAAAATGAGAAAAATATATAATTAAAAAAAAAAGGTAGTGAAAAGTTTACCTTACAACACTTATCTAAGTTTGAGGTTAAAATTGATATAAACTACTAAGTTTGAAGTTCAATTTGATGAAATTGAAAGTTTAGGATTAAAATTAATACAACTTACTAAGTTTGAGGTTCAATTTGATGAAATTGAAAGTTTATGGATGAAATTAATATAACGTTAAGTTTAGGGTTGTGGTTTTTTTTTTTCAAAAATAAATTAAAAAATAAATAAGTTTGGGGGCGAGTGGGAGAAGGAAGGGTAGCCATTTTCGTAATTTCAGCATTTTCTAACAGCCTATAAATACGAGACGGACCGTGGCGCCTATAAATAAGAACCCGCTACGTTGTCTTTCATTTGTTTGAAACCAAAGGCCTAAGGCCACGAAGAGAGAAAATTGGGAGAAGAGAGAGAGAGAGAGAGAGCGGAAGAGAGACTGGTGGTGGGGCTCTGAAAGAGAGAGAGAGAGAGAGAGACTGAAGAGAAGAGTAATAGGAAGAGAAGAAACAGAAGAGAGAGAGAGAGAGAAACTCCATGTTCAACCACTCTTTCGGATAATTTCTCACACATTTTTCTGCTTTTCTCTCCCTCTCTCTCCCTTCTCCTTGTGATTTCTTTGCACCTTTTGCACAATTTGTGTCCGAATGAGCCGCTTAGGGTTCAAATCGGTGGTCTTTCACGGCGACGTGCGTCTTGGGGAACTCGACGCCATTCCGGCGACGGACCAGAATTTTCAGTTTCCGAACAACGAGATTAGAATCCTCCGCATATCGCCGCCCAGTGAGAGATGCCCTCCTCTTTCAGTTCTTCAGACAATTTCTTCCTTTTCTCTCAGGTGTAAGCTCCAATCTTCCTTGCCTCTTGAACAGCCTCACTTGATCCAGCTTCACTACTCCTGCTTCCATGAATTGAAGGTCCTAGTCATTTTCTTGATTCTTTTGTTTCTTTTGGAATGTTTTGTTTTGTTTTGTTCATGGGAGAAAATGTATGTCTGTTGGTGCATGTGTGATATGGATACTGATTTTCTCTTCTGTTAATTCTTTTAATGATAAAAATCAACTGTGAATTTCGACTGTGGAAGACGTATGGAAGTGAGACAGTTTCGTGTAAAGTTAGTCTGTAATTTGGATTCTGATGTTCTAATTCGAACTTGCAGACGGCAATTGTTTTGGTCGGAGACGAAGAAATTCACCTGGTTGCAATGCCGAGCAAGCAGAAGAACTTTCCGTGCTTTTGGTGTTTTGCGGTGCCCTGCGGCCTGTATCTATCTTGTTTAGGAATGCTAAATCTCAGGTGTCTTGCAATTGTTTTTGATCTAGACGAGACGCTTATTGTAGCAAACACTATGAAATCTTTTGAAGATAGAATTGAAGCTCTTCGAGTTTGGCTTGCGCGGGAGATAGATCCATTGCGTATATCTGGAATGTCAGCTGAACTCAAGCGGTACCTGGAAGATCGGTTGCTGTTAAAACAGTATATTGAGAACGATACTGTGATTGATAATGGAAGGATTTATAAGGTGCAGCTGGAGGAGGTTCCTCCACTAAACGGGAACTGCGAGAAAGTAGTTCGTCCTATAATTAGATTGGTGGACAAGAATATTGTTCTTACTCGCATCAATCCAGAGGTTGCCTCTAATTCTGATGCTATTTATTTACTGGTGTTGTGCCAATAGTTTTTATCTGTTGTTATTGTTTTATTTTTCCCCCTTTTCTATAGACCTAATTATTACTTTTGGATTCATTTTGTGCATTGCATTTCGATATACCGATTTAATGAGAGATGAATAGAACTGAGAAATTCTGAGTCTAAAGTAATGAATAGTTTGTCATCTTGGAAGCAATCTGAATAGAGTACATCTAACTCAACCCCTCCAAACCGTTACAGGAAATATAGGTCTCTGTAGGCTGGTTTGTCTTTACCTTTTCTTTTTCTCTTTTGAATAAGCAAAACGTTTATTTGCTTTAACTAGAACACATTGACAACCTAACTTAAATAATTTGGAAAGACAATTTTTTTAATAAGAAATAATTAGGAAGAACTTGAAGGTGTAGTCTTTTTCAATGAATTGTGTGATGTTGTGCTCAACTGTTTAAGGGGTTTTGTCATTGACCAAAAATTTGGAGGTTTGAATCTCCACCTCCTCATATTGTTGAGGTCATAAAAAATCATAAATAAATCCTGGTTTGATATGATCTTCACAGAGTTATTGACTGTGATGAGCCTATTGGCCTGTTGTAATGATCCAGGGGATAGTCTATCATTCTAAAGTCATATTTCAATGCAGATTCGTGATACCAGTGTTCTTGTGAGGTTACGTCCTGCATGGGAAGACTTGAGAAGCTATTTGACTGCTAGGGGTCGTAAACGTTTTGAAGTTTATGTATGTACCATGGCTGAAAGAGATTACGCGTTAGAAATGTGGAGGCTTCTTGATCCAGAAGCACACCTGATTGCAACAAAGCAGCTTCTTGATCGTGTTGTTTGTGTCAAATCAGGTAACAAACCTAATTAATCCTACTCTGAACTGGAAGTCACTGATTCTATATGTTGGTGCCTTGGCACACACCTACAGGACATGGGTTGTAGATTCACTTATGTTAATTGATGGTTGATGCTAACACTCAAACCCACCTTGTGAAGCAGAATTTTGCATTTTTTTTATGATGATACTTCAAAATTAAAATATTTTTTTTGGGACATAAGAGTCGTTTTCTTAAGAGTGCGAAAATTGAAAAAAATGTGAAGTAGTATCACCCTCGCTAGTAGAAGAGGAGAATAATCTTTATATTCTCTTTACTTTTTGTTGGGAACTTAAAACCAATAACTTAGGCTGGGGGACTTGGCAGGTTCTAGGAAATCTTTGTTGAATGTCTTCCAATCCGGTACATGTCATCCAAAGATGGCAATGGTTATTGATGACCGTTCAAAGGTTTGGGAAGACAAAGACCAACCACGTGTTCATGTAGTTCCAGCATTTACCCCTTACTATGCTCCTCAAGCAGAGGTATGAAAATTTTGTCTCATTTTTTATATGTTTTTAAATAAAGAAATTGAGAAGAGAACTAATTGAGTGCTTAATAATGTGATATTTCTTTTGAATAGACAGCAAATGCTGTCCCTGTCCTCTGCGTGGCAAGGAATGTTGCGTGCAATGTCAGGGGTTGTTACTTCAAGTAAGTGTAAATAGTTGTGCTAACCTACCTACACATGAACACCTGCCTTTATTGTTTTTGAATGCTAATCATATCTAGCTATCTTTGTACAGAGAGTTTGACGAGAGTTTGTTACGACGGATTCTTGAAATTTCTTATGAAGATGATGTGGTTGATCTACCTCCTGCTCTTGACGTGAGCAGCTACATGATGTCAGAGGTATTTGAGATGAAGAAATTTCCACCCTTACCATTAAATGAATGGTGGAATAAATTTTTATTAATTACTTCTCTGATATATTATTGATAGGAAACTGGTTTTGTAACCCATGAGAATGTGAATGCTCCAATTGGTGAAGGAATGAATGGTGTTGAAGTGGAAAGGAGATTGAGTCAACCGGTGAGCTTTTCATACTTGCTGTTCTACCAAACATTTCATGTTATTAGGGTAATGAGTAATGAAGGGCTTTTAACTCTTGACACTTCAGGATGATAAGCATGTAATAGACATGGCCAATAATCCTACTACAAGCCATACAGATGTAAGAGCAGATACTTCTCAATTGCCTCCACTAAATCCGAACGTCATTGGACCAAAATCTTCAAGAACTCTACTGCCTTCTCAAAGTATGGGCCTCTTATATTATACTCTTACTTTTACTACCTTCTCTTTTAAAATGAGAAACCAACTTCCATTTTGGCATTCTGTTACTTTTCCTATCAATTTTCTGTTTAAGTTTACTGTTTAACTATATAATACATTCTGTGACAGTTTAACATGACTTCTTTTCTTTTCAAAAAAAAAAAAAAAACATGACTTCTTTAAGAAGAGTGGTATAATTCATCTGTTTCTCCATATTGTTTTAGAGCCTGGTTTGCTTGGCGCCCCTGTCAGACGAGATCTCCCTTCTGATCGTGATTATGACATGAAGAGAGGGCTCCTTGCTATGAAACCTAGTATAGATCTTAGGACTCAGAACTTTGGTGAACCCCCTATTCTCTCCAGAACGCCTGTACAAATATCAGCATCCGGATTACCGGTGCAAGGAAGTTCATTAGTGGATGATGACTCTAGTAAAGGACATCAAAATAGTCGATCTTCTTCAGGTTTTATTCCAGAATCCGATGCTTCAAAAGCTGATAAACATCGGTCTCATCAGAACCCATTTAGCACCAATTCACAAGGTTTGTGACAATTTTTTCCTGATTTATTTATTTGTGTAGTTTTACCTGACTGAAGTTTTACAGGAGTAGCTATATCTCAAAATCGAGCATCTAGTAATAACAGAGAACATCAAACTGAACCAGGGAAAGTTACTATACCTCCTCCCTCATTATACATTGGAGTTCTACAAGAAATTGGTCGTAGATGCAGCTCAAAGGTACAGGGTACTGGTTTTTTAAATGGTTTTGCTTCTCACCACCTATTTCTCACTTTGCCTCATTGTGCAGGTTGAGTTCAAAACTGTTGTCAGTACCAGCAAGGATTTGCAGTTTTCAGTTGAGGTCAGTGAAAAATAAGCTCTTTATTGAAAGTATCCAACTGTACATGAGTGAAAATGGAATCTACTTTTCATATTTAAGTTAGTCTTACAGAAAAAAAACGGGAGGGAAAAAAAAACTGTGGATTGTTGATTTTCAAGAGCTTGTGGAGTAAGATTGATTTATCACATTATTCCATTTCAATGTTTGATTAGTCTTGGTAGGTGTAAGTAGATGATATATATATATATATATATATTTGGGGGGGAGGGATTAAGAAAACCTTATTGACCATTCTAATTGTGTTAGAATGTGGCAAATTTCATTTTTCTGAATGTCTGGGCTCAGGTTTTGTTTACTGGCGAGAAGATTGGTGTTGGATTGGGTAAGACAAGGAAAGATGCTCAACAACAAGCTGCTGAGAATGCGCTTCACAATTTGGCAGGTAAAAATGCATGCTCTTTTCTATTCCATGATTTAGATCAAGCTTCTATCTTCTTCTATCTCTTTCCCTTTTGATTGTACACTAAACCTTGACGAGTCTACCTTTGTATTTCTTTAACATGTTGCTTGATGTTAACTCCTTTCCTCTAAATTCTTTTTCCACGGAAACACACACTTAAGATGATGGTTTGGAAGTTATGGACATTATTGCCTCTATGGTTACCAGAACTCTCATATGTCTTTCTTTAACCTTTGTGGAATTGCAGATAAGTATGCTGCACATATCAAGCCTCTTTTGGGACCCGTAGATGCAGATCTTGACAAGCTTTCTATTGGAGCCGAAAATGGATTTTTATGGGACACCGTGGCTCCTGCAGTTAACGACTTGCCGAAGGAAGAAGACATTTTGCACAAAGAAAACAACTCCGAGGTGCGAATTACTAGTAGTCCATTGGATAGATGATTTGATTTTTCTGGTTCAAAAACATAGGTGATGCTTGGATAAAGGGTATGAAGGAAAGTAATTTCCAGATGGGGGTTACTGCTCACAACCTCCCCCCTTTCTACTTCATCTCATTGCATCGAGATGTGAACGCCAAACCCGAAACACTGAAGGCAAAGTGAACTGCTTCATGTTTTCCAAATGCTGCCTCTTATACAGGCCTCTGAAAATTCTAAAAAGGTATGAGCTCGGTGGTCAATCCCCAGTTTCTACCCCTTATCCAAGTACCTCCCATGTAGTTGATTTGATTTTGGCCCTTTTTTCTTCTGTCCACAAGTAGAGAATTTAAGGACTGATTGATATTTTCCGCTATTTTTACGAATTATCTGCACTGAACTTTTACTTCTATCATTGTTAGCTTTCAACTCAATCTTGTGGAGGACCCTCGTTGAATAAAATATGAAGAGATAGAAGCTTTTAACTTAATTGGTTGTTTCAGTTATTCTTCTTTCCCACAAAATGGCTCTTTAATTTTTTTGATTACTGACAAATGCTTTCAGGCTTCTGATGAACCTGAGGGTACTCATTCTGATTCGGCAAATCAACAGCACGTACAGAAGCGGCAGAGTTCACCGAGGTTAGAGGCTTCAAAATTTTCCATTCTTTTTTATTCATTCGTTTACATAGTTTCTAGTATGTAGTTTAACTATGATTGCACTCTTGCTTGAATGTTTAAAATTAGGAAATGTTTTTCGCTTTATAAATGGAAAATAATAATAATAATAATAATAATAATAATAATTCTATGGTACTTTAACTATGATTTTTGGAGGCTATTGAAATCATTGCCAATTTTCAAAAGCAAAAAACAGATTTTTTAAAAATAATTTTTTAGCTTAAAAAAAAAAGATTGTGACTTTCTTAGTTTAGTTCTTAGCTTTCTAGAACTTACTGAAATCTTATCCAATTTTTGAAAAACAAGAGTTCTGAATCTTAAAATTTTGGCTATGATTTAAAACACAGATCAGAAACAGAGATAAATGTTTGTAGACAGAGTATTAATTCTTAAAAACTGAATCTGAAAACTGTAAAAGACAATGGACACGACATAGATTCTCACAATGGTATGATATTGTCCACTTTGGGTAAGCCCTCATGGCTTTGCTTTTGTTAACCCAAAAAGGCTTAGTTTTCAAAAAAAAAAAAAAAAAAAAAAAAAAACCCAAAAAAGGCCTCATACCAATGGAAATACTTGTCTTCCTTTATAAGCACATGATCATCCCCTTGTCTAGTCAATGTGGGACTTTGGTTGCACTCTTTAATTCCCAACAAAAACAATAACATCACCAAGCTAGCTCTAGATTCTAATTTTTTTTTTTTTTCATGGGTTCAATAATTTAGGGTGGCTCATGCAACTTAGTATTAGATTATTTCTCCTTACCATATTTTACTATTTGTTCAGATCATTTCCCAGTAAACGATCAAAGGAAGATCAAGTACATGGTTCACAATATGTAGCAGCAGCTTCACGGCAGCAGAAGAATGGGCATTCCATTACATGAAGAAATACCCAACCGACAAAATATGTTAATTTTGAAGACAAATTTTGTAACCCAGGCCTTGAATTTGGCACTTTTCAAATGGAACAAAGCTTCTGCCTTGCCTTCTTGTTGTCTCCCAAGGGCCTTGAGGTGAAGAAAAGCACTTCTTCCTATTCTTTTTTCTTTCTCTTTTGAGAAATATGGGCTGTAAATTTTTTGGGGTCCACTCAGCCCTATTTCTTACTGGCTTCGTTAGAATCACAGGCAAAATGTTGGCCATTAGTGTCTGTACTTTTGTTCTTTTGGCCTTCGGCATACAACAGCCAATTTAAATCGTTGTGTCATTACTCAAGTGATAAAAATAGATTCTTTTAGTTTTTGCTTCTTTTTTATTATTATTATTATATTTCATAATATTTTTTTTTGTGAATAAAATATTAATACTTTTACGAAGATCAACTAGTTTATTAATTATTATAATTTGTGCAAGTGGAACTAATCTACTTTTTCAAATCTGACTTAAAAAATGCATTTTTTATAGTACAAGGAAAGGAGAGAAAAAAAAAAGGAAGGAAAAGGACAATTTGAAGAAAGAAATTGTGACCTTACGTGCAAGAAAAGTTGTTCGTATATGCAAGTGTTACGTACAAAAAAATTTTAAAAAGTGAAGAGAAAAATTAAAAGCTCATATTCTATCCTTTACCTTATCAAATATTAAACGTTTTGTAAAAAATCCCTCAAAAGAATGTTATAATTAGAACAATTATAACATTAATGTTTTTTTCTTAAACCTTTTTTTAGTTCATAACAATAATGTTTTCTTTTTTCCAATTTTTTTTTTTTAAATATTTTTCTCGAAGGTGCTCTTTTTGTTATAGTTGTTCTAATCATCATAACATTTGTTTTCAGGGAATTTTAGGACAAAAGAAAACAATTTTAAAAGCGAGTCAACTGCCAAAGTGGAACCGGATCTAAAGCCTAAAGGAAAAGGATGGTCGTGGCCAACTGTTAAGATGTATAGCAGAAAAGTTCAACCCTCGCTTCTTCTCGGTATGTTCCCTATTGATTATTAATTTTGTTTATATAATCTTAGAGGATTAGTTTTAACCAGATGAAGTTCAGTGGACTGATCGTATATGGTTTATGAACTTGGCTGAGTCATATTTTTTTTAATATATAATACCAATGAGACAAGAACAAGGTATCCAACCAAATAAAAATAAAAGAATGACTCAGACAGACTATTTTAGGTGTTAAAACCCTAAAGACGATAAAGACGAGAATCTTCTATATTTCGACATGAATACAACATTGTTCACTTTTAAACTTAAGCATAAATTTAATATTCTACCTAAAGGGTTTGTACCAATAAAGTTATCTTTATGAGTCCATTATTTCTTTGCTTCTTTGTTCTGATCGGAATTTTGGTCATTATGAACAATACTCTTTCCCCAAGTTCACCCTTTAAAATGTCTAATTTCATGACTTCAACCAGCAACATAATTAAGTTTGAAGTAGAGCCAGATTATACATGCACTTACCAAGCTGCTAAGTCGGCATCCAGCTGCAATGCTAGAAAATATTTCAACAAAACAAAACCAAATCCACACAGTGAAAAACTAAGACCCCATTTGATAATCATTTTTTTTTTTTAAAATCTATTTTCATTCAACTGATAGATTTGATCAGGTTTCAAATGATTTAGGATCGGTTTGATCACCTAGTGGCTGAACTAAGGAGTTATGTATCAGATTTCAAGTGTTACCTCTCTCCATTGAAATCTTGATCGGCCGAATTGAACTGTCTTGATTGTAGAATTCACAATAATATTTCTTGGGCAGATCTCAAGATTAATCAGTGTACTAAGGAGATTAGCCAACACCAGCGTACTGAAGAAAGCTATAGCAAAAATTCCTTGTACTTCAAAGACTAGATAGGAAAACAGAGCTCCACTACGGCCACATTAGAAAATTTTACCACAAATCATTATCCTAAGCCGTCTCAACCCGAACCTGAACCTGAACCTGAACCTGACTCTAAATCTCCCACCACTCCATAACAGACCAAATCTAGGCAGCTTCCGAAATGACTTTTTCCTAGTTAACTTGTGCTTGCTAACCCTTATTGTGCTATTCTGAAACCCTATCCTTCTGTCCATGAAGCTACCGTTTGATGGGCAATTAGTTCGGCGAGACCCAGAATCATGCGAGAGTCCGACCTTGATGGATGCCCAAGCATCGTAGATTTCAACATCAGAATCACTACACCACAATGGTATAGGCTTTACCATAGGTGATCCACTGTACTTATCGAAATAGGTGCCCAAACTAGTATGCTGCATGTCAAATAATCTCCTGAGAGAAGTGTTTCCTGCTTTCATCAAGTCTAGTAAACTACTGCTCCTTAAAGATGATGCAGAGGAAGAGGAAGAAGATGATGAAGATGAAGAAGAAGCATACGCAGATTTCTGGTACTTGAGTATTTGTCGGATTCTTTCCTTTTGGTCTTCAGGGTCAATAAACCTAGGTATCTCTTCTTCTTCTTCTTCTTCTTCTTCTTCTTCTTCTTCGGTTATCTCTGGTATTGACATGGTTATCTGAAAGGCTTTGGTAGATACTGATGATTCGATGAATCAGGAGACATTTTCTCTTTATAGAGAGACAGTAGAACCTCCAAAACACACAAAAAAGGCAACAGAGACGGCTCAAATTGAGTTAAAGAAATATATTATTTGTAAAAGCCGGCAAAGAGATCTACTCTACTCTACCGTTTATTTGTCACAGGAAACAGCCTATCCAAGGTCGTATCTACTTTTTTATTATAGTTTTGTAATCATGAAGTGCAATAATATGAATAGTCTCTGTTAGTCTATTACAGAGAGAATATTGGATAAGTCCTCCCTATCTCGGCTCAGAACTTTGTAGATAAACAGGCAATGGAGGATTCACTATAAAGCCAACCTAAGACAAATGGAAAAAAATTGGTAAAACCAAAAAGGAGCTAGTAGATTCTTTTTGTATCTAACGTTAATCTTAAATAGCTCAATTCTAGCCTTCGATAACATGGAGGAAGTTAACTTAAATTCCTCCTTTGAAACAAAGGCCTGCTAATGACGCAAAGATTATCTATGAAGCACCAGTAGTCAAGTCTAGCTCAGAAATGGTTAAAAAGCAAGAGACAGAGAGAGCATACTTCCAGTAGACTGAAAATGATCAACAGATTCGAGAAGCCAATGAGCGACAGAAGAATTCATACAAAAATAATGCGAATATAAGAAGTGGAAGTACCTTCTGGATTCAGAAAAACACATTCAAATAAACAGAATTATGTTGCTTCATGACTAACTAGAGAAAAGAGACTCGTCAATCTCGATCTTAATTTTCTCATCGTCGTCAAATTTATCCTTCCTAGGCGGAGAAGGAGGACTTGGTACTCTCGGAGTCCCTCTCCCTTTCGTCTTGTCCCGAGGCCTTGCCTGAACATTTTCCCCCCAAAAAATTCAAAATAAAAAACGAAAGATAACTCATCCAAGACAAAAAAGAAACTCGCAATCAGATAAGAAAACGAACAAAACAAAGAGAGAAGAGAGAACTACATACATTTCCGTATGAGTGATTGAATCGCTTTCCTTTCTCCGTTTTCTTATCGCCTCGGCCACAATACACTGAAAAAGCAAAACAAAGAACAAAAATTAAGCAATCGAATGTGTACAGAAGAGACGTGAACACTTGAAAACAAGCCAACAAATGCATACCAGCGGGAATTGAAGAAGGCGACGAAGTTGCAGAGATTGCAAGAGAAGCAGTAGATGAATGCAGAGATTTTCCTAGGGTTTCGGATTTGGAGAAAGAGAAAAAACATGGAGCAAGAGTTGGAGATTGAGACGCGGCCTGAAGAATTCCGAAAGGAAGTGAAGCCATGGATGGATGAAGATAAAGCAGAGAATCACCAAGATAAGTTTCGAGTGGAGAATGTGACGGATATGATCCTGCTTTTATAGTTGACCCGGTCGGGTTTTCGGAGCTCCGACAAGGTAAAGATTGGCGCTCTTTATGAACGACATGTCGTTTAAGAAGATGGAGGATTAGGCATCTGTAAAGTGGGCTTGTTTGGATTTCACGGCTTACGGCCCACTTTTCAGCCCATTAGAATTTGGGCACAAGTTGAAAAGCGCATACTCGAGATCTCGATTATTCTTTTGGGTTGTCTGCGCAAATAGAAAAATAGACTAAATAATTGCAAATATAGCAAAATCTAATACTATTTGCAAATATAGTAAAATTGAAGTCTATTGATAGAAGTCTGTCGGCAATAGACTTCAATTACAAGTATAATTATTGTTGATAGACTATTATATCAGTAGTTCATCATTGATAGACTACATATATTGTGATTGAAGTCTAGCAATAATAGATGTCTATTAATAATAGATTTGTCAAAAGTATTTGTAAATATAACAAAATTAAAATTTATTAGTGATAGATATAACTGAAAAATAGGCATTCGTGGGTCTATCAATGATAGACTTTAATCACAATTGTAATTATTGTTGATACACTAATCAATGATGGTAGTCTATCATTAATAAACTATATGTATTGTGATTGAAGTTTATTAGTGATAGATGTCTATCATGGTCATATTTACAATTTTTTTAAAAGTTATATTTGCAAATAACGCCTTAAATTGTTAGCCATACAATAGCCTTATTCTTTTATTTTATTATTATTATTTTATTATTATTGGGTAAGGATGATTTGATTTACTAAAATGGATGTAGAGCTCTAGACTTCTATTTGATTTTTTATATATAAAAAAAAAATCTATAAATATTTCTTGCAAATATGTCAATGTTTACACGTAATTTTGAAAGAAAATTGACATGTGTGTTTCTATCAATTTTGTAAATATGATAATATCTAGTGTATGCTCTCTTATTCTCTCTGATACATGTATTTCACTTAAAGATTGAAGCGTTTGTTTTCGAGTTCAAAACTTCAATTAATCCTAAGAATCTTGAAATCTCCAATTCTTGCCTCTTGAAGTGTCTTTAATCTTCAAGAAATATTCAATACTTGAGGATTTTCTAAAGTTAACTTTCTTTGCTTGTGATGTCCATCTCAATTCTCTTTTTCTCTTTTGAGGCTTTAATTTTTTGAACTCCAAAATGCATGAGAGTTCTTCTATTTATAGAACTTTACATGGATATGTGCATTTAGGTCGTGTTAACTTAGGTCCTACCCCTTTGATTCCGATCCCAATTAAATTTAATCGTTTAATCAAAAGGTCATAATGAAGCTTTTTTTTTAGTACATCAACATTAGGGGCGGAGAGATTCGAACGGTTGATCTCATGGTCGGAGGTACATGCCAATTACCCCTAAACTAAGCTCGGCATAATGAAACCAATTTTATCTTCAAATTAAGTTTGAAACACATGTCAATTTATAATCGTCCAAAATTTAATCATTTGTAATTTTGTAATTAATTTGGAACAATGACATGACCATTTATAATTTGCCAAAATTTATCCTTCAACAATTCATATTAAATTGCTCAGATATCAATCTACACATTCTCTAATCTACACATTATATTTTACAACACATGAAGGTATAGAAAGTCAAACCACAGACCTCTTGATCATTAGTACAAACTCTACCCCAGTTGAACTATGTTCATGTTGGTGATACCAATCCATATACATGAACATTGACAAATCTAAATGCATGTCTCATTACCGAAATCTTGTGACCTAAAAATTAATTTAATGAACTTTTAAATCATGACCTACCACAAATACAAACTTAAACTTTAGCATGAAGGTATATTGTAACTTTTTTTTTTTTTTTTGAAATACAAGATATATTGTAACTCTTAAAATAATAGTTTAAACTCTAATACCCCTAAGATATTTTTTTTTTTTATTTTTTTTAAAAAAACAAACATATATTCATATTTTCATTGAAATTAAACCTCACAAACTCACTCATTCATAAAGACAACACTTTTTAGGGTAAATGAAAATATCCATATATTAATGAGAGCCAAACATAGACACATAACACATAAACATAATTTCTAACTGATAGACAAAAAAAAAAAAAAAAAAAGCATCACAACATTGGAAATTAGAGATTAAAATTAACTACACTAAAAAAACTAATAGATAAAATTAAATGAAATTGAACAAAAATCCGAGACACACATGAAAATTAAAAGCTTTTTAAGAGGAAAATATTACTATTTTGCCTCCACCATATGACGTATGTTACAAAGTAGAGTGAGTGAGTGAGTGAGTGAGGGTCGAGTTGGAGAAGCGAGTTGACTCAGTGACGATGTGTCGGCGGAGGGGCGACTGAGGGCTTGCATTGGTAGCACTTGGCAAAGAGGCCGAAGGAGTCGATCTGTCGGACGAAGTTGGTGACGCTGGCCCACCCGCCGAACCCGAACCCGACTACGAAGATCCACACAACTATGAAGCTGTTCAATACGTACATCGCCGTCCAGCTTGGGAGGAAGAACGGCGGCTTCTCCGCCGCATTCTGCCGGAATTTTATCACAATTCATACAATGTCAATTTTGAAATCAAGAAAAAAGCAGAAAAAATTAATAAATTTTGCTCTTATTTTAGTGTTTTTGGCTTATGTTTTCTTGTCAATGAGTTTAAAATTGGTATGTGATAATTTTCCATTATATGATAATAAATTAGACCACCTAGGTGAGAAGATTTTTAATTTATTGGTTGGAGGGAATTTTCAAATCTATTTTGAATAGATTTTAATTTAAATGTTTTTCGAGAATGCATTTTTTAACAAACATTTGGTATAAAAACTGTTTAGAATTTGAACACTCATATGTTTGGTCTCAAAATTTATCAATCTCATTTTCTAATAAGTCATTTTTAGTGGTTGACAAATAATATAATTTTTTTTCAAAATGATTTTTTTTCTTTCAAAATTAAACACTTGAAAAGTTAAACCAAACACATATTTCATATTGCTTCTCCAATGTGGCATGAAAATTAGCCAAGTATCAAGTTATACAAGCTTATTATCAACTAATTTCAACAATTAGTGATGAGAAGGGTAATTCAAAATTATTAAAACATAAGGGACAACATTGAAATTTTTTATTTTTAACATAAGGGACAACATTAAGTTTAGAATTTCAACTTTTTTTTTTTAATTTAAAAAAAAAAACATTGAAAATTTTGAGTTAAGTAGATCTAAGTTATTGTAATAAAAAAATAGAAAAAAACTTTTTTCTAATAAAAAAGCTTAAACTCTAAAAACCAAAATGAATCCAAATTTAAAAGTTCAATGATACAAAAAAAACAAACTTTTTTTTTTCAAGTTCAACACCACTTAAATCACGTAACCTCACTTGAGTTGAAAAGGTTTTTAGAATAAGCATTAGTAAAATTCCAACCAACAAATTTAAAATGACCAAAATTCCCTTGAAAAAAAAAAAAAAAAAGAAAAGACAAGAAGTGAAATTAAAATTTCTTTGAAAGAATATAGAAAAAAAAAAAAAAAAGTAAATGAGAGAGAGAGAGAGAGGGGACCTGT
The DNA here is from genome assembly GCA_036850905.1 of Luffa acutangula. Lineage (NCBI taxonomy): Eukaryota > Viridiplantae > Streptophyta > Magnoliopsida > Cucurbitales > Cucurbitaceae > Luffa > Luffa acutangula. Next base: position 48,422,434 of record CM072087.1, on the reverse strand, counting down.
CTTGCAGAAGCTTTTCTGTAAGTGAGCATATGAGCGGCGGCGGGGATGATGTAGACAGTGAAGCTAACCAATAGAGCGCCGACGGCAGAGTTGATCGGTCCAAAGAAAGGAAATATAATCGCCAAAAACCATATCGGAATCACCACCGGCAGCCTCACCAGCGCCCTTAAGCACAAACTTTTCGTATCGTGCATTCCGATCACTTTCTCCCACACGAAGTACAGCGGCGTACATGCAAACCCAAATGTTATGAACTGCATTTTCAAAACAAACCCATTCATTTCATTTCCCATCCACAAAATCAAATTAGTTTTTTTTTAATATCCATGAGTGTCCGGGTCAGCTTATGCGCACTTCGACAATCGAGGATTGTTCATCCACAAAATCAAATCAATTACAAAACCAAAAACCAACTTCATCGAAAACGGACCTGGTGGATCAGCATCAAGATCACGGCCGCATCCCGGAAACGGTTCTTCGGCAGCAGGGAGAACGCGTTCGCATGGTTCAGAAGCTCGTCGCCGAACGCCCAGTACACGGCCGACGCCGAGGGCAGAGTTAACGTGAAAACGTACAGCGTCGCCATCAAGTAAATCGACTTGAACTTCTGCGGCTTCCACATTGCGTGCATTATTTCCCTGATTATGGTAATTAATCATCAATTATAGAAGAGTCAATTAAATAAAATTAACAAAAGTTGCCTAGTTAAATTAATTGATTTATTATCAAAGTCTTTTTTGAGCACTGTAAGGATTCTATAAACATTAGTATTAAAATTATTTAGACCACTTAAACATGCTTCATGTGACCACCTTATTAGCTGAATTTTTAGTTTCATTTAATTTTTCTTTTTGTCTTGGTGAGCATGCAGCCAAGCTCCTTTTTGCTTTTTCCTATTTTGGAAGCTCCTTTAGCGTGAGTTTTAAAAATATGGACTCTGTAGTCTATAATGACTAGTTTGGTCCCTATCTTACAAGTTTTATAATACATGATTTTAGCGTGAGTTTTAAAAATATTTTATCCGTTAAAAGTACTTAAAAAAAATATGTAACTTCATTTTCCAATTAAGAATAAATTACTGACCTTTTGATCGAAAATATGATATCCTTGACTAATCGAGTTGTATTCTCTCCCTTTTTTTAGTTCGAATGATACTAAGTTGGAAAGACTTAAACTTAGAGTAAAAATCATTTTTGATCCTTAAGGCCCCGTTTGATAACCATTTCGTTTTTTGTTTTTGAATTTTGAAAATTGTACTAGTTTTCTCTCAATCTTCTTACAATGGTTTTCATTTTGGTTAAGGTGACATTTGAGTTCTTAACCAAATTCCAAAAACAAAAACAAAATTTTGAAAACTATTTTTTTTTTGTTTTCAAAATTTGGCTTGGTTTTTTAAAGCATGAGAAATGATGTAGATAAAAACCAAAGAAGCTTGTGGATAAAAATAGTGTTTATAGGCTTAATTTGAAAAAACCATAAACCAAAAATGAAATAGTTATCAAACAGAACCTAAACTATTATGAAAATAACTATTTAGTACCAATTTAGTTTCTAAACTTGTACTTCCAAATTCATAATAATAATAATCTTCATTGCAAAAAATTTAGAGACCAAAAGTGATTTTTAAACTTTAAACTTATTAATTTACCCTCCTTCCAAATGTGGTTTCATTTAGGACACTATTCTTAAATGCTAATCCTAAAATAAACAACCTTAGGTTCTACCTAGTATCATTGGAGCATCCGAAAAAAGTAATCGAAACTTTTGTGAATTTCATCGTATCCACCCTACCTATTTAAACGTGAATTAAAAGTTTCCTTTTTTTTTTCTTTTGACAATTCAAATTAGTTCAAGCGCACTCAGAGCTAACCCCAAAACGAAAAAGATTATTAAAAAAAAAACGGAAAGTTCTAAGATCTAAAAAAACATTACAAAATCCACAAAAAAGAAATATTTATTTTAAAAAAAAAAGAAAAAAAAAAAGGAGGCTTACACAGTGACAGCGTGGCCGCCGAATGTGTAGAGAATATTGGTGGCGCCAGTGAAGTAGAGCACCAGCTTTGTCGGTCCGGAATGGGTAACGCCTTCAACCTGCCGGACGAAGGAATTGGAAGGCAAAAAAATTAGTTGAGAGAGAGAGAAAGCGGCGGAGAGAACGGCGGAGAGAGAGAAACCTGGCCGTGGACGAGGGCGGCGACGGCCAAGTACCAGGCGGTGTAAGTGGTCATGCCGAGGCCGAGAAAGGACCAAATCCGGTAGTTGTGGAAAGAGGGGATGAAAACGGTGGTGGCGCAACATGCTCCGAAAATGTATGTCCATGTTCTTTTGTCCAAGTGGTCATTAATGTAATAGATATTACTGTCCCAACCCAACAAAAATAAATAAATAAATCATCTCAGCCAAATTTTATTTTATTTTTTAAATATATATCCACCTGATTTTGTCCTCAAATATCTTTGCACTATTTAACACTGTGGGCTTGTGATGAAAAAAAAAAACAAAAAAACTTTAAAGTGATTTTTCTTTTTTGGAAAATATGTTTTGGGTTTGAGGAATTATGTTGGGATTTCTGGAGAAAATTAAATTATAAAATAACAAAGTTTAGAGATTAAAAAGAAAGGTGAAATAGTTATCAAATGGACTTTTAATAATTTTTAAAGTTTTTATTAAAATACTTTTCTGTTATGGAACCACATATGGCCATGACTTAGAAGAATCTAAGAAGTACTTTTAATGAGTAAAAAAATACTTTAAAATATGGAAGAAAAAAGAAAAACCTTCACATGATCATTGAAAAAAATACTTAAAAAGTACTTTTAATTGGACTAAAGAGACTCTAGTGGCATTTCTTGATTTATAAGCTTGAAAAGAAAAAAGATTGTACTTAAATTCACAGTTAATTCTCATTATTTAATTTATTAATTGCTTTTGATATCGTTACCTTGCGCATCCAATAAGCTGGATGACAGATCCGAACAGAAGGAAAGTACAGTTGAAAGCGAGCCCCACGGCCTTCCAGTGAGGTCCCAGAAGCCCATCAAGCACTTCGAACCACTGCAAAACGCAAAAACGACGTCGTTTCAACGATTCCATTTTCATTTCGAGCTATTGAATGATTGAGAACAGAGCTTTAATGGCGGAACCTGAATGACGTGGTTTTTGAAGCTAACGTTCTCCTTCTCCTTCCTGCTTCTATATTCAATGTACAGAACACTGATCAAATACGCCGTCCAGCTTCCGATCAGCCCATAGAAAATTTGAAAGATAATTCCAGAGAGCATTCCGAGTTGTGAAAATGAATATGGCAGCGTCAAAAGCACCTGAGCCACCTGTAAAATCAACGAAAACCAGAAAGAGAGAGAGATTTAGTGGTTTTCCGGCGGAGTTTCGGGTGGTTTTCCGGTGATGTATGAGGGTATTTTACTTGATTAGAGGCGCAGCTAAACCACGCATCCCAGGCGGAGCCGCCGTGCCAGAGGAGGTTCTTCATTTGGAAAACAGAGTTTTGCGGCTGTTCTCCGCCGTCGAGTTCTTCTCCTTCCTCCTTTCCGCCACCTTGCTCCGCCTCGTTCGCGGCGGTCGGAACGATCGCTTCCTCTGCTTGCTTCTGGCCCGACATTTTTCCTTTCCGCTCTCTAAAATTAAACGTCTAAATCTCTGCAGATCTGTTGGAAACGAACACAAACAAGACAGTAATATAAGACAAAACCCATCATTTAAAAAAAAAAAAAAAGTAAAAAAGAAACTATTTCTGAAAATAAACACAAAACCCCAGAAAACGAAAGTTCCCAGATCCAAAAAACCCAGATTAATGAAATTCAAAATCCCCCAAAATGGAAAAGAAATTGCTCTCCAAACCAACCTCACTCGAAACGTCACTTTCTTCAAGAACCCAAAAAGGAAAAACAGATCTGTTGTTGTTCTTGGTTCAAAAATTCCTCCACTTAAGTAACCAACGAGTTCAAAACAGAGCAATAATAAAGCCAGAGGAATTATCTCTCTTTTCCTTCTGGTTCTGGGTATTCGAAACGCCTTAAATGAGCTGAAATCGAAAAAGGGCTCAGAAATTAATGGGCCCCCATTACGGCGGTGCTCAACCCGAAGACGGCGGCCGGCGACGGCGAGTGGCAGAGAATCTGAGAAAAAGGCTGCAGCAGCTGCAGAACAGAGAGTTGCAGAGCAACAGTTTCTGCGAGTTTCGAAGAGGCTTTTCTTCAGAAAAAAGGGGCTTTTTAGAAGTGTGTATGGAATGGAAGGAGAGAATTATTTATTTATGTAATAAAAAGAGGAGGGCAGAGGAATTGAAGAGGTAACAGAACAGAGGAGAGAGAAACAGAGAGTGAAATAAATAAATAAATAAATAGGGTTGAAAATATTTGGGTTTGGGGTTGCCGGATTCGATTCTTGAAGAAGCGTTTTTTCTGGGTGACGCAGAATTTGGAAACAAATAGAAGAAATTGTGATATTCTTCCGCATCAACCACAGCCACTGCGCCTATTTATAGCCATCATTGTAATGATCACTAGAAACTGGAAAATAATAATTATAATAATACTACCTAACATTTCCTTTTTTTCTATTTTACTCGGCCCTAAGTTTTGAATCTCCGATTTTTTGGTCGAAAATACATGTTGGTTACCATTGAGCTAAACTTACTTTGACTGTTTTTTAAAGTTAAATGTGTCATATAATTGTTAATCGATTAAGTATCGATCTAAGTATAGATCAACCGGTTGAGTTATATTTTTTATCAAGAAGTTTGCTTTGTTTAAGAAAAAATAAATAATTCAAGAAGAGTGAATCTAAACATAATTAAACTAGTTAGAAAATATATCATTGACCAATAAATTTGAGATTCAAATCTTTCATTTTACATGTTTGAATTTTAAAAAATAATAATAAATAAATAATCTGATAGGACATTTTTATTTCTCAATTTGATTTAAAATTTTGATTTTATGTATAAGGTATTAAAATTTTATGGACATGTGAAATCAAATTTATACTCCAACCAAATTTGGTTTGCCTATTTCTTTTCCTCTAGTGACATGTTTAAGTGATGTGTGTTCACAGGTTAAAAACAATAATTTAATAACGCGTAGGCTTTCTATTCACAAATTTCATTAATTTTGTATGGGATATCTAATTGGTATAAAGTTTAATTCATTAAAGGTAAAACTGAGAATTATAAAAGAGCAAGAACTCATTGAAAATCTTGAAATCAATTGGTTACGAGAGAAGTAACTCATATATTTTATAAATTGCAAAATCTCCAATTAAACTTTATATGTGGATGCTCAACCATTGATTTATTTACCAATTTCTATTAGGCTTTTTAAACCCAGGCTGTTCACCAATTTACAGTTTTTTTTTTTTTTTTTTTTTTTTTTTTTTGGTTTTTTACTATTCAAAAAGCCTGACAGTGGAATTGGATTTGGATCCATTTGATTATTATTTTGACAAATTCAGTCGCAACATATTCGAATAATGAGATTTTCATTTTTTTTTTTTTTTTTGGTACCGTCTTCAACAACGTTAATTTTTTTTTTTTTTTTTTTTTTTTAGAAAACAACGTTAAGTTTTTAAGACATATAATGAGTTATCTCGAAAATAATTTTCAAATAAGAACTAGAATTTCAAATTGTGTTTAACAGAACAGTATTTGTGTATTTTGTTTTCAAAATTTTTATTGCCGAACAATAGTCACGGCAGTGACTTTGTATAATTTTTTTTTGATAAATACACTTTTGGTCCTAGAGGTTTAGACTTTGTATAAAATATATTAATATAATTTGTCAAATCATCAAGTCTAGTCAACAAGTAACTGCCATATCATTTTTCCGTTGATTAGCTAAAGGTGTATTTGGACTTAGGGTCCATTTAGAACTATTTTTTAAACTTCGAAATTAAAGCGTACAATTTAAAACCTTAGGGATCAAATAGACACAAACATCAAACTTGAGGGGTCAAATGTGTATTTTGCCCTACCTTTTTTTAACCACTTAATTTTTTGAAATCGTGGCTTACAAATTTGTGAGAGTAGAAAGAGAGACGATTTCATTTGGTCTAAAAATACTTGATTTGTTATCATGTACTAAAAGGAAAAAAAAAAAATCTCCCTTAAAAATACAGAAAATTGTTCTCAATATTTGTTTTCGAGTAAACTTTCAAAAGTAGTTTTTTCATATGGGCTTCTATCTTATATAATATATGTTTTTTTTTTTTTTTACAACAAGTGAGGAAGGAGGATTCAAACTACTTTTCGATCTCGGTCATTAGTATAAATTTTATGTCAATTAAACTATATTTATGTTTGTTTACATCTTATAGAATGCTAGCCAAACTTATAAACTAAAAAACTTTAGAGAGGGAACGAAAAACCATTTTAATCTTTTCTACTTACGGTCAAAATTTTAAATTTCTTCAAAAAGTGAGAAAAGAAAAAATGTAATAACTAATAAAATTTTAATTTTAATTTTTTTGAAGAAAAAAAAAAAACCCTCCGTCAAACTGACTTAAATATCATATAACCATTTCAAATTCATTTCCTTCATATTATCTACGTTTTCTTTTTTGAGTCTTTTGATTTAATCATTTTTTAAGTGTAACATTTGATATTCTTTTTAAAAACTTTTGTTATTAAAATCAAAAATTTAAAATGATAGTTTTATTTGTTTATAGAGAGTTCAATTGTTTTTATTGTGAATAATATTTCAACTTTTGTTTTTATTGTTTATAATACATTGTCAAACTTTTGTCGTTAGTTTTTAGTTCAACAACATTTAAAGTGAGAGATTCGAACCTTTGACCTCTTAGTCAATAATACATGCCTAATACCGTTGAGTTATATTCACTTTGACGGATTAATCACTAATTGCAACTTCAATAAACATGTAAAATGACAAAAATCACATGATTCTTTTTAAATTAAATAACATTCAAGTAATCATAGATTCCTAAACTATTTATATGTGATTTTAATAAACGAACGTCTCGACTACGTAACTGCAAACAAACAATGATCTAAACAAGTATGATGCCATCAACGTGCCCTTGACTGAGGTCGATCATTTGAACAATTTGTCACTCAAATTGCATGTGCATATGATGTTACATAATTATTTTCTATATATAGTTTCCATATTGTGAATGCCCATACCAATGAAATCAAATCATAGGATATGAAGAGCCCATACAGAAACTATTTTCAAAATTGATTGAGTTTTTAAAAGTCCTTTGATAATCACATGATTTAAAACTTGAGAATTTTATTGTTACATATAGTTTTTTTTTTTCAGGACAAATATATTAATTTAGTTGGATCGCCCATTATGGGCCATCAGAATAATATAATCATTTCTCGATATTCTTGGTACATATTAAAAATTAAGGTTATCTTTCTTTTCAAAAAAATTAAGGTTATCTTTTATGGATTAAAAATCGAAGTTATAATGCCGCAGATATGAAAGTGGCAAAAAGAAGAAGCCAATATATTTTTTTTTTCTTTGGTTGACGGTACACGCGGTATTAACAAGTAAATACTAAATTTATGTTTAAATTTTGGTGTCCAACTTTAAAAATTATTGTCAATAAGAGCATAACTCAAGTGACATTAAGTGTATGTTCATGACCAAAACGTCATATGTTGAGGATCTCACATTGAAAAGATAGGTGGAAAACTCACAGTATATAAGATACATGAGTTATTCCACTCATTATCAATTGGTTAAACACGATTGAAGAATGGTGAACCTAAAGAGACGACATCTTTTTTTAGTTCAATAATATTTGGGAGTGGAGAAATTCAAACCTTCGACCTCTTGGTTGAGTTCAATAATATTTGGGAGCGGAGAGATTCAAACCTTCGACCTCTTGGTCGAGGATACATGCGATGAACTATACTCATTTTGGCTTCATCCCTATACTTTTATTGAAACAATGATTTGGTTTATAAACTTTAGTGTATAACAATTTGATTTGTATACTTTCAAAATGTGAACAATTTAATCTCTAAAATTTTAATACATCATAATTTAGTTTCTATAATTTAAAATTTATTATAATTTAGTCTCTACCATGATCAAGGTAAAGTATTAGCTAGTTTTTATTTTGTAACAATTTGTTATTTGTAGTTTAGAAAACACATATGTTTCCTAATTAGATATTATGAACTAAATCTTTCCAGACCAAGATTTTTTTTTTTTTTTTTTTTTTTTTTTTTTTTTTTTGTCAAGAGTATTTTTTATCCTTACACAATTTCTCCCCATCTCGGTCAAACTTGTTCCACCCATTCAAGAAGGAAAAAGAAAAAAACTGAAAAAAATAAATAATAAATAAGAAGACAGTATTTAAGCAAGTTGACGTCACGCTCCACACAAAGCGAGTATAGTAGTAAATAGCGAGTCAGCGTAAAGATACGATACGATTTTCATTTAAATAGTTAGCCGCCGATCGAGCAGCAAGCCGAGATTTCCGGCTCATAAACAATCCCTCACGACTCAGCTGAAGCCAAGCCGAAGCAGCCAAGCCACTTTAAAAAACACGCGCAAAATGAACACTCTTAACCCCACTCTCCGCCGCCCAATGAGTGGTCATAATTGAACTTCCGATTCTCTTTTTCACTTCGACGGCGGCGGCGAGGCCCATCGCCGGCCGCCGGCTCCACCACCGATCCAACGGCTGAGAAACTCTTATAAGTTTTTTAAAAGAATAATATTCCTTTTTACAAAAAATTTCCCGGTGGGATCAACAGCTCAGATGCAATAAGGCAATTATTATAGAGTGGTAGACAGAATAATCACACGTGACATAGAGCATAAAGTGCTTCAGTTTATAATAAAAAGTTTACAACTTTCTTTATTAAAGTCAAATTTTAGGTTCTCTTCAAACCCTAAAATTAAACCTTTGGAATATACCTATTTAAATATATAACTTTACGACGGGCTAATTTAATGATATACCATTTGAACATCAAATTAAGTAGAGCATGGTCATTTGTCTCAATTTTAATAAGATTTAGTTCATCAATTTGACCGAACGTTTTGAAAATGTTGAAAATCAATCTCATATTTTTCTTTCTAAAACTTATTTCGATTTTAGAATAAACAAGCTATTGCAATTAATTTTCGTTCATGGAAGTGAGTTTTAGTTTCTTCCTGCTTTTGTTTATTTTACTAACTCTAAAGTTCTAATGTAACTTACTTACTCATTAAATGCAATTTAAATAGATCAATAAAAATAAGTAAAATATAAAAATAAGAAGTTTTTTTTCCCACAAGCAATTAGTCAAAGCGAAAAAAGTTACAGTGTAATATCGACTTTGTATCTATTCACACTTAGACACATAATTAGTACGCTATATTACTTTATGGACCTCACATAAATCATTTATATTGTTGATTAACTTGATTGACATCTAACATAGGAAAACCTTACTATAGCCTCATGTTAGGAATTTTGACCGGTCATATTCATGATCAAATGTGTTTCCACTTAGATTTTTACTTTGAAAATTAAAAAAAGAAAATTGTATTTCAAAAAGGAAAATACTTGGTTCATACCAGTATTTAGGAATCTTCTTACATACCACCATCAAAATCTTGAAAACTAAGAGATACTTTTTTTTCTTTATCTTTTTTTTCCTTAGTTGTCAAGATTTTAATAAGATATGTAGGAAGATCCTTACATATCAATATGCAATTAAGTATTGTTCTTTAAAAAATGTTTAATTACAATACGAGAACATGGAGTTCGAATATAAATAATGGAAACAACCAAAGGATTGGAATATCGATAAGGAGATAGCGACTAATGAAAACTGTAGTGATGGTGGAAAGTACTCCTCAACAACGTGAGGTTCGAACATGTAAATAGAAAAATCGATCCGGAGATGACGGCCGGTGGTGGTGGTGGTGATAGTGGCGATTAGTGGCGGTGGTGGCCACAAGTCCACCATGGATTGGATGAGGAAGAGAAGAATGAGAAGAAAAAAAATGTCATTGAAAATGAGAAATGGCATGCAAAAGGTGCCACGTAGCAGCCGGTGAAGGGGGGATTTGTCGGGTTGGTGAGGCCCGCAACCCGGCCCAACACAGCCCGCACTTCAAATTTTCCGGTCCGGCCACTATCCAAGACTCTCAACACTTTGTCAAATGGGTTCGTTACAAAATAAATAATTAAAATAAAAACCCAATTATCTTATTTATTATTATTATTAGTATTTAATTTCGTTTTTCGCGGGTGACCAAAAACGTTTGTCATTTGACTGCTGCTAAAGTGCACTAGGTGATGGTGAGGTGGAGCCAACGAATAAAAAAAAGGGCCGTTAAGATTTCGTCAACACACATAAACAAAAATATTATTATCAGCTTCATTTTTTAAGCTTAATTAATCTATTTTTTGGTTAATTAAACCTTGGGTTTAGTGGAAGAAGTAATGATTAGCAAATGGATTTAGACGCCACTTAAAAAAATAATTAAAGGAAAAAAAAAAACTCTAAAACCACATATGATCAAATTTCGGAGCATGTTCCATAGTTGAGATGCACATGGGACCCTCGATTTTCGGCCTCCTCCATTTCCACTCAACGTTGTTTTAAAAAATTTATTTGTTTTCCTTCTCATAAATTTTAAAATTAATAACAATAACAATAAGTTTTTTTCCAAAAAAAAAAAAAAAAAAACAATAACAATAAGGTTTAGTCGTCAATTTATCAATTAGGTTTCTGAACTTTAAAGGGTTTTTGATAGGCCTCTAAACTTTCATTTTTGTATTTAATTGATATCTAACACATTAGATATTTTTAAAAAATTAATCAATCTATCAAATATAAAACTAAATTTTATGTCTGTTTGAACCTTAAACTTTTCCTTTTGTATTTAATAGACTTGTAAATTTTAAAAAATGTCGAATAATAGTTCAAGGATTTATTAAGCACAAAATTGAAAGTTGAATAATCTATTGGACATAAAAGTGAAAGTTTTAGGATCTAATGAATACTTTTTAAAGTTCAAATATCTAATTAGACACTAAATTGAAAGCTCAATAACTTATTTGACGCTTTTTAAAGTTCATGAATCAAATTGACACTAACTCTAAAATTGAGTAACTAAACTTGTAATTTTGACTGATATTATAATGAGGGAATGAGAAATTTTATTTTATTTATTTTATCTTTTTTTATTATTGTATGAGTTAAAAAAATTCTAAGAGAATAAAGGATGTATTTTTTATTGGAAGAGAGAGAAAATGTGTATGTATGGAGAATCTTAAAGAAAAAGAAAATAATTAAATTTGATAGAATTAAAATAAGTAGAGATTGTATGGTAGGTGGGGCCTTTATTGATATTATATTTAATTTATTTATAGACATCAAAATCCAAAGATTGGAAGTGGGTTCTAAAAGGGATTAGTCATTAGAGTAAGGGCACTAAGGGTAGTACCCAATGCCTCCACTCAAAGTGATGGGGGACACCCTTTTCACACTTAGAGAGAGAGAGTGAGGAAGTATTTCTTTTTAATTTTACATTTGTTTTTTTTTTTTTTGTATTTTAAATTAAATTTATAGTTTTTGCACAATAATTTATTTTTTTAGGAAAAAAAACTCAACTTTTGAATAAGGGTGAGTTTGACTGGTTTAAACATTTCAACATCTTTTTTTAATTTTTCCTTTGTGGTTTTGGATTTTTTTAAAGTGATTTAAGTGAGAATCACTTTTTCAATAATCACCTTTATGTTAGGAGTGCGACCAAAGTCCCACGTTGGCATCAGATAATGGAAGGATCATGGATTTATAAAGAACGACAAGTATATCCATTGGTATGAGGCCTTTTGGGTGAACCAATAGCAAAGTCATGAGGGTTTTACGTCCAAAGTGGACAATCTCATACCATTGTGGAGATCTGTGTCGTGTCAATTGTCCCTTACACTTTAAACTTATTGTTGAGAACATAACCATTAACTAGTCTAGTTATTTCAAAAGTTTTTTTTTTTTTGTCAAACATCCTAAATTTTTTAAAAGACGCTTTTGATTATGTATAATCACTTACAAAGTTAATAAAAACATATTGTAAGTAACTTCGAGTCGTTGAGCTATGGTAATATCAAACACTATTTACTATGACTTCTTAATATATAGATTTTCTAGAGTACTAAACATCTCATAAAGTTCTTTAATGTCAAATCTTATAGGGTCAAATATAGCATCCGATGAATTTGATATTTAAAGAGTGCACGATATCAAACATTTCATATAATTGTCTTCAAAACAAATATTTGTTGCTATAATAAGAGTATCATATTTCAATTAGGGTAGAGAGACATCTTTTTAGATATAAACATTTTGATATGACTCCTAAACTTTATTCTAAGATAAGATCAAAAATTTTAATGAAGCCTTACATCATCTCTATTCAATAATTAAGCATGCCTAGGTAGCTACGATGTTCAAAAGCCTACAAACTTATAAATAAAAAAGAGAGAATGGATTCATATAGTGGAATAAAAGTGTACTTGTTTTTGCAATCTAAAGGCAGCTATATTTTATGAGAGTAGATATGATTTATATGGTTTGGGATCCAAAGCTACTATTTATTTACACTTTCAATTATAGAATATGCTTTTGAAACCCAAAAATAAATAAATAATCTTTTCTTGCTAGGAGGGTCATGCTATGATTTCAATTTTGATGCTATAATTAGATAATTATATACATATTAATAAACTCTAGCAATTGTAATTATGAGATATAATATTAGGTATTGTTTGGAATAGTTTACACATTTCAATTATTCCTATGGTGTGTGATGACAATTTGGCATGATTGATTTGTATGATTTACTTAATTAAAAGTTGTACAATAGTTGTATTTTCTTTTTTCTTTTTCCAAAAGGGTTGTTTAAGTAATGTGAGAATATTTTTTTTTCCTATTTTTTTTAATGTTATAAAATTTCAAAATATAAGAAAAAGAGTTTCCAACGAATCTTAGATCTATTTCGAATTCTGCTTACATTAAAAAAAAAAAGAAGAAAAGAAATAGATAGTACAACAAATTAAAAAAAATATATATCCCATTTTCTTTTTATTTTTCATTTTTTAATAAAAGAAATCCAACTTTTTCTTTTTCATATTTAAAAATTGTTTTTCATTACTAACATCTTCTAATACATTATCTTTTATAGGTAATTTTGGACCACTCCAATGTATAAGAAGCTGACGAGGACAACTCGACACGGGCCTAGAAATAGGATCGAAAAATGGACTCTGAAGGCAAAAACTGGCCAAAAGGTTGGAGGGACCGGACCTTGGCCCGACCCCTGGTCGGCCTCGACCATGGGCCGAGGTCTTCCGTCTCCGTTTGGTCCGAGGTGCCCCGATTCCACGTGATTCAACCCTGGATCGCCTATGAACGCTTGAAAACCTAAAGCATGAGCATATATTTAAACTATTATTCAAATAAAGAAGGGATCCCGAACTTTATTCTCTACACTCTCCCCTTGCTCTCTTGCTCTCCTCCTTCAGCTTTCTGATTGAAGCATAGGAGGCGGTGTAGCAGACACCACACCGGTGTACAGGTTTTTTCTGTCTTGCAGGTCACGTCTTCCCCCTATCATACAAATTTACCATTGTTGGTGGCACGTGAAGGTCAGGTGAGTTTCTCCTGCCCAGATTTTGCCATCAACATTATCAATAACCATTTTCAAATCTTGGCCAAATCTTGAAAAAAAAAAATCGTTTTTCGTTTTTGAATTGGACTAAAATTATCTTTAAAAACATGAGAAATTAAACAAAGAAAACAACTAGTATAAGTAATTTTCATTAATAACAGTTTCTAAAAATAAAATTAGAAAAAAAAATCACCAAACAAATCTATAATTTGGGTTTTTTGGAAAAGTAGGAAAAAAACTTAAAAAAATTAGATAAAAAGGGTGATTTTGAAAGTATTTGGAGATATGAGGTGTCGCGTAGGTCAAACCTACGCGACATGTAAGGTCGCATCTGTTGTAGAGACGCGACCTCAGCAACCAGACGCCAACGAGATCGAACGAGACGGCAACGAGAAGGAATTGGCTTTCGGCGTTGGGTCGCGTAGGTTGAAGAGACGCGACTTCGATGTCACATCAGCAAATGAGATGTGACTGCGCTGCAGAATTCGGGAGGGTGGGTGGAAAATTGAAATACTGTTTTTATTATTTTTTTTTTTTTGCAAGGGATGTGCATGGTTTAAAGTTTAAAGTTTAAACCTACCATTTTTATTTTTAAATTTTTTTTAAGGGCTGCATGGTATTAAGTGGTGGGAAACAAGTGTGTGGAGAGAAACCACACTGTGCTACTGCTACTGCTACTTCTTCGTTTTTTTAGAAATCGGTTTTTTTTTTTGTTTTTTTTTTTAACCAGTGTTCATAATCTTTATTGATTTTATCTTTAAATCCGATCTAAACGCAAGATTCAATTCTTTAAAATTGCAAGATATTTGAAACTCAAATGTCCACAAAAATACCTTTTTTTAAGGAGGGGAAGAATATATTCAATTTTCTAATTACATATTAAAACAAAAAATTATAATTGTTTTTATAAGTATTAAATTAATATTATATTGTTAACTTCTTTTTGAATAAGATAATTAGATACATTATTAGATTCATTTTTTTTGCTTTCTGTTTTGATTTTTTAGTAGATTCGATTCATAATTTTATAATAGATGGTCCATAACAATTCATTCTAAAGATACAATTTATATATTTAATTTATAAGTTAGTTTTTTTTTTAATAAATTTTTATTAGTTAAACAAAAAAAATATAATCATTGGTTGTTTTTTTTTTTTAAAATATCATTTGGTTTAAAATATATATAGTTAAACAAAAAAACTCATTTGGTATAAAAAAAGAAAAAAACTTTTTTGAAATGTCATTTGGTTTAAATATAATTAGTTAAAAAAAAATCATTTAGTTTAGAATCTTCAAATTAAAAAAAAAAAAAAAAAAAAAAAAAAACTATAAACGAAAATTACAAAAAAACATGGGCTTGACACGTGGCGGCGTGGTCGCATCTCTTGAAGAGACGCGACCCAACAGCGTTTCAAAAAAAAAAGCACTGGTCGCGTCTCTTCTAGAGACGCGACCCACAAAATCTTAAGGTGTCGCGTCTGTTGAAGAGACGCGACACCTTATATTTCTAAATACTTTCAAACTTCCCTTTTTCTCTAATTTGTTTTAATTTTTTTCCTACTTTTCCAAAAAATCCCTATAATTCATAGGTGAACATTAATTAAAAATAACAAAAGAGAAAATCCCCAATAAATACTCCACTTTCTTTTTTGTCTTTGGTCCCCCTTCTATGTCGTACTAGAAGTTAATACGAAGTTTCAAGCTATTAAACTATTGTCCTCTAACTCGGTCACTTAAATACAAATAACAAAGTATTTAAAAAAAAAAAAATCAAATCTCAAAGTTAGTTGATTTTATTTATTTATTTAGTTCGAATTTAAAGTTTTGTTCATAATCTTCCATTCTTTATTCATTTATTGAAAAAAAGAGAGTTTAAATTCTATTTTAGTTCTTAAACTTTCAAGTTTATTTTATTTTGGTTCCTGAACTTTTAAAATATCCAATTTAGTACCTAAACTTTCAAGTTTGTTCTATTTTGTCCCTGAACTTTTAAAATGTCTATTTTAGTCCTTCAACTTTCAAACAATAATGGTTATTAGAAGAACGGGTAGCTTCTAAAAGAATTATTTTTTAGAGTTAAGATTAAACTTTTGGTAGATATATTTTCATATTTGAATCAATTGTGTGTTCTTGAATCATAACTTAGTAGTTTCAATATGTTTATATTTAATGTTAATAAGTATGTTGAATATGATGAGATATTGACATGATGTCGATATGATCAGAGATGTGAAATTAATATGATTAACAAACTTTTAAAGCTTATAAAATGTTTTTCTTTTCGGGTTAGATTAATTTGTATAACATAAAACGGAGAAATTGATCATAAAACGAACAAACTGATCTTACACATTCGATAAATAAAAATAGTTACATAGAAGTTTTTATAACTACTTTTTAACAACTCTAATACATGCCACATATAAATTTAAATTATTTCTCCCTGACTATGGCTTCACAACCTTATTAAGCTTATTTAAACTGTGCATAATGTCTAACAAGATTATTTTGGCAAAAAAAAAAAAAAAAAGTTAGAAACTTTTGAACATATAAAATAAAATTTAATGGTGTAATTTAACCAATATTTTATTGAACAGATAAAAAAAAAAAATAAATGTCGAAACAATGATAGTTGGTGTATCTTAATCATTAGGCCTTCTATCAAGGCTTCAATGGTCCAACATGTCTGAGTTGAAAGAAAGCCACATATTAGCTTTAGATAATAAGCTAATATTAGACGTTTGTTTATGTTGTGTGTGTAAATATATATATTATAAAAATTACAAATAATACCTCGAAAATAAATTTAACTGCATTTACCAACTTAAATATAGATAAATTAGTTAACCCAATATAATTTAGATAATATGAATAAAAAATACTACATCTATCAATTATGAAATCAAAATTTCCTTTAAAAATTTAAATGATCAATCATCTCTACTAAAAGGAAATAAAATAGGTAAGCAAACACTTCCTTATGTTATAGGTAATTCTGATCACTCCCGAATCCAAAGATTAAGCAGGACAGCACAGCACCGACCCAGAGACGCAACCCGAGGGCAAATCCGAAGGAGAGACAAGTTGAAGGGGTTGGGCCAGGCTCGGCCCAACCCTCGTGGGCCATGGTCGACCTCGGCCCACTAGCATGGCCCGAGTCCCTCCCCTCTCCGGTTGGCTGCTGGTTCCCCTGGTGTCTTTGGTCGTCCCAGTTCCACCTAGTTCAGTTCGAATCGTCTCCGAAAGCTTAGAAACCCTAGGGCAGGAACATGTATATAAACACTTCTTCGTCATTGAAGAAGGGATCCCGAACTCTATTCTCTAGACTCTACTCCTCTTCTTGCTCTCTTGTCTTCTCATCTTACTCCTTGCTGACTTAAGCATCGGAGACGGTGTGACAAACACCACACCAATGTGCAGATTTACCTTGTCTTGCAGGTCACGTCTTCTCCCCTCAAACAAATTCACTTCTGGTGTCACATGAAAGTCAGACTGAGTGCTTGGCCAAATTTGACCATCAACACATTATAACTTAAATTTCATGTGTCATTCGCATAACGCAAGTCTAGCCATTAAGTTGTGTCATGTGTGTACATTTTTACTATAGGGAATAGATGGTTTCCTACCATTTTGTTCGACAATATTAATTTCCACACAACATGTCGACTTTTAGATCACAAAATTTACCTACTTTCCTAGGATGAAACAAATCTCATAAACTATTGCTTCAAACCTTAGAAAATATTGGGAATTATGATAAATAGTAACTGTCCTTTTTTTCCCCTATATGAATGCAACTCTGATCAAGAACTATTGAATCTTTAATGAATAAAATAAATACATCTTGTATTTGGTTTGGTTTTATTGATGGAATATCTCAATTGTTTGCCATTTCTTTATTCTAAAAAAAAAAAAAGAACTCCCCACCACCTGTATTTTCATTTTTTAAAAAATTAAACCATCTAAAATCTCTTACCTTTTACATAAATAATATATAATAATATTCTACTAATATATATATATATAATAATATTAAAAAACCCAACTTATACAAAATATCATAATCCATCTCAAAATAAGCTGATAATTAATTTATTTTTATTTTTCTTTTTTGAGATCATAAGTTGGTCAATCTACACAAAAACACTTCAAATTATATCTTATACAAGGGATCAAACTCTAAATTCTTAGGCTCCGTTTGGCAACCATTTGGTTTTCGAAAATTAAGCTTATAAACACTCCATCCACCTATCTATTTCTTTGGTTTGAACTTACATCCTAACCATGTTTTCAAAAACCAAGTCAAATTAAAAAATATATATATATTTTAAAAAATAGTTTTCAAAAACTTGTTTTTGTTTTTGGAGTTTGGTCAAGAACTCTAATGTCTCCTTAACCAAAATGAAAAGGTAATGAAATAGATGGAAAACAAACATAATTTTGAAAAACAAAAAACCAAATGGTTATCAAACAGAATTTTCCATCAATTTGCAATCAGTCCCATCAAAATCTCAAAAAAGAAAAAAGAAAGAGAAATTCTTCCATGAAATTAAAGAATGAGAATGATTGCCTCACCAATAGAATGAAAAGCCAACCATATTATTCCAATTTCATTTTTTTTTTCTCCTCGTAAGCTTACGTAAGCATGACGAAAGATAGAGAAAATGAAAATAAAAAGGAAATTGAATATTGGAATTAATTAAAGAGGGAAAAGAAAGGAGGAAGCTTTGGGGTTTCTTCTAATTTGTCCAAAAGCCATTCTTAGGTTTTTTATCCCAACAATCGTATTGTCTCTTATGATGGATTATTATTTTTATTTTTTATTTGCATAATAATAAATAAAGTGAATTAAAGTTTGCCTTTTTTAGGCTTTTTCTTCTACTTTGAGAATATTTATTATTTATAACTCACACTCTCCCTATCACATATTTGAGAATCTTTATGATTATTGTCCTCCTTAATGTAGGGACAAGGAGATTTAACATTTTCTAGAATTTTGTTTCACTTTTGATTATTGAATTATATATTAAATTTTATTTGGTTATATATTAACCATTTAGTTTGCAAACTTTGATAGTTATGTTGATTTAGTTCTTGAAATCTTAAAAAACTTCAATTACATTGAATTTGATTGTAATAGGTCATTGTTATTAACATCGTTACTTAAATGTTAATATGACGTATTGTTTTTACTAATCATAACAAATGATATTTTGATATCAGATGATACAAGCAAGTAAGTTAGATGAATGTCAACTTAAACATAGCTCAATTGATTTAGGAATATTTAGTGGGCAAATTCCTCACCCTCTATATGTTGTTGAACTGCCAAAAAAAAAAAAAAAGTTTAGATGGATAAAATAAGGGTGAGTAGGCCAACAAAGAGAGGCTAAATTTATATACTTTTTCACATCAAACTTTATCTTATTTAATTGATCACCCACTTTTTTATTCATAACAAACCATCAATTTTTTTAGTTTAATTAGCATGTCACATCAATATAATGGTGTTAATAATAAGGACTTATTAAAACTTAAACTTTTAAAAAAATTAAAGATGTAAGTACTTCAAGTCATTTAAAAGTTAAAAACTAAATAAATAGAGATAACAATCATTAAGGGACTAAAACAAAAATTTAATCTTTTATTTTTAAAATCTTTGATTTTAATCTACTATCTACTTATTGAAAACTTCCAAATTTTATGAGTCGATCCTCATAGTCTATTGTTGGTTTCGTGAATAGAAAATAAAGAATTTTAAAAGCTTGAATTTA
Source organism: Luffa acutangula (assembly GCA_036850905.1). Taxonomy (NCBI): domain Eukaryota; kingdom Viridiplantae; phylum Streptophyta; class Magnoliopsida; order Cucurbitales; family Cucurbitaceae; genus Luffa; species Luffa acutangula. The sequence goes on along the minus strand of CM072087.1, from coordinate 48,402,995 downwards.
AGTAGTTTGTATCTCTTTCAAAAAAAAAAAAAAAAAAAAAAGAAAAAAAGTAGTTTGTATCTTTTTTTGAATTTAACTAGTTTGTATTTTTTTTATCATATAGTTTAAGAGGTGAGGTTAAAAGAATTGTACATTACCATAAGCAATTCTATAGTTAACTACCAACTAAAATATATATTTGATAGGATAAATTATACAAAATACCTCTAAACTTCAAAGTAGAGTTCAATTAATATATCTCTAAATTTTGAAAAGTTTCACTTTCACTCTTCCACTTTGAAATTTGTTCTAAAAAATATCCTTGGAATTTTTTTTCGTTAAAATAACATGTAAATTGACACGACAGTTAATGTATAAAAATTCGTACATGACATCATTTCAAACATCATTCATTAAATTGACATGACAGTTGATGTGTAAAAATTGATTATGTAAATGATTTTAACCGCATCTTTTTAGACAAAATAAATAATTAAAATCAAATGATTTTAATCATAATTTTAAATAATTTCACGTACACCTCATTTATTAACAAGCCACATCAATTTTCATATTTTATTTCAATAAAAAAAATATATTTTTTTAAAACAATTTCAAAGTTCAGGAATATTTTTTGAAACAAAGTTCAAAGTTCAACAAGTAAATTTAAAACTTTTCAAAACACGGAGACATAATTTTTTTTTTTTTTGAGTACATCAACTTTTGGGGTAGGGGATTCGAACCTCTGACCTCTTGGTCGAGGATACATGTCAATTACCTTGCTTTGGCAACACCGAAACATAATTGAAACTTATAATAAATGATATTTTATATAATTTAATACTTTTCTTTTTCTAATCCTTGCATACCAAAAAGAAAAAAAAAGAAAAAAAAAAGTTAAAAACACTCCCTCTATAACAAATAAATAAAATCTCTCTCTCTTACTTATGTTTTTCTCCATGTAGATCTTGTATGCATATTTTTGGGAGAAATGTAAATTATATCCTTAAAGATTAAGGCAACTACATTTAAAGAAGAAAAAAAAAAAAAAAAAAAGACAGAATTGAGATTTGAAACCGACAGAAGCATTGTAATAACTAAAGATTTGGTATAGTGTAAAAACATTGAATGGATCACTCATTTGCGTTACTGCTGCTTCCTAACAGCGCCTCCGCTGGTATCGGCGTCGGGAAATCCCCATGATTCTTTCTCTCAAATTCAAGCTTTCCCCATTGGATTTTCTTGCATTATTGTATTTTCCTCGGCATTCGATCTTTTCTTTTCTTTTTTTTTCTTCTCATTTCTTTCAATCGTGTGTTCAAATTCACACGTTATTATACAATTTGATTTTGACTTTTATTATTATTTTTTTTTTACGTATTTGAGAAATATAACGTTTAAATGTTATTGGTTAGATTACCAGTTTAATCTCTGAATTTTTAAGTTTTTATTTAAAAAGTCATTTATGAACTTAAACAAGTATCTAATAGCTTTTTGAACTTTTAATCTCTGATGGCATTATTGTTGCAGGCTTAAGTTATGAGCTGGGGGAAAATCAAGTTGGAAATGAGCAAGTTTGGAGCATCCTTTGCAGTTGGCTTAGTATTGAGGCGATCGATGATGTAGTTTTTCAGGTAGAAGATTAGTGTTGGGTGCCTGGCTGGCGAGTGTTTTTGGCTCTAATTGAGGTTAATCGGTGAACTAGGTCGTGACTGCTCTCTTCACGTGTGGTGGTTTTTTTGGTTTTTGCTATATTTTCCTTTCCCTATGTAATGTCGCTCTGACGATTTTCTTGGCTTTGAGTGGTAGAGTATTTAGCTGTTGATCAAAAAAAAAAAAAATTGTGTCTACTAATCAGTGGACTTTTAAATTTTTTTGTGCATATAGGTACTTGAAGTATTTGACATTTTTCAAATTTAAACGAATCTATTAGACATAAAATTGAATTTTGTATCTAAGAGGAATTAAACTTTCAATTATATGTTCAATAAGTTTGTGAATTTTAAAAAATTGTCGAATAGGTTAAAGTTCTATTAGGCACAAAATTTAAAACACAATGACTTATTAGATACAAAATAAAAAATTTAGAAATTTATTAGAAACTTTTTAATTTAAAATTAAAAAACTAATTAGATACAAAATTGAAAGTTCTATTTGATACAAGTCTGAAAAATTCCGGGATCAAGTTTACTTTAACTCAATTTTATTTTAGAACTTTTAGAATTGTTTTATTTTAATTCTATGAAGTTTTATAATGTTTGTGAATCATTCCATTTTAAAACATAGATGTTTTTAGTTTCAAAAAAAAAAAAAAAAACATAGATGTTTTAATATTTGGAACTTTTAAGAATTTTTATTTTAGTTATTGAATTTAAAATAAAAATGATATTAGTTATTGCTATTGTATTGAGATCTAATATCTACTTAGCTAATATTTGTCTCAACGAACATATTTGGCTTCAATGTATGGTTAGGTTAACATGTTAATATTATAATATACATATTCAAGGATAAAAATAGTTATTTTTTAAAAGTTTAAAGATTAAAATGGACATTTTAAAAATTCGGAGTAAAATGAAAAATACTAAAATGTTTAGACATCAAAATGACATTGGGAAAGTTTTGGGACATACCCATTCAAAAAATTTAGTAGAATAGACATGATGCATGCCATATATAGTTTTGGATATAATTTTCATTACTTATGTCTAAGATTTAATTGAAGAGATTAAAATTATAAAGTTGAAATCGATGTGTAAATTTGAGATGACTTATAAGTTGAGTGTGTTTTTAGTGAAATATTTCCAAACCGAGCATTGTTTAGATGCTTATTTACCACTTTAAAATACTTTTGAAAGTTTTTAAAAATTTTGACATTTATTTTTTAGTATAATAAATGAGGATATAAGAATTTGAACCTCCAACTTCAATAGAAAGAGGAGTACACGTCCATTACTGTTTAGCTCTACTCATTTTGACAAAATTTTCCAACATTTAGATTTACTTTTGTCTTCTAAACCTCTGTTATTTGATAACATTTTTGAAAATTAAGCCCATAAGCATTACTACCACTCCTGATTTTATTTGTTTTTTTCATCTACCCTATTCCAATGAGTCAAGTTTTGAAAACTAAAAAAAATAGCTTTAAAAAACTTTTTTTTTTTTTGAAATATGGTTAAGAATTCAAACGTGTGCTTAACAAAAATGAAAGGCAGGACAAGAAAATTGGAAGAAAACAAACATGATTAAAAAAAAAATCAAATGATTATCAAACGGAATCATAGTCATTGTTTCTCTCAAAATACAATTTTGATTACTATTAAAATTTTACAATCATTTTTGTGAATTTGACATTGCAATGACATGACTAAAATATAATAAAATATTTAGGAATCAAATCAGAACATATGGAAGTCTTAGAGAAGAAGATTTTAGTTAATTTATGTATGAATATTTATGCTTTCAAAAAGGATATGGCAAGATCTGTAATTGTCAACAAAGGATCTCAAGATATTATGTGTAAGTGGATTTTTTATTTTATTTTTTTTCCCCATTTACATGATGAATTGAAGCTCCCTTATTGTACTGTATATTTACAATTAATTTATTTGGCTTGGTAGTGAATAAATTATTTAATTTTATTTACTGGTGGTGGTGGTGAATCTTTTAGCTTAATTGTTTCGTCATGGTATAAATCTTCATGATTTTGGATGAGGAATATGTTTGGAATATTTAAGAAAAACAAAGTCACTTTTATGATTACTTTCAAACTCTTAATGTAGTTAAATTAATTAGAAACTGGTTTTACTTTTTCCAAACAAAAAAAGGGGGGGGAAAAGACAAAGTAAAAACAGTGAAATCAACCCACACTTGAATTAATATATATAAATCACATAATTGAAAATAAATAAATAAATAAAGAGAAAAATACACTTTTAATCCCTGAGGTTTGGATTAGGTTTCATTTTGGTCCCTGAGTTTTCAAACTCAACAATTTAGTCCATGAGGTTTGGTTTTAGTTTCATTTTAGTCCCTCCATCGATTTTTCCGTTAAAAACTAACGGTGAGCTGACGTGGCACTGATTTTTTTTATTAAAAAAATATTTTTTTAATTTTTTAATTAAAAATATATTAAAATAATTAATATATTACATTTTAAAAATCTTTATTTCTTCTCTCTCCCCCTTCTACTTCATCCTCTCCTTCTTCCACTTCTTCTTCAGCAAGTCGGAGCTGGCTGTCGGTAGCCGGCCGCAGCCGCGGACGCCGCCGACACTTTTTTTTTCTCCCTTCTTCTCGTTTCTCCTTCTTCTCCAAATTTTCTTATTAAAGAAAACGGACCAAGAAGACTCGAGCTGCCCAGATCTGGTTTTAAAAAAAGGAGAAGACGTAGAGCTGCCATGGACGCCGGCGAGCTGCTCTCAAATTGTTGTCGCTGCCTTGCCGTTGCCGAAGAAGACGATCAGAGATAGTGGAATCGTCGTCGCTGCCTTGCCTTGCCGCTATTTCACTGGTTCTTTTTTTTAAAAAAAAAAAACGAAAGGGGGTTTCCCCCTTGGGCTCGTTCCAGATCTGGTTCCAACTGGAATTGAAGGGGGAAACCCCCCTTTCGATTTTTTTTAAATACCAGTGAGAGCATGGGTCTTCTTCCCCAGAACAGCGGCGCGAGGTTGTAATGCTTTGTGAGTTCCTGCTGCCTCGAGTCGACGACGAAGGAGAAAGAGAGAGCGGGAGGGGCGGCGGAGGTGCGATTGAGTGTGTGTGCTGCTACTCGTTGAAGAATAGCACTGCAGGAGGAAGTCGTCGAAAATCGCAGGGATGAGGGACGAGCTTCATGCCGGCAACGAGAGAAAGACGGGAGGGACTGGAGGCTGCTAAAGATTAGGGCTTTCTAAAAAAGAAAAGAAAATTAATGATGGAAGTTGGAGAAAAAGAGGGAATATAAGAAGAAGAAAAGAAGAAAAGGAAAAAAAAAAAAAAAAAAAAAAAGTTCCCGCGCGGCGGCCGACCGTCGGCGAGCGGTGGTCGCCGGCCTTCGGCCGCCGGCGGTCATGTAAAAAGGTGGGGAAGATGAAGCCATGTGAAGAAGGTGAAGAAGAAGAAAGAGAAGGAGAGAAAAGAAATTAAAAAAATAAATATTTTAATATATTTTTAATTATAAAAATTTAAAAATATTTTTTTAATAAAAAAAACAGTGCCACGTCAGCTCACCGTTAGTTTTTAACGGAAAAATGGATGGAGGGACTAAAATGAAACTAAAACCAAACCTCAAGGACGAGTTTGAAAACTCAGGGACCAAAATAAAACCTAACCCAAATCTCAGGGACTAAAAGTGTATTTTTCCCATAAATAAATTATACAATATATTATTAAGATATGATCCATATAATCTCAAAAAAAGAAAAAAAAAAAAAGAAAAGATATGATTCATATATATATATATATATATTTCAGGTTAAACAATATGTGGAGTAGGAGATCTAAATCTTTGACCTCTGGTCGAGGAAATACTCATCAACCAATTAAGTTATGTTCAAGTCGACAATTTATGATTAGCGTTAATTACTATCGAAATTGACAAGTAAGAACTATTAAATTTGAATCATTGAGACCACGTTTGATATCCATTTGGTTTTTTGTTTTTGGTTTTTGAAAATTATGTTTGTTTTCTCCTAAATTTTATCATGGTTTTCATCCTAGTTAAGGTTGCATTTGAATTCCTAGCCAAATTATAAAAACAAAAACAAGTTTTTGAATTTTTTTTTTCAAATTGGACTTGGTTTTTGAAAACAAGGTAGAAGATTGATACTAAAACTAAGAAACTTATGGGTGGAAGTATATGTGTATAAGCTTAATTTTAAAAAACCAAATGGTTATCAAACGGGACTTGAACTTTTTGATTCATGTTCTAGCTTCATTTAATTTTCTCATTCGTTGTCTTTTCTTTATGTAGCTATTTTATCTACTAAAAAACAATTATAAAATGCAATTACACTAAAAATTATTTATTAGACATGTCATCAAATCATTGCTCAAGAAATAAATATAAACTTAACAATCCAACATTGGGAATTCAAAACTCTTCCATAAATCTAGCAATCCAACTCTCATTTGATCATGCCAACAAGAGCATGACTCAGTTGACATAAAACTTATACTATGACCAATCTAAAATTCATTCGAGCACAAGTGATAAACATAGAGACTAGAAATATAATTAGCTTCCAAAGAAAACCCAATGGAGGAATTATGGGTATTTTCTCAATAACGATCAAAATAGTATAAAAAATTTAATAATATAGTTTATTTTTAAGGTTAAATTGCATGTTTAGTCTAAATTTTCAGACTTGTGTCTTATAAATCACCAAACTTTAAAATGTTTCTAAATAGATCTCTGAACTTTTAATTCTTTTTCGTCTAATAGATTATTTACCAAAATGTCAATTTTAAAAATTCATGGATTTATTGTATACAAAATTGAAAGTTTAAGGTCATATTAGATTAGATGCAAAATTCAATTTAATGTCTAATAAGTTCATTAATTTTAAAAATATTGAATATAATAGCTCATCAGGGATCTATTCAACACAAAATTGACATATCAGAAATCTATCGGACACTTTTAAAGTTTAGGGACATATTAGACACAAAATTGAAAGTGCAAGGACCTACTAAACACTTTTTTATAGTTTATATGCTTATTCGACACAAACATGAAAAGCTTATGGGCACTAAACTTATAATTCAACATTTTTTTTTAAAAAAAATGGTAAGAATACTACGATTCAAATAAAGGGTGACAATTCAAACTTACCAATAAAAGTTGTTACTTGTTAGTGTCTCAATCAGTCGAACTACTATGTCCAAATAAAGGGTGACAATCGAACTAAAGATACCGTTGAAAACCGTGATGGGGGGTTTTATGCAATTATGAAAAAGATAATAAGCTTTTTTGTGGTACATGAAAGAAAAATAAAGCATAGACTATACATAATAATGGGAGGAATTGGTAACCCCACAAGGGGAACATTGGGGCCTTTGGTGCGTGCGATGCAAATGGCCACCCACGCACGCCCATCGCCCTCACCTCCTTCAATCCCATGCTTCTTTAACTCTTTTTTTTTTTTTCTTTTTTCTTTTTCTTTCTTAATTTTCATTTCATAAACCATTATTATGATTATGATTATTATTATTATTATTAATTTCTTTCATTTTTCAATCATGCTTTGGCTTTGTTTGCATGCATATATGCCCCACCTCTTGTGTTTTTCTCAAACAATTTTTGTAAATTTGGGAACATGGAAGTTCATCTCAACCACCAAAGATTATTGTATTTGGTGGGAATTGATTTTTGTTTTAATATTGTGGTTGAGATTCAAATTTTCCAATCTACTTTCATCAAACTATTTTTTTTTTTAAAAAAAAAAGAGAATGTTATGTTGTTGATAAAGAAGTGGGGATTTGAATGTATGACTCATAGAGGAATGTAAATGTGTTGTTATAGGTAATTTTGGACCACTTTGATGCGCAAGGAGCTGACAAGGACAACCGGGCAGAGATCGAGCCAGGAAACCGACCTAGAGGAAAACCAAACCAAAGGGTCGGGCCAACTTGGCCGAGCTCGGACGCCTCCGTTCGGTCCCTCCTGCCTCTGGCCGCCCCGATTCCGCCCGATTCGTTCGAAACGCCTCTGAATTCCTAAAAACCTTAGGAGCATGAGCATGTATTTAAACCTCTCTTCGCAAGTGAAGATGAGATCCCAAACTCTATTCCCTACTCTCTCCTCTTGCTCTCTTGCTCTTCTCCTTCCGTTTTCTGACTTAAGCATCGGAGGCGGTGTGGCAAGCACCACACTGTTGTGCAGGTTTATTGTCTTGCAGGCCACATCTTCTCTCTCTCATACAAATTTACCGTTGGTGGTACGTGAAAGTCAGGTAAGTTCCTCCCGACCAAATTTGACCATCAACAGGTGTATAACTATTTTGAACTATGTTTAGATTGACAGTTTATTGAAAAACCTGATTAAATTAGGCCTTTCGTTTGATAACCATTTGGTTTTTTGTTTTTGAAAATTATGTTTGTTTTCTCTCAATGTTCCTACCATGGTTTTCATCTTTGTCAATGACACATTTGAATTCCTGGTCAAATTCCATAGAAAAAAACAAGTTTTTGAAAACTATCAAAATTTGGCTTGGTTTTTGAAAACATGAAAAGAATGTATTTGGAAAACAAAGAAATTTATAGGTGGGAGTAGTGTTTATAGGCTTAATTTTTAAAAACTAAAAACCAAATGATTATCAAATGGGCCTTAATTATCTATTTCATTATTTATATCTCATCTTCACATTGTTATGGTTAAAAAAGAAATAGACGTGAAATTTAATCAAAGCTAACAACTAAAATTGAGATTCTAAAAGTTTGTTTGGCGATACTTCTTTTTTATCTTGTTTCTAATTTGTTAGAAAAATGTATATTTGGTAGCTTTTCCAAAAAACAAAAAACAATAAATGCAAACGTTATGGTCCTAAATGGAAAATAACAAAAACATAATGCAGATAAAAGTTCAAAAATCAAATCAAACTTTATAAAATATAAGGACCAAAATTATTAAATTATATGTTCAAATACGTTGAACTATTGATCAAGATCGATTCAAAGAAAAAAAAAGTACATATATTTATTTTGCACACATATCATAAAAACTCAAGACCGAGTATGAAATTTGAATAGTAATTGTTCCTTTCAGACAAGAAGATGCATTTGATTTATTAAAATTATACTAAGCTTACACCAGTGTTGACCTTCTGATCCATTCAGTCTGCACGAGTTGCAAGAATTTGACTAAAAATAAGTTAACCTTTGAGGTCAAAGGGAAATAAATTATTTAAATAAAAAAAACAAAATTTTAAAATTTTCTTTTATAATTTATTTTTTAAAAAATAACTCCTAAAAGTTATTGGGAGTTTTTGTATTGTTGACTATTATTCATAAAAAGTCTTAACTTTAGGAAAAATAAATTAAATCTCCGTTTGCTTTAATAGATTATTTGTCAGAGTATACTAAAAAGAAAAACAAAAATTACTAAATTTTTATTCTAAAAAATAAAATCATTTAAAAAATGGTTCCCAAATTAGTTCAAAGACCGCTTGTTGATATTGTTTCATTTTTTTTTGTCAAACCGAGCTTAGCTTAGCGGTAATTGGCATGTATAAAAAAAAATGTTTCATTTTTTTTAGAAGAAATATTCATTACACCACATGGGCAAAAGAAGAACGATCAGAGTCGACCAACGAATACAATCATCCCAGAATAACATCAGGTCAGTATATTTTTCCCCCAATACTAACAGTACAATCTCTCTCAAAACTTTTTTTACCTGCAGTTTGTTTTTAGAAATTGTTTTTTAAAAAGTATTTAAAGGGTTTTATTTTGTTGGTAAAATATAAGCCTCCTTAAAAGATTGTTTTCTGATGAATAATCAAGTTTTTTTATACACAAAAAAAAAAAAAAATCAAAAGTGCTCTCTTAAAAACTTAGTTTTGAAAATATAATAAAATCTAGAAAAATCCGAATCTAATAACTCATTGTTCCTTGGTATGCAGCCATGTAGGTCATAGCCAAAAAAAATATATATTTTTTTTTTCTTTCATTTTTTTAAATTAATTAAAATTTTGAAGAACATTTATTATTATTATTATTATTTTGGATACTTTGAAAAAGTGGAGGCTTTCTATATTGCCTATTCTGCAAGTGGGATGTTAATTTGTAAGCAATTCAACTTGACAATGACAACATTTATACAATTAACCTCATTAATGAGTTCAAATAAAAACGACTTTTGCCAAAGCGAGCATAGCTCAGCGGTAATTGGCATGTACTCTCGACCATGAGGTCAGAGGTTCGAATCCCCCACCCCCAAATAACTTTTTATGACTATAAAGATTATATATATATATATTTCTTTTAGTACATCAACACTTGGGGGCGGGAGATTCGAACCTCTGACCTCATGGTCGAGGATACATGTCAATTACCACTGAGCTAGGCTCGCTTTGGCAATGAGCTGCTATATTTGTCCCTCTTTAGTTCTGCCCTCGTGTTTAATGATCTAATTGAAATTAATTAAGATATATCCTCTTGCAAATAGGTTAGTTTTCTAATTATCTAATTTAAACTAATTAGATTAAGTCTCATAAATCCTCATTTTTGTAACTACACTAAATTTCTTTTATAGAAGAAGAGATTTTTTTTAGTTCAACAATATTTGAGGTTGAGAGATTTAAACCTCTGACCTCTCGATTGAGAGTACATATCAATTACTTGCTTAATTATGTTCGCTTTGGCAAATAAAAAGAGATTGAGGCAAAGAAAATTGGGAGAGGAAAAAAAAAATAATCAACAGTACACTTATTATTATTATTATTATTTAGTAGATCACAATTAACCAATTATTGTGTTAACACTAACAGAAAACTGTCCATAATTTGATGGAAAAAAGATCATGTGAATAAGAATAAAACATAGATCCTTAGATACATGAGTAGTTTAATCATAGCCATTAAAATAGAGAACTTTTTTTTTTTTGGCTTTGCCACATTAATTGTATTTTGGATGTTGGGATTGAGTCAAAAAAGCATTATTATCAAATCATTTTCTCTAATTTTGAATAAAAATTAGAATAAAGAAAAGTAGGTTAACGAGAATAAAATTTCTTATCATGTATTTATTTGATTAAAGTGATCATAAATCATGATAAAATCAAAATCAAAATAAAAACTTGTCTTTGACGTTAATTACTATTATTTGAAAATAAATTAAATTTTAATATGTCAAAGAATTAATTAGTGTGAGAGGCATACAAAAAGAATTTTGTTTAATAAACATTGTAGGGTAAATGTGTAAGTAAACATTGGTCTAGAGAGCTGCTTGGAGCTAAAGAAATTCAATCTTAGGCAATTGAATTTGGTCATATTATTGGACTTGAATGTAAATAAGATGGAAATAATGCATATATACACACAAACACATTAAAAATTATACTGTTTTCCATGTGGCTATGTTCCTCTAATGTGACATAAAAATGTAGGGTTTTGGACCCCAAGTTGGTTGTTACTGCCCACACCCTTCATATGACTCTTTTAAACCTTAGATGACAAAATTTATAAACACTCAAAAAATACACATCAAATTGAGCTATATACATTTCATTCTTCATACTCTCATCATGTCAATCTCATTCCCGCAATTCAATTTATTAATCCAAAATGGTTCGAGTTTTTAATGGACGTTGAAAAGTTATTGACATGACCTCCATATTTAATGAAAAAAATTTGATATTACCTGGGTCGGATTGTATACCTTTTACTTATTTTAGGAGTTAGGATAAAAATCAATGTGTCCTACCTCAACTATTAATAAAGAAGGAAAATTTTATGACATACAAATAAATGACAACATTTTCATCGACATGAGATCTTTCTGCGAAAACAAACAAAAAAATCCATACATTGTAGAAATTTGGAGGGTTTGATATCCTAACATTTTTCATTAATATTCAATCACATAATTAGTTAATATATAATTTTATAGACTCTACATATCATTCCTCATGATACAACTAAAGATAATTGAAAATCCTAACCATAATACCAAAAAAAAAAAGTTCAAATCGATTACATCATTAATTTCTTGATATATTAAATCCTTCCACACAATAAAACTAGTATCACAATACCAAAAACTTTCTCAAATATAATAGGTCACATCAGCCCAACGTCAATTTCCTCTCATTATTAAATTTTTCCATACCAATCTCAATAAATGGTAACAATTTAGTACCAATAATATCAAAACCAAGGTGAAACAAAACCTAAAAGGAATAATTATTATATTAAGGAACAAAAAAAAAAACCAAGTAGGATTAAGATATTATTATTTCCCAATTCATTTGACATTAAACAAAACCCTAGAAACAAAATGACCCTACACAAAGAAGCAATGCATTAATTTCAGCCAATTTCCTTGGAAAAGTGTGGAGCTTCCATCTCATGATCCACTTTCTTCTTTGCCAAATTGCAAACCCCAATGTGATCTGTCTCTCACTTGTCTGCTAAGAGGAGAATATGAGTGTAAAATCCTTGTCCACCACAACAAACAAGCCAACCAATGGAAATAATGAATATATAAAGAGAGAAAAAAAATTAAAAAGAATTAAAATTAAAATAATTCTCTATGAGCTTTCTTTGATGGGAAAAAATACCCAAGAAATTCATCAATCTTTTCACATCAAATTGGTAATGATAGTTAGGAATTTGTATGGGCTTTTAATAATAATGTTATATTGTGTGGCTGTGAGTTCTTTAGATTTTGGAATCTCCCTCTAGTTTCCCATTTGCATGAGCCTCTTTCCCTACTTGCTTCCCTAGGTTCATTCACTCTATTGTGATCTTAGTCAAATAAGGAATAATAATGTTTAATTTCTAATGAAAATAAAAGGTATTCAAATTATTGTTTCTTAATTAAATCCATTTCTTAGGTTGGATAAATCACCTTTGAGCAAATTTTGAGGAACTTCCTTGATATAAAAAAATTAATTAAGGTCTGTTTCATAATCTCACTTAGTTTTTTGAGAATTAATCAAGTCTATGAACGCTACTTTGATGTCGTGTGATTTTCTTTGTTATCTATTTTTTTTCAAGTGTTCTCGCAATCCAAACCAAGTTTCGAAAACTAAGGTCTCGTTTGATAACCATTTGGTTTTTGAAAATTATGTTTGTTTTCTTCTAATTTCCTTACCATGATTTCATATTCGTTAAAGACACAATTGAATTCTTAGCTAAAATTCCAAATACAAAAACATTTTTTAGTTTTAAAAAATAGGCTTGGTTTTTGAAAACATGGAAAGAATGTAAATAAAAAAAAAAAAAACAAACAAAAAAATTTAACTTAATTTTCAAAAAACCAAAAGCAAAAATTCAAATGGTTATCAAACATGACCTTATATTCTATATTTTTTTAATTCCATATAGATTTAAACACATAAATTTAGACTTCAAGTTTAAGAATACATACTTCTTTGAAACTTATAAACCAAAATATGTGGCAAAAAGTGGATGTGGGGGAGGAGCTAGAACCTATAGAACCTATAGCCCCATTTGTTGGTTTGTGGAATTGGAACCCTATAGGTAGAGGTAGCCCCAATTTGGATGCTTGTGGTCAAATGAAATTGAGACCATTTACAAAGAATGGTCAATTTTTTTGATGTAAAATAAGTTGAGATTGGGAGGTCCCATTTCCATAACTAGGCTGAAAATTCAATGGGTTCCACATTGATATGCAAGACAATGGCACTGTTTTTGGAGCTAAATGCTAATATATTATTGCAAATTACATCATACATGGAAACCCAATTTATATAATGCCTAAAATTTTATGTTGTGAATAGTGTGACAAATTTATGAGGTCGAGAAAATAGTTGAGAATAACATTGAGGACCAGTGTATGCATAAAGTTCCGATGATCTCTCAACTAAAATTGAGGAGAGTCATAATTTATTTGTTATGTGAGTCTATTGTCTAGATATATGAAATATATACCTATCTTATTTCTGAACTTATTAGTGATGACTCAATTGATAAAGTTCATTGAGAATAGTTTAAATTATTAAACGAGATCTCTCCAATATGATGTTTTAGTTTGAAATTTTTACTCGTTTGAAATGAAATATCTATATACAACAATCAACTTTGATTTTTTTTTTAATTATTTTGCTAACATAAAGATAGTTCAATTGGTTAAAACAAATATCATAGATTCAAATCCCATCCTAACATATCCAGAATTTGAAACTTTTTTTTTTTTTTTGGTATTATCTCTTAGCTGTGGAGTGAATACCCCATCTTGTACACTAGGTCCCATTGCCAATACATTCCTAGGGCTAAAATTACAAACCCACCCTCCTCAAACCATGGAAATTACCACTAGAACTATGAGGTTGACGATGTAATTGTAAGTGGATGAGAGGGGTATTTTGGGAACACAAACTCTTGTTCTTGCCAAAGCATTTAATGGCGATTGAATGAGTTGAAGTGATTATAGGGGATGGGGCAAGAGAGGAGAAGTCGGATAGATGGATGAATCAAAATTTATTTTGGAGGGATTCGGAGACAAACATTCTAATTGAGGGGCCCTCGTGCTTGTCACGTGCTTATAGTCCTATAGACCAAAACGACAGCTGCCCAACAAAGCCCAACCCCTCCCTTATCGCTCACTCGCCTGCCACGTAAGCAACCTACTATTTCTCCACGTGGCATCCCTAGCCTTTTTAACAGGTCCACTTCAAGCCATGCTTGTAATTTTCACTTTTATTTTTATAAAATAGTTTTTTTTTTGGTTTACTTCTAGTGTGATTTATTTTTTGTAGTTTTTTTTTTTAATCAAGAGTAAATCATTCTTTCATTCAAAAACCAAGAAGACGCAAGAGCACCATTACAAATAGATTGAAAACAGCGAAACTAAGAAAACCCCCCACACACTAAGGGACAACCTCATTCCAACCCGTGAATCATCATCAACCAAAGCCAAAATCGTCATCTAGGATCCCAAACACTGATCCCCCTCCCGAAACTAAATGCATGGTCATCTCAACACAAAGCTAGCTGCACGTATGCTCCGTACTCGCTCATTTTCACCTTGTCTTGCCCTCGAGCTCATAGTTTAGGCTTGCAAAATTACCGTCAGAATAAAGCATTTTGCATATAGAGTTCAACGCAAGTAAGCAATTTAGGAGAAGATAAGCCTAAACACAATCGTTCCACCAAACCCCCAACCTAAATCCTACTAACCCTCAAGTCCTACTTATTTATTCTGTTGATGGTCGATTTTGGCCAGAGGATCTCACCTGACCTTCACGTGCCACCAACGGTAAATTTGTAGTTGAGGGGGGAAGACGTGGCCTGCAAGATAGTAAACCTGCACACCGGTGTGGTGCTCGCCACACCGGCTCCGATGCTTAAGTCAGAAAGCAGAACGGAGGGGCGTGGAAAAGTAAGAGCAAGAGCAGAAAAGAGAAAATTGATAGTAGAGTTTAGGGATAGAATTCGGGATCCCCTCTTCAGTGGCGAAGAGGGATATAAATACCTGTTCATCCTCCTAGTCTTTTTAGGGTTTCGGAGGCGTTTTAGGTCAAACCAGGCGAAACCGGGGCATCCAGAGGCGGTGGGGACCAGACGGGACCAAACGGACTCGGCCCGCACGAGCGGGCCGAGGCCGAGCAGGGGGTCGGGCCGAAAACCCGACCCCTTCGGTCTTGGCCCGTCCCATTTGCCGGTTTTGCCTCCTTGGTCCATCTTTCAGCCCGATTTCTCCCCGGTTGTCCTCGTCAGCTCCTTGTGTATCGGGGTGGTCCAAAATTGCCTATAACATATTCAATACGATAAAAATAGACCAATACAAAGAATATTGATAAAAAAAATATTAATAAAATTTACTTATTTATTCAATTTTTTTTAATTGATAAGTGTATTTTGTATTAATTTTACAATTTTTTAAACAAATATTCTTTCTTTTAGTTTTGAGATACAAATAGTTTTCTTTGACTATATATAGGTTTTAGAATCTTACCATTTAACTTCGAAATGCATCAAAATAGTTCATGCTTGTTAGCTAAGTAAGGCCACAATTGATGTTTATTCCTTTTCATGGAAAAAGGAATAAAATCATGGAATATTTAATTTATTAACTAGTTTTTAAAAGTTTAATTTTTCTTCCAAATGAAAAATCATTGTCAAATGAGATTTGCATTAGTTAAATCCTAATTCGGTAAAATCCATAAGAATTTAATTTGTTCTGTTTTTCATCCTCCAATATTCTTCCAAGATATATATTCCATCCCACATAGTGTCATTTTTCACTTTCAATAAAAATTAAAAGAAAAAAAAAAGGAATGAAAAGGCAAAAGGAAAGCGAAATAAGAGCAGCCAAAAGCACTTTTGAAAATGGATCATAATTTAATTTAGACGCAGAGGGCTATGGACCGCTATCTCTCACACTGGGTTTGCAATTGCAACTCAATGAACAGAGCTCTGTTTGTTTGTTATGGCGATGACTAATCATTTCTCCTTTTTCCCAACTCGCAGACAACATGTTCGACGAAATGCCCAAATGAAATCTCATAATCAAATCCTTCTTCCCCTTTCATCTCCCCCTTTTGGCGACAACTAATAACATAGCGTGGGATGGTATACTTTTAGGTTTACCATCTGTATCTCATTTTCACTCTGTTAGTGTTGTTTCATTTTAATCTCTATACTATGCAGAGTTGTTTTAGTTTTTGTTATGAACAATACTTGGTTGCATAATGTCCCTACACACTACATTAAAATCATGACAACTAAGAAAGAAAAAAAAATAGAAAATGAGATTTTTTTTAATCTCTGCTAGTTGTCAACATTTTAATGATTGTGTGTATGGAGATATCTAGACAAATCAGTATGTTGCTTAGTATTGTCCTGGATTTGTTGGTGATTATTCGATGGATGGATAAAGAAATCTCAAGGTTTAAATACTATTTTGGTCTTTGTACATTCTACTTTTGTTCATTATTTTGGTTCTCGTAATTTCAACTTTTTAGTCCGTTTTAGTTTTGTACTTTTAACATATATCCATTTTGATTTCTATACTTTTATAAAATGTGGTTGTCTTGGTTATTTAATTTTTCTTCTTTATCTCTTTTTTTAATCATATATAATTCCAACACAACACTACACATTATAAGTTAAGTTTGTACTAAAGAGTTTCCATTTTGTTTATTTTAGAAATTTGAGAATAAGGACTCAGTGGTAACTTTTTAAAAGTACAAGGATCATACAAACTTTTGAAAAGTATATAGTGACTGAGATAATTAATTGAAAATTACAAAGATCAAACCAAAATAAACTTAATTAGAAAGTAGATGAACCACAATTGTATTTATACCCAACTTAAAATATGTGTGTAACTTGTTGATAGTGACACTAACATACAAGGACCAAAAATAATTATTCTCTAAAAAAATTGGTAACTAGAAATAGAATGGATAGTGGAAAGTTTAAAAATAGATATCCAAATAATTTTTTCTTTTAAGAATTTAGGACCAAAATAAGTTTATTTCTTTAAGCCCACTTTTTAAAAACTAAAAATACAAAAGGAAAAAATAATAATAATAATAATAGAAAAAGGTAGATTGGCTCCAATATGTTGAAAACCCACTAGATTTTGCCTGGTTTTGAGTGGAAAATGGGTAAAATGCACGAAGGGATTGGAGGGTTTGTGGCAGACATGGAGGGAACTCATAGTGATCGAGTGTGTTTGTAAATCAAAGTGCATGGAAAGAGAGATTCCTCTTTGCATATCTTAGTCAACATGTTTACTTATGCAATGGAAGATTGCCCACCATAATTAAAGAAAAAACTAATGAGAAAAAAGAACAACTTTTCTTTCTTGGGGGAGTGTTTGAAATTCTAGAGAGTGACAAAGTTCTTGCTAGTAATGAGTGACTTGCTTTTTGAGTGCACGGGAACGAGTTTTAGATTCTCAAGAATGGAAGGTGTAATGAGCGTGTTGGAATGAAAGAGATATTAGCATGATATGCACTAGAATGGAAAGTTTAGAATCGAAGATTGTTGAAAAGCAAAAATATTGTTTGTGATTGGAATTGTTGAAAACTAAATTTGAAAGTCCAAAGGTCGTTCGTCCTTTTGGTGATGTTAATAGATGTTATTTGAATCATTCCTTCTGTACCTAGGTTAGCATTGCAGTTAAAAGGTTTATTATGTTAAGAGTGGTGTCCTTACTCGTGATAAAAGATAATTATTAGTTTTACTTTGAAATTTGATCTAATCAACATGCTCTTTATTCAAATACTATAACTATCTTAGGATTTCATCTTATAATTCTTCAAGTACTAATTACCTATAAAAATAGAGAAACTTTGTTTTTATATATATAATATATATAATAATATTAATCACATAAGCGATAAAGATGACATCTCGATGAAAACAAAAATGTTTTAATTGCTAACTTTGATGTTCAAATTGACATTGAATGCTTCTTTCAAAGTTATAACTTAGTTAAAAGAAAGGTTTACTTATAATTTATCTTTTACCTGAATCTGATAGTAGCTATTAGAGTAAGGTTTTTACTTGGATTTACTTATTTTATTTTATCTGTTAAGTTTACTTGTTATAAACTTCATGGTTGATCCAAAGTTCATTGCGAAAACAAAAGATTTCTTAAGCCTTTACTATTAAAACATTTTGTTATGGCATGAGTCATGTGAGTCAAGAGTGAGATAGCTCCATTCTCAAGCCCACTTCTCTATTACATTTCCATAGTGAAGGCTCAAATTTGCAACTCATTAAGAATTTTTTTTAGTACAATGCATATGAGGGGAAGGGATTCGATACTCTAATAGTTTTTTTCTTTGAGATAACAAAACTCTAATAGTTTGGTCAAGAGTTTAAAACATATATCTTAATTAGTTAAGTTATATTTAGATAGATATCATAACTTTGGCCAAAACTAAAAAAAAAAAATCTCAAATATTTGTTTCATGCTTTTTAAAGTAATACATGTACACTCGACTAAAATGCCAGAAGTTCGAATCACTCTACCTTCAAATGGTAATTGACACTGTATTCCCTTCATTTTCTTGTCCTTTCTATCTTTGACCTACTTCGCTTCAATATCATTTACATTCTCCTATGTGCATAACCTCTGTAGTTTGTATGATTGTGTCATAATGTTTTGTAAATATATACTTCAAATACACTGGTTATATAGAATAATAATGTTAGCACTTTGCACCATTCAACAAGTAGTCAACTTTTACAAATATCCCAAATTTTTATTACAAGAAACCATGCATACACAAAATATTTTTTTTATGCATATTAATTTTAGATTATGTTACTAGTTTATCTTAATGTTGTACCATGAGATATTGCCTCCTAATTATTTTGTAGGTTTTAGAATCTAACACACTGTATTTATTCAATCACTGTGTACGTGAATACACTGTATTTTTCCACCCATCTTTGCTTCAAGTTTCCCACTCTGTTTTGTTATTTCCACCCATCTTTCCTTTAAGTTCTCCACTTTGTTTTGTTATTTCCACCCATCTTTGCTTTAAGTTCCCCACTTTGTTTTCTTAATTTTAAATTTTAAAATTTAAATTTCAATAATGGATTAATTTGTGTCGTAGTAGTTTCGATTTAACTAGTTAAATCATATGAAAAGATTTAACTATTAATAGATATACAACTTGATTTTATATAATGTGATTTATTTCTGATAATGGATTTTAAATCGATGTTTTTTTTTTTTTTGACTAAATTAAATCGATGTTTTAGTCCTTGTTTATTTTCAATTCTTTCAAATTTTAGATATTGGCCATTTATAATAATAATTTAAAATTAAAAAAAAATACTAAAAAAAAATCGTTATATAGTTGCCCCAAAATTTTAGGGAGGGAAGTAAGATTAAGAGCCCAAGTTCTTTCAACGAGAAGAAGGCTGAAACCCTGAAGCGTTATATAGTAGGGCTCCATAAACCCAGCTAACAAAACCTTGGGCTCGGCCCATTAGGCCAAGAATCTTACTTACGTGCCGTGAAATTACCGAAATGCTTCCGGACAAATTGAACCAAATTAATAGAAAATATAGCATAGTTGCAAACTAATTGCATATATAACCAAATTAATTGTACAAGACCAACAAGCTGTCGTCAGATTCTATCCGTGTCTATCAGTGATAAACTCTGATTATTCAAAGTGTTTATCGCTGATAAACTTCGATTAATCAAAATCTACCTGTGACTATCAATAATAGTCACTAATAGATTTTGATTAATCGGAGTCACTAATAGACTCTGAATAATCGGAGTCTAGACTGATAGATTTTGATTAATTAGAATCTATCATTGATAAACTCTGATAATCGAAGTCTATCATATAGATTTTAATTAACCAGAGTATATCAATAATATACTCTGATAGATATTTTTATATTTATAATTTTTTTTTTACATTGGGCTGTATTTGTAATTATATAATTTTTATTGGTCAAATTCTCTAATATTTACGTTTCGGATAAAAATACACGTTGGCAATAAAGGGTAATTCCGTCCTAAAGATTCCTAACCCAACAACAGAATGGCCTCAGCCTGGTGAACCCAAAGGTCAGCGGCTTCCATTAATGGAGGACGAAAATTTACAGCCGGCCGTTGGGACCCTAACCCAAGAACGTATCAAGCTCAACGTCGGCGGCGAGCTCTTCGAGACCACCGTCTCCACCATACGCTCCGGCGGCTCGGATTCTCTCTTGTATGCTCTATCCAACCGGCCCACCGACGATCGGAATCCGATTTTCATAGATCGCGATCCAGAGATCTTCTCCGTCCTCCTTTCACTTCTCCGAACCAACCACTTGCCTATATCGGGTCGCCGATTCGCGAAGCAGGAACTCGCCGATGAAGCTCTCTTCTACGGCATCGAGGCGAAGCTCAAATCGGCGTTATCTCCTCCGCCGTTCAACGGCATCGATGCATCCGTCGTCGCGACGATTCGACCTACTTCCGACGGCGTCGTAACGGCTTTCACGGCGGCCGACGGAGACGGCTCCATCTGGCTCGCTCACGGAGGTCAGATCTCTAATTACGATTGGAATTTACTCCACGACAGAACGATTCGAACTCATCTGGAGGAAATCACCTCAATCCGCCGCGTTTGGCCTGAAATTGCTGCGTTAGGTTCAGATTCCGCCGCCGGACTCCACTTCTACAATTTCTCAAGCGGCCGACACATCGGTTCATCTCACTGGTTAGATCCTACCGATCCTCGCATCTACAAAGCCAGAGTCACCGCAATCGCCGATTCGTCGACTTCGATTTTCGCCGCCTTCGATTGTCCTCACAGAGAGAATTCCGTACTCGTCATCGACAAATCGACTCTCCAGACCTCCTCTGAACTCGGCCGGCAACTCGGAAGCTCCGCCAAGAACACCGTCCCCGGAAAGCTGACGTGGATTCCGGAAACCGCCGTACTCGTCGGAAGCGCGGTGACGTGCGGGGCGTTTGGCTACTCGGGCTACATCAGGCTATGGGACTCTAGGTCCGGTGACGTGGTTTGGGAAACGAACGAGCCAGGTTCGGGCCGAAGCAGTAGGTTCGGAGACTCGTTCGCTGACGTGGATGTCGACGTGGAATCAATGAAACTGTTCAAAATCTGCTCGAAATCAGGGGATTTGGGAATGGCAGATATTCGTAAATTAGGGGAAGATCCGTGGGTATATTTGAAAGACAAGAATCCGGGAATGGGAAATACGAGCAGAAGAGGGGGTGGAAATATCAAAATTCACTGCTTCAGAAATCAAGTATTGGTTGGAAGAGAAGGGGAGCTGGAGGTTTGGTCGAGAGTGGAAGAAAGGGAAAATGGAGTGGAAGAATCGAAAGGGATTAGGGAGGATTTATACCGTAGAAATTACGTGGACAAAGTGGAGGATTCCGAGAGAGGGATTATAAAGGAAATTGAAGGCGGCGGCGATAGGCTGTTTGTTTCCCGGGAAAATACGGAAGGAATTGAGGTTTGGGAAACTTCTAAATCATCCGGCGTCGTTTCGATTTTGTGACCAAAAGAGTTTTTATTGGTCTGTTTTCGGCGACCGTTGTCATTGTGATTGGGCCTCAATTGGGCCATTGTTCTTAGTTTAGATCTTTTTTATGGGCCTACCCATTGGATATTTGTTTTGGAGGTCTTTTTGGATTTTTTTTTTTTTAAATAGTAAAATTCATGTTTCACTCTCCAAACATACAAAAGTTAACATTGTTATTAAAATGATATGTAATTTAGATTTTGTTTCATGTTTTCAGATTCATGGAATAAAATAGTTGGGATATTTGTTTGATGGATTTATGTAGAAACTTCTCTAACAAAATTTAAAAAATATTTTTATTGTTTTTCAGATTTAAAATTTGAGAATTGAAAATGTGGTTTATACTAAAAAAAGATAAGAATTTTGATAAATATACTCTTTCATGCTTATAAACTTATTTCATTTTTTTGAAATAAAAACATGTATGTATAACATTATGTAAATTTATATGATTTTATAAAATAATAAAAATACATAAGTTATAACACACTTAATAATATTTGAGATTCATCTAAAAGATTCTTCCATGCAAATCTACATTTGTGAGTATAACCACTTGAGGTAGCTGAAACACACTCACTGTTTTTTTAACTTTTTTTTTTCTTTAGTTTGCTTTTCTATCAACCCCCACCTCAACCCTTACTGCTCTATTATAAATTTAGTCCCTAAACTTTCAACGTGGTATCAATTAAGTCTCTCAAGTTTAGAAAGTGTTTAATAGGTTAATGAACTTTTAATTTTATGTCTAATATGTCTCTAACACATTTGAAATTTTTAAAAATTAATCAATCAATTAGATGTAAAATTGAAATTTATGTCTATTGAGACTATAAACTTCTAATTTTGTTTCTGGTAGGTCTATGAAATTTAAAAAATGGCAAGTAGGTCAATGATTTATTAAACACAAAATTGAAAGTTGGACCTATCAGCAGTGGCGGATCCAGGATTTGATGGTAGGGGGGCACAAGTTCATATTAGATGAAATCATAAGTTTAGTTGTGAAATTTTGGATGGGGTCTATTTAACCTCTAAACTTTAAAAAATGTCTAATAGAGCCTTGAATTTTCAATTTTCTTTTTGTTGTCTAATATTGATATCTAAAGTTTCAATTATATATCTAATAGATCTTTGACACATTCAAAATATTTATAAATTAAATGTTATATTAGATATAAAATTTAATTTTGTGTCTAATAAGTTCTCAATTTATGCGACATTTTTAAAATTTAATGTATATATTTGTTATTAAATTGAAAATTCAAAGTTCAAATAGATACAAAATTTAATTTTATGAGCAATTAATTTAATTTTTTTAAAAAAATATGTTAAAAAAACGGCTGCATAAAAAAACAAAACACCCCAAAACTAACAAAATAATCTAAACCAACGGCTGCATAAAAAAGGAAAAATAAAAAACCCAAAAATTACATGCAGCAGGATTTGAACGCTAGACCTCCATAGCCAGTGGGGGATTCCTGTGCCCAAACTCACCAACAAACCAGATGTCAAACATGATAGATAAAGTACAAAACCCTATACATATATAAAATATTTTATAATTCCAGGGGGGCACGTGCCCCTCCTGGCCCCTTCTTAAATCCGCCCCTGCCTATCAGACACAAAAGTGAAAGTTTAAGAACCTAATTAATACTTTTTAAAGTCCAGCTACCTATTTGATACTTTTTAAAGTTTGGGGACTAATTTGATACAATTCTAAAAGTTCAAGGACAAAACTTATAATTTAACCTTAAAATAATAATTGTTGCAACATCTTTAAAATGTTATAAAATTATCATTTTCTACCCCATCAATATTAAAATTATGTTGAACAAAAAAATGGAAAAGGAAAGTGTAAGTAGTATTATTTTAAATTATGAACATCTTACTTTGTTATCAAGTTCATACCATGTCATCTAAGTATTGAGATATGGAGTGAACCATTTTTTATTATTTCATTTTTCAGTATTAAATTATTAATAAAAAAAATAAATAAACTTAAACTAAAGATATACATAATTCCAAAAAGAACAAAAAAAAAAAAAAAACTAAAAATAGACATAAAATAATACGGATGAGAACAAAAGCGGTAAATCAATAATTTATTTTATTTTATATTAATTAAATAGAGATAGTGATATACAAACAACTACACGAGAAAATCTTGGTATAATAAAATAACATAGAGACTAAACCTACGTTTGAGTGGCTAATGTTGGGTGTTTTTTCAATTTATTCCTATTGTTTATATAGTTTCATTATAAATCTCCTATTTGAATATTTTTTTAATTTAATCCCTAATTGTTGGAAATGTTAAAACTAATTTAAAATAAGTTTACTTGATATAACACTTGTTATAAGTGATTTTTGACCACTTCGAAATTCAGGGACTAAGCAGGATAGCGCGACACCAACCCAAAAGCATGACCAGAAAGTGGACCCCGAAAGAGAGTGAGTCGAAGGGATTGGGTCGAGACAACCCAATCCCATGCTCGGGCCACTCAGGTGGCCCGAGTCTCCTCCCCTCCGCTCGGTCCTTGGTGCTCCTGGCCATCCCGGTTCCATTTGGTTCAGTCCTAGATCGCTTCTGAGCGTCTGGAAACCCTAGAGCAGGACACAAGTATTTAAACCCTTAGGGGGTGTTTGGGGCACTGAATATGTTATAATAACCCCCTTATCATAACCTATTCAATGTTTGGGGCACCAACAAAAATAAATGGTGAGGTGGGTTATTTTTATCTCCGATTATTTTATCCATTCTCTACAGTAACCACCATTCAACCCATCCGATTGTTCTATCCATTTTCTACCGTAACTCTCTCATCTCTTCTTCCATGCGAATCCTTGACTTTTTCGACGACCGCCGAGCGCCGTCGGCCGGCAAAGTTTCCGACGACTTTTCCGACGCTCCCCGACGACTTTTCCAGCGGTCACCGATGACTTTTCTGGCCACCGATTTTTCTTTTTCATATTTCTTCTCATTTTTATTTTGAAAAATATAAAAAATAAAAATAAAAATAAAGAAAAAAAAAACATCAAAGGTTGCCGGAAAAGTCGTTGACAACATCGAAGGTTAGTCAACTTAAAAAAACATTCAAACGAAATTATATTTACCACACTCATGATTTTTGAACTAAACATTTACAATTTTTATTTTGGCAATACTAAAAGTTAACTAATATGATTTTTCTATACCAAATCCTAAACTTGTTTGCTTTGTAAAAAAAAAAAACATAACCCTAAATCAAGGTGAATCGTATATCATAAAAAAAAAAAAACTATAAAAAGAAAACAGTCTGTTTGAACCTTTGATTCAGAACCCCATGTTAAAACAGATCAACACTCCAAACACAGATTATTTTATTCCAGACTAAAATAATCTGCACCACAAACACAGATTATTTTATCCTAGGGTATAATAATCTGCACCCCAAACACAGATTATTATAACGCCCAGACTATTATAATCCCCAGATTATTATAACCACTGGATATTATAACTAATTCAGCGCCCCAAACAGCCCCTTAGTTTGACTGAAGAAGGGATTTCAAACTCTATTTTTTGTATTCTTCTCTTGCTCTTTTGCTTCCCATCGTTCTGCTTGCTAACTTAAGCATCGGAGGCGGTGTGGCAAACACTACACCGGTGTGCAGGTTTTACTGTCTTGCAGGCCACGTTCCCCCTCCCCACATACAAATTCACTGTTGGTGTCACGTGAAAGTCATGTGAGTTCTCACTGTCCAAATTTGACCATCAACAGTACTTAATGAACTGGTAGAAATTTAAAAGAGGAAAAATGTTGTATAGGAGAAAAAAGTTTCTAATTTCTTCTATAAATCTATAAGAATTGGATATAAATTTTGGGTTCTTCTACTCTAGACCCTTTTTATCTTCCAAATTTATGACAGTTGATTAAGTCCTATGAAATGTAAGTTTATTATCAACCAATTTATTAGTAAGAGACTAAATTGAAAAATGTTCAAACATCACTAAATTGAAACTTTTTAAAAAGTTGAAACTAAAATTAAAAAAAAAAAAACACCTAAACATTAAGAATAAAACATATACTTGGTCTAGTATTAAAAAAAAACCATCACAAAAATTTCCCAATCAAAAATATAAAAAATCTATTAGGAAAAAAAAAAACCAAAAAGTAGATGGGTCATGGGCCATTGGCTATGATGGCCCTAGAGACCCGGAGAAGACGACGTCACCTGGGCCGCGAGCCCAAAACCTGACACGTGTGAAACCTTGGAAGGTCACTGGACTGAGGGCCCAAATATCACACGTGTGAGAAGGTGGAACGTGCCAAAGATTTATATAATATCTCTCTTTGTCACTGTCTATATGGGATCGCTTTGGCGGCAATGATCATTTCCACAAAACCCAAAAGATAATTCCTTTCCGATCGTATTCATTATTCATTTATTCTTTCTCCATATTTATTTTCCTTTGAAAAAAAAAATAAAATATCGGCCAACTGGCTATCGCCGGTAAAAGGTCTCTCTTCGCGGGCTCGTGTGGCGGCAATACTTGCAAGTGTTACCGGCAGTTCCGGTTGCTCTAATCAATTTCCTTCTCTCCATGGGTTCGAATTCAACCCTGGTTCTTTTGAACTGTTTTCTCTCATTCTCTCTCTCTGTGAGTCTTTGAAAGTTCTCTGGTATCGATTCTCTGTTTCCTTTCCGACTCCTTTTGGATCGGACGTCTTGGTTCCTCGAAGGTAATCGATTCTCTTCTTCCTAGATCTCTTCTCTTCTTTGTTTTTACTTGTTCGTTCTACTTTTCCATCTGGTTCTCTTTGTTTTGCCTGCAAAATTTTCGTCGGTTGAAGCTAATTTGTTGCGTTTTCGAGGTTGCGTTCGATTTCTTTTCATCTAATTCTGTGGAAGATTGTCGTTGTTGAGCTGTATATGTTGTGTTTTTGTTTGTTTAGCATCTTAATATTTGGTACTCGAGTTGTTTAACTGCTTCAATGGAAGAGTGAACTGAAGAAGAAGTAGCAGCAGGAGTTCAGGAATTAGTTTGTGTTAAGTAAAATACATTTTAGGTTTATTTTTCAGTTTAATGATCTGCCGGCGATTGAACAGGTGATTTTTCATGGCTGTAATACGTAGGAATCTACCGAGTCTTCTTTTCTTTGTTGTATGTACTTTTTACTGTGAATTTTCTGTAGCTGGTTGATTATAGTTCGTCAATTTTGGAGATGGCTTTTACAATTGAACTTTAGGGATTCTAGGCTTGTTAATATCAAATATGTTCGATAACATGTATTTTATTACTATGGACTACCACTCGATTTGTTTGCTTCTGGATGTTCATCAGTTATTACGTATCATATATGTATAGTGTTCCTTTGACTTTTGTAAGAACGGTTTCTAGAGGTTGCTTTCACAGTTTCACTGCATTTCTGCACTTCTGGCTTGTACTTTTATGTTAGATATCTTGTTTTATTGATTCTTGTCTGGACTGTTTGAGGTACTGCTCTTTCTTATTTTGCCTCAAACTGTTCTTGTCGTGATTCTCGTGCATGTAGATTGTTGTTTTTTGAACTATTGGACTTGTAGTAACTTGCCGCACCATTATCCTGCTTACTCAATACGTAGTTATTTTCAACAGGTAGTTTTTTGCATAATGAAGGGGTCCAAGGGTAAGGGAGCGTCAAGGGTCTCGAAAGAAGCTTTGAAGCCTGTGGATGATAGGTAGTCTTTTGCCCATTGTTCCTCTTCTAGTTTGATATCTTATTGGTCTGCTGAAATAAGATCGTGTATATTGTTGGATTATGATGAATATCTGTATCTGCCACACGATACTAATCGATAGCGTTGGCGTCTATTTTTGGAGTATCGAATTTCCAGCAAGTTTATGAGTTCTATTGATGTCTAATATCCACATACTTGGTGGTGTATACAGTGTTTACAGGAATTTTGTAGTGACAGATCATAAATATCTGTAATTCTTTTCAGAAAGGTTGGGAAGCGAAAGGCTGCTGTCAAGGCTGACAAGGGTAACAAACGACCAACAAAGAAAGATTTGAAAGCCAAGAAAGATCCCAACAAACCTAAGAGGCCTCCTAGTGCTTTCTTCGTTTTCCTGTTCGTATTTGTATTTTGCTGTTTTTTCTTCAGGCTAAGGCTGAAAACTATTTGTTTGATTTCTTTTAAGAAGAAAATTTTCTCATCTGTTTAAGTTTTACATAACAGTGAGGAGTTCAGAAAGGAGTACAAAAGGGAAAATCCTAATGTGAAGGCCGTATCTGCTGTATGTGATCAGTGAAATTGTTCTAAAGATTCACAGAACTTGATATGCAAATATAGAGTAAATTGTTAACATTTTCTCCTCACCTGCAGGTTGGAAAAGCTGGAGGAGAGAAGTGGAAATCTTTGAGTCATGCTGTAAGTAATGTTGTGTATTACATAAGAATTGAAGCAGGCTTAAAGTGATTACCTCATTTCCTTTTTCCTGCATGTATCTATGATGTTAAGGAAGGGAATTCTGTTTCTAGAGGTGTGACATTATATTGATGCCAAGTCTTAAGAACTTTAATATGCCTTTGGATGAGTGTCACTGTCAGCAATCTCGAGTTGAATATCATGTTTGTTTTATTTTATTTGTTCTGCCTCTGCAACGATATTTTCTTACGATCGGCGTTGGGCAATATTCCTTTTTAACCATTTACTTTTTTTAATTCTCTATTATTATTATTATTATTATTATTTTTATTTTTATTTTTATTTTTATTTTTTTTTACCTTAGTGGTTTTCTCATTTAATTATAACTTGCTGGCTTAAAAGGAAAAAGCACCATATGAAGCCAAGGCGGCTAAGAAGAAGGCTGAATACGAAAAGCTGATGAGGGCATATGAAAACAAGAAGGTAGGTGTGCTCTGTATTATGTGTATCAATCAATTTATAAGACAACGTGACTGCAAACTTAGAGTGCTCATACACCATTTTATCTGGGAATAGGCTAGCGCAGCAGATGATGAAGAATCAGAGCGGTCGAAATCTGAAGTGAACGACGAGGACGAGGCCAGTGAGGAGGTATTTTTGACCCAATAAGCAAATGCTTCAATGCTTGTATTATATGATTCTGTTTATGTGCATTTTAGTTCATAATAAGCAAATTCAGATCACGTCTACTGTTGTGTGCGCATACTTAATTTTATAAAGCCTGCCGATTGTTTAAAGTTGAAAGTAACAAAAATTATGCTCTCTTGGGAATATTTGCCCTAGCAGCCTGATTTGGGGACTGCCATGGCCATTAACTAGAAGGCATTGATTTGGTATAAAAAATTAGGTTAAAAAATTTGGGATATTCTGTATACATTAATGTGCATTTTTGGAGTCTATATACCATAACGTCTGAAAGTACGTTTTCATCATGATTCTGCTTCGCTTCATGATTGAGCATATTGAAGGCTACGAAGTGATTGATAAATGCTTTTAAGTCATCCAATAAAAAGCTTTCAATCACTTCATATTCTACATATTCAGCTTGTTTCACAGACCACCAATTACCATCCTTTTATCCATCCACATTATGTTAATCACTCGATTGTTCGCAGGAACATCAAGAAGATGACGATGATGCTGAGGAAGATGACGACGATGATGATGAAGATGACGACTAAATCAAAAGCAGCTTCCTGATACTTGCGATGGCCAACCCAGATGGAGGGAGGGATTAACTCATGTATGTTCATATCTTTAGAATTTGCGTGCTTTATGTTCTTCTTTTGAATTTGTGTGCAACATGAGAAGTGTGGAATGGCACTTCGCGATATCTTCTTACTGTTTAAAAGGTCTCCTCCACTCGCATCGCTTTTGTCATATAAATTGTTAAAATCTCTGGGTATTCTGGCCATTTGATAACTGAGATAAAATTATCAAATACATCTTTTCGAAAGCTGTAAATCAAGTTTGCTTCTTAGTCTCTTGCTTTTTGCAGTTAAGAAATGGGTTTGTTTCCTTCGTCGGACTTTTGGAGGGGGGATTCATCCGAGCTTTGGGTAACTATCGGTTGAAAGCCGAATCAACAATATAACACTATAATTTAACCATTATTATTATTATTTTACTATTTTTTTTCCGAAAAGATCTAACCATTATTATTTATGTTTATCGATGATTTCCCTGATTTAGAAATTTTCTATTTACAATTACTATTTTAGAAAAATATATATTTATAAATATTTCTCTTATTAATGTAATATTACACAATTGAAAAATACATATACATTATAAGATAAGACTTAAGAGTCGAGAGGAAACTAAATTTTAATGATTATTATTAAAAAAATCATTAATTTTATATAATGAATGAAGTTTTATTTATGTATATCTATAGAAAAAGGGAATATGTACAGTAAAATAAAAATATATGGGGTTGGAGAATCCCCGTTTCTAACAAGAATGAAGTGTTCTGCACGGTTTCTAAAGAAAATATTACCACGCCTAAGCTGATGCTGGACATGGGAGATCCATTATCAAACAATATAATTCATCAAAAAATTATTTTTAAATTTGGAAACAGACATTATCGAATGCGTTTAAATAAGTTTAGGGTTGAATTATAAGTTCAATTCCAAACTCTTGTCTTCGTGTTTTTTTTTTTTTTTTTTTTTTTTTTTTTGAGAAGTTCGAGCTTCTTGTCAAATCAACTATTAACAGTGTAATAGTTACAACTTAACCTTAAGTTTTCAATTATGCATGTGACAAGTCTCTAATTTTTTAATATTTTAAAAATTTATAGATCTATTTGACACAAAATCGAATTTTCTAATAGAACATTGACATTTCAATTTTAGCTTATAGGATATAAGGACTTGTATGTTAGTGACTTGGAATGATAAGTCACCTTGTCATGAAAAATAACATAACAAAAATGATTTTAATCATTCTAAAATAATTTTCAAACATACTCGTATAAAAGTGAAAGTTCAAAGACTTGATGAAAAAAATTTAACTTTCAAGACCTATTAGACACAAAACTGAAATTTCAAAGTAATTATTAAACATTTTCTAAACTCCAAGGGTCCATTTGACACAAAATTAAAAACTCATTAGCTAAACTTTTAATTTAATGGAATGGGTTTCCAAATTAGATTTATCACAAAATTGGCTAAAGACCATATTTTTAAGAAATGGGGTTTGGGAAAGATCTTAATATGAATATATCGTTTCTTATCGAAATAGGAATATATATAGTTGGCACCTACGCCTGGAGGTGAGGTATCATTTTTCAGGGTCATGGTCATATTGCCTAGTATTTCATCGATGGCACCTATGTCATTCTTAATTCTAACAAAAAAAAGCGTCCTTAAACTACAGGCCAAAGCAGCATCCCTAAAAAACAATCCTGTTCCAGAATCAAGTTCGTTAAAGAAACCATCACGAATTTGGTCGAAGAACTTTTGAGGGGTAGAGGTAGGGTCTAAATTTTCAGGGTCATTAGAGACACAGATACTTTTCAAATTTATGAACCCTTGAAACCTGAAGATTCAAGAAGTACAAGACTAATTAAAAACATCGATTAAGACATTGTTTGGTACCTTCAAACTCAATTGATGTGTATCCCATCCAGCTCCCTCCAACAGTTGCATAAAATCATTGAACTTATCTTCCATCTCCGATAGGCTTCGTGCAAGTTGATCAACGATGCTCTCTGTGGAATCCCAGTGCTTATCGAGCCAGTAAGTCTGCCAAATACTTCGTAGGACTGACATGCTAGAAGCACCCACCTATGAAGAAGTTTTTAGGAGTTGACCACTAGCCAATACAGGACAGGACAGCAATAATCTCCAAAATTTCCCATTAATATGGTTTCATGCATACCTTGAAGGAAACGAAGACTTTTAAATCTTTATCTTGTGAGTTCAACATGAGAACGTATTTCTCCTTGACATATAGTTTCAGAAGTTTCATCACCTACGCAAGGAAAAAAGTGTAAATTTGATGTTATTTTTGACAAATTATGGAATGGTGTACGTGTATTCAGCCATCTGCATCAACCAAACCAATCGAGCAACATTTTCACGTTGCTTTCCATCTATGTTGTACATTCTACGAAGGAAAAGTCGGGCACGAATATACTGAAAATTAACCAATGTGGGAGGGGAGTGGGAGTAGAAGAATACCGTAGAAGAAGATCTCTCACCACCCATCATCTCCTCCAATGATACACCAAAGATAATTGATGGCCTTGTAAATCTTTCCCACACTAATATGTTTTCTTCGCTGTTGCAGTCAACTATTCCTGAAAGAAACCTACGAACATGTACATCATTCCTTGTGGTGTGCAAATAAATAACTTGCCGGTGGGAGAAAAGTTGGGGTTGTTTTAGCAATGTTACGGAAAAAATGAGGCAACAGCAAAGAAGTGTCTCACAAGAAGAGAAAGAAAGCATTTGAAAACCAAATATTAACAATAGACAAAAACGCAATGTGACAATTATAGAATCTCCAAACTACAAATTTCACCAAAAAATAGTGGTGAGAACAAGAACAAAGTACAAGGGCATACTCAAGGGGAGAGGAAAATTTCAAGGGCTCTTCAGAAAAATGGCGAAGGCATGTACAGAAAAATGGAGTAAATGATCAGTTAACAGATGCAAGATTCAACGACAATGCATCATTCTTCCTTATCGCAATATATTCATACACAGCTATGTGCTCCCCTTGCCAAAAAATAAATAAATAACAATTATATAAAAGGGATTCCACAACAATCGAAAAAAATTTCAGTTGCATTTCCTCTTTTTTTATAAGAGATGTAAAAAAAAAAATTCATTCCAAAAAAAACCAAGAACAGCCTAAGGGCCGGGCTAGAGAGAACCCCTCCCAAGCTACACAAAGAGAGCTATCCAATCACTAATAATCATCAAAATGCTGTATTTACAAAAGAACAAATACGACAAGTGATTATAAGTAGAGATCGTAAAAGAGGGATGTCATTCTTATTCTTTAACTTAGACAGGTCAATATATGCAAATCATGTCCCTTGGACATTATCTTGTCTTAAAATTCTCTTAGACAACACTGATAGCCTAAATATCAATTACCTGGTACTTTGTTGTGCAAAATGTGAGCCCTTGCTAGGATACGAGCACGCTTCAGATTTATCTGTTAGGAAAATAAAATAATGACTTAATACAGAGATACACTTCAAGCTAAAACCAGTTTGTTTCATTCCCATATACTTCTCAAACAAGAAGCAAAGCCTAACAAGTGTATTTCTGTGTACGCAATATAATATGAGTAATTGTCATGCTCTTACAGTGTTAAAATGCAAGACAGCAAGTGATTGGTATCGCAACCAAAGATGCAGAAGCCGCATGCTTAACCATGTCAATGATAACACTGAATATGAATTTACAAGTCCCGGTGTGTCCTACGTTGACAACAAGAAAGCCAATTAGTTCAGCAAATCATGAGGTCGTTGGTTGCTGCATCAGATTACGTTTTGAAAATACAATCTTTAAAAAGACATACCAAGATTAGGATGCCTAGGGCAAGACCAAGCAGCTGCGCAACTACTTCCCAAACTTCTTCCTGATATATTGAATTGAGTAGCAAAACTTAACAGAAAAATATCTGACAATAACTTACGCATCTCCATTCTTAATTTCTTTTCTTGTAATTATAATATGCCTGGAGTGAGGCTGTACAATAATGTGAGTGACCTTTGAATTACACCGTTTATGCTTTTCCTAATTGGGGCAGCCAAATATGTTCTGTATAGATTTCATCCACCGCTTTGCTAGTCTCTATACCTTCTGATACATTCTTAAAATTGCCAGTGGGCAGGGATGTGCTAAAATAAGGACAGAAAAAACTACTAGCAGCGAACTTTATAGGTGTTACAATTTAAACTGAATGTTTGAATTTTAGGATTTCGTAACTGAGATATCACTGCCTCTTTGTGCCTTTTTGTACAGATGTATACATAAAATATGAATACTCGGGGACATCCTAAATTATTTTGTTAGAATTAATATTTGGTCCGTGTATAAAATAATACTCGGATAAGCAATAAAGACATTAGAAAGGATTACCATATACCTTTGCTGCAATCTCTCCCAAATTTCCTGAAACCGCAAAATGGTTTTGAATAACTCGAAATGAAGGATCTTTCAGTCCTCTCGCAACAGCCTACATTGTTTCAGAATCAGGTTGAATATTATTACTGTTGGAAGAAGTTTCAAACTCCGATTATCAAGAAATTGCTTTCAGTTTAAGAAACTAATGATGAATGCATAATTATGAAGAGTATCTTTATGTTTTTCTACATAAATTAATAAAAAAAATACACTACTAGCAGTGTACAATACCTTGGTAAGATTTCCAAGAGAAGCCAATGGTAGAAAATAGTTAGGATATAATGGAGTAGCAAGATCAAAGATGCTGCAAAGTGGGCAATCACAATTAAACGTTTTACAATTTTAATAGTAAATCAACAATTCTGTTGCCAAATAGAGAGCTTGGAAAATGGCACCTTCCCGCACTGCCAATGAAGTCTGCATACATGCGCCATTGCTTTGGATCATCATCAAAAAGATTACCAAACCGCCCACCTGGAAAGGATGGCAACACTCACTGAAAAATTCAATATAACCTTCCATATTTTTAGATCTCTTTATGATTCCAGACCAATGAATAAGCGTCCAACAGCTCCAATGCCATCCTTGGAGACCCATCTGCTTAGTCAATAGAATAACCTACATTAGAGTCTATTAAAAGACTACATCGGCATATAATAGTTTAATTTTTTGAAAAAATAAACTAATGACTGCATAGGGTACAATACATGCAAAAAAATATGCAAAGTGTCCATTATTAGGTTTCTTTATGCGTTCATATAAAAGTATTACGCAGGTAAGTTCAAAGATAAAATCTGTCACGGAGGATGCCACAAAAATTGTTAAGGGAAAATGTAAAAACCTGATGGCAGCAGCAGAAGCGGCTGCAGTAGTTCCAGAAAAGGAGCCTATACCAACTGCCTGCAAACAGTCCATAAAGGAGTGGGATAAATAACGTTAGTGACTTTTTTTTTTCCCTTTTTGCTAAGAGAACTGCGATAGAACGAAATTTTACTTTAGGAAACATTTATTAATTATGTAGAATTTGAGTTCTTAATCATCTACCTTCAGGAGACTGGAAGTGACCAACGTGTGACAGATCCATCCAGTAATATTAGTGGGGAACTGTAGTATCATGTACTGCAAGTAATCGTCTGAAACTGATTCTGCAATAAAAATAAGAAAAATGTAAGAGAGCTAATATAAACAGATACTACCAGATTTTTTTTCTTGGATATCTTTGAGTATTTGAACTAGCTTGCACGCAACCCAACCATTCTGACGAACAACCGTTTGACCCAACTATATTTAGTTGTTAATGTAACTCATAGAATATTGAATCCTAGGTAGGTGGTCACCATGGTCCAGAGGTTATAGTTAAGGTCATAGTTACTTTTGTTATATGCTCATAGTGAAGAGGTCAGTGATATTTTCATTGGCTACATGATATGATTAGTAAGACTAAAATCTTGTGGGTCAGTATTGCTGCAGCCTTGATTTGATAAATTTGTATAGAAGTGACGAGATTTTAAGGGGAAGTCTACACCAATGCAAAAGATGGAACGTTTTGGGTTTCTTTTCTATCTTCTAGACGGAATGAGCTTAAAAGTTTCCAATACATGATTTATTACAATCGAAAAGCTTCTTTAGAATCTCCTTGTGGTTGCTTGGATTCAAAAAGAGAATTTCTTATCCTTTCTATATTTTATACTCTTTCTTTTACGCATGACGAAACGATATCTAATTGGTGGGAATCAAAAAAGGGAAGAAGAAAACCTAAAAGTATAGGGTAGATTCTGATCCTTATTAGCACGAGATTAATGTATGTGATAAAAAAAAAATGGTCTAAAAAAGAAAATAACCTAATTAGAAAACGGAATACCTCTAACTGGATGAACCAACGCAGAACCCAAATATTCTAGCTTGGAAAACATTGATTGACAAAAAAATTCAATGAAGAAATTATTAAAAGGAAAAGTGAGAAAGGAAAAGAGTCCAAGCATTTCTGGTACCTGGGAATCCCGTGGGTAAAACAAAATCTTTAATCAGATCTGGAAGCCAGGATAATTTTGTTTCTAAAAATTGAGATTCTTCGAAGCCATTAGATGAAGAAGATGTTTGTTCATCAAGAACAGATTGCAACTGTAGGTTATCATCTAGAAAATACCTGTCCATGGAATTAAATTTCCCGAAATGAAACTCTTATCGAAGTTCATAGAAGAAGAAAAAGATCCAGTAGTTCTCAAAGTCTAACTATGCTGATTACATTTACAAGATCTTTAATTATCTCTATTATACTCTTCATTCGACAATAAGCAACTCTCAACCATCAACTTTATCCTAAAGAAATTTGAACATCTATCCTCAGAAATCCTATGGCACCGTTTTTAATTCACATGAAATGCATCTAACATATAGATTGCATCAGTACAGTGATATTAACTAAACCACAGCAATATGAACTAGAATATATTCTCTCTACTAAAAGAATTTGGTATAACGAATTAGAGGAACAGTTGAGTAAAAAGTGAATTCTAAGGCAAACATCACCGACTTCTTCACAGCGCTATTTCCGTACTTCTCCACCAAAATTACTCGCCGCTGGCCGTGTTCTCTGCAACAAGAAACACAAAAGAATGATAATACAATCAGATAGATTGATATTGGTAGCATTATTACTAGCAGAGTAACAATGAGCTTCCTCTAAATTGAGATCTTCTTTCGCCTCTTAAGATATTCACATATATCATCTCGGACATTTTCCGCTCAGTGCGGAAGGAAATTGATCAAGACTTCAAAAAACTCGAAACATTTCGGAAAGCAACGATCTATCAAATACAAAACTACGTTGAACTTCTCTTCATCCATAATGTCCACCAGTTTTCAAGATAACAAAACAGAAGAATGTAGAAGAAAAATCTCGTACCTGCCACGATCAACGCCGTTCTTTCCATCTTCTTCTCCACCAGGAAGGTCGGTTTGGTTACAGAAAATCTGACGACGATTTCGCAGTCTTCCACCGTGAAGCAAGCTCGAAGACTCAAACGCGGAAGTAGGCAATGAGAGTTGAACAGCGCTAGACATGCGGAGAGAAAGCGCTTTGTGAAGCTAAGCGCCGAGATAGAGCTTCTTCCTTCAACTCCGTGAACTACAAAGAAATGAATGCACAGTCGCAGAGTGATTCTGTTGGTGGTTGTCTGGTTGGTCAATTGCCGCGCGGCCATTGGAGAAGACGACCTCTCTATCCTAATTCTCTGGGCCTTTTGTTGTGGCCCATTTCATAATTGGACGGCCCTATAGGTTCTAAAAGCCCATTTCATGTAGCCCAAATTATAGAATGGGCTCATAGCTTACTCATTTTCGGCCCAATCAGTTTTTTTCTCGATACCTTCAGAAAAAAAAAAGTTGCTAATTGCCTAATTTATCATATACGCCCTCTAATTTAACATATATGTGAGACTGGAGATTCGAATTCCTGACATTTTGATCGAAGTTATAATGCCTAGTTAAACTACGTTAGTTAGCTCCATGTTTGCTATTATTTTTAGTGTAATTTCTTTCAAATGCAACTTTCATATACTGATGATTTCCAGAGAATGAAAGTTTTGAAATTTGAAATAATGAGAGGATAAGAACATAGAATAATCAAAGTATCAACTTTAAAAATTGAACATTCATTTAGAAGGATAAACATAAAATTTCAATCTTCAAAGAGTGGTTTTGATAATAAAATATTGTAAAAGGATACTTATGGAATTTTGCTTTCAACTCATTAAGAGATCCTGGAAGAAAGTTCATTTCACATGTTACTTCTCTTAAGAAAATATTTGAAATTTAAAAATTTTGTAAAACTATTCATTTATTTATTATAATTTATAAAGCACATGTCAATTAACAAACTTGAGTATAGTTAAATGGATTAAAACAAACTTTCCTGAGAGGAGCATTAGATTCGAATTTTTGGAACTAAAAGAAATACAACTCAATACAAAAATAGAACCTTCAATTTACTAAAATACTTGATTGAAAATTTGTATGTTACCAAATTATTATTTTATTCCTTCACTTTCATGATAAAAAGTTCAATTAAGATCCTATTCGATCACCACGCCCTTGGAAATTTGGCTTATCATCTATCTATATCTATACTATACTATATTAAAAAGGTGCTTAAAGGGAGAAACTTTTGATTTCCTTTTAAGTCCCTTTTTAATCTTCAAATTCCTTATCTGTCCTTTCTATTTAATTATTTAATATTTTATTATTCAAATTCCCACGGGTAGATCATTCCCAAGATTAAGAATTGGTTTAAAAATAGGTTGTTTTTTTCTAACAAAAAATCTCTTCTCCGATAAGATTAAAAATTGGTTTAAAAAGAAATCTTGATTCCCACCTTTAGGTTGTTTTTTTAAAAAAGAAAAAAAAAACAAAACTCATCTTCATTCCCACGTTTAGGTTGTTTTTTTTTTAAAAAATCTTTAATAAGATTAAGAATTGGTTTGAAAAAAAAAATCTTGATTCCCACCTTTAGGTTGTTGTTTTTAAAAAAATCTCATATTTGATAAAATTAAGAATAGGTTTAAAGAAAAATCTCATCTTCATTCTCACGTTTAGGTTTTCTTTTCTTTTCTTTTTTTTTTAAAAAAATCTCATCTTCATTCCAAATTCTAATTAATTATCGGTGGTGAAAATTAGAAGATTTTTTTGAATTGGTTTAAAAAACAAATCTCATATTATCTTTGGTAAGATTAAGAATTGATTTTTTTTTTTTTAAAAAAAAAAATCTCTTTTCCGTTTAGGTTTACTTTTTTAATAAAAAATCTCATCTTTGATAAGATTAGGAATTTATTTTTGAAAAAAATTCATCTTCATCCTCACGTTTAATTATTAATTCTATTTGGTTTTCGATGGTTATAATAAATAAAATTTTTAAAATTAAATTTTGTGAAATCTAAATTTAGATCAATTGTTTTGAATTGTTTTGATTTTTCAAAAATAAAAAGATAATTGAGTTTAATTTTCATTAAATCAAATCATGTTTTAAAATTAAATTTGAAAAACTAAAATTCAAATTAATTGTTTTTAATTTTAAAAATTTCTAATTTAAAAAGATTTATCACAACCACCCGATTTACTTGAACCCTATAAATACTGGTCTAAACCACCACGAGAAGAGATGGGGAGAAGTTTTTGTGATGCATGAAGAATTAAAAAAAGTGATTCCTACTTATCGTAAGTGGGAGAAATTCCTACTCAACTACTCAACGTAAGTGGAAGAAGACTCATTCCTACTCCATCTTTAATAATGTGAGTAAATATAACATTTTCGTTTAGTGTAAATATATATAATTCATTCTTATTTCTTTTTCAAGTAGACTAATGTATCCTTAGGAGATTTTGATACATTATCAAGTCATATTTCAAATTTTCTAATTAACTATTTATACTTTAAAATGTATTATAACACGTGCAACGTAATATCAAACTAGTTAAACTAAAAACTAAAAGATGCATAAACTTTTGGCTGCTGCTTCCATTTCTCCATCAATCATTAAAAAAAAAAAAAAAAAAAAAAACAAAAACAAAAACAAAAAAAAAAAAAAAAAAACAAAAAAACAAAAAAACAAAAACAAAATGAAACAAAAACAAAATACTGCACCAACACCCCCAATTATCAACATAGAAGTTGATTAAATATCCTAAAGAAGTTATTTTATAACCTGAGGTAAAGAACAATGCTACATGGCCCTCCCACTTGACTTTACACCAATATGGTAAAACCAAAACTACATATTTTCTTTTGAAGAAAAAGAAACAATGGCAAGAAATATAATTGCCTGCATTGTAGAAGTGATTTAACACCACAAACTGCTTTCTTTTAGGATATTTCTGCACATGGCCTTAAATTTGGAACTTCAACATAAGGTAAGATTGAACTTTGTTCCTATTCCAAACATTTTTGCTTAAAATTAGTCTAAAATAAGCTCGGTTTAAGTTTAAGTTGAAAACCACAAATCTCCCCAACTCCATCACTCAAAAGAAAAGATCAATCCTAAGAGATGTTCTTGGAGAACGGGTTTCGAGCTTCTCAATTTGTCATAAGAGGTAGAAATGAATGGTTGGTAGAACATGATGTAATCTATCATTGAAGGAATCCAAAACTAAACCATATGTTGGAAGGAAAAAGTTGGGAAACTAGCTTGCCTAAAACAAGTGTAGAATAAAAAACACAGCTAAAGAACAAATACTAGCATCTCAAAAATTTTCTAGCCTAACTTTCTTTGGCAAGTGAATACACCAAAAATATTTGCTTCTCCTAGAGCTGCATCTCTTTCTCAAAATTGGATATGCACTAAACTTCAGGATCGTTCAATTACTTGTTTGGCTTTTCTTCTCACGATTATCTTCAACTATTTGCTGAAACTCCTTTTCACTGGTAGCTATGAGACGCTTGACAAAGTCGAACACCGTAAGCCTGATGCTGCAGTATAAGAAATGAAGTCAAGGATTACTAGCTGGCACAGTACATGCAGAAAGTTTCACACTTAGAGAATTCAAACGAACAGCTGAATAGTGTTGAGAAGTGATCAGCTGCACAATGTCAGCTCAGGCAGTTTCTTTTGTTGTTTTTTTTTTTTTCTTTTTGTCGATGATTAAGCCTAGGGGCCGAGGTAGAGAAAACCCCCTTCCAAAGAAACTACAGAAAAACCTTCCAATCAAGCAAGATCATACAGGGACTATAATTACAAAATATTTTTTTGTGGTTTGAACTAAGCTGTGTACTATACAGCGTTCCAAAATGTACTTTCATCAGACGGACAATTATATGTGACAAAAAACTAATTCAAGTTGCCATGGTTGTTATGACCATCAAGGGAGGTACAAGTCTCCAAGCTCATAGCTGCATGTGATCGTAATGCCAGTAACAAAGCTTCAGGACACCCAAAAAAACAAAGTAGAAGAAGAAAGAAAGAAAAAGAGAGGACAGCATATTAGTATCTGATCATCAATGGTGATCAGCCTCTCAAAACCTCGGTTAAAATGGGTTACAATAAGCTTTAGAAACAAGGTACCCAGATCCATGCCTGACATTGGCATGGAGCAAATAAATGGTGGATTAAATAAGATGGCACCATTATCCTTAAAATAGAAATTGTGTCATTAGGCTGTTAAAATCCTTCAAAACATGGACTTGTCATCCTCTAAAACCAAAAACAATCTCAAATCAATACTCTGGCCTTTCAAACATCAAAATCACAAAGAAAATAGAAGTAAAAAATCCGTTGGTAAAATTTCTTTTTTTTTTGAAGAACGTTGGTAAAATTTCTTCAGATTGCATAATGCATGTAAATTCAAGGGAAGCAATAAAAGCATATTGGGTATAAACATCTGTACGTGGAGCAGCGGAAGCATATATAAGCATACAATAGGAGTGAATGCCAACCTGCTGTTTGGAAGGGTCTTCAAAGCATTTGGAACAAAACCCCTGTACAAGCCAACGACTCCATCATGTGCAATGATACCTATATCAGAGATGTCAACCAAGATGGTTTTTTTCCCATAAATTTCAGTTTTTTAACATTAAAAAATCATTGCCCATGCAAAGCTATAAAAAATAGTATTTTTCTGCCCGCCAATTTAACTAATGCACATTACATTACCTGAGACGGCTTCCAAAACTGTCTTGTAAGGTGTGCCCCTCATCTGCATCTGTCTTCTCACAGTGTCCAAAGGATAACACGTTAGTGTGGCACAGGAAGCTGATATCAAGGCTGTTAATAGAGATGTTTCAGTTCTCTTTTGAACTTTCTCTGGCAAAGACTTCTTCAATCTATATGGAAAACGAAAAAGAAAAAAAAAATTATTAATATGAATTCTTAAATTCCATGCAAATGTTAAAGCATATGGAGGTTCTGATGAACTCACAAGTCAAAAATGCAGAAGTTCACAGCAATGTAAGGAGCTATGCCAATGAGGGAAGGTCCAAGACCATAGTAGAAGGATGCAATGCCTTCCTCTTTTAGCATATTCAAGGCAACCTGAAAATGATACAGTTTTCATCTTGATATGGAATTTAACTCTTATAATTGAAACAAGATGGTTTATCATACCTCAGACATAGTTCGACAACCTGGTTCAACTGCCAACCGCAATCTCAGGACATCTAGTGGGTACGTAATCTACAAGGAAACAAATAGCACCATTTAGAGAAATTGTAATGATATATCACACTGAATAGGGTAACAAAAATGGAGAAGATATATAAATTTATTTTTTGGAAAAATCAATTGATACCTCTAAACGTTGTATCAATTAAAACCACGATGTAATAATTACATCAATTATAACTTTAAACTTTCATAAATGAATCAATTTAGACCTTTCCTTACGATTTCATTTTAAAATTTTTAATGCATAATTTTCACATGTATGTAAAACTTCTTGAAATGTAGGGATTAACATAATGTTAGAGGAAAATGTTAGAACCAAATTGGTGGTGGCGATTTTTATTAATATGAGTGGTTTTCATCTTCTCTTTTCCCTTATTTTTATCTACTTATTTAGGAAGAATTACATGATAACTTTTCTTGTTACTTTAGAAAGATTTTGGGATAACAATATTTTTATTTTAGCAATTTTGAGTTGATTCTAATGGAATCAAGTAAAAATAGTTATAAATCACTAACAGAGGATCTAAATTGATTAACCCAAGTTTAGGATTTTAATTGATACAATTATTAGTTTCGAGTTTTAATTGATTCAACTTCTAAAGTTTAGGAGTATAAATTGATTTTTACCCTTTATTTCAAATGTATTACCAAAACATAAGTATTAGATTTTTTTCAGAAATGCATGGACATCGACGTCAAGGATATTACTAATGTCTGAAAATACAAGAGCAGAGCAAAATTTTGGGGCATTGCTTACAAAAGTAGATGTCATGCCGGCACAAGCACCTGCAGCAAGTCTTCCAAGCACAGATAGCTCACCATCTTTCCCCCTTAAGAGTTTCTGTCAATTCAGATTTCAGAAATTAGAAAATGTATTAGAATCACATGTAACAAATTGGGTGTTTATGTAACAATTAAAGCTCGCTTACAGTGACAGTACAAGACAAACTGTGTAAGACATACCTTGTACATTTCATAAGCAAAAAGCTGGACAGCGCTATAAGGTATAACTCGTATGACCTGGAATATTTGGAAAGGAACTATAACAAAAACATAACTCAAAATCTTCATCATTACAGCAGAAGAAAGTCAAATACTACACCACCAAGCACCAACTGGTAATTTCAGCACACATACCTGAGGGAGGTTGCCTTTCCAGTAACCTTTAATTCCTTCATTCTGACCTATATTTGTTATAGCCTGCAGTTAAACCTAAGTCAGGACAAACCATGTAAGAATGAAGATTCTGTCATAAAGATAGAAGATAACATGTAAATCTAGTGAACCACAGAACTCCAAAATTAATGTCTTTTGTAGACTAGCACTCTCATCGAAATTCCTGAGTCATTTCTATAATTTATATAATTGGAAATTTAGAATGCATTTGAGATTGTGTGCCTCTTCCCCGTTCTCAACCTTGAACGCCCTACCTATGTCACCATTTTATCCGTTCTCCCTCTTTAAATTGCCAGAATTTGAACCAAAGGTCTTCCAAACCCACTGACTAAGATATTGCAATCCTCTAAGTCAAATTTAACTAGGATCGATAAGGGTTTTCCATGCTCTCCTTAGGAGATAAGAATAGGATAACCGATCTAAATGTGCTTCATCAATGATGTGTGTGACAAAATGATATCAAGCGGTAATAATCCTTGGATTTTAACATGCAATTCGTAAAAAAATCTTCATTTTCCAACTAATCCAAATTATTCCTAATGTTCATCATCTTCTTGCTACATTTTAGCTCGAGGTGCTCCGAGCCAACATTAGGCTTTCCTATTCGAAAGTTTTAAGCCATAATTTCTAGCAATCCCACAAGTATCAACACGTTATAACACTACAAGTCTACAACAGCTTCTGGGGCAACGCAAGAGGACAAATAACATGTGAGAAACTCTGCTTCCAAAGCTATAAACAACAACCACCCATAGTCATACCTCAATGAAACCAATTGCCTTCTTAGTGCCTTCATGCGCTACTCGTACACCATGAGTCTGCAAGTAAATCAAATGAATCCAACTATCAAGTGAAAATTTAATATGGTATGAGAGCACGAGGTCCTAGGCTCAAATTCCCCATGTTATTTCTGTCTCAAATAGCATCGATAGCCCACATATTAATATTCTGAGACCTCAAACATTTGACTCCAGGTAACCCCAACTCAAATAAAATTATGTTCAACAAGAATGAATTTAACAAAAGCAACTAGTTTCGAATTGGTCAATTTTGCATGACAACAAAAACTAGCAGTTCCCTACATCCAAGATGAAACTAAATAACCAACGAGGTCTGGAATTAAAATTCATAGTATCGACCGTGTTAAGAAGAAACACAAACGACCGAAAACAACCGAAATTCTAGATGAAATTGCAAAAAAAACACAAAACAATTCTTCACCGCGTGGAACACACAATAAACCTGCATAAGAAGCTTGATACGGTCGAGAGGAGCCGTCACGGTCTTCGCGGCAGCACCAGCGACAGCGCCGGCGGCAAAGAGCGCGGCGTCTTTGGGCACCAACGCGAGCAAAGCCAGTGGATGCGTCAGGAGCTGAGACGGAGACGGAGCGAACTCGTGTTGGTCTCTCTTTTCCACAACCGAAATGCACGCAAATTTGCATCGAAGGCGACGGCAATCAGCCGCCGGAATACGGCAGAGGTGAGCGTTGTGGCTCCATAATCCATCGGAGAAATCGGCAGGAGATTGAAGAGAGGCTCTGAGGGTTGGGATATTCCGCC
Source organism: Luffa acutangula (assembly GCA_036850905.1). Lineage (NCBI taxonomy): Eukaryota > Viridiplantae > Streptophyta > Magnoliopsida > Cucurbitales > Cucurbitaceae > Luffa > Luffa acutangula. The sequence continues at coordinate 48,358,341 of CM072087.1, read as the reverse complement.
ATACCAATGCTGCGTTGTCTTCATTTCTCGCGGGTTTCGCCATTGGAGAGAGATCTGTTTATTGAAGAGGGAGCATGAAAAAGATAAGGTAAGTCCGCGGGAGAGACAACAGACGAGAATTTTGTTTTCAATTTTTTGGAGTGATTGAATTGAAATATCTCCTTCAATCTGGGTGGGGCGGGATTGAGACATTCTTAGGAAATTATCCAACGAGATTGTCACTAACACTTTTTTTTTTTTTTTTTATTTAATGAAAAAAGATTGTCACTAACTTACAATTTAGTTTCTAGCTTTAACTGTTTTAAAGGTGTGTTTGACTTAACTTTTCAAGTGTTTAATTTTGAAAATAAATTATTTTGAAAAAATTTCTAACGTTTTGGCAACCACTAAAAAAGACTTATTAGAAAATGAGATTGATAAATAAACCATTTTGAGAGAAATACTTGAAACCAACTTAAAAAAAAACTTCTTTAGTAAACAATAAACTGTGTATAAAAACATTAGTGAGAAAATGCAATCAAACATATAGGTATTTAAATTCTAGACAATTTTTATACAAAATGTTTTAAAAAAAAATGTATTATTGAAAAACATTAAAATTAAGATATATCTGGGCTTTTATTGATAAATTTTCAAATTGCATTTAACAAAACTTGTATCCAACAATATATAAATCATATGTTATCGGGTACGCATATAAGTATATTCAAACCATATTTTTTTTTTTCTTTTTTTGAACAAGTATATTCAAACCATATTAAACTTAGAATCGTCTTCTTGTGCAATAATTTGTTTGTGAATATGTTGATGCCAAAATCCGGACAGAAGACTCACCCGACCTTCACGTGACACCAACAGTGAATTTGTAGGAACTGGGGAAGACGTGACCTGCAAGACCAGCAAAAACCGCTGCACACCGGCGTGGTGTAGGCCACACCGCCTCCGATGCCTAAGTCAGAAAACTGAGGAGAAGCTACAGATCGTAAAGGGGAGAGTCAAGAATCGAGTTTTCGAACCCTTCTTCCGTGGTGAAGAAGGGGTTTTATACCTGTTTGTCCTCCTAGGGTTTTTTAGGAATTCGGTGGCGTTTCGGGGCGAACCAGGCGAAACCGGGGCGATTCGGGGCATTGGGGACCGAAAAGAGGTCACCGGGCTCGGCCCGTGTAAACGGGCCGAATGGTCGGCCTCGGCCTTTTGCCGAGGCCGGCCATATGCTCGGCCTCGGCAAAAGGCCAAGGCCGACCATATGGGTCGGGCCATTTTGGCCCGACCCTTTGGTCCGGTCTTCCTCTGGGTCGGTCTCTTGATCCTACCTCTGCCCGATTGTCCTCGTCAGCTCCTTGTCCATCTGTGTGGTCCAAAATCACCTATAACAGAATATTACATAAAAGATCCCCTAATTAGGGATGATGTCGTCTTTTTATTAAATTAAATTTCTAAATGCCCAACCATATGGAACTTGAATGTGGAGATGTTGTGTCCATTCAACTAATTAAAAACTTAACATGACAATGGTGTCACCTTCTTATTAAATTATTCTACCCACCTTCTAAATTGAATTCGCAAAATATTAAAAAAAAAAGGGTAGAAAATTCAATGAACATAGCTCATGATATTTGATATGTACAATTGATCAAGAAGTCAGATATTAAAATCTCCATTTCCTAATGTTGCATAACTAAAAGAAAATGGTAGGAATGATATAATTATCTTTAATGTACCAATCACATCAATTATTTTTAACATCTATCCATAAAGGTACCTTTCATGGTGAGGACCCTGTTTGATTTTAGAAAAGTTTAAAATTTGGTTAATTTTTTTGAAGTCAATTCATTTTGCTCAGGTTTTTTTTTTTTTTTTTTGAAAAATTTTGCTCAGGGGTTCATTGTAACAATTTGGCCTTCAATGACACTTCTGTCCTGTCATCGTATACGAACGATGACAATTTCAAAACTACATTGGGTGTCATTGTACCATGAGATGACGGTTGTTTAGTGATGACAATTCAAAGCTGACCTAAAAAATCGTCATCTTATATTTGCGATGATAGTTATCACGACGACGGTTAAAAACAACATTGAAAATATTGTCATCTTACCTTTACGATTGTTGAATTGTTGGGAATGACAAATAGTTTTGTCCCACATCGGAAGTGTAGCTCTTGAAAAGCTAATTTAAAGGCAGTTGTTGTTTATTAAACTTATAAAATTGATGTGAGGTAAGCCAAGACCAAGATCCATACGTGCGTTGCTGTTGTCTGGCTCGGGTTTGGGTTTATTTTTGGGACTTTCTTCTTCTTATTGCTTAGCCAAATCCACGTGGCAGGAAGTGAAAGATTCATATTTGTCTAAGTCTTTGCTCAATTTTGCCTTTCAATTCCTATTTTTCCCACCTTTCCAACTAACATGAATCACCAATAAATCTGAAAACTTAAGTTGATGAGTTGCGGTGTAAATTTAATTGTCAAAAACCTACATGAAACCAAAAATCTGATGACTGTTTGATTGGATGACGTTTTATAACGACTGCCATTATTTTCATATAAGATAATAGTTTTAAACTGACATCTTTTCTAAATCTACCTACAACAAAATTATTAGTGTAATTCAAACTCAAACCGTGTATAAAATCTACAATGATGTTTTTACAATAATTCTATAGTACAATTTTTGTCCAATTCACTCAAAGATTCTAGTCAAACAACACAATTCCAATCCAAACTAACACAATCTACCATTCCATTCTCGCATAGTTAATACAAATGGAGTATATAAAGTAAGTACGTAGTTTATTACTACATGAACTAACTACTATCTATGTGAAGATCACAACAAATTGAAAACAAAAATTTTAACACTTGTTGTCGGAGTAATATATAAGTGAGGAGTATTAAGAGTGCGACTAAAGTCCCACGTTGACTAGAAAAGAGGAATTAGATTCATGAATATGTAAACAACGGACAATATCTCCATTATTGGCCAGTATGAAACTTTTTGGATTGAAACGAAAGTAAAACCACAAGGACTTATGCTTAAAGTCGACAAAATATCATATCATTTTGGAGATATCATGAATGGTTTCAGAGTCCCTAAGAAGATTATTGTTCCCAAAGTAGATTATTCCCTTTGTTTCAATTTCTCATAAGCTACATGTGGTCAAAGACGGTGTATGTTTGAAATAATCTTCTAAGTGTCTAAAAACTTTTTTTTTACACTTAAAAACTTTGTTTTAACACAATTAGAAAATCAATCTAAACAGACGTTATATCTTTTGGAAAATAATAAATATATGGTTTAAATCCTATTTTAGTCCCTGAACTTTTAGGATTATTCTATTTTGGTCCTTCAACTTTTAAAATGTTCATTTTAGTCCCTAAACTTTCAAATTTGTTTCATTTTGGTCCCTAAACATTCAAAATATCTATTTTAGTCCCTAAACTTTCAAAAAAATGGTTATTTTGGTCCTTATTTTTATTACAATTTTAACAAATTAATGACATAGCTTTTGAGTATGTGTATTAGATTGTTATCATGAACATGATTTCAAGTCAAATAAGTTAGAGATGAACATTAGACAAAACAAATTTGAAGTATAAAAGTAACATAACAAAAACCAAAATGGTTATCTTTTAAAAGTTTAGGGACTAAAATAGACATTTTGAAAGTTCAGGGACTGGAATATAACAAATTTGAAAGTTTAAGGACCAAAATGAACATTTTGAATGTTTAAGGACTAAAATATAACAAACTTAAAAGTTTAGAGACTAAAATGAGATTTAAACCTAAATATATCTAGCCAGAGAACTTTAATAAAATTAAATCTTTTGACCCATTAATTACCGAGTTCATTTAACTCTCACCTTTTGCAATTCTTGTATATAGTTCGCATGTCATACAAACATTCAAAGTTAATTGGTCGTCAAATTGTAGAGTTGTTACAACCTTGAAGTTAGGAACTAATTAGGTTCTTAGTTCTAGATTTTGACTTAAAAATAATCATTGTCAAACTTCATCTTTTGAGTTTGCACTAGATTGACTTGTCGTGTTTTAATATCGGCGTGTTATGGATTTGTATAATCAAGTGATTCTTAGGCCAACTACAAAATGAAAAAAAGTTAAATTACAAGTTTAGTTATTAAACTTTTAGGGGTTGTGTCAATTTGGTTCAACTTTAAAAAGTGTATAATAGATTTTTTAACTTTAAAAATGTCTAATAGATATCAGAGCTTTCAATTTTTTTAGTCTAATAGGTCCCTAATATATTTGAGATTTTTAAAAATTATATTAACCAATCTATTAGATATAAACTTGAATTTCATGTCCATTGGGACCAATAAACTTCTAATTAGGTCTATTAGGCCTGTGAATTTAAAAAAAAAAAATGTCAAATAGATTAAAGACTTATCATACACAAAATTAAAAGTTGAGGGACTTATATATTAGACACAAAAGTGAAAGTCTAAGGACCTACCTGAGACTTTTTAAAGTTTTAGGGACCTATTGAATACAAAATTGAAAGTTTAAGAACTTATTTGACACATTTTAAAGTTCAGAAACCAAATTGACACAATCCTAAAAGTTCAAGCACTCAACTTGTAATTGAACCCAAAAAAAAAAAAAAAAAAAAGAAAGCAAAACAAACTAAAATTATAATTTAACAAGAAACAAAAGAGAGAACATGATTTTTTATTACTCAAACATGACCAATTATTACAACAATTAACGACAAGAGCAAAGACAAGAAACCACCCATCTCCCACATGCCCCCATCTTCTAATGGTACATGAAAATTCAAGACAAGAACTCAAATGCATATATAATAAAAAAACAACAAAAGGTATAAAAGCAAACAAATTTTATTACATATAAAGCCGCAGTTTGCAGGCTTAAATTTTGAGCCCACCAACTGTCTTCATCAAGCTCCCAACACTTTGAAATTTCCCAAGCTTTCCGGCAGGCAGGCAAGCGATGGAGGCCAATTTTGAAATCAAAGAATTTCATAGCAAGTCCATTTGATTTTTGTTTTCCAAAGAGATTTCAAAAGAGTCCCTCTTCGTTTAGAAATTGGCTGACCTGAAAATATTTTGAGCCTGCATCCAATTATTATACAAAAAGTTTATTAACTTAATTTTAATTGGGAATTAAAAGTGTTGATTTGGGTTAATTGAAAAAGGAAAGATTTTAACCTTTAAGGCTTAAGCTCTGAAGATTGCTTGGTTTGATGATTGGATTGTCAAGTTGGGGGCTTTGTTATCATCTGTGAGGAAAAAAAAAAAAAAAAAACAAAGAGAGACATTAAGAAGATTGTTGTTATTATAATTTTCAATTAATAGATAATTGACAATGTGAAAAGCGAGTGGTAATTGGTATATATCTTTGACCAAGAGATCAAAGGTTCAAATTTCCTACCTCCAAATCTAAAAAAAAAAACATATTCTAGACATAAATTCTTAATCTAGATATGTGTTCTACAAAACTCAAGCTTTTGAAAATAATTCCTCAATATATACAAATTCAAAACCATTAATTCCATAGCAAATAACATTTTTTCCTTGAAAAACACAAAAGTGATTTGACCTAAAATACTTGACCAAGAAACAAGAACGTAGTATTAAAACCAAATACGAAAGTGAATTGTGTTACTAAGGTCCTGTTTGATAACCATTTGGTTTTTTGTTTTAAAAAATTATGTTTGTTTTCTCCCAATTTACTTACCGTGGTTTTCATGTTTGTCAATGACAAATTTGAATACCTAGTCAAATTCCAAAAACAAAAACAAAAACAAGTTTTTGAAAACTAATTTTTTTAATTTTCAAAAATTGACTTGATTTTTAAAAACATAGGAAGAAAGTATTACAAAAACAAAGAAACTTGGAGGTAGAGATAGTGTTTATAAGCTTAATTTTCAAAAACCAAAAACTAAAAATCAAATGGTTATCAAACGGGACCTAAGCAACTTTTTTAGTCAAAGTGCGTAAAACTAAAGTACTTTCATTTAAAGCACTCCCAAACACAGACTCATCCTCTATACAATCCAAACACCAGCTACGCAAATTTAGGTTTTCGTAACCAGTTCTGAAAATAGACCTCCCAAATCCGTCAACTAAACTCACCTAAAATGTGGAATTTAGCTAGAGAGAAGGAAAAAAAAAAAAAAAAAAAAAAAAACTAACCTTCTATTGTATTGGAGACAAAGAAGCAAGCAGCAATGATAATGTAGCATAGAAGAAGAACAAGGCCTTTAATGTAGTGAGAGGTTCCATCTTGTAAAGTGAAGGCTGTGGCAATAATGGCCAATCCAAGCGACCCCGTTTCCATGAGATTGAAATTCAGGTCCATGTCCACTCCCATTGTCCAAGCAACGATCACACACAGTGGAATCTGCAATTTAATTTACACATTCTTCCGGGGTCAGTTGGTGAATATTTCTACTTTTTCTAGGGACGTCCCAAATTTAATTTTCATACGGGTTTTAATTTTTCATTAATTGCACATTTCTTACCACAAAGAGTGCAATTTGTGTTGCCGATCCCAAAGCAACCCCCAAAGAAATGTCCTGAAACAAAACAAAATATTACGAGATTGATCGATGATTTAACAACTAATGATATACGTTAGATTTTAGTGAATGATATTTTTCGAAGAGCTTACCAACTTATTCTTAAAAGCAAATATGATAGCTCCCGCGTGTTCGGCTGCATTTCCGACTATAGGGAGCAAGATTATGCTAAGGAAACTCACTGACAGACCCCAAGTAGTTGATGCTTCCTGCACACAAATGTCATTTTTTAACTTAGGTAAGTAACATAATAAACATAGGTTATTATATATTTTTAATAACTCAATCTTAAATTTCTTAGAATAAGTTATAATATTTCATGACAACTTTAGCTTATAATATAATTAATTTTACCTCAATTGTGTTCACAACGTATTCGGACAGCAAAGCAATGACAAGTGTCATTCCTACAAGCCATGCAAATGCACTCCAGAATCCAATCACTGCCTCTTCTCCGGGAACGTCGTCGTCTTCATCAGAATCCTAATTTCCAATAATACAATTAAAATAATTTTATTTTCACACAACATTTCAATTTTTTTTTAAAAAAAAAACTGCATTTTCACACAACATTTCAAAATATATAATAAATTCTAGGCTCCTTTGATAACTATTTGGTTTTTTATTTTTGGTTCTAGAAAGTTATGTTTGTTTTCTCCCAATTTTTTCTTACCATGATTTCATCTTGGTTAATGTCACATTTGAATTTCTAACTTTAAAAAAAAAAAATTGAAAACTATTTTTTTTTTTTTTAATTTTCAAAATTTGGTTTAATTTTTTAAAACTTAGAAGAAAGAAGACAGACGAAAAAGAAAAAAAAAAAAAACTTATAGATTATAGGTGGAAAGAATGTTTATAAATTTAATTTTCAAAAAAAAAAAATAAATAAATGATTATCAAACGACATCTAAACTAAGATTAAATTGACAAATTAACCATGTTTAGACGTATTAAACACAAAATTGAATATAATATATAATGGTTGCATGTCATCGTACCTCGGCTTCAAATAATTGCCGGTGAGTCCAGAGTTGGAAGACGAGGTAAGCAATGTAAGCGGAGAGCATTACGATGCTGCTGGCTCTGGACAGGTGGAGGGTGGAGGTGGCGGCGGTGGTGGCGGAGGAGGCGGCGTAGCCAAATAATAACGGCAACAAGTGGCACAGTAATGACAGCATCAGCATCAGTGCGTTGACATCAGCTTGCCTCTGTTAAAATAACAAAAATAAGTAAATAATTATTGGGTTAGTATAAATTTCTAAAGTCAAAACTATGACCATGGACTTTTTTTTTTTCTTCTTTTTTTTTTTTTTTTTTTAAAAAAAAAAAAAAAGTAAAACTATAACCATTGACCTGATAATGAGAGTAGTACTCTAAAAAAAAATACATAATTTTCTGTGTATAAATTAAATTTAATATGTATTTTAAAAATCTCACCACTTTTAATTAGTTTTTGAAAATGTAGCATAAATTTGACTTTTCTTATTATATCCAATATTACGTTTGAATCTAAGATTTTGAATTTTAATTGATTGTGTTATTTCTTGTAAAATTTTATTTTATTTTTTTGCTATTTTAAAAATACATACTTGTATTATGCTATTTACATAAATACTTTAAAAAAACACACCTTAATATTTAGCAATATAAATACTGCAAAAACTTTTGATACCGATTTTACCCTTCCTCCACCCACCACCCAATAAGATAGAGAGAAGGGTACTTTTCACATTGCACTTAAAAATAAGTACAAATTTAATTAAAACAAGTAGAGTAAGATATACCCCACAATAAATCCATAAACATTATTCTTTTAAAATTTACCGACCATAACTCAAAACATTCGTAACTTCTCTAAAAATCGTGAACTTAAATCATTATTCAACATGAATATAGTTCAACTGACATAAATTTTATACTAATAACTAAAAAATTTATGGTTCAAATCTCTCAACCTATATGTTATTAAAAAAAATATCGAGAAAGCGAAAGAAATGTTACCCTGTCATAATTCTGCTCCCTTCTAAGATTTGCAATGCCACCACAGAATAGAGAGGTTCCAAGAACCAGAAGAAGGTTTGAAAGAACAGAACCCAAAAGAGAATACTTGACAACGTCTATCTTTCCTCGTGTAAGTGCAAGAATTGCAATTATCAGCTCCGTTGCATTTCCACATGTTGCATTCAAAAGTCCCCCAACTATTTTAAGAAAAAAAAAAATACCAAAATTTTAGTTTCATCAATAATTACATTAATCAGTTTATTAATACTAAATTTGTCAACATAAACATAACTCGAGTGGCATAACTCTTGTACTAACGACCAAATGTCTCCATCCCACATGTTATTAAAAAAAATTAATTAAGTAATACTAAATTCTCCTTCATGGACATCCGATCACTCTCAAATTTTAGATTTTCAAATAGGAAATTATATTTTTTGGAGTTGATAAGTAAAAGAGATAACAAAAAAAAAAAAAAATCTCATTTTCTTCATTACTCTTTCTTATTTGTCAAGATTTTAATGGAATATGTAGGGAGATTCCTACGTACCGCTATGCAGTCAAGTTTTGTTCATATTTTTTTATTTATAAAATAAATAAATAAATAAAAACTGTTTTTGTACTGTGGCTTTTCCCGTGAGTAGCAAAAAGCATACATGCATCAGCCATTGCAGGTACAGGTATTTCTGCGGTTGTGGATGTGATGGCCAAAAATAATAATAATAATAATTGCAATGTACTACCACAAAACCCCCCACAAATTTTTAAAAAACAACAATAATAAATATTTTTGAAAACACAACATATTTTTTTTATGTATAAAATTACGTAAAAGAAAAGAATATTGTTTGGAATTTTTTCAATTTTTATCTCGATAATATCAATATTCACTCAAAACTTTCAATTTCATCCCATTAATATAACCTCTCAAGAGTTAAAAATTGATTATTATTTTTTTCTTATCATAAAACCATGTAGAAGTAGAAGAATATTTTATTTCAGTAATTACCATTTGACTTTTGGGTTGATTTTTTTTTTTTGACAGCAGTTGAAAATATATATTTTAATTAGCTGGTCAACCGAGTTTGAAGTTAAAGATTTTCTTTTATTAAATCACTAATTAGTCCAAAAAAAAAAAAACCTAAAAAAGCAGGTAGATTAAGGCATAGTTATTTTTTGTCACATAATCATAATAAATGAGTAATTTACCTGTTGGACCAGTGAAATAAGCGATTTGCCTTCGGAGTCGAATTGAAACGATAAAAAAAGAAAATAAATCAGTACCTTGGAAGAAGACTAATTTGAATTAATTACAAAATTAAAATACATTAATTGAAAAAAAAAAATTGAAAAACTTACTCAGTCAGAAAGCTGACACGTTCAGCCAATGGCGTGAGGCCAAGCAAGCTCAATGCAAAAATCCAAGGCTAAAAAAAAAAAAAAAAAAAAAAACACACATTTAATCACTTTTTTTTATTAAAAAGAAAATGTTACGAAAAAACGACATGTAGTTTCACGGGATGAGGGTTTTGGTTTCTCACTCTTGCAAAGCCAAAACAGTCAGCGACAATAGCGAGAGGAATCGCGGGGAAGAGAATGGAAAGTTTAGTTCCCAAAATGACCTCCTGGAGATTGATGAAGAAGCTCCTGAGGCAGCCGATGGGGATTTTGGAGACGAGGGTTAAATCGGACTTTTTGCGGAGGGAAGAGGAGGACATGTTGTGGGCGGTTCGGCTCCGGCCATGGCCTTGTCGATTGTCTTTGGTCAAGCGCTTCACGGTTCCGTTTTCCAGTAGCCAAGGCTCGGTTTGGGAAGCCATGGTTCGAGAGAATAGGGCCGCGGGGGAATCCCTAATTAGGAGAAAGAGAGAGCTTGATTGAGTGAGTACTGGCTTCGTTTGTTGGTTTCAGATGTTCGTTCAGAGATGGAGAAGAGATAACATTTTATAGAATGAAATGTTCCACAAATATGCAAAAGCGAGTGTGTACAAAGTGTGAACTTTCCATGAAGCTTCCTACTATACCTAAATCGATCGAAATGTCGATGTCTCAATTTTATAAAAATCGATGTCCAATTCAAGAAAATTTGTAAATATAAAAAAATCATTAAAAAATTATTTAGATTTGGATATGTGGTTTTTTTTTTTTTAATTGATGTTATGTACACATGCAAGGTGATATTTTGTTGATGTTTTTGTTATATTTCGTTAATTTTTCCATGATGTAATGAAATATCAATGGACATTATCAAATAGGGTTTAAGAATTTTTCAATGTTATATAGAAGCACAATTTAAGGATAAAAAAAAAAAACTAAAAATGAAATCGTTATCAAACGAGATCTGAATTAGCTACAATATAAATTTGTCTCGAGTCTAGTTTTTACCGGTATATCAATGTCAAATCAAATATATCATTTAAGATAAATAAAGTTGTCGATATGAGAAAATGAATCATGTTGTTTGGACTAAAAAAAGTTAAAATCAACACAGTGGAACTAGATCAAATTCAATAAAAAAATCCAAATTGTATTAATGTTATTATTGTTGTTATTGTATACTTTAGCTAACTCAACTAGTCGAAAAGTATACTTCAAACCAATTGATTGTCTGTTTGGAATACATTTTAATTTAAATGTTTTTCAATAATGCATTTTTAGAAAAACATTTTGTATAAAAATTGTTTAGAATTTAAACACTCATATGTTTGGTTGCACTTCTTCGTATGTGTTTTTATACCCAAGTTATTGTATACTAAAAACTATTTTTTAAAAAGTTGGTTTCAAGTGTTTCTCTAAAAATGGTTTATTTATCCGTCTCATTTTCTCACAAGTCATTTTTAGTGGTTGCCAAACACTAGAAATTTTTTCAAATGATTTTTTTTTTAAAATTAAACCAAACACACCCTGAATCAATTCAATTTTATGAGAATTATTTTTTCAACTTGCCCCTCTACTAGCAACCACACATGAATGAACAATACTTGTCACACACAAGATCGATGGGAACTTAAGTTCATAAGTTTACTGGCTTTAGTGCATTTAATAAATAATTAACTCCTAGGAATATTATTGAGTTGTTAAGAACCATAAAAACTAATAAAAACATAACTCATTTGACATAAAACTTGTATGTTGAGATGAGAGATTTGATGTGGTAAAAAAAATAATAAAAACGAAGAGGAATAAAAAGAAACAAAATCATCATATCAAAAAGTCAATAAAGTTTATATTAATATTCTATGTTTGACAAAAAATTGAGTTATAACTTTGTTTTCTTTTTAATCTAAAACTTTAGAGAAGGATGACAAATAAGAAATTGTTACTTTAAAGAATTGTTTTAATTTATTTTGTCAATTAAAAAATAAAAACAATAAATAATTATTAAATACACATTTCTAATTTTCTTTCCACATATATATTGAATTTCTCACTTTGATGTAGGAAATTGAATAAAAGTCACACATTCACGTTATGTCAACTATGATAAATAACTTTGCTCTCGTTTTAAGAATAACAAAATTAACGGAAAATCTTTTTTTGACTCATATAACAACCTTTATTGATCACAATTCATGAACATCTTTTTTTAGTACATAAACATTTGAAGGTGGATGATTCTAACCTCTGATCTCTTGGTCGAGGGTACATGTCAATTACCGCTAAACTATGCTTCTTTGACAATTCATGAACATCTTTTGATTAACCATCAAGATTTTTTCTTGATCGTCAAGATAATATTGTTATTAGGAAAGGAAAAGACATTTTTTAATATTATATTACATGCACACAAAATTGAAGTTTGAATTAATAAATATGAATAGAGAGAAGATAAACATATTTGAATTAATAAATAAATATGGTTAAAGCACACCATTTACGTTGATATCACTGACACAAATTTTGTATCTTTGAATAGACAAAAGTTGTTTTATTTGGTAGAGTATTTGTGCTGAACAATAAATGTAAAATTAAAAATGGAAGTCAACAAATACCATAAAACTTTCCAAGTTTGTGAGACCTAAAAAAGAAAGAAAATTTCATTTAATTATTATTTTGTATACAAAATAAAAACAATGAAGGAAAATCCATGGACTTTATTAGTTCAAATTACACATTAAAAATATTATTAAAAAAACGATTTTCATTCAAATTAAATTAATCGATTCATATTTCTAATCTAGTTAAGCAAAATTATTAAGAAAATTGAAAATTGAAAATTGAATGAATTGACTACGTCGAGTGAATTCTTTTAATTTCTTCTTCTAAAGAAACTAGTTCGAGTGAGTTTAGTTCAATATTTGATTTTTTTTTTCATTTGTTTTCAAGAATCTTCTAAATATTTTCACAATAACTATAATAATAACATAAGAGAAACATTATATTATATCAGTTTCATTTATAAATTAAAAAATTATTAGAAAAAAAAAAAAAAAAACAACATTAGCAACAAAGTACAAACCACAATATACCTCACGTTGTTGAAAAAAGCATACACATTGCATGAATATCCATATATATATATATATATATATATATATGTAAATTTATAGTTTTTATCATGTCATTCATTGCATTTTTATTGAATTGTTGTTTAAAAGACCATACATATGCATGAATACATCCATATATAATATATTTGTAAATTTATAGTTTTTATTATGTCATTTATTGCAATTTCATTTTGTCAAAAGAAAAATATATATTGTATTTTCATTTGTGTTTAATACTTTAATGATGCAATTTATGAATAGATATTTTTAACAATATCACAATTTATTTAGTATTGGTAATGAATCTAAGCATCAGTTATTTTAAGATAATGGTATTTCTTTTTACCAATTGAAATTTTAAATCTTTATCCCTTATTTGTAATATTATATACTATAAAAGAATACATATATATCCATTTTTTTTTTGAACAACTCCTTACTTAAATTAATTTCTAACATTAAGATCAAGTATTTTATATTGCATTTAGAACGAATTTGGCATACATCTTAATTTAAACACTTTTTTCAAAAAATATTTCTAATAGTAAGTGTTTTTTATTCTTATTTTTTTAATAATAACTTTTTCTTTTTTTGTCCGACTACATCAAAACATATTTTAAAAGCACTTCTAAAAATTCATCTCAAAGTCAAAAAAAGAAATCGTGACTCAATGTAGATTTTTTTTTTTCTTTTTGAAACACAACGGAGATTCTTTTTTTCTCGTTATTCATGTTTTTTTAAGCCACATCTATCAAGTCTAGTATAAAATTAAAAAGAACACATGGACTACAATCTTATACGTTAATTAAAGCTAATAAAAAAGATTAATGACAAAGGCCAAAATATCTTAAACAGAGAAGATTTCTTGGCTGCTGGAAGAATAAAATCACTGATGCAGCAAGGCACGTGTCCAAACGTAAAATCGAACACTTGTCGCTTCGGTTTGAGTGGCAACTTTTTATTTTTCAGAAAACTTTTCATACTATCAATAATGGCACATGTCCAAAGTGATCATACGATTGTGGAGATATGAGGTGTCCGATATCCCTCACAACGAAGAATAAATAGAAGAAAACATGGTATTTATTCCTAATTATAATAAAAAAATTTATTTTCTCCTTAAAATTAAAAAAGAAAAAAGAACCATCCCTTAAAAGTTAAATAGAATTTGCATTGTGGAGATATGAGGTGTTTGATAGTCCCTTACAAGTGGTATCAGAGTCATGCCCCATAAGAGGTAGCCATGTATGGTGAAATTCTCGGGTGCCGAACAAAGAAGTTGTGAGCTTTGAAGTAGTCATGGGAAGGTTCGTGGTTGAGCTCTAGACAAGCAGTATACTCAAGAGAAAATGAGTTGTCCTGGATAAGAGCAAGAACTCTCGGTAAAGCGGTGAAGTGGACTCATCGCCTAGAGAGTTGGACGGACTCTTGGTAAAGGAGAGTTCCGAGTTTGACGAATAGATGACTAGTTGAATGGAGGCTCGATGATACTTTGTTCGTGAGTGTGACTAAAGTCTCATATTGACTAGATAAGAGGAAGTCATGAGTATACAAGGGATGACAAGTATCTGAGGCTTTTTGGGGTAATCCAAAAACAAAGTCATGAGGGCTTATGCCCAAAGTGGACAATATCATACCATTGTGGAGATGTGTGTCGTGTCCGATTGTCCCTTACCATTTACAAAATACCTTTAAACATATATATTTTTTTTTTCCTGATAAATTTTAAACATATATACTAAAATAAGATAAGTGCAAATATTCAATAAAAAGAGTTCATGATTCTTTTCTTCTTTGGTAGTAATTGTTGAGGATCCCACATCGAAAAGATTGGTGGAGACCTCACAATATATAAGCTTCAAGGGTCACTCTTCCCATAGCCAATTGGTTTTGAGATGGAAGCCCATATAATATAATATGGTATCAGAGCCCATTAAACCCAAACGGGTATTCGGTCCAATAAAAAGAAATTGGGATCCGATCCAAGAATGGTGAACCCAAAGAGGCACCATGTTGAGGATCCCACATCGAAAAGATTGGTGGACACCTCACAATATATAAGCTTCAAGGGTCACTCCTCCCATAGCCAATTGGTTTTGAGATGGAAGCCCATATAATATAATAGTAATAAAGTAGAAAACCCAGTCGAACTGTTGAAGAATGAAATTGAGAATATTATTCCCATACGAGAAATTGAAAAGCAACCCCCAAAATTATAGGAAAAATCCGTAATTGATATATAGCCAAATATGTTATCATTATCGCTTCACTAATGGACAATATGAAGGAAATTTCGAAGAAGTTTCTTTGTCCAAATCTCAATAATTTTCGTCACTTCATTTCCTAATTTAAAAAGATGAGAAATTATTAATACCGTTACAATATAACGGACAATTTTGTATTATTAAATGTATGAAAAAAATTATAAAAATATTTTAAATTTATATCTCTTAGTTATTAGGAGATAAATTTTTAAGTCCACGTCTAACAATTATTAAGAAGTAACCGTATTGTGGTGGTCTCATTAAAAGAAAAGAAATCCTAAAGAAGGGAGGCTACGACTAAACACTATTTTCCACAAATTACTTGAATATAAAATCCTTTGGACCAAATTATTTCTAATTTTGATTTTTTCAATCTTTCAATATTTTTAGGTACGATATTGTCTACTTTAATCTAAATTTTCATGTATTTACTTTTGAATTCAAGAAATGGAAAGAAAAAAAAAAACTCATATCAACGGAAATTCTTTACTTATACTTCATGAATCTTTAGGTGATGGAGAAGCCTTTTAAATAATACATCGAACTAGAAGAAAATAAGACTTGAAGGATTTGAATGTAAGACAAATCCTATCATTATATGATCTTATTACTAAACACACACATTTAAATTTAATAGTTAAGTTTTAGAAATATCTTGAAACTTAACAAGTGAACTATCGACCGTTGGAAAACAAGTTTTATTGTATGTTAATTAGTTAACACTTTGTTTTTCGATTTTTTTTTATGAAAAATTAATATGAGGATGAAGAGTTGAAGCTTGGATCTTAGAAAAAAGAAAAGGAACTTCAACTATTAAATTAAGTTCATATTAGAGTTTCTATAATGCATTATCAATATGACTTTTTAATGTGATTTTTTTTAATAAAGAATATATCATTATTTTGTTGTTAATGGTCACTATCAAAGTTACTCGAGCTCATTTTTCAAAAAAAAAAAAAAAAAAAGTTACTTGAGCTTATTTGATTTATTTGAATATTTTGGGATAATTAATTAATAATGGGTGAATATTTCGAGTCGTTTACCTACATCTTGATCCAACTTTTTTGTTTTGTGGGATTGAATAATTCGAATCACAGATCTCTTAATCATTAGTACAACTTTATGTTAGTTGAAGTATGAGACATTTTAATAATGATAATATTATCAAATCAAATCAAATTTCATCCCTCATTATATAGGTCGGTAGATTTGATCGAAAATCAAATTAAATCAAACTCAATTATTAATGATAATAATAAATTGAAAAACTAAGTTGATTAGAAAAAAGTTATGGATAAATCATAAATTGAAAAGGTTTGGCCGGCGGAATCATTGAGATTGGATATTTAAATTTAAAATCATATTCGAAATTTAAAATATAATCAAACAATAAAATATATAGAAATTCCATCCCTCATCTACACCCACAAAAAAAATTATAGTTATATTTCAAGTTTCAACCCATCCTTCCCTATCATTCTTATCTCCAAATATTCTCTACCCTATAAATAATCTCCTTTTCTTTTAATACCCCCATTTAAATATTAAAAATGAATAAATTGATTACGAGGCGAAAAATGCCATAACCCAACTGATCAACATACAAATTAGGTTTTTTCAAAAATTCAAATCTCTGACCCTTTTATTTGTTGAACTAAAAAAACACATTATATAAGCTTTATCAATATATTTTTTTTTAATTTCAACAACTTGATTGATTAATGATATATGTCTTAACTTAATTGAGTTATATATTCATATTGATTTTTATCAACCTCTATTAAAAGTATATTTAGAAGTATCGTAGCCAATAAGAGCTTAGCTCAACTGGCCTAAAGTTGTGCTGATATCCACAAAGTTTGTGGTTCGAATATCCCTCCCCACATATTGTCAAAAAAAACAAAAAACAACAAAAAAAACCATCATATTTGAGATTAATTTTGTGTCAAATTGATCCCTATTTTGTCCAACTCCGTTATTTAAATGCTTAAATGACATTGCTGACATTGCAATATATCGTCACTAATAAAAATTGCCACATTTGATAAATTTGAGATTTTGTTGCAATACAGCCACAGATTCCTTAACTTGATAGAAAGAAAAAAATATATATATCTAAAACCTTAAAACCCGCCCAATTTTAGACCCGTCCCAATGCCACACGAAATTGGACAAAGTTATCGGTAGGGACCAATTTGATACAAAATTGAAAGTGTAGATGAGGACTAAATGTGTATTTTAACCAAAAACCTAAAATATTTAATGAGTAAGCCCTCCCACTTTTACGAATGTAGTACCAAACATCCAAATGGTAAGTCACCAAATACTTTTCACTAAGGGGCCGTTTGTTTTTTGGGAATCTGAGATGCCCATGAGTCAGGCATCTGGATTCCCACGTTTGTTTTGCAGTAATGTAAGATACCCAGGTATCTCGAGATGCCCGGGTATCTTAGGATGCCCTACCGGAGGTAATCTAAGTACTTTTGGATGCCCTTTTGAAACATGGGTTTCGAAGATTCCCATGTTGCGGGCATCCCCTCTTTACCTTTTTGCCTTTCGTTCATTTTTTTATATATTTTCTTTCATCAATTTTCTTTATCTTTAATGTCCAATAATCAACTTTATATAATTAAGTATATTTATATATTACATTTACATATAAAATAGACTTCAATTCAATTAGACTTCACCTCATATAACATTAATTATATAATTGTCTTTTAGAAAAATATTAAAATTAAAAATAAAATTTATATTTAATATAGCTTTTTTATTTAAAAAAAAGTCATATATTAATATGAATTCTATGAAATAACATAAAAAATGAATGTACACTTAATTAATATAAAAAATTAAATTAATAAAAACAAATATATATTATATAAATATAAATTATATTAAATCAATATATAAATTATATTAATATATTAATAAGGGCATTTTTGGAACATTACATAAATTTACAACATTTCCAATAATAAATCCTTCAAAACTATCACAATATTCCGGGATACCTTATAAATTTTCCTACAAAACAAACGTGGCTATCTGAAGATGCCGGATATCTAAAATTCCGGTCATCTGAGATTCCAGGCATCTGAAAATGTCGGACATCTACATTCCCAAAAAACAAACGGCCCCTAAAGAACTTATAATTAAAGCATTTTCACTAAAAGTAGTTTGGAACAAATCTTGATCAATCTTGAGAGATTCCAATCTTCACTCTTTTTTTTTTTCTTTTTTTTTTTGCTCGTGGTTGGACGAATATAAATAATAAAGATTGCAATAATAGGGATTTGCAGAATGTTTTTTGGTTTTATAGTAAGAAATGGGAATCACATGGGGTTGAGTGTACTGGAATTTTTAAAAAGTTGTTTTCCTTTGGCTCCAAATCGGTCCCCCATCCCTCTGTTGCTTCGCCCAACCTCTTACCTATAATTTCTTCATTCTCTTACTTCGCACGCTCCTCCCACTTGCTTTTGTTCCCTTCTTTTTTTCTTTTTTTTCTCTCTCTCTATCATTTTTTTTTTAAAAAAAAGAAGTAACGATTAAATCATATTTTTTTCTTTCTTATGATTAAACTTTCAAAAAGTTACAATTAAATCATTGGTTTGAAAATTTCCCTTTTCTAGTAGGAACTTGATGTATGAAATCGATCATAAGTGACACTACAGATCTCCTACTTTTTCTCCCAATTTCTTTTTTAAATGTGCATCTTGACTAATTTCATAAATAACTCGTGGAGTTTAAAATTTTTAGTGGTTAGAAAGTTTGCAAAATTTTAATATTTTACATCTGGTTGGATAACTATTTGGTTTTTTGTTTTTGGTTTTTGTTAAAGGATACATTTGAATTCCTAGCCAAATTTCAAAAACAAAGACAAAATTTTGAAAACTTGTTTTTTAGGCCCCGTTACATAACCATTTGGCTCTTGAAAAGTATGCTTGTTTTCCTCCCAAATTTCCTACCATGGTTTCATCTTTGTTAAGGATCCATTTTGAATTCCTAGCTAAATTCCAAAAACAAAAACAAGTTTTTGAAAATTATTTTTTTTTCAAAATTTGACTTGGTTTTTGAAAACAAGGAATAAGGTAGACACTATAACCAATAAACTTATAGGTGGAAGTAAGTGTGTATGAGTTTAATTTTCAAAAACCAAATGGTTATCAAACAACACCTTAGTTTTCAAAACTTGACTTGGTTTTTTAAAATGTGGGAAAAAGGCAGATAACAGAATCAAGAATTTATAGGTGAAAATAGTGTTTTTAAGCTTACTTTTAAAAACCAAATAGTTATCAAACGAGACCTTAGATACTAGTAATCGTTGAGTGTGAACTTCCCTTCAAAAGGAAATTGGTTCGATTATATATGGTCGGTTTGCAATAGTAATACATTGTGATGGGAGTGTTACGTGTTTGGAATAAGAAGTAGATGGCAAAAAGAGTAGTACGGGGAACAAAGTGTTATAAGAATGAAATAGTATAGAGATGAAAAATGTGTTTTCCATCTTTTAAATATGATTTGTATGTTGACATTTTATACTTTTTTTTTTAATCATTAGCTTTTTATTTGGGTTTTTGAACATTTATTGAACTTCGATTGAATTTCATATTTAAGTTTTTACTATTAAAAAAAGTTTTTTTTTTTCTAATAATAGTATTACAGTTTAATAAAAAGCGAGACATTGAAATTATCAATATTTTAATTAATTGAACAATGTCTAACCAACCATTAAAATAATGTCTTGCATATTATATCACATCCTTATAATTGACTTAAAAATAAGGTTTTTAAGAGTGTAAACTTATTCAAAACCTCAACCAAAGTTGAAGAAATAAAATTTAATTTTTCTCAAAAAAAAAATAAAATTTAATTAAAATGTAAAATTCAAGAAATTAAAAAAATATATACAATAATACTTTTACCAAAATAAAATCTCTAAAATGAAAAAAAAAATAATTGAAGACCTAATTTAGTATTACTTGAGATTAGTCCATCTTATACGCTATATTGTTATGTGTCACACTAATTCTAGGTTAATATAGAATATCTTTCAAAAGGAAAAAAAAAAAGAGTTAATATTCTCGATCTCAAAATAATAATAATAAAAAAATACGTAGTTTTTTTTTTCTTAAGAAGAAAAAAATAGTTGAGCTTCGAGGAAGTTTCCTAATTTTGCATATATAGTAAGAGTTGGAAGAAGTTGAGGCATTTTCAAAGAGGACAAAGGGGTTGCATGTTACTTGCCACTTTTCTTTTCCCTACCATACAATAAAAACATATCCTATGAAATCTATATATATATATTTCTTTTATGTGGTCTACTATTCTTTGGGATTTGATTTCTGATCAACCCTACTATAATTCTTTTTAATCAAAAAGGAAATGTGTACGACAAAATAACAAATAAGTTAGGCTATACACAATCGAGTGGTTACAAAATTAGTTTGAAATTGTTTTGAATTCAAATTCTAGATCGCAACCAGATTGAATTATTCCCATGTTTGAATGATTGGAAAATATTTGCTCTATGATACTAATTTTGAAGAAGAGCCAAGATTTCGAGTATTTCATCTACATTGTAAAAACTAACTGTTATAGCGGATGTTAATAAGTTTAATTGATATGATTGCTAATTTGATTAGCTTAACTAGTTAAAGCATATATAACCTAGAGATTAGAGGTTCGAACTTTTACCTAGATTATCTTAAAGTCTTATACCAAACAATCATTTAACATGATTTTGTTTTGTTATTATTATTTTTTTTAATGTTGCTCTGGTTGAAGCTACTCAAATCGTAGCACATATGGCATTTTTTTTTTGCCCCATCTTAAATAGGATGATTTGAAAATCATCGTATTTCTCATTTCTTTTTCTTGTTTTCGAGTTTTGAGAAACAAAAGTCGTATTTGGTAAGTGTTTTTATTTTTATTTTTCTCATTTTTCATAAATGTTTTCAAAATTATGTCGAAATTTTGAAAACAACAAAATCAAGTTTCTTCCTTGTTTTTAATGTTTTTCAAAAACATAAATAAAACCATTATTTCATTAAATGAACCCTTAAAGTCTATTTATATTTTTTTAAAAAGAAAAAACATTACTATTATTAATGTAATTAATCATCCTTCCCTATCTCTCTAAAATAATAATAATAATAATAATAATAATAATAATCCTTCATTCTCTTGCATAAAAAAAATTAATTTTCCCAACTCATCAATTATATTTAATTGTGAGACGTACAAAATAATGTCCCATGAAATATGTGGAGAATCAGGATTTTCCAACCAATATTCCGTATACTTTAATTTATTCTCTTGTACACAAAAGGTAGAGATTAGGATTTGAATTGTTCAGATGAATGATCAACGGGAATTTAACACTCTATCTTCACAAGTACTTTATCTCCACACATTTATCATGAATTTTTTATTCTTTTTTTTTTTTAAAAAAATAATATTATAATTTTAAAACTTTTTTTAATTAAAAATATATTATTTTTTATACTTATATGTAGTTTTAATTCTTCAGGTAAAAAATTTTGTCAAGTCGGATGTCATCTCTTCAAGTGATGACTATCTATACTAAGTTAAAACTCACGCTCGCTAGTCCACTTTGCTAATCTCAAGATTTCACCTTTCACAACAAACCATCCTCGCTTATTTTATAAGCCTCATTTGATAATTATTTGATATTTGAAAATTATGCTTGTTTTCTTCCAATTTTCTTACTATAATTTCCATTTTTGTTAAGCGCACGTTAGAACTCTTTGTCAGATTCCAAAAACAAAAACAAGTTTTTTAAAACTACTTTCTTTTAGCTTTTCAAACTTAACTCGATTTTGAAAACACTAGAAGATGATAGATGATAAAACAAATAAACTTAGGAGTTGTACTAATGTTAATATGTTTAATTTTAAAAAACCAAAAACCAAATAATTGGCCCCGTTTGATAACCATTTGGTTTTTGGCTTTTGAAAATTATGCTTGTTTTCTCTCAATTTCCCTACTATGGTTTTCATCTTTGTCAATGACACATTTGAATTCCTAACCAAATTCCAAAAGAAAAACAAGTTTTTGAAAGGCCCCGTTAGATAACCATTTGTTTTTTTGTTTTTGGTTTTTGGTTTTAAGCTTATAAACATAACTTCCAACTCTAAGTTTCTTTGGCTTTTCACCTACTTTCTTCCCATGTTTTCAAAAACCAAGTCAATTTTTGAAAACTAAAAAAAATAGTTTTCAAAAACTTGTTTTTGTTTTTAAAATTGGTTAAATTATCAAAAATACCCCTAAACTTTAGGGTTTGTTTCAATTATGCCCCTAGACTTTCAAAAGTTTCAATTATGCCCTTGAAGTTTCAAAATTGTTTCAAAACTACCCTTGAAGGCTTTTTCTTTGTTAAATTCATGGATGTAAAATGACGTGTTTGCATATATATTGTTGCTTATGTGAATAGATTTGAACACATACGTGGAAAAAACGATAAAAACACATGCAAACGCATCAATTTTTGTCGATAAATTTAACGGAAAATGTCTCCAAGGGTAGTTTTGAAACAAATTTGAAACTTCAAGGGCATAATTAAAACTTTTGAAAGTCCAGAGGTATAATTGAAACAAACCCTAAAGTCGAGGGGTATTTTTGATAATTTAACCTTTAAAATTTGGTTAGGAATTCAATTATGTCTTTAACAAAAATGAAAACAATGGTGAGAATTTTTTTTAAAAAAAAACAAGCCTAATTTTCAAGATGAGTATTAGAAAAACAAAGAAACTTGTAGGTGAAAATATGGTTTATAAGCTTAATTTTCAAAAACAAAAAACCAAATGGTTATCAAACGATGACTGATACTAAAATTTTTAGTTTTCCTCTAAACCAAAAACCATATTATTTTTTAAACTTATTATATATTAATATGATAGTTTTAATTCTCAAAAGTCGTCATTTACCACGTAAGAGATGACATGGAAAAAGATCTATACTGAGTTAAAACTCTGATCCGCTAGTCCACTTTGTTAATCTCAAGATTTCACCTTTTTCACAACAAACCATTCTTATATGTTTTATGATAGAGATACTCAACCTTTACATATCTAAATTCATACATTTTTCTCTTACTTTTACAAATACCCTTTTAATTGTCATCCAAGTACATTTTGTGTACACACCCAGATTCTCATCTGTCATCACAAATGAGCAGAGAGCGAACAATGAACCTCTCGTAGTTTGAAAATTATATTTGTTTTCTTTCGATTTTCTTACTATAATTTCCATTTTTGTTAAGCGCATATTTGAACTCTCAACTAAATTCCAAAAACAAAAACAAGTTTTCAAAACTACTTTCTTTTAGCTTTTAAAACTTCACTTGGTTTTTGAAAGCATGAGAAGAAGGTAGATGATAAAACAAACAAACTTAGAAATAGTACTAGTGTTTACATATACTTAATTTTAAAAAATCAAATAATTATCAAACACCGCTAAAATTTTTAGTTTTCCTCTAATCCCCTCTTCAAAATTTTCATAATTGAAACATATTTATATAAAGAGTTTAACAGCATTTAAAAAATTTCTAACTTGGTCCCTATCATGACAATGGACAACACACAGACCTAAGAGACAAACACCAAACCTATGTTAACTTAACACTCCAGCAATCCATTTTTTCTTTTTTCTTTGACACGAATATCGGGAGACTCTTTAAATCTCACCAAAAGATTCGAATCATTCAAGTTGAATTCAGGCCACTCATTTCCATGAAAAGATCTTTCGAATCAGTGAGAATTATTTGTACTGAAAATTTGGTTAACTTTAAATTTTATAGACTATGAAACTACAAGTGAAGGCTCCTTCTTTCGTACAATTTTGATCTGTTGTGATAATTCTGTGAGAAAGTTGAGTTTTTTTTTTTTTTTTTTTAACGACAACATGTGGCGAATTTGGTGATATACTTTATATTTTCATTTCATTTTTTAAATTCATCAACTTTGAATAAATCTTAAAATTAGTCTTTTGAAGTTAATTTTATTATAACAATGATTTTCATGCAATAAAAGACAGTAAAACAATGTGTGGAGAATATATTTGTAAAATTTATAAAGGAAAATTTAATAGGGGGAAATTTTTACGGATGACCCATTTTCGACGGTCATAATGAAATTTGTCTTACCTTCTCAGAATAATGGAGAATTTCCTTGTCGCTAGACCGCGTTGTCCCTCCAGGCCAGTTGAATCGATTCTCGCTCTCGATAACATTTTTCTAATTTTTTAATGACTTTTAATCGATTCACGATTTTCGTTCTAGTTCATGCTCTCGCTTCTCGGTATTTTAAAATGTCATCGGTACAAATTTTCCAATTAATAGAAACTAAATATTTTATAGAAAAATTAATAATAAACTAAGGAACTATTTTTAGGGATTATTGAAAGTGCAAAGAATCAAAATAATATTTGAACCTTTTTTTTTTTTTAAAAAAAATGTGATTGCTGTTTCCGTACAATGAGATATGAGGTTGGTAGTGCGCAAAGTACTCCAAGGACACTGCCGAAAGTTTGTTTCTGGTCTCCCCATACGGAATTTTGTAGTTTTCTGCTAAAAAAAATGAAAAGGGATTTTTTTATTATTATTTAAAAAAAAAAAAAGAATAGTGGAGAAAAAGAAAATGTCTTTGTTAAAAAAGACAAACTACAATTGTGCAAAAAAATGAACAAAACTTGAAAACTCGTTTTCAATTATAGTTTAAATGGTTTCAAGAATTTGAATTTTCTCAACCTTATAATGTATTCTTAATTTTGGTGAATAAAATTTAGGGGTTGTTTGGTTTAAGGTTTTAAATGTGTGGAAATACTATTACGTCTAGGAATAAAATTGTTGGGAATCAAAGATAACTGTGTTTGGTTGTGCATGAAAATGTCATCAGGATTTTATGAAAAAACGAATTATGTCTATAAACTTTATGTAATTATAATAAATTAATCAATAAAATAAAAATAAAAATAAGAGATGGACAAAGAGAAAACTCTTACCCTGCATCAAACGGCTTCTTAGTAGTAAAGGTTTTATATATATGGGGGTGGGGATTCGAACCACATACCTCGGGATAATCAGTACAACTTTATGTTAGTTGAACTATATTCTGGTTCGCAAAAAAACGATATATATATATAGATGCTTTTCTTTTCATTTTCATAGCAATTCCTTTGGGCAAGTGGTTCAAAACAAAATGATTTATTGAGAAGAATACGTATGAAATGTTTTGGTTCACAATTTTAACACGCATCAGTTTTTGTATTTAATTGAAGATTGGACAGCTTAGATTTAAATAGTCTATTTCTGATGGAGAGCCGTTTTCAACCTTCAATTGCTTTTAAAATGTTTTTAAATTTTGAAAATCATTTTTGTTAGATAGCAATGGATTATAAAAATTTTGGAAAGCACTTTTAATAATTTTTTTTCCTCCATTAGAGTCGTCCTAAACGCATCCTCTACCATAGTTTTCATATTTGTCAATGACACATTTGAATTCTTAGCCAAATTCTAAAAACAAAAACAAGGAAAGAAAGGTATTTGTCAAAACCAAGAAACTTGTAGATGAAAGTATGATTTATAAGCTTAATTTTCAAAAACCAAAAACCAAAAACTAAGGCCCCGTTTGATAACCATTTGGTTTTTTGTTTTTGGTTTTTGGAAATTAGGCTTATTTTCTCCCAATTTCCCTACCATGGTTTTCATTTTGTCAAGGATACATTTGAATTCCTAGCTAAATTCCAAACACAAAAACAAGTTTTTGAAAACTACTTTTTTTGGTTTTAAAAAATTGGCTTGGTTTTTAAAAACATGAAAAGAAGGTTATTAGAAAAACAAAGAAACTTGGAGGTGAAAGTAGTGTTTATAAGCTTAATTTTCAAAAACCAAAAACCAAAAACCAAATGGTTATCAAATGAGACCTAAATGGTTATAAAACGGGGCCTAAACTTTTGGGACTTTTTAATTTTGATAAATTTCTAACAAATTCTTAAACTTTAGAGCATGTTATGAAGTTTTAAAGTGTCTAACAAGTTATTGTCTTGTTAAGATTTAGGACTTTTTTTTTTTTGTTAAAGAAACTTTAACCTCTTTGGTCTAGTAAATCCCTTAAAAAAAAAAAAAAAAAAAAAAAAAAAAAAAAAAAAAAAAACCTATTGGGCAAAAAAGTCAAAATTCTATTTACTTATTAGATACTTTTTAACTTTTAAAGGGTAAGGATATTAGACAACTAAAAATTTACAAATTTATTAAACATTTTTTAGAATGGGCACAACATACTTCTCGTTCTTGAGGTATGTGAGGTATGAGGTTAATATCTATTTGGTCTATGAAGTATTAAAATAGACATTTTTAGTCCTAGTCGTAGCACCCTCACTCCCTTCTCTCTCACTTTTTCCTTATTCTTCCTCCTCTCTTCCTATTGATATTCATTTGTTGTTGCACCATTTCCAAACTTCCCTTGGTGTCGTGTTGAATGGATTCGTTCGTAGGATGAACGACCTTAATCTGGAGGATCCTAATCCCGACTTATTTGTTCAAATCTGGAAAGAACAAAGGCCATTCCTCGATCTAGAATGAATGGGTGCATTCCCCCAAATCTAAAATGTTCGTTTCAAAATCAAGGATTATTCCTCTTGGTCCAAACGCTTCGTTTGTCCCTAAACTTACCTTGTGGTTCTTGAATTATCATGGACGCAACAATTTAGTTTATGAACTTTAGTTTGTAATGGTTTAGTCTTTGGACTTTAATATGTAACAATTTAGTCATTATACTTTAAAATATGCAACGATTTACTCCCTGGTAAAAAAAAAAAAAAAAAAAAACATCAAAATAAAAGTGTCAATTTTTATTATATAACAACTTAGTCTTTGTTATTTATAAACGCACATGGTCCTAATTAAGTTATCAATATTTATATGTAAGTAATCCCATTAAATCTTCATAATATTTTTCACAACAAGGACTAAATAATTACATTGTAAAGTATAGAAATTTAAGCTAAATCATTACAAACTAAATATCAGAGACCAAACTGTTACTTGTATCAAAGTTTAAAGACCAAAAGTAATGATTGGACTAAGTGTTTGTTTAAAAAAAAATTGGACTAAGTGTTTGTTTAAAAAAAAATTGGACTAAGTGTTTGTTTAAAAGAAAATAAAACTTGAAACTCTTGATAAATTTTTATTTATTAAATCTAATTAAATAGTTTATTATATTATTTTTTAATTTGACATTAATTAGTTAATTAATTAACTCTATTTAGAATAAAATTGCATATAAAAATAAAAACTAAAAAAGAGATAAACAAAGAAAAAACCCTACTTTCACAGCATAGAAAACTCTTACTTGCGAGCACAAACTCGACAATGCTTTATTTCCTGGACTCACCACACCACAGATATCCATTTCCATCTCCAAAATACCAAAAAGTAAAATCACTATCGCGCCTAAATTTGTGTGGTGTGGTCTGTGGTCACGTTACTACGTGTCGTCAAATCGCCGCATGAGAAAGAGGACGGACACGTGATCTTTGGCGTTGCTTTCTGCTGCAAGAGATCGAATCCGTAATGACCTTGGCCGACTTGTCGGTTGTCATATCTCCTGTGGGTCTGCCGACTACATGTCGTTACTGGATAATAATTGCTTACGTGGAATCTGGATCTTTTACCAAAATGATGCACCCACAAAAGCCGTACGAGATGAGCATCACAACGGGATGCCACGTGTATGCATTTTTTGCTTTTTCTTTTTCTTTTAATAATTGGATGCTTTTTTGGTTGTACATCCTAGAAACTTCCGAGAAATTTCGTCTTGCATTTCTCTGGATGTGTTAGAAACTTCCTAGAAATTTCCTTGCTCACAAAACCCAATTATTATTTTTTATTTTTAAAAAGGATGACCGTTTGATTTTTTAAAATTAAATTTAAAATACTACTTTTCATTTATCAATTTCTTGTCAATCTTCTTTTCAAAAACTAAAATAAAATTAAAAGAAAAAAAAGAGAGAATTTTCAATTTTTTTTTAATTTTTAAATTTAGTTAAGCATTCAATTGTTTCCTTACCAAAGGTGAAAAGAAATGTAATGAAATTGGAAGAAAAAAAACTTAATTTTTAAAAATCGAAAGTAAAAAACCAAATGGTTCAACATAAATTACAAATTCAGTTCATCAACTTCAATGTTTATGTTTAAAAGGTACATGAACTTTCGATTTTGGATCTAATTCATCTATAAACTTTGAAATTGTCAAACAAACTTTCGAACGATTAATTTTGTGCCTAATAAATTCCTAACATTTCAACATTTTTAAAAATTAATGAATTTATTAGACATAAAATTAAAATTTGTGCCTAGTGAAATATTAAGGTTTCATTCAATAACTATTTGAGTTTTTATTTTTGAAAATTATGCTTGTTTTCTCCTACAAAAACTTTTCATCATACTTGAAAAAACTAGAACAAGTTTTAAATTTTTTTCTTTTTTAGATTTTATAACACAACTTGTATTTTAAAAACACATGGAAGAAGGAAATAATAAAACAAGGAAATTCATGGATAGTAGTGTTTATAAGTTTATTTATTTATTTATTTTTTTTTTGATATCCGTGTTCAAGAACATATTAAATACTTATTTAAACCAAGCTTATTTTGATACTATTGAAGATACAGGTAATATGGGCCAAAATACAGAAAAGGAAAAGGGAAATGGGCCAGCCCATTGACAAGAAGGGATGACTCATTACTATTCCAGAATGATCGAATCAACGTTTGTTACCTGAGTGATCATTTTCTGTTATTCATCACTCAATCATTTATGTACATTTGTCCTTTTCCTTATTATTCTTTTATTCTTTATTCATAATTCTAAATATCTTGTAAGTGTATATATGTGCCCTATCTTTCAGCTAATGGAAAAATTGAAATCGAGTTTTATCTCAAGAATTCTCTAAATTTAACTTGGTATCAGAGCTTTCAATGGCCAGCGTCAACTCAACCGGATCCTCAACCGTGTCTACCGTAACCACCAATTTCAGCAATCCGCCGCTTAATCAGCTCCTAAATCAGATCACAACAATCAAGTTGGATCGAAGCAATTTTCTTCTATGGAAGAATTTGGCGCTGCCCATCCTTCGAAGCTATAAGTTAGAAGGACATTTATCAGGTAACAATCCTTGCCCTCCTCAATTCATCCAGTCGTCGGCTACAGAATCTGGTGCAAATACCACACCAGTAGAGGAAGGAGCAGCTAGCACTGAGCGTGCTAGAGGAGCGTCTGGTTCTGTGTCAACTGTTGCAGTGGTGAATCCGCTCTATGAGTCATGGATTGCAGTTGACCAATTGCTACTCGGGTGGTTGTACAACTCTATGACTCCCGAAGTAGCCACCCAAGTAATGGGGTTTGAGAACGCTCAAGACATGTGGGCCGCCATCAATGAGCTGTTTGGAGTTCAATCTTGGGCAGAGGAGGACTATCTCCGTCATGTATTTCACCAGTGTAGGAAAGGAAGTTTAAAAATGGCTGATTATTTACGTGTCATGAAGAGTCATTCAGATAATCTAGGGCAGGCAGGGAGTTCGGTGACCAATCGATCCTTGGTTTCACAAGTTATGTTGGGCCTTGACGAAGAGTATAATCCTGTGGTGGCAATGATTCAAGGAAAAATGAACATCACGTGGTCTGAACTACAAGCTGAATTGCTTGTTTTCGAAAAGAGATTGGAACTGCAAACTAATCTCAAGAGCAGCAACCTGTCCTTCGGTAGTGGAGCATCAGTAAATATGGCAAATAGCAAGGACTCTCGAAGTTCAAGAGGGCAGCAAAACTTCTCCAACAATCGTCAAAATCATAACTATGGTAGAGGAGGACAGAGAGGCAGAGGATATCGTGGCCGTGGAAGAGGTAGAGGCTACGGTTCCTTCAATAATAGTAAGCCGATCTGCCATGTATGTGGAAAGGTAGGTCATACTGCTTTGATGTGTTACCAACGCTTTAACAAAGAGTTCTCTGGTCCTTCTCAAGCACAAAACAGGGGAGACAACAATGTGGTAAGGCAAGGGTCCCAGACACAATCCTCAAGTCAGCCTACTGCTTTCGTTGCAAACCAAAACAACAATCATTTTGCAACTTCTGAAACAGTTGTTGACCCATCCTGGTATGCTGACAATGGGGCATCTAACCACGTAACTGTTGATTATAATTGCATTGCAAATTCAATGGAATATGAAGGTAATGAACGTTTGACTATAGGAGATGGTAATAAGTTGCAAATTTCGTTTGTTGGAAATTCATGTCTGACTGATGGTACTAATAGTTTGAGCTTGGAGAATGTTTTGTGTGTTCCCTCTATTGCAAAGAACTTAGTTAGTGTTTCGAAATTAGCCCGTGATAATAATGTATATGTTGAGTTTCATGACAACTTTTGTCTTGTAAAGGCCAAGGATACGGACAAGGTGCTGCTGAAAGGAGTGCTTAATGAAGGACTATATCAGTTTAGTCATGTGCAGGCTGCTTCTGTTGATGTGTCCCAGTCAGCTAACAAAGAAATACATGGAGTCAATAAAGTTGATCCCTCTGTTTTTGCTGTTAAAAATAGTGTTAATTTGGCTGTTTCTAAGAGTGTATGGCACATACGTTTAGGTCATCCATCACATAAAGTACTTGACTCAGTTTTGAAAGCATGTAAATTGCCTACTAAAGTGAATGAATCATTTCAGTTTTGTGATGCTTGTCAACATGGGAAAGCTCATGCATTACCATTCCCCAATTCAGTGTCTCATGCCTCAACTAGATTTGAACTTATACATACTGATCTCTGGGGTCCTGCTCCGTTGTTGTCTAATCAAGGTTATCGTTATTACGTCCTGTTTGTTGATGATTTTAGTAGATATGTGTGGTTATATCCGTTAAAACAAAAAGGTGATACCATGGCTGCTTTTAATCACTTCCTAGCTATGATACAAAATCAGTTTAACAGTTCAATCAAGGCACTGCAGTCGGACAATGGTAAAGAATATTCAGGGGTTCATAAGCTGTGTGAGCAGTTGGGGATTAAAGTGAGACTAACGTGTCCCTACACCTCTCAGCAGAATGATAGGGCAGAAAGGAAACACAGACATGTGGTGGAAACAGGCCTCACTTTGCTTGCTCAAGCGTCCATGCCGTTAAGGTTTTGGTGGGATGCTTTCTTTGTTGCTACTATACTAATAAATGCTCTCCCATCGCAGGTACTCACTGGAAAATCACCTATTGAATTCATGCTTGGGAAGAAAGCAGATTTTAACACATTTAAAACGTTCGGGTGTGCCTGCTTTCCGTGCCTACGACACTATCAAGCCCAAAAGTTTCAGTTTCACACTGAAAAAGTGTGTATATTTGGGGCCAAGTCCTGTTCATAAAGGTTACCGGTGCATCAACTCAGCTGGTAGAATCTTTATCTCAAGGCACGTCAAATTCAATGAAGAAGAGTTCCCTTTTCATGGTGATTTCCGGGTGTCTACCAGTACTCCATCTATACTGCCAACCTCACCTTCCATAAGTGGTTGGTTTCCTTTTCCAGCCCAAACCAACACTCAAACATCAGCAGCCTCTCCCAATCAGTCAGCCACATTACAAAGTTTACAAAACAGCCAGCCTACAAGTCCTTCACCTCACCCTGCTACAAATACTGATGTATCACCTACCAGCTATATTCATCCAATGCCTATACCAACTGCTGATTCCAACACTCAATCACACATCAGCTCCCCCCACACCACTCATACACCCACCTCTGAGTCGTCTCAACCTCACCCAACCACATTACCTTCCCCTACCGACACCACCTCTCTATCTGATACTCAAAATCAGCCACAACCGTCGACTCATCCTATGGTTACAAGAGGAAAGGCTGGAATTTTTAAACCAAAGCTTTGGTTATCCAAGACCACAACTGACTGGACTACAACAGAGCCTACTCGGATTTCAGAAGCACTTGCCACACCACAGTGGCGTGAAGCCATGGACCATGAATACTCTGCCTTACTGAAAAACCATACTTGGCATCTAGTTCCACCATCTCCCTCCTTCAATGTGGTAGGCAACAAATGGATTTTTCGCATCAAACGAAATCCAGATGGGTCGATACAGCGCTACAAAGCCCGGTTAGTTGCCAAAGGCTTCCATCAAAGCCCAGGTATTGATTTTTTCGAAACTTTTAGCCCGGTAGTAAAGGCCTCGACCATTAGAGTTGTCCTTAGTATTGCGGTCATTAGAGGATGGAAGCTTAGGCAACTTGATTTTAACAATGCCTTTCTTAACGGCAAACTGGATGAAGTTGTCTATATGAATCAACCTTCGGGTTACATTGATAAAGACTTTCCTCATTATGTGTGCAAACTCGATAAGGCCATCTACGATTTAAAACAGGCACCGAGGGCTTGGAACAACACGCTGAAAGATACTCTAGTTTCGTGGGGCTTCACAAATGCAAGGTTGGACACTTCTCTGTTTGTTTATCGTTCTGCCTCTGTCATTGTTCTCTTGTTGGTGTATGTAGATGATGTGATAGTAACGGGTAATAGTGACTCTAGATTACTCGGTTGATTAAAACTCTTGATACTAGATTTGCCTTAAAGGACCTCGGTCGTTTGAATTATTTCTTGGGAATTCAAGCTCATTACTTACCTACTGGGATTTTACTAAACCAAAGGAAGTATGTTGATGATTTGTTATACAAGCTGAATCTCACAAATATGAAAGCAGCACCTTCACCAAGTGTGACTGGCACCAAGCTGTTTTTGCTTTCTGGTTCTCCATTGGCAGATCCATTTCTCTATAGAAGCACAATTGGGGCGCTCCAGTATCTAACCCATACCCATCCAGACATAGCTTATGTTGTGAACCAATTGAGTCAATTCTTACAGTCTCCAACCGACACTCATTGGCAGGCGGTAAAGCGCATCTTAAGGTACATTAGTGGCACTCGTAACTATGGGATATATATTCAACAAAGTGATGATCTATCTATTTCTGCCTATTCTGATGCCGATTGAGCGTCTAGTATAGATGACCGGAAGTCAGTTGCAGCATATTGTGTTTTTGTTGGTAACAACTTAGTTTCCTGGGCGTCGAAGAAGCAAAATGCAGTTGCGAAGTCAAGTACGGAGTCTGAGTACCGGACACTTGCTATAGCTTCCACAGGAATTGTTTGGTTGCGTCAATTACTACAGGAGATTGGTGTTTCAAGTAGTGTTAAACCAGTTTTATGGTGCGATAACTTAAGTGTTGGAGCATTGGCGGCAAATCCCGTCTTCCATGCTAGAACGAAGCACATTGAAATTGATGTGCATTTTGTTCGTGACTTGGTTCTTCGCAGGCAATTAGAGGTTCGTTACATACCTTCTACTGAGCAACCTGCCGACTGTCTCACCAAGTCCCTATCTCACTCACAATTCAATTATTTGAGATCCAAACTCGGGATAGCTGAACTACCCTCTCGTTTGAGGGGGAATATTAAAGATACAAGTAATATGGGCCAAAATACAGAAAAGGAAAAGGGAAATGGGCCAGCCCATTGACAAAAAGGGATGACTCATTACTATTCCAGAATGATCGAATCAACGTTTGTTCCCTGAGTGATCATTTTCTGTTATTCATCACTCAATCATTTATGTACATCTGTCCTTTTCCTTATTATTCTTTTATTCTTTATTCATAATTCTGAATATCTTGTAAGTGTATATATGTGCCCTATCTTTCAGCTAATGGAAAAATTGAAATCGAGTTTTATCTCAAGAATTCTCTAAATTTAAATGATACAAACCATTGGCCCTTTAAAGGTTTATCTCTGTTTATAATTTGGCTTATGAAAGTATAACTTTTGAAATAATCGCAAGTGTTTTCCGTGGCTTTCAAGTTTATGGTGGTATTTAAAGAAAAATGCTTTAAGAGTAATTAGTAAATCCTTCTACATTCAATTTTGTGTTTAATATAGGTCATTAATATATTCAACATTTTTCAAAATTCATGGACCTATTGTATACAAAATTAAAAATTTAAGACACAAAATTTAGTTTTATGTCTAATAACATATCTGTTAATTTTAAATAATATTGAATACATCAAACTTATTAGACATAAAATTGAAAGTTTAAGAATTTATTAAATATTTTTAAATTTAATGATTTATTAAACATAAGATTGAAATAGAAAGACCTATTCAACTCTTTAAAATTCATAGACATATGGCAAATAAACTTGAAAATTAAAGAACAAAACTAGTAATTTAATCAAAATAAAACAAAACAAAACCTATTTAACTAAAAACTATATAATTTCTCAACGACTTCCTAATATTACCCAACATTTTGCCCGTAATTCCACGTCAATTTGAAAAAGAGTTGCAGCCTGTCATAAGATGCATTTGGTTGGTAATATGAAAACAATTAATTCAATAAAAATCAGAAATTGTAATTCATGTTTTCACTATTTTAAAATGTGTTTAGTAACAAATTTAGAAATTGAATTCAGTTTTAAAAAGTTGTTAATTAGACCACATTTTAAAAAGTTGTTAAAAATGTGTTTTAAAGTATATTTATAAACAATAAAAAATAGTTCCAATTGCTAACCATATTTGAACCTCAACTATTATAATTTTATTATTTTAGAATATTTATAATATATAACGTTCGACTTCTTAATTTTAACAAAAAAAAATTAACTGAATTTACGAGTATATTTATCAAAATCTTTCATCTTTCTAAATAAACTTTTTCATTTTAATTAAATTTAAGCTTAGTTTAGGATTGTTGTAGCTTCTAAAATAATTGTTGTTGACTGTAAGCTGTATTACGAAGTAAATTAGTGTTTGGTAAATTTTAGCTTTATAGACAAAAAAAAAAAAAAAAAAAAAATTGAGGTGTTTGGTAAATTAATATTCTAAATTATTGCAGCTTAATAAATTTAATGTTGATATTTAATTTCAAAATTTTAAAAGATAATTTCAAAATTATTTTAAGATAATTATTTTTTTGAAACATATAAGATAATTGTTTTAAATCTCATATGATTTAAAATATAATCTTAACCTAGGATGTTTTTA
The DNA here is from genome assembly GCA_036850905.1 of Luffa acutangula. Classification (NCBI taxonomy): domain Eukaryota; kingdom Viridiplantae; phylum Streptophyta; class Magnoliopsida; order Cucurbitales; family Cucurbitaceae; genus Luffa; species Luffa acutangula. The sequence goes on along the minus strand of CM072087.1, from coordinate 48,322,926 downwards.
TATTTGGCTAAGAAATTTTGCAACTTGTATTGGAAAAAAATATAATTTCAATTTAAATAAAAATAAAAACAAATAATTTCGTATAAAATAATAGAATAAAAACATGTTAAATTAAAAAAAAAAAAAATGATTTACATGAATCAAGTCTAAAAAAGTAGAGAGAAGATAAATAGTCAGTTATAAATTAGATTTTTAGGGAAGCTAAACGGAGTTGATCGTGGTTGAAAATGCACTTTTATAAAAATTAATTTATAATCTGTTTTACCCTAAAAACGGTTAAGATTCTTTTTTAATTACTTCAACCGCCTCCAAAATCAACGCCAAACGCACCCTTAAAATTTGGATTCACTCAGAACATAAAAAAACTAATCTGCCAAACAGATAATCATTGAACCCATTTGACTCTAGTGTATATGAAACTAAGAAAAGAATCCAAATCGGATGCCGAAGAGGCCTGTAATTACTGACCTGTTAGGTAAAAGATTTACTCCATGGATTTGATGCAATAGACGCGGGACCCCAAATGGTTTACTTCAAGACCTGCATTTTCGCAACCAGTGAAGAAGAGCAACTCATCCTCCTTTCCAATTCTGCGCCTCCAGCTCATTAGAAACATTGGCTGCGCCAAGGGTGCACCACCAGCCTCTGAGAGCACAGAAGAGCCATCAAAAGTTAGATAAATGTTCTTACCTTGCAATGCAAAATCATAAAACTTGCAAGATTGGCATTACCATTGCTTCCAGTGGCAGACAGAGAAGCCGTTTCGTTGCACTTTTGCTTGTAATCGTACGACTTGAGAAGATACGATAGCGTTTTTATCAAGTTTGGATACTGTTTCACATCTGAAAGGAGAGAGATATGAAAAGGACTCCTTAACAAGTTAGGAGATAAAAACATGATTTGGAGTTGGCACTTTACTTCTGAAATAATCATCAGTAGCATAAACTTCGTAAGGATATCTATGATTCTTTACCTGAAGGCTGAAAAGTCGCATAAAAGTGAAGAATAGTCTCCACAAAGTGGACTACTAACTTGTGAATTCAAACATTTACACGAAGCTCAACAAAGTGGACTACTAATATAAGTGTTCATAATAATAGTCTCCAGTTTCCACAATGGTCCTTAACAATGTGACCCCAAAATTTAGGACCACTATGATGGTCTTTCAAAATGTTCCTACGTAGACCCAAACATACTCAAAATTTACCTTGGTTTCAGTCGGCAGACAAAATTTCGGAACGACTTTAGACAATTCTAACTAGAGAAGACAGGAAAACAAGAAAAAGAGACAAAAAAAATTTAAAGGGATGATAGACATGGGACATTAGAATCTGCAAAAACTCTTAATGGGGTGGAGAATGGAGAGAGGCAAAAGTACAGAAAACGGCAAACTGGAATATTTTTGGCAAAAATAGAATGGAAACCCGGGTTCAGCATTTATTTCATTGACCCTTTTTACCCCAAGGGTCAGGAGGAAATGTTTCGAGATTTGAGGATCCATTGGTGATTTCCGCAGTCCCTTGGCAATTGTATTGAGCAGCTGCTGGCTGCCGTGTGGCATATGGCTCAGAGGGAAAATGAACATTTTATGAGCTAAGGCGATCCTTTGGGAGGGAGATATGGCTGGACAGGAGATTACAAAATTTCTCAAGAACCCTAGAGAGGAAGAATTTTTGGCTTGGCATCCAAATGGTGTGTTTAAGCTCTCGAAATTCTTTTCTACTAGAGTTCTCTTTACTTCTTTTCTTTTTTGGATAAACTTTAAGTGGGATTTTTTTTCAAAGCTTTTGGACTCCTAAGGGTGTGGGTTCTTACATTTTGTACTTTTTACAAGACCAACGAGAAGTTCTTGTTTCTTATTAAATAAAAGCACCAGCGTCCAGCAGTGACTTGCTATGGATCTCAAGTTCCAGCGAGTCAATCACATGAAGTTTACTACTTTTCGTCGCTCTAATTAACTTAATCAAAGTGTATTACCCATGTAGAAAGGAAATGTTACATCTGAAAAGTTATTGACTTCACATACAGAAAACAAGAAATTTCTGTCGTCCATCAACCAATGGGATTACTATTATTTTTCCCATCAAAACTGAGTTGATTAAATCCTGGAAAAATCTCTCAAACAGACAACTAATGGCTAGGAGCTTACACAGTAAAATATCGCTGGCAATGACAAGGTCCCAATCCGGATCACTAATTGGAAAGTTTTCTCCCCATGTATCTGAAAAGGAAAAAAAGATGATGTAAAAAGTACGTAAACATCTTAGATCCCTTTAAAAAGAAAAATGCCAAAAGGAGATTTAAAGAAAAATCCCAGAAAAGGACAATTACATTAAACTAATTTTCTTGGTTGCCCCTGAAAGACTAGAGAAAATGCCAAAACAATAAAAGTCAGGTGCTTCACTGCTTCTAAAAGCCAAATGGGATGTACCCCTTAACCAAAGCATGAGTTCTAAGGTACATATCACTTCAAATTCAGTTTTGCTACATTAATAAAATTTTGTTCATCACCATCACTACAATTTATATCCATGTACATGGGCAAAATTACTACCACAAAAAAGGCAAAATATTCTTTTGATAACTTCACAAGTGGTAAATCACAGCTATGGGTAAATCATTTGCAATTTGTTGATGACACTCTTGTGTTCTCCACTTTTCATACGGAAGCTTTGATTAACTTATTTGATATTATCAAGATATTTGAGATGACCTCTGGATTGAATATTAATTATATCAAAAGTGAGTTTTTGGGGATTCATTTAAATGATTTAGAATTGAACTGGTTGACAACAACTTTAAATTGCAAACAAGGTATTTGGCCTGCTACATATCTTGGATTGCCTTTGAGAGGTAACTCAAAAACTATCCAATTTTGGCAACCGATTATTGAGAGAATTCAACATAAGCTCCCGAGTTGGAAGTATGCTTATATTTCAAAAGGTGGTTAACATACCCTTATCCAAGTGGTAGTCTCTAGTATGCCTATCTACTACTTATCTTTATTCAAGTTACCTTTGCAGGTTGCAAAAACTCTTGACAAACTTCTTCATGACTTTTTTTGGGAAGGATCTTGAGGTGAGGGTGGTATGTACAATAATAATTGGGTCACAATGCAGCTTCCTAAATTGTTGAGTGGTATTGGAATCGGTAATTTTCAGCATCGCAACTTAGCCCTTTTAGCAAAATGGGTTTGAAGATTCTTACATGAGGATGATACACTGGTGTAAGATCATTGTAGCTAAATATTATAATTCTGAAATAGTTCATCTTTGGCCAAGGACTATCCATAATTCTGAAATTGTTCATCTTTGGCCAAGGACTGTCCAAAGAAGTTCTCACAAATGTCCCTGGCGATTTATCTATTACCATTGATCTTGTATCTTCCGATCTTGTATCTTCCCGAACACGTAGATGTTTCGGTAATGGTTTTTCTACATCTTTTTTGCATGATTCTTAGTTAAGTTGTGGAGTTCTTGCTACAGTTTTTCCTTGACTTCATCGATTAACTAATCGGCCAAGGTGTATGGTTGATGAAGCCTGATTGTCACACAGTCCGCAAGGGATTTGAATCTTCGACGCAACTTAAATGATTTAGGAAAAAAAAATGGACCAATCTCTCTTTATCTTCTTTCTTCCATCAAGTTGCGGAATTGTAATGACTCATGGTCTCAGTCGATGGACCTATCCAATAATTTTTCTGTTAAATCCCTTATGGAAAATCTTGGGGAAACTCAAAATATTTATTCGACTGACCTCTATAAGGTGATTTGGACTAATTCCTACCCTAAGAAGATTAAAAATTTTCTTTGGGAGTTTAATCTTGGAGCAATAAACACAGTTGATCATCTTTAGAGATGTATGCCTCATTTCCACCTTTCCCCTTCATGGTGTATTATGTGTGTCGCTAGTTCTGAACATCCTGGATACCTATTTTTTCATTGCTCCTTCACGTCTAGATATTGGGCAATATCCTTCCGACCTTTGGATGGTCCACAATGTTGCCCAATTGCATTCACGATTCCCTTGCCCTTATTTTTTGCGGGTCATCCCTTTCATGGAGAAAATAAGATTTTGTGGCTTGCTTTAAACAGGGTCTTTCTTTGGTCTTTATGGAGTGAAAGGAATGAAAGAATTTTCAGGGGCTCTTTCTCTTCCCTTAATAATTTTATGGATTTAGTTCTTTTTCATGCTTTGTATTGGTGCAAATGTAAACAATTGTTCTCTTATTATAATTTTTCTTATTTGATTTCAAACTGGAAACTTTTCTTGTAATTCACCTTTAGGTGCTTGGAGTTTTACTCCTTTATTTCATTCATTAATGAAATTTGTTTTTCGTTCTCTAAAAACTTTACAAGTGGTAGTTTTCCATGAAAGATTCATTTGACCCGCAGCCATATTATCTATCTTAGCATCATCAGTCTTAACCTTCTAGTCTATAAAATTGTTAGTCAACAGAGACAGAAAGAGAACTCACGCACGCTTAACGTGAGGAAGGGCAGGTGTAATTCCATTCACCCTGCAATTATAAGCGATGTTGTCTTCAATTTCCTGATCATTATAGTCTGATGTTGTGATATCAAGATTAAACGATTTTCGTAGAAATATTGCCAATGAACCAGTGCCACTGCAAAAACAGGTGCAGAATTACTGGAAGGTGTAGATATAGTCATATAGAAGATTGAGGAGGCTGTACATAAAAAGAGACCAATAATGCATAGAAGAAGATTTAAGGTTTAGACAAGAAGATTAAGGGACTACACATTAAAAGAGAAAGAGAAGATGTGGGAAACTTGAAAAAGGTTTCAATCGAATTCTAGTTCCTACACTTTCGAACTTATTAAATTTGATCTCTCAAACTTAAAACAGTTTATAGTCATATAGAAGATTGAGGAGGCTGTACATAAAAAGAGACCAATAATGCATAGAAGAAGATTTAAGGTTTAGACAAGAAGATTAAGGAGACTACACATTAAAAGAGAAAGAGAAGATGTGGGAAACTTGAAAAAGGTTTCAATCGAATTCTAGTTCCTACACTTTCGAACTTATTAAATTTGATCTCTCAAACTTAAAACAGTTTATTTTAGTCCTTTTAACTTTGAATTAAATTAAAAAAATAAAAAAATAAAAAATAAATAAAAAAAACAATCATAATAATAATAAATAAAATAAAATTTAAAAAATCATTTAAATCCTTATTGTTAATGTTTTGTAGTGAAAACTTGACATGACATTCTTTTTAAAATTTACTTGATAAATGTCTATATGGCTATGCTTTTGAAGCAATATGCAATTGGTCAAGTGCCAGACTTCAAGATGAAAATGGGCTAATATTACATGATTGGTGAAAATTTTATCGATGGCAATTGGCAAAAACTATATTTTATACCAAGTTCAGAAACTAAATCAGTATATTTACTTTTCAAAGACTAAAATATAATATTACAATGTTAAGCCATTAAAGTGAAATAAGCATAGAGATTCAGGGACGAAAATAGGATTTAAAACTTAGCTAATTACCGAAACGATTGAATAATCGTACCTTCCCAATTCAATACACCTTCGTCCTAGAATCCAAGACGGGTTTTGAACCAACCATTCTGCAAATGCAAACGTCCCTGGCCAGAGCAAATTTGCATTCAGCTGATGAAATGAAAACTCTCGAATAACCAACTCCTGCAGTTGATTGTCGCAGTGTGAGAAACAAAATTCCAGAAGGAACATCCAAACATAAACAAAACATCTAGAACTGCCAATAGCATTACAGTTTGCCCTTCGGCTTACACTTGAAATTTTCCATCTTAAGTATAAGCATCAGCTGAAAAACTTAACGCCAAGAAACTTCGTTCACAAGTAAAAACGAAACAGCTGAACTACCTCCATTACCACATTTTTAAGAAAGAAGAACTTCAAGAAGAGAAACAATACCATTCTGGGAAATTGATGCTTCCTTTCCTCGTAGCTCTGCTGCGTCTCTGAAGCTCCCTCATCTGAGCAAACAAACAGGGAGAGGATCGAAAAGCAACAACCTAAAGAACTGAAATCAAAGCACGAGCCACAAGCATCAGAGAGAGAGGCGTGAAGTGAGTACCATTAGAAGATTCGTCCTCGTCGGGGAAAAGTGACGACGGCGAAAACAGAGCTATGTCCATTTTCCTTCTTGCAATTTGCACAGAGATACAGAATTAAGGGAACAGATTGAAAACTTCTATGGCTGACCAGCGCAAGCGAAACCAATGGAGCTTGAATTTACTGCTTCGAGAACCATCAAACGTGAGTCAATTCAATTGGATTGCCATTACGAGCGAGAGCAGGACGAATCTGCCTGGATGAAAATTGAAAACCTAATCAACTGCTCACCAGTTCTCCAACGACATGTTGTTCGAGCCTACGAGTATGACCTAGAATTAAAACGACATGTCGGTGTATTGTAAATAATAATTAGGTATACCAAAAAATTGTGAATTGATACCATATGCCCGTCTAGCTCAGTCGGTAGAGCGCAAGGCTCTTAACCTTGTGGTCGTGGGTTCGAACCCCACGGTGGGCGTTTATTTTATATAATTTTTTTCAATTTTATGCTAATTTGAAAGAGTTATATTAGAAATTTAGATGAAAATTAAATTTTATATGTGTAGGCCCGTCTAGCTCAGTTGGTAGAGCGCAAGGCTCTTAACCTTGTGGTTTCAAATTAGCATAAAAATTAAATTTTATATGTGTAGGCCCGTCTAGCTCAGTTGGTAGAGCGCAAGGCTCTTAACCTTGTGGTCGTGGGTTCGAGCCCCACGGTGGGCGTTTTTTTTTTGCATGTGGGCTAGTTCAGTTGGTAGAGCGCAAGACACTTAAACCCCACGGTGGGTCTTTTTCTACAATTTTATTCTAATTTGGAAGAGTTGTATTAAAAAGAAAAAAAGGGAAAAATACACTTTTGGTCCCTAAGGTTTGGTTTAGGTTTCGTTTTGGTCCTTAAGTTTTCAAACTCAACATTTTAGTCCCTGAGGTTTGCATTTAGTAGAATTTTGGTCACTCCATCCATTTAGCCCCACGGTGGGCGTTTATTTTATATAATTTTTTTTCAATTTTATGCTAATTTGAAAGAGTTATATTAGAAATTTAGAAGAAAATTAAATTTTATATGTGTAGGCCCGTCTAGCTCAGTTGGTAGAGCGCAAGGCTCTTAACCTTGTGGTCGTGGGTTCGAGCCCCACGGTGGGCGTTTTTTTACAATTTTATTTTTCCAAATTTATTCTAATTTGAAAGAGTTTTATTAAAAATTTAGAACAAAAATGTAACAGATCGCTGACGTGGCACCAATTATTTTTATTAAAAAATTATTATTTTTATTTTTTAAATAAAATAATACTAAATTAATTAAAATATATATTTTTTATTATTATTTCTTTTCTCCCCTTGTCCTTCTTCTTCTTCCTCACCCCCTTCTTCCAACACCACCACCAAAACTGCCGTTGGTAGCCCTCCGTCGCTGACGACCGCCGCTCCCCGGCGGTCGGCCGACCATCGCCGGCAACAAAAAAAATTTCGTTTCTTCTATTTTTTTTCTCTTCCTTTTCTCTCTCCTCTTCCTCTCATCTCACTTCATTCTCTCATCTCACTTCCTCCGTTAATGGAGCTTTCACGAATGAAGTCAGCCTCGAACTTTCTCGAAAAAAAATGTCCATGAGCCTCGTCGATCTCGAAGTCCTCGCAAACCCTTCGCCGCCCATTTCGCCTAGTCGCCGCCACTTCGTTCCGCGCAACTTTCTCTCGGAATCGAACGGGAGATCTGGAACGAAATCGAATGGGAGCCTTTGCGAATGAAGTCCGCCTCTTTCCCGCTGCTCCCTCTCGTTCCGCGCCTCCATTTTTCTCTCCCAGATCTGGAACTAAAACGAAACGCTGCTACATCTTCGTTTCAGATCTGGAACTGAAACGAAGTTCCAGATCTGGATTTCATTCCAGATCTAACCGAATAGAAGGGATCCACTTCGATTCTGAGAGAAATAGACGAAGATGGTGCAAGGATGCAGTGGCGCGAGGATGGAACAGACGAAGATGGTGCAAGGAGGTAGGCAGCCGCGGTGACGACTTGACGGAACGGACGACAGGGTAGCTGGGAAGACAAAAACGAAGAAGAAAAAGGGTGGTTGTGAGAGAAATCTGAAATGTGGAGAAAAAAAATGAAAACAACGAAAAGGAGAGAAAAAAAACAACTTCGGCTCCGGCGATGGCGGCGACAGCGACGGTGACAGGAGCGGCGGCTGGAGTTAAAGAAGGAGAAGGGTGGTGAGGAAGAAGAAGGAAAAGTGGAGGAGAAATGAAATAATAATAAAAATATATTTTTTTAATTAATTTAGTATTATTTTAATTAAAAAAATAAAATAATAATTTATTAATAAAAATAATTGATTCCATGTCAGCGATCTGTTAAATTTTAACAGAAAAATGGATAGAGGGACCAAAATGCTACTAAATGCAAACCTCAGGGACTAAAATGTTGAGTTTGAAAACTCACGGACCAAAACGAAACCTAAACCAAACCTCAGGGACCAAAAGTGTATTTTTTCCACAAAAAAAATGACTACGCATGTGGGCTTGTCTAGCTCAGTTGGTAAAGTGCAAGGCTCTTAACCTTGTGGTCGTGGGTTCTCGAGCCCCACGGTGGGAGTTTCTTTTACAACCTTATTGTGAGTTCAAGCTCCATGGTGGGTCACTTTTTCTAAACAAAAATCATATATTATAATTTGTTTTTTTAAAATATATAAATAAATAAATAAATAAATAAATAAATAAATATATATATATATATATATATATATATATATATATATTATTGCATTAACGAAGAAAATTAGCTACAACAACCCTCATTAAAGAGGGAAAAAACCACAAAGAGAACTTGGGGGACCAAAAGACACCTTTTCTTCCCGCGAGGAAAAGAGCCCCTAATCCTCAACAAAAAAAAAAATCTTCGAAGCAATGTGAGCAACACAGTGGGCTATTTTGTTTTCTGACCTAGGGCAGTGGCGAAATTCAACCAGTCTCGTTTCAGAACTTAGCGATCTAATGGCGTCGGTGATGTTCTTTACTTCCAACAAGTCTTCCGAACTTCCATTCAGAATGTTGATTACTTCCAATGCACTTAGATTTCATCGCAAAGGATGTCAATTGTCCTTAAAGAGGTAAACGCTTTTTAAACCCTTCCCAAATCGCTTTGGCTTCTAGCGATTTTACCAACCATTTCCTTTTAATTTGATCCAGGCCAAAACAGATTAGGGATCCGTCAGAGTCACAAATCACTCAGCCAATGCCTCTATTGCCTGAGTGCTCGTCTCAGGCTGCATCTGAATTCATCTTTTGTGTGTTTGCCAGCCTTCTTCCATCCTTCATGACTTAGGTGGCTCCCAATTTTTTTCTCCTTTTTGTGCCTAAGGTCAATGGAATTTCCTTCGATATGCTATGCTAGTCTAGCTTGTATTTGTCTAATGAGATGGGATCAATTTGGTGATATGTTGTTGATTGTAATCTAGTGGCTTCCAGCTATCCCTGCACAAATCAAATAAGTTAAGTGAGCAGGGGATAAAAAAGGGCCACATCGCCCTATTGAGTTTGCACTCCTAGATTAGATGGTTTGTTGTCTCTTCGTTTTTCCTACAAAGAACACAAGCAGCCTTTCTTTTTCTATGTTTATTGTGCTAGGATTGATGTTTGATCAATACCTTTCTTATATTATAGTTTTATAATTATAATTGGGTACAATATAATGTGGACTCTAATTCAGTTGGTAGAGTGCAAGGCCGTTAACCTTGTGGTTGTGGGGTTGAGCCCATGGGGTTTTTCTGTACTTGCAAATTTTTCTCAATTTTAAATACAGTTCTGTTCCAAAAAACTATAATATTTTAAAACTAAATACTCCATGGGTCGTCTAGCTTAGCATTTAATTTGTGAGTTTAAAATTTATTTTAAAATAGATGGCTTACAATATGAGTAGACTTTGGGCATTAGTATTAAACTATAAAATTAGTAGTTTAAAACAAGGATGGAACAGGTTAAAGACTCTCCACGGAAAATTATTCCACGTTCATGATTATTATTATTATTATTATTATTATTATTAAATTTGCTTAAATAAAATAAAATTCTTATGAAAAATTCTACTAAAACTTCAAATTTAGGATGTGTTGTTATTATTATCATCATCATCATCATCATCGTTTTTATTATTATGTAGATAAATAAAAGATTGGAATTGTATTCTCCATCCCTGTCCTCTTTAGGAAAAAAAAATTATCTAATTTCAAAATATGAATATTTCAACTAAGTTAATTATATCAAATTTAATTCATTCAGGGATCATCAACATTCCTTTTTACCAAGATCGAACTCCATCCAAAGCCACTCAATATATATATATATATATATCCAGAATATTACATTCCCAAATAGGGAGTGAAAAGTTAAATTTCTTATCCTTCACGAGAGGTAATATGTCTGAGCCACCTGTTTAGGTTGACTACAAAATGTTCTATTTAAATAGGAGGACAAATTTTCAAAAATAAATATTATGGAAGGATGTACGTAGAAAATGACACGTAATAAACAGCCAAACCAACCCTTGCGTTTTTTGAGCGTCCAAATTCTTTTGCTACTTTTCTATTTGACAGTCCCACAGATACAAATAGAAGAGGAAAAAAATGAAAGCATAAATATGAAGTGGAGAAGTGATACAACTATTCATCCTCAATTGGCTATATTACAAAGAAAGGCATTTCCTAGAAACCATTTTCGAGTGTGCGAAGAACCAACCATCCTTTAATTTTACATGCCTAAGCCAATGTATAACACAAATCAAAGAAACAATACATACAAAAGCCTTTTTAAAGTACAAACAGTCAAGAAGCAGCAGCACTCACTATGTCATTTGGTATATTCAGGTCACTCAACTCTGGATGTTTTCTGCCAACTTCACAAGATTCAACAATGAAAAACTCCGCCAAACACGACCTTCAAATCAAATTAATCTAAAAAGGATCACGAACAGGAAAGAATTTGTTGGCCCGGTCGGTTTTTGATTTGTCAAGGCAACACATACAATTACGAGGAAAGCTGGAACCTGCCAGAAGGCTTCTTTCTTCTCCATCCCTTTAAGTTTACAAAACAAATGGAGATGCCATGGCATTAGAACCAAAAATTGGGAGTTAAAGCACAAACAAGTACATTAGTTTTGGAAGCTTACAAAGGCAGCATAATACACGAAGGTCAATCCCGCCAACGCAATGAATGCTATTTGGAACACATTATACCTGCGATGCAACAGCCATGTTTATCCAACCAAATAATGAAACGCAGATGGTACAGATTCAGGATCAGAAAAATGAGTAGATAAAATTCACATCACTCACTTGTACAAATATCTGATACCGCGAAGAGACTGCAATGTGTGTCCAAAGATTTCTTGTGCTGCAGTTGCTCGTGCATAATATGCAAATGCCGTGGAGCAAAACTGAATCACACTATAAAATAGAGAAAAAACATGCTATAGTCAATCAAACAACTTCAAGGTACAGAATTCCCTTCTAATTTCAGGCCATACGTGACAACTAAATAACAGCTGCTCGACATTTAACAAAGATAGTTTAATCTTTAGTTTAGAGTTCAGGGAACATCTTAAATTTTTTTTTTATAAGAGGGAACATATTAAATTCATCCAGCAGCATCCTGAAAGAGACCAACAATTAGCTCATGCTTGTTCAGAGATCTCAATATCTGGATGCCAAGCATCAGATATTTGTTCAAGGTAGTGCCTTCTTGTGTCATTACTGACAAACTAGAACTACTGTTATGCAACTACGACTTACACATAACACCTAATAAGCACGAACACTTTGGTTTGGCTAGTGTGTCCATGTCCAACACGTGTCAGACACTTGGACACTGCGACACTTGTTGGGCACGTACCCGACACTTCTTAGCACAATTGATACGTGGCAAACACTAGTTGTACAAAGTCAATATAGGTCTATATCGAACACTCGTTAAGTACACTAAATACTAAATGACAAAAATAATTAATTTTAAGAGTGAAATACATTAAACTCGTTAAGGATACAAATGCATGAACTTGTTGATTTTGAATTTCCTTCTTGTATTAAAATGATATGTATTTTTTAAAAATAAATACTAAACGTGTCCCTGTCGTGTCTGTGTCCTAGATTTTAAAAAAATGACGTGTCACCATGTCCATGTCATGACGTATCCGTGCTTCCTAGCCTAACACAATGTAGAAATGCATACAGTCAACAATTGGCCTCCTAAAAAGAAGGATACAGGCAGAAGAAAAGTCAGTTAAGAGTTACTATAGCAGTCATTTAAATCACTAATCAAATTGAACCAGGATTATGATAGAATGAGGGAGTTCGAAGTTTTTAAGTAAAACATTTTTTTTCTTCTTTTTTTATCCTTGTTGTGTGTACCTAAGAAGCACAGACACGGACACAAGAAACAACAATTTCAACGTTTTTTTTTAAGAATGTGTATATATACTAACAGATTTTATAATCATTCTCCCTTATTTATTCAAGTCAATCAACGATGCTCTGTAACTCCTTGACTAGGAGAAGGGTTTGAGACATCATCTCCCCCCATCCCTCTTTGTACGCCCTTATGCATTAATTATAGATTCTTATCCATATCCACACAAATGTATCCCAGATTTTGTCACCCCACATTGTTTCTTCATTGAGGATCACTATTGGGTGGTAACCACCATAGAAGTTTTAATGCAAGTAGATATAATAAGCAACAGTAATTGAAAATCCTAACCTGATGGAGCAGAGAAGGATAAGCCCCACATTGAATAGGAAAGAGTTCATCAGAGTGGCTCCCCACCTATATGCAAGCATAGACAAAAGAGCAACAAAAAGATGACGTCAATTTCCAGCAATCAACAGCTGGACACACAACAAAATAAAAGAAAAAGAAAAAACTCAACACTAAGAAGAGTGTAACTACTTCATAGGATGAATTGTGATAAAAACTAGTCTCAAGCCAAGCATCATGGCTCCAGCAATTACTGCAAGAAGAAGGTAGAAGCAGAAGAAAGCAAAAGCTGCAGTTCCAAGAAGACCTGGTGACATAGGAAAATGATCATCACATCGACATTTATCACAGCAGGAAAAAAACATGGAGGGAAAATGTGAGGGAAAAAAATGTACCCCAAACATCATCCAGCTTGATAAAAACTTCATTCAGGAAAGGAGAAAGTGGGGGATCAATTAGCAGATATATAACAATATGTATAATCCAAGCCAGTGAAACAATCAACCTGGCAAACAGAGAAAATTGGTATATTATACAATGTAACTGAATGTCTCAAATCTGAAAAGACAAAGATAAACTCAAGCCTAATATACTAGCTAAAAAAACTTATTTCCAAAAAAATGGAACAGAACTGCAAAAAACAAAAAACAGAAATGTCCCAGCTGGGTCAACTACCTCGTACAGAAAAACAGACAGCAAAAGAGAAGAGTGAACATAATCTATCTTCAATTTATAAAACAGAGAGAGAGAACCACCAAGATCCTGACTTTGGAAGAGTAAGAATGTTTATCAATTTTTGCCATCAAATATTATCTTTCCATTGGTGATGGTTTTTATAGATATTAAATGCAACTGAAATGTATCTCTCCTCCAATATGATCTACACCTTGAATCTAGCAACATATATAAAAATAATAAATAAATAGCAAGATGCCATCTCCCTCACTCTTAAATAAATCATTGTGCACAATGCCGTTCGCCTATTCTTTTATTGGGGGATCATAACTACACTTACCCCAAAACTCCTAACACAAGTTTAGCCAAGTAGCCAAGAACAGTCAATGCCCATGCAGTCTCCGCCTGTATCCAGTTTGGCATATTAATATTTTTGTAGAGGAGACAATGGAAGTTATTGCAATTTTACAATAGAAAAGATAACAAAAATTAAACCCAGCAGCTCACCTTTTCTCCTTGTGGATACATCTCTTCTAAAAGCTTTACATCTTCTTCTAATTGAAGCAACTCCTACAAAATTAAACGAGTAGATGTCTCAATAAGCACATTAAGAAGGTTGAACATCTAAAATCAAACCTCAGTAACGTGTTCTCATCTAACAAAAATAATACTCTCAACACTTCTAGCAAAAGCAGAGGTTCTTCAGTATTTATATGATAATAGTGAACAATGCATGTCCTTGAAACCAAATTCAAATACAGAGGGGAAAACCCCCCAAAGAACATTAACACCAAAATTGTGAATAGTGAAACATACCTTCTCTACAGCCTTCACATTCTTTCGCCATTTTCGACCCTTAGAACCACTTCTTTCTTCCTGGTGGAGTCCATCAGCAGCTTTCTTCAGTTCTCTTGCCTTTTTCCCTAGTTCTGTTGCTTCCTGCAGGATATAAAGCATAACTTATTAGTGATGGAAATTAGCAAGCCGATCCCACCATTAAAATAAAAACTAATGTGCATTATAAAACGCTAAAAAGCACCTTGATATATTGTGAGCGAGTGATAACAGCCTTTGGACGCCTAATGAATGAGAAAATGAGGCCCAAGGGCAGACAAGCAATGCCAACACCTCCAAATATCTAATGGAGAGGGGGAAAAAAGAGAGATCAGCAAAAAGTCTTTTGAGTATTGTAAAATTAAACAGTAGGCAAATTTTATCGTAGATTAAAAAGTAATAAATTGATAAAAACAAAAAAAAAAAATTGACTAAACAGTGTGCATAAATTCAACATGAAACATTTGTCAATAAATTCTTGTTTTTCTGATATCCGTGAGTGTCTAGACCAGCTTGTGCACACGGGAAAACCGTCTGACCCTACTACATTTGGTTGTGAGGAAACACGTAGGATATTAAATTCTAGGTAGGTGGCCATCATGGATTGAACTCATTTCCTTTAAGCCCTTTAAGTCGTTGTGTCAGTAAATTCAATATCATGCTTTTGCTTCCTCGTGAATTCCAATTACTAGACGACTAATAGGCAATAAAAGAAAGGACAGAGTACATGTATTTAAACGGTTCACTATTTCATAAAAGATGGAGACCCAGTGTTTTCCTCCAATCTCCATCAATGAACTTACAGAGAAGAGTACGGATCCAACAATAGTGGCAAGAGCAACGACATATTCTGGAAAAGTAGTGCGCATTGTCCATGTTTTCTGTGATGAAGCACTTGTCGTGAATGCTGAACACTGCAACACAATTTTAAAAAAAAAACAGTCATGTAGATGTTAATTTGATAAAATTATGCAAATCCATAATTAAAAACTGACAACTGAATACCAAATTGAACCATATAAGATGTGTAAAATTTCCAAACAAAGTAGAACCTGGCGGGCACCATTTCCAATGCAAGGTTGGCTGCTAGAGAACTCCCATTGACTAGGAAAAGAAGCAGTGTTTGAAGAGAGATGCATAACACTGAAGTCAACTTCTCCAACAAGCCCTGATATATATACCAACAAAGTTTATGAGTTAAAAGACATGGCAAACTTTCAACCTAAAACTAAGGCTTAAAGGGAAACGATAAATTATTATGACTTAGATACGCGTGTGCACCAATTGAAAGGACATTTATATGCTAGAGTTAAAGAGCCATGGAATAGTCAATTCGTCACTTGGCTATTTTTGAGGTAAAATGAGGATGTGATTATGAAGGAAAGGAAAAATCAAAGCATTGTAACCATATTTCAAGCCTTCATTAGTTAAAAACTTGAAATGTGAGGAAGAAGCCTAAAGTCCAATTACCTTGAGAGCAGACAAGAAATAAGCGTAAAACTAAGGTTTAGTGTTGCCTTCAACTTTAGAATCGGCACAACTTATAAATACATCTTATAGCCAGAATTAAAAACAAAATATAAGACCAACAAAACGCAAAAATCCAAGAGAATGAGCATAAGAGCTAACCGTATAAAATTCCCAACAGGAGAGCACAGACGATGGCCATTACCACAACCCATATCAAGGCGCTTTTGATCCGTTTGCCAATGCTCCTTCACAGAGATAAAACAAATAAATAATAATGATGATGATGATGATGATAGCCTCCAAATAATAAATAAAATCTTTTCAGGAAGAAACTAGAAACTCAAATTCAAAGCAATTACTTGTCCTGGTCTCCTTCGTAGTAGAACATGGCGAAAGGAATAACGAAGAAGACGAGCACAGCATCGGCGATATAGATAGCGAGCCATAGATCCTTCATCGGCAATGTGAGGTTACAAGCGCCATTATACAAAGCGTGCTTGCAGGCCTGCCGGTTAGCGACGTCGGCCGGTAACATCAAAATAGAGATCAACGCAATGGAAAGGCCGAAAACGACGACAAATTTAGGAAAATACGCCTGATTCTTATCATCAGGGTGCTGGTAATTAACCAGAAGGTACACATTGAAGATGAATACAATGACACAGACGACTATAGCGACGATTACGAGAGCGAGATTGAAATCGCCCATCGTTAACGAGCTCCCGATTCGAAACCAGTACGAAATCGAATCGAAGAGATCGAAGGAAAGCAAAAATCGGGCGTCCTCTTCGCTTTCGAAATTCGAAAGGGAGCTTCGCGGATCTGGCTCGTCTCGGGGAAGTGGAGAAAAGGGGAAAGGGAAATAGGGTTAGATTCCGAAATTCCGATGACATTGTTTGTTGAGAAGCGAGTCTTGGGCTGGGAGGAGGAAATTACGGTTTTGTCCTTTGAGGAAAGATGAATTTAGGATCAGACAAAGTTGACAACGAGGGGCGTAGGGGTATTTGGGTAAAATGGAATATTTGGTCGGACAGAAATAAACGTTCCGTCAAGTTCTGTTTTCTCATAGGGGAATGGCAATGAGAAAGGAAAATCGAGACGGTTTCTACTGCGGAAGCGGCTGGGCAATATGGCTTGTGATGACGGGGCAATCCCCGCTGCTCTAGGCTTTTTTTTTTTTTTTTTTTCCTTTTCTTTTTAATTATGACAAATATATTAATTTATATGACTCAATTATTTCACATTGCCAAAGCACTTACTTCAGCTATAATTGACAAGTATGATTGACCAAGAGGTCAGAGGTTCAAATCCATCCACTCCCAAATGTTGATGTATAACCAAATTGGTTTTTAGTTTTTTGAAATTAAGCTTATAAATCCTCCCTCCACCTATACATTTCTTTGGTTTTGAATTTGTCTAAAAACTCTAATGTCTCATTAACAAAAATGAAAATCATTGTAAAGAAATTAAGAAAAAATAAGCATAATTTTGAAAAATCAAATGTTTATCAAAACGGTGCCTAAATTACGAATTTTGGCATTATATATTGTACTAAAATATCTTAAATTCAAATTTATACCCTATATGTTGTTGAATTTTTGAAAAATTGCAAATTGTGGTCTAAACTTTAGAAAGATGTTTGTGATATTAAAAAAAAAAATAATTCATGAATCTATTGGACATGAAACTAAGACTCAAAATTTGAAGTTTAAGAATCTATTGACACTTTTTAAAGTTTGGAGATGTTATGTACAAATTTAAAAGTTTAGGTCTCGTTTGATAACCATTTCGTTTTTTTGTTGTTGGTTTTTGAAAATTAAGCTTACAAACACTACTATTTTGTGTTTCTTTGTGTTTTTTATCTACATTCTTCTCATGTTTTCAAAAATCAAGTCAAATTTTTAAAACTAAAAAAAATAGTTTTAAAAAGAACAAAACTTGGTTGCATACCGGTATATAACATCAAAATGTTGGCTGCATACTGGTATTCATTATTAGTTCAAATTAATCACTTTAACAAACAGTTTTGTTCAATTTTTTTCTTCTAAAAAGAAAAAGTTTTGTTCAATTTTTTAAAAGTCATCCAATTTTCATTAAACTCATTAATTTCAAGAAAAGTCAAAACTTGCACAAAATAAGCATGATGAATACAAAAAAATCAATCATTTAATATGTCTTCCAACTCATAAGTTTTAACAAAAATCAATCTTTAGGATTGTTTTTTATAATTAATTTAGAAAAATATATTTACGTAGGTAAGTATATGTATATATATATACGTAAAACTATTCTTGAAATGTAAGTCTATTGAAAGATAAAATTGTAACGCTTAAATGTTACAAAATATTTTATTCGAGTTGAAGACAGGTTAATATGAGCATGTGCATAACTAGGTGGGATATGACTTTCTTGAGGTCAAATGTTCAATTTTCCACCTATCTTACTAAATTTTTTTTTTTTTTAAAGCAAATTTAAAATATATATTTTACAATATTTATCCAAGTTCGTAATCAAGTTGGATGAAATTTGGAAATTTATATGGTAACATTTGATTTTTCCTTAATTTATTTAGGCTAAATTATATAGAATATTCTTACGCATCGGATTAGTTTTAATTATACTTCATCTTATATTTATCCAAGTTCGTAATCAAGTTGTATGAAATTTGGAAATTTATGGTTACATTCGATTTTTTCTTATTTTATTTAGGCTAAATTATATAGAATATTCTTACGCATCGTATTAAGTTTTAATTATACCTCATCTGTGGTAAATATCTGCAGCCGTTTTCACATCGATGAAAGGTAGGATGAGAATTTGATGTCATTCCTTAATATGTCTCGTCCTAATTTTATGATCAATTAGTTATTAGAGAAAAGCTCCAGAATTTTTACATTGATTTTGAGAGGGAATGACAGTAAAGAAAAACAACACTTTTTGCTATTTCAGAAAAAAAAAAAAAAACAAAAAAAAAAACAAAAACAAAAACAAAACATTTTGTTGTTTTTTCTGTCAAATCCTAAAAATATGGAACGATAGAGTTCAATTATTAAGATAAGGTTCTGTTTATTTAATTATTATTTTTTTAGTTCAGATAAGAGTTATGTTTAGATTTTAATAGAGCAACAAACAAAAGTTAATTTGAGTCCATTTGAAATACTTTATAGTTTAAGTGTTTTTTAAGAATTTTGTTAAAAAAAAAATGTTTTTTAAAAATCTTTTAAACATTTTGTATACAAGTTGTTTAGAATTTAAATACTCATATGTTTGGTTACATTTTTTTTTTTTTTAATAACAAACTATTATTAAAACGCCTTAAGGGCAAGCGATGGCATGGTCAGAATCGACCACATTACACATCCAATTCGAAATAGGATAAACCCAAGTCTCATTTAAACCTATTTCTCTTGCTTTTTTAGCTATTGCATCAGCTACCTCGTTTTTTTCCCTAGAAATATGCCTATATTTTATTTTAGTAAAAAACAATAGGGAAAAAATCAATTTTGACCCTCAACTTTGCAAGTTGTATCAATTTTAACCTTAAACTTTCAATTTTATCAAATTGAACCCCAAACTTAACAAATCGTATCAATTTGAACCTCCAACTTGCATAAATGTTACAATGTGGACTTTTGGTCAACTTTTCATTTGAATTGCTATCAAAACATGTAATTAACAATTTCCTTTTATTTTTTTTAAATTCACATTGCATCTGAGTTAATGTTTTGTAAGAAATTTGTTGGAAAAACTCTTTAAGAAATCAAATATCTCAGACTATTCTTCTTCTTATTATTATATATATATAAAAAAAAAATCACAGTGTTATTGACAACAAGAAAAATCTAGCAAAATTGATAAATAAAAAACTCGAAATTTCTTCATTCCCGTTTCCTAGATTTGTACATTTTTCTAATTAGCAATAAAAAAAAACATTAAAAGAAGGAAAAAAATCTCACAAAGTTCTTGGCAACAAGAAAAAAACAGCGAATATTTAAAGATAAAAAAACGTCCAAAATTTCTTTGCTTTCGTAGTAGCAAAACAACTCTCATAAAACCCTCAACAACAAGAAAAAATCATCTAAAATAGAGTTTCTTCAATATTTTATTTATAATAAACTAATTCAGGTGCAGTGTGAATTAAGAAAAAAAGAAGAAATAATCAATTACGTACGGGGTTCAAACAGAAAGTTAATCAAATGTATACATTGTAACACTTATGCAAGTTTGGGGTTAAAATCGATACGATCTGATAAGTTTGAGGTTCAATTTGATGAAATTGAAAATTCATAGTTAAAATTTGATGAAATTGAAAGTTTAGAGTTAAAATTGATGCAACTATATTTGGGACCAGATGTTTTCAACTAAGATTCGACCTCATTCCATGATTCTGAATGTTTTTTAGGCCCTCTAAATTTCTAGATTTTCGCAATTCCGGTCAACATTTTTTTTTTTTTTTTGAGTACATCAACATTTGGGGGAACATTTGGGGGTGGGGGATTCGAACCTCTGACCTCATGGTCAAGGATATTTGTCAATTATCGCTGAGCTAAGCTCGTTTTGGCAATTCTCGTCAACATGCTAACAAACTTTGTTTATAATAAATAAATGTTTGATTACATTTAGTCATAAGTATATTTATACGCAAGTTATAATATAACATACCAACAAACTCTTTTTAAAAAATTTATTTTCAAGTATTTTCTCAAAATGATTTATTTATCAATCTCATTTTTTAATAAGTTATTTTTAATGGTTGTCAAACACTAGAAAATGTTTTTAAATGGTATATATATATATATATATATTTAAACACTTGAAAAGTTAAACCGAACACATCTTTATTTATTTTTTTGTTTATTAACTTCTCAAACACACTCATTATTTATTTGTTTGTTTATTAACTAGTTAAAAAACACGCGAGGCGAAGGATAATTAAAATCTAACAAACATTTAGGGTCCGTTTGGAATACATTTTAATTTAAATGTTTTTCAAGAATGTATTTTTTAAAAAACATTTTGTATAAAATTTGTTTAGAGTTTAAACACACATATGTTTGGTTGCATTTACTCACAAATGTTTTTCTACACAAGTTATTGTTTATTTAAAAGTTTTTTTTAGAAGGTTGGTTTCAAATGTTTTTCTCAACATGATTTATTTATCAATCTTATTTTCGAATAAGTCGTTTTTAATGGTTGTCAAACACTAAATTTTTTTTCAAAATGATTTATTTTCAAAATTAAACCGTTGGAAAGTTAAACCAAACACAATGTAAAAAAATTAATCGACAAGGGATGGCGAATGAAACCAATTAGTAAAATTTGTTCTTCAATATAACTTGCACTTCAATACAACATAGGCACAAGCCAACCATCAAATTTGACATATGGAATGAAATAAATAAAACGAAAAAAAGGCTAAAAAAATATTAAACGAGACTATATAAATCTTCCTTCTAATCATTGAATTCACAATCAACCCACAAATTTTAATTCCTCCCGTGGTTACATCTAACAACACCATACCAATTGAGAAGCGCGTTAGTTCATGTCGTGCTCGCAACCCTAAGTTAATAAGCTCATTGGAAAAAAAAATGATATCAATCTTGAAGCTATATATTTAGGCTTGCTCGAAGCTTATACCAACCTTTCTTGCAGGCTCCGACGATCTTCCATCCTTGTTCTGAAAGTGAAAATGATTTAAATGCCGTTAAGCTTCGGCTCTTTTTGGCGATTGGATTGGCGTCCACGTTCCCCATTCACAAAGTAGTGCTCCAATTTCTTTGTTTTTTTTTTTTCTTTGAAAGAAAAATGAAAATTATTCAAAATGGCCCAAAAAGATTTTTTTTTTTTTTCAATATTCTTCAATCTATTTTCTCAATCTCTCTTCGTTTGTCTGCCCCTTCTTATTCCAATGGGTTTGTTTTTATACAGTTTTTCAAGGACCTAATTTTGCTAACAGATTTTAGTTTTTCTGTGGAATTTGGCTTGTTGGTTTTGCTTGGCTAGCTTTAGCTGTAGATACCTGTTATGATTTGGTAGTTATGTGTCCTATTCCGCTCTTGGTGACCGAAGTAGGTGCGTCGGTTTCAAATGATTTTTAAGAAGATTGCGAGTTTAGTCCCTTTAACTTTCAAAATTGCGTCAATTTGATCTCTTAACTTTAAGATGTGTTGAATAGATCATTGAACTTTCTATTCGTGTCAAATAGGTCCCTGGAATTTAAAAGTATATGGTAGGTTCCTTACACTTTCACTTTTGTGTCCAATAAGTCTATTGACTTTCAATTTTGTGTCTAATAAGTCCACGGTCTTATTTGACATTTTCTTAAATTCACAAGTCTACTAGATACTTAGAAGTTTAGAGTCTCAAAAGACATCAACTTCAATTTTATATCTAATAGATTGATTGATTAATTTTAAAAATTGTGAATATTTTAGGGATTTAATAGACAAAAAATTAAAAGTTCAATGACATATTGGATATTTTTAAAGTTAATGGACCTATTAACACAAAATTGAAAGTTCATAAAACTATTAAATACTTTATAAAGTTCGAAAATCAAATTAACAACTTTGAAAGTTTAAGGACTAAACTTGTAATTTAGCCTTTATGATGATAGTTTAATCATATGGGATGCTTGTGAATTTTTTAGTTCGATTGTATTGTATGAAAGAATGTTGTTTTTTTAGTCATTGAACTACATTGATAAAATACGTACGTGGTTTGATAAAATAAAATAAAATTGAATTGAAAGGTTTATTCAAATGTATTTAAATATTAAGTGAGAGTAAAACACTTTTTATTTAAAAAAAAAAAAAAGTTAAGAAAAGAGTAAGACAATATTCAGAAAAATAGTAAATCGACAACATAAACGTAAGAGAGAGTAAGACAATTTTATGTTATCATTTAGTCTTAAAAACACTTTTTATTAAAAATAAATAAAATTGAGAGAGTAATACAATAGTCTAGCACTACTTGACATGTACTCTTAATGCAGAAGTTAGAGGTTCGAATTTCACACCCCAAATATTGATGTATTAAAAAAAAAAAAAAAAGACAACAGTATCTAGAAAAAACAGTAAAATTATAACATAAAATTTATTCTATATTCGTATGTGCCTTTGTTTTAACTTTTAAATATTTTTAATTGGTTATGTAATTGAAAGATAAATAATAAGGAGACAAACAAGAAAAAGTTAAAATAGGCAGTATAAGATGGTTTTAAAGAAATCAATAAGTGGGTGAAGAAAACAAGGAACAAAAATGGTGGAAGAAGAAGGGATCAAAAGAAAAAAAATGGTGGAAGAAGTTTACTCCCTAATATTTCATTTGATATAAATATTAATTGCAATCAATTAGAAGTTTTTTTTTTTTTTTAATTAAATAAACTTCATTAATGCAAAGAGAACGGAACATTTACCACCCTAGAGAGGAGGTTTGACAGATTGGGCCCAAACTGGCCCATAAAAAAAAATTCGGAAGAAGGATCCAAAACCCATATGTTACACCCAAAAGTCCCGATAGAAGCAGAGCGTGCCAAATTGTGGGCGTCGACGTTTTGAGAACGAGGGATGTGGGCAAAGGAGATGAACTCAAACTCAGCGGCCAGACGTTCGATTTCCTCGACTAAGAACGAGATCTCCGATAAATCAGCATCAGATTTGTTCAGCAGATTAACAACACTGGTAGCATTAGAGACGACAACCATCGGCGGAATATCCAACTTTTGGCTCGAAGCTCTCACAGTAGGTAAGCTTCTAAGACCTTCGAGGATCGCCCTCATCTCCAACATTTTAACAGACCAATTGCCTACGATTGCCTTGAACCCTAAGCATATAGTAGAACCGGAGGAGTCACGCACTAACCAACCGACCCCCCCTCTGTTTTGAGAATCAACACAAGAGGCATCAACGTCGAGCATCCAAGTACTGGGGGCCGACGGGATCCATTGGGATTGACTCATCTAGGTCTTCGATCTTGAAAGCTTCCTGGAATCGGCTTCCTGTAATCAATTATAAGTTACTTTTTAATCCAACTGACTAATAAACAGTAATAACCTTTTGATCTATTTTAGAGTCAGTCGAAACATTTGTGGGAGGCATTTCTTCTCGAACTAAGATGTTGTTAGCCTATGTGGGACACACTTCTATCTAGATTTCAAAGTGTCTCATGGTGCGAGCATGAGTAGCTAACATGTATGCTACTTCATTCTCATCTCTTAGAGTAAGCAAAAACCCCTTGATGTGTTGAATCGTGAAGAAATGCTTGAGTTTTGAGGTGGATTCCAAACAATTTTAGAATCCACCTCCCCCAAACTGGTGATATGATTAACTCCAATGCTAATCGAACTCCATCGACCAGTGCCTATGTTTCTGCCTACTATACTGAGCACCTTGAATCTCTGATGATCGTGTCGGAGCCTATTTCCTCATTGGCTACAACTGCACCCACATTCTACTTGAAATGGTTGTGGGGCAGTGGTGTTCACCTGGTGAGTTGGGTATATTCAGTATGTCTTGCTCTCTCATGGCCTTCATTTCATTTCGCTTGGACCTCCATATATTCAGATATGTATATTGATGTCCAATCAATTAGGTCGTCTTACTCATAATAATTCTCGTGTCCTTGAACAACTGCTCTATTTTGTTTGTTGCATACAACCCATAAAATTGCCACAAATATAGACAAAACGTTTGAATGGAGCATCTTTTGAACCCTACAAAAAAAGATCAAGAGGATTATCAAAATGGTTATTGATGAGAGATTGTACTACGCTCCAAGGACCCAGTGCTTCTTTACCTAATTTCTTACACTCCCACATGAAGCAATGTTTCATTTTCCTGTCCACACATGAGACATCAAGGATCACAGTGAGTACGTCGGTTGACAAGATTCATCAAAAAAGGTAGAATATCATGAATAGCCCACCAAGCAAATATCTTAATTTTATTATGGATGTTTAGCATCTATAATGTCTTCCACCAATTGGAACTATAAGAATAAAAAAAACGAGGACTCCTATTGAAGTTCATCCATTGTTAGTTTGTAGGCACTCCATATTGTATATTTTTCTCTTTTGTCATAGGGTCCGAAAAAATTAACTGAGTGGCTATCACCTGCAATTATAGAATATCTTGAATTTTTTCCACATCATCATGCACAAAAGTATTTGTTAGCAAACTTATATTACGTTGGATTGTTAACGAATATTGGTTAAACTGTCATTGCAATACAAGAAGGAAAAGAACACGCTTTGAGCCCAAAAAATGATTTGAACTCGAATCATGACTAAAACATTAATGTCGATAAAGATATTGAGACAAAAATTTACAGATATATATTGATAAAATAATGTTATCAACAAATATTATTGTAATTTAATAATTTTATTAACAAAATATTTAAATTAATAAATAAGTTATTTTTACTGTCTAAGTTTTTTTTTTTTTTTTTTTTTTAGAAGATACTGTCTAAGTTATAATTATAAATTATATTATTAGTATTTATATTTTTTTCGGTGACTACATGGTGATTTGAACCCTTTTTTAAAGACTGAATTTATACTTCTAATTTCATTTAGCCAGATTTGTATGGACGATTCGGTTTTTATTTACGCGTGTTATTTTCTTTAGATGATTGAAGCATTTAAAATATAATAAATAAATGGTTTGTTAAATTAGAAAACAACCAGCAGGTTTGCCCGAGAGGTTAAGGGGGAAGACTTAAGATCTTCTGCACATAAGTGCGCGTGGGTTCGAACCCCACAGCCTGCAAATTTTATTTTTCTTTTTGTTTTCCTCTTTCTTTCTGCTCTGCCCAATTATCTTATCTTATCTTACTATCTTAAAAAGTGGCTTAGAAAAAGAATAATTTTTGGACAATTTTGTCCAAACTCTTATAAGATAATTCCATATATGTCCCTCTCAATCTCTTCCTCTCCCTACCACCCCACATTAAGTTTCTTTCCCTTCTCATTCATTCACCCTTCTCCCACGTGAAATGGATGAAATATGAAAAGCCACTAAGAAATATGAAAAGTTTTGCTTCTTAATTATATGAATTAATTCTAAAATTAACGTTCTTACATTTAATTAGGTTTTAAAAAAAAAACATTTAATTAGGTTTAATCTAATGGTGTAATATGAAAAGCATTGGAATTTCAAAAGTTTTGCAACTTCTCTCGTTCATACAACTATAAAATGGTTTTCTTTGACTCACTTCCTACAACAAATTGAGTCTTATGATCTCTTTTACATATTTACATATTGTACTATGTACTATATGCATATTCTTTTTATAATAAAAGAATTGCATAAATAGAACCTACGAAGAAGAGCTATTGAAGCAAAGAAGTTCGCCTAATAAGGAAGTTCACACCTTCACATGTCAAAGTTGTCATCTTCTTGCACCTCGAGCCTTGGTGTGCAATTTTATTATCATCCCTCTTCGTATGTGAAAAAATGGGAATTATTATGTATTGTGATAGTTTCTTGATTTCATGCACTTTAGTAGTTTAGTTTGGATTTCGATAAAATCTTTATTATCTTATCATAGTAGAGAAACAAAAGAGAAACTATCAAATTCAACCAAAATCAGATGTTGATTATTTGAATAGATCATCGTCAAACCTTCACGAATGACACGCATCTCTGATACTTTAGTTGTCTTTATTTTTTTCTTCCTCAATTCATTATTTTTAAGGTTTATAAATTGTGTGATAGAACTATAACATTTCAATATTTTTTTAGGGTGTTGAGTGATGTTGTTTAGATTGTGGATAATAGTTAGAAGTTTTTTTTTTTTTTTTATGTTTTTCCCTTTCTTTTCAATTTATATATATGTCATTTACATTAATAATCAATTAACTCAAGTTATTTCTCAAAAAATAATAATAATAATAATAATAGTTAATGACTTAAATTAATTGATCAACCATTCTACAATTGTTACATCATTTCATCAAGTCATTGAAATGATTTTATTCTTTATTATTTTTTTGTAATTGGTTTTATTCCTTAATTTAAAGCTAGAGAATACGTATTCTTTAATATTTTTCATTTTCCATTTTAATATACATTCAGATTAATAATCAATTAACATAGATGATACTCCTTCCTCTTATTACTCTATTTTTGTCAAGGCCACTAAAACAATTTTTTCTTTAATTTAAAGCCACACAAATGTCTTTTTTTAAAAAAAGAAATTCAACCATTATTACACTATTTTCACTCTACCACTAAAACGTTTTTTTTTCTTTAATTTTAAGATATATCTTATTTACATTAATTAATAATCAATAATTTTAAAATAATTTCTACACTCTCTACTCGCTTACAGGGGCCTAATCTTTTTTTTTTTTTTTTTTAACGTGAATTATTGAAAGTTGTGTTTTTGGAGATGATAAGAAATGCAATTCAACCATAAACATCTTGGTCATTGGAACGAGCTTTATGCCAGTTGAGCTATGCTCATGTCGGCACCTTTCCAAAATAATTAGAGTTTCAAAGAAAGTGTTACTAATAAAAAATTTGTTAAAATAAATACCAAAATATAAAAGGAGAGTAACTTAGGTATTAAAACACACGGGCATGAATGAAGACATACTCATTTATTATAATAACATTTTATTTGACCATTCAATTTTATTATCTTTAATATAGTTGTTTATTGATTGGTTAAATTACAAATTTTGTTCTTTATGGTTTGGAAAAATTTAGAAGTTGGTCTCTATAGTTTTTAAAAGTTAGAATTTCATTCACATGATTTGATAAAAACTCAAAAATACTTCCTGTTGTACATAGTACCATGACAATTAGCAATCCATGTGCTAATAAGGTGGTTTTGAGTAGTAGGAAACTCAATCTATTAATGTCTCCTAATAGTAGCAGGAATTGTTTATAAAGTTTTAGGGAAAAATACACTTTTGGTCCCTAAGGTTTGGGTTAAGTGACACTTTGGTCCCCGAGTTTTCAAACTCAACAAAAATACCCCTGAGGTTTGAGATGAGGAGCAATTTGGTCCCTGCCGTCCATTTTTCTGTTAAACCCTAACAGTTTGCTGACGTGGCATCATTATTTTAATTAAAAAAATGAATTTTTCATTTTTTTAAATAAAAATATATAAAAATATTAAAAACATTATTATTTTATTATTATTTTTTAAATTCTCTCCCTTTCTTCTCCATCTTCTTTCTTCTTATCTTCTTTCTCCCTCCATCTTCTTCCTTCCCCCTCCCATCTTCTTCAGCTCCGGTGGCCGGCCGCCGCTGGCTGCCGACGAATGGCGGTGGCAGCGACAGCGGTGGCCGAAATTTTTTTTTTTTGGACTTCTTTCTTCTTCTTGTCTTCTTCCTTTCTTCTGATTTTTTTTTTTTTAAAAAGAGAGTTTCGGGGAGGAGGAGCTCCCTTTAAAAAAAAAAAAACAGAAGAAAGGAAGAGAAATAAGAAGAAGAAATAAGGCCAAAAAAAAAAAAAAAATCTGGCGACCGTCGCCGCCGTTCGTCGGCAGCCGGCGGCGGCCGGCCACTGGAGCTAGCTGAAGAAGATGGGAGGGGGAAGGAAGAAAATGAGAAGAAAGAAGATGGAGAAGAAAGGGAGGGAATTTAAAAAAAAAATAAAAAAAATAATATATTTAATATATTTATATATTTTATTTAAAAAAAAAATAAAAATTAATTTTTTTAATTAAAATAATAGTGCCACGTCACCGTTAGGGTTTAACAGAAAAATGGACGACAGTGACCAAATTGCTCCTTATCTCAAACCTCAGGGGTATTTTTGTTGAGTTTGAAAACTTGGGGACCAAAGTGTCACTTAACCCAAACCTCAGGGACCAAAAATGTATTTTTCCCAAAGTTTTATCAAATGATAGAGATGAAATTCTAACTTTAAAAACCATACAAATTGAATTCTAACTTTCTCCAAACCATAAAAATCAAATTTGTAATTTAACCTTATTAATTTAAGATTATTATTGATTTCAGTCGTTAACAGGTAAATTTATATTCACACGTACAACGCACGTTGATATTTTCTAGTATTGTAAATGTAAGGTTTTTGTTTATCTTTTTATCTCCATTTATTTTCTTTTTGGAATATGGCAAAAAGCATCATTTTACGACGAGGCAACAATTTCTGCAATAAATAAAACGTTTCAAGTTTATTTTGATTCCAAATTTATTTATTGATTTTTTTGTTTATTTTATTTTATTTTCTCAACTTTTAGAACGTCTATCTTGATTCTTAGTTTTTTTTTTTTTTTTTTTAAAAAAAAAAAAATTATTTCTTTTTATTTGTTTTATTTTGATTATTATGTTTCAAGGTGTCTATTACAATTTTTAAACTTTTCAAATATAACTATTTTAGTTATTGTCATTATTTTATTTTTAATAAGTTAATAACACGATTTTGAACATGTATCTAACATATTAAGGCGAGGATGAATTCGAACCACACATTGTTTGGGGCATAATATTAGATAAGTGAATATTAGGTTAAAATATGGATAATTGTAATGGGTGGCAATGTGAAGGTAAATAATTACAAATATAGCAATTTTTAAAAATATTTGCAAATATGGCAAAATTTTTGAATTAATTTTTTATATTCCTAAATTGCCCCTGTGTGCCAATCTTCTTCTTTTTTTCTTTTTTTTTTTTTTTACTGATAGAAAGTCTTTTTATTACTGATAGATTCTATCAGTGGTAGAAAAATTTTCTATCAGTGATAGAAAGTTTCTATCACTGATAGAATAAAGTTTCTATCAGTGATATTTCTATCACTGATAGATTCTATCAGTGGTAGAAAAATTTTCTATCGGCGATAGAAAGTTTCTATCACTAATATTTCTATGACTGATAGATTCTATCAGTGGTAGAAAAATTTTCTATCAATGATATAAAGTTTCTATCACTGATAGAATAGAAGATTTCTATCACTAATAGAAACTTTTTCTATCAGTGATAAAAGATTTCTATCACTGATAGGTTCTATAGTGATAAAAAAACTTTTTATAGAAAATCATAGAAAAACTTTTGATAAAAAATCTTTCTATCTCCGATAGAAATCTTTCTATCACATATATAATCTATAAGTGATAGAAAAACTTTCTATCACCGCTAGAAAAGCTTTCTATCAGTGATAAAAGATTTCTATCACTGTTAGAAATTTTTACTATTCTATCAGTGATAGAAAGATATTCTATCAATGATAGAAAACTCTTGATAGAAAATCTTTCAATCCCTGATAGAACCTATCAGTGATAGAAATCTTCTATCACTTATAGAAATTTTTTCTATGAGTGATAGAAAAAATTTCTATCATTCATAGAAAATTTTTCTATGAGTGATAGAAAAACTTTCTATCTCTATCACTGAGACTAATAGAAAAACTTTTTGTGAGTTATAGAAAATCTTTCTATCACTGATACTTTTCTATCAGTGATAGAAGATCTTTTGTTTCTATCAGCGATGGTGATACATGGTGAAATCGAGCATTGAAAAATAAAGCAAAAACGAACAATTATAGAAATCAAACACTGAAAAGCAAAAACCAAACACTGATAGAAAACCAAATGACAACAACCAAACACTGATAGAACACCGAACAAGTGATAGAAAAATATCTATCGCCGATAGAATCTATCAGTAGTAGAAAAATTTTCTATCATATGATAGAATCTACACTGATAGAATCTATCGGTGATAGAAAATCTTTCTATCACTGATAGAATCTATCAGTGATAGAAAAACTTTCTATCAGTGAAAGAAAATCTGGAGGGGTATTTTAGTAAATGCAACACACAAACTATTAGATTTTGCCATTTTTGCAATTTTTTTGTGGGTTGCTAGATTTGCAATTATTTTGGCCCATATTGCTATTCTTGCAACCGGCCCTTAAAATATTATATAGCAAAAATCAATTAGATTATTTTTTACCATTTGTGGATTATAATAGATATTTTAGAATAGACTAAAAACGATCGTTATTTTAGATTTGGTTAATAAAATAGATATTTATAAAATTTATGAATAAAAAATAGGGAAAAATACACTTTTGGTCTCTGAGGTTTGGGTTAGGTTTCATTTTAGTCCCTGAGTTTTCAAACTCAACATTCTTACCCCTGAGGTTTGCATTTAGATTCATTTTAGTCCTTCTGTCAACTTTTCCGTTAACTACTCACAGAAAGCTGACGTGTCCTTTATATTTTTTTATTAAAAAATAATTTTATTTATTTATTATTATTATTTCTTATTTTTAATTAAAAAAAACATTTTTAATTTCTTTTCCTTTTTCCTCTCTCCTATCTCTCTCCTCCCTCCTCTTTCTTCATCTCTCTCCCTTTCGTGAACAAGCAAGGCCCACCCAACAACAAAACCCTCACTGGAAAAAAAAACCCTCCCTCCGTTTCTCTTCTCCGGTAGCACGACGAACCCACAACGATGCGCACAACAATCATGCGATTTTAGCAGACTCAACGACCGACTCTCCCTCTGTTTCTCTTCTCCGGCGACCGATGAACCCACGGAGACCCACAACCATTTCTCTTCTCCTCTGCGCGACACCCCAACGATTTCAACATGATTTTTCGATTCCGGTGGCCTTCGACGGAGTTCCCTGTTCCCGAAAAAACACAGACACAAAAGTGAGAGTGGGTTTCCCAGATTTGTGTGGGTATGCCTTTGACGAAGTCTTGCGCGGCGACTGAGCGTGGTTTCCCATATCTGTGTAGTCCAGTGCGACGATTCTTGGTTATCCCAGATCTGGGTTTCCTAGATGTTGTGTAGTTAGATGAGCAAAAATCCGAGAGAGAGAACCCAGAGGAAGAGAGGGAGGAAAGCGACAGTCGTGGGTCTCTGTGGGTATCCCAGATCTGGGTCACTGTTTTTTTGTGAGCATGGAGGAAGGTTTTGATTAAAAAAATGGAAAAAAAGAAAGGAGAAGAAAAAGAAGTTGGAAGGAGGAGAAAAAAAGCATAAAAAAGCAAAAAAAAAAAAAAAGAAACGTTGATACCGGTCGCCGGCGACGGCGGCGCCGACCGGTGGTGGCAGCGGTCGGAGGCGGCCGACTGCTGGACTGGAAGAAGAAGAAAGAGGAGGATGAAGAAGAAAGAAGAAGAAGGAGGAAGAAAGAATAACAAAAAAATAATAATTTTTTTAGTAATTTAATATTATTTTTATTTTAAAATTTAAACAAATTATTTTTTAAATAAAAATTAGGTGTCACGTCAGCATTCTGTTAATTTTTAACGGAAAAATGGATGGAGGGACTAAAATGAAACTAAATGCAAACCTCAGGGGTAAAAATGTTGAGTTTGAAAACTCAGGGACCAAAATGAAACCTAATCCAAACCTCAGGGACTAAATGTGTATTTTTCCCTAAAAAATACAATCAACCTTAAAGTTCAAATACCAAATTGAGATTTTAATCTCAGAGTTAAAAGAAGTAAAATGAGATCTTTCTTTTTTGTTCTTGTACCTCTAAAAAATAAGCAATAAAGTGAGTTAAATTATACCAATTGAGTCATGCTCTTGGCAAACTAACTACAAGTTTTAGTGTCAAATATATTAAAAAAAAAAGTAAGAAAAAAAAAACTTACAAAACTTTGATAAAATAGATTATTTTCATACATTTATGTCAAGTTTCTTTAATCGTTTTTTTTAAATTAAAAAAGACACATATGGAGAAACTATGAAGTCAATTTTCCTTGCCAACTTTCCCCATAATAAACAAAAACAAGTCATGGATGAAGAGTATATGTCTAAATGTCCTGTTTGTTCTTACTCTATGTCTCAATTTAAGCAAGAAAACCAGTTACAATATGACAAATTATAATGTGACAAACACACATAAAAAAAGAAACATGTTTAGTGGAAAATATTAATTTTCAACAAAAACAAAAGGTTAAATTATATTTGGTCTAAAAGCTTCGATTTAGTTTTTATGGTTAGGGTTTTGTTTCAATATAATGTAGTTTCAGAAGTTTAAATCCGGTTCCTCAAATCATCCTTATTATTATTATCATACCGACACCTTTTTTTTTTGTTTTTTTTTTTTTTTGTATTGAGTTGATGATTTCTATTTATGGTTTTTAAAGTCAAAGTGAAAAAATATAATGAAATATGTGAGTTTTTTAAATTGGTAAATATAATTTACGGGCCATTTTGTGCAGTTTAGCCAACCCAAAGGATTGGACTCGATCTTTTAAAACTATAAGATTGAATTGAAAATTTTAAATTTATAGTGATCAAATTGAAACTGTGCTCAAACTATTTGGATCAATTTTGTAATTTAACCCAAATATATATATATATATATATATATATATATATATATATATATATATATTTTACTTCTTCCATACAAATTTTCTTATTTTGCAATAAGCCATTCTTTAACTATTAGGTAGTTGATAAATTGATTTTTATTTTTTAAGAACAACCAACGTAGAGGCGATGATTCAAATACCTAGGTAAATACATTGTTTTATTATTATTTTTTTTAAGTTAATGTCTTTAACCAATTAAGTTATGTTTGGATTAAAAGTAAATTTAGTCACTTTTTCATGTCCTAAAGTAATGGGTGAATCTCATTTTGGTTTGATGAACTGTGAGTTCAAATTCCAAAATGTTTGCTCTAGTCTTTAAACTTTCAAAAAGTGTCCATTTTGGTCTCTACTGTAAAGACTCGACAAATTGGTGATGTGTGGTCTTCTATGCTGAGATAAATAGGCATCCACTTGGTCATTGATTGGTTAAATAAATTGTCAAATAAGCAAGCCAATATATTGATTTTAAGTGGATTTGATTTTTTTTGAGTCAAATTAGGTCGGATCACATAATATGTGACTTCGATTATATTGTTATTGGAGGGAATGGTGTCACAAGTGAGCTCAAAAAGGAAATGGTCGATATCAAAATTGTGTCAAGAGATAAACCCGACGAAACTGAGATATGATTTTCAGATTCCTTGGTTGAATCTTTGTGTCTTCTTGTTCAAAAATAGGACTTGGATTGGGAAGGAAAAGAAAAGAGGAGACGATGGTGATAGAATTGAATTAGACAAATTATTAAGTTATCTTAGTGCAATGTTCTGGGTAGTTTTACATCGTTAGATGTATATCTTCAAATTTGTTTGTCTCTAGTAATCGTTTGATACAAAATCAATGTATTTTTACAATTCATTCAACAATGTAAAACTATCCGAAGCATTGGATCGGAAACACCTAATAATTTCTCGTTGAATCAAGGGTGTATATGGAAACAAAGTTTTGAAGAGGAAAGCATATATGTTAGGGTTTTGACATTTTACCAAGCATGGCGAAAGCATGACAAAAGTACACAAGTGGTGAAAAAAAGTAAAAGAACCGATCGAGAAGACACACTTTTTTTTTTTTAATAAAATTTTTAAATACACCCAATTAAGTCAAAACTAATTTACTTGTAATCAATGTATTCAATGCTCGTCGACATGTCAACATTTCCATCAACATTTTCATATTTTCATGAATTCAACATCGACATGAGTGGTGAATCAACATTTTCATTATACTGTAAAAAAAAAAATCGAATCAAAATAACAACAAAATGTAACTAACGTGGAAATAATATTTTTATTAAGTATTTTAACTTGTGTGTTTAAAATGTGGAAATAATGTTTATAATAAATAATATTACTTTTTTTTTTTTCGTTTCAATTATTTTTCCAAAAATATCTATCGACATTTTGTCGATATTTCCATGGACATTTCCATAAGGTTGAAACCTCGACATTTCCATCAACATCAACATTTTGACCCTTGCTTATAATATGTTTATATTTGTTGGGTTAGCTTGAGAGAGATTTATAATGTCATACAAACAATAACTCTATAAATGAAACAAATTATAGATGTGAATATTAGAATGAGATTACTCTCTCATTCTATCTCACTTATTTCTCTCTTTGTTTGCACTTAGGGGGTGTTTGGGGTACTGAATAGGTTATAACAACCCCCCTTATTATAACCTATTCAATGTTTGGGGCACCAACAAAAATAATTGGTGAGGTGGGTTATTTTAACCCCCGATTATTTTATCCATTTTCTACAGTAACCATTATTCAACCCACTACAGTAACTATCTCCTCACTTCTTCCATGCGACTCCTTGACTTTTCCGACGACCGCCGGCCACCGTCAGCCGACGAAGTTTCCGACGACCGCCGACGACTTTTCCGGCGATCGTCGATGACTTTTCCGGCCACAAATTTTTTTTTCCATATTTCTTCTCAATTTCATTTTGAAAAATGTAAAAAATAAAAATAAAGAAAAAAAAACATCAAAGGTTGCCGGAAAAGTCGTTGACAACATCGAAGGTTAATCAACTTAAAATAAAAAAACATTCAAACGAAATTATATTTACTACACTCAAGTTTATTTCAAATGATTTTATTGATAAAAAAAGAAAAAACTAATATGATTTTTGAATAAACATTTACAATTTTTATTTTGGCAATACTAAAAGTTAACTAATATGATTTTTCTATACCAAAACCTAAACTTTTTTGCTTTGTAACAAAAAAAAAAAAAAAAAGCATAACCCTAAATCAAATCAAAGTATTGTATATCATAAAAAAAAAAACTAGAAAAAGAAAACAGTCAGTTTGAACATTTGATTCAGAACCTCATGTTAAAACAGATCAACACTCCAAACACAGATTATTTTAATTGCACTCCAAACACAAATTATTTTATCCCAGACTATAATAATCTGTACCCCAAACACAGATTATTATAACCCCCAGATTATAATAATTGCCAGATTATTATAACCACCAGATATTATAACCAATTCAGCGCCCCAAACAGCCCCTTAAGGTATTTTAAATAGGGGTGTAAGTATGTCGGATCGGGTCGGTTGTACGGACAAATCGACCCGACATGGTTGTACAGACAACCCGACTTGACCCGAATCGATTCAAGTCGGGTCGGGTCGGTTTCTAATTTTCTTATTCTTTTATGCGGATGAGGTTCTGAAAGACGAAAACCCACGAACGACAAGGGCATGATGGCCATCAACCTCAAAGAAGACCCACAGCTCTTGGAAGACGAAAAGTGAACCACGAGAGCTTGGAAGAAGACAAAAAGTGAAGACGACAAAGAAGACCCACGAGAGCTTGGAAGAAGACGAAGACGGTCGGTTTCTTTTCTTCTTCTTCTTTCTTTTTTTTTTTTTGCTTCTTTCTGCGGCGACGACTTAGGCGAAAATCCACGAGACGACGAGGCGGCAACGAAGCGACGACTTACAGAGCTTCAAGGCGGCGACGACTTTGGCGAAAACCCACGAACGACGAGGCTGCGGCGACTTACAGAGCTTCAAGGTGGCGACGATTTCGGCGAAAACCCACGAGACGACGAGGCGGCGGCGACTTCGGCGAAAACCCTAAATCAGACTTCGACGACTTCGACGAGGCAGCTCTGAAACTCGTACCATTTAGTCTTTTCATTTTTCAAAACGCTCTGAACCCTTCGACTTCGGCAAAAGAAAACTTTAACGTTTTTTTTTTAAACGCGTGCGGTCTTGGGCAAAGAAGGGGACCGAACCGAACCCCTTCGATTCGGTCAGTATTTAACTTGGAAACCGAACCGAACCGGACCGGTTCA
The DNA here is from genome assembly GCA_036850905.1 of Luffa acutangula. Classification (NCBI taxonomy): domain Eukaryota; kingdom Viridiplantae; phylum Streptophyta; class Magnoliopsida; order Cucurbitales; family Cucurbitaceae; genus Luffa; species Luffa acutangula. The sequence goes on along the minus strand of CM072087.1, from coordinate 48,286,492 downwards.
GTTTGGTTCGGTTCGGTTCGATTTCTTACACCCCTAATTTTAAACACACTTGAAATGTGAGATAAGTATTATGAATCAAGAGAATGAAACAACCCAACTATGTCAAGGAGAGGGATTGTTTTTGTTTTTTTTTTTTTTTTTCTTTTATTTTTTTCTTTTTAATGAAGAAAATTAGCAAAATGAAATTTAGTAGAAAGTTTTTATTGCCGTGGATGCTTATTCATCTCAGTTGAAGTCATCAATGAAGCATTAATAATAAAGACTAAAATATTATTCTAAAAATAATAATAATAATAAAGACTAAAATAAACATAGCTTGTGTTTCAAAAAAAAAAAAATAAACATCGCTTGCTTTTAAAAACAAAGAACTTAATTTAAAAAAAAAAACTTTTTTTTAGTTTTATTTTTTTAATTATTTTTTAGAACCTTAAAGTTTAGAGATCAAGACCAAACTTAAACCCTAAATCACTTTGACCCGTTTAAACAGTTATTTAGTTTTTGAAAATTATGTTTGCTTTCTCACAATTTTCTTCCATGTTTTTTATTCAAAGTTGATTTAGTTTTTGAAAACATGAAAATGAGGAGATAACAAAATAAATAAAGTAGAAGTAGTGTTTATAAATTTAATTTTAAAAAATCAACCACCAAAAACCAGTTGTCACACCCAAAATTCAAACAATGAATTTAATTTATTATTTTTTCAAGGAAAAAAAAGGGGAAAGAAAAAGGAAAAAGAACTCTCCGCTTAATTTATCGAACCCAATGGCAGTAATAGAAAAGTTTTATTTATTTATTTATTTTGTTTGAAAATAGAAAAGTTTATACAGAAAATGAGCCGCAAAAGCAAAAACAAAAACAAACAAGGCTTTCGCCTACTCCCTCGCTCGCTCTCAACGAGCAGCGAGTTCTTTGATTCTTCCCCTTCACTTCTCTTTTCGGAATCAGAAATTATCTGCAGCGATACTTGAAATTCGAAGTTCTTCATCTTCTTCATTCGAAAGCTATGGTCGGAATGATGATGGCTGTTGATTCAAGGGAGAGGCTCGCTGGTCTGATTAACTCAACCAAGATTGCTTCGGATATACCTTCGAAACTTGCTCGTTTGCGTCAATTGAAGCATGATTTACTTCCAGAAGACCCTCTTTTACTATCTGAGCTCCTCCCGCGCATCCTTGAGCTACAGTCCGACCGCTTCAGCCCCATCCGCAAGTTTGTCACAGAGTACGCTTCCTCTGTATCTCTAGGTTAAGCTCATTTATGCGTTTGTATCTGTTTTTGCATTCAATTCATGAAACGACGCAGATGCGAGTTTTTCAGTCTCGTTTTCATGTTTTTGTTTGCTCTGATGTTGGGGCTTGGGAGCTGAATGGATTTTTTCAAATGGGAAGTGTATGAATTTCTTGCATTTCCAAAGTCGTGTTTTCTAAGCTAGAATACGGCGATTTTTCTCAGGCGTTCCGCTTCTTTTTCTCAACGACTAATCCTGCACTTCGGGTTGTCTGTTTTCTGTTTCTTTACACAAAAAAATACTTGCTCCTACGCTTGATTGGACAAGTAATTTATTACCCTACAAGGGGTTGGGTGGTATACTGGTTGTTAGCTGTATCACGCGCATGAACTATTGAATTCTAACAATCTTGGTTGTAGTTGCTTGTTGCAATTTTGAAAGACTCCTGAGATACCCATCCAGTGTTCTTTTCCAGTGTACTGGTCACGTCCCTCTGCAGTCATTGTTATTAGTGGCAGAAGGCTCATTAAATTAAGGCTACTGATACCAGTCACCTGTATAGACTTGGTATTGTTATGCATTTCTTCTGTCAATTTTGCATTTTCGAGAGAAAGATACATCGATTGATACAACTTAAGTGCCATTGATGTACCGAGCAGTCTAAAACTTATTTTTATTGATATCTTGAGTATGTCAATGAGTGCTGCTGGTTCGCCATAATTCCTACCAGAGTATATGAGTGCTGCTGGTTCGTATTAAATCCTATCAGATGTTGTGGTATTCACATAAGTATCTATTGCTCATCTCTCAATGGCATCAAAACTTATGATATAGATGTCATCTTAATGCGCTTATGAATCATTTTTTCTAGTTGGACTGTTAAAAAACTGGGCTTGATTCAGTCCTTACCAATAGAGTTAGCTTTGGGAATGGTTCTTACTTATTTAGTTGTTTTATAACTGTGTAGGATGATTGGTGAAATTGGATTCAAGCACATCGACTTGCTGCCTCAAATTGTACCCTTATTGATAACAGTTTTGACTGATGATACTCCAGCTGTTGTTCGGCAATCCATTACTTGTGCCATTGATTTATTTCGCATTAGTCTTGTAAAAATTGCAACAAAGGTAACCGTATTCTGCATTTTTTATCTGTTGCTTTTATATATAGCTTTTGTGTATAATACCAGTTCTCATCATGAACCATTCTATTATTTCTACCTCTGCGAGTTATTGAGGTTATGTTGTCCAGTCCAAATATAAAAGACCTTTCATTTTCACATTTCAGTTTTATTAGCCAACAATCGTGTATTTAAAACAATCAAACATATTGTCATTTCTCAAGCTTTAAGATACTCTTAAAGGTCATACTCACGTTCATTTTAGGTTTTTTTGGAAGTAAGCTAAGCTTCAGTGGGTAATAAAATCAACACTCTCTAAGGAGAATGTTGTAATCTCACTGTTCTAGGTTCAATTCCAATATATTACAGGGTCTATATTCCAGCGAGATAGACAATTCACTTCAATCGTTGTGGACATGGATGTTAAAGTTCAAGGAAGAGATATATTCAATAGCCGTTCATGTAAGCAAAAATTATCATGTAATCAGTTATATCCTTTTTGTACTATGTTTCTAAATACACATTTTCATGCAGGGAAATAGTGGAATGAGTTTGCTAGCTCTCAAGTTTGTTGTAGAAGTAATTTTACTTTACACACCTGATCCCAATGGCTCTTCAGAGCCTCCTGCTAGTGAAGGTAGTTGTCTTCTACATGGCTTTGCATTTCAGGTCCATCATTGCTTGAGAGGGTCGCCGTTTTTATTTATTTATTGTTTTTTTACTTTTAAAATAAATTAGATAGAATGACTTAAGTTGTCACTGACCTTTGAAAACATTTCTTATCTTGTAGAGAATTCTTTAGATTTTAATATATCGTGGCTTCGTGGGGGTCATCCTATACTCAATATTAGAGACTTATCAACTGAAGCCAGTCAAAGTTTGGGTTTGTTTCTTGATCAACTCAGATTCCCAAAAGTGAAATCTATCAATAACGCAAAGATTATTGTGCTTATTAATAGGTTATATCAATTTCCTTGCCTATATAAAACTTCATATTTAACAATTTTATTTCTATGCATTTATTTCTGAACACTTGCTGATAAACTTCTGAATCATATTAATACAGTGTGAAAGCAGTCTAATTAATTAACTAATAAATGAAAAATAGACATACAATTATCAGTTTCTTTTGAAATACAGTTCTGACTCATCATTTCTCTTTTCTATCTGTTATTAGTCTGTCAACAATTGCGAAAAGAAGGCCTGCATTTTATGGCCGAATCCTGCCTGTATTACTTGGTCTGGACCGCTCAGGCACTATCTTTAATGGGTTGCATGCTCCTGGTGTACATTATGCCTTAAAAAATGCATTTCTCACCTGCTTGAAGTGTACCCATCCTGGTGCTTTACCGGTAAATTTTCCAAACTAAAATTTAACTTCTTGAACCCCCCACCCAACAAAAAATTGGCATGCTCCTACTTGGGTGATTTTTCTGTGTATTCTGCCTTATCTACATCTTTTCCTTCCTTTAATAGACTGTTATATCTTTTCGTATGTTTTACGAGTTCTTCTACTTGTACATATCTCTTTTAGTCTGTATTAACTCTATAAAGAATATGATATTTTCTCTCAGGCGTTCCTTTGGCCATGGTTTAAAGAACCGTTGTTTAATCTGCCATTTTTTTTTACTTCCCTGGGTTGGCTGCCCAATAATCATAGGAATGAGCTATAAATCTAGTTAACTTTGAAGTTATGGGATCATGGTCAAACAAAGATGGCCGCTTAGGATAGGAAATATCATACAAGTTGCTCAATGCCAAAAGTAGCCTTGTGAAATTAGCTGTGATGTCAACAAACTAGCTTGGACACCCACAATTATTGTAAACAAAGTCCTGCAACTTTTAATTTTGATTTGTTCTCCTTGTCTAATAGTATGGTAAAGCTGCCATCAGTATTCACCTTCTTTTATGGATTGAATTGATAATAATTGTGGTCACTGTAGTGGCGGGATCCTCTAATTGGTGCTCTAAGAGAGATGAAGGTTGGGGGAGGGGCTGAGCCATCCCTTCATCAAGTTTCAATCGTTAATGGATCTGTAAAGGAGGAGCTGGGTGTTGACCATTTTACCAAGGTAAGTGCCAACTGCCAACTTCTTTGTTCCTTCATTGGTTAAATATTAAAAAATGCAGTCTTGATTAAAGGTCTGCTGCCTGAGATATGGAATACTGGCATGTGGAACTAATTAGAGCTTTTATCTTTTATAGGATGAGAAGACTACTGTTCAAGGAACTTCTGATATTATGCACAATAATTTGGGGAGGAAGAGATCTGGAGAATCAGACAGCTGTGATTTAACAGAGGATGGAAATGGGTCTGGAAAACGTGCCAGACCAACACCTAATGTATCAGAGTCTGAGGAATCATTTAAAGAAATGGAGAGGAGTACTGATGTGCCTAAACATAATGCATCATCAAGTGGAACATCTTCAACAGGAGATGTGGATACTGGACCTGCACAGCAACTTGTAGCTATGTTTGGCGCCTTAGTCGCTCAAGGAGAAAAAGCTATTGGGTCCTTACAGATCCTTATCTCTAGTATTTCTGCTGACTTGCTTGCTGAGGTTGTCATTGCTAATATGCGTTTCCTTCCTCCCCATCAGCCTGATGCAGGAGATGGAGAACTTCTGCAGAACATGTGTATAATTGGTAGTGATGCTCAAGTCAAATATCCATCATCATTTGTAGCTGATGTTCTTTCATTATCCAGCACATTCCCACCGATTGCATCATTGTTGGATTCTTCTAGGTCATTATCTGATCACATGGTAGTACAAATTTTTTCTTTCATGTCAACTTGAATTCTGGGCCATACACTCTTTGTGGTGTTTCATTATTTTCTTTGTTTGTGTTGATTATGTTAAATTAAGTTGTCATTTACATAATTTCTTTCTTTCTTTCTGTCGCTTGTTCTGCATTGTCCTCTCCTTAAATTCAATTTTCTTTTATTCTCATCCCTAGAAACCTCAAGAAGAAGGAACCCATCATGCAGTTCTTATTGTTGACAATGTTGGGACAGATCATGTTTCTGAAAATGCTACAAGGCAGACTAGTTTACTTGCTTCCAAAGCTTCTATATCTGAAGCAGAAGAAGTTTGCTCGACCATTCCATCTAGCATACATGATGTGGGCAATTTAGAGAGTGGGATACCTGGGCTTGATTCTTCTATTCAAAGTGATGGGTTGTCAGAGACTATTGTTACTCCCTCACTTGCATCATCTGGCTTTGATGATTCTAATCAAGAGAACATTTCAACTTTGGATCTAAGCTCGTCCTTGAAATTATCAGTTTCTAGAGAAAAATCTGAGGAGCTCAGTCCAAAGGCCGTTGTTTCAGATGTCAACAGCTTGGCCTCATCAACTGCAACTTCTGTGGGTTTGTCTTTTCAGTTGGTCCTGCCCAAGATGTCAGCGCCTGTTGTTGACCTTGTAGATGAAGAGAAGGATGAATTACTAAGACTGGCATTCATGCGCATTGTTGAAGCGTATAAGCAAATAGCAGTCGCTGGAGGTTTGCAAGCCCGCTTTTCTCTACTGGCGTGTTTAGGAGTCGAGGTATTAATTCTTTCTTGTGTGTGGTTATGAGAATTGTTTCTGTTTAAATTGAATTTGATTTCCAGGCTAGTTAAATGATCCAAATTTTGTTCAGCAACCAGTACTCCGTTATCATTCAATTTAATTGTCGCTACATGCAGTATCTTTATGATCTCAAATTTGATAATTCTTGTGTTAATTTATCATGTCCTTCACCTACCATATAATATAAGAGTGAGGCTGCTTGTGTTATTTTTACATTCCATTACCTTGTTCTCAGTAATCAAAATGAGTTTCTCTTGTCACATATCAATCACAAGGCAGATTTATTTATGTGGAAGTGGAATGCAACAACCTTTACTTAGTTTATATTCTCCAAAATTTCAGTTAGCGTGTTTCTTTACAGTTGTATTTCTTCTGATGGGCACAGAACAATTTGTGAGCTTATACTGATACCTCTGTACAAAATATGGTTTTGTGAACTTTACAATTGTATTTATTTTGTACAGAGTCCTAAGTTTCTAAAACGTTGAGATGTTATCCAATTCTATGATTTTCATATTTCATGGTTTGGCACATTCAATTTGGTTGGAAACTCACCTTATTTCAGATTGTGCACGTTCTATTCTTATCCTTTGGTTTCTCTTTGCAATGGTTATCTATCTAAAGACTTACATGATGAGCTTTTTTATTTGCTTAAACTTTCTTTCCTTATCGCAGTATCCTTTGGAACTTGAGCCATGGAAAGTGTTGCAAAACCATATATTGGCTGATTATGTAAATAATGAGGTAAACATTTGTCTTAGAATAAGGCTTTTACAAAGTTTTCCTGTTTCAAGGGTTATTCTGCCAAAATTCACTCTCAATCTTGGTTCTTCCTTTGTTGTTCTCTCCGTTGCTCTGTTCCTGTATAAAACGGCTTCTTTTTGTACTTACAGCAATGTCTTAAATCCGTATGGGTCCATGCCTTCAATTGTTATTTTTTTCCTCATCTGGAAGACACATTAGTCATTTGAGAAATATGGTTACTTGCAACTATCAACATTAGCAGAGATATATAAGACAATATGTAGTAAAGATTCTTGCCTTTTAAAACTCTTAGTAATCTGAGCACTCTCTAGGTTTTGTTAACATCATTTTTTTTAACTTCAATCTCTCTAAAGGTCTATTCCCTTCATCTACGTTGTAGTTTGAGTGCTCAGCCAATAGTCTGGTTATTGCTAAAGATGTTAAAAGTAAAAACTATATATATATATTTTTTTGATATCCGTGAGTCCTCAATCTAGCTTGCATGCACCTCGACTAATCTCATGGGATAACCGTTTGACCCTACTATATTTGGTTGCCAGGAAACACGTAGGATATTAAATCTTAGGTAGATGGCCATCATGGATTGAACCCATTCCCTTTAAGCTCTTTATTTTTTCCATGACCCTTATTGACCACTGAGCCAACCCACGATCAAATACAACTCTAACTGGGATCTCTTAGGGTTTGTTTCTACATCTATTTGGTCAATGTTGCTCCAACTTGTATTGAAGTACATCCTCACTAATTTTTTTTATCGAATAAAAGGTTCCTAACACTTCAAGTCTGCCATTACTTTTCTTTTGCGTTGAAAAATTAATTATATTGGTTTCTTTTTGTGGGCTTGGTTTGTCAGGAATTTGAATTCATGTTTCATTTAGTCAATTACATAACATGCATGAGCTTGAACGACATGTCTATCGATTCCTCTCTCTCTCTCTCTTCCTTAATTCTTACATGTTGACCATAACAATTGGTTCAGGGACACGAGTTGACTTTGCGGGTTCTGTATAGGTTATTTGGAGAGGCAGAAGAGGAACACGATTTCTTTTCATCTACAACTGCTGCTTCAGTATATGAGACATTTCTGCTCACTGTGGTGTGTGCTTTGTGTGCTTTATGACCTTAATTCTTGCACGTGTTCTTCTTTTGTATATATGCGAGTAATTTAATTTTCCATGCAGGCAGAAACACTTAAAGATTCTTTTCCTCCATCAGACAAGTCATTAAGTAGATTGCTTGGTGAAGCTCCTTATCTACCAAAGTCAGTCATAAACCTGTTGGAATGCATGTGCTCTCCTGGAAACAGCGAAAATACAGATAAGGATCTTCCGAGTGGTGATCGTGTAACTCAAGGTCTTAGTGCAGTGTGGAGTTTAATATTGTTGAGACCTCCTATCCGTGATGTCTGCTTGAAAATTGCCTTGCAGGTTTTAATTTTCCTCAAGCTTATTTCAGTTTCTGTTATACTCCAATTACTTTTTTTGTAACATAGGCTTTTAGTTCACAGAATGTACTTCCATTCATTATTATCATTATTATTTTTTGAGCAAGCTATTATAAAAGAATTTTGTGTATAATGAAATCCACCACGAGGTTGTGTTTTGTACATAATTACAAAAGAGATCGAAGCTACAAGACTTATCTTCGAAAGTTCTAGAGTTCCTCTTCCTCCATAACATCCATAATGTTGCCCTGAACGTGCAACTAGCCACGACTTCGGCTTTTCTTGAAAGGTTCCACGCATGAAGACCTTCATTAAGCCAGTCATCCACTCTGTTAGGGACACAAAAAGAAATGCCCAACAGCCTAGTTGTAAAACTCCAAGCCTTCCAAGCGAACTCGCAAAGGATGAAAAGATGATCTAGATCCTCCCATTTTTCAGACAATCTGCATCCCGAGGGAGAAAGGGCCCAATGCTTGAACTTCTTTTGAATTTTATCATCCGTGTTGAGACTTCTATAGGCTAAGGACCACAAAAACACTCTCACCTTTTTGGGGCTTTTATGCTTCGAGATCATACTTGTGATGGAGAGATTAATTCTAGATGAAGACGTAATTAGCTTTTGGAACATGGACTTAGTGGAGTATGAACCAGAAGAATCTGGCAGCCACCTAATCACATCCGGATTTGTAGATAATTGGACATGATTTATCTTCTCCACCAAGGCAACCCAACTAGAAATTTCTCTGTCAAATAGGCCTCTTCTCATCCTCAAATTCCTAGCATTGTTTCCAAAATCCAAACACTCGAAGACTGATACTTCCATTTAATGTTTGATTGCCTACAGAATTATGTTTAAACAATAGTAAACGGTTAAGAGTTTATGACTACAGTGTTATGCATTGTCTGAATGTAGGTGATAAATCCTGTTGGTTTGTTCGTGCTTATCAAAATATGAATCTATAGCTTGAAGTTTTTTTTTAAAATATTTATTTACTTATATATTTATATTTATGATTAGTTTGGATCATTTGTGATACTTTGTTTTATTCAAGCCTTTAAGTATTTTATGTCGTGTGATTGCCTTGCTAGTGTCTGTCAAAGCATGTAATCTTTTGTTTTTGTTGGGCTTGTTTTTTGTATGCCCTCTTGTTTTCTTTCATTTTATCTCAATGAAAGCGTGGTTTCTCATTTAAAAAAAAAAAAATAGCATGTAATCTTTTGAAGGTCCCCCCCCACACGCACACACACACAACCACTTGCTGTAGGAGCTGTTTCCCTGTTATTCATCTGACTTTGACTTTCTCTTCCTCTTTCTCTTTTTACCATGAAGAGCACTGTACATCTCTCCGAGGAAGTGAGGATGAAGGCAATTCGTCTGGTAATATGTTGACAACTCAATGTTCAACAATGTCATCATTATTCAGTTACTTAAGTTGTTTTCTCTTTTTGTAGGTTGCCAACAAGCTTTATCCCATTCCATCCATTTCTCAACGAATAGAAGATTTTTCTAAGGAAATGCTGCTTTCTGCCATTAGTACAGATACAACAGAAGCTGATGGATCAGTATCAGAATCACATAAGGTTTGTTTTCCATGTGGTGATGCAAGAAAAATATCAAAAGGTGGATAAAATAAGATGCAAAAATTGGCAAAAACTGTTTCAAGTATTGCACAATTGCAATTAGGGCTCATAAGTGTAATTTAAGTTGAATAAGAACTTGCAAGTTAGAATTCCTGATTCTGGAGCTCAAGTATTGCACCTATCCTAGCTCTTGTTGTTCTATGGTGCTCTTTTTTTTCCTTGACATTTCAACTACTTAGTTAGCTTTGTTATCACTTAGCAGTCTTGGGAATTTCGAATTGACTTCGACAATCATTACTTCTTGAGCAGGATGCTCATCCAGAAAAATCTTTAATTGAATCTAGTGCCATCAGTAAAGATATTTCCTCTGATACTCATCCTTCATCCATTTCACAAGCTGACTCATCTCTTCCCATATCTGAGGCCCAGCGTCGGATGTCCTTGTATTTTGCACTTTGTACAAAGGTTTGAGATTTTCTAAACTTGGTAATTTAAGTTTGCCATTTGTTTTGAAGCTTATAGTCTATTTGTGTAATCTGAATGGCAGAAGCACTCACTTTTTCGCCAAATATTTGTCATGTATAAAAATGCCTCAAAAGCAATCAAGCAGGTTTGTCCCACTTCATAATTCTGCTTTTATTTATTGTCACGAGTTCTGATTTCTGAAATTTTTTATCTCTTGTATTTTCTGTAGGCTGTTCATGACCATATACCAATTCTTGTCCGCACAATGGGCTCATCCTCAGATCTTCTTGAAATTCTAACCGATTCTCCAAGCGGAAGTGAGAATCTCGTAATGCAGGTTTTTCCTCTATCAGTTAAACTATTTTTCTATTATACACCGAGACCATGTGAATGGGAGAGTTACTTTTTTCCTCCTGATATTTTGCCATGTTAGGTTTTGCGTATACTGACAGATGGGATTATTCCTTCTCCTGAGTTAGTTTTTACCATTAGCAAGTTATACAATTCGAAACTAAAGGTAAGCATTATTCTCTTTTGACAATGAAGCCATTTGCTTAAAACTTCTCGATTTATTTTTATATTATATTTCCTCAGTAGAAATATCTGTCCAGAGCTCTCAGGATATTGAGGTTCTGATCCTAAAGTCCTAATTAAAAATTATCTACTAATCGATAAAGTGCTTACTTTGCTAACAGTTGTTATGTGTTGATTGCTTTTAGGATGTGGAGATTATGATCCCCGTATTACCATATCTACCAAAAGATGAGGTGGATAACCTCTCTCTCTTCTGCTCTCTCACCATCTGTCTATCTGGGTACCTATATGTTTTGATTTTGTATGAGGGATAATTTTTTTGTTTCAATTTGTTGTCTTGTCGTAGATGGTTGTAGTTTTCAAAAATTTTCTATATTACTTATCCTTAAAGCATTTTGATCCCAAGTTTTGCTACCCAAGATTCTGGCAAATATCTTCTAGTACAACTCTTCCTAATTTTGGTTCATAACAACTTAAATCTATAGTTTTTCTCTTATCGTTATAAGCTTAAATTATAGTTTCTGTCTCTAAATTGTATGAGACTTTTCAATTTGGTTCTTAATTTTTTGAAGTACATTTCTAGACTTTTTAGTTTCTTCAGCTACTCCTTGAGTTGACTCCCTGAAAAAAGTTGACGAATATATTACGTGGCATTCATGTCTCTTTACCTGTCATATATGAAACTGAAAAAAAAAATGTTCAATTTAGTCCTTGAACTTTATACTGTTTCTTTTGATACTTGAAAATTTTATTGGATTATTTGGCCCACAATGGTTGAAGTGAGAAGCTCAAGTTTGTATAACTTGTGTTTGAATGGTACAAAGATTTTTAGAAACCTGAGTTCAAGTAACTTATGTATGTTTGGCGTTTGAGTTATTTGTAAAGTTTAATTTACAGTAAAGAATGTGGTTTTCATAAGCTGTAATTTATGTAATTCATGGGTAATACGAGTACCTACAGCATGGATAAGCAAACCTATATACCCAATATAAGTCTTAACCCTGAGTTACACCCAACCTCCTATAAGAAGTTTCAAATATATTCCTACTATCTCAGACTGTTCCAAAATTATCCTTCAAGCTAATTTCGTTTAAATCAAATAAAAGAGATATGATATGACCATCCTTCCAACTTTGTTAATAAAATGACCATTTCCCCAATTTCCACCCTCCGTTTTTGTAGAGTTCTTAGATCTAATATTATTTCTTGGCTGATCATCCAACAATGAAACATGGACGCCCACATAGTTATTCCCTCTGACCATTCAATCTTTTATTTTCTTCCCTCTTTTTAGATAGGAAACAAAAGATATTTCATCTGAATTCATTTTCTTGTTTTGTTAGGTTATGATGATCTTCCCACAGATTGTGAATCTTCCAGGGGACAAATTCCAAGCAGCACTTCTGCGTATATTGCAGGTTTCTTTCCCATTCTTCCTTGGCAGCCTATGCCATATGATGTTATTCTTTCAGGTTTTTCAGGAGAAAAATGGTAGCTCCCATCATGAACCTAAATTAGATTTTTGGTTTCTAGCTGGGATTATGCTTTATGCCTAACCATTGCAGCATTCAGCAGGCAAATATGATTTTCTCTATTCATAAAGCTATTTTCGTTAATGATTGAAAAGAAAAAAATTGAATCAACTAGGAAGGGTATTGGCTTTAGGTACTTAGCAATATAAGCTGCAAGAAGTATAAACCTTTATCGACCCATGGTTTATGGTCATTAATCTTAAAAAATCAAAATTTGTATTGTTCAGTAAAAAGATTTATGAATCTGACATTCCGTTCTCTAACCCAAAAAAAAGAAAAAATGAAAAATCTTACCTTCAGTTGCTAGTATTCATTTGTTATTTTATCAGCTTGGCTATATTATCATCTTCAGTAGATTATCAATTGAATCCCTTGTTCAGATACCCTTGGTTCTTTTGGTAAGTTATTTGCCTGCAGGCTGCAACCACACTGAATTCTCTTTTCTATAGGAGAGCAACGAATTCACTAATTACAATTAGTTTCATACTCAAAACAAGAGACAGAATGATTCATGCCAGAGAGTGTTTCTACCATATTAGTGATTGTATTGTAAGTTCTCTATTGATTTCATTTCCCTTCAATGTCCTACTCAGGGATCATCTCATTCTGGGCCAGTTCTAAATCCAGCTGAAGTTCTAATTGCTATTCATGGAATTGATCCTGACCGAGATGGAATTCCTCTCAAGAAGGTTTGTCCCTCTTCATTTACTATCTAAAAGACTAAAACCTTACCACGTCTCTCTATTGAACAACTGGTTGCTTCACCTGTAGGTCACCGATGCATGCAATGCTTGTTTTGAGCAGCGTCAAACTTTCACCCAGCAAGTCGTTGCAAAAGTTTTGAATCAATTGGTTTGTATGATCACGATGAATCTTTTCCACAGCATACGAAGTTCTGAAATGACACCAAACGGCTTGTCTCATGCAGGTTGAGCAGATTCCTCTTCCATTATTGTTCATGCGCACAGTATTGCAAGCCATTGGTGCTTTTCCATCACTGGTAAGATTATGAATCTTGCTCTCCTTGATTATTAATTTTTGTTTGATGAGAATGTGTTGCTGCTTGTTCTTTCTTTTTGGTGGGTAATTGATGAAATCTGTCACGGTACTAGGTAAAAGTGTGATATGTTATTTAGTACATGTAAAGATTTCCTTTGTTTTGTCTGTTCTGTGCAAAACCACGATTTGACAATGGTATGGAAAAGCCATTTGATCGTTGTTTTTGGCTTTTCTGTTTTCTCGTCAAGAGCATGGACTCTGCTCCTACCTTCAAATATAAGGTGTTTGTGCGTTCATATTGAGCTTGCATCCTTACATTTTTATAACCCATAATCTTTTCCCTTGTAATATCTCAAGCAAAATATTAAAAAGGTTTTGTGATGGTTTTTTTTACCCAAAGTTTATATTTTGGACTAAAGTGGTTCATAATTACTGACTGCTTGATTCATCTCAGAGAATCCATTTTTATTATTTATTTTTAATAAGAAACGAGAGATATATTAAGACAAAAAGGAAAATTACCTAAAGGTCAGGGAAGAGAGGGAACCCCCACCCAAAACTACAAAAGCAATTCCTTCCAATCGATTTTCTCCTCTTCTAGAATCTCCCATTCATTAGTAACATTTTTGTTTTCTTCTTTACAGGTAGATTTTATAATGGAGATTCTATCTCGTCTTGTTGCCAAGCAGGTCAATATTTTTCCACTTTTGATCACTCGTGAATTAAGTTTTCACCATTCTTAATCTGGCGATGGGCTGTTGCAGATATGGAAATATCCCAAGTTGTGGGTAGGCTTCTTGAAGTGTGCACACTTGACAAAGCCTCAATCATTTAATGTGCTGCTTCAGGTGTGTCTTGATTTTAGCATTCCTTGAGTAATTCTTTCCTGTAAGCCCCTATGATTATAGGGTTTTTTTATAATTGTTTTGAAAAGAAAAAACAATTTCATCCCATAAGAAGAGCTATAGAAAGGGAACCACCCAAGAGGCATGAGTGAAAAGACGTTCAAAATAAAGGCCTCCAATTAATATTCATAAGAAAGAACTATTGTTACAAAATGCTTAACAAATTGTAAACCAAATAGAAGTCAATATTGGAGCAAGCTTATGAATTTCTGCGAAGTTTTAGATCTTTCTTGCTTTAATTCCTTCCACAACTTTGGTTTTTCCTCAAAGAGTCTGAAATTTGAGGTCTTGTTTGGTAACTATTTGGTTTTTGGTTTTTTGTTTTTGAAAGTTGGGTTGGTTTTCTGACCATTTATTTACAATGATTTTCATCTTTCTTAAGTAAACATTTGAATTCTTAGCCAAATTTCAAAAACAAAAAGAAATAAATAAACGGCTTGTTTTTAGTTTTCAAAACTTGGTTGAAAACATTTGTAAGAAGTAGATTTGGTGGAAATGTTATTCATAAGCTTAATTTTAAAAAATCAAATGGTTATCGAATGAACCTAAACAATTGGAACGACCTCTTAAATATCCTGCAGAATGCATCGACATAATCCAAAATAATCCAGCCGGTTGGCCCAGCTTTTGTAGACATAGGGATAATGAAAGAGGTTGTGGCGATGACCTTTGGCAGACTGGTAAAAATTTGGATATTGCCATCTAGTTATTTTGCAGGAGTATAAACTGACTTTCGTGGATAGGGTTATTGAGAAATCTCTTAAGAGCTCAAGAGATGTAGGGTTGCCCTTTATTAAGTCTTTTGGGTCCTTGGGGAGCTTAATTTTTCTCTGGGATGAAGGAATCTTCTGTTACTGTTGAGCCTTGAAGGAACTTAGACGAAACATTCCCCTATCTCCATTTCTCTTGGATGCCATTAGTAGCTTGCTGACCAAAGCCTTACGAACTGGAGTTCTTGAAGTCTTTCAAATTGGACTCAGATGTTGTAGTTTTCTCTAGGATATTTAAGGATGCTGTAGCAATAGGACGTGGAGCACAGTTCCATACTAGAGATATTTTGTGCCGATCCTGGAAGAAGTCTCTAAAAGGCTTCCATCTATTGTAAAATCAAAACAATGATTTGGACCATTGGTTGAGGAGTTCTATGAAAGGTTGATTTGATAATATATTTATATATAATATACTACATCATACGAATTAGTTACATGTAAACACCGTTCTTATTACCAACTTTCATGTGTTCTTTCAGCTACCACCAGCACAGCTCGAAAATGCCTTAAACAAAATAGCAGCACTAAAGGCACCTTTGGTTGCTCATGCTAGCCAACCAAACATCCGATCGACACTCCCAAGGTTCTAGTTTAACTATGGCATCTGCACAGTAGTTTCTTTTTTGCTCATCATGTTAATCAAACATAGATTTTCTTCTTTTTCAGGGCTGTGTTGACTGTTCTAGGGATTACCTCAGATACTCAAAATACAAGCCAGGTTCAATCAAGTCAGGCTAACATGATCGATTCGGGCAACTCTGAGAAGGAGGTTGCACACCCAGAGAAATCTAAAGAATCATCTGTCGCTGGTGGATAGATCGTGATCGATTTTTCTGAGTCACATCCTCCAAGTTCCATTCCATGAACGTCGAGCCCCCGAAGATTTCCTTGATAAAGAAATAGGGTAGCTTTCTCACACAGACAAGATTTTCACGCAACAAGCAAGCTTTCTTTCTAAAGGTCAGAAAGCCAACATTTTCAGCGGAGCAAGGTAAATGTCATTCCCATGGAGTTTAATTGCTTCCTTCAAGTTAAAAAAATCACATCAAGAATCTATGAAAGCTATTGTTAGAGAGTTCTCATCTTATAATATGTGGGGAAGAGCATAGCTGTAAGAATGTAATAGCAAGAGAGAGTTACTACACAGCTTTTTGTAGCAAGGAATTTATGACTATAATGATTTAATTTACAATCCTCTGAAACATAATATTTAAAATCGCACTTGGAGAAAACATTTAGAATGAGGGGTGTACTTGTCATGACTTCTGAAATAATAAAACGTTAAAAAAGTATTTTTAATTTTTCTAAAATTTTTAAAGGGCCGGTTGCAAGGATAGCAATATGGGCCAAAATAATTGCAAATCTAGCAACCAAAAAAAAAAAAAATTGCAAAAATGGCAAAATCTAATAGTTTGTGTGTTGCATTTACTAAAATACCCCTCCAGATTTTCTTTCACTGATAGAAAGTTTTTCTATCACTGATAGATTCTATCAGTGTAGAAAGATTTTCTATCCGTGATAGAAATTTTCTATCACTGATAGATTCTATCAGTGATAGAAATTTTCTTTCACTGATAGATTCTATCATATGATAGAAAAATTTTCTACTACTGATAGATTCTATCGGCGATAGATATTTTTCTATCACTTGTTCGGTGTTCTATCAGTGTTTGGTTGTTGTTATTTGGTTTTCTATCAGTGTTTGGTTTTTGCTTTTCAGTGTTTGATTTCTATAATCGTTCGTTTTTTCTTTATTGTTCAATTCTCGATTTCACCATGTATCACCATCCCTGATAGAAACAAAATATCTTCTATCACTGATAGAAAAGTATCAGTGATAAAAAGATTTTCTATAACTCACGAAAAGTTTTTCTATCAGTCTCAGTGATAGAGATAGAAAGTGAGTTTTTCTATCACTCATAGAAAGATTTTCTATGAATGATAGAAATTTTTTCTATCACTCATAGAAAAAAATTCTATAAGTGATAGAAGATTTCTATCACTGATAGGTTCTATCAGGGATTGAAAGATTTTCTATCAAGAGTTTTCTATCATTGATAGAATATCTTTCTATCACTGATAGAATAGTAAAAATTTCTATCAGTGATAGAAATCTTTTATCACTGATAGAAAACTTTTCTATCGGTGATAAAAAGTTTTTCTATCACTTATAGATTATATCGGTGAGAGAAAGATTTCTATCGGAGATAGAAAGATTTTTATGGGTGATCAGGGATTGAAAGATTTTTTATCAAAAGTTTTTCTATGATTTTCTATAAAAAGTTTTTTTTTATCACTGATAGAACCTATCAATGATAGAAATCTTTTATCACTGATAGAAACTTTTTCTATCAGTGATAGAAAGTTTCTATCACTGGATCCTATTAAGATGCCATTCGAGCTAACTGATATCTATTTACCGTGCTCAAATAAAGTATAATACACAGTTCAAGCAACAGGCACTTGGTGTCACCATATACAGAGCATTGTAACCATGACCAAATGGGTTGAACAGGAGTCATTCCTTTCATATAGTATGTGATGAAGCAATTCATTATCATACCAAGCAATTTGTCGCCTTGCCCTTGTCTTCTATTCTATCAGTGATTTCTATCACTGATAGAAAATTTTTCTACCACTGATAGAATCTATCAGTCATAGAAATATTAGTGATAGAAACTTTCTATCGCCGATAGAAAATTTTTCTACCACTGATAGAATCTATCAGTGATAGAAATATCAGTGATAGAAACTTTATTCTATCAGTGATAGAAACTTTATTCTATCAGTGATAGAAACTTTCTATCATTGATAGAAAATTTTTCTACCATTGATAGAATCTATCGGTAATAAAAAGACTTTCTATCAGTAAAAAAAAAAAAAAAAAAAAACTGACGAGGAAGAAGAAGATGGGCACACAGGGGCAATTTAGGAATATAAAAAATTAATTCAAAAATTTTGCCATATTTACAAATATTTTTAAAAATTGCTATATTTGTAATTATTTACCTTCATGTTGCCACCCATTACAATTATCCATTTTTAAAATTAAGCAACCACTTGATTAGTGTTTACGAAGGAAAAAGAGTATTGAATAATTTAAATTGTCTTTGTTCACATTGATTTATTATTATTATTGCATTTATATATATTGCATTTACTAGCATAAAACAATTCAAGTGAAAAATCCGAACTTTTGCTATTTAAGGTAGAAACGTTAACGTGTAGCAATAGCAACATAACAAAAAAGAAATAAGAATTTTTAGAAAGGTGTTTTAAAATAAAATTCGAACTCATGCTTTTAAAAGTCAATGTCAATACAATACGCTGTGTTTATTGAATTGATAGACATTCTAGCATTTGGGAAAACAACATATCTGGTTAAAATCACTTTTGGTCTTCGAACTTTCGTGAAAATAACAATTTAGTTTCTGAATTTTGATTTGTAATGATTCAATCCCTGTACTTTTAATTTTGTAACAATTTAGTTCCTAAACTTTAATAAGTAAACAATTTAATTTTTTTTCTTATAGTTACAATTTAGTCCTTGTTTCAAATGGATGTTAACTTTTATAACACGTGTAAATGAGGGAAAAGAGTATTTATTGATGCATAACTCTCTTACAATGAAAAATGAATAAATCCCTCATTTAAATACATGATGTATCACATGATATGAAACAGAATTATATAACTGTTTATCACCAGAATTTAAACTAATCAACAACCTGGAAGTTTATTTAGCTAATACTCCCCCTCAAGTTTGGCATATGAACATCAGTGATGCCTAACTTCCCATTCTTGCCCATTAAAAACAGCAGAGTGGATGACGGGAGTGTCTTGGTGAACATGTCAGCTAACTGTAGATTAGACCGAATGGGAAGTAGCTTCAGGAATCCTTCCACAATCTTGTCCCTAACAAAGTGACAATCAATCTCAATATGCTTCGTCCGTTCGTGGAAAGTAGGATTTGAAGCAATTGATATAGCTGCTTGGTTGTCACAATATGTGATGGTCGGGGAAAGACATTCAACTTGTAAGTCCTTCAAAAGCTGAGTTATCCAGATAAGTTCACTAGACACGGCAGCTAAGGCACGGTATTCAGCTTCAGCTGAAGACCTCGAAACAATAGGTTGCTTCTTCGATTTCCATGAAATCAAGGATTCTCCAAGAAAAATGCAAAAACCAGAAACTGAACGATTTTAGTCATTTTAAAATTACTCCCAAACATGCACCATGTAGGAAACTCAGCTTTTAACAAAATTATGATATGTGCGCGTGTATAATAAGCAATGCAATGTGTATCATTTCTATTAGACAACTAATGAAAAAATTCAGCAGAAAGGATGAGGCAGATTTCACAAACTACTACAATGTTTTATAAAAATAAAACATACTACACAGCCAAAATTTAAAATTGATCTGTTTCCCATATATATATATATATATATATATATAGCTTTATCCCCTGAAATTTCTTTCCAATTTTGGGAACTTGAGAACTTCAACTTGTGCTTTCCCACAAAGTCCTTTTTCTCTAATATAGAGTCTATATTCATCAAAAGTCATTGGAGCATACAGTGCAGGGCTTTGCTCTGACACCAGTTCTCTAGCTGGTTCGATTAACAAGTCGCTCTTTGGGTTGCAAAAGAAGGCCAATGATATCCTATCTTTCATTGACTTCACCCTAACTCTGTGGTTCACACTCTTGTATATTGCATTACTTAGCACCTAGAATTTAAATAAGAACATCACAATGAATTAATGTAGAGATTTAGGATGCGTTTGGTTGGTGATCTGAAAACAATGGATTCAATGAAAACAATGTTGTATTTCATGTTTTCAGATATGTGTTTGATAGCAATTCCAGAAATTGGATCACAATTTAAATAATGGTTCAAAATGTGTTTGATAATATATTTATAAACCATAAACTAATTGAAGTTATCAACTAAATACTGAGTTGAATATAAACTATTATTAATTAATTTTTAAACATGTTATGTGTTATAAATTTGTTATAATTATTATTTTACAATATCATATAATTAATAATACATTATATTATACAAATTTTAATTTCACAAAAATAAATTTAGTTTATAACATGAAATACTATATTTAATAAAGTTTTTGTCTTTTTTAATTTAATTCTGCATTTAAAAATCTCAAATTCAAAATCTGGATACACTGAAAATATACAAAAGTTGTTTTCACAATTTTCACTATTTGGATCACAGAATCCGAAAACAGTTTTAAAAAACACATATGCCAAATGCATATTTACTGAATTCAATGAATCTAAAAACATAAAACAAAATCCAAATTGTCTACCAAACAAGCCCTAATTTCATATCATAAATCATATGATAAAGAAATATGGTACACGGGTCACGGACATACAACGTTCAACCTTTGAGATTTTTGAAAATTGTACGAGACTATTTTGTCGAATAGATTTTAAAAATTGTTTAACCATTTAGAAATTAATTGGTTGCCTTTTGAACTTCGATCTTTACGATAACTAAAATAGCGCATCCATAATAACAAAATAGAGAAATTTTGTTTTTAAAAGTGGTCATCTAAGTGTGTGTTTATTTTCATTAAATTAATTTTTATTTTTATTTATTTATTTTTTTGTTAAAATTCTATGTCTACATACTACAACCCTAATGCATTAAGTGATATAAAAGCTCTTGAAGGGAATCAATTTCAATTCCATCAAACTAAGACCCTATTTAATAACTATTTGGTTTTCGGTTTTAAAAAATTAGGCCTATAAACATTATTTTCATCTATACGTTTTTTTTTGTTTTGTTATCTACTTTATTCTCATATTTTTTAAAACCAAGTCACGTTCTGAAAACAAAACAAAGATGAGAATCATTGTAAAGAAATTGAGAGAAAACAAACATAATTTTAAAAAACCAAAAACTAAAAACTAAGGTCTCGTTTGATAACCATTTGGTTTTTGGTTTTTTGTTTTTGAAAATTAAGCTTAAAAACACTACATGCACCTACAAGTTTCTTTGTTTTGTTATCTACCTCATTCCCATGTTTTAAAAAACCAAGTCAAATTTTGAAAACTAGAAAAAATAGTTTTCAAAAATTTGTTTTTTTTTTTGTTTTTTTTTTTTTTTAATTTGACTAGGAACTCAAGGGTGTCTTTAACAAGGGTGAAAACCATTGTAAGAAAATTGGATGAAAACAAGCATAGTTTTCAAAAACCAAAAACCAAAAACAAAAACCAAATGGTTATCAAACGATGCCTAAACAATTGACTTCCCTAATGAATAATGCTCCTCAAAATTAAGGTAGAGAATTAAAACCAAAATGAGTGTAGAAAGTTGAAAGAGAGAGAGAGAGACCTGAATTTGATGTCCAATATTGAGAATGAAGGCATTTGGAAGAGGCTTAACATTGACCCAAACATTGGCCTTAGAAACTTGGAAGAGGCTTAACATGAATGAGTCAGCTCTGGCTGAGGGCATTTTGGGTACAAATTAACCCTAAGGCATCCCCCCATCCCTGCCTCTCCAAATGCTTTCTCAATGTACTCTTCCCTTAAACCAAGATTTCCCGAAAATACCCTCATCATCTTTCTACTTAACTTCATCATTTCTTCTCCATATTCTTCTGTTATCTTCCTGCAATATTAATCACAAACAAAAACCACCACGTTGGATTGGTCAGAAGTTCAAATCTCTTCCAACTTCATGTGTTGTTGAAAAAAAACAAACACACTCTGTACGATTATCAAATGGGCCCTAACATCTCGGTCCTTAGAGAGAAGAAATAAAAATCTAATTGATATAATTGGGTGATTGCACTCTAAAACATCACTAGTGACCATATTTATTCGGTTTTTTTCCAAACAAAATAATATTTTATGACTTGATATCCATATATATATATATTTTTTATAAAGGTGTAGCAGGTTTATTCATATCACTAAAACAAAATATTACACCACAAAGCTCTATCTATTTTATGCCAATATCTAATGCGTGAGATTTTTGCCCTAAAGAAATCTAGTAAACTATAATCGGTGGATAGAAATGACAATAAAAATTTTAAAGTTATTGAAAAGATAATTAAAATGAAAATTTTCATTAGAGAATACATTTTAATTTAAATGTTTTTCAAGAATGTATTTTTAAAAAAACATTTTGTATAAAAATTGTTTATAATTTAAACACTCATATGTTTGGTTGCATTTCTTCACAAATGTTTTTATACACAAGTTATTGTTTCCTAAGAATATTTTTTAAAAAGTTGGTTTCAAATGTTTCTCTCAAAATGGTTTGTTTATCAATTTCATTTTCTAATAAGTCATTTTTAGTGGTTGCCAAACACTAAATTTTTTTTTCAAAATGATTTATTTTCAAAATTAAACACTTGAAAAGTTAAACCAAACACACCCTAAAAGTCTGTTTGAAATACATTTTAGTTTAAATATTTTTCAAGAATGCATTTTTTAAAAAATATTTTGCAAAAAATTTGTTTAGAATTTAAACACTCATATCGTTGGGTTACATTTCCTCATAAATGTTTTTATACCTAAGTTATTGTATACTTAAAAACTTTTTTTGAAAAAGTTGGTTTAAAGTGTTTCTCTTAAAATGATTTATTTCTCAATCTCATTTTCTAATAAGCCATCTTTAGTGGTTGCCAAACACTATAAATTTTTTCAAAATAGTTTTTTTTTTCTATAAAAAAAATTAAACATTTGAAAAGTTAAACCAAACACACCCTAAATATAATTTAATTTAAGTTTATACAATACAATGAGTACTTATTATTTTTTTTTTATAAAAAAAACCTAGTAAATTTTGAAAAGAAAAAAAAAACATAACATGTGGTTCACAACAGCTTAAAAAGAGCAAGAGAAGTAAACATTACAGACCTCCACGTGATGTGCCTCTACGTAAATGGAAATTATTTTTTGACCTTTTTTTAGCAATTGCCATATTTGATGGTGATTTTGTTTTCACGTTTTTTCTTTATTAATATCTTTTACCTTATTTTAAGATGTATTTAAATTTCACGCCAAATTTTTAAAATAAAAATAGGTTAGTTGGATAACCATTTGATTTTTGAAAATTAGGCTTATAAATATTATTTCTACAAGTTTATTTGTTTTTCTAATACATCCTTTCTATGTTTTTAAAAACCAAGCCAATTAAAAAGCAGTTTTCAAAATTTTGTTTTTGTTTTTTTTTTTTTGTTTTATTTTTTTTATTTTTTTAATTTGGCTAAGAATTTAAATGTGTCCTTTACAAGTATGAAAATCATGGTAAGAAGTTTAGGGGAAAATAAACATAATTTTCAAAAGCTAAAAACAAAAAACCTAATGATTATCAAACGGGACTAAGTTTTTAGTTACAAAATTTGGTTTAAGTTTTGAAAACAATTTTTAAAATCATATAACAAAATAAAGAAATGAATATTTAGAAGCTTAATATAAAAAAAATAATAATAATAAAACAAAAAATAAAATAAAATAATTGTCAAACGACGCTTTTTTTTTTTTCTTTCTTTCGAGTTCGACGAGGCCATACATACATACCTACATACTAAAATGTCTAAATCTAATCCATCTTCTTTCATTAAATCTAAAAGTATATGAAATAGATAAATTTGAACCTGTGCAACTACAACAACTAAAATAATATTTTAACAAATTTTAAAATAAAAACAAATATGAATTTACACCCTAGTTAAAGTATTAGGCTTAGTTTAGGATTGCTGTAACTTCTAAAATAGTTGCGGTTGACTGTACTTTTAAGAAAATCAGCTGTACTATGAAGTAAATTAGTGTTTGGTAAATTTTAATTTTATTGATGAAAAAACAAGTTGAAGTTTTTGGTGAGTTAATATTCTAAATTATTGCAACTTAACTATATTTTTTCAATAAATAAATTTAATTTGAAATTTAATTTCAAAGTTTTATGAATAATTTCAAAATTATTAATTTTTGAAACATATAAGATAATTGTTTTAAATTTCATATGATTTAAAATATAATGCTATGTTTAATCTAGGATGTTTTTATATTTTGCTAAGAAATATAATTTGATACTTGTATTAAAAAATATTATTTCAATTTAAATAAAAAATAAAAACAAATAATTATTTCAATTGAGTATAAGATTAGATAATATAATAAAAATATTTAACTCAAATTAAAAAATGATTGACATGAATTAAGTCTTATAGACGTGTAGAGAAGATAAATAGTTAGTTACAAAAGTATTTTTATAAAAATTAATTTATAATCTATTTTACCAAACGTTAAAAACGATTAAGATTCTATTTTTTCTTACATTCTTTGTGTTCCGTTCAAAGAATCAACTCCCTTCGCCTTCCATCCAAAGAATCAAGTCTCTTTGCAGGTTTTCTTTTTTACAAAGGGTGGGAAATTTGAACCTTTCACCTCTTGATCAAACTTATATCAGTTGAACTACATGCTTGTTGGCACTCTCTTTGCATATATACTATATACAAATATATATACTAAATATGTTTCTTGGGAAAAAAAATCAATTTTAACCCTAAACTTAGCATGTTGTATCAATTTTAACCCTGAACTTTCAATTTCATCCAATTGAACTCAAAACTCAACAGATTGTATCAATTTTAATTTTAACCCTAAACCTGCATAAGTGTTGCAATTTAGACATTTGGTTAATTTTCCACTTAAATTACCATTAAAACATGTGATTGACAATTTCCTCATTTTTTTTAGATCTACATTACACTTGAGTTGGTTTCTTTTGTAAGAAATTTGTTGACTCTTTATGGGAAGAAATCAAATACTCTAGAGTGATTCTTCTCGTCATTATTAGTATTCTTCCTAAAAAAACTTACAAAGTTATTAGCAACAAGAAAAATCTAGCAAATATGAGAAAAAAAAAAAAACAAAAAAATGTTTTGTTTTCTTTTCCTACATTTGCATGTTCTTCTAATTAGTATGAGAAAAAAAAAAACAAAAGAAGAAAAAAAAATCCCACAAAGTTCTTAGAAAAAAAAACAACAAACATTTGAAGAAAAAAAACATTCAAAATCATTTTGCTTTCATAATCCTAGATAGCAACAAAAAGAAATTTAAAAAAAAAAATCTAAATAAACAAGAAAAAGTCGTCTAAAATGAAAAGAAAAAAATCTCAAAATTGATTTTCTATCATCTCATCGTTGCTTGTTTTTCTAAGTAGCTAAAAAAAGCA
The DNA here is from genome assembly GCA_036850905.1 of Luffa acutangula. Taxonomy (NCBI): domain Eukaryota; kingdom Viridiplantae; phylum Streptophyta; class Magnoliopsida; order Cucurbitales; family Cucurbitaceae; genus Luffa; species Luffa acutangula. Next base: position 48,261,346 of record CM072087.1, on the reverse strand, counting down.
ACAAAACTCACAAACATAATAAGGAAAAAAAAAAAAAAGAGAAAACTCATGTACAATTTCCCAATAGCAAAAGTATATTCAAATAAAAAAAATTCAAACAATTTTTTTTACAAGAAACCAATTGAGGTGCAATATATATAATTTTTTAAAAAAGGAAATAGTCAATTATGTGCTTTAACAACGGTTCAAACATAAATATAATTGAAGGTTTCAAAACTTACATAAGTTTGAGGTTAAAATTGATACAATTTATTAAATTTGAGGGTCAATTGGATGAAATTAAAAGTTTAAAGTTAAAATTGATATAACTTACCAAGTCTGAGGTTGAATTTGATGAAATTGAAACATGATTTAAATGGATACAACCCCTAAAGTTTAGAGTAAAAAATGATTTTTTCCACATGCTTTTTCAAAAAGGTTGTTAAACAAGAGTTCATGTTCTTGTTTGAGTATAGAGTTTAAAACATCCGCTAATATCCTTGGTCAAGAGATCATACATACATACATACATGCTTGTTTGGGAGTGATTTTGAAATGACTAAAATTATTTTTGTTATGTTCAAAATCACCTCGAAACATATCTTTAATTATTCAAAATCAATTTTATATTTGATTTTTACACTTTTAAACGTGGTTTTTATATCATCAAAATTGATTGAGTTTTAAAAAACACGTTTTGAAATGATTTTGAATATGAAAAAAATGATTTTAATAATTTTAAAATCACTCCCAAACATGAGTGTATATATATATATATTTATTGTTGTTTGTTATAATAATTTACCTGCAGGAAGGAGGAATGGCAGGCAACTTTTTAGGGTTCCGGTGAGATGGCGGCGAAAAATGAAGAAAAAAATAATCACTCCAATCCAACACCGCTCCTTCTCGGACTCCCATCCGGCTGCCGTATCCTTCATACGATCTCGGCTAGTTCGCGTATTCCTCCTTCTCCTCCGCCGGCGATTCGAAGAACCTCCGCCACACATCTCTCACCTTTTTCATCAGCTCCGTCTCGATTCCATGGTTTATTATCTGAAAAATCCCCCACTCTCTACAAGCCTCCGATACCTGTCTTCGACTCGCCTCACAGCGGCTCTCGTCGCCGCCGAACAACTCGCCGAAGTCCACGGTCGAGATTTCGATCGAATCGTCGGCGGCTGAGTGTTGAGGATCCCACATCGAAAAGATTGGTGGAGACCTCACAATATATAAGCTTCAAGGGTCACTCCACTCATTGCCAATTGGTTTTGAGATGGAAGCCCATGTTATCTAATATGGTATCAGAGCCCATTAAACCCAAACGGGTATTCGGTCCAATAAAAAGAAATCGGGATCCGATCCAAGAATGGTGAACCCAAAGAGGCACCATCTTGAGGGGGCATGCCACCTCACAACATATAAGCTACAAGGGTCACTCCACTCATTGCCAATTGGTTTTGAGATGGAAGCCCATGTTATCTAATACTGAGGGCCTTGACGACGACGATATCTGATGTACCGGTCTGGGATTGTGTGGAGGCCGGTTCGGGCTAAGGATTGGACTCGGACCACCGGTTCCGGCCAGGTGTGTGGCGGGCCGCCGGTCAGTAGACTTTTTTCTTTGCTTCATAAATGAAAAATGTGATTGAGCTTTTGTTTTATTTTCTGAGTTTTTCATTGGTGGAGAGATGTGGATGATGGATATTTAAGGAAAAATTTTCTTGGACAGGAACTCCTAAATTTTTTTTCTTATTAGGAAAATATCTAATAGTACATACTCCTCCCATCCAGTATTTGATATGTCATTTATGATCGTTTAATGATATAGTATTTGACGTTTTCAATAATGGTGTAACAGCCAAAAAAAAAAAAAAAAAAAAAAAGGGAAAAGAAGGGCTCGGTCAGAGTAAGAAAGAGAGAAAGTGGGGGGAAACTTTTCCCCCAAATACGGTCAGTGGACCGTTTAAAAAAAAAAAAAAAAAAAAAATTTAAAAAAATCTTAACTCTCTCTCCCTCTCACGATCACTCTCTCTCTACTCCATCTCTCTCTCTCGGCAATCCCTCTCTCTCTCTCACGATCGCTCCCTCTCAGCCGCCACAAGTCGACGCCGCCGCCGCCTCCACCGCAGCTCGCGCCGTCGCGCCTCCGTGCCGCCGTCGCCGGTACTCTCTCTCTCTCTCTCTCTCTCTTGCGTTTTTCTCTCTCTCTCTCTAACCCGTCTCGCTCGGCTCTCTCTCTCCCTCGCAGTCTCTCTCTCTCCATCTGCACGTCAAGCCGACACCCACGCCGCCGCACTCCACCGCCGCGAGCCGCCGCCGCCACTAGCGTCTTCGGGCTCGTTCGTTTTTCAGATCTGTTCGCCGCCGCCATTCAAAGTTTCAGCTTTGTTCTAAAGAACTACTTGAGGTAAGGGAGTTGTAAGTCATAACTTATTGGTTTTTTTATGCCTTAGTGAAATACCCATTAACGTTGGATCTTAATCTAAGGTGCCGTAGCGTTTGGAGGCCGAGTTGTCGAATCGGAGCGAAACTTGGAAGTTGGACAGCAAGTGGTGTTACTGTTTTAGGTGAGTTCCGACTTTGGGTAAGTGAACTAAGTTAAGTTTTGAATGATTTAATTGTGTTAAAAGAGTACCCATTAATATTAGCTATTGATTTCTAGTTACCCACAACGTTTGAAGGCCGAATTGTTGAATTGGAGCGAAGTTGGAAATTGGACAGCAAGCAGTAGCTTCATTTGGGTGAGTTTTCGGCCCTCTCAAGTCTAGTGCTTTAGGAAATTTGTTAAGTTTGGTGTGCCAATGGTGTGTGAATATATATTTATGTATGTTTTATGTGTTAATAGACGAGTATTTCGCATCACGTGGTTGGTGTTGTATCGAGTCGTTGGGGGATTTTCGATCAAGCGTAGTATCTCAAGTAAGTAGCCGTTGGAATAGATTCTCTGCTTTAAACTCATTTAAATTGAGTATGGTTGCTATAGCGTGAGTTGAACTTAAACCTTAAGTTGTCCCTTGGAATGTAAGTAGTCATTTGGATTTAAGCTCTAAGTGTCGTCGTTGGGATTAAATCAAGCATGGTTGGTCTTTTTTTTCTTGAAAGCATGGAACTAGTTAAGAATGTCTGAGTTAACGGTCGCATATTAACTTTTGTCGTTGTGTAAGTAGTTATTTGGGAATAAGGATTTTGATTATGTTATGTGGCGTGTTAGTGGATTGAGTGAGTAGCTTTTTGGGCATGAAGTTGTTGTTTTGGAATCATGGTATGCTTGTTGGTAGCGAATTGAAGTTTTGGTTAAGTTTCATGCTTTGGTCAAATATCCCTTGGAACGTTGTATGCTTGTTTGAATATGGTTTAAGTGTCATTTACTTGGACATGCATTAAGTGTTGCTATGCTTGTAGGACTAAGTAAGTATGTTTGGAATGATTGATTTATGATTGTCCTGGATTGTGTGCATGTTATGGAGGATGGGTTAAATGTTCGATGGAGTGGTGATTGGAGTTGGATTGTGATTCTGACTTGATTGTGTTCATAGAAGTGTATATTCTTACTTCCAGGTGCAAGGAAAAATTTTGGGTTCCCTCTGCGTACGTCGTTATGCTGCCGAATTTTCGGTAGCCTCATGACGACTTAGGAATTTTATTTACCTTGAGGGAAAGGATTAGAAAAGTGAAGGGAATAGGCTAGTGCCTTAGACAAGGGTCGTGTCAATTAAACACCTAGGACTGAGATGTAATAGACTGAAATGAGGGGCTTAATGGGCGGGACTTGGCTTCGCAGTTTAGGTGCCATTTACTAACTGTGGAAGTAAATTCCTGACTTAAACCCATGAACGCCCCACCAGTGAAATGGTAGTTTAGAGCGCTACGCGCCTATTAGTGCCTTGAGGGATGAGACTTAGCTTCACTGACTGGGTGCCATCTACCATCAGTAGGAGTAGAGACCTCCCAAAACTCCCACTTGCGCACTATCAGTGAGTTGGCAAACCTATATATATATTTAAAGGTGTACTAATTGAATGCGAGACCCGAACTGAAATGAAATGAAATGGAATGAAATGAAAAGAAATGAAATGATATGAAATGGGATGACCTAACCCTGAGGCCTTTAACTCGAATAAGATGTTAAAATTTTTATTGCTACTTACTGAGTATTTTCTTAAATACTCATTCTTTTCCCTTACACACAACTGCAGGTAGAGGTAAAGGTGTACGGAACGCGTGACGGAGAGCTGCTGAGCCATGGATCTCCTTTAGTTTAAGTCTTCCGCATTTTACGTTTTGAAATGTCCCTTTGAACTTGTATTGAACGATTTACGTTTTATTCCGCTTTTAGTTTGTTTGATTTACTAAAACTTTTGTTTGTTCTGTTTTAAACTGGGATCCCAGATTGAAATGTTTCGCAAATTTCTAAGTATGGTTTCTTTATATGGAAATTTTTCCGCCGTTCTTAGAAGTAGAATGAAATGCATGTAGTAACGGCCTTAGGATCTAGGCATGAAAAGTAGGGTCGTTACAAATGGTGTATAGGAAAATCTCTATACTATACAGTCAAAAATGTTTTTTTTTTGTTGTTGAATTTATCAACATTTGAAGGTGGGGGATTTGAATCTCTAACCTATTAGTTGAGAGTACATGCCCAATTACCATTGAGTTATACTCGCTTTGACACTACAATATTAATATAAGCTAACACGCCAAAATGAGTTTAGCTCATGTACTCTCGACTTTGAGGCCAGAGGTTCGAATTCCCCACCCCAAATGTTGATGTACTCAATAAATAAATAGATATATATATATATATATATATATAAAGAATAACATATGTTAGGTAGCTAAATGATATAGGAGAACTAAAATGATTATATTTTAAAATTTGGATGTCATGGACCTACAAGATAAAATTTTCTACCAACCATACTTTAGTTAGTAGATTTAATTTAAACCTTGTTACCAAACTATATATAAATTATAGTTGAAAAATAATTTCCCATGTCAAAATTATTTATTTTGATCTATGTTATGAGTCATGACAAATTAGTATCATGTCCAGATTTTATAATGATATAATTTTGTTTACTTTTTAAAAATAATTTTGGAATTATCAAATTATTTTTATCATGTCTAAAATAACTAAGAAAAATGATATAATAAAAGTGATTTTAATTATTCTAAAATCATTATCAAACATGGACCAGATTTTGTTATATATATATATATATATATATATATAATCTGTTGAGAAAATAACAAATATCTTGAACTCATATTGACAATAACGATATTAAATTAGGATCATATCTTTTAGTTATAAAAAATAATAGTATATGGATGACTCAAACCTTATTTTTAAAAATGGTAATACTCTTTTTTTTTTTTTTAAAAAAAATATCTATATAAGTTAATTATATATCTTTCATTTTTTTATTTTGGGAAAAATACACTTTTGGTCTCTGAGGTTTGGGTTAAGTGACACTTAGGTCGCTGAGTTTTCAAACTCAACAAAAATACCCCTGAGTTTTGAGATAAGTAGCACTTTGGTCCCTGCCGTCAATTTTTCTGTTAAATCTTAACAGCTACTGACGTGGCACTATTATTTTAATAAAAAAATTATTTTTTAATTTTTTTAAATACAAAAATATTAAAATAATAAAATATTATTATTTTATCTTTTTTTTAACACTTTTCTCCTCTTTCTCTTTCTTCCTCTTCCCCACTTCTTTCTCCTAACTTTTTCTTTCCAACTTCATCTTCTTCAACTCCGACGGCCGGCCGTCGGTGAGTTTTTTTTTTTTTTTTTTTTTAATTTCTTTCTTCCCCTCTCTTTTCTTCTCTCTTCTCTTCCCTTTCTTCACATTTTCTTTTTTTTTTTTTAAATATAGAAGAGGGAGAGGGAGGAGCCTCCTCCTCCTCCGAAATTCCCTTTTTAAAAAAAAAAACAGAAAAAGTGAGAGAAAGAAGAAGAAGGGAAGAAGAGAAGAAGAAGAAGAAAAAAAAATTCTGGCGACCGCCGCCGTTCGCCGTTCGCCGACAGCCGGCGGCGGCCGGCCACCGGAACTGAAGAAGATGGGAGGGGGAAGGAAGAAGTGGGAGAGGGAAGGAAGAAGATGAGAAGGAAGAAGATGAAGAAGAAAGAGAGAAAATTTAAAAAATAATAATATTTTTAATATTTTTATATATTTTTATTTAAAAGATCAAAAATTCATTTTTTTAATTAAAATAATAATGCCACGTCAGCTTACCGTTAGGGTTTAACGACAAAATGGACGGCAGGGACCAAAGTGCTACTTATCTCAAAACTCAGGGGTATTTCTGTTGAGTTTGAAAACTCAGGGACCTAAGTGTCGCTTAACCCAAACCTCAGGGACCAAAAGTGTAATTTTCCCTTTTTTTTTTTTACAATAAATTTAGGGATGAAGATTTGAACCTCCAACCTTAAGTAAGGGAGTAAATGTCTTAACCATTGAGCTAACTTCATATTTTTTTTTAGGTAAATTACACTTTTAGACCTGGTCTCCGAGGTTTGGTTTAGGTTTCTACTTGGTCCTTGAAGTTTCAAAAGCAACACTTTAGTCCCTGAAGTTTCAGAATTAGTTCTAAATGGTCATTGAGAATAATTGACCGTTAGTTGACCTAACTGAAAGATGACATGACAGTTAAGTGGTGATTAGACCTTTGTGATGTGGACAATCTTAAATGACATGGAAAAACTTAATAATTTTATATTTGAAATTATTCCAAAAAAAATTCACTCTCCTTTTCACCGTTCAGTCTATTCTTTCTCCTTTTCCCCCTCTCCTAATCACTCTTCCTTGTCTGTTTTCTCCTCCGCACTACACCTCCACTTCCCCAGCAAAGTCTTCTTTGCCAAAATCTTCGAATTTGGGGCTGATTTTTGGAGATGGGTTTTTTTCTTTTTGTCGATTTGGGGGAATTTGGGATTGACTTGAGAGATGGATTTTGGCCATGAGTGAATTTGGGGTTATTAGGAAATGATTTGGGAGATGGATATTGGGCACAATCTGGGAGATTGAGATTGGTTTTGAAGGATTCTAGTTGGCAAAACAAGAACAAGGAGGATGGCAGAGAGGGAAAGGGGATGGGAAGATGAAGGATCTGTTACAGTATCTCCCATGTAGCCTTTGTACTTATTTCTTTGTTGAGGTTTGGTATTGTAATTATGGCTTTTGGTAGAAGTGGTTAAACCAGTAACCTCTAGTCTTGTTCTTCATTTTTTACTTGTATCTAATATCTATTTATATTCTCCCTTGGGTCATTCGTTGGAGATCATCAAGCAAATAATCACAAAGTACTCAATTGTTCATCAGCTCGTTGTTTTTCCTCTGCTTTCTTCTGCTGCTTGAGATTTTTGTGGTTGCTCAATATCTCAATTGGACCTTGGTTAAAAGAAAATAGGAGAAGCTAGAAATTTGTGAGCCAAAACAATGAAGACTGTGTGTCGCGATGGGCGAAGGAGAGTTGGGGCCGGGGGTGACGGGTGAGGTAGAGAAAGAGACAGACAATGAGGAGGATGGAGGTCAGTCGAAAGTGGGCTGGTCGGACATGGCTTTCAACGAGGTAGCAATAACAGAGAGTTGGATAAACATGGTTTCCTTTCCTAATCTAATTAGAAGAGGAGAAAGAGGAGAAAGAAGGAAAAGTGAATGGTGATGACTGATGAGGAGAGTGAAAAAAATAATTTGAGTAATTCTAAATTTAAAATTATTAAATCCCTCCATCTCATTTAAAATTGACCACATTGGTAAGGTCTAATCACCACTTAACTGCCACGTCATCTTTCAATTAGGTCAATTAACGGTTAATTCTTCTCAGGGACCATTTAGAACTATTTCTTAAACTTCAAGGACTAAAGAGTTGCTTTCGAAATTTTAGGGACCAATTAGAAACTTAGTCCAAACGTCGGAGACCAAAAGTGTAATTTGCCCTATTTTTTTGTAATGATTTTTCCACTTAACTAAATTAATGTATATATTTGATTTTTTTTGTACCTCTATTTTAACATATGAAAATGATTGACGTGCCGCTCTCAAAATGCAAATAAAAATTTAGAAACTAGTGTAATTTTACTACTTCAAGCATGAGATTAGTTTAGAAGTAAAATAACTCACATATTAAATATAGACTTATTTTTTCCATCTAAATTAGACGAACTCACCTACTTACATAGTTACATGCATACAAAACACTTCTACAGATGTATAGCCAAATGTTGATGGTTGATTTTGGTCAGAGGGAACTCACCTGACCTTCACGTGCCACCAACGGTAAATTTGTAGACGAGGGGGAAAACGTGGCCTGCAAGACAGTAAACCTGCACACCGGTGTGGTGCTCGCCACACCGGCTCCGATGCTTAAGTCAGCAAGCAGAACGGTAGGGAGTGGAAAAGTAAGAGCAAGAGGAGAGAGTAGAGAATATAGAATAGTGTTTAGGGATAGAATTCGGGTCCCCCTCTTCAGTGGCGAAGAGGGGTATAAATACCTGCTCATCCTCCTAGGGTTTTTAGGGATTCGGAGGCGTTTCAGGTCAAACCAGGCGGAACCGGGGCGGCCAAAGGCAGTGGGGACCAAATGGAGTCGGACAGGCTCGGCCCATGGCCGAGGCCGAGCAGGGGGTCGGGCCAAAAACCCGACCCCTTCGGTCTCGGCCCGTCCCACTTGCCGGTTTCGCCTCCTGGGTCCAACTCCCAGCCCGATTTCTCCTCGGTTGTCCTCGTCAGCTCCTTGTACATCGGAGTGGTCCAAAATTGCCTATAACACCAAACATTTTAAAATTGTACACAAGTGTCTGTCCTTCCTTCTTCCCACCACACACGTGTCTCAAAATAGTTCGATATTATTATTGTTGGTTTGTAATTATAACACTTGGGAAGGGTTCGGGTTCAGATTAGGGTTTTGGTTTGAATAATGCACAAAGTTAAGAGGGAAAGGGAAGGTCCCATTGAAGTAAATAACCAAAATTAGAAAGAAATGCATTGGAAGGCTAAGAATTAGACAGTTGTGGCTGTTGGGTTGCTGTCTTTCCCCTGTCTGTGGATTTGGATTTTCTATTGTTTTGGAAGCATATGAATTAGCTATACGTGGAAGTGTTTTTTCCACAATTCTTCCCTGTTTTATCACATTATTTGATTCCCACTATTCCTTTCCACTTTTGTCTCCAAACTTTTGAAAACTACCTTTGTCCATCGTACTCTCAGGTGTGTTTGAATTAACTTTACCCGTTCTTATAATGTAAAAACTTTTCCTAAAAAATTGACCGTTTGATGACAAAATGTAATCACTTTTGAAATAATTATATTAATTAGATAATATGGAGATGGGGGATTCCAACCATAGTCCTCATAGTCATTAGTACAACTTTATGTCAGTTGAACAATGCTCTTGTTGGGGAAATTAGAGGAATCGTTACGTTCCCCTCTCAACTAATTTATAAAGCATATTTTAATAAATACTTTTTTTTAAACTGCATCTTTTAATAAATACTTGTATTTTTTTTTAGTTCAAATCCTTACTTGTACTTGTACATGAGACTAATGTTTCTCCATGCTTGTCCCCATCTATTTGATTCTCCAATGAAATTTTTGGTTAAATTTTACAAGGATCAAGTTTTTCGTGGAGAATAATTCTCTGTTTAAGTTTTTATTTATAATTCAATTAGATGATTTTTTAAAAAAGAAAATTCCAATTAAATTCTTAATTCTTCACTAGAAATCTCATTTAAATGGTTAATCCCTCAAGAAAAATCTCAATTTTTTTAAGGAAATTTAGGTTTGATTGAAAAAATAATCTTTCCTACCAAATTATTAATTGTTCGTACATTAAAGTTCGAATGGTTCAAATATATCAAATTATCCATATAATATCGCTCATAAGTTAATAAACAACAAAATCTTAATTAAATTGAATGTTAATATCCATAATTACAAAATATAAACGGTAAAACGAGAGGGAACAACAAAAGGGTCAGGGATGCCAACATGAGCATAGCTCAACTGGCATAAGATTGTATTGATGACCAAGAGGTCTGTGGTTCAAATCCCGCCACCCCACATATTGTCAAAAAAAAAAAAAAAAAAAACAAAAGGGTATTGGGATAATTATCATCCCTGGGTTTTGAAGAATAGGTGTATTTGGTCACCGATTTTTCAAAATTAACCAGTTTTGAGAAATTGGTTTAAGAGGTCCCTAAGTTTTCAAAATGGACCTTTTTAGTTCTTGAGTTTTGAAAAATATGTTTAAGAAGTCTCATATATTATTTTTTTTCAATTTTTTTAAAATAATTGTCGCTACGGGTTTGCGACGCGGAGCGGCCGACTTTGTTCCCAAGAGGAGGAAAATGGAGTCGCCACCAGTCTTGATTTAGAGGGCGTGACTGGGCACCCAATAATATGCTAAGATGGTCTACAAACAAAAGATTTAAGGTTCGGGGGTCTTTGGTGTATGGGGAAGGTATTAGCACCCCACAACACTCGTTCAAAGAACGAAATTTTATTTGTCTTGTGTTATTTAAGGAAATTGGCTATTATAAATACTAAAGAAGATTTTTTTGTTGATTTTTAAATGTCCCACATTTTAATTTTCATTATTCCATAAATAAATAATGAACAATAATTGTGGGCGGCATAAAACCATTCAATATTTGTTTGAATTTAATTTGGCATCCCAAATTTAAATTCATTATACCTCAAGAATATTAGGAAAATCAATATCTTGATTTCCTAATTTCCGTCATAGGAAAGTTTATTTTTTTTTTAAACATTTGGTTTATTAGTTTTGGAAAATTGTGTGAGTAAAGAATATTTCTTTTAAGGGAAACTCTTAATTAATTTTATTTTTAAAGCAAGTGACATTTTTATGGAAAATAGTTTTGGATTGATTTATTATTTTGAAGATAAAGTTAATGAAATACATTTAGCCAAAAAGTTTTTAATGCATTCCTTTTAAAGAAAATGCCTTTTATAAATATGCTTCTTTACAAAAGTTTTAAAAGAAAAATATGAAGAATTTTTATTTATGCTTTATAAGGAAGGAAATATTAAAGTCAAATCCCGGCATCCCGAGATTTTATTTTTTCCTCAAGAAACTCAAATATCGGCATCCCGAAAATTCGAGATTCCATCGTTGGAAGACTTTTGCTTTGAAGACTATTTAATTAAGGGAAAGAAATTTACAGCAGAATTTTAGATTAAATATCATAACTTAGAGAAATAAAAAGAAACATATAATTGAGAGAATATCTAAAAAGGGATAATATACAAGAAGTAAAATTTTATTAAATTCAATTGCTTTAATGGAAACATATTAAAACTAAATCTTGGCATTCCAAGACGTATACCTCAAGAAACTCAAACATTGGCATTCCAAAAATTTTAGAGTTTATCATTGGAGACATTTTTTATATCATTTTTTGAACACAAATAACAAAAGAAGCATTTGTTTAAGCAAAAGTATTTACATATTGATTTAATGAAAATATATGGCTAAAACTATAAATAATAATTCTAGATTCTATTGTAAAATAAAATTAACAAAGTTGAACATAAACAACATATAACAGTTAACTCTAAATGCTTGATTACACCAAAATAAAAAAAAAATGATAAAGTTGGAATTGAAACATGCATGCAATTATCAAATATTCCCTAAAGAAAAATCACATAACTTCTTAAATGTAAAAGAAAGAAATAAAGCAAAGAAACAATAAATAAACTAAACTTTATAAAGCATGAAAAGAAAGAAAATTATCGGAGAAAGAATTGTAAACAAAGGTTAAAAAAATACTTACAAAAAACATGTGTGACCGTTGGATTGGGAATAAGACTTGGAGAAGTGGCGACGTGAAATTTAGAGAGAGGGTGATGGTGAGGGGGTGAATCGTTGGAGAGGAAAAGAGAAAGCGTTATAGTATGAGAGGGAAGTTATGTGGGAAAGGGAGGAAAGTGTATTTAGGGTTTGAAGGGAGAGAAATTTGGGAGCCTATTTTTAGCCCAAAAAAACGTGTAGAGAGGGTACTCCAAGGCCCCAAAAATCGTCAAAAGCAAGGGTGATGGGATCCCTATTTATAGCCAATTCTAACCACAACATATTAGGAATGTGATCAAATAAAATTAAAAATAAAATAAAATAAAATAAAAGAAGAAACAAATAAATACTCAAATTTTACCTCCCATATTTACAAAATTTTAATTGCCAATCAATCCTTTAAGGAAACAAAATATTTTGATTAATTAAAACTTGCCAAATAAACCTGATATTTGATTTGACAAATCAATTAATTAAAATAAAATATTTGACCTAATTATTTTCACCAAAATTAATAAATATGATTGGGCTATTTAAAAACTCTAGAACACTTTTTTTTTTTTTTTATTATTTTTTAAAAAGACAAAATCAATTAAAAGAATAAAATTCCGGACAAATTTAGGGGTCTACAGTTTGCCCCCCTTTGTTCATTCTTATAGAATAAAAGGATGGACAAAGGTGTAGACCTTATTTGTTCGAAATTTTATATTTAGGAAAATAAATAGATAACCAATGGTAAAATTTAAGCTTTTTATTTTTTATTTTTGGAAAATAAATAGGGGAAAACACTAAATCGAAAGAATTTTGGAACGGCCAGGGGTAAACACTAAACCGTAAATGTTTGGAAACAGCCAGGGGAAACACTAAACTGTTAAATTTTGGGGACAGTCAGGGATAGACAAGCGCCCAATGATGTATTAAAGGAGTTGGAGACCAGGGGTAAACAAGCACCTCCATGATAAAGGTATCGAGCCAGGGGTAAACAAGCACTCGATGATGTATTAAAAGGGCTGGAGGCCAGGGGTAAACAAGCACCTCCATGATAAAGGTATCGAGCCAGGGGTAAACAAGCACTCGATGATGTATTAAAAGGGCTGGAGGCCAGGGGTAAACAAGCACCTCCATGATAAAGGTATCGAGCCAGGGGTAAACAAGCACTCGATGATGTGTTAAAAGAGCTGGAGGCCAGGGGTAAACAAGCACCTCCATGATAAATGTTTCGGGCCAGGGGTAAACAAGCACCCGATGATGTATTAAAAAGGCTGGAGGCCAGGGGTAAACAAGCACCTCCATGATAAAGGTATCGGGTCAGGGGTAAACAAACACCCGATGATGTATTAAAAGGGCTGGAGGCCAGGGGTAAACAAGCACCTCCATGATAAAGGTATCGAGCCAGGGGTAAACAAGCACTCGATGATGTGTTAAAAGAGCTGGAGGCCAGGGGTAAGCAAGCACCTCCATGATAAATGTTTCGGGCCAGGGGTAAACAAGCACCCGATGATGTATTAAAAAGGCTGGAGGCCAGGGGTAAACAAGCACCTCCATGATAAATGTATCGGGCCAGGGGTAAACAAGCACCCGATGATGTATTAAAAGGGCTGGAGGCCAGGGGTAAACAAGCACCTCCATTATAAAGATATCGAGCCAGGGGTAAACAAGCACTCGATGATAAAGGTATCGAGCCAGGGGTAAACAAGCACTCGATGATGTATTAAAAGGGCTGGAGGCCAGGGGTAAACAAGCACCTCCATGATAAAGGTATCGAGCCAGGGGTAAACAAACACTCGATGATGTGTTAAAAGAGTTAGAGGCCAAGGGTAAACAAGCACCTCCATGATAAATGTATCGGGCTAGGGGTAAACAAGCACCCGATGATGTATTAATATGGTGAGAAAACTTCCACGGACAAAATTTTAACCTACAATGCTTATGAATGCATGAGTTTTTCATAATAAAACACTTTGTGATACGGACGTTCATCCAAAAATTGCCCCAGTGTTTATGCATGAAGTTTAAAGCATAGTTTCAAGAAAAGTAACTTTTTAAAGAAGTTTTCATCTTTTTAAAGACAAGAATCAAATCATGAAGGGGTTCTTTTGATAAATGTCTTCCAATAGACATTCTTATCTGCAATTTGCCCCAGTATTTATGCAAGATTTTTTTGTGCTTTTTTTTTTTTTTTTTTTTTTAACAAAACTTTATTCAGGAAGAAGAAAATTTGTGTGTGTGTATTTGTGCTTTTTTTTTTTTTTTTAAGAAAAGAAAAAGAAAGGCGGCTAATTTTACTTATTCTCATACTTCTTTATAGACTATCAAGTGATATTAAATCATGAGGAAATAACTTTATCCTTGTCTAAAAATTTCTTTTCTTTTCTTTTCTTTTCTTTTTGCACTTTTTTTTTTTTTTTTTTTTTTTTTTGTGAATGTCCTCATTTTGATATTGTTGCGACTCTTTTTGTTGTTACAAAGATGCTCTAATGGATAAGCTTGACTATTTACAATAGACATGATGGGATATGATAGACTAAAATGGTCTCATATACTATTTGAATGACTAATAAAGGTAACTTATAGCACAATCTCAATTTGGAAATATCAAGCATATGATGGGAATGACATGATCTCAAAAGATAATAAGTTGAATGAGCAACTTTCAAATTCAAGACCTGAGAAGGACGAACAAATAAAGACCAACGTGGATGACGAGAACGAGGAACTATCGTTTCTCACAGTAGTATTTGGATGAAAGAAGCATGAGACACGAAAAAGTTGACAAATGGGGCTTAAAAAGTATAAATGTGGGAAAACAAAGATATAACCGAAAGAGAGATGAAAGTGAAATCATTCCTTAAACAACTCCTCTAAAACTTGATGCTTAGCTTCCCAAGATTTATCTCATAGATTGATCAAATGTGTTGGTAAGCATATGATTGCTGGCTCAAGTTCGATGTAACAAACTCCTCAGGCCACTTATAATGTTCTAACTCATATATTTCTTCCAGCAAATGATAATTTTCTTCAAAGAATGAGCCACATTTGCTTTGTCAATGCTATCTTTCTTCTTAAGTGGCTTCTTGATAAACTGATTAGGAATGACATGCCTGTGTGATCTGTTTGCAATCACCTAGCTTCGATCCTTATTGAGAAAAACTTCTTTTCATCTAAAACACTTTATTGCCCCGATTAAGGTCTTGGGGTTGATGAAATGACTATTGCTACAACTGATCATATGACTTTTTGCGTAGACATTTGTATTCTTCAATTAAGTACTTCAAGTAGTCAATAGTCATGTAAGGGTATCACTTCTTCTTATGTCAATTTGGATAACTCCGAAGAGAACTCCAATGTCTTTTTACTCGCTATTTGAAGAGAAAAGTTTTGCCCGTTGCCAAAATTGAGTAAAAGATGCGTAACATGGTGATTTTGTCACCTGACATTTGTTTCATATTTTGACATTTGCCATAATAGCCTCATATGTTGCGATTGCCCCAGCATCTGCGTCAAGCTTACTTATGCATTTCTCAATAAGAAATGATGCATCAATCATATGCACGTCATTTGAGATATCTTTGCTTCAACATTAAAGAAATATAATGGCCAAACCCAAAAGTATCACCATCGAACTCTCTGGTCCTTGCATTTGTTTTTTCTTTTTTTTTTCTTTTTTTCTTTTTTTCTCTTTCTTTTTTCTTTTTTTTTTTTTTTTTTTTGCTTTTTGTTTTTTTTTTTTTTTTTTTGTTGCAAGGACTATTTTCTATCTCACTTGTTTTGAGAATCAATACCTGGATCTGCACATACTTCGAGAGAAAACCACAAAATGAGAATTTCAAAGCTTATCATTATGATCACTGAATTAAGATGCCTTGACTTGAATCTTTGACATATGTGTCTTTCATTTTTTATCTTCAACTTTGTTCTTCAATATAACTTCACTGCTTGAGACATGGAATGTTCATTTGTCAAAGTGTATCACCTTTTCTTTTCTTTCATTTCCTGCTTCCATTATGTCTTCCCTCTTTTGAAGATTAACCTACTTTGCAGTACTTTTGCTCATACAAAAGCTTCCGGCTTCAAAGATAATCCCAAATCGATCGTGAACATATTATCTGCTTGCATTTGACACTTGAACTTAGCTCTTCAATGAGATTTACTCTAAGGTTACAAACACATAAAGCCTTAGATTTATTGTTTTCAGAAAATGACTCACTTTAATCTAGGGAGGATAAAAAGAAATGATTGACTCCCTTTGAAAACTGTTGGATGCAAAATAGAATTGACTCGCTTTGATCAATAGAAGATAAAAAAATAGGATTGATTTACCTTAATTAAGTGAAGATGAAAAATTGGTTTGAATCACTTTAATCAAGGAAAGATGAAGAATATGATGGACTAAGCTCTAATCAAGGAAAGATGAAGAATATGATCGACTAAAGAGAAGATGAAAAATAGGATTGACTCAACTATGGAATATAAGATCGACTCATTTTAATCAAAGAAAGATGAAAAATGGGATGGAGGATAAGATGACACATTCAAATGAATCGTATGTGGATTTTGATGGTACGACAAAGAAGGGTGTAAGAATAATAGATCAAATTGCAATTCGCATCATGACTTGAAATAGTGCCAATAAGAGATAAATACTATTTGTTACTTTTAAAGTCATTGTTTATAATATATGAACATGGGTTTTGCAAAGTTGGTAGATATATGGGTAAGAATAAGGAAAACAACAAATTGTCCCACTATAGTAGCATTATGGTATAGATCAAGAAAAAAAATAACTAATTTCCCCATTGTAATGTTATAGTGTAGGTCAATAAGGTCTTTGTTTAACTCAAAGCTCAAGTCTGCATGGTAAGAAAATGTGGTGTTAGGTCTAGGAAGAAAGGTGGGTCAAAGACATTGGGTGCTGGATTGAGTGATGGGGATATGAGTTTAATGATATTATGGAGAAAAGGTGGTCAAGTAGGAGATCTTGCAAGCAAAAGAGATCTTGACAAAAAGCTTGTATGGTTGATCAAGGGCTCATGATGACATTCACAATTTTTTTCTTCTTTTTTTTTTCTTTTTTTTTTTTTTTAGCTTTTCTTTCTTTTCTTTTTCAGACAAGGACTCAACTTTTTCCAAACATGGTTTAAAATCTCATGTTTGTCTATAAGGAAAAAAAGACTAAGTTAATTGGCCTAAAAAAAACTTAGTAAACCTAGAAAAAAAAAAACGTGGAAGTCATATTTTTTTTTTTTAAAAAAAAAATGTACAATGATCTTTTTTTTAATTTTTTTTTTATAAAAGATTATATTGCAAAATGTTACTTTGATTTTTTTTTTTTTTTTTTACTGAAGTCTTAAAAGGATGGAAAAAAAAACAAGCAATGAAATGAATGAAAATAGATGAAATGTCCTTTGGCCCAAATTGTTGTGCAAAAAATGAAACAATAAACTTCAAATTTTATTAAATGAAATAATTGAACGAAATATTAGATCAAATCCAAAATACTCAAAGAAACTGTCATTGCTCTAAGGGAGACAACTAACGTAGGATAATTCCATATCAAAGTTCATAATTCTTCTCCCTTGGACTGCAATTGTGAAATGCCTCTACGAATGTCCAAACTCTTTTAGCCATTACTCTTTCTACAACATTGTCTATGTGTTTCCCCATCTTGAACTAAACTTGTGTTTTCTTGTCGAAAGACCTTTGAAATAACTTTGTAACTTACAAGTGAATCATATCTCCTTGCAACTATTTATGTTCTGTCGGTATCTTTGTTGCATTCTAACCTTTCTGGATATGGTGCTCCAAATTATCAATAGTCCATTGCAATGTACTATTGCTTTTCTCAAATTCAACCGCCTATTTAACTTGCATTTCAATCATTGCGTTTAGCTCCAAAACGAGTTGTTAAAAAGAAGAAATACAACTTTCCAGACTGGAAAATTGTGCATATTTCTCTTTTAGAACCTTATGCAAGTCTTCATTTCTTTCTTTTGATTTTCTGACCATTTTTTCTGGATGCATATAGTCTAACTCTTGATTCTCTTTCCCGAGCTTTATTTGATTCTTTAGTAGCTTTCTTATCTTAATAAACCCTTTTCTGTTTCTACCCCTTGTCGTTTCAACTGACTCATTTCTTGAAGTAACTTTCCTTTCTCTTGGTGGAGTAATAGATTTTCTGCCTTCTTGCCAGTGCTTTCATTTCCGAGCTCCTTTTGAAGTGGTGACATTTGCTTCTTTTTTTTTCTGCATGATGTTTGAATAGCTTCGTACCATAATTTATATTCTAGAGTGGAGACATCCATATGTTTTTCAATGTTTCTTTTTTTTTTCTATTTTTCCAGGATTCTATCACCTGCAAAATTTTTTGACCTGAATCCTCCTGCTCGTAATCAAAATCAAGATTCCCTACCTCACGTGTCACAGGGATGAATTTTTCTAACCACATTTGGCGTAGAACTAAAAGAAGTGCATAACTAGTACATCCCCACGGGCCCAACAGTAGAACATCTTGAAATTTACCACACTTTTACTGGCTGCAAAGGCATCCACACACAACTTTCCATATTATGTCTTCAGTTTCCAATTTTGTCAAGAATGATACCACGACTCTCTACTTGGCACATCTGCTTTTTGTTCGACTATTCCCAATTCAACGATAAGGTTGTTTGTAGTGTCTTATGGATTGGATAATTTTACTTATGGATTGCCAAACTTAAGTGGACACCTCAAATGACTCATCAACCAGATATTTAATGGAGGAGTGCGACCGATAAATCTACCTTTCCCTCGTATTTTACAAAAATTTAATGATCATATTGTTTCGTCGTGGGCGACTCTGGAATTCTTCAAGAAAGCCTTCTTGAATGCCAGGGACCCAATGTGAAATCTTGGGACACCACCACAAGATTACCCCGCTATTCTCCTTGGACATTTGGACACACGATTGACCCAAACATACATAGTACAAAGAGCTTCAAGCTTAACTCATCCTCCTTATGTTGTTGAACAAGGCTTATGAGGTAATTTAAAGATACTCTTTCACCTTCTCTTTTATTCTTGAGTTGATGTTCCATTTCAACAACAGTTATATTACCGATAATCCTTACAAAAGCTCTTCTCCTAGTCAGTCTTTTGTCGAAAAAAATAAGCTTTTTCTTCGAACGTCATTGCCATTCGAAACAACTCTGGTATTCTTCAACAGTGGGTGTCATGACGAGGGAATTGAATATAAAACATTTGTAAGCTGGATCCCAAAAATATAATGCAGCTACCAGGATATTTTTCATCAATTTGAACGTATAAAAGACTTGTCATGTGCTCATATCTTTTCATGAATGATATCCTATGCTCTGGTTTTAATTCTTCCCCAAATCTCTTTTAGCTTCCTTATGCTTAGAATAGTATGACTAAAGATGTTGGTTGCTGGGGGTTGATCTAAAACATCCTTCAACGGAGCATTATCACATTTTGCTTGTATTTGTTCGAACCATTGCTACACAATTTTCGCCTTTCAATTGTGATTGTCGGTTTTCTCTTTCCATTGCAACCTCGGTATTTGGTTTGTCTAAAATCGTTCAAAATCTCAAGTAATAAAGTTTCAATGTTTGTTTTTTTTTTTTTTTGCCTTTTTTTTTGTTTTGCACAACAATTGATGAGCATGTAACTAATATGAGAATGAAGCGAAAAAATAAAAGATCTTTTTAATATAAAAAGAATTAAATATGAGGGAAAATATGAAAGGAAAACATGAAGAATGCATTTATAAATGTGTATTATCAAAATATGCTAAATCAAGGATATAAATAAAGATGTTAAGCTAAAGTAAATTAAATAACATACACATAATTAAAATAAATCTATGGATTATATCATAACACGTGTGGTAAGGCTCTAATGTCTAACGGAAAAAGGTCCCCAAGCTGTCCTTGATTCCTTTCCTTTTTCAAGAAAATAAATCAGAGGCACCCTTATCAGCATCCTGAATAAGGTCGACTTGAGTGAGGGTTTTCATGTGCCTACACGGGAGTTATAACTCCACGAAGGTCGCCACTACTCATCCTCGATCCTAATCCTAATGGTAAAGCCCGGGTAGGAGGCTTGTGTACGTGTATGCTTAAAAATATAAAAGAAGAATAAATACAGAAAGCCAATATATATAAAATAACAACACAAGAAAATAAAATGACCCGCTTACAAGAAGTTCCCCAGTGGAGTCGCCAAGCTGTCGCTACGGGTTTGCGACGCGGAGCGGCCGACTTTGTTCCCAAGAGGAGGAAAATGGAGTCGCCACCAGTCTTGATTTAGAGGGCGTGACTGGGCACCCAATAATATGCTAAGATGGTCTACAAACAAAAGATTTAAGGTTCGGGGGTCTTTGGTGTATGGGGAAGGTATTAGCACCCCACAACACTCGTTCAAAGAACGAAATTTTATTTGTCTTGTGTTATTTAAGGAAATTGGCTATTATAAATACTAAAGAAGATTTTTTTGTTGATTTTTAAATGTCCCACATTTTAATTTTCATTATTCCATAAATAAATAATGAACAATAATTGTGGGCGACATAAAGCCATTCAATATTTGTTTGAATTTAATTTGGCATCCCAAATTTAAATTCATTATACCTCAAGAATATTAGGAAAGTCAATATCTTGATTTCCTAATTTCCGTCATAGGAAAGTTTATTTTTTTTTTTTAAACATTTGGTTTATTAGTTTTGGAAAATTGTGTGAGTAAAGAATATTTCTTTTAAGGGAAACTCTTAATTAATTTTATTTTTAAAGCAAGTGACATTTTTATGGAAAATAGTTTTGGATTGATTTATTATTTTGAAGATAAAGTTAATGAAATACATTTAGCCAAAAAGTTTTTAATGCATTCCTTTTAAAGAAAATGCCTTTTATAAATATGCTTCTTTACAAAAGTTTTAAAAGAAAAATATGAAGAATTTTTATTTATGCTTTATAAGGAAGGAAATATTAAAGTCAAATCCCGGCATCCCGAGATTTTATTTTTTCCTCAAGAAACTCAAATATCGGCATCTCGAAAATTCGAGATTCCATCGTTGGAAGACTTTTGCTTTGAAGACTATTTAATTAAGGGAAAGAAATTTACAGCAGAATTTTAGATTAAATATCATAACTTAGAGAAATAAAAAGAAACATATAATTGAGAGAATATCTAAAAAGGGATAATATACAAGAAGTAAAATTTTATTAAATTCAATTGCTTTAATGGAAACATATTAAAACTAAATCTTGGCATTCCAAGACGTATACCTCAAGAAACTCAAACATTGGCATTCCAAAAATTTTAGAGTTTATCATTGGAGACATTTTTTATATCATTTTTTGAACACAAATAACAAAAGAAGCATTTGTTTAAGCAAAAGTATTTACATATTGATTTAATGAAAATATATGGCTAAACTATAAATAATAATTCTAGATTCTATTGTAAAATAAAATTAACAAAGTTGAACATAAACAACATATAACAGTTAACTCTAAATGCTTGATTACACCAAAATAAAAAAAATGATAAAGTTGGAATTGAAACATGCATGCAATTATCAAATGTTCCCTAAAGAAAAATCACACAACTTCTTAAATGTAAAAGAAAGAAATAAAGCAAAGAAACAATAAATAAACTAAACTTTATAAAGCATGAAAAGAAAGAAAATTATTGGAGAAAGAATTGTAAACAAAGGTTTAAAAAAATACTTACAAAAAGCATGTGTGACCGTTGGATTGAGAATAAGATTTGGAGAAGTGGCGACGTGAAATTTAGAGAGAGGGTGATGGTGAGGGGGTGAAATCGTTTGAGAGGAAAAGAGAAAGCGTTATAGTATGAGAGGGAAGTTAGGTGGGAAAGGGAGGAAAGTGTATCTAGGGTTTGAAGGGAGAGAAATTTGGGAGCCTATTTTTAGCCCAAAAAACGTGTAGAGAGGGTACTATACGGCCCCAAAAATCGTCAAAAGCAAGGGTGATGGGATCCCTATTTATAGCCAATTCTAACCACAACATATTAGGAATGTGATCAAATAAAATTAAAAATAAAATAAAATAAAATAAAAGAAGAAACAAATAAATACTCAAATTTTACCTCCCATATTTACAAAAATTTAATTGCCAATCAATCCTTTAAGGAAACAAAATATTTTGATTAATTAAAACTTGCCAAATAAACCTGATATTTGATTTGACAAATCAATTAATTAAAATAAAATATTTGACCTAATTATTTTCACCAAAATTAATAAATATGATTGGGCTATTTAAAAACTCTAGAACACTTTTTTTTTTATTTTATTTATTATTTTTTAAAAAGACAAAATCAATTAAAAGAATAAAATTCCGGACAAATTTAGGGGTCTACAATAATAATTTTTAATTTTTAATTTAAAAAACCATTCAATATTATAAAATAATAATTTAACAAAGTTGAAAAAAGAGGAACTTTTAAACCTATTTCTCAAAACTCAAGGACTAAAAAAGTCTATTTTGAAAACTTAGGCACCTTTTAAATCTATTTTTCAAAACTCAAAAACTAAAAAGATTCATTTTAAAAACTCGGTCCAAATGCACCTATTCCACAAAACTCAAGGACCAAAAAAATATTTTTTCCTAAATAATTTAAATCTATAAATGGACTACCAAATATATAATATTATATTTTTTTTAGTTTCTTCTCTAAGTTTAATATATTTTTTTTTCTCAATATCAAATATTAATAAGCATGGATAAAAATATTTTTAAACTTTTAGATTTTTTTTTTGTACATTTGGTCGATAAACATTTTAAAAGTGTCTAATAGATCTCAAGACTTTCATTTTACTATCTAATAGGCTCCAAAACTTTGGATCTTATGTTTAATATAATAGATCTCTAACCTATTAGATTCTTTTTAAAGTTAAAAAGTGACTTATTAAACACTTTTAAAAGTGTTAGGATCCATTAAATACAAAAATAAAGGTTTAAGAACTTGCTTCAGTATGGAACCTATTAGACACAACATTGAAAGTTTAAAGATCAAACATAATTTAGCCGATGTAATATATCAAAATTTATAAACTAATATCATTACTATATATCAATGTGTTTAAAATTATTGGTTAAAATACCATTTTGGTCCCTTATACTTTGATACTCATTTTTCATTTTAGTCCATGTACTTTTAGATATCCAAATTTAGTCCTCATATAAATTCAATATATCTTAAAATTAGTTCTTATTATTAGTTTGAAGTTAATTGTTTATTGAATACCTTTGGGTCCCAATTCCAATATGATCCCCATCGTAAAATAATAATAATAATAATTTTCATTTAAGAACATAGGAATATCTTCCCAAAATTTATGAATGGAAGGCTCATAAAAGAAATATGGTGAACCTCTTGACATAAAGTTATGAGTTTTTCCACTATTTGGAGAATTATGGTGAACTTTTGCAAACATAAGTATTTAATTCACAATCATTATGATTAAAAAAAAAAAAAAAATCACAATCATTCACTTGATTTAAATAGGTAATTTCTCATTCAAATTTGGCACTTTCTAATTGCAAAATTCACTACTTTAATTTTCTTCTGTAAATAAAATTTGAAGGCAAGAAATTATTTTCTTCATGCACACCCTACATCTATGGTTTCCTTCTCAATTATAGTTCATATTTACTTGATACTAATGGGTCCTTTTCTTTTTCCTTTTTTCTTTTTCTTTTTTTTTTTTTTTTTTTGAAAAATGGGTCTTTTCATTTATATCTCTAACACCATGATGCATTAAATTCAAGAGGACCATTTATTTTAAACTAACACTTCACGTGGTCAAGTGGTCCACATTTATGAAGACAAAAGGACTCGTTTGAATTTTAAAACAAACGATAAAAACATAGTTCAATTTGTTAAAATATTATACATTATTTGTCTCACAGATATAATACTATATCCTTGCCTTGCTAAATTATAAAAGTTATACTTTAATTATAACCAAAATGGAAGTATAGTTATTATCTAATTCATCCTAATTAATTTAATAGTCCACCGTGAATATTTGAGTTCTAATTTTTGTTTTTAAAAAATTAATCTAACTTCCTATCATTTTTTTTTTAATTTTATAATCTAATTAATAAAAAAAATTCAAAATCTTAGAAAAATTTGAAAATAGATAAGAGTAGTTCTCAATTTTCCCCCTGAAATTATAGCTAGAATTTCTAAAGTATTTAAAACAAAACTAAAGAAATAGATAGAATATAAGCTGAATATTAACAAGAATAAGAAAACTCAAAACAAGATTCTTTAAAAAAAAAAAAAAAAAAGATTATTATAAAGAAGATTATAGGTTTGATTTTTGCAACACGTTTCAAATGCTTCTATTCTAAGATTTTTCCAATATTTTGAAATTTGACTTAACACTAAAAATTGCTATAACTGATTTAGATCTTATTTATAAATTTTCATGCAATGAACTAACATTGTTTATAAATCTGTAAAAAAAGAAAAAAAAACTAACATTGTTTATAATGAACTTAAGAAGAAAAAGTATATTGTTGTAAGAATATGGGACACGTATTTAAAAACAAAAAATGGGACACGTATTTTCAAAAAAAAAGAAAAGAAATGGGACACGTATTTTCATACTTTGCCATATTTGGGCCTGGGCTCCAGCAATTTGTTTGGCAAGGCCGAGGTTCTTATACACAGTGGCCCTTGGCCCAATATTTGATTTAACATGAGTTGAATAATGGGCCGGGCTCCTAACACTTCCCGCCCATAACTCTATTAGGAATTCTTTTTGGGAAATTGTGCTAAATGACTAAAAAAAAAAAAAAAAGCATTCTTGATTT
This sequence comes from Luffa acutangula, assembly GCA_036850905.1. NCBI lineage: Eukaryota > Viridiplantae > Streptophyta > Magnoliopsida > Cucurbitales > Cucurbitaceae > Luffa > Luffa acutangula. The sequence continues at coordinate 48,236,705 of CM072087.1, read as the reverse complement.
TTGGATACGGAAGTTCGGATTTTGTAGGCGTGGCTACCGAAATTTTAGGAACCGTTTCCAGGCTTTTTTTTGGACGTTTTTACCTCTGGTATATACAGTTATATACAAACGTCCCCTTTTTGCGTGGTGGATGGATCCCTACTTACATGGGATCGGTTGGCGGTTTGTTTTGATCTTAATTTACCTATTTTTCAGGCTTAGGCTTTCTAACGGCAAAAACTTATCTTTTTCAGCGGCGTGAAGCAGTCAACAAATGGATTACCAAAAAAAAAAAATACATCATAAACAATTCCATAGTTGTATGTAATAGTTCAATCTACACAGACAACATGCGTACAATATCATAGATGTATATACTAATACATACACGTTCACAGGAAGACAATGAATGGTATATAACTGTTCAAACACACGTACGTACAAGCATGTATGTATATAGATGTACGAGATAGTAGTTGTACATATCAGTATAAAAATGTATGAGATCATAGATGTATATACTAATACATACACGTTCACAAGCAGACAATATACACAGGCTTGCCAATACATAGATTGCAAGGTGCAGGGGGTATATAACTCCTCTCACACTCTTTCATATGACCGCACCACAACATACTTTCCAGAAGAGTTTGCAACAATGATGGAATAGTATTTATCAGTACATACCGCTCTGGTGGGTTCGACCTCCTCACTTTCATCCTTTTTTGTCCGTCTGTCCTTCCCTTTGGGTCTCTTCGCATCCTGGATGTTAATTAGGGAGTTTAATTCTCTAATTTGTAATTCACAAGGGGGTAATTATAGCATATTTTACACAACCTAAAGAGTAAATACAGAGTTTTACCTCCATGGGCTTAGTTTTTTTTGGTCTCTGCTTACAATCGAGCGTAATATTCTCGGAATGCATGAGAGAAACGAAATCCCTAAAATCTCGGGGGAATGTATCAGTTTGTTGCTAATATAAGGGAATGAGAATGAAGTTGTTACCTTGGTTTAAATTTCTGAGAAATTGTACAGTCCTCGCGTAAGAGGAGAATTGATGGAGGATGTGGGGCGAGCAAGAGTCTCGACGGCGCGATGGAAGAAGGTCGTCGGCGCGATGCGAGGGGTAGGGATTGGTATACACTCTGTGTTGGGGGTGGAAATGGTGGGAAATGGAGGATTAAGTCTTTCAAGGGGTGGAAAATGGTGGGAATGGAGGGTTGTGGAAGATGAAGATGGACGGACGGGTTGGTGCATGAAAGCGATTCTGGTGGGAGGGTGGGCGGTGTTATGACAACTCATAATTGCAGCAGGTAAGGTATCATAATTACTGTGTTCTTATTTGTTTTTTAATTTTTCAGGTATTCTTAGTTGCAGGTAGTAAATCTTCCTATTGACAGGGTTGTTGTTTCCGATTAATGGAGTTCGAAGGTGTTTCTCTCTACTGAGGGAGGTTGAACTTTGTACTCCTTCCCCAATAAAGGTATTTACTCCTTTTTCCGGGGAATAACTCTTTCGTAGTAACAATATGATACATCTGATTTTCAAAATAGTTTTGTGTTCTTGGATTTTTAATTTCAAACATCCTAAAATGTCTCCAACTTATTTTTGGGGGTATATTTTATCTCTCTTAAACTCAGATTTTGGTTTTAATCGTTAAGAACACGTTAGGAAGTTTGTTGGGGGCATTTTTGTCTTGTACAAATAGGGATTTATTAATCAGTAAATCGTTTAGCCATCTATTTAATTTATAAACGTTCGTAGCCATTTTTCAAGTCACCATTTATTTATAGCCATTTTTCTTGTTGCCCCATTCATTTTTTTTTTTAGCTATTCAGCACAATTTTCTTTTCTTTTTTTTTTCTAGGTATTCAACACAATCTGTTAACGGTGTTTGTCATTTTTTTTTAATAAAAAACAAGTTAACCAAATATATATTTATTAAAATCCATTATTAACAAAAAAAAAAAAAAAAAATCCTTGTAGAGTTATGGGCGGGAAGTGTTGGAGCCCTAGGATTCGGAATCTGGATTCGACACTTAAGGCCCTGACATTGCGACCTGGCCGCTCCCTAGGAAAATTCCTAGAAGGTCACCCAACATAGAACTTTTCCAAACTAAGCACGCTTAACTTCAAAGTTCCTATGATTGAACCACCGAAAAGGAAGGTGCACCGGTACCTTGTTGGTATATGTAGTATCTTTCAATTCTTTTAAGCTTATCTTGACCATGTTTTCATGTCCTCAGGATCCCTCTCATTCGGATGTGATCTCGGTTCATTCATGTACCCCTCCTAACTTCGGGCGTCACAATATTGTTGATGTCGAAGCAAATGCCAAGGTTTCAATTTTATGGAAATGTTGATTTGATGATATTTCTAAAAAGATTATAAACATAAAAAAATTGTTTTCCTTTTAAAGTAAGTTTAAATTTCTTATTACTAATATTAAGCCACAACAATAGTGATATTTTGTTGATATTTTAGTTATATTTCGTTGACTTTTCTATGATATACCTGAAAATGTGAATGAAAATATTAGCATATCGACAAAAATTTAAAACTTTGATTCTGTCATATAGTAGAATTTGTTATCCTTAGCATAGCTTAATTAATTAAGATGTGTTGTTAAAAAAAATGGATAAGACTCGACTAAGAGGTCAAGTGTTTGAATCTCACCGTTATTATTGAACTAAAAAAAATAAAAGTTTTCTTGTCTAAATGACATTCTAGAACCATCTCCCCACACTATCACATCCTCAAATCACTTTCCATTATTTATTTATTTTTTAGTTTAACAACATTCGAAGGTGACCAACAAAAGCATAGCTCAACTGGCATAAAGATGTACTGATAACCACAAGATTTGTGGTTCGAATCCTCCACCCCCATATTATCAAAAAAAAAAAAAAAAAACATCCGCTAATTTCCATTAGTTAATTAATTTATTTTAGGCTCTTTAATTTTTCTACTTAAAACATATAATTTATAAGAGATCAGTGGCCAGTTGGAGAGAGTCAACTCCCACATTGACCAACTAATAACTAGCTTTGAATCGTAAAAAATCTATCACAATCTAACGACTAACTTGTATCGACCAATCGAACTAAAGAAAAAGTCAATTTTATTTCACTTCTAACTTCTACATTTTCATTATATAATTTTGGGGGAGCATGAAGAATTTATATCCATAAAAAAAATATATTTTGTTTATAAAAATATATTTAGAGATAGGAGGATTTAAATCCTAAGAATAAAATATTCAATAATGAATTGAACTTTACCTAAATTGTCAAATATAGTCCTCATTTTGGCCGATTTTGGAGCCAAACTAAATTATTGTTTAAATAAGAAAAAGTCAAATGTTCAAACGAATCCTTGTTCGAATCAAAAAATCATGGAATAAATATTGACGTAATTGAATTCAAGAATTGTTATCATTACAAAGTAGACAAGGAAAAAAGAAAAAACCCTTTTCTATTTATATAAAATTTCAGTTGTCGGTCCACATAAATAATGATTTCAAAAATATATATTTAGTTTAATATCTTTATTGTCATAAAGAATCGTAGGAGAATATAAAATATGTTACGTGTAACAATTAAATTCACATTTATATACAAAAAAAAATTGGTTAATATATACATATATATACACACAAAAAAAATTATAAAATAGTACTTATTACCATTTGAATACCTTTTGAATAGGTGGAGTAATATATCGTAATTATTATTTTTCTACTTTCTTCCATATAATGAGTACAAGGTATAATAGCTTGAAAATGTTCTTCTTTAATTTAAAATTTTTACCAAAATTTCAAAAATATTTTTTTTTTGGAAATAGACTCGTTATTGTTATACAATTGTATATTGAAGCATAAAAAAGTTAACCGAGGGAAGGGGCACATTTAGTGCATGTTTGAGAGTGATTTTGAAAGTTAACCGAGGGAAGGGGCGATTTGTTTGTGTGGTTTATGTTGTAGGGGGAAAATTGTAAACAAGCTAATTAATTTATATTGACTTAAAATTTCTTATTTATGCAAATGCAAGTCACTTTTTAAAATATTTATAATATCTTAGCCATATATAAAAAGAAAATGTTTCAATTTTAACATTTAGGCAAGAATTTTGAAGATTGTTTAGGAAAAATAAACAAAATATGCATAGAGATTTATACATAAAGATGGTTAGCTCATAGTTATATTTATGATACCAAGTTCAACATAACATAACTTAATGTTAAAACATTTCTCCTCCCTTAATGAGAAAGTTCAAATATATATATTCTTGTGATATAATATTCTAAAAAATGTTCACATTATCGAAATAACATGTGTGAACGAGCATATAGCTCAATTGATCAACTCGACTATTAAAAAGAGGCAAATTACATTTTTTATACATAAATTTTGTGTTTCTTTTATTTAGTCCCTAAGATTTCAATTAGTCAAACATTTGATGGCATGTGCTAAATTGATAGAGTTATATGTTTATTGAACACAAAAGTAAAGGTTCATTATAATGTATTTAGGAGATAAATATAAATCATCTTGAAAAACTCACAGACCTATTAAAACCTTTTTGAATTGCGGTGAATTGCAAAATGGATAACATTTAGCTGCATACCAATGTGCAAGTACTTCCCTATATATACCAACAACCACCATTAAAATGTCGACAATTGTGAGCTATATATATATATATATATTTCATTTTCTATCTTTCTCTTAGTTATCAAGATTTTAAATTAAGGTGTACTATAGGGTAAATCTCTAAACACTTTTATGCAGCAAAGTATTGTTGTTCATAATTTCATAAAACTTTTTGAAATACATTATAAGTTTAGAGATTCGTAAATTTAGCTATTAAAATGGTTTGAAAGCATATGACGAAGTTTATAAACACACCTCTAAAAATTTAAAAGATATTAAACTCATAATTTAACCTAAAAATAGGTTAAATTACAAGTTTTATCCCTGAACTTTAAGGATTGTGTCCAATTTGGTCCATATGTGAACTTTAAAAAGAATCAAATAGGTCCTCAAACTTTCAATTTTGTATCTAATAGGTCTCTAAACTTTAAAAAGTATCCAATAGGTCTCTAAACTTTCACTTTTGTGTCCAATAGGTATTTCAACCTTCAATTTTGTATCTAACAAGTCTTTGACCTATCTTTTCAAAAAAAAAAAAAGAAAAAAAGTCTTTGACCTATTCGACATTTTTTAAACCGACAAGCTTCTAGATACAAAATTGGAAGTTTAAGGTCCCAATAGACATAAAGTTCAATTTTATATCAATAGATTGATTAATTTTTAAAAATCTCGAATGTGCTAAGGACCTATTAGACATTACGGGACATCTTAGATACAAAATCCAAAATTCAAAGACCTACTAAACACTCTTTATAGTTCAGGGACTAATTGATACAACCTAAAAGTTCAGGGACCAGTAATAAAATCTAAAAAAATTATATTACTTCGAGAAACAAAGTCCAACAAAATCTAAAATGACATATTTCGCACCGAATTAATAAACTCACATTTTTAGAGAGAAAGCAAAAACAATACTCACATATCAAATATCAAATATAAACTCAGCTGGGAACGAACTCAACCCGGCCCCACCAACAAGTATGAAAAACGGTTAGGCCAACTTTGTAGGTGTGGACATACACATGGATATATAATTAGGTGTGTGTTCATTTAATTTTTGTTGTAAGCGTGACGACAGGTCGACGAAATGAATGACACAAAGGAGAAAATCGCGTGAAAGGATAAACACGATACTGCACTTGAAAATAACAAACTCATCTACTGTTTCATATCAAAATCTCTCTCTCTCTCTCTCTCATATCTCTTTACGCTTTCATACACAAACAAAACAACATACCACCTATAATTCACACCGACGAACAATTGCCGTACCAAATCGTCCTTCTCTCATCTCTCTCCGCGGCGCGATCTTCTTTCAAAAGCGAAGATCGGATCGGATCCTTCTGCGATCGCGATGGAAGATTATTACGATCGCCGTAGTGGTCTCATTCATCGGCGCCAGAATCGGATCGGCGTGAATGCGGAGGCGGGGGATAGGTTTCCGCCGTGGAGCGTACCGGAGACCAAGGAACTGCTTGCGATCAGAGCGGCGCTCGATAAGAGTTTCTCGGAGATTAAACACAATAGAACGCTTTGGATTTCGGTCGCCGGTGAAATGAAGGCGAAAGGCTTCAATCGGAATGATGAGCAGTGTAAGTGCAAGTGGAAAAATCTTGTCACTCGCTATAAGGTAATGGATTTTTCTGAGCGTTGTCATTTTTAGGGTTTTTTAAACCGATTATTATCAAATTATTAGTTTCACCGAAACTTTTTTTTTTTCAAAAAAAAAAAAAAACACACCGAACTTTTAAAAACTAAAAAGGTAAAAATTACTACTCATATTTGTGTAGTACAAAAATTGAAAATTATGTTTGTTTATACCATGGATTTTTGTTACCGTCAATTATGAAAATGCTTCTAAATTGATCTTAATCGAAATTTAAAATCTATACAGATGTTGTTTTTAAGAAATTTCTGTTATTTTATTTTTAAATTTTGAAAATATTTTTGTAAGAAAGTTAGACGAGAAAATGTATTAATGTACTGACTTGATTGTTTAGAAACAGAGAATTAAAAACAAAGTTGTGATAAACGAGTTTTTTCTGTTTTTTTTTTTCCCTTAAATGGAGTTCGTAAAATGAGTTTAAGCCTTGAATTTAGTGTTATAATTACATACAACAACTACTTTAGTTTGTTTTAAAATATGCAACCTGATAATCCCTTTTCCTATTGAAAACAGGGACAATTGCATAGATGACAAATTGGACCAAATTAATAGCAAATATAACACCATTGTAAACTAATTGCAAATATAGCAAAATTAACTGTAGAAGACCAAAAAGTTGTCAGATTCTATCCGTGTCTATCACTGATAGGCTCTGATTATTCAAAGTATATCTGTGTCTATCGCGGATAGACTTTGATTAATCAAAGCCTATTGGTGATAGTCACTGATAGATTTTGATTAACCAAAGTTTAATTTATCAACGATAGACACTGATAGACTCTGAATAATCAGAGTCTATATCAGCAGACTGATAGATCTGATTAATCAGAATCTATCGCTGATAAACTCTGATAATCGAAGTCTATCAGATAGACTCGGATAGATTTTGCTATATTTGCAATTTTTTTTACATGTTCTATATTTGCTATTAATTTGGTCCAATTTGCCACCGACTGCAATTTTCCTCGAAAATAACTAAAATAATCAACTTTTTTATTATAAATTGATAATTTGATTCATTAAATATTTGAAATTATCCATATTAACGTTTCAAAAAAAAACGAGATAATACATTTTGACAACATATTCCAATAATTATTCCAAAAAAAAATATATTCCAATAATTATTAAATTGCATTTAATTCAACAATTATTTCAAACAATTAAGTCATTTTTCCTATTCCTATAACTATAAGAAATATATAGTTGCTAATTAATATTGACAAAAAGAGTATAAATATTTTAAATAATTTCAAAGAAATAAGCTCTAAACAAAATTACTTTTTTTTTTTAAGAATTAAATAAAACACATGTACATATATAGAAAAATGTTATCAAACACAAGCACAAGATTCCCATTCGTCTTAAAATAATATATAAAGATGAACCAAAAGGTTATCAAACACGAGCACGAAATGTTCATTTCTCTTAGCATAATACATAATAAGAGAACAACGTTCTTATGGAACAATTTTCATCTCTCTTTTGCCTTTCTTCTCTTTACTATGTGTCAACTACATACATATAGGGTTGCGAAACTATGGATTCCAAAGCTCTAAAGCAACAATTTCCATTTTACGACGAACTCCACACCATTTTTACTGCAAGGATGCAAAAGAACTGGTGGATCGAAGCCAATGATCGATCGAGAGGCACCAAAAGGAAAGCCATCGAGCGATTCTCCAGCGAAGATCACAACAGTAATAGAGAAGGAAACGACGAAGAAGACGAAGACAAAGCATTCGGGTCAACGAAGAAGACGATAAAGAAGGACAAATGTGGGAGAGAGGAAGATGATCAAGAGAGCAATTTGAAGGAAATATTGAAGGGTTTTGTGGAAAGAGAGATGGAAATGGAAAGGCAATGGAGAGAAGCATTTAGGGTTAGAGAGGAAGAGAGAAGGTTGAAGGAGGAAGAATGGAGGATGAAAATGGAAGCCCTAGAGAGAGAGAAGATGATGATGGAGATTATGTGGAGAGAGAAAGAAGAGGAGATGAGAGAGAGAGAGGAGGCTAGGGCTGAGAAGAGAGATGCTTTGATCTCAGCTTTGTTGACCAGGCTCATAAGATCATAAGGTAATTTAAAAGGTATGTGTTCACACGTAACTTCAGGGATGGAGACACGTGGAATAAACTTTGATTTGTATTAATGTTGTATGCGTGTGGGTGTACAATCTCTAACTTTAATCCTCTGATTCTCTCTCTTAAATATATAAACTTTGGCCTCTAGCTTGTTGCTCTTCTTGGGCCGGTTTGTTGGGCTTCTTAGATGATCAGTCTGCTAGGTTGATGATCTCTTGGATCGGCCTGTTAGCGTAATGATCTCTTGGATCAGCTTATTGGCTTGTTGATTTTCTTGGATGATCGGCCTGCTGGCTTAATGATCTTTTGGATCGGCCTGTTGACTTGTTGATCTTCTTGATCGGTCGGTTGGCTTGTTGATCTCTTGGATGATCGGCCTGCTGACTTGTTGGTCTTCTTGATCGGTCTGTTGGCTTGTTGATCTGTTCGATCAGTTGGCTTGTTGATCTTTTTGGATGATCGGCCTGCTGACTTGTTGATCTTCTTGATCGGTCGGTTGGCTTGTTGATCTCTTGGATGATCGGCCTGCTGACTTGTTGGTCTTCTTGATCGGTCTGTTGGCTTGTTGATCTCTTGGATGATCGGCCTGCCGACTCTGGACTCTGGCAGAATGCTCTGGACTCTGAGTTCTCTGACTCTGGATCTTGGAGAATGCTCTGGACTCTGCCCTCGAGCTTCAAAATTCTGACCCCTTGTCTTTGTGAGAGTGTAGAATTTCTGAACCCTTGAAATGGAGGAGAACCCCTCTATTTATAGAGTTCTCGCTGGATGGGCCCTGATGACTTTTGGGTCTAACAACTTGGGCTTTGACTTTTATTGGGCTTGGGTTGAACCATTTAGTCTTGGGTTTGGTTTATATTTGACCCAAAACCATATGACCCAGACATTTAAAAGACCCAAATTTGATCAAAATAATTATTATTTTTTAATTAATTGGTCAAATTAATTAATTTGATCAAAATAATTTAATTTTAATTAATTGATCAAATAGAAATTTGGCTCTATAAATTTATAATTGGCCAACTTTGTTTTCAAATTAAATTTGGGACACATGTCAATTTATAATTGGTCCCAAATTTAATTAATTTTAATTTCGTCATTAATTTTATGTAACGACGTGGCAATTCATGATTGGTCAAAATTTCTCCATCAACAAATGCCCCCTTTTCGAGATTTAGGCACAAATTATGTGTGAGTGAATCTCGAAAAAGATATTTTGGGATCAAAATGCAAGATATTTGTTCTTGATTTTGACTCCCTTTGGTGTGTCAATTTAATCAAAATATGAATTTTGGTCAAAATTTTGATTTTTTTTTTCCTTATTTGGCAGCAAACTTTGATTTGAAGTTTTGGCAAATTTTGGTTTATACCCAAATTTTGATTTGAGCTAAAATCCTACCCAATTTTAACTCGCATTTGGAATAGAATTTGAGGTTTTTACTTTGGTTCATTTGGGATAAAATTTGGATTATGCCCAAAATTTAATTTAAGTAAATTTAATGCTTCATCCAAAATTTGGTGGGAATTTGGAATAAAATTTTCATATGGAACTTAGAAAATTTGATTTGGGATAAGAGTTTAATTATACCCAAATTCAGTTTAATTCAATCCAAATCTGTGTAGGAGTTTATCAAATCAATTTGAATTTATTTCCCAATTTGATTTAAATCAAATCTCATATCTTTGGGTTAAAATTTGAACCAAAGACTCTCGTTGGAGATAAAGATTTATATTTGAACTTATCCCAAAATTGATGAAGATTGCCGTTGGAGATAAGATTTATATTTGAACTTATCCCAAAATTGATGAAGATTGCCGTTGGAGATAAGATTTATATTTGAATTTATCCTAAAATTGACGGAGATTGACGTTGGAAATAAGATTTATATTTGAACTTATCCCAGAATTGATAAAGATTGCCGTTGGAGATAAGATTTATATTTGAATTTATCCTAAAATTGACGGAGATTGACGTTGGAAATAAGATTTATATTTGAACTTATCCCAGAATTGATAAAGATTGCCGTTGGAGATAAGATTTATATTTGAACTTATCCCAAAATTGATGAAGATTGCCGTTGGAGATAAGATCTATATTTGAACTCATCCCAAAATTGATAAAGATTGTCGTTGGAGACAAGATTTATCTATTTGAATCCAACTTTCCATTCTATAAATAAGGTTGAACCTCAGCAGGGGAGAGCACACATCAATTGAGGGGAGCATTCAAGAAAGGATTCAAGTAGGAAACTTTCTTCTCTTTTTTTTTTTTTGAATTTTCGTTTTTTTTTTCGTTTTTTTTTTCCTTTTTTTCGTTTTTTTTTAATTTTCGATTTTTTCCTTTTTTTTGAATTTTCGTTTTTTTTTTTATTTTTTTTTATTTTTTTTTTTTTACCTTGCCTATATTTCAATTATAAGCACAGTGCCTTCATCCACAATAAAAAAGGTAAGTACGTAGGTAAGTGATTTTTTTTAGGCATACATATCCTTGTTTTCAATTTGCAGGTACAATGTCTTTCAGCATGAGTGCAAGGACGTGTTCCTTGAGTTAGGACATGTTCCTTGGACTTGTGTCGCCGCCACGCCTTTCAGCACGAGTGCAAGGACGTGTTCCTTGAGTTGGGACATGTTCCTTGGACTTGTGTCGCCGCCACACCTTTCAGCACGAGTGCAAGGACATGTTCCTTGAGTTGAGACATGTTCCTTGGACTTGTGTCGCCGCCACGCCTTTCAGCACGAGTGCAAGGACGTGTTCCTTGAGTTGGGACATGTTCCTTGGACTTGTGTCGCTGCCACGCCTTTCAGCACGAGTACAAGGACGTGTTCCTTGAGTTGGGACATGTTCCTTGGACTTGTGCCGCCGCCATGCCTTTCAGCACGAGTGCACGGACATGTTCCTTGAGTTGGGACATGTTCCTTGGACTTGTGCCGCCGCCGCGCCTTCCAGCACGAGTGCACGGACATGTTCCTTAATTGGGACATGTTCCTTGGACTTGTGTCGCCGCCACGCCTTTCAGCACGAGTTGCAAGGACGTGTTCCTTGAGTTGGGACATGTTCCTTGGACTTGTGTCGCCGCCACGCCTTTCAGCACGAGTGCAAGGACGTGTTCCTTGAGTTGGGACATGTTCCTTGGACTTGTGTCGCTGCCACGCCTTTCAACACGAGTACAAGGACGTGTTCCTTGAGTTGGGACATGTTCCTTGGACTTGTGCCGCCGCCATGCCTTTCAGCACGAGTGCACGGACATGTTCCTTGAGTTGGGACATGTTCCTTGGACTTGTGCCGCCGCCGCGCCTTCCAGCACGAGTGCACAGACATGTTCCTTGAGTTGGGACATGTTCCTTGGACTTGTGTCGCCGCCACGCATTTCAGCACGAGTGCAAGGACGTGTTCCTTGAGTTGGGACATGTTCCTTGGACTTGTGCCGCTGCCACGCCTTTCAGCACGGGTACAAGGACGTGTTCCTTGAGTTGAGACATGTTCCTTGGACTTGTGCCGCCGCCATGCCTTTCAGCACGAGTGCACGGACATGTTCCTTGAGTTGGGACATGTTCCTTGGACTTGTGCCGCCGCCGCGCCTTCCAGCACGAGTGCACGGACATGTTCCTTGAGTTGGGACATGTTCCTTGGACTTGTGTCGCCGTCACGCCTTTCAGCACGAGTGCACGGACATGTTCCTTGGACTTGTGTCGCCGCCACGCCTTTCAGCACGAGTTGCAAGGACGTGTTCCTTGAGTTGGGACATGTTCCTTGGACTTGTGTCGCCGCCACGCCTTTCAGCACGAGTTGCAAGGACGTGTTCCTTGAGTTGGGACATGTTCCTTGGACTTGTGTCGCCGCCACGCCTTTCAGCACGAGTGCACGGACATGTTCCTTGAGTTGGGACATGTTCCTTGGACTTGTGTCGCCGTCACGCGTTTCAGCACGAATCCAGGGACAATTGACGTCTTTGGACTTTAGGAAGTAGCGCAGCAATGTAGCCGAGCGTAGCATGAGGACCCTTGAACCTGGAGAAGGAAGCAGGGCAGCGTGAGGACAATTGACGTCTTTGGACTTTAGGAAGTAGCGCTGGAGTGTAGCGAAGCGCGTGAGAACCTTTGAACTTGGAGGAAGGAACTGCAGCGAAGCGCGTGAGAACCTTCGAACTTGGAGGAAGGAACTGCAGCGAAGCGCGTGAGAACCTTCGAACTTGGGGGGAAGGAACTGCAGCGAAGCGCGTGAGAACCTTCGAATTTAGGGGGAAGGAAATGCAACGAAGCGCGTGAGAACCTTCGAATTTGGAGGAAGGAACTGCACGAAGCGCGTGAGAACCTTCGAACTTTGGGGAAGGAATTGCAGAGCGAAGCGCGTGAGAACCTTCGAACTTGGAGGAAGGAACTGCAGCGAAGCGTGTGAGAACCTTCGACTTTGGGGGGAAGGAAATGCAACGAAGTGTGTGAGAACCTTCGAATTTGGAGGAAGGAACTGCATGAAGCGTGTGAGAACCTTCGAACTTGGGGGAAGGAATTGCAGAGCGAAGCGCGTGAGAACCTTCGAAGTTAGAGGAAGGAACTGCAGCGAAGCGCGTGAGAACCTTCGAATTTGGGGGGAAGGAAATGCAACGAAGCGTGTGAGAACCTTCGAATTTGGAGGAAGGAACTGCACGAAGCGCATGAGAACCTTCGATCTTCGGGAAGGAATTGCAGAGCGAAGCGCGTGAGAACCTTCGAACTTGGAGGAAGGATCGCAGCGAAGCGATGTGAGAACCTTCAAACTTGGAGGAAGGAACTGCAGCGAAGCGACGTGAGAACCTTTGAACTTGGAGGAAGGAACTGCATCGATGCGCGTGAGAACCTTCGAACTTCGGGGGAAGGAACTGCAGCGATGCGCGTGAGAACCTTCGAGTTTGGGGGGAAGGAAATGCAGCGAAACGCGTGAGAACCTTCGAACTTGGGGGGAAGGAAATGCAACGAAGCGCGTGAGAACCTTCGAATTTGGAGGAAGGAACTTCACGAAGCGCGTGAGAACCTTCGAACTTGGGGAAGGAATTGCAGAGCGAAGCACGTGAGAACCTTCGAACTTGGAGGAAGGATCGCAACGAAGCGATGTGAGAACCTTCAAACTTGGAGGAAGGAGCTGCAGCGAAGCGCATGAGCGCAGCGAAGCGACGTGAGAACCTTCAAACTTGGAGGAAGGAGCTGCAGCGAAGCGCATGAGCGATGCGAAGCGACGTGAGAACCTTCGAACTTGGGGGGAAGGAACTACAGCGAAGCGCGTGAGAACCTTCAAACTTGGAGGAAGGAACGACAATGAAGCGCGTGAGAACCTTCGAACTTGGAGGCAGGAACTGCAACGAAGCGCGTGAAAACCTTCGAACTTGGAGGAAGGAACTGCATCGAAGCGCATGAGAACCTTCGAATTTGGAGGAAGGAACTGCACGAAGCGCGTGAGAACCTTCGAACTTGGGGGAAGGAATTGCATAGCGAAGCGCGTGGCAACCTTCGAACTTGGAGGAAGGAACTGCAACGAAGCGCGTGAAAACCTTCAAACTTGGAGGAAGGAACTGCATCGAAGCGCGCGAGAACCTTTGAACTTGGAGGAAGGAACTGCAGTGAAGCGCGTGAGAACCTTCGAACTTGGGGGGACGGAACTGCAGCGAAGCGCGTGAGAACCTTCGAATTTGGAGGAAGGAATTGCACGAAGCGCGTGAGAACCTTCGAACTTGGGGGAAGGAACTGCAGCGAAGCGCGTGAGAACCTTCGAACTGTGAGGAAGGAACTGCAGCGAAGCGCGTGAGAACCTTCGAATTTGGGGGGAAGGAATTGCAGCGAAGCGCGTGGGAACCTTCGAACTTGGAGGAAGCAACTTCCATTCGCTGTGTTGCCCCCACTAGTGATGAATTTCCTCAATTTATATCGTCGTGCTTCAATATTTGTTGCACTTTCCTTTTTTTTTGTTTGCAGAGACTGAACTTAAAGTTTTCTTTAAGCTGCCTACGTACCCTTTGAAGAAAAGGGATCAAGTCATAACGTAGTTCAAGATTTTTTTTTTTTTTTTTTTTTTTTTGCTCTCACCTTTTAAGCTCGTGTGGGCTAGGAGCATCATGCAGTTTAGGCTCTTGCGATAAGGAGCTTTTACATTTTAAAAGCTCTTATCTTTATCATGGTCTTGATCAGATCCTTCATTTATAGGATTAGTCAAGACAATGAGATTTGGCTTCACCTTCAAGGAACCTTCTGTAGTTATGAGAACAGAGAATTTCCTCTTCATACGTGACGGGACGCTACTATGAAGCTTCTTGTCGCGGTTTACTTCATCGAAAATTTTCACCTCCAAGTTGTCCATTTTTCTTTTAGGTTGATCACTTGTTACTTTGAGGCGATCAAAAACAGATGTCGAAGGTTGACTTCTCTTCGATGTGGAGACACTTAGCCTTTGGAAAGCTGAAGGTCGAGTGGAGGTGGATATCGAACATTGATTTTCTTCCTCTGTCGCGGCCATACTCATTCTTTGGAATACTGAAGGACGAGTAGTTGGAGGCTTGATACGATCGAAGACAGAAGTCCTTTGTTCACTTTTCTTGGAATTGTCAACTTCTTCTACGTCGATGCAGTAGGAAGTTGCAAGGTTCTCTTTTTTCTTTTTGTGGAAAGTTTTGGAGAAGGATTTATTCAACATCACCAGTTGTTGAGGTTGAGAAAACTTTTTACTTCTCTTCCTCTTGGGTTGAAGTTTCTTAGGATCCTTCTTTCTTTGATGTTTGTTATTTCCTTTGATTGTAGCAAGATTTGATTGGGCTACTTCATCAAGGTCGAGCTCGATTTTGCCTTCCTTAGCCAGCTTTAAAATTAAGTCCTTTAGGACGAAACATCTTTCCACTGGATGACCAATAACTCGATGATACTTGCAATACTTGGGATCATCGACTTTCTCCATCTCTTCTGGTCGTTTACACTTAGGAAGCTTTATCAGTTGCGCTTCCAATAGTTGTTCCAACATATCAGGGATGTCGGCATCAGGGAAAGGATAGATTTTCTTCTGTCTTTCCTTTAAAGTTAAGTGATGCGCTCCATTAGTTTGTCGTTTTTCTTTCGAAGACGACTTGGGAAGGGTTGTGTTTACAACCATGGATTCTTCTATAGTCTCTTCATCATTCCTTCCTTCTTTTCTCATGTTAGGGAGGAGAAGGTCTTGGTTTTCTCGACTAGCAATACTTAGCTCCATATCGTGGGCACGAGTTGCTAGTTCCTCAAAGGTGCGAGGCTTTATACCTTTAAGGATGTAGAGGAGTTCCCAGTGCATGCCTTGAATGCACATCTCACCAGAAGAGAGTTCAGTGAGGCGATCTTTGCAATCTAGACTCATGCCTCTCCAGCGATTTATATAGTTAACAACGAGTTCACCTTTTCGTTGTTTAGTGTTTGTGAGCTCGAACATGCTAACAGTTCGTCTAGTGCTGTAGAAGCGATTCAAAAACTCTCTTTCGAGTTCCTCCCAACTGTCTAATGACTCAGGTTCTAGATCAGTGTACCAGTCAAAAGCATTTCCTTTAAGTGTTCGAACGAACTGCTTGACTAGTAGGTCCCCTCGAGTACCAGCGTTCTCGCATGTCTCAACGAAGTGGGCAATATGTTGTTTAGGATTGCCTTTTCCATCAAACTGCTGAAATTTTGGTGGCTGATACCCGATTGGCGTTCTCAAGTTATCAATCCTCTTAGTATAAGGTTTGGAGTACAAGAGGGAATCTTGAGTAGGTCCACCGTACTGAGCTCTGATACAGTTTGTGATCATATCTTGGAGCTGTTGGATGGATAGTGAAGCGATCGAAGCAGAACACTGTGGTTGATCATCTTGCACCATAGTCTTTCCTTTGTCGTGATTTTTTACGACTTGGGTTTGACTTGATTCGGCGATATGTTGGTTCTCAATTTGGCTCTTTAGTTGCTCGATTTGAGAATCTTTTTCTTCAATCGCCTTCATCAAGGTGTCGATATGCTCCTGCATCTCAGTCATTCTTTCTTCCATAGTTCTTGTCTCAGTCATCATGACAGTCACTACGTCAGAATCAGGTTCAAACAGAGGGTTATACTTAACAAGAAATTTGTCATTAGGATATGCCCCCTGCAAGGTTGTTTCTTGGCCTGCAACGATAGAAGTTGTATCTTCTTGCAACGTCAGTTCGTTGAAGCAACAATGAGCAGTAGAACCTATGTAAGACTTGTTCATGACAGAGACCATTGAGGAAGTCTTGAACGACATGTTTACACTTGTGTTTTGAGATAAGAGAGAGAGATGAGAGGTAGAGATGGTCCCACTGGGCGTGCCAATCTGTTCACACGTAACTTCGGGGATGGAGACACGTGGAATAAACTTTGATTTGTATTAATGTTGTATGCGTGTGGGTGTACAATCTCTAACTTTAATCCTCTGATTCTCTCTCTTAAATATATAAACTTTGGCCTCTAGCTTGTTGCTCTTCTTGGGCCGGTTTGTTGGGCTTCTTAGATGATCAGTCTGCTAGGTTGATGATCTCTTGGATCGGCCTGTTAGCGTAATGATCTCTTGGATCAGCTTATTGGCTTGTTGATTTTCTTGGATGATCGGCCTGCTGGCTTAATGATCTTTTGGATCGGCCTGTTGACTTGTTGATCTTCTTGATCGGTCGGTTGGCTTGTTGATCTCTTGGATGATCGGCCTGCTGACTTGTTGGTCTTCTTGATCGGTCTGTTGGCTTGTTGATCTGTTCGATCAGTTGGCTTGTTGATCTTTTTGGATGATCGGCCTGCTGACTTGTTGATCTTCTTGATCGGTCGGTTGGCTTGTTGATCTCTTGGATGATCGGCCTGCTGACTTGTTGGTCTTCTTGATCGGTCTGTTGGCTTGTTGATCTCTTGGATGATCGGCCTGCCGACTCTGGACTCTGGCAGAATGCTCTGGACTCTGAGTTCTCTGACTCTGGATCTTGGAGAATGCTCTGGACTCTGCCCTCGAGCTTCAAAATTCTGACCCCTTGTCTTTGTGAGAGTGTAGAATTTCTGAACCCTTGAAATGGAGGAGAACCCCTCTATTTATAGAGTTCTCGCTGGATGGGCCCTGATGACTTTTGGGCCTAACAACTTGGGCTTGGACTTTTATTGGGCTTGGGTTGAACCATTTAGTCTTGGGTTTGGTTTATATTTGACCCAAAACCATATGACCCAGACATTTAAAAGACCCAAATTTGATCAAAATAATTATTATTTTTTAATTAATTGGTCAAATTAATTAATTTGATCAAAATAATTTAATTTTAATTAATTGATCAAATAGAAATTTGGCTCTATAAATTTATAATTGGCCAACTTTGTTTTCAAATTAAATTTGGGACACATGTCAATTTATAATTGGTCCCAAATTTAATTAATTTTAATTTCGTCATTAATTTTATGTAACGACGTGGCAATTCATGATTGGTCAAAATTTCTCCATCAACAGTATGTATTTGTTCAAGCATATTATATTTATAACTTGTGATTTTTAGGAATTAACCCTAAAAGAAGGTTAATTAACTTAATTAGGAGATGTGACAACTCATCAATTTTGAATTTTGTTATTTGAATCATTTTGGTAATGAATTCAATTTAATTTAAAGATGTTGTTACCGATTATAAATTAATATGACAAATTCTTTTTTTAGTTCAACAAGGATTCGAACCTCTGACCTTTTGGTTCGAGGGTACATGTCAATTATCGTTGAGCTACACTCACTCTGACAATTAATGTGACACATTCTCTCTTTCTTTGTCGAGAGTTTTTTTAGAATAGAAAATTATTAAAAAAAAACGTTTTTATCACTTTGTTCATTAATTTTTATATGTTTGAATGATTTATATATATGTGAGTTTCTTTACAAAAATATCGGTGAGATATAAACGAATTGTCGATGAATTCTCTGAGATTATTCTTCACTTGATTGATTGATATATCCTAACTTAATTTATTTGATGTATATGTCTTATATATAAAAGTTAAGCTTAAAGTAGCCTATATAAAAAAAGTTATTACAATTATTTTAGATATAGAAATTAAAGCAACCTTTTGAGAAGTATTTAGATCATATAATAAAGAAAATGGTAAAGTGTCTGTGTCATATTTGGTAATTTTCTTGATTTTTTTTTGTAGTAACAATACTTTCTAGATGTGTTAAATTATCATTGGATGGGCTTCTTTTTATTTGCATGAATTTTTAAAAATTTTAATTTTGGAAATTATGTGTCTTTTCCTTTTTCAGTTTTTTTTTTTCTTGATTTTTGTTTCCATTAGTCCTTTCTTTTTTGAAAAAGAAAAATAATATATAGGATTATGAAAATAAAGTTGTAAGACAATCAAAGTGTAAAAGAGACAAAACACATGAAGTATATGATCTAATGCTAAACAAACTCTAAAACTAATAAGATAACCCTTTCATGCATAACAATAGAATTAGATCACTATTTTTCCTCTTTAAATCATCTTTATCAGGAAGTTTCAACCATATGTTAGAGTTCATTTTCGATTACTTAGAAGGACTTTTCTTTTGGCTTTACATTTTAGAGAGAACAAACCTGAAAATATATATAATTAAGTCTATTATTGTTGTTGTTATTATTATTATAATATATTTTTTCAGTTCAAAAGAATGGAGTATTGTCCTCTTCATTTTTTGGTGGCTCTTTGAAGTGGGCTTTTTGGAAAACTTTCTTGTTGAATAGTATAATGCTTAAAACAATTAACTGTCTCATTATATTATTCCTTAGGTTAAATATCTTTAGTTATGGACAACTTTTCATTATTAATTTAGCAAGAAGTAACTTTGTTAACTCCTCTTCATTTTTTTTTTTTACTCTTTGTCGAAGTTGGTTTTTTGGAGAACATTCTCGATGGAATAATGTTTAAAACAATTACCTATTTCATTGTATTGCTTAGTAGTAAGTTAACTTTGAATTATTAGTCACCTTTTCATTATCAATTCATCCAAAAGTAAATCTGTTGACCTAAAACATAATCCGATCAATCAAAACAATTGTAGCATTCTTTAAATCAAATCATAGATTAAAATTCTGAGACATTTTATTTGAATTACATAATATGTATACATATATGCATATTATAGCAACTTATTTTATTTAAAGTTATTTTTTCAAAAAAAAAAAAGTTTATTTAAAGTTATATTTTGCACTTTCTCTATAGGTGGTGCTTGGTTTTATAATAATGGAAAATGGCCATTAATAAACCCATTCATAATAAGATTTTACGTAAATCACAGGATCATATGTGGAGAGTTATTCAAAATAGTACATCCGTATTCCATGTCTTTTGGAAAAAGAGAGGGAAAGAAAGGGACAGATAGAACTTTATTTCAAGTGAAAAATTAAACATTAATTATATATGATGCTTAATAAGTATCCATGTGACATAATAATACCATATAAATAGCAATCAAGATTATTTTATGGTAGTAGTAGGTTATCAATGTCTTCTCACAAAAGCCAATAAGAGCATAGCTCAATTGACATAAAGTTGTACTAATGACCACGAGGTCTGTGGTTCGAATCCCACATATTGTAAAAAAAAATGTCTTCTCACAAAAAAAAAAAAAAAAAATCAAAGTGCCTGTAAAAAAATGGTCATAAATGTGAGAGACAACAATGTAAAACAATAATTTATTTGATTTGATGTTAATTGAAAATAATATAAATAAAACAAAAAAAATAGAAATATTCAAAATATTGGAGATAAAATTGATGATGAAAGGACATAAAAGGACATTTATGAAAAATATTTCAACCAACAATTGTGAACGTGCACATATGGGAAGAAATATATTCTTAAACTTTCAATTTTGTGTCTATTAAGTCCCTAAACTTTAAAAAGCATTCAATATATTTTTAAACTTTCAAGTCATGCAATTGTGATCGTGCACATATGGGAAGAAATATCTTAATATCACCTTTAACCACAATTGGAAGAAAAAAAAAAAGTGATTGTATAAAAACATTCTTTCCAACTTTAAATTTATCTACGTGGGACAAACCTTGGAAAGGTCAAAAGCCAGTCATTTCCAACAAATCTCACTTTGTGAAATGATTTTAGATTTTCATGGCAAAAGTAAAATTGCAGCTGTTCCAAAAATTGCTCACTCTGAAATTGGATTTTGCAATAAACGTGCTATATTTAATATAGATTTTCAAAATATGGTGTTTCTAAAAATGGGATATTTTCTTAAAAGGTTAAAAATCACTTTATTCTAGAAACTTTAATGAACTTTATTTTGTAATAATTTAGTTTTATTACTTTTAAATTCGTAACAATTTAATCTAACATTTATTTTGTAACAATTTTAGTCCTTATACTTTCAAATTTGTATTAATTTAGTCCCTAATCTTACTAGGTAAACAATTTAGTCCTAAACTTTTTTCGGTAACAATTTAAGTCTTTGTGCTTCCAAATTTGTGACAATTTAATCCTTATCTTAAAAAATTTATCAAAATTAAATGTTAATTTTTATTATTTAATGAATACTTTGTAGTTATAAACAAGAAAAATTGCAGTGGGTGGCAAATTGGACCAAATTAATAGCAAATATAGCAAAATCTATCGGAGTCTATCTGATAGACTTTGATTATCAGAGTTTATCTTAGATTTTGAAAGGATATGTAAAAAGTAAATAACAAAACAAAGAAATTCATAAATAGAAAAGTAGTATTTATAAGCTTAATTTTTTAAAACTAAAAATCAAAACAAAAGGTTATTAAAATGACCATAGATTTTCAATTTCACGAAAATTAATGATTACCATGGAGTGATGATGACAAGGATTAGAGAAGGAAAGAAATCCACGTTTTTTTTTTTTAATTCAACAACATTTGGGGTGGGAGATTTCGAACCTCTAAACTTTTGATCGAGAGTACATATCAATTACCGTTGAACTATGCTCATTTTGACAAAAGAAATCCACATTCTTTCATGAATTAATAAAGCTTTTCATTTCCAACAAATAAATTAAGTCGGTTTCTTTGATCTGTTATCTACTTTCTAAAGATTTTTTTTTTAATCAAAATCCAAGTCAAAATTTGAAAACTAAAATAAAATAGTTTTGAAAAACTTTTTGCTCTCTCTTTTTGAAATTTTTGGTTAAGAATTTTAGTGTTTCTTTAACAAAGATGAAAACCATATTATATCATTTAAAAAATAATAATAAATCATAGTATAAAAACGGTGAGAAAACAAACATAATTTTCCAACATAGAAAAAAAAAAACAAAATCATTATTAAACATAACCTTAAAAATTCATAAATAAATCTATACTATATATAAAAGGGGCTAAGAGAGGAGAATTTTTACTTTCCTCTTTTGCCCTTAC
The DNA here is from genome assembly GCA_036850905.1 of Luffa acutangula. Taxonomy (NCBI): domain Eukaryota; kingdom Viridiplantae; phylum Streptophyta; class Magnoliopsida; order Cucurbitales; family Cucurbitaceae; genus Luffa; species Luffa acutangula. Next base: position 48,214,963 of record CM072087.1, on the reverse strand, counting down.
AATTTTAATTAATTCCTATTTTGCCATTCACTATTTGTTGATGGGGTGTGACTCTTCGGTTCAAGATGTCCGTTGAGAGAAATTTGTACAATGAAGTAGTTTTTCAAACATGACTATTCGAGTATAAAAAGTGAATTTTTAAGTAACATTATATCATTTTAGATCGAATCGTTGCAATTTATAAGCTAACGATATGTGATTATTCGGGTGGAGGTGGTTACACATTGAATCACTTTATCCATTATGTATAGGTGCATCCATTCAATGATTTAAATGAAAATGTATTTAAAAAAAACTGGTCATTAGTCACGTTTTTTCCAAAAAGCATCAATGATAATATATATAATTCGTAAATCACAACAAAATTCCTCCAAATTAGATACTGTGCGTGATTGTATGAAGAAACCTTATTAAAATTTTATTACATTTAATAAATATTTCGTAGATATCCAAAATTAATTTGTTTAATTTCTTTTGTTAGACGTGATTGACATGATATGATTGTTTAATTTCTTTTGTTATATATTATTTTTTGCTATTTTTTTCAAAATTTTATGTTGGATGATTTATATTGTGTATTTAAGTTTTCTTTATCGAGGATCCAACATTGAAAATATAAATAAATTAAATGAAATTAAATAACAAAATCAATTGTTAATAAAACAAGCAAAATAAAAACAAGATATACATAATTTTGACTTTTGAAAAAAAAAAAAGATATACTTAGTTTTAACCTTCATATTCATTATAATTTATCCTAAAAACATTGAAATTTTACGTGCGTTGCACGAGCCTTTAACTAGTAAAATAAAATAAGAAAATGAATAAAGAAAAGTGAGGAAGGAAACATAGAAGAGCTATTGTAATCGAGATAGTGGAAACTAGTGGAATAATATTTTTTCTTTACTTTTCTTTATAAACCATAAAAAACCATATTGATAATCTAATAAAAATTGACACTTTATTTTGATGGATTTGCAATTTTAAAGTATATGTACTAACTCTTTACATATACTAAAGTTGAATGACAAAATTTTTACACAATTAAAAGTACCATAACTATATTGTCACAAACCATAGTTTAGAGATTGAGTGCATATTTGGGAGTGATTTTTAAATGGCTAAAATCACGTTTGTCATGTTCGAAATTATCTCGAAACATACATTTAATTATTCGAAATCAATTTCATGTTTAATTTTACACTTTTAAAGGTAATTTTCATGTCATCAAAATTGATTTTGAATTATTAAAAACATGTTTTTGGAGTGATTTTGAATTTGACAAAGATGATTTTAATCCTTTCAAAATGGATTAAAATCATGGTTACTTCAAAAAGTGATGTTTTAAATGACAATATAAATAGGTATAAAAATAATGGCGGACGGCGGTCATTCAATTAGGTGCAAAATCAACATTAACGCCCAAAACCGAAGGATTATTGGATTCGGATTTGTGTGAACGGCAGAGATGGCGTTTTCAGATTCTGAAAGAGAGAAAATGAAACTTGAGTTTGAAGGTTGAGAATGGGATTGGTTGAAGAGAAAATATTTGGAGCCTGGAGGGGCGTGGGTTCATTGGTCCATTTCCAAATGAGCACAAGGTGTTCGACGTGGGGCCTCAATGAAAAATAATGCCATTGCAGATATTGGCTTTTTCTTGCCTAAAATCATGGCCTTTGCGTATTGCTTAATGTTTGTTTTATACAATGCTGCTTTACCAATTCATTACCTTACTCTCATTTTGCACCCTACCTTAGCTTCCCTTCTCTTTCCTTCTATTCTTCCAATTGTTTATCTTCAAAGTCTATTATTAATTGGGGCCTCTTTGTTTCTTAACTTTCTAAACTTGTAACTTCTAAACTTTGCATAACACCATGTGGATTGGCGATAGAAGTATGATGTTGCATATGTCTACAAGTAAAACTAAATTCGTGTGGCCAATAGGACTATAGTTCAATTGACATAAAGTATTGTGATGTCTTTGCCGTTTCTTGCGAAAGTGTTAGAGAGGCCTGTGTTCGTGGTTTATGGCGTGTAGTGAAGCCAGTGGCTAGGTTGGGTGTTTGATTATGGGTTGACAACGAGCTGCGATAGGGGAGTTCAGCGGGCTGTTTATTTGCTTAGTTTGGTCCTTATTCTATGGGTGACGTATGTCTATTCTTGTGTAAAAAAAAAAATGACATAAAGTATGGATCTTTGATGAAGAGATTTGAATCCTCTACATTACATATTGTTGAACTAAAAAAGAAACAAATTCATGCGTAATTGGTCAAATATCATGTTAAGTATATAGTGGGACAAGTAGTTAAGTTTAAAAGCAAGCTAAGTTCTTTTTTTTTTTTTTTTTGGGAAAATTACACTTTTGGTCCATGAGGTTTGAGTTAGATTTCATATCGATCCAATTTGAAAACACGACATTTTGGTCCTTGAGGTTTGGATTTCGTTTCATTTTAGTCCATCCCTCCATTTTTTTGTTACTATAGATAACAGAAGTTGATGTGTCATTTTTTTATATTAAAAAAATAAACCTAACTCAAATCTCAGGTACCAAAAGTGTATTTTGCTTTTTTTTTCACAATTTTATAGGGGTGAGTGAATTTAAATCACAGACCTCTTAGTCATTTAGTACAACTTTATGTCGGTTGAGCTATGTTCTCGTTGACAAGTTTCTTTTAAATTGTTATTATTAAAAATTGATTTTTTTTTAGTTCAACAAAGACAGGAATGAATGATAAGGTAATAATAATAATAATAAGTGTTTTATGAACTACACTATATTTAGTTTGACTACTAAAATTGAATCTCTCCAAAGAGGATTCAAAGCATGTTAAGTTAAAAAGGTTAAAATAGGTTCAGTTAAAACTATTATGGTTGGATTCAAAAACTTGGAAGTGTGATATTATAATGTTGATTTATAAAACAATTATTATTATATAAAATGGAGAGCAAATAATATTTAAAATTTAAAGTTGTTAAATTTAATTATTAGTGTATTTTCAATCATCCTCATTAATAGTGTTTTAAAAAATCATTCTCATTAATAGCACTAGAATGAGGAGAGTTTATGATTACACAAGCACTAAAGAATTGAAATCACTGCCATGTGACAGTGAGTTGGTGGTTCTAGATGATGAAAAATAACAAAACAAACCCCCATCAATTTGTATTTTTGAAATTCACCCTTCTATGTCTTAAATCCAATTTCTCTATTTCTCTTAATAGACTTTTGATCAACATTTTCTAGAATCTTTTCATCAATATATGCCAAAATCTGTTTCTGTAAACATCATTCACAAATTCACAACTTTTCAAAAAGTTTACCCCATTTTCATTTAATAAATAGAATACATTAACAGTGTTTTCTCATAAAAAATGGTTAAAAAATACTATGTTTGTTTTCTCTAAATTTTCTTACTATGGTTGACTTCTTGATCGTTAGTACAAGACTTAGTTTAGTTGAACTATGTCAAACCATAAACCTTTCGGTCATTAGTACACATCTTTTGCTAGTTGAGCTAGACTCATGTTAGCAATTTATAAGTATATTTAGTATCTAATCAGTTTGTCAATCACATAGATAAGAAATCCTATTAAATTTTACAACATTTTCTATGATAATTAAGGACTAAATCTCTACAAAATTTAAAAGTACATATACTAAATTGACTAAATTTTTAAAAAAAAATTAATAATACAAGAACTAAAAATAATTATAGTAACTTATAAATAATTGTTACTTTTATTCAAGTTAGAAATCAAAAAGTGTTTCTTAATGTTAAAAAAGAAAATAAGACAATTAATTGACTACTATTTTCGACCAGGAATAAAATAACAATATCTGAATAGAATTCCAAAATGAGTAAACTTGCTGACACAATTAAAAAAAAAAAAAAAAAAGTATGGCGTATATTTGTCCCTTTTTTAATTTTTAATTTTTTTTTTCTTTTGGAGAATGTATGTTTGTCTTTTTCAGTCCACTCCACTGTGGAAATATAATAATAATAATAATATGAAAACAATACACAGATTCACAAATTGACCTGAAAGCTAAAAAAGAAACATAAAATTTTCTCCTTCCACCAAAATGAAAAGATTCTGAATCTGGTTGAGAGAGAAATTAGCCACTTATATATTTAGATCTGAAAAAAATAAATTTCCATTAAAAGAAGCTTAAGACATTAGCCTCTCAACCCACCCACCCCACCCCCCTCTTAACCTCCATAAAGAAGAGCTAATAAAACTCAAAGCAGCCAACCACACTTTCCTTTAGCTTCACTCCTACTCAATACACCCATAAAATATTACCTCAAACTCTCCTAAAATAACCTCCCATTCCTCTTCATTCTCCTCACCTTATCTAGCTCCCTCTTCATTTTTTTTTTTTTTTTTTTTTGCTTCTTCTTCCTCTATGAGCTTGTTGGCCTCGTCTCACTCCGCCTTGATGGCGAAGCCCCCCGTCGCCCGGCTCAAGCCCCACCTCCCGCTCCTCTCCGCCGCCCTATGCGCCTTCGCCTTCCTCGCTCTCTTCTACACCGAGCGCATCACTTTCTTCTCTTCTTCCTCCATTTTCAAACTCAAGTCATGCCCTCGGAAATCTGCCCCCTCCAAAACAAGTAGGGTTTATCGTCGGGGATAGAGTCAGAAATTTTTTAATATATATACGTACTTTAACTTTTTTAGTTTATGCTTTTTTTTTTAATTCAAGGGACAATTGTCTCCTTCCTTCCTTCTTCGCTCCGTTCCTGATCCTTTGACTTTTTGTTTCTACTTTTTTATTCTGATTTTTTGCTTTCTTGTTATAGGAGAGAAGCCGGTGGTGGAGGAGCGATGGAGTGACCCGTTGACGGACGACCGGTTCGAGTTCGACCCGGAGGAGTGCAGCGTGGTGAACGGGAAGTGGGTTTTCAACCGGTCGATCAAGCCGCTGTACACGGACCGGTCGTGCCCGTATCTAGACCGACAAGTGTCGTGCGTTAAGAACGGGCGGGAAGATTCCGATTACCGGCATTGGGAGTGGCAGCCGGACGATTGCACATTGCCAAGGTTTGAATTGTTTTGGTTGATATATTAAACAATAAACAGAGAGATGAAGTAAGATTTGAAAATTTGGGATTTGGTTTCATTATATGTATATATGATAATGGAGGTTGGTTTAAATGGCAGATTTAATGCAGAGATTGCACTGAAGAAGCTGAGAGGAAAGAGGCTGATGTTCGTTGGGGATTCATTGCAACGTGGGCAATGGCAGTCGTTTGTTTGTATGGTTGAGTGGTTGATTCCAGAGGACAAAAAGTCTCTTAAGAGAGGTCGATTTCTCTCTGTTTTCAGTGCTAAGGTACTCATTGTTCTGTTTTTCTTTTTGTTTCTTTACGGAGAAAAAAAAGATCACATTCAACATTTTGGTTTCTATGTGTGGAATAGGTCTCTCAATTTTAAAAATATCAAATAGATTAATAAGACCCCGTTTCATAGTCATTTGGTTTTTAGTTTTTGGTTTTTGAAATTAGATTTATTTTCTCTCAATTTTCCTATATGGTTTTCATCATTGTCATGATACATTAGAATTCCTAGCCAAATTCCAAAAACAAAAACAAGTTTATGAAAACTATTTTCTTTTTCAAAAAAACTGACTTGGTTTTTAAAAACATAAAAAGAAGGGTATTAGAAAAACAAAAAAAAAAAAACTTGTAGGTGAAAGTAGTGTTTATAAGCTTAATTTTCAAAAACCAAAAACAAAAAACTAAGGCCCCGTTTGATAACCATTTGGTTTTTTGTTTTTTGTTTTTTAAAATTATGCTTATTTTCTCTAAATTTCCCTACTATGGTTTTCATCTTTGTCAATGACACATTCAAATTCCTAGCCAAATTCCAAAAACAAAAACAAGTTTTTGAAAACTACTTTTTTTAGTTTCCAAACATTGGCTTGGTTTTTAAAAACATGGAAAGATGAATATTAGAAAAACAAAGAAACTTGTAGGTGGAAGTAGGATTTATAAGCTTAATTTTCAAAAACAAAAAACTAAATGGTTATCAAACGGGGTCTAAATGGTTATCAAACGGGACCTAAACTTTTAATTTTGCACCTAATAATTTTTGGTATATTCAACATTTTTTTCAAATAAACAAATCTATTAGACATAAAATTGAATTTTGTGTCTACTTACAATTGTGTGTCTAATAAGTTCATGAATTTTAGAAATGTTGAATAGGTTAGTAACTTAATATACATATATTTGTTAAACATAAAATTTAGGAATGTATACACTTTTTTAAAATTTAAAAAACCTATTAGATGAAAATATGAAAGTTCATGAATAGGTTAAAAGGGTTTAAAGGAATTATTCTTTTATTATTGATCCCATGTACTAAGTTACTTCCTTCCTCTCTCTTTCTTTTTTTCTGTTTAATTTTTCTCTTGTCTCACTTTTCTATAAACTATCCTTTTTAATGTTTTATTTTCTCACCTTATTCAAAGTACTTTTGTAGGAGCTTTTGATTTAAGGACATGCAATTTAAAATTCTAAGAATGGTTTTGTGATGGGGAGAGATCATATCTTTTCTTCTTATATGAATGAGGCTTTCTTCTTTATTGAAGTAGAAATTCATCTTTAATTTTAGGAAAAGATGTGAAGAGAAAACTTTAATTAGCAATTTTATTATATATTTAGGTAGAGAATTTTAGTGAGCAAACTTGAAATTTACTTCTTAAAATTGGTGGGGTCTCAAATTATTCATTCAAGGTAGAACATATTAGGTTTGACAAGTATTAATCAAGAAAAGATGATTTCTATTCTAAAAAAAATTAATTCTCCTTTTCTAAGGGAAAAATAACAATAAATTTAGTCATTGAACTTTGAATTTTGTATCCAATTGGTCTCTGACCTTTCAAAAGTGTTTAATAGGTTTTTGAAAAATTCTAAATTTTAAATATTAATTGATCTATTAGATATAAATTTGAATTTTATATCTAATAGACTCTAAAATTTCAATTCTATATCTAATAGAGATGATTTCTATTATAAAAAATGATTTCTCTTTTTTCTTTCTCTTTAATTTCAAGGGGAAATAACAATAACTTTTGAATTAAGTTATAAATTTAGTCCATCAACTTTCAAGTTTGTATCCAATTGGTTCTTGAACTTTCAAAAGTTTTTAATAGGTCTTTGACAAATTCTAAATTTTAAATATTAATTGATCTATTAGATATAAATTTGAATTTTATATCTAATGGATCCTAAAATTTTAATTTTATGTCTAGTAGATCATGAATTTTAAAAAAAAAAATTCAAAAATCAAGGATTAAATTTGTAGTTTTAAACGTTTAGGGACCAAACAGACACAAACCTCAATATTAAAAAACTAAGGTCTCGTTTGATAACCATTTCGTTTTTTGTGTTTTGGTTTTTGAAAATTATACTTGTTTTCTCCTAAATTGCCTACCATGACTTCCATCCTAGTCAAGGTTGCATTTGAATTCCTAGCCAAATTATAAAAACAAAAACAAGTTTTTGAAAACTATATTTTTTTTGTTTCCAAAATTGGACTTGGTTTTTGAAAACAAGGTAGAAGATTGATACTAACACCAAAAAACTTATAGGTTGAAATATGTGTGTATAAGCTTAATTTTCAAAAGCCAAAAAACAAAGACCAAATGGTTATCAAAGGGGGCCTAAATTTGTAATTTAACCTTAATTTTGTGACAGAAATTTTTATGACGATGACACGTGTTTTCAGGAATACGATGCTACCATTGAGTTCTATTGGGCCCCATTTTTGGTGCACTCAAATTCAGACAATCCCATAATTGGAGATCCAAAGCAAAGAATATTGAGAGTAGACTCGGTTGCCAACCATTCTAAGCATTGGACCAACGTCGATATTCTTGTCTTCAATACCTATGTTTGGTGGATGAGTGGCGTTAAAATTAAATCTCTGTAAGCTCTCCCTATTAATTAAAAATTGAAGAATTTTGTGTGTTTAATTAATTAATTAATGTGTGTAAGATTACAGATGGGGATCGTTTGAGAATGGAGAAGAAGGATATGAAGAATTTGATACACCAATTGCTTATACAATGGGATTGAAGACTTGGGCCAATTGGGTTGACTCAAATGTCAATCCCAATAACACACGTGTCTTCTTTACAACTATGTCTCCAACTCACACAAGGTTTTTTCTTTTAAACTCTCTCCATTTTTTCCTTTTCTTTTTTTTTTTTTTTTTTTTTTTGGCTCTCTCTATTATATCAACGGTTTTCCTTTTAAATGAAAGAATCAATCATGCTAACAAGAACATAACTCAACTGACATAAAGTGTATGTTGAACAATTTAAAGGTCATGAGTTTAAATCTCTCACTTTAAATGTGTTTAAACTATGAGCACGAAAGATTTGAATTTTTTTTAGATTAGTTGCTTAAAAAAAAAAGTTATTTCCTTGTTTTTCTTTTTAGAGTGTTACTTCTTCTTATTTATTTATTTATTTTTAATTAAGTTGAATTGAACTTGATTATTCCAAGACCAAATTTGGACCCATTTCAACCTTCTTAAGTTTGTTGGTTATATTATAAGAATAATGGTCCCTAAAATTGAACTTGAGTGTAAAAATAATCATTATTATTATTATATTGTTATGTCTCATAGGTCCTTAACTTTAAAAATCGTCCAATAAATTAGTGAACTTTCAATATTACATCTAATAAGTTTCGATATTATATTTTTTTTAAAAAAAAGTCTCTCAAATCCCTATATTCTCAAATTTATATTTAATAGGACTCTCAATTTTTAATTTTGTTATATAATAGATTTCAAACCTATCAAAAAAAAAATTTAAAAATCTATTAAACACAACTGAAATTCATGATAGGGTAAAAACACATTTAAAAGTTCAGAAACATATTAAACCCTTTTTAAATTCTAAAAACTCATTATACACCATCCTTAAAATTTTGAGACCCAACTTCGGATATTTTTCTTGTACTAAACCAAAAAAACGACGGTGTTATATCAAAAGTCCAGGGTCCAAACTTGTAACTCGATGAATTTTTGTATAGTAAAGCAAAAAATTGGATGTGAATTTTGAAACAGGAGTATGGATTGGGGGAGAGTGAACGGAAGCAAATGCTTCAACGAAACGAGGCCAATAAGAAAGAGAAAATTCTGGGGAAGCGGATCGGACAAGGGAATGATGAGCGTGGTGGCGAAGATAGTGCAGAGAATGAAAGTTCCGGTGACATTCATCAACATAACGCAGCTTTCCGATTACAGAATCGACGCCCACTCCTCCATCTTCACGGAGACCGGCGGCCATCTGCTGACGGCGGAGCAAAAGGCCGACCCACTCCACCACGCCGACTGCATCCACTGGTGCCTCCCCGGCGTCCCCGACACTTGGAATCAAATACTCTTCGCGCATTTGTAGCAATTATAAATAAAAACTGACAACCTCAAAAGAAAAAAGAAAAGAAAGTTCCGGCTCCGTTTGGCAAAAGAATGTACCAAATCTTGGGACCATCTAATATTTTCAAGGTTCATTCAAGAATTTCTTTTTTTCTTTTTCCTCCTATGTTTTTGGAGAGTTTTATGGGAAAGAATAAGGAATTTGGAATGTGGTTCAAGTGTGTAAATTATTTAATTGAAATTTGGGTTTTTAAATATGGAAAATTGGTATTTATCGAATTTTAAGTTGAGAGTGATGGTGCCTCATAATATCCGTTTGGACTTTATGGACTCATATTAGATAAACATAGGGTTGCATTTCAAAATCAATTAGCTATAAGGGGAGTAACCTATATATTTTATAAATTGTGAGGTTTTCGTTCATCTGTTCGAAGTGGGATCCTCAACACACTAACTCGTTGTCTTGTAAATAGAAAACATGTCACTTATTTGATATGATAGCAACTTGTTGCAACACCAATAATTTGTACGATAAGATTTGACCAAATTATAAGGATAAAGTTGAAACTTTTAAAATCATAGGAAACAAGTTATTGAAATTAAACCCAAACTAAAAGAACAAAATCCGTTGAAACTTTTAAAATCATAGAGATCAAATTATTGAAATTAAACCCAAAGAAAAAAAAATCATACTTTTAATTTTTTTAATATAATGTTGGCATAAAATTAAAAGGAGAGGATGAACTTCGAAGTTTTGTTTTAATTAAGGACTTTAAAATCCAAAATAATATCCTTTTTGAGTTTTTTAGTTTATTATAAAATTATGGTTTAAATATCGTTTTAGTTCATTTCAAATTTGTTATATTCTAGTCTCTGAACTTTCAAAATATCAATTTTATAAGTCATTAAACTTTTTTAAAAAATAATCATTTTGATCCTTGTTATATTACTTTTATACTTATCCATCTTGTCGAAGGTTCATCTCTAACCTATTTGATTAGAAATTGTGCTCATTTAACGATCTAATACACATATTCAAAGATATGCCATTAATTTGTTAAAATTGAAATAAAAGTAAGGACCAAAATAATCTGTTTTTTAAAGTTCAGGGACTAAAATGATATTTTAAAAGTTTAGGGACCAAAATAGAAAAATCTTAAAAATTTAGGGACTAAAAGGAACCGTTTGAAAGTTCAATGACCAAAATAGAATAATCCTAAAATTTTAGGTACCAAAATAGGATTTAAACCTAAATTTGTTGATTGATCTAAAAAATTGAAATTGATGGCAAACCAATGAGCCGGGCGGATGATCATTAATGGATCCGGCCCATAAAAAGCCCATTCAGCCTGGCCCACGGTCTTGGTTAAATCTTGCTCCAATTGCAAAGTCGGGTCCAAAAGTTCTACGTATAAATAGACCGCCGTCTTCCCTCCAAATTCCGGCAACGAGGGTTTGCGAAGGCCATTTCCACATTTCAGGGTTTTACGAGAGTTTACAGTTGACAATGGCGACCATTATTTCTAGGAGTGCGAAGCATTTTCATTACGCAAATCGCTGTCTCTCTTTACACCGGCTGAGGCTGCATCCTTCGTCTTCGTCTTCCGTTCTAGCGGGCGCGAATCTTCACGATCGAGCTCTTCCCCTTCCTCAGTCGGTTGGTTTCCTTTATCGATTTTGAATGACTGGTTTGTACTTTGGGAAATTAGTTGTTAAGGAGTTGTGCATAAGTTTAAAATTCAGTTTCAGTGAAATTTATACGACATTCATGATTAATCGCTTCGATCAGTAAGTTAGTGAAAGATCGTAGATTATACGCTACCTTATTTTGTAGCCGAGAAGGTTTCGTTTAATGATAGGGAAGAAACAGTGGGTAAATTGTTTATAGTATTCCTGGTGCGATGATACTACGATTTACTTTTCTTCGTTTTTCTTTTGGATTCTCACTTGACAACGTCGGTTGGGGTTATACTATGTGAATTGTGCCTAGCATTCCTGTTTACGAGTATTTTTTCTTTTCATTAGAGTTACTTCTTCTTTCTTAGGGGCTTGGAATCAACCATTTAGCTATGTATATGAGGCGGCTTTATGGTACAACTTCTACTACTGTTGATTCTCAAAGCCCAGCCTCCGAGAGATCGGCAGAGTCCAATTCTAGTGAAGGGGATAAATCGGGGAAATCAAATCAGAGTCAGGATGCTGGAAAACCTGTTCGTGGTGGGGTATGGCTGCCTTTAGCTCTAATGGGCTTTCTATATACATTTATCGTTTTCTTCTTGAGATTTGAACGTATCGAGCTGATTGATTTACTCTCTACAGCCGGTTTCATGGTTGAGTTTTCTTTTGCTGGTTGCCACTGGAGCGGGATTGGTTTTCTATTACGACAGGGAAAAGAAACGTCATATTGAAGGTAGACTACTATGGTGAGTGCCTGAGTGGAATAAATGTTCTTCCCCACATTTTCTAAGGGAAGAAAATTTTCCAAGTAATGTCTATTCGAAGTGCTCTCTTTGAGCAAGCAGAATTTAGGGGTTTGCGCCTTTATATGTTGTATATTTATTTGTTGTCAAATCATAACATGATTTATAGGTATATATGGTATAGATATTTTAATTAACTTTTCCTTCCAATACATACACAGCTCTATTCAGTGTTTCCTAATCCTACCTAGGTGCTTCTCGTGATTTTGTACTGTTTCTGTTGGAGGCTAACTACTGTATAGATACCACATTTATCCCTCCGGTCCGCTCCATTGTTAGTGTGTACTTGTCTTCCGTTAGTTTAATAATATCTGGGATGTGGATGGATGTTGCTTTTAATTGGTATATATGTAACAATCTTGTCCAATCCATTATTTCAGGCCATCTTACAGGCTTTAAAACCTTTAATTTTGATATTTGAGACTAAATCAAGATCACGTTTAGTTTTTAATGGAGTTGGTTGTGTTAAGGTGCTCATTCGAATGTCACTCGACTCTTATTGCTTACATCTTTGCTCATGCCCTGTTTAACTGCTGTTTTAAATATTTAGTCGTATGAAATGAGACACATGACTTGGTGAGTTTCATTTTTATCTTGCTGTATCCATTTGTGTAGTATTTAGTTTCATCATGCTACATTTCCAGCTTCATAATGGGATATATCGTCTACTGTGTAGCTTTGAGTGCATTCTTTTTAGTCGTTTTACCATTTATTTTTGGCAACTGGAAACTATTTTGCTATAATGGTGGTTACTGTAAAATTTAACATATAGGAAGACTAGAGGCATGGCTTGTTTTTAGCAGTTAGAGCATAACAATTTTTTTTTAGTTAGCTGACGTTTGAGTTTATTTCAAATATTTTCCTTTAAAATTGCGTGCATGATTAAATTGTTCTTCTTTCAATTAACAGAAATAAACAAGGCTTCCATAGAAGTCAAACAAGGACCGTCTGTAGGAAAAGCAGCTATTGGGGGCCCATTTAAACTTGTCAATCATGATGGGAAGCAGGTCACAGAAAAAGACTTTTTTGGGAAATGGACATTGATATATTTTGGCTTCACTCACTGTCCAGATATCTGCCCAGACGAGCTACAGAAGCTCGCTGCTGCAGTTGATAAAATCAGTTAGTCATTTGCTCTTTCACACACTTGTTGGTGCTTGTTTGCGGGACTAGTTTAAAAATAGTCTTCTGTCTTTCAAAGTAAAACTCAGTGAATATAAGTTCGAGTACATTTTTCTGAAAGATTTACTTTCATTTGCTTTCCTTTAGTTTATTCTCCCAGGTGTCATGTCTTTTGGAATCCAAAATTATGGACGTGTAAATAGCAATCTCAAAATCTATTCACATTATTTGATTTCTGTTCTCAATAAAAGTTTTGGAAACAGGAAACTGTTTTGGAACCAGTCTTCCAAAAAATCCTTGGTTTTCATTTTGATATTGACAAAATATAATGATGGCACACATGAAAATTTCTTAATGTAGTTTATTGGGGACTGCTGCTGATCATTTGATATATTTCTTTCATGAGCAAAAGTTTTTTCCTATCGAAGCTATTTGCTGAATCCTTAATGTTCCCAACAGTACCTGATTGTTTATCATTATCTTTTTTCCTACATTTTTACAAATTTGCTGTGACAATTTTTTGCTGAACTTTTTATATTTGTATTGACATTTATCCACAGCTAATTATGTTTGTTTATAACTTCATCTTTTTTTCTGTTGGAAGCAGAAAAGGCAGGAATTAAAATTTTGCCTATCTTCATCTCTGTTGATCCTGAGAGAGATACAGTAGAACAAGTGCGGGAGTATGTCAAAGGTATGTAGGAATCAGTTTTCCATCTGTTTATCGTACTTATTAGACATACCAAATTAATATAATTGTTTCCCTAATGTTGCAGAATTCCATCCAGACTTGGTTGGGCTAACTGGGACTTCGGATGAGGTACGGAGTGTAGCTCGGGCATATCGAGTTTATTATATGAAGACTGAAGAGGAAGACTCGGATTATCTTGTCGATCACTCCATAGTGATGTAAGTATGAGATTTAATTCACTTCAAATTGAGTCTGTCATCAGTATCACACGTTAGATTTTTTCACAATCTGGTGAGAAATTTGGTGCAGGTACTTAATGGGTCCTGAGAAGATGGAATTTGTAAAATTTTTTGGGAAAAACAACGACGTTGATTCACTTGCAGATGGTGTAATCAAAGAGATAAAGCAGTACAAGAAATAGAAAGTTTTTTTTATCAACCAAGTTCCATTATACTACTTCAACCTGGTCAGTTGGTTTTCGAACTTATCATTTTTTTCATCGAGTATTTTCATTGCTTGGCATTCACGGCGGGTTGGTTCCTACAATAGGCTTGTCTTAGTTAATAATATTGTTTTTTCTTGGTTGCCCTTTTTCTTCGCCAAGCATTTCTATAACATTAATCCAACTTATTTAGAGAATTGGCCATTGCTACGACCTTAGACCTTGTGTTGGTTGAGCAACTGTATCCTTGAGTTCGAAGAATTGGCCATTGGTACAGTATGCTGTTCATCTTACCTATTTAATTCCCCCTTTTTACATGTTATAGGTCTCAGTTCTCCTTCCAACTCGTATTTAGTTACATGTATGAAAATTTGCCTTTACGAACTTATGAAAATAAATAATTTGCCTTTGCGTCTAATTTTCTTTTCTATACTTGTTGATTTCATTTCTTTTAATCCTCTCTTAAGGACATGTATGACAGTTCATGGCTAGTTTGTCCAGAAGAGAGTTGTTTAGGCAAATTTGGTAACCATTTGATCTTATTTTTCAACAACATTAGGATTTTTAACTTTTCAAAAACAAATTATTATTATTATTATTATTATTATTATTATTATTATTATTATTATTATTATTATTATTTGTACTTGAAATAAGTTGATTTGATACACTCATTAGGGTACTTTGGTTGCTGTTATAAGAGTAGACATTGGAATGTCTTTTGGAGGTAGCAATGGAGTAAAAGTATGTTTGAGGTTTTGAGGTTTGAGGTTCTGATATTTTGGTTATAGAAAAAAATAATAAATAAAGTTGATTTGATAAAATTTATCGAATGGCAAACAAGTGATAAACTGTCTTTAGAAAACTGTCCATATATTATGATTCTTTGTTCTTTTTCTTTTTTCTGACAAACTAAGAGTGTGTTTGGTTTAACTTTTCAAGTGTTTAATTTTGAAAATAAATCATTTTGAAAAAATTTCTAGTGTTTGGCAACCACTAAAAATGTTGTTAGAAAATGAGATTGATAAATAAATCATTTTGAGAAAAACACTTCAAACCAACTTTTTAAAAAAGAGTTTTAAGTATATAATAACTTGGGCATAAAAACACCTATGAGGAAATGCAACCAAACATATGTGTGTTTAAGTTCTAAACAATTTTTATACAAAATGTTTTTTAAAAAATGCATTCTTAAAAAACATTTAAGTCAAAATGGATTTCAAACGGACTCTAAATATTATGATTCAACCAATAGAGTATTTGAAATTCATCTACCAAAGGGGCATTTAGCTATCTTAAATACAAAAATCACAAAATCAGATGGTGAGAGATGCCGAATTGAGCAAAATTTTGAACTAGGCTGCATGAATATTGGCCATCTCTGTCTTGTCAGTTATATTTATGATAAATAATCAGAGCATAACTAAATTGACATGTACTAGAGGTTCAATTTTTTTATCTAGCATATGGTCAAAGAAAGTCTAAATCAATAGAGGAAATTTTCACCACGGGTGAAAACTTGAACATCATACTAACCTCCTTGTTCAAGCTAAATCAAAAGGGAGTTATTTATGGTTAAGGAAAGGGGATGGTAGAGCAAGATTCGCGCATCCAGTTGGACAAATTTTTTCTCAATAGTTGTGAAATTGTCTATTTGAGAATTGTTGGAAAAAAAAATGGTTGTACAATTTATTACATAGTTAAGAGAATTAGTTCATTAAAGCAAATGAAATAAGTGTTTTAATAATATTAACATTTTTAAATCAATTGAAACAAAATATTTAAATATTTTAAGCAACTCTCAATTTCTAAATAGATAGTTTGCACATTGCACCGTAGAGGTTGTTTGATTCTTATTCCTAACATAGGATTAAATTTTATTTTTTTTCTTAAAAAAATCATTTTTTTTCTTTTTTATTATTTTTTAGATATCTCTTGGTTATTGTTTCAAATGAAGGTTTGAAAACAAAAGATTTAATGGAAACCAAAATGGTACTTATTATTTATTTTTTTCACTATGATGTTTGGTTCTTGTTCCAAACATAGAATTAGAAAACAAAAGATTTAGTTATGTGTGATTCGTAGCATATTTAAAAGAAAAATATTTTTCATCATGTATTTTACATTAAAAACAAACTTTACATGATAAATTAAATGTTGGTTGAATTTCAAATTTTAAATAATGTAGATGCTCACTAATTGAAATGGAGAGACTCTTTAAATAAATACATACAAATATTTTCCTTATGTTCCAATATTCATAAGGACCAAATTTTTATTTTACAACATTTCAATTTTTTATTTTTTCAATTCAAAATTACGGAAGTAAAAAATCAAACCAACCTCTAGAATTGATTCATTTCCATTCTTAATTATAAGTTATTACTCGAATATCATAGCTTCAATGAAAACACCAAAAAGTGGTAAAGCTCAGACAATGAGGAAAATCATAGTTAATTTAACAAAAACTTCTTTTCACAACAAATGCAATGACTTGCTAAAGAAATCCTTAGGAAATCCTTGGGAAGAATGGTGTTGGATCCATGAAATAAAGTTTATTTATTTTTCCAAAAACCTTATTATCATGTCCCATCATAACCATCTAAATCTTCCCAACGAAGACAACTAAAGTGAGGCTACCAATTTGAAGTAATGAAGCTTGAATGGTAATGGTATGATCAAGGAAAAGCGAGTGCCACCTTTTGTTTGTGATTTGCCATACTTTTCCACAAGTAAAAGGCAAAATTCAATCTTTCATGATCTAATCCCCTTTTTAACTTTCTAAAATGCCTTCAACCTAAATTGACTCAACTAGTGTAAGTCATAAGTTGGGCTCATTATATCAAGTATTAAAACAAATTATAGTTCTAAATTCAAAACTTAGATTATACAAACAGAAGCGAAGCTGGAGTAATTCAGGAAATCATGAAATAGCACTTACCTTATAGATTATAAATCCAATAATGGTCAAAATTGGATTTAGAGGGAGCCTTTTTCCCCTTCCAACCGTGGGAAAACACCAACTTTATTGAGACGTCCTCTTATTATTTCCCAACATTATGATTATTAGGCTACGTATATATATATTTATATATCTTAGTAGATTGTCCTTTGGGATCTAAAGTGTCCATCTCTTCCTAAAAAGTATGTCATATGACCAACGTTAAATTATGCCCACATCAAAGCTTCTGCTAGACAAACCCTCCACTACCGTTCGCAATTTGTATATACTCTCCCCACTCCCAGGAGTGAACATACGTGCAAATTTCTTCGTTTGCACAACCAGATCAATCAAATCCAGCTCCTTCGTTGAGGCGATCAAATGACTAACCCAAATAATCGAATCTTCCAAACCACCACCTATAGAAATATATAACTATTCCAGTGTGGTTTAGGGCGTTGCTCCATTGTTCTTCACTTTTCAATCTCGTCGAGAATGCGGGCCTTTCCCAGATAAACCAGCTGCATTTCCTCTCTCCAGATCTTTTTTTTTTATAATATTTAAAGAGGGGAAGAAGAAGAGAGGCAGAGAAGTAAAATTGTTAGGTGGTGTCAGAAATCTTTCAACCGCGAAAATATATGTATGTAGGTATGTATATATACAGTAAAGAGGAAAAAATGTATACCGTGTCACGAAATTCCACCCTAATGTGTGGCACATTTGTTCTGTGAATATCATTTCCTGCTGGTCCTCTTTTGTAATATTCTTTTCCAATCCAATGAGCCTGCAACAGAAAGGTTGGTCGAGTTCGAGAACAAAAATTTCAGTCATTGATAAATGTTGCATGCAGGAACAATAGCAAACATGGGAAGAAATTTGCAGATCCCAAGTATTTGCATGGTAGAGGATACATGTTCACAAGGACAAAAATCAATCATCTCATTCAGATGTGAGGTCAATTAGATTATATTAATTGGCTGTTGTTCGTTGAATTCTGTCCATAGTTTTCTTTCACCATAGTAGGATAAGTGAATGAATGGAAAAGATACATTTGATCTAGCACACGTAGGATTCTAATGGACGTAGACAACATAAATGTTTTCCTTTGAACATATTTAGATTAAATCATAGTTCGATGCATCATATGTGGGTGCAGGAATCAAATAAGAGGAAAATTTTCACATCATCATATATGGGTGGAGAATTTATTATTTTTTTAATTTAAATAGATCAATAGTTATGTATGTACCTTCAGGGCATGAGAGAAACCCGATTGGTAGACAGAATTGCGAGCTATTTCACATAGGTCACAAGAACTTAGCTTCCAGACCTGAAAAATAAATTTTCATTTCCATTTAGAAGAAGAAGAAAATAACATTTGTTTCTCGTATTCAGATGCACAAGAGTATAGAAATGCAACCTTATATACCAAACTAGAGAAGAAATTTGAAGAGTAAGATCAAGGAAAGATAAAACTCACTGAAGCAGCTATGCTATATTCTTCCACCAGAGGTTCTTTTGTCAAGTGGATTTGAAGAGGATCATCAGTAGAAAGGGAGACATTTAAACCACGAGAAAAGAACATGGGAAACGGATTCCGGTGATAGTCCAAAAACAGGGAGTTATTGCTCAGCGGAGACATAGCCAGACCAATCTGTTAATGTGCATGTTGTGTTCAGAATAAAAGATGGTAACGATTAATTCTGTGACGTTTATCAAGGGGAAGAAATTGTAATCTGCTTCATTACCTGGCCTAGGTAATATAAATACTGAAGCACTGGGGACTTTCTCAAATTGATTCCATGTGCAATGCTATGAGCAGTTAGGAAAGTTGCAGCAAGGTGGTCAATATCACCAGCCTGAACAATTCAGTGCATGAGTTGAGCGTAGAAAAAGTAAATATCTGCATCAAATTTGAATAAATTTTACAAAGTACCTCCCCAGAATGTGGACGAAGATTTATAGTGGTCATGCCCTTTGATTCACGAAGCTGAAGAGCAAAATTAAAAAGTTATAACACATCAAAACTTAAACATCGAGGAAGCACAGGCCAAAGCACCAACCATGATATCAAAACAGGAAATATTAGGGAAAAAAAAACCCATAAAAGGGCAAGGAATACAATTAGAATACCACCATAAAAATAACTTAAATTATGCCCAACAAAATATTGCTACTTCTTAAATTAAGCTTACCTAGAAATCATAAAGATTAAAAACTAGAAATCATGAAAACTTGATCCTTTTAAGTTCACAGACTCGTTTAAAATGTTGTAAAATGAAGTAAAAAATTTTAGAACAGGCTATTTATACCACAAGGAACAGACTGCCATGTACTTTACAATTTGATAAAAGATATGAGGCAAAGTAAAGAGCTTAAAATCATGGCGTTATAAACCTTGTTTAATGTGTACAGATTGGCATAGCAATAATAGACATAGTACGAGAATGCAGGATTAAAAACATTTGTCCACTGAGCAGGTGTCGGCATGTGCTTGGTAGGGCGTCTTTCAGGCTTGCTTTCATCGTCAACCAAATCCAAACCAACAACCTGAAAAGTTTCATAAAAGAAAGTAAAAATTCAAAACGTTGAACTGACATGGTGTAACATAAGTTGATTCCTTTAAAAATTGAATAAATAAGAAAAACATAACATAAGTTGCAACCAAAGAATAAATGAGAACACAATTCTATCAACAATGGTTTCAGATACAGCCTCTTTAAAAAAAAAAAAAAGTTTGAAATACAGCCGTCCCATAATCAATCAAACATATTTAGACGCTATCTTCATTCAAACAAACTGATAAACTCTTGTATGATAAAACTGAAGATTCTGTTGGGAGAATATACCTGTTTCAAGAAAACATGCAACTGGGGATGTGAATCTGGATCAATGGTAACCTCAAATAGTGGAAGAAAGATGTTGTCAAGAATGTTTTGAAACGAAGTCACAATCCCCATTTCCTTATACACATTGTAAAGTCGTGGCAGCTGAAACACAAACGATAATAAAATAAGAAAGAAATAAACAGCATCTAAATTTAGATCATCAGAAACAAAGTATAACAAATTTCTGAAAAGAAAGTTACTACTCGGTGTCCTTGTTGATGATATGTACAAATAGAGAGAAGTGCTTGATAATCTAGTACAACAATTATAAACATTCTAACAAACTAAAGGATTAGTGAGATCCCTAGGATGCTAATGACGATAATTTGCAGTTCCTCAGGCAAACATAACAGTTGAGAACCACAGAAACTCTAATTTTCACAAAAAGCATAAGGTAAAAACTGTGGACTAGATGACAAATAATTTTCCAAGAAATAATGCTTCGGGTCATTAATAAAACCAATTGCAATACACCAGAACCAAATCTGACAAGCCAGGCATATACGATGTGCCAAAAGGACTCTTTCTCTTGTGCTTTTAAAGGCCACATTACCTGGATCAACCATACGACATTTTCACTGTACAAATCATTATTAATTATCCAACTGGCAAGTTGATCCCATTCACTTTGCTTCCTTCCGTATATAGATATTCGATATTCAGCCATCTGCATTAAAAGAATGAAACATCAAACATGGTAAAATAGAAAGGCATCCATGCATTAAATGATTAAAAGAATGAAACATCAAACATGGTAAAATAGAAAGGCATCCATGTTTTGAAAAGAGGAAGGACTATTTTTTTCTTTTTCTTTCTTTCTTTTTTTTTTTTGAAAGGAACAATTTATTATTTTCATCTACATTAAATTTTCTTTTGAAAGGAATCTACATTAAATTTTCATAAAGCTATTCAGAGTTCGTTTTTCATGCTCTACAGAGCCATGATGATGCTAGTAAAAATTTTGCACCAATTCATTAGCTCATCGCTTTAAATCATGCTGAAATGCTTACAGTCTATCAAGGATATTCTCATGCATCAGAAGGATGCTGCAATCTATCAAGGGACAACAACATTTTTTTCCAACTGATCATTGTACCGCCCCATTCTATCTTTTCTTTTTTACGATAACAATGATACAAACCCTCTGACATGCTTACTCCATAGCACAGACATGACATGTAAATTTTCATACATGGTCCCAGACATGTAAATCACTAACATTTTTTAGAATTCATAAACTTAAAAATGCCAATTATATTACAATTACAATTTTTTATAAGAAACCAATTTCTAGATAATTCTATGTCTCAAAATAAAAGTTCTATATTTTTTTTATAAGAAAAATAAAAGTTCTATAGAAACATCAAAAAATAACCATGGCACGCAATATATGAATATGTAACTGTATTGAAATAACTCCATTTCTCATTCACATATTATATTTTTTTCCTTCAAATAAATATTCATTATTTTCCTTGTATAAATGCACGCAAGTTTATTGAAATGTCCAGGGTGTTCTTTAGGTAAAATTTTGGAATGGTGACATGAAGTAGGGAATGTCACGTCCAGTGACTGAACATAAATCATTGCAGTTCACCAGATCAAAGACTGAAGACAAGATAAGGATTTAGAGAAGGGCTGAGGACAAAATGTCTATTCTCTTCAAGAGTTGCGACTTAGGTTGGGTTCGGTTGAGGAATGGATCAGACAGGTGGCTTCTTCTCCCAAAAAGTCATTCGACTTTCAACGAATTGAGAATCCCCTCAACTTCTTTCTTCTCCAAAATTTTTCAAATAGAAGTTAGCTCAAGATTCT